>OX940865.1:24036347-25533834 GCA_954871525.1 Parietaria judaica | reverse complement strand
TCTCCAAGAAGTACAATTGTTTGTAGGGGTGAAGCCGATACCAGGAACTCGAAGAAAAAAAAATCTAAATATTCATTTTTGATAATTTTTATGTTAGTAGGTCATATCGAGGAAAGACAATAGAGACTTTAACTAAAGTTTAAATATTTATGCCGCGAATTACCCAATAAATAAATAATAAGGTTAGGGTTCAGGGGCCACGAGCGATTCGTTACCCTCCGTTATCAAAGCCGACAAAATGGGCAATCCTTTTGGCCTTTCCAAATGTCTATTAAATTGCATCAAAAGTCCTCAGAGTTCTATGTTCGAAGTGGATTTACGGGGATTATTTTTCTAGAGACTATTTAGTTTTTTAAGACTCTAAAATCGGATCATCACCTGGAGTCAGAGCCTCCTGTGGAGGAGGAGTTATAGTTGAATAAAGTAAAACAACAACATCACCAAATCATGAGTGATGATAATCATTCAATCACAAAATCAGTATTCACAAATATTGAACTAAGATTCATCTCCAAAATCAAGCACTGGATTATAAAAGAATATAAAAGATTTTTGGAAATTTTCTTAGACAATTAAAAGACGTACAATGATATTAAAAATAAATATAAATAAATGAGATGAAAATAAAAATAATAAAAACCAAATGTGGTATCAAAAACACGATTTAGACGCAGAGAAGGTTTTCAACTTTTCTTTTACGTGTAGGCCTGGAATCAATCACGTTGTTTGTTGTTTCCTTGATCATTAGGGTTGTATCAGACTCTTTTACGTGCTCATTGATCACTGGGGTTGTACCACAGCCCCACTCCATAAGAAATCGTGCTTCTTTATTTTTCTGATAATTTAAGAGTTGATCGGTAGTAAGACAGAACTCGCCGCTCTTATTAATTTGATCGTTGGATGACATATCTCCAGGAAATTCCATCTCCGCATCTTTCAAACCATGATGCCAACACTTATTATGGTTCCCGTTGCAGCATGACCCGTCTTCACATCGAATAAATTTATCGCAAAGAACCTAAATATGGATATTAGTCAGTTTATAGATAGACTCTACTTAAAAAAAATTATAGAAGTCAACCTTCGCTACTCATTATTAAAAAATGAAAATCAATCCCACACGCGAGCCTACTTCATTTTCAAAAATCATAAAACTAACCACCAACATTCAAATATAAAATTTTCATATTATATTTTCATACCTTTTGGAGACAATTCTCAATACCATTAATTGTCGAGAAAGATATGACCTTCGGATGACAACTCCAGAGCAATCCGTCCAAAAAAATACTACTACGAGATTCGTCCATGTCTTCGAGACACTCGAGGTCCAAATGATCCACTTTGACTAGTGGGAGATCTCCGTCTTCACCCAACACTTCGGAATCAAAATTTACCTACCATCCACACACAAGAAATTATAAATAGTCAAAGTCAATGAAGAAAAGATTTTTCAAAGTCGAGCGCGGTGCACACATAACTCGTTGCAATAGAAGGATATTGTGAGATAAGTACGCATATTCAAGTCTCCAAGGAATCTCCTCAAGATACTAAACCAAGAATTATCGAGTACAATATCACCCGGTACTCGCAAGTTACATGTAAAATCAGCTTTGCGAATATCAAGGGTTGACAAAAGTTCGGGAGACATATATGTGAATTTCAATAAATTTGGAGCATCCATAAGATCAATAGATTCGATGGAACCTAAATGACGGATCTCGATAAACTTGAGTCGCGGATGCGAGATCCTAATGCTTCGCAACTGGTTGCCTAAATGAATTTTGAAACTTTCAAGGAGGGAAAATCTCGAGATGTGCCGAATAAATATGTCATCGATGATACTGATACTGATACTGATTAGAGTCAAATCCTTAAGAGCAGGACAGAGACTCAGATCCAACACACAAGGCAGTTCACACTCGAGAGACAAGCTGTGGAGAGATGGGGCATCGACGAATACCCTCTCGATTTCAGGGCAATGATCCAAAATCGCAATCGATAACTTCTCAAGTTTGCGGAGTTTAGAGATCTCCATGTTCTTAACTCCAGAAATATGAAATAATTTGAGTTCACGAATGTTGGGGCAGTTTCGGGTGATGTCTCGGACGATCTTGTCGCTCAGGATGACCTCAAACAAATTTAAGTATATAAGATTGAAAAACTTGGGGGTACCACCATTTGAGTTGATAGAGAAGGTTGTCTCCGAGATAGGGTAGGCAATCTTTTGGTGGGCTGAATTGAAAAGGATTTGCATGCTCAATTCTTGAGCACCGTTGCGAAGAACAAATGGAAACCAAGCATCGATGAGAGGAATTGAGTCGACATGGACGCCATTCAAATTCACATAAAAGACAAGAACTGCTAGCCCGCTCTGAACGAATGTTCGCATAGACGTATCCACAAAGCTCAAGAAGTCGTCGACTCGGTCTTGGTAGTCGGGTACATCTTTGAGTACACGCTTCATACGAACATCTTGGTCGAACAAGAGTACGGGAAAAGACTTCCATGCAGAATGCCAATGCTTGGACAACACGGATGTTCTCGCACATTCTTTGAAGGAAAGACAAGACTGAATAAGATGCAAGATAGACACCGGTAGCTCGGAGATTAGGTCGTAGCTCGACCCCATCGTCGTAAAGCTTTCAACTCCTATTTAAAAAAAAAAATTAGAAAGAAAGAAAGGAAAGAAAAAACAAGTAAACCGATATACGAAGTATATATAGAGATATTCAGGTAACCAACTGCTAGCTCAACTATTCTTCAATCCAATTTGAGAAGACGCCAATTAATATCCTAGGGTCGAAAATTGATTAATTCAAGGCTCTGATTGACAGCAAAAACTACACATTCAACATTAAGCAATAAAATTTAGAAAGAAAAAAAAAGAAGTAAAAACGATTGATAAACCTGATTTCAGAGGGCCAACGAATTTCGTAGGGTTGAAACTAATCTGAATCTGAAATTGTAATATTTGGAGTTATGTTAAGTAAAACTCTTTTATAGAAGTGAGGATTTTCTACCGAGCAAAAACAGAAGTGAGGATTTTCTTTTAGAGATAATTAAAGATAAACTTTTTAGAGATATTTATTTAAGACCTAAATCTTTGCGTAGATTCAGTTATATATATATATATATATATATATATATATATAACACTTAATAAAACCCTAGACACTAACGATAACAAAATCCTTGGGATAGCAATTTCGACAAAACTTAATAAACTGAGTAATAACTAAAATAAATAATCTAGTCAACGCTTATTACAGTCACCGGATAAAAAGAAGACCGATGGAGAGGAGAGGAAAATTACCAACGCTCGCGAAGCGATAAAGATTGAGGAAATTATAAGTAAACTAAATAGTAAACTAAATGATGTACGTGTACCTAATAAATCATATAACATCAAGATAAATAATAAAAAGAGATCCCATTAAACGCCCAAAAATACTTAACTTTGGACATAATTGTCCATAATTTGTTAAAATCCATTTCTGCCCACAAAATATTTTTTTAGACCAAATTAACCCTCTTTATTAATTATCATGTTTTTAATTTCAAAACTAATTACGATATTAATTAAAATATTTAATTTTCAAAAATAATTTTTCTATTTAACCAATTTTCGGTAATAATGATTATATCTCATGAAATATAATTTTCAAAATTCTTTCCTCAATTAATTACCCATATTTTCTCTGACCTAATTGTCGTACACCTATTCTCGCGTTTTCTCTCTCATCTCTCCATTTCCGATTCTCTCATTTCACCCTCTCCGATCTCTCTTTCGCCGCCGTGTTTCACCATTCCACTTGCTTCTATGTTCTTTCGTCGCCGTTTCACATTCTCTATTCCACTCCGCTTATCCGTTTAACGACGTCGGCCTTCGGCACTTCTTCTTCAACTGTGTTCACCGTGGGAGATGGCTTCAGATCGATGCAAACTAATCCATTTGCGCCTCAGACGATGCAAGCTAATCCGTTGAGTGGCGATTTTGGTTTTGCGGGTTCCTTCGCTGCGCCGGGCATCGCATGTGACTTTGTAGTTATGATTACGTAATTGTAGTTGCTTTACGTAATTACAGTTACGTATATATAGTTACGATTACAAATGTAATTTTTGTTACACTTACGTATTTATAGTTACTAGTCCGTTATTGTAGTTACATTACGTAGTTACGATTGCGGTTATAAATGTATTTTATTGTTACACTTACGTATATGTAGATACAGCTACAAAGTGTAATTTCCGTTACACTTATGTAACGATTAGGGCTGTAACCGGAGCGGATATCTGGTTTTTTGGCACTATCCGAAAATCAATATCCTGACCGGACCCAAAAATTCGGATATCCGAAAATTCGAATATCTATTTTTAATACCTAGATCCAGATATTTTATCAGGATCCGGTTTTTATTAATAAAAAAAATGAAGCATCTCAAACGAATAAATGAAGCCCAAACAAACAATCATCGATACTCTCTCAAGCCCCCAATCATGATTAGGAAGCGTTTCATTTCAGCAAAGAATTGGTCATACAAAGCTAAACCATCGGAAATGAAGTTATCGATGGAATGGAAGGCAAACACACATGTACTCACAGTCTGCAATTGGAAAGGAACAAAAGAAGAGATTCGGGTTTTAAAATCGGATGCGGATGCGGATTTAAAAATGGAATCCGGGTTTTAGTTACCGCCCTAGTAATGATTACGCAGTTGTAATTACTTTAAGTTTGTAATTGTAATTGTAATTATTTTACGTACTTCATGTAATTGTATATGTAATTGTAGTTAGATTAAAAAAATAACATAAAAATATCAGGTTTTCTAAGGGTTTTTAGGATTTTGTTTGACCAATTCTTAATCGATAAAATCCTTTTTAATTTTAAAACATATTTCAAAAAATCCTTCTAATTAGCTTATTCGAATAATTAGGATTTTAGGTAATTATTTAGTTATTTTGTTTATGATGCGGACTCCGATATCGTCCATATTTATCTTATTTTAATTATTAGTTATTTATTTGCATTCTAGTTAGAGTATTTTAAAGAGTTTGTTTCCTATTTTCTTGTGATTGAGAACGTCAAACCCGAGCTCTATATAAGAGTAGGCGATCTCATTATATTTCTTAGATTTGAATGAGAAATCCGACACCATGGACGACCATGCCAACCTGGTCGGGCAAAATCTAGGACGTGCGGCAATCCAGAAAGATACGCGAAGGGTAGCGGCGTTCAAGGTGGCTATCCCGGAGTACGACAAATTGACGTACGATGAGGCGGAACACGGTGAGACCGTATACGACGAGTCAATCTACGGCGAGATGGAGTATGTCGAACCAGTGTACGATGAGTACAACGATTCCAATGAACACGAGGCGGAGTACGCCAAGAACGTATGTGGGACTGTTGTTCGCATGAACACTTTCACTGAAGAGGAAGTTAGAGAGGGCTACAAAGCTTTCGTCGACGAGGAATTCTTAAAGGGCGATGAGAATTACTCGAGGAACCTTCCTCGACGTCACACCCTCGATGAGCCCCCTTCAACGAACCCGCCTCGAGGTACTTTTCTCGACAAACACCATGCGATGGTCGAAGAGTTTTTCTTCGACGAGCAGACTTTCGTCTCGAGAAAGACCATCGAAGTGACGGACATGTCGATGGCGAGCGAGGCTTCGAATAACAAGCCAAGAAAGATCATGGATGTCTTTTTACGAAGACGACTCTGGCGCCGACACACGCGCACCGATGGCGAGGAACCTACCACTACTGAAGACGTTCTTGAGTTAGCCGGCGACGTCGGGCCTATTCTTGTCCTTCGCCGCACTATTCTCGACGTGCCTTCTGCGCCGAACGCTCCTCGAAGAGCCTTCCTTGACGAGATTTCATCGCCGATCCTTCTTCGACGAGCCTGCCTTGAGGGACCTTCCTCGAAAAATCTTCCTCGCCGAAACCACGTCATCATGGCCACTTCCCCGCGGCCACTTCCTCGTGGCCACCTCCTCGCGGTCACTTCCTCGTGGAATCGACCTCGAGGAACTTTCCTCGATGAACCTACCCCGAGGACCTTCTTCGATGAGCCTGCCTCGACGAACACTACTCGACGAACATGCCCTGACTAACCTGCGTCAACCCTCATCGTCGTCGAGATGACATTCGCCGACGAGGTACCCTTTGACGTCAACACGACTTTCATCATCGAGGAAGCCACCTCGCACCAGCCACTTCGCCCTTGGAGCTGACAAGAAGATTTTCGGTGCGACGAACTCGATGTCGCTGCGACGGAGCATCCCGAATCCATGTTTGACGAGGTCCATGTGAAGCCAATAATCGGGCGTGCGAAAGAACCTCCTGACAAGCCTCTCATCATAAAATCGCAACCTCCTGCACCGACGACCCACTTGAGTTCCCCTCGACCTACCCCCATAAATTCGAGGACGAATTTTCTCAACATCAGGAGAATGATGCGGATATCTCCGATATCGTCCAGAGTTATCTTATTTTAATTATTAGTTATTTGTTTCCATTCTAGTTAGAGTAATTTAAGGAGTTAGTTTCCTATTTTCTTGTGATTGAGAACGCCAAACCCTAGCTCTATATAAGAGTGGGCAATCTCATTGTATTTCTCATATTTGAATGAATAGAAATTTTTGAAGCTTTGCTTTGAAGAACCAAGTTTTATCTCGTTGAAACGCGTTCTTGCTTTTCATCCATTGTTTGCTCTACATTAGTTAAGCTTTGAGAAAAATATTTTATAAAATAACTATTTTAAAATAAAACGATAATTTCGGTTATTTAAAATTGATATTTAAATAGCAAACAAAAAATGTCAAACATAAAAAGGATTAAGGATATATTAGTCCATGTTTTAATTAATAGGTAGTTTTCATTACCATAAATTAGTTTGAGCATTTTAATAAAAATGTTTGATCAAAATGGGCATTTGGCTCCTTATTAATAAATATGATTGGTAATTTCGTAATCCAATTTAATCATTATCAATTTAATATTTTGCTACATGTTCTTCTAACCGAAATACTAAAATAGGGGCGCAAATTTATTAGATATGATCTTACTAGATATTTAAAAAGAAAAAGGTGATCTTAGTAAATAATTAAGATCATGGGTAAACTGCGGCTAAAATACCCAATGTTTCATTTATTTTTAATTATATACCCAAAGTTTTTTTTTGGTGGCTATAATACCCAAAGTTTATTCTGTTAACGCCAAATGTACCCACCGTTAAATCTCTGTTATTTCGCCCGCGTGGCATATATTTTAAGGGTAAACTGCGGCTAAAATACTCAATGTTTCCATTTTTTTTAATTATGTACCCAAAGTTTTTTTTTGGTGGCTGTAATACCCAAAGTTTATTCCGTTAACGCCAAACATACCCACCGGCATATCCATCGATTTACCTATGAGATACCAATCGACAAGCAATATATCCATAAAATGAAAAGTGCAAAACGACATCGGCAAACGGTATTTAAAACCTTGAAGTAGATAATTTATATTTAATATTTATAAATTATATAATTTATAAAATGTAACATGTAAAATTCAATTATAACTATATAATAAAATATGTTAAAAAATATAATAAATAACATTCCATGTAAATATTCATAATTAATAGATTGAAATAAAATTATAAAATATAAAATAACTTTATGCTAGATATATTATATATTACATTTATAAATTACATAAATTACATAATCTATAAAATGTGTATATAAATGTTATTTTTATAAATATTTATAAACAATATTATAAATTTTATATTAAACCCTAAACCCTATTAAAAAAAATATGTGCCACGCGGGCGAAATAACGGAAATTTAACGGTGGGTACATTTGGCGTTAACAGAATAAACTTTGGGTATTATAGCCACCAAAAAAAAACTTTGGGTACATAATTAAAAAAAATGAAACATTGGGTATTTTAGCCGCGGGAAAAATAACGGAGATTTAATGGCGGGTTCGTTTGGCGTTAACGGAATAAACTTTGGGTATTATAGCCACCAAAAAAAAACTTTGAGTACATAATTAAAAAAAAATTGAAACATTGAGTATTTAGGCGTAGTTTACCCTGAGATCATTAACGATTCATATCTTTTTTAATATTTGTTAAAACTTAAAAGTACTTTCTCATCCTAAATTTATAAAGAACGTGAATTTGTTGTTTGTTACAAATTTGGAAACGAAGGATACAAATTTGGATACCAATCTCGTCCAAACGAAGGATACAAATTTGGAAAAATTTCAAACCGTTATACTCTAACGTGCGACTGAGCCCAAGCCAAGATGCACGAACGTCCTGCAAATAGCCTCGTCTGACGACGGCGAATCCGATGAGCCCGTGCTGACGCTGATGAGAACACGGCGAGCACCTCCGTGGAAGCTGGCTGACGGCGAGCTCCTTCCGGGAAGGTGGCTGACAGCGCAGGTGTAAAGCCCTAGGTTTTCCTCCTCCATTTTCTGGGCCTTGGGCCCATTTGGGCTCCGCCACATGAGAGCCCATTGGGGCTTTGTCAATCAGCCCAAGGGCTGGACTTGTTGACCAGTCCATGGCTTAAGCCAATGGACCCCATAAGATGTTGAATTTATATTTAATTTAATTTTAATTTTATAAATCAGATTAACAATTTTATCCCTCTAGATTTAAATTTTGAATTATTTGAATTTGAATTTTATTAGTCTTAATTATTTTGTTTAAATCTTGTTTATTTATTTATTTAAAAATAATTAGGATTTTGAAAATCAAATTAATAACATATTTATTCAGTTTTAAAACTAAGTAGCATTTACACAAACTGCAGATAAAGGTGTTAAGTGGGCCGGGGTGGGCCGGCCCAGCCCACAACCCGTTAAGCCCGCATGTTAAACGAGGCGGGTTTGACCCGTCCCGTTCAATGTGCGGGGCGAGGCGCGGCGAGGCGGGGCGGGTTTTGGAAATTCCATCAAGGCCCACCCCGCCCCATGAACCCGAACCCGCAATGTTACGGGGCAGAGTTTTTAAGAGTCGGATTTAGTGGGCTTTTACGGGTGGGCTTCCCTTGGAGACCTTGGAGAACACCCTTCTTCATGAGTTGTACTGCACGTAGGCAGTCTGATTGCGTAGATGCAATCTTCCAGCCACTGTCCATAGCGAAATGGAGGCCTCGTCTTATCGCAAGGCATTCCCCGGAGAGAGCCGAGTGCACATGTTCCACTAAGAAGGCCGCAACACCCATTACCGAATCCCTGTGATCTCTTACGATAGCGGCCAAAGCTGCTCGCCCAGATTCCTCCTCCCAAGCGGCGTCGACGTTGACTGTAAAACCATTGTCCCTTGCCCCGGTTCATTTGGTCGGCTTTGCGCCACCACCCGCATTTCGTGGCGTCGAAATACGAGCGCTTTTCTTGAAACATGTGAGCCAACCATCGACCTCGGTGATCCAAGCTTCTAGTGATTTAGCCCGGTGTTCAAAAAGCCGTATGTTTCGATCAGTCCACATCGCAAAAGAACTCCAAGTTTGGCTTAGAGAGCACCTCACTTGCACGAATGCATAGTTCTCGAAGCGGGACTTCACCCGTTTTCTCCACCACCATTGGAGAGACGAGGATGTCCAAACCGCTTGTGCCCTTCCACACCCCCAAACAGCATGGAGGGCGTCTTCCGGTAAAGCACCACAAAAGCAACAAAAAGCGAGACAATCCACACCTTGTCCTCTTAGCGCACCAAAAGTCAGGAGGTTTCCCGCCACGTTCTCCAAATAAGGTGCTTGACCTTGGGCGGGATCTCTAGGCCCCAAAACGTTCTCCACAATTTTGCCTCTCCGTTCCCCGAACTCGAGGGGCCTCCTCTAGATTCCGATCTAGCTAGACGATACCCCGATCTTACCGAGTATATGCCATTTTCTTCGAGGTGCCAAACAAGGCGGTCTTGGGTATTTGCCTCGCCCAATGGAATGCGAAGTATCGCCTCCTTATCATACGGTAACATCAACGTCTCAATGAGAGGCCTATTCCATTCCCCGTTGGCCATCAAATCCGCCACTCTTCACGGGAAGCCGTCATTTGGCTCATCCGAAAGCACTTTGAAAGCTCCGGCTCTCGGGATCCACAGTTTCCCGAATACTCTCATGTTACCTTATGGAAACTGATAAGTATCCTTTTATTTAAAATTCAAACTCTTGAAAATAAGACGTAACATAGATTCTTTTTACTAGTTATTCTTCACTAACAGGTGGAGGTGGTGGGGCAATTTTCTCGCTCTGTTAGAGAAGCGAAGGCCGGCCCTTCAATGGGAAAAGAACAACGTCGAACATTTGTTCTTCTATACCGACGATAACCAGAAAAAGCATGCGGTTTTCTACCCGACATTGATGTCTATTTCCACAAGGCTAGAGGAAGCTCTTAAATGGGGTTGTGGCATCTCGATCTGGGAAATAGGACAAGGTCTCTATTACTTTCACGATCTTCTCTAATCTTTCTCGGTTAATTTGACCCGCATTTCGCACGTATTCTGTTGTATACAAGAATAGCTTGAAGAGTTCAGTTTTAAATTTTTAGATTGAATGTGTTCTCTTTTCTTTTCCTTAAGAAAAAAAGACTGTGAATGGAGTGGAAAACCTAGCCATGGAGAGGAGGTGGGCGCCTGGTGCCCGCACTGACGGGTCACCCATGTCCGCCCGCTTGAGCATCTCTAATAAGAAGTAATTATACAATTCTATCATTCATAGTGCTTGAAAATTTCAGTTAAGTTTCAAGAACTAAGTCGTAACTGGCAACTTGTGTCTCGTACCGTATTCGCTTTATAGCTCAACTCATCGTATTTATTGTGTTCTTACTATACTCAATCAATATATAAACGTACGTATTCGACGTGGTTGGACACATATTTGAATTTGAATTGAGATTAATTATACGGTGTCAAATTGTATTTTCAGCCAAATTGACGAACTGTATTCCTTTGTACTACTAAGTGTACAGATGTACATGTACTAGCATTTATTTAGCAAGACCACCATTCTTGTTTGAGTGTCTCTACATACTTTTCTCAAGCTTCTTTCGCAGCCACACAATCTCATCTCAATTCTCAAGACCACCACATCAGCAACTTATCATCCTCACGTACCACGTGTCATCCCCTTATTGCCCCAAACATCCTCATCTAATTTTTGGCCTTCACTTTTTCCTCATAAGACATTTCTCCTCCCAAATCATATTTATCCCATAATCAAATAAAATTAGGTTGAAAAAATTAAGCAATATTCACAACAGTACCTGAGCTTTCAGTTCTTTTACAGTAATGTCCCTTATTTTTTAAAACTTAACATATTATCCCTTACATATCGGAAAAAATATATATTAATTTTTGCGCTGTTGGAAGTTGTTTTCATCAATTCAACTATTATTCTATAATTTCACGGAACTATCATATATTCATATTGATATTGCACTTGCTCCAAGTTGTTTTCACTTTTCATCAATAATCATTTTTCTTCAATTTTACAGAATTATTATCTTACCGAATAATATAACAGATGAATTGACAAAAATACATTCAAACAAGTCTCGTGTTGCACACGTGTTAACACGTTCCGTTATCTTTTAACATATAGGGAATAGTGTGCATTTTTTTTTTATATAAATATAAAGAGCAATTTCTGCTAAAAATAAATTTCATAGGGCGAATTGAACTACCATGCAAGTTCATAAGGACATTAATGTCAATTACTAAAATAGATTTACTTTACTATAAGCTTTCCTTCATTTATTTATTTGTTTCTTTTTGGATAATTAATAAGAAAATTGAGACCCCTCTGGCTTTGAAGCTCGACCACTTCTTCTTCTCGAGGCTTCACTGTTGGGAGCTCCACAGATATGCCATGGAAGCTCTCAATGCAGCTCGCTTGAGACCCATCTCAGCTCTCCCCTCGACCAGAAAGCCAGACCCCAGAAAGAACCCGACACTCCTCCCAGTCCCACACCACCGATCATCATCATCATCCTCAAACTCCCCGAACAGAATCCATGGCGGTCTCGCTCTCCTGTCCTCCGTCCTCGCCCCGCTCGCCGCCGGAGCGCTAACTTACGACGAGGCGCTCCAGCAGTCCGTGGACGCCTCCGCCCTTGACGGCGTTGTCTCCTTCGTGGCCGAGTACCCCGTCCTACTAGCGGGCGGAGCCGTCCTGCTGGCCGTGCCGCTCGTGCTCTCCCAGCTGCTGAAGAAGCCGAAGGCGTTCGGCGTCGAGTCGGCGAGGAACGCGTACTCGAAGCTCGGCGAGGACGCGGGCGCGCAGCTGGTCGATATCCGGGGGAGCGCGGAGTCGAGGAAGGTCGGGAGCCCCGACATCAGAGGGCTGGGGAAGAAGACGATCAGCATTGCGTACAACGGCGAAGACAAGACGGGTTTCTTGAAGAAGCTTGGGTTGAAGCTCAAGGAACCGGAGAAGACAACGTTGTTTGTTCTTGACAAGTGAGACCCTTTTTATTATGTCTGGTTCACATTGCTTGATTGTGGCATTGGATGTGGATAAAGCGGCAATTCAGTTTGTCGATATTTACGGTATAAGTATTTAATCTTATATTAAGCGTGTTAGTATATTTTCAATCTCTTTTTCTAGCCGTAATCATACTCAAATGCCATAAAATACTGGTAAGGTCTGTTACACATAAAAGTATAACACGTCTACATTTACTATTGAACTCCCAAAAGTTTACGCTTTTTTTAGACTATAGAAGCGCAAACATTAACTCGACATGGATAAAATTAAAGCTCGACACTCTTTTTTGTGACATTTTGGTACTAATGCCCGGAAAGTGAATAAACACTGCATTTATAACTAGCAATGACATCTTTAATCCTAATTATAAGAAAATAATTGTTTCTCTGTTACAAAAAATAAAAAATAAAAAATATGAACATCTGAGTGAAATAATGATATTCTGTTTTTTGTAACAAGTTGAATTTTTGAACAACACTGGTATATGTCACAATGATTTGTTCAAACATAATCCAAAAGTCCACTCCATAACCGTGATCATAAGCTTGTTAGAACCGATCCCTAGCCTGCATTTTCGAAATTCTGATGCATTTCATCTCTGATTGGAAGCCAGATTTGACGGGAACTCCGAGCTGGTGGCCGAGTTGGTGACTGTGAACGGCTTTAAATCCGCGTACGCCATAAAGGACGGCGCCGAAGGACCACGAGGATGGCTGGTTTCCCCGATCTCTATTTTCGCACATTTAAATATTTTGGTGCAATTTTTTTTGCTTGAGTTGAATTTAGTAGTATGTTTCCATTTCCACAGAATAGCGGTCTTCCGTGGATAGCCCCGAAGAAAGGACTGAGTTTTGATATCAGCAGTTTGACGGACGCTCTTGGCGGTGTGGTTGGAGTAAGTTTTTTGACTTCTTTTGCCTTCTTAACTCTACGAGGGGCTATAAAAACAAATAAAAAAGTTATAAAATATTTTCTTAAAAACAATTGTCTATTTTTTCGTCTTTTTTTCGTCTTTGTATTTCTGTCCCGTTTTGGCTTATCGGGGGTACTATGTCAAAAATATGATTTTAGCTAAAACTAATTGTGACTTTACGCAAGGGCGACTCAGGGACATAAAGTAGAAATTCAAGGTTACTATGTTTAACTTATAATTTACGTAGAAAGTAACGGTAACTTGACGAAAGGGTTAAGTAGGGAAAAAAATTGTAAAGTCAAGGACTACCTGAAGACATAAATACAAAAATCACGAGTGTCATACGATCATTTTACTAGAGCTGCGGGTGGCGGCGTCGCGACTCGTCGCGATCAGAGTCGCCAAAATCGCGAAGTGTGGCGTCGCGACGAGTCGCGACTGGCGACGTCGCGAGAAATCGCGACCGAGGCGAGAACTTCGGGTTTCTTCGATTTTTCTACTTTGTGGCATATGTATCTAGTTTTTTTCAGTGTTAAACTTAGTTAGTTTTTACCCGAATTTTATTATCAAACTTTATCAATAATTTCAAAACTATATTTACATATTTTTATTATTTATAATAATTATTTGTAATTAATTTATTTCAAAATTAATATTTAAATATGTTATAATTATTATTTTGTAACATATTAATAAGTTTGATTTATATGTTCGTTTTTAGTTTGTAACATATGTTAATAAATATTAATTTGTAACATATTAATAATTTGAACAAATTTAATCAACAAATATATAATTAAATACGATAAGACGAGATATTAAAAAAAAGAAGTTGTATTATTCATTGTGAATATTACAATAAGGTGGAAGAGAGCTGTAAATATTCAGTGTAAATATTACAAGATGCCTCACTAAAACCTCTCTTGTAAAACCCTCCTTAGGGACATAAAACCAAGAGAGGAAAGAGCACATCGTTACTCGGGGAACATTGCGTTGAACCTTTCCGTCATTAGCTCCAGTTCGCTTGGTTCGGAGCGTTCGGCAATCACGGGGGGGTTGAACAACAAATCATTCAACACCACAATCTGCTCGACGTGTGTGTTGGTGGTTGACGCCCGCCGGTCGTTGATGAGATATTGAGCCGTGCTAAAAACGCTCTCCGAAGCAACGCTGGAAATGGGGATGGACAGTATATCCCTCGCCATTCTTGCCAATAGCGGAAATCTATCCCGTTGAATCTTCCACCACCTTATCACATCGAACTCGTCGGAATCTTCGTCGAATAGCAGGCCGTAGTATCGCTTCAATTCTGCCGGTTGGCCGTCTGTGTCGCCCGCCAACGGCGTAGTGGATTCCCCGCGACTTACCCGTTGCTTGAGTCTCCGGCTGAAGTCGTATCCCGTCTTGGTTGGGCTTGCCATCACTGCCCTTTGCTCCTCCTGTGAGTTGAATTGAGGGAACCGTTTGTTGTATTCACTGTACAATTCATAAAAAGCTTCGTTAACAACATTAACATAATTACGATAATCCACCCCTATGTTTTCTCCGATCGCTATCATCATTGGCCCATATGCATCCGAAACGTGAGGGTCTAGAATAGCACCGAAGCAAAACGAAAACGGGGGTGGATCCCAATACGACTTGAATTTTGCAACCATAGACTCAATAAGCGGCGAAATAATAGGGTCGTTTTCGAATTCTTTGAAAGCACACGAAATTTGATAAAGACCCGAAAGACCATGATTCAAAGAAGGTTTATTTTGGTTAGAAAAATTTAAAGTAACATCATAAAAATGTTTGAGGAAAGCGAGGAATTTCTTCGCGGTAGCCCATTCCGCCTCCGTGATCTGCGCCTCCGGAGGGAGTTCCTGTCCGAGGAAATGGTCCAAAGGAAGCCTCTGTCTACACACAACTGAAATCATTAAATACGTAGAGTTCCATCGCGTATTATTATCTAAACCAAACTTATTAGCTTTATGATTGTGGTCTTTACAAAATCGTCCCCGGCATTAAAATCAGGAACCAAATCCCTAGCCGCCCTACGACCCCCGGAACTACCACCGCTTCTTCGAGACATAATGGGAAATTTGAGAACTTGAGAGCTTTAGAGGGAAAAAACTTAGAGAGTTGAGAGAATTTGAGAGAGAGTTGGAAGATTGTTGGGGAGGAAATGAGGGTGGGAGAGGTGGTATTTATAGGATTTGAGGAGAGAGTTGGGTGGGTGAATAATTATTGAGGTGGGTGAAGTGGGTGAATAAAGTTGGGTGAAAAATATTGAAATTTGAAATTTTTGGGTTGGAATTCGAGTAAAGTGGGTAAAAATTGTGGTTGGGTAATTAATTTCGGGTAAAAAGTGTGTTATTTATGCCACAAACAAACACACCCTCCTCCCCCACACGGATCGATGACGTGGCAAGCTCTGGGCCGTCGATTTCTTCACGCGGATCCACCCTCTCCCCATCGCGATTAGCCTCGCGAGTCGCGACAAATCGCGATTCTCCCACGTGAATCGCGACTCGTCGCGATTCTCTAAAACAGGTCGCGACTCGTCGCGATGGCGTATTTTGGATCGCGAGTTGCAGCTCTACATTTTACAGTGTGAAGGGCCACTTAAAGGACAAAATCTCAAAAGTAGAGATTTTCGAGAATATTTGTCCAAAAATTAACCAAATGACTTGAGTGGATGCTACTCTAAGTAGATTTTCTCACATTCAATTTCTTGAAATTTTAAACATGTAACTATCAATCAAACCTTTTATTTTTCTATTATTTTATTTTCAGGAGGGAACTGGTGGATTGCCTGTTGCTCTTGGCTTTGGAGCAGCTGCTGGGTTGGGATTCTTGGCTTATTCAGAGGTTTCATACATCTATATTTCAAAAAAAATGGGTTTTCTTTCAACGGTTATCTAACACTGCCTTTACGTTCATGTCTCTAGATTGATACGATTCTCGTATATTTAGGAACGGTCGCGATAGTTCAACTCGTGAGCAAGAAACTTCTCTTTGCCGAGGTAAGCACGTTTATAACGAGTGATACTATCTTATAACTATTATAAATTAATATGATTAAGACTAAATAATTTTATTTATATCATCGAGTTTATTAATTTATTAAGTATTAAATTTAATAATATTAGTTCAAGTCGGAATTGGACAGAAGTCTTTATTTAATTCAATTTATTAATATATCGAGATTTTATTATATTAAGGCTATGTAATTTTAGTTTTTAACACGATTCTCGCGTATTTGGATACGAGACCACATTGGACGTTGTTCGACCAAAATGTCCTCTATAACTTTCTAACTCTTTCAGATGTGGTTTCGTTTCCGATGTGGGCATTATTGTCCAAAAAATCAAAACCGTTAATTTCAGTCAACCTACTTTGACTCTAAACAATTTGTTGCATGTTAAAATACACCATGAAACTTTGTACCTGGTTTCGCTTAACAGGATAGGAAGAAAACTCTACAGCAAGTGGATAAGTTCTTGAGTACCGAGATTGCCCCTACAGAGTTCGTGGATGATGTAAAGGTATAAACATGGATTGAAGACTTGTTATACGTTTGGCATTCTTTTGTTTTTAATTACTTGCAGCTATTTTTTAAATTTTACTTGCAAAAATCCCATTTTTGCCCTTCAATTTTTGTTTTGTGGTATTTTTCTCTTTATCTTTATTTTTGACTCAGAGTACCCTCTCTGTGATAAAATTGATAAAACTTAGTTTATGTGACATTATTAGAAACATTATTATTGACGTAAAATAAGAAGAGAATAAGATCACGTGGATGACGATTTTTATCAATTTTATAACGGAAAGGGTATTCTGCACCAAATTAAGCTTTGGGGAGAATAGTGCACGAAAAAATAACGTTAAGCGGGCAAAATACACCAACGGACCAGGTTGAGGGAAAATTTCCTATATTTATCATTTTCAAATGTTCTTGTTATATTCCTTGAACTTCAGCAAATAGGAAAAGCTATTCTACCAACATTGGTAAGCAAGGCTCTCCCACCACCGAGCACCGAAACCGAAAGCCCTACCCCTCCTCCGGAAGCAAAACCGGAAATCGTTACCGAGACGAAGGTAGAAGCAAAGGCTGAGCCAGCTAAGGAAGTAAATTCAGTGCCCTCATCAGAAGAAACACCAAAACCGGCGCCTCATTTCTCATCGCCTTTCCCTTATGTAAGTTTTTCAAATCTCCTATAGTGATTTTATAATAATTATTTTATTTATAGTGATTAAAAAATTTATCAATTAACACATGTTTTAGATCATGTTAAAAATAGCATTCAATTGATGATGCAAATTTAACATTTGTTAAATATTTTGGTTTTCATGGTTTCAGTATCCGGATTTTAAGCCTCCAGCATCTCCTACACCGACTCCGCCATAGAGCTTGAAACCGACCAAAATCTCCGGAATGTCGCAACGGCAACAGTGATTTTATGAGTTATGTACTTAAAATATATAAATTATATGAATTGTTTTAGCCCATTTTGTATGGAATAAAAATGTATTATGTCATGATTAGGCTTCTTTGTGTGGTAAATGGTCTGGTTAGATATCGGATTGTGTTTTGCAGATGGTTCATTTACATTTGATTTAGTGTTGTACACCTTTTTATCAGAATTGAAGAATGAAACGAAAAATAAAAACTTATCGAGGCCGTATTTTGGACAAGTAGGTATTTTTTAGTACTCGTTGCGAATAAAAAAAAAAGATGTAATAATCCAAATACATCCATGAAATACAAAACGAATTTTAATATAAAAACCTTCGAAAACAACGAGTCAAAAATACTAGAGGAAAAATCGCGTCCCTTCATATTAATTGACTTTGGATTTTTTTACAGTTAATTTTTTTCTCTCTCAATTTATACCCCTTCGGTCTCAATTTATCAATGATTCGAATATAGCGAGTTTTCGACGATTTTCGCTCGAAAAATCGCTGAAATGGCATTCTCGATAACTTTTCTCCCTTAATCGTTGTCGTTTTATACTTATCGCGATTTTTCGACTCGAAAAGCAAACTACTTATCTCTTAAACTTATAAGTGTATTTTCTCGAAAACCAAGCTACTTTTCGGTCAAAAACGATAAGTAAACCCTGATATAAAATTTTGGAATATAGATGAGTCAAGCTACGTTGTAGTTTCAACTTCTTTTAATTTCGGATTTTAAAGGTATTTTTATGGTTTTTTTAGTGGATCTTGAGTGTTTTGAAGTTTAAATGTTGTATATGTATGAATCATGTCAAATTTTCACATTTTTACTCTATACTAGAGCTGCACACCCACGAGTCGCGACCGATCACGAACAAATCGTGAAAATCGTGGATGCCGGAGTGGCGACGCGTCGTGGCTGCCAGAATCGCAATGGTCGTGGCTTCGTCGCGATGGCAGGCCGAGAGAGAGAGAGAGAGAGAGAGAGAGAGAGAGAGAGAGAGAGAGAGAGAGGGCTGCAGAATCCCACATCGCGATTTTTACCCTCGTTCGCGATCGTCGCGATTTTTCAGCCCACAATCGCGATCATCGTAATTCTCCGGAAATCCGTCGCGATTCGTCGAGTCGCCACTGGCGACCATCGCTGTGCAGCTCTACTCTATATTTGTAGTAGTTACTTAGAAATCAATTAGGCCGAATGAAAGTTAAACTTTGAGTTTCATATTAGTTTAATTGTACATTTTATGTTTTGAATTTCATGTTGTAGTTGAAATTTATTTTTTTAGGTATATGATGGAATATAGATGAATTAAAATGGTTTGTGTGATTTTTGTTAAATGTTTTGCAGATTTGAGTTATATTTTAGGGTATATGCAAATTGTTTCTAATTGCGACAAAAATACATTTTTTCTGAAAAATAGTGAATTTGAGATATATTTTAATTTTTTTTGATGTAACTTCCTTTTGTTACATTGTATATAATTAGGAAAGTGTTAGTTTCAAATAATTATTTTTGTAATTTGAGGTTTTCTCGAGTTATGACCTTATTGCGGTAAAAGTACATATCTTTTGAAAATTGGTTAAGTTAAGCTAGTTAGTAGAATTTTTTGATGTAAAATAATTTTATAACATTATATATAACTTATAAAATGTGAGGTTTACATAATTTTTTTTTTATTTTGACGTTTTTCCGAATTGCAACCTTATTGCGGGAAAAGTATATATATTTTTGGAAATTGATTAAATTGAGTTATTTCTTCGTTTTTTTTATGTAACTTTATTTCAAAACATTGTATTTAATTTTGAAATTGTGATTCTGACATAATTTGTTTTGTAATTTGAAGTTTTTCAATTATTGCATAAAAATTACATTTAGTATTTTATGTTATGAAAATATTTTATGTATGAAAATATGTATGAAAATATATTATAATTTTTCTATCGATAAATCTATCGAGAAACGATTAATCCATCGATAAGTTCGATAAGTTTCGATAACGGCAAACAATAAATTTTATAGTTTTTTCATTGATAAATTCATCGGCGAACTATTAATCCGTCAATAACGGCAAATTAATTATCGGCAAAAAACGGCATTCAAATCCTTGCAATTTATCAAGGTCTAGATACTTCTACCACGATTATCCCGTATCTTCTACACCGTAGGCATAGTCCCATACTCACTTCATAATCATCTGATATGACTTGTCATTCTTTACTGATGAAGTGAGTGTTGACAGGAAACCTAGCAAGAAAAAGTGTGTATTAGACGCATCATGTAACAACCTATTTTTATTGAATCGTCTCAATTTTTAATTTTTATTTACCTTCGCTTTGATTTATGTGTATATAAATTATAAGTTATGTATGTCTATCAATATATGTATACATTCTAGCTAATACGAGTAGGACCGTTGAATATACCGGATAAAGACATCCTATGAAACATTCAATGGTAAACTTTACTTCATTAACTCATTTTATGATATTTTGATCTGATTTTTTTTTTTTTATATATAAATTGGAAAATAAGCTTTTGGGATATGTTGAGACAAAATTGCCTTCCATAGAAATCCCTTAATAGTTTTTAAATACTGTGTATTTCTGTTTTTCTTGGTTCCAAACCTCTATCTTTCTAATCAAAATTGCAAATTTTATCCGAACACTATGAAGACTTATAGCATTAGGTGCATAGTAGTCAAGTTGATCGACGAAAGTCAAAGAGAACGAAACCTCCTGTGCAAATTTTAATTTAATTAAGACTTTGTAATTAGTGAGGGTGTTTTAAGTTTTAACTATTTCAGATGTGATAGTCCCATTTTTTGCACACTAAATAATTTGTAGTTGTGAACTTGTCATTAGAGCTGGGGGCGGCGACGTCGCGACCCGTCGCGACTTGGTCGCCGGAAATCGCGAATCCTGCCGTCGCGACGCGTCGCGATGTTTCCGGTCGCGATCGGTCGCGACGAGGTCGAGAGAGAGTGTGAGACGGAGAGACAGAGAGAGCGAGAGAGAGAGAACGTCGCGAATCGTCGCGACTTCAAGGCGGGAATCGCGACTCGTCGCGATCGTCGCGACGTGGTCCAGCCCGTCGCCACCCACAGCTCTACTTGTCATTATGGAATTTTTTTTTGAGAAGAAGGATTCAATTCGCAAAGATGTTACATTTGCCTTTTCACAAGTTTCTTTTTACCTTAAAAACGAATAAGTTAAAGAAACGAAACGAAACAACTAACTACAAGTCAAAGGAATGCAAATATTGTCCGTTTGGTAGGACCTGTCGTTCCTTTGCTCTTCTCGATCACCACAGAGCAACACAACACATAGGCTTGTCATTCTCAACACCACCTTTTTCGTCACACTATTTATTCTTTTTTCACCTACATTTCTTTTCTCACATTTTCCACACAAACTATTATTTCTCCTTTCCATAATTTGGGTGTCTCTTCAACGCTTTAACATCCTCTAAAGCCATGGACAAGCGCAGGAGAAAGCAAGCCAAGACAAGCACTCGCTCCTCTGAAGGCATTTTATTTATTTATAAATTTATCCACTTTTTAATGCTTTTGATCTTGTTTGATTCCTTGGTTTGAGTTCTATCATGGGTTCTCTTCCTTTTTTGTATATCTGTTCATTTCAGCGTCAACGATTGTGTCTTTGTTGAGGGATATTTATGCTCTTCTGTTTTATGCAATGCTTGGCGTGGCAGAGGTGAGCAGTTTGGAGTGGGATTTCATTAACATGTCTGAACAAGAAGAAGATCTCATCTTTAGAATGTACAAGCTTGTTGGAGACAGGTATATATTTCATCTATATATCTATATAAATATATATTGAAGTTTTTAAAATATATAAAAGGGAAAATGGCGGCATAAATACCCAAAGTGTTTGAAAAGTTGACAGTAAGTTTTTTTTTTGTGGCGGAAGTTGCTAGACTCTTATTTTGTGTACTCCGTCATATTTTCGTCCAGAAACGAACCACATGTCATGTTTTTAAACCCATTAAATATACTATTGTTTATCATTGATAAATCTATTTAGTTTTTTTTTTTATATAATAAAAATAGTATATTTAATGGATTTAAAAATGTGACACGTAATGAGGTTCGAGACAAAAATATGATGGAAGACACAAAATAAGAGTTTGACAACTTTCGCCACCAAAAAAAAAAAAACTTAATGTCAACTTTTCAACCACTTCGAGTATTTATGCCGCTCCACAATAAAATAAAGCAATCGGAACTTGGAAGCTTGGTTCATTAGACTAAATTAGGTGTAATTTATTGCAAAAAGCAAAACTTGACAAATTGTGCTTATTGAGTTATTGTCTTCGTAATGGTGATGGGCATTTCCTTTGATGCACTCAAAAGGTGATGTGAAATGTGAAGGACAATATAAACCATATGGCTTTCACATTGTATAGTGCCCTAAAATATTTCCTATGAAAAGGAGAATTTGTTTTTACTAATATTATCGATTGAAAGAGGAGAATTTTTCCTTAAAGTTAGATAGAAATGTGATGGCGTAACGTATATGACTATGGAATCGTAGTGGCAAAAGTTGTAGGCGAATATCTAAGTTCTATTACAGATCAGAAAAAGTATTCAAGTTAAGACAATTAGTTTCGTCCAATTTTTGTTAGGAAAAACGATAATGAAACATATTTCACTTGTACCCAATTTTGTTTAAGTTATAATTTTTTAATATTTAATGTAATTATTTGAGTATTTTTTTGTATTAAAAACTGAGTGGAGCTATTATTTCGGACCTTAAGTACTTTCAATAAAAAAAGAATTCAGTATCCATCCGCAGTGACTACAATAGATACTTTTACCGGCTTTATCCCTAACATTACCAACCTCCGAGAGTTAATCTATTATTACTCTGCCCCTTACACTTAGCTTTTTCTTTGCTCATTAATTTAAATTAAACGAAATAGTTATGTATTGTAGAATATATGTAAAATCATGATTAGCTTGAAAGTATAGGTTTTGGTTTCAAGCTTTTGTATGCAATTCTGAACATAGGTGGGGGCTGATTGCTGGCCGGATTCCGGGCCGAAAAGCCGAAGAAATAGAGAGATTTTGGATAATGAAGCATGAAAAAGTGTATGCAAGCAGAAGAAAAAGAGCCCAATACATGTAAATTTTAGCTCTCTAAACTGGACCAACCAATTTGCTTTTCCTAATTGTTATGTGTATTATCTTGCCAAAGTTCCAAAATTACACCCTTGCAAGTTTTCGTTAGAGTATATTCTGTACAGGTGTAGTTTAAGCTTTATGTTTAGCTGTTGTTATTAACAACTGTAGTTCTCTGGGTATTAATACTAGATTGTAACAGATTGTTCATTAAGTCGTTATAACAGAATTCTCTTTCCAAAATCTGTTTGGCTCGTTCTCTCTTTCTCTTCTAGAGCTCATCAATTTCGTCATAAATGTAAAGTAGGTAACATTTCTTTTTTATGTGCCCCTTTCTAGTGTTATCAAGATTTTTAAATTCAATTAAGCATGATTTTTTTTTTTACCATTGTTTCTATTAAATATTATTGGATCTTCATCTTAATAACTCAAAATAAATATGACTAAAATTTGTAAAAAGTTTATTTTGCTTTATTAAGATTTTTTACACTTCTTATCTTTATTTTTTCACACAAATGTACCTTTGAAAATATAACTTCTAAGTCTAATTTGACAATATCATCCTCTAGTTTTCTAATGATTAATTGATTTCTGAAAACAAAAATTCTATAACTTAAATCTATAAATCATAGTTTTCTTTCGTGTTCATTGCCTTTCACCCTCACCCTTGCTACGCTCTTATCGCATTGCCGCCTCATGCCATCACCGGCTACTCGCTATCCGCCATTGTTTTTTTTTTTTTTTTTTTTTTAAGGGACTATCCGTCATTGTTTGATTTGATCATTGATTTCAAACTTCATCTTTTCTTTCGGCCATCCATTAGTTGCTAAGGTTCACGATATTATTTATTATTTTGTTTATTTTGGTCTTTGGTAGCTTTGTATTTTGTGTTTTCAAGTATTCGGTGTTTGTAATTAATTCTGGAATTCACGATTAATAAAATCTTAACTTTTCTTAAAATATATGGTATATTTTTGTCAGAATAAAGAGTATAAAAAAATCTGAAACTATGAATAAGGGGCGATCGTGAGTTTGAAACATAAAATGAGTAAAGAGTATAAAACAAAAACTAAATTAGTACAGTCAGATGGTATATTTTAATTGGTTTTAAAAACTAGGAAATACTCTTGAAAAATTAAAGATAAAGGTATATAAAAGCAAGACATGAAAGACATATCCATTTCTCTGATATGCCTGCCCTGCCATATATGTTTAAATTATTATCAGGTGTTATCAGCGACACGTTTCTTTCACTACAAATTTTAATTCATGAGGACATGTTCTTGTATTATCGGCTGTTTTTTTAATTCAAGGTTGTTATTTATTTATATGGGATTAAAAGTGGCAAAAGTATTTGAGTTATAGTCAACGGCGTAGTAAACAATACTTGTTGGCTGACTACTATTCCGATAATGTTTTCGCAATACCTTTAATACATAAGACGATTAGACGGAGCAAGGTTCAAAATGTCGTTTCTGCCGATAATCGTTTGCCGTTATTGACGGATTAATCGTTTATCGATGGATTTATCGTTGGAAAAGCTATAAAATTTATCGTTTGCCGTTATCGAAACTTATCGAACTTATCGATGGATTAATCGGTTATCGATGGAATAATCGATGGAAAACTTATAAAATATATTCATTTACTCTATACAATTATATTATAAGAACAAATTAACAATTATTATAATATATTAATACCAATAAATATTTACTAATAATAATTACAAGTTACAAATTATTTTTTACAAACAACACTTATCTATACATATAAATTATAATAACAAATTAATAATTATTTTTTACGAATTATAACTTTTAAGTCAAAATATACTCATTACTTAATTACTGTTAAATAATGTGTACTTATTTGATAAATTTTACAACTTAATGATTGATAGTCATATTTTATTAATATAAAATAATTGAAAAGCACCAATCACATCAGGAAAAAAAAAGAGGCGGCCAAATAGTGTATTCACTGTAATGCTTTGTTTTAGTTCTCACGAAAAGCCAGGGATAGGGTCTGACACTTGATTTATCATTATTTATCGAGAAGGTGCTGACTTTTTCAGAAATTATTCTTGAAAACATTGAGCGAAAAGTAGTTTAGTTTTCCACTCGAAAAATCGCGAAAATTATAAAACGAAAACTATTAAGGGAGATAACTTACCGAGAAGTTTGTTTTCAGCGATAATCGAACGAAAATCGAACAAAAATCGCGATTTTCGATTCATTGGTTTTAGTTCTCACGAAAAGCCAGGGATAGGGTCTGACACTTATTTATCATTATTTAACGAGAAGGTGCTGACTTTTTCAGAAATTATTCTTGAAAACATTGAGCGAAAAGTAGTTTAGTTTTCCACTCGAAAAATCGCGAAAATTATAAAACGAAAACTATTAAGGGAGATATAACTTACCGAGAAGTTTGTTTTCAGCGATAATCGAACGAAAATCAAACGAAAATCGCGATTTTTGATTCATTGACGGAGTCACGAAAATGATTTCCGACTATTCTAATATGCTTGGACAAATTTTGCACTAAGCCAACTTATCATAAGGCTCACCGAAATGCCTGCGACACACTATTTTTCTGGGCATTAACAACACGATATGTGGGATATGTCGCTTTCCTTTTCTTCCCTTTTGAAAAAAGCTGTTTGGCTTCCAAGTATATTTCTCGTGTCATTTGCTTTGTAAAACATAAAAAATGCCGGATAAATCTATCTACCTATATATGGGTAAACTATGGCTAATGTACGTAATGTTTGATTTTCTGCGAATTATGTACCCAATGTGTATTTTCGAGGGCTAATGTACCCAATGTTTGATCCGTTAGATATTTTCGTGTTTTCCGTCAGTTGACCGTTCGCGAGTGATTTCTCCTCTATATATACACTTTTCGTATTTTTGACATATCTCACTCATTTTTTGTCCAAATTTTAGTATCTTTAGCAATACATGAGGAAAATGAAGAGATTAATCGCTTACACGTGAAATGAGAAGTTTTTAGATTTGTTTCTTTGTATTAATAATTAATATTATTGTCTTTTTTTTATATATAAATGGTATGAATTCAAATTTAATTCAAAATTCTATAAAAATTAGCATTTGAAGATGTCATTATAAAAAATTTGTTGAGAAAACTTATCTTCATGCTTATATATATAGATGGGTAAACTGCGGTTAATGTACCCAATGTTTGATTTTCTGCGGATTATGTACCTAATGTATATTTTCGACAGCTAATGTACCCACTGTTTGATCTGTTAGATATTTTCGTGTTTTCCGTAAGTTGACCGTCCGCGAGTGATTCCTCCTCTATATGTACACTTTTCGTATTTTTAACATAGCTTGAAAGATTGCAAATACTTTTGGGAAAATGCTTCGCCACTTTCATTAGATAATCATTGGTATTAAATACATGAGTTTGTTTAAGAAAAACTGTAAAGCTAAACAGACTCCTAAATACATGTTCCACTTAAACTAATAGCAAAAGAAGTGGTCAAGCACACGCTTATGATGCAATTATTCTTGGACTCCTTCAATATACCCCCTCAAGATGGACTTCGACAAGAGAGTCCAATCTTGTCTCGAAGATAAAGAAAACGCGTTCGTGGAAGCGGCTTCGTTAAAAGATATGCGAGCTGGTCGGCTGAAGAAACGTGAGCTACACAAAGACGTCCATTTTGCACTTGATCACGAATGAAATGAAAATCAATAGCAACATGTTTCATCCGAGAGTGAAATACAGGATTGCTGCATAATTGATTGGCTCCAATATTGTCACAGTATATGACTGGACATTTGGGTAGATAAACTCCAAGTTCAGTTAACAAGGAACAAATCCAGTTTACCTCTGCTGTGGTGTTAGCTACAGACCGATACTCGGCTTCCGTTGACGAGCGTGCAATAGTTCGTTGCTTTTTAGAAGACCACGAGATTGGATTGCGACCAAGATAAACGATATACGCACCAGTTGAGGAGTAGTCATCTTTATTGCCAGCCCAATCGGCATCGGAAAATGCATGAAGAGAATGAGGAGAGTTACGGTGGAGTTGGAGGCCATGATTGATTGTGCCACAGAGATATCGCAGTACACGTTTAACAAGAGACCAATGTTCCGTGGTTGGTTGATGCATATACTGAGATAACTTATTAACAGCAAAGGCAATGTCGAGCCGAGTGAGCAGACGATACTGTAGACTTCCCAAAACAGCTCGATATTCTGTGCCGTCCGGCAATGGAGTGCCCGAGTTTATTGAAAGAGTTGTATCGGGTGGAAGTGGTGATGGAACTGGTTTCGCTTCAGACATCTTCGTCCGAGTAAGTAGATCCAACATATAACGTCGCTGGGAAAGCAAGACGCCACGATCGTTTGGGATAATTTCAACTCCAAGAAAGTAAGAGAGTGAACCAAGATCCTTGAGTGAAAATCGTTGCGCCAGTAGTTGGACAAAGTGATCTAACATGTCTTTATTATCACCTGTAACTATAAAGGTCATCCACGTACACAAGCAGATACATAATTTGGCCTTCATTACTAAACACAAAGAGTGAGGTGTCGGCATTGGAATTCCGAAAACCAAAATGTAGAAGAAAGGTACGGAGTTCATAATACCATGCACGAGGCGCTTGTTTGAGGCCGTAAATTGCTTTTCTGAGTTTGCACACGCGAGATGATAAATCTTGATCAGTGAATCCAGGAGGTTGACACATGTAGACATTCTCAGTAAGATGGCCTTGTAAAAAGGCATTGTTGACGTCTAATTGCCGAAGGGGCCAGTTTTGACTTACAGCGAGACTGAGAATCAGACGAATTGTTGTTGGCTTGACGACTGGACTGAAAGTGTCATGATAATCAACTCCGGGACGTTGATGAAACCCTTTTGCAACTAATCGAGCTTTAAATCTGTCAATGGCACCATTATTGTTGCGTTTAACCCGGAAAATCCACTTGCACCCAACGACATTATAGCTAGGATCGTGTGGGACCAGCTCCCACGTTCCATTCCGTACAAGAGCATCATATTCTTCAGACATCGCGCGACGCCATTTTGGATCTTTGAGAGCATGGGTCACTGTGGAAGGTTCAAGATCAGTGGATTTGGATAACTGAGTGAGAAGGTTGAGTTTTTGAACAGGTTTTCGAATATTATTTTTGGCTCGTGTGTTCATTGGATGAGTAGCTTGGGGTATGGGTACTTGAGGTGGAGGTATAGTCGGTGAGTTTTGTGGGGTGGTGATATGGGCAGAATGATTTGAATTATTATCAGTGGTAAACGTGTTAACATGGTCTTGAAGAATTTCTGGCGATCGTGTAGGAGACACACATGGGAGCCGCTGATGTGAGGCAACTGTAGTTGATGTCATGAGTGGCGGTGGTGAAGTATGAACTTTAATTATTGGTGGGATCCATGTGGAGATTGTGGAAGACTCTGGACGTGGAATGTCTTTCGTGACAGATGCAAATGGAAAAATATTTTCAATGAACTTGACATGCCTAGATACATACGTTCTGGAGGTTGAAGTATCATAGCAAAAGTAAGCACTTTGAGTTAGAGAGTACCCGAGAAAGACACAAGGCTTGGAGCGAGACTCAAGTTTGTGAGACGTGTACGGACGAAGCCATGGATAACACAGACACCCAAATACTTTGAGTTTTGAATAATTTGGAGAAGTACCAAAGATTTGTTCGAATGGAGAAGAAAGATTTAGTGTCGGTGTGGGCATTCGATTTATCAAGTATACTGCAGTGGCAAAGGCATCGGACCAAAAATTTAATGGAATTGAAGCATGAGATAGTAAAGCGAGCCCTGTTTCGACAATATGAAGGTGACGACGCTCTGAAAAACCATTGTGTTCTGGTGTGTGTGGTGGAGTTTTGAGATGAGAGATCCCGTGAAGGGCAAGAAAGTCGGCTAATGCAATGTATTCACCGCCATTATCGGAGTACAGTGTATGAATTTTTTGCTGGAAATGATTTTCGACAATAGCTTTGAATCTGATAAAGACGGCTTTTACATCTGATTTTTGTTTAATAGGATAGAACCAAATATATTTGGTAAAATGATCAACAAAAATGACATAGTATTTGAAGCCATTGTGGGACACAATAGGTGAGCTCCATACATCAGAGAAAATGACTTGAATTCGTCTACTGGAGAAAATAGTCGACTTGGAGAAAGAAAGTTTATGGCTTTTATTGCATTGACAAGCATTACATGAAAATTCAGAAAGAACCGATGATGAAAAATCTAAATTTTGACATGAAGCAACATGCTTTAAAATTGGAAAAGAGGGATGCCCTAATCGATGATGCCAAATGGAATTGGAGGCTTTGACACTTGAAAATGCGATTATTGGTGAAGATACCGGCCACTCATAAACACCGTTCTTAGTTTGACCTTTCAGCAGCGGTTTCCCTGTGCGGTCCTTCACAAGAAAAAAGGAGGCGAAAAATTCAATTGAGACTTTGTTAGCTTTGCAGAACTTATAGATGGAAATCAAGTTTTTCTTCATATACTAGGAACACAAAGAACATTGTTTAAGGTAAAATGAGTGTTAGAAGTTGGGAGATATGTAGAACCAGTATGAGTTATTGGAAGACCCGTGCCATCTCCGATCATAATGTCGTCAGAGCCTGTATACGGTGTATGAAGAGACAGATTGCTCAAGTCAGAAGTAACGTGATGAGTAGCCCCACTGTCTAAGAGCCACGCTGGTTTGCTAGATGCATTTGAGGCATAATGTGCTTCAGGTTGTGATGAAAAATGCGATGTCGGCGGTGAAGAGTTTGCACCATTGTTAATCGGCACCAATTGATAAGAAGGACATCGTTTTGATGTATGCCCTTGGATTCTGCAGATTTGACAATAGCCCAAATATGGTCGTTGTGGATAACGAGAAGATGGAGCGCCGTTGTTGACATTAGTTGTGAAGGGACTTGAGTGCAGCGACGGGCGCCAGCCCGCATTGTTGGTTGTTGATTTGAATTGTGATCGCCGATTGGTGTTGTTGGGATTGAATGAAGGTCGCCAACTTGTGTGAGTACGGCTCGCAGGGTTTGCAGAGGCGGGAAAGTATCGCGGATCTGATTTCGTTGCGGAAAATGATGCTTCATAGTTGAGTAATTTTTCATGGAGTTCGTCAAATTCGATTGGGTTGTCCCGGGCCTGCACCGCACTCACAAGCTCTTTATAGTCATCATCAAGACCATCTAAGATTTTCTCAGTTAGATCTTCAGGATCCAGTGGTGCTCCAATAATTGCAAGCTCATCTGCTCTTGATTTGACGTTCTTTAGAAACTCAGTAATGCTCATTGATCCTTTAGTGAGGGCTTTGAGTTGGTTTTTAATCTGCTTGATTCGTCCACGAGATGGTTTGGCATAGGTATTGGCAAGGATTGCCCAAGCTTCTTGAGAGGTGGTGGCTCTGGCAATAAATGGAATGATAGTAGGCGAAAGAGAGCCAATGATAGCATTGAGGATAAGTTGATCTTGCCTTACCCAACTTAACTTGGCTGGATTCGGAATTGTTGAGTCGCCTTGTGAAATGGTTGGTGGTGGACATGCTTTGGATCCATCGATGTAACCAAGGAGATCATATCCAACAAAGAGAGTTTGGAATTGAAGCTTCCAGGAGACATAATTTTGAGAGGTAAGTTTGAGTGGTGCTTGAGCAACAACATTGATGGTGATTAGGGTTTGATAAGGATCGTTGTTGGTAGAAGGATTAGGAGTTGGAGTAGGAGTAGTCATGGAGAAAAAAATATTTGCTCTGATACCATGAAAGATTGCAAATACTTTTGGGAAAATGCTTCGCCACTTTCATTAGATAATCATTGGTATTAAATACATGAGTTTGTTTAAGAAAAACTGTAAAGCTAAACGGACTCCTAAATACATGTTCCACTTAAACTAATAGCAAAAGAAGTGGTCAAGCACACGCTTATGATGCAGTTAGTCTTGGACTCCTTCAATATAGCTCACTCATTATTTGTCCAAATTTTATGCACGACCTATGGTTTGAAAGATAAGAGATGGATCTACAACTTTGGCGTTTTAAGTTTTGTAAAAACAGTTCTCGAAAAATATGAAATTTCAATTACAACGTAACATAGGACATTACTTTAATGCAAAATATTTGTTTTGAGCAAATTTTAATATACTTAATGATTTTTTATGATAAAACATAAAAGTAAAAACTTGTAGATAAATATTTTATCTTTCCAATGGATGTTTATTTATAAATTTTAGCTAAAAAATGAGTGAGTTATGCTAAAAATATGAAAGATTATTTTACATCACATTTTTCAGCGTCGGGTCTCGATAGCGCTTCCGTGTAGATTAGGCTTCACACTCAACTCAACACCTCCACTATCGCACTTTTTTTTTTATTCTCTAAGCTTTTGTTTTTACTATTTTTTTTTTCTTCTAATATCTATTTATTTGTTTGTGCATTTTTACAAGATTACACAATCATGAACGGTGTCGTGTGACTTGTGACTACTAGCGAGATGATTCTAAACCTGTGGATCCAAGGACTCGAGCGTGGAAACAACTTGATCTGCTGCCACTTGCAAGCCATCGTGGAGGAGACTCTTCGGTATCAATATACTATCGTTAAAGTTTTTTTTTTTCTAATTCGAATTTGCTCCTTCTCGATCATCCAATTTGTTTTTTCTTTCAACATTTGATTAGTTGGATGTACATGTAATTCTTCAATTACAACACACATTCTAAATGAATAAGCAGCAAAAAAAAAAAAAAATGTATTATCCTTACTATGAGCCACGAGTTGGGTGCATTCCATGCAACACTTCAAAGGCATAGTGCAGATTAGCAAGAGATAGAAAATTGGATGATCGTGATTGATTTTCGAACTACCTGACTTTTGCAGGGAGACTTCATGTGAGTTTTGATCTAGATTGAAAAGCGATACATGTTTATTATAATATTTATTTAAAAAGAGGCATATGCCATATAGTAGTTTAATGATCTATGTATTGTGGAATTGAAATCTCTCTCTATATATATAAATAAGCACAATAACTTATACATTGTGCCGGTTAAAAACCATGAATTTATGTCTCATTCCTTCTAAAGAAAAAAAAATATCAATAGTGCCCATATATTTTATGTGGTATATTTCTATTTATTTTGTATATCCTATCATAGCATGTCTCTTATCAAGACAATTTATCTTGAAGAACAAACGAAAAATAACACTAAAAGCTCTAAATAAATTTTGAAGCACAAGCCATAAGATTTTAGTTATGAATCAAATTACATTGAAAAACACACAAAGATAACAATAATCTTTGACTTTACTTTTTTTTTTTTTTTTCATTCTAATACAACATCTAACAAAATGTGAAACTGCTTATGAATTATGATCTATATAAATAAAAACACTAACATGTCAAAGCATGCTATCATCTCAATTCAATATATAAACTTTGTGTTTAAGTTTATATTTTAAGCTTAAATTGCTAATGACTAATTATATTGTTAAAATTAATTCAAGACATGTGCAAAATTACACTGTTATAAATAAAAGATGGCGTCAAAATTATTCTATATACATACATCTGCTTTAGAAAGGAAAAAAAAAGAGAGTAAGGTTAATAACTATATATGTACGTCTACAAATTCTATCTTTTTTTTAATAGGATGGCACTATCGGCCAATATTACAATGCACTCTCGCATGACTTAGATATACTCAGTGTAAGAACAGGTGACACTAATGGCCAAGTTTACAATTATGTAAAGGGGACACTCATTTGACTCCCATGAGGGTTTGAACCCATGACATCTTAAATAGAGAAATAGTGGAGTTATCACTAGGCCAAGCAACGTTGGCTACAAATTCTGTCTTTTCCATTCTATATTAAGTATTGTGTATCTATATATATCAACCTTACATGTTATTGTGCTTTTTATTTGAAAGTAACGTTAGAATGTGTATCTATTATTCAATAAGAATGACCGCTTGATCATTGCGACCCTTCATATGTAAACTTCATTTTTTTACTTCTCAAAATTTAATACACGTACGTTCTTATATTTCATGTTTACTTTTTAATAATATGTACTTTTTTTTTATCTTACCGTGCTATATAGGAATTTATGGTGAGTCAAACAAAAGATACATCCACTTAAACACGTTAATTGTTTCTGATAAAAAGCAAATGATTTATAAGTCCAAAATGAACTAAAAGTTAGAGACCTAACATCCAAGTCAGTCTACTTACACTTGAGATACCAGAAGGGTTTTGTTGGATTTCCGCCTTCCTCTTCAATAGCTTGGAATGACCGGCTGAGTCTACTCTCCATGTCATAAACCCGTGTCGGCATGTCGAAGAGGTTAATCGGGGCTCGGTTGTCACCAGTGTAGTAGATGGAGTTTGTACGCCAACCGTGCGGCAGAAAACGACCCGTTAGAGAAACAAACTCATTAATCCCCAAAAACAGCGCTCTATCACCCCTAACTGTGTAACCTTTCCCATTTGGTGTCACTTCCAATGTTCAAAGAACAGTGATAAACTTCAAGTTCTATGTAAAAATCCCACCGTTGAATCTGTGGGGGGATATCCTCGGTGGCCTGGAAATCAGCCCGTCTGACAAGACGAAGATCGTTTTCTGATCTAACTATATAAACTAAGTTCTGATCCTTGTTTTCATAAATCCCTAAAGTAGTTAGCTTTGTACCACACCCTTTGGTTCCATATTTTTTCATACAAAATTTTATCGGACTAATGGTTGTTTTAATACCATTATTGGTTCCACAGTTTTTTCACACGAATTTTATGTGGGACTGGTTGACTTCTTTTGTATAAATTTTTTTGTTCAAGGCCCTTGAATCGGTTCTATGTGGGACTAATGACATCTGTAATTTTTGAATAATTTATCATTATTTTATATTTATTAAAAAATAAAATTAGTTTAAGAACTATGTTTTGTGTTACTTGAATTATTTTTTGAACATAAAAAAATGTAGTCGAAATATTCAATATTCTTTTCCGATTGTTCCGTTCATATATTGATCGGCATGCTGTATGTCCAAACAACATCGGCATTTAGAACCATGCTATGTATTGCAAGCTACTTCATGTATCATTTGTAGTAGTCTGCCTCTTAATGATTTTTGAGTTCATTTTAAGCATAAATTTGCTCCTTAAACTTACAAATGCACGTCCTGTTAACTTAACAGTGGCGGATCTAGAAAACTATATTAGAGGAGGCTACAATTTTTTTTATTATTGGTGTGAAGTTGAGACAGATGAGGTTTTTGGTTTTTAGTCTAAAAATCATATTTTCGGGCTGTACTAGATCAGAAATGGGTCAGTAGATTTTTACATTAGAAAAAGCACAATTTAAATTCAATCAAAATTCAAAACAACACATTTAAAGTAAACATCACAATTTTAGACACCTAAATTTAACGTAATTAAATAAAAATAACACAATCAAAACAAATTTATCACACAAGTTTTAACGCTTAAATTTATCACAAAATATAACACCTAATTGAACACAAATTCAGTTGTTAAATCCATCAAATTTACCAAATATTAGGCTTATGGTCCGTCAAACATATGTTCATAAATTTCAGTCTCGAGCGGTGGCGAACTTGTAACAAACTAACTCGTTATGTGCTGCTAAGTAATCAATTTATATAAATTCATAAAAATAAAAATAAAAAAATCAATTTATATTGTTCATGCCTTGGCTTAAATAATAATATAAGGTATTGAATGTTGTGAAATATATAGTTGCATAACATGCGGGTCCAATATTAGTATAGCAATATATAGATGACCTTTTTAAGTCATTTATGGCGTAGTCTGTGATGCCTCGTAGAAACCCGACTTGACTTTAGTACAGCTTATCACCCTCAAACGGATGGTCAAACGGAGGTTGTTAATCGTTCCTTAGGTGATTTACTACGTTGTTTGGTGGGCGACGCGCTTAAGTCGTGAGATCAAAAGCTTTGCCAAGCCGAGTTTGCTCACAACCATGCCGTGAACCGTAGTACTGGTTTCAGCCCATTCCACATTGTCTACGGTCTCACCCCCCGCTGCCCGCTGGACCTCGCTCCTGTTCCCGATCACACCCGAGTTCATGGTGACGCTGTGGATTTTGTCGAGCAGCTTCGGGAGACTCACCGGCAAACAGTGGTGAATTCACCGGCAAACCGTCTTCGGCATGTGGAGTTCGACGTCGGTGATTTTGTTTGGGCGGTTCTCACTAAGGATCGTATTTCCGCGCATGAGTATAACAAGCTTAAGGCGAAGACAATCGGGCCCGTTGAGATCGTCGAAAGAATTAATTCTAACGCGTATCGCCTCAAGCTACCGATCCACATTCACACCGCGGACGTCTTCAACGTCAAACATCTCATTCCTTACACGGGAAATAACTCGGACAATGGCGACGAACAGAATTCGGGGACGAATTCCCTTGACCCCGGGGAGAATGATGTCGTATAGCAATTTCCTTCTTGATTACAGAGAATTTCCAACCCTTATATGCATTTATTTACTCTTTATTTGCTTTATTTACTTTCCCCGATAAAACGATACTTATTACCACTTTTGTTTGCTTCTTTTTTGGCTTCATGAGTTTGATTATATGTATTACGTATGAGATGAACTATTTTTCCAGCTTTGTTTGAATAAGAAATCGACCTCCTTTGGTTAAGAGTGTTCATCGTTTTCCCTGTTTCCGAATCTACATCAGCATCATTTAACGCTTTATAAAATTTATGAATTTGAACCATGCAATTTAAAATAATGTGTATATAATATGTGTGTGTGTGAAGCAGTTCATTAAAGATACGTGGAAAAACATGTTCTTTTCACACTTAAAAAATTCATGTCTCTCTCTCACCAAACATGACCTAAAGAGTTTTGATAGGTGATTTATTTACCCTGTCATATACTCTCTCTCCTTGACTTTTATTATGTAGAGAAAAGAAAGGGATTTTTCTCTTTCTTTCATATAAAGCATTAAATTACAAATTAATTATAGGACCCACACGGTTCTTTTTCTTTTTCTTTTTCATCTAGAAGATATAGAAAGAATTTCAAACTTGTTTCTAGTCACGCACACACAACAAAACATTCATTTCTCACTCACTTTCCAATTATGTGTGGTGTAATTTCTACGAAAATCTTCCGCTCTCTATTTTACGTCAATTTTTTTTATCTTTTTAATTTATAAAAATAAAAAAATACACATAATGAATAATTTTTAAAATAATTTGACACAAAATAGACAATGTTACGAGTCTTGCTCCGCCGGCTGTAAACGACGGTAGTACAGATTAACCGTTGTCTAAAGTCTAAACTACAATAAGATCACTATTCATGTCTTCTGTAGTTAATATTTTATGGTGTAATCCCCACTTTATAAAAGTGATAAGGCACATATGTATTTAGTACACGCTGTCAAGCTTTAATTTATGAATGTCTTTTTGTCGATTTCTAAAAGTTATATGAAACCGAAACCAACTTTTTATTAAAGTTATATAAATATGTAATTGACACGAAGAAACTAGATAAGAGCGAGGATCCATCGTCGACCATGGAATCACTCTAAACTAGTTTACTTTGTAGTTATATATATATATATATATATATATATATATATATATATATATATATATATACCAAATACCAATAGTGTAATATCTATGAATTTTGCACAATGATTATATATTATTACCATGCAAAGTAAAATTGCAGATCAAAAAGTTTGAAATACTCACTTTTACCTAATGTTTTAGTAGAAAACTCTGTTTGCTTTGGCTGGAATTCCATTCTGACTGCAATGAGAAGGAATTTGCATAATAGATTTTATAAAATTTGATTATGTATAAAATATTAAGATCGCATATTTTATTACATTGTTTTATTTGCGTTTAAGTATAAATAGACCTTCTGACCAAGATAATTATTTGTCATAAATAAATTTTCCATTCTATTTCTGACCTTCTGACACTTTAATTATGAATTAAAATTATTTCCAAAAAAACGGATCAAATAACTAAATTTACTTTTATAGTTAAAATTTATAAAACCAATATGGAGAACGTTAATAGAAAATGATTTTAATTAGAATCTTGTCTGTAAACGACAATTTATTTTAACTCACTAAAAAATTCGAAATAGTAATTAAAGTATTTAACTTGCAAGTTGCATGAAAAATGAAGGAAACAAAAAACTTTATACCCCTTTGATTATCAATAATTAATGACTATATTATTATGTAGTTTAGCCAGAATGAGAATTGACAGGTAGATCGAAGTTTAATTATTACGTCTGATCATCACATGCATGCAATACAATTCATTTGGCCTTCGAATATAATTAATATAGTAAATTTGTGCAAAATTTATTTTCATATTATTATATAGGTTGGTCAAACTCAAGACAAGATTATAATTTGAAAAGGAGTGAAGGAAGTGAAGGAGATTTATAGAGCATATATTTCTTAACCATGTAATAAAAAAATTAACATTGAAATATTCTAAAGAAAACAAAGGCTGTTTTTCTCAACTTTTTTTGTTTTTTTCATATTGAGATATATATCATTTATCTCACAACCCTTTTATATGTTTCTCCTCTTTTCAAGCATACCTTAAAATAATATAGAAAAAAGAAAGTACTACTTCAATGACTGAGTAATATTTATTTATTATCTTTTTTTTTTAGGGTTTGATAACAACGCGACTGAAACCACTTGAATACCCTGAATCTAGTGGGAGTATAAGACTAATATTTTGTGAATAAAGTTAAACTATACAGATATACAATATTCGCACACATAGATTATAATATTTGATATATCTATAGTTAGTAATAGTATATACACACACAATTTCTGTTATATTTTATGCACGGAGATTCTCACGCATGTTAGCTATTTCATTTTATCAACGTAAGCAAAGGGGTCTCACATGACGATTCCAATCTCTTATCTCTCCAATCCATGGCCTTAATATATATATATATGCGCAGTATTTTGATATTAATATTTCAGCAAAAGCAAAAACAATAAATTGAAGTTATTGGGTATACAAAGCAGTCAGAGGAATGAACCAAGAATCTTCAAATCTCCTTCCGCGTTGTTACTCATTAATAAATAAAGTATAATAATATATTATATATATAGTAGAAGTAGAGCTATAGATATATAGAGAGAGAATTGTGAAAAGTGTATTTAATTATATATAGTACAAATACTATGCTTTACTTTCTAGTTTGTTTGAACATTGAAGTGGTCAGCAATTGAATTCCATCAAATCTTTCTCACAAAGTTTGACTGTGAGCCCACATATTATGACACGTCAGCAATAATTATAGGCAAGAAATAGCAAGGAGTGGAGAGAGAGAATGATCCAAAAGAGATGTCCTTTTTTTTTTTCCATGGTCAAATTTATATAATTTCCTCACAATTTCTCTATAAATCTCCTTCACTTCCTCACACCTTCTTCACTAAGCAAAAACCAATCACTTTCTTTCTCCATATAATTCACTCTCTCTCACCTCATCTCTCTCAAAAAATCTCCAAATGTAGCAAAGCTTTAACCATAATTCTTTGTAGCCCACCTTTCTATACAAAACTTCACAGAAAATATATATATTCATTAGCAAATCATAATATATAAAGCCTCCAACTTTCTCCATTTCCGAATTGGGTTTCAAGCCAAAGTTCCATACTTCTTGCTTCCTTTCCCTAAAATCATCCAACTTTCTTCTTGCCCAATTGGGTTTCAAGTTTCAACCCAAAGTTCCAATCTTTTTGTTCCATGCCCAATTGGGTTTCCGGCTAAAGTTGCAATCTTTTTCTCTCCCAATTTGTGCAAATGGAAATGAACATGGAAAGTTTGGAGAAGAAGGCTCTCATCTACGAGCTAAGCAAGGGAAGAGAGCTCGCAAAGGAGCTTATGAGCAATCTCCAACCATCATCTTCACAAGAAGAAACAAGAAACACCTTGATCGAGCAGATTCTGTCTTCCTATGAGAAGGCAATCTCGGCGCTAAGCCACGCCAAGAGAGAGTCATGCAGCTTGAAATCGCCGCAGTCATTGGGCAGCACAAGCCCAAGAAGTGTCATCGTTGACCAACTCTCTAACAACCCAAGTGAAGTCTTCAAGAAGAGGTGAGTGAGTTATAATCTTTTTTAAAAAAATTAATTTAATTTTTATGGGCTGATTTGGAATTGTGTTTGGTTTGTAGGAAAACGATCCCGAGATGGTCAGAGAAAGTGAAGGTGTGTGTGGGATCAGGAGTTGAAGGGCCTCTTGACGACGGCTATAATTGGAGAAAGTATGGCCAAAAAGACATTCTTGGAGCTAATCATCCTAGGTGAGGGATTCAATATATAAATATATATGTATCTACATTTATATATTCCTTGAAACAATTTTATTGGATTAAAAAAACTTATTGTATAAATATATTAAGTGTGATACATTCCATCACCCAAAGAAGGCCGGTCAAGTGGTAGGGGGTTCGAATTTCAAAATCCCCCAAGGTTAGGGGTTCGAATCTTAATGGCAGTAATATGAAAATATAATAGTCATCCTATCACTTGATTGGCCGTTTTATTATTTTTTTTGTTCAACTTAACAATACTGATAGTCTGATATAGTCTCACAAATCCTCAAAACTTTAATGCTTTCTTTAATCATTATATTATACAAAAAAATATATTAATAAATGCCCCTCATTTTTGAACTATTAATGTCACATTTCTATGCCTAATATATACAATAATGTTTGTATTGTTAATTAATCTCTCATTTCTATGCTTAACATAACAATATTGTTCATATTTGGCAGAGGCTACTACCGATGCACTCATAGAAATTCTCAAGGCTGTTTAGCAACGAAACAAGTTCAAAAGTCCGACGAAGACTCTTCCCTCTTTGAGATAACTTACCGAGGTCGTCACACTTGTACCCGGTTTTCCCAACAGCTGGATCTTGCCTCGCCTTCGCTCATCAACCAAACTCTTAAACACGAAACCGAATTCCATGATTTTCTTCCCCAACAAGAGGATAAAAGTCAAACTATAGCCGAGTCAGCGCTGGCCAGCCTCAAGGCGGGGCTCGAGGTCAAAACTGAGGACCTTGTGACTTGGCCAACATTCTCGTTTCCTGCCACATCCGCGTCTAACTACTTCTCGGAGCTCAGCGAGATCCTCTCGGCCCCGGCTTCGGTCACCAATTCTCCCATAATGGACTTCAACAACGTCGATTTCGAGTTTAACTTCTTTGACGGCCCCGAGTTTTTCGCTTGATGATATCGGATAAGTGAGTGTATGTATTCATAAAGATTTTACATATCACAACAAAGTTTAGGATTTGACATCATTTTGGCCATTAGGGTTTGTGAGTAATGTTCACTATCTCAGGCACTAGTAAGATTAAGATTTAGATATAAAGATGAAGTGTTATTTTTCCCTTCATATAGGCCGATTTGTGAAGGTGAATTTTGGTTCCTCGTGGACTATGTATAATTGTAAGAAATAAAAATTTAATTTGAGTTCACACAAAAAGAACTTGACAGAAATTTAATTCAAGTTCACACAAGATACCGATTTTCCAATTTTACTGTTGAACTGGTGGTCATAGGGGGTACACCGACATATATCGTATAAGCAATGAGTTTGCTGATAAAAAATTTACCGATCAAATTTTACGGGTACATTAAAATTTGTCCATACTTTAGATAGAATCAAACATATTGTGTTGATGGAGGCATGGAGCATATTAAACACAATCATGTTAATAGACTTAATGTTTTCCAAAATTTAATTTAGTACAAAATAAATTAATATCCATTTGCATCTGAGTTATTTCTAAAATTGACTGTACTCATATAATAACAATTCCAATGCATAATAAAGATTTTTGCCGCTAATAAAATTCAATTGAAATATATGTGAGAATGCAAAATACACCTTAATATAAGATATATATATATATATATATAATTCTTAATAAAAAGAATTAAGCCATAGAGTTTGTAGGAATATGACTTCTAATATATATAATGAATGCATGAAGCCGAGTTTATTGCTAAATCACTTTTAAGGAATGTGTTCTTGAGAGGATTAAGATAGGTTTATCATGGGATCGACAATTTAAATAATTACACTTTATAATTTCTTTGCCTGACTCGTATACTTGCGCACACACGTGCACATATTTCACACGTGACAATATGCTTTAAAAGATTAGTTTGTGAAATTAAAATGAGGCTTGGCACACTCTAGGGTTTCGTCCAATATCACCTTGGCATCAAATTTGTACTCAAATCCAATATCCTTGAGCTTATTGGAACCCCACACAATTTCTCTCCCTAAATCTTCCACAAACCTGAAATCATACACACATTTCAAATATAAATTATCATATAGAACTAGAATCTGAAGCACTTTCCGGGTTATTACATATAAGCTTGGTGAAACCGGGACCGGAAACCCAAATTTTGAGGTATTTTAGTCCAACGCCACTTTTTTTATATATAAATTTTTCAAATCCGGTACCAATATTGTAAAAACCTTTTTTTTTCTTCCTGGTAACCAATCAGTACCATGACCAGTAAAAAGCCGGTCATTTCTGATTTTATATCGATATATACCGGTTTTTAAAAACATTCATGCTATAAAATTGGATAGAAGTATATTAAATCCGGTTCGTGAAAACTGATCGGGGTTCCGTATATTAGTTTCCGGTTTTTCAAAAACCTGAAATATCAGTTGCCGATTTGCCAACCGATACTAGGGATCGGTGGTCAATCCCATTCTCAAAACTATGACTGGTAAAGACCGGTTGCTTTTTTTAAATATCGAAATTATACCAATTTTTAAACTGGAAACCGTGACTAGTGTCAAAGTTCTACGTCTCGTACCCTTCAGAAATGTCTATCTCCGGGTGAGATATTTTCCAGAGGCGAGCGATCTCGGCGGAGGAGAGATAGTGGCTGGCGCAGAGGAATCTACCGCTCATAGACGGCTTCTCGATGCACAGCATCACTACTTCACAGAAGTCCTGGACGTGCAATATGGGCACTTTGCCGTCGAGTTCCTCGATGAATCTCAGGGCATTGTAGAGGTAGACATTGTTGACGACCTGCGAGACGAGCAGTGAGGCGCTGCCAGGCATGGAAGGAAGGATTGTGGGCCCGCCGATGACGCCACAGGCTAGGCTCACTGCTTCGAACTGGCTCTTGTCATCTTCCTCGATGTGCTTCATCAGTTCCTTCTCTGCCAGGGTCTTTGAGTGTGTGTATGCCTTGTATAAAGTCAAAACAATGTTACTAGTTTGAATACCAGTTCTTGGTTATGGGATGAAAACCCGGAACTGAACCGGTTTATAACATTAGTTTCATTGAAATAGTTGTAGAGTGCTATGTTAGTGGCCGGTAAATGGTTACTGAAAAACGTTATAAAAATGTGTGTAAATCGGAAAGAAAGAAAAAAACAGACGGGACTAAAATACTTCGAAATCTCCGTTGAGACTCCCAGTTTAACCCCAAAGAATCAATAAATAAGTGAGTAATACGATAAATGATATAATGTCTATTGTAAGCTTATTTTTGCTTGATATTAGTTTAGAGTTTTACTATAAAAATAGGAAGAAAAATGGATGCATTGGTATAACAAAAGCATACTATACTAGATCTTCTATTTTTTAGTTTCATTATAAAAAAAAATAAAAAATTGCATCATTCTTCAATGAGTGCATCATATTATTATACTAAATTGTTCATTATATTTTTTTTTTTTATAGGGAAGCTTTCTTCAATTTTTGTATTCCAGGAAATTGAATCATGTTCGAATATTACAGCTTCAAATACTCTATGAAAGACTTTTATGTACGTATTTCTACTTAGAAAATACATGTTAATGATTTTCGAATAATTGATGAAGTTACCTCCAGGCCCACGGTGGCGTAAGGAAATGAAGCGTGGAGAGGAGTCCAACACGACTCGTCCATGACTGCTTTGAAACCGTCTCCGTCGTGTTGCAGCGGCGACGCAGCCACCACGGAGGCTATGAAGACGAGCCTCTTCACGGTGCCTGATCCCTTGCAACTCTCCACGATACTCTTCATCGCTCTCACCGCAGCTACTGCTATATCTTCCGACTGCAAAAAAATAAAAAATATTTAATTCTCTTTTTCAACATATATCTGTTGACACTGTCAAGAATTGAGTTAGACTTGGTTCATAAACAATTTTGTATATCTGCAGTCATTTTATCATCTACCAATCGACATAATATTGTTTCTAAGTGTTAGAGTTGTGAAGCTTAATTCAACGAAATACTAGACTTGACATAGAGCAGTCTAGCTGATTAACTCTTCTTTTTATTTACATATATGACGTTTGGCTTTCATTGGGTGCGACGTTGTAGCACAAACCGAAGAACGAGCGAGCAAGTGGGTTCAAACCGAAGAAAATAAAAGTACCTCTTACATACACAGCGAACCACTGTAATTCTTGGTGTCATTTCTAATTTTCGCTTGTGATAAGGGGGTCTATTTCTAAATCCTAATGTTAAGTAGAAGTAAAACCGGAATCATGAACCGTTGTTAGTTTCTGTTTTTTTCAATTCTTGAAAATACCTTAAAAATCAGAAACCATTTTTTTCCCGATATACAAAAAGCAATTTATTTTTTTCATCTATGAAAAAAATGTACTTGAAACTTTAAGTTAAGAATGGAAGTTTCAAAGACTAGTCCTGATTTTAAACCAACCGGAAATCATGACTATAAGTACCGGTTCCGAATCCTGATTTTTTTTTTTTATCCTGAATGAAATATCTAATTTTTTTTTAATGCTCCTGAAAACTTGTATTCAAATTTAATTACCTGAGTTTGATCATCGAAGTCCCGCGAAACAGGCGTGGCCAAGTGAACCACGAACTCGCAGCCCCGGATCGCAGCGTCATAATCGCTCGGAGTGTAGACATCGGCTTCGAACAATCTCAGCCGCTCCTCCGCGCCACCGAGGCTCTTCAGGAGCCCCACCTTCGACGTGTCGCCTGCGATTTTGGCACACGTTTACATCACCGCATACACAACTAAGATTCAATGTTAGTGTCGGAAACAGACGGAGGTTTCTGAGCGTGGCGTGGACGAGGAAGCCTCGGTCAAGAAGGGTCTTGACGAGCCAAGAGCCCAGATAGCCGGTGCTCCCGGTGACGCAGATCGCCGGTGGGCTGCTCTCCATTTTCACCGCAAGTGAGTCACTCGCTGTGTCTAAGTGTCTTATCACATTGAACTGCGAATAGTCAAGCAGCAAAACGACAAGAATGATTAATAGCTAGTTTTTTGCTTGTATTTTATTAATAAGCAGTCTCAATATGGAGATGGATGAGAATGAAAACTAATTTAATCAATGCTGTGTTAGAAACGCACTGAGACTTCATTGGTGCAAATTAGTTTATTCCATGATGGGACCTAGGGGTGAGCAATTTAGACCCAACCCGATGGCCCAACCCAATCCGTTAAGAACCCGACCCCAATCTAACCCGCCCAATCTAACCCGTTCAAAATAGGGTCGGATCGGGCCGGACCCGATTATTATTCGGGTCGGGGTCGGGTCCAAAACCTTGGGTCGGGTCGGGGTCTCCGGCCCGACCAATATAATTAATATATATTTTATATTAATATTTATTTCAAGTAATGCAATCTTTAGTGTTTAAAACTTCTCATTCTCAACTTTATTTACATTCAAAGACCGTTCAATCTCTCATTTTCATGTGTTTATATTGTTTGGTGTATGTTTATTTGATTAAATTTGTTTGAGATATTTTTACTTGAATTTTGAGTTACATTGATGCATTTTTTTCATAATATATTTTGTTATATAATAGTAAATTTTGAATAATCGGGCCATAGCGACCCAACCCAACCCAACCCGATTTTTATTGGGTCGGTTTGGTTCGGGCATTAAAAAAGTTTGGGTCGGATCGGGCTTTTTTTTTTGGAACCCGAAGTGATCGGGTCGGGTCCATAAAAAGCATCGGGGCGGCCCAACCCAACCCATGCTCACCCCTAATGGGACCATAATTTAATTATATTGAATCATTTATGTCTTTTCTTTTTTTCTTTTTACTAGTGGAATGCCCTGCCCGCCAAAAGCGCGGCCAATAAAAATATATCAATTATATATTTTTAATAAATATAAATTGCGTTCATTGAGAGTAAACAAATAGAAATAATTACGCAATAACGGAACATTATTAGTATCTTAATTATTTGTTCATTTTTTAATAAAAATATCTATTTATAAGTTACAAAAGTACAATGAAAAATTATAGAGTATAAATATCCCAAATAATTTTAGACTTTATGGTGAAGATAAAACAAAGGTCTATACACAAATCTAAAATGAGAAAAACCACAACTAATTATTCATTAAAAATATGTAAGCTTCATGGATTAAAATGATGAAAATCATACAATTTTATCATGAAAACCATGTCTACTCATAAAAGCTCTCTATTTTTGTCTCCCATAATTAGCTCAGTTTTATCTTTACCATTTACGTAGAATTCATAAGTGTTCAATTAATAAGGTGGTTATTTAATATTTGTAGATTTTTTTGAAGGAATGTATTTGTAGATTTTGTATATTAAAAAGGATGTCCATTTACATGTAGAAAGAAGACGATGTTGTAATACTTAAGTAATTAGTTATAACAGTCTTAATACAAAGACATATAAAAAAATTAGAACATCAGATGATAGGTTACTCTTTTTAAGATTCTTTCCAGCCTTGTTGATAGCTCTTTAAAATACAAATGCATATTATAATAACTAAAAATAAGTAAAATAAATTGTTTGTGATGATAATGATAAAAAATATATAATATTATATAAATGTCTTGAAAACATTGATGCAAATTTGAAATCCTTACAAACGTTGACCATAGATATAAGGGTTAATTGCGGCAAAAATACCCAACCTTTGGTCAAATTCTCTGCTGTGTATACAACCTCCGTAAATGGCGGCAAAAGTACTCAAACCTGGCATTTGGGAGTTGACCAAAAAAATTCACCTATGTGGCAATCACCCTTTGCCACGTGGCATGCCACATGGCACTTGGCCGCCACTAGGCATGCCACGTAATTATTATTTTTTAATTTTTTTTAAAACTATAGTTACTAACATTTATGACAAACAATGAAAAAGAGAATAAAAATAAATGAAAATTCTATAAAAATTAGAATTCTCAACACTTTGATCTTATGAGGCTAAGTTGTGAAGTTAATTTGTAGTTCTTTCTTTTCTCAATGCAATGGTATTATTGTGCCATGTCACTTATGAGTTCCTCCTTTTAATATATATAGATTGTTAAAATCTAAGTTTAGGCAATTTTTATCGACACATATAGGGCCGCGATAGGAAATGAAGACCGCATGGTTGGGTACGGGTTGTCCGCCTATTGCTAACGGTCCCGGCTTTCTTGGGTAGTGGTCGATACTGTTTATAAACAAAAATAAATACGTATGTACAATTTTTTTTGAAATAAAATATGGGCTGGCAAATGACATTTTTGACCGAAGATGAACGTTACAGGCCCAACTCAATGGCCCAAACCAATCAATTTAAAACTCGTTTTCAATCTTACTTGTCCAGTCCAACTCACCAATGCCTTCAGTTTGGGTTGGGTCTTCGGTCAAATAAAATATAATTAATATATTTTATATTCAATTTTACTAAGGTAGTACAATCATTAGTCATTTTTATATTGCTCATTTTTAAGCTTATTTTCATTCAATCTCTCATTTTCAAATCTCACACGTAATTCTTAGTTTTCATTTGATATCTAGTTAGTAATAATAAATTCTTATTTGAATATTTTTAATTTATTTAAACCTAATTAAAAATGAGTAGTATTCTTATTTAATTTAAAATAGTCTATAAGTTTTGTTTGGGTTGGAGTTACTTGTAAGTTGATTTGAGTTGTTTGATTAAAATATGTATAGAATTTGTTTAAAGTATACTTGTTTGATTCATATTATTTTTTATAAAATTAAATTTTAATTATTCGGACTCGAGTACTCAAACAAACCAGCCCGATTTCAATCGGGTCAATTTGATTTGGGCATTTCACTTTTTAGGTCGGATCGATGTTACCAGGTCGAGTCTATATTGAAGAAAAAAAATTGAAGCAACCAAACACATGCTCTGCCGGGAGAACATGAAGTATAAATTGGCCAAACAAAAATAATAAATAGAGAAAAATGAGATGACATAATGAGAGAAAAAGTATAAATAGCCAAAAATCAATAGAGGGAAATGGGATGACAACAACCAACTAGTTCTATTATCAAATAACATAAAGTTAATATATAGAGTTTTTTTTAGTTGAAGATAGAAACCCGAAATTTTGTTAGGACAATTTATTGGCATTTGAGGAACGAGCTCATAATTATAACAATAGACAATAGTGTATTTTGGTGATAATAACAATAAACACTTGTATAACACAATTAATAAAATACAAAACGACACGATCAATTCTTACGAGTGATAAATGTTTAATTTGTTGCTAGAGTTGGCCCATCCTTAGAGCATAATTGAGGCTATCATCCAAAATCTTTTTGGTATCGAATTTAAACTCAAAACCCATATCGGTAAGAATCGAAGAAGTCCATTCTATTTTTCTCTTCGGTCCCTCCAAATACCTGAAACCCACAACAAAAGTATGTTAAAACAAATCAAGTGCCGATTTTTTTTTTTATTTTTTTTTCATTCTTAACATTTAAGGAGTAATATGTGTTACAATTTATGAATTTAAGAGTACTGCAATTAGCTGAAAAATAAAATGCAAACTGCACCATCACATATAGTACTAGGGCTACTCATAATTACTACTAGACTTGGCCATAATGATGAAGTAATAATTCTGAGTGACTTACTCTTGCTTGACATGAAGTTGAGGATAGTTTTGCCGATAGTAACTAGCTATCCCCACCGTAGAGGTCAACGAGCTTGCGCACATGACTCGGCCGGCAAGGCCCGGTGTTTCCATGCAGAATATGTGCGCTTCGCAGACTTCTTCGACGTGAACCAAAGGAACATGGCCACACAATTCCTCTAAGCACTTAAGCGTGTTGTAGTAACTCTCTTTGTTTGTGAGCTGAGAAAGGATCGTCTCAATCGAGCCTGTCGGGGACTGCAAAAGCGAATCGCCTCCGACGAGGCCGCAAACAAGCGTCACCACTTCCAATTTGCCGCCATTTTCACTCCTGAAGCTCAAGATTTCCTTCTCCGCCAGTGTCTTTGAATCTTTGTAGGCCTAACAATTTAATGTTTACAAAATTGTTCTATTAGGTAGATGGTCATGTAATGCAAAATTACAACAACAAAAAAATGTGCAAATGACTAGATACATATAATTTTAAATAAGAAAATGAAAATAATTTGATGCAAAAAATAAAAATAAAAATAAAAATTGAACAGATTTAAAATTTGAAAAATGCTAAAATATTGGGGTATATTTTAGAGCCGGTCCTCTTGTCTTTAGGGGCGGACCTACAAACAACCCAAAATAGGTTGTATTAAGTCAGTAATCCCCTCTTAATTTTTATTGAAATTTACACTAAATTTTTTATCTTTAATTTTTTATTCTTAATATATTAACTCAGATTTCTTCTATATTTTCTAGTCCTCTTGAGATTTGAATCTTACTGGAGACTAATTTACTCGAGATTCTTTTTGTTTTATATTGTGAATCATTACTTTATCAATCAATATAGCTGACTATTATTCTAAAACAATTTTATATTGACCGGAGATTAAGTTCGATGTATAATAGTGACACTGACGTATATGCTCCTTTCTGAGAGGATATACGACTGAAAGATCATACGACATGTCGTATTCAGGTACCTCTAGAAATTCGTTAATGTAGGGAATCGGCTGGCTTAGAGGCGTCCAACACGACTCGTCGACGAAATCTTTGAAGCCACTCCCGTCCTCCTTTAGAGGAGACGCTGCGAAAATCGACGACGTGTAGATTAACCGCCTCACTGTTCCCGAGCGTACGCAAAATTGCGCTATGGCCCTTGCGCAAGCCACCGCTGCTTCAACCGTGTTCTGCATACGACCATTCGAAGGGCCACAAGCATGTCCAAACAAGAATCAATAAAGACTAGTTCGGTTTTTGAGTATTTACTGTTATTTTAAATTTTTAAAATTAAATATCAAAAAGGTTAACTTTCAAAGAAACAAATAAATAAATCATCCTTACTTCATAAATTTTTAAATAGCCAAAAAAAATAAAATTATGTCAAATTAAAAATAAATTCATGCCGTGAAATACTTTGGATTTTCTTTATTTTTTTTATATATCTCAAGGAGACAAAATTAAAATGCTCAAGGACATAAGCGAGCCGGTCTAACTAACGAGCGTGAATCATTACCTGATAATCGCGGGTTTGGTGCGCGACGTGGAATACACACTCGCAGCCTCGGATCGCGTTCTCGAACTCGTCCGGATTGAGGATATCGGCTTTGAACAACGCCAGTCTCGCCTCAGCGCCGGGGAGGCTCTTCAGAAGCTTAACCTTGGAATCATGATCATCTGCCATATATATAAAGCTCTTAAGTACATCTTTGTAATATTATGATGAGAAAGAACATGAGAGATTGGGATAAGTACCCAAGTTTCTCAGCGTTGCATGGACAGTGTATCCTCTCTCGAGAAGCTTCTTGATTAGCCAAGAGGCGATATACCCTGAGCCTCCTGTCACGCACACTTTGCTTCCCATCTCTTTCTTTCTCTCTTCTCTTCCTTGAAAAATGTTATTATTTTTTAAAGAAAGAGGCTCTTGTTGTCACAAATTAAAATTTATGGACAAAATGTGTACAAAATAGAAGATTCGATGTATTATTGCCAACTAGTGATATATATTGACTTGCCATCTTTGTGGGTCTCTTTTCTTATCTCTTGTCAAAGGAGACTACAAAGATATTTTGTAGTTTATTTTATCATTTTATGGTCGCAGTGAAACTTTTCTTCGCCATGGAATTTCATTTTCTACTCTTCTCAAACTTTAAAAAAGGTGATTGTGGCTAAAGTACCAAACTTTTTTTTAATACAAACTATATTCGTAAGCTTTCAACTGCATGCACTGATTAAATAATCTAGAGTAGAGGTGGCAATTTGGGGCTGGACACGAAACGGTTACGACACGATTTAAATGGGTTTGGGTCTATTATAAATGGATTTGGGTCCATCCGTGTCGAACACGATTAAATAACGGGTAAATACGGCACGGACACAATAGGTCCCAATTTGACACGATTAAGAAGCAAAAAGTTCCATTTTATGCATTTATATATGTTATAAAGTGTTTTAATACTTATTATATATGGCATTTATATTTTTTTTAATTTATTAATTACGTTGTACAATTGATGAACATAAAAAATTGTTAGCAAACTTTGAAATTTTAGATAATTAATATAATAAATTAAGTAAAATGAGTGAAAATAAAATTAATTTATAATTTTAAAATATGTGAATCTGTTTAATAGGTTAAACGGGTAGACACGATAAACACGCTATTTAAATGGGGCGGGTCTGGGTCTCATCTTTTAACACGATTAATAAATGGGGCGGGTCTGGGTCTACATAAAATAAGTAAAAAACGATTAAGACCCGGCACGAACACGACACGCGATCCAAATTTCCACCCCTAATCTAGAGCCGTGAAATTGCATTTTCGATTGAAAATTTATATTGAGATTAACCTATCTATTTATCTATTCCTAAGTGTTTCTTGGTGATAATAACACTAAGCGTGATAAATAACATAATTAATAAAACGCAAAACGATACAATCAATTCATAAGAGTGATATATAATATTATATATATATATATATATATATATATATATATATATATGTCTTGTTGCTAGAGCTGGCCCATCCTTAGTGCATAATTGAGGCTATCATCCAAGATCTTTTTGGTATCAAATTCAAACTCAAAACCCAAGTCTGTAAGGATTGAAGAAGTCCACTCCACTTTTCTCTTTGGTCCCTCCAAATACCTGAAATCAACAATACCATTAGAAAAATAAAATATTATTTGTGCATAATATTTTACTAAATACTAGATTTTTAGGTTGTTGTATATCAAACAAGGACTCTAATTATTGAATAACTGTTGAAATGACAGTTTTACAATATTTGAAATTGATGAAAAAATTCTTGAAACAATAAGTGTTGATTTCGTCATTTTTGACATGTACGGAGCAATATGTTACTTTTTTAGTGTATTAAGTGCGTTGCTGCTAAAAAAATTCAAATGAATATACAAATTGCATCAATATGTAAAGTTTAAGGGCATTATTGCGAATTACTCATAATTATTAGACTTCTAACTAATTTTAGAGTGACTTACTCATGCTTGACATGAAGTTGAGGATAGTTTTGCTTATAGTAGCTAGCCATCTCCGCCGTAGAGGTAAATGAGCTCGCACACATGACTCGGCCGACGATGCCGGGGTTTTCCATGCAAAAAATATGCGCCTTGCAGACGTCTTCGAGGTGAACCAAAGGAACATGGCCACACAGCTCCTCTAAACACTTTAGTGAGTTGTAGTAACCCTCTTTGTTTGTGAGCTGAGAAAGGATTGCCTCAACGGATCCTGCAGTGGCTTGCAGAAGTGAATCGCCTCCAACGAGGCCGCAAACGAGCGTCACTGCTTCCAATTGGCCGCCATTTTCGCTCCCAAATCTCAAGATCTCCTTCTCTGCGAGCGTCTTCGAATCTTTGTACGCCTAAATGAGTTAATTTTATATTTTAATAATAGGAAAAAAAAATCTTTAGAAACAATATATGTATTTGTTCTTGGTTTATGGTGTTTGGGAGTGGTTAAACTAAATGTATGAAGACAAAGACTATGATGTGATTTAGAAGGGGAAAAAAAGGTGAATAAATTAAAGTCCTTTAATTATTAAATATATATCATGGAAACTATATTTAGTGGTAGACAAACTAAATAAATATTATTGAAGCCCAACAATCCGGTATTTAAACTCATAAGATATGAAAATGCGGTAATTTTGTAATTCTTAAAGAAACATTAGCTTTTGACAAAATGCTTAAGAGCCGTAAGTTTAGGCTAATACATCATTCTTCACAATTAGCCAATCATATATATATATATATATATATATTACATCTATGCTCATTTCAAGGTGATGTAAGAGCATTATAATAAAGGAGGGATTAAGAGATTGGCTAATTGTGAAGAATGATGTACACTATGTGAATTTATCTTCCTTTTTTTTTTAAGGAAGTGATTTTTTTTTTCTGAGAAGATACGACAAAGAATATTTTGAAATTGTTCATTATTTTCATCATATTAAGTGTTTAAAGGAGTTTAAATTTAGTTGGTACTCAAAAATCGAAAAGTTGTGTACAAATTAAGTATATAAGTTTTAATGTTTGGTCTAAATAGCTTTTGTGAATCGGAGATGTTCCGTCATTATACGAGAGATTATTCTAATGGAGAATAGTTAATAAATGACATAATCCTAACTCGAATATATTTTTTTAGTATTATTTTGAGCCCCGTATTTTGCTTTGTGTTTCGTGGATGTCAAACATAGTTGTGATTCAAGATCATTTTGCGAGATAACGGGCCTCCTTTATTATTTAAAAAGATAAATAATATAATACTAAAGAAAGAAAAAATTGTTCCTCTTCTTCCGGTCAACCACCAAATATATAAGAAATATTCAAGACCAATTAACTCAATATTCTTTTTGAGATTATATGATTATATCATTGAGATGTCAATAATTAGTAAATAATTAGTAGAGCTGGCTTTTATAAATCTATTATAAACAATTTCATATAATAATGACCTCCATTTAAAAACATGGTATATGCTTATTCTTCTTAGGGGATATTATTGGACATTTAAGGTACCTCTAGAAAGTCGTTGGTGTAGGGAATAGGAAGGCTTAGAGGCGTCCAACACGACTCATCGACGAAATCCTTGAAGCCACTTCCGTCCTCCTTCAGAGGAGACGCTGCGAAAATCGACGATGTGTAGATTATACGCCTCACCGTCCCCAAACGCACGCAACACTGCGCTATGGCCCTTGCGCAAGCCACCGCCTCTTCCACCGTGTTCTGCATATGATCGCTCGTCCAAATAAAAGTCAATAAAAACTAGTTTGCGGTTTGAGTATTCAAAATCGTGTTGTTTTGATATGTAGATCGGAACCTTATGCCATATAAAATATGTATAAAAAAAAAACGCTCACCTTTAAAGAAAAGAAAAACATAATTTTTAAAAAGTCTAGGAATTTTTTATATTTGGAAAAGTATCTTGAACCTTGTATATGAAAGGATACAAAATCAAATGCTCAAAGTATTGAGCGAGCTGAATTTACTAACCTGGTAATCACGGGTTTGGTGCGCGACGTGGAATACGCACTCACAGCCTCGGATCGCGTTCTCGAAATCTCCCGGACTGCGGATATCGGCTTTGAACAACACCAGCCTCGTCTCAGCGCCGGGGAGGCTCTTCAGAAGCTTAACCTTGGAATCATCATCTGCCATGTATATATAAAGCTCTTAAGTACATCCTTGTAGTACTGTTATGATGAGAAAGAAGATGAGAGATATTGGGATAAGTACCCAAGTTTCTTAGCGTTGCGTGGACAGTGTACCCTCTCTCGAGAAGCTTCTTGACGAGGCAAGAGGCGATATAGCCTGAGCCTCCTGTCACACACACTTTGCTTCTCTCTTTCTCCACAGCCATGCCTTTCTTTCTCTCTCTCTCTTCTTCCTTTCAAGACAATCAAGAGTAAAAAAGAGGGTTCAGTTTAGAGTACTAAATACTAATATATATCAACTCCTGAGCTTCAAGTGTCTATCAAAGACTTTATAAACTTTATTATATTGTTGGTGCACTTTGACACCTAAACATCAATTTCTCACATCAATACCCCGTTCTTGTAATATATATATATATATATATATATATATATATAAAATATGGCACACTGCCTCTTATAACTTGAGGAAATTTACAATCACAAATTAGTATATTGATCTCGTTTAGTAGACAACAATATCATCGAGTAATATAAACAATTTTCATCGTCTTTTTAGAGTGTACTAGAGGCATGTTGTCACGAATTAAAATTTACGGGCTAAAATGTACCGAACTACAAGATTGGGGCGGGTATTGTGGCCGATTACTCACATACATTGACTAGCGATCTTCGTGGGTCTTTAATTTTTTATTTTTTGTCGAAGGAGACTACGATGATCATATTTAGTATTTGATGTTATAGTCAATGGAACATGTCTTCGCTATGCTCCAAACTTAAATCATACTTTGACAGACACGACAAGGGCAACATGTGATATTTACGAGAAGAATGACCTCGAGCACGTGGAATTTCATTTTCTATTCTTCTCGAACATTAAAAAGAATAATTATGGTAAAAATACCAAACTTTGTTAATAGCTTCTATATACGTCCCACAATCGTGAAATTTGTGTTTTTAATTTAATTTTTCCCATTTATCTCAGTTTACTTATGCTTCTAATAAAGTATTTATAGCATGAGAAATCTATGATTTAGTCTTAATTTGAGTTGCATGTTAGTACTGTAAAAAAAAAAGAACAACTAGTCATTATTAATGGAAAACCATAAGATGAAACTAATCAAAAATAAAAATTTCACAACTTTGTCCCTTGGGTTTAATCAGCACAATTGAAAAGTTGCAAATATATTATGCTATTTTAGAAAAAGTTTGAGTACTTTTCTCACAATTACGCCAAAAAATATATTCTAATAATGCTTTTGTTGTTATTTGTACGTACTCATTTTAGAGTACTATGATTCAGTCTTTATTTTTTTATTATTGAAAATGAAACTATGATTCAGTCTTGTATATGATTACAATAATCTTTATATATAAACTCCACATGCATATGCTTTATACTTTTTAAAGCTTATTTGTCAAACTTCAAGTAAATAAAAAAATATGTAATAACTAATAAGTATCACTAATGCCCCTAAAATTATCTGTTAGTTTGCATCCAAATTTTTTTTGGTATCATTTTAATCTCTGACTAATCATTTCATATTAATTTGCCTCTCTATCTTATTTTTCGTATCAATTACCCGTTGAACTTATCAAAGTTATCCTAGTGAGCTTGTCAACATGTATGGTATTCTTCTAAACTTCTTTAATATATATATATATATACACGCTGACTTTTGTCTAAATTGAAAGAAAAATTGTCTTTATTTATTTTGAAAAATTATATTTTCCCTAAACACTATGACTAATAAAAATCCGAATGAGAATTACCTGTTTGTAGGAACAGTGTGGCCTTTTTTAATTGGCCTTTTGTCTTTGGCTATCCACAAAGTCTGATTAGAACTCTTTAACGCTACTGATAAACATGATAATTATTTTCTTCAAATTTAATGGGACCATTATAGATTGAGAAAGTTGATTATATGCTCAAATCAATAACGTCTATTGAAAAATTATGCTCAATAAAGCAAAACTTCCATGACTATATATGTTTATCTTTCCCAAATTTATAAAATACCACAATTCCTCTTTTAATTTTTAAAATACATCACTCCTCCGTACTCATGAATATTTTTATTTTTTTCTGACATCAAATATTCGACCTAGTTTTCATCAAATTACAAGCTGATTTTTGCATAAGGTTATTTCAATATAAAAAAGTGTATATCTTTATTTTAATTTCAAAATTACTCGTTAATAAACTAGCTTTAACATAAAATGAGGAAGTTACGAAAAAAAATATAAAAATTATGCGCATCCAAATTTTGATGAAAAGTCATTAAAATATTTGTGGAATTTCATCGATTTATTGTAAGGTTTCGTCATGCATGTATGATTAATTTTCATTGATATTTTTGCAGGGCGTCGATTTTTAATATAAATATATATTTTTTTCTCATTCGTGAAATGGATTTAACGATCACCACTACACGAGTTCTCGTAGAAACTTGTCACAAGAGCCGTTTCGATAAATTGGCGCCATATATCGAAGTCCTAGTTCTGCAACGGCTTCAACCGAGCGCTCTTGGCAACAGCTGTAGCTCCAAATCTGTACTCTCTTGCACGTAGCAGACAGATCAGAAACAGGCTGTTCATGTGAAGTAATAGAAACTCGTTTGTGTCTTTATTTATATGCCAAAAACAGAACGGCTTCTTTTTATCTCGATCTGCTTGGCCTTATGATTCAGTTTCTAAATATAGATATATACGTGCGTCATTATGTGTACACGTGCGACTTAGGTTGGGTACATCTCTTGCATGTAGTAGAGAATCTCTGAGTTCTCTTCGATGGCATATGTGCCCTTAAAACAAAGGGGTAATATTGGCAAAAGTAGCTAACTTGTTGTGTTTGTTTCATTTATATGGCCAATGCGATTTAATCCTGGCAATAGTATTTAAAGTTTGCTAAATCATCTCAATTGTAAATTTCCATCCACTTAATAGTATTTAAAGTTTGTTCGAGCATTGTGAGAATAAAGAGGGATAAGGGAGTGGGTCCTACGCATTAAAGAAAAAAAAATATTAAGTAATAAATTAAGATATTTTAATAAAAAAAAGAGAAAAAAATAATTAAAAATAACGTGGTTGTCCACTCGGAACCCCACGTGGCAGTTAACGCAGCCACGTCACCATTTGACTAACAGAGTTAAAGTTAAGTGGATGAAAATTTGTGATTGAAACGATTTAGCAAACTTTGAATACTATTGCCAGGATTAAATCGCATTGGCCATATAAATGATACAAACACAACAAGTTGGCTACTTTTGCCAATATTACCCCTAAAACAAATGTATATATGATGCATACTCTTCTTGTATAAGTATATAGATATATCATATATATATGTACATATTATATTATATATATATATATGTTTCCTTGAAAAGAAGAAAATTGTGATGATAACACGATTTTTTTTTTTTTGAGGGAGATAACACGACTTGTGGAGCTTACAAATAAAAACTATTTCAATACGAAACAAAACCATAAAATAAAAAGACTAATACAAAGCAAAAGCATAATAATATGTTAAGAGCGTGTCCATCCTCGTTCCATATATATAAACAAATATATCTATGAGCCAAAACATTAGCAATTTTATTTTCTTCTTTAAAATATAACAAAAAAAGTAATTCATATCATCTAAGAATTGTGTATGTCGTTCCCGAAAAGCCCGTGGATACCATAATTTGCATTTCCAAGCTTAATCCAACATACGACGATTTTAGAAGGAAAGTTTGATTTTTTTTAATCTTCCTATACTACTATTTCTTTTTTTTTAATAATCCTCAAAGTTTTGAAATTCTGAAACTAATATTTAATATCTTTTGGGTCAAAATTACCCGTACTGTTTACGACAGTTAAGATAGTTTTTGACTACTTAATTAAATTAGTTTTTAAAAGGTCAAAGTTTATCCTTTTAGAATCACTCAATGGCAAATAACCAGGGATCGTTAGGCATTTGCTTACATATAATTACCCCTTCTAGTACTAATTCAGCTTCCTTATTAAAACAAGTTCCAAATAAAATTTGAAAATCATAGTTGAATTTTGCCTTCGTTCGTACTATCAATGCACTATAACACCACCGCAAGTAGGACCCGGGTTAGAATGTCCACTTATAATACAGATTCTATGTTATTAATCAGAAACAGACAATGATTTTATTTTATTTATTTATTTGCAAATTAAATAAGAGATTTCCTTAATTAGAGGGGTAAAATTAAATGTATAGTTCCAAAGGAAATTTGGTTAAATATGTTCCCTCTATCTCTCTCTAGCAATCCTCATATTACCGATCAAATTCCGTTGCGGCTACTTTCATCCTTTGATGTCGCTCAATTGTGCCTGTTTTAATGGTAATTTCACACCAATCATTATGAGTTTACGTGTTTTTGGGTTTTTGTACGATTTGTTACCGTCGAAATATGAACAACGAGCTCTTAATGAAGAAAAAAAATCTATAAATCAACATTGTAAACTTGTCAGGAAAAATAATAAACAATCAACAATGTCATAAGATTTTTAATAACACAAACATATAGCCGGATAAGTTCAAGTAGATTAATTCGTTATTATATTATCGTTCTCCAATGTCATTCGCCATTTAGCTAAAGTCATTTACATACTATATGTTATCCTAATGGACCGTCTTAAAGGTATTAATTTTCTATGAGGAGAATACTTTAACAATTGTTTTTCTTACAATTGCTTTTCTTTTTATAATATATATATATATATATATATATATATAGCTACAAGCCACTAAAAAAGCTAGCTCCATATCTCTTCAAGAGATGCTAATCTAAAGTTATCTAGCTAATTAATATGCTAAATTAGTTATTTTATAAGCGGGAGGGCTCGAGATTCAAATTCCGGAGGTTAAATAATGTGCTGGGCTGAGTAAATATGATTAAAGTAAAAAAAAATCTAAAATTTGAGAGACGAGCAGGACGGCATTTTTTTACTTCTGAAGTAAGTCTATCTTCTATAGCACGTATTATTAGCGACCATATTTTTTTTCTCTCCATATGGTCTATAACTCGATGTTGCTAAAGACGTTTTTAGAAGAAGAAAAAAATACTTTAATAAGTTATAATCAACTTCCATGTCATCAATCGTTAAATTAGATGGGACATTGAGAATACCGTGGCTTGAATAATCCATGAATTGTTTTGACACTATTTCAAGCACCTTTAAAAAAAATTAAAATTTTATTAACAATAATTATGAGATTCAGAAAGCCTAGTTCGAACTGCACAGAAATATTATTGTACCTAAACGTAAGCAAGATGAGAAAAAAATCTTTTTTTTTTTTTGGTATTATAAGGCAAATAAGTCTTTTCTCTAAGTATATATAGTAGTAGTTTATAGTTAATATTTCCAAAACTTCAGCCTCTCAAAACGGTTTTAAGTTGTTCAAGTGTGCCTTCAAGCTCTACTTATAGCTAAGCCCTTACTATTTTTTTTTTCCTTGCAACTAATTCATTTTTATAATTATTCTTTGCAACTAATACATTTTATCATAAACTATAATCTCAAATTAAATGGGCGACACCAACTAAGTGGCAATCAATTAATGGGTGATTGCAACGAGAAATTTGTCAGTCTTTTGGGTCCACTTTTGGCAACTGCAACATTAATATTTGTGCATATTTCAAGCCTCACCTACCACTCATTATCACATAATGATCAATCACAATAAAAAAAAAATGTGCATAATTTAATATTATAAACGCAGAAATTGAAAAAGAAAAAAAAGAAGAAAAAAGGCATTTTGTCAGACAGTCCAAACACCAACCACTTCACTAACATGGAATTGGAAAGACAATTCGAACCATAATATGGAATCCAAACGGACCAAACCCAAGAAAAAGAAAAAGAAAAAAATTGCTTGAAACTAAACCCTACGTCCACGGCATCAAAGAGGGAGAAGACAGAGGACGATGACGGAGACGGAGGGGGTGAGAAATGAGACCATGAAAAACGGCAATAAAAGCGACCATTTTTGCGAGTTGGTGGTCCGATTTTAACGAAGGTGTTTGAGAAGAGTAATTTTTTTAAAACCGTTTTAGAGATTATTGTATCATACTTTTATTTACAACATCTTATCCGGTATATTTGTTCAATTTTTTTTTAAACATATCGACGAACAAGACTAAAGAGGGCACGATTGTTGGCGCATGAACGTGTTGAAAGAAGAAATTAATAACAAATTCTCGATAATTTTCAAATTTAACAAAAAGGTTGTTCAAACTAATTAGAGCAAGTGTTATTACTTTTTAGAGTTCGTACTCTTAGCTATATTTCGATGTGTCTTTTCTCTTCTCAATAGATGGTATCGAAATTTTAAAATCATGCTATAAATTTATTTGTTAGTTGTGAACTCTAAATGTTAGTGATTTATGAGGCTAATTCTGAAAATTAAAAAATTATAACTCAATTTAAAAAGACATGAGTCCAAACTCCAAACACCAACCACTTCACTAACATACAAGAAAATACCGTACCATAATATTTATACATTGAATATATATATATTTAATATTAATATATCATATCTTTTGACTAACGTGGTTCCTCCACTGGGTCACCACTAGAGAGAGTGCTTGACTGGAAGCCCCGTCGTGACTCAGAGCCTTCGAAGCAGCCTCTTTCAGCTCCCTCATTCGGCTTCTCAGCTCCTTCCCTTCTTCTCCCTCGATCAGAGCCTTCACCAGCCTTGAAATCTCCTCGGTTTCCACCAAACCGGTGTCGCTCGACTGCCTCACCCGGAGCGCGACTTTCACGTCGTTCTCCAAGCTGAAGGCGTTCATCTTCTGCTCGGCGTACAGCGGCCACGCGATCAGCGGCACACCGTTTGCCACACTCTCCAGCGTCGAGTTCCACCCGCAGTGCGTCAGGAAGCCCCCCGTTGACGCGTGGGCCAGGACCTGGGCCTGCGGGGCCCACGAGGCGACCACAAGGCCTAGATCCTTGGTCCGGTCCAAGAACCCTTCGGGCAAGAATCCGAATGACGCGTCGTCTTGGGCGTGCGCGTCGAAGTAGGTGGCGTTGGCTGCCGCGTCGTTCGGCCGCCGCACGACCCAGAGGAACCTCTGCCCGCTCCTCTCCAGCCCCAATGCCAATTCGCGGACCTGCGCCGTGCTGAGGGTCCCGCCGCTGCCGAACGAGACGAAGAGGACGCTGCCAGCTGGCTGGGAGTCGAGCCAAGTCAGGCAGTTTGACTCGTCTGCATTGGTGCTCGGGTCCACATTGACTAGCGGACCCACTGGGTAGACAGGTGGCTTCCCTTCCTCTGGCTTTGTCAGCGATGCCAACGCGCCAGGCTCCAGTGCCGGGAACGAGTTAACCATGATCCCGTCAGCGAGATAGTATCGCTTCGCGTTGTAGAGGACAGATCTAGGGGAGAAAATAAAATCCGGTTAAAAACCGCTCTTGAAAATTGAAAATATGGATTAAATGCAAGTACCCAGGTCCGAAATTCGCTAAATATAAGGATTTATGTACTATATATATATTACAACAAAAAAGTAAATTAAAATCCGGTTCCGGTTTTATAATTCTAAAAATCCAGTTTTGACCAAATCAGTTTTTCGTATTTGGGTTCTCATATCATAAATTAGGACGTGAGTTTCGTAGAAAACGGGTTTCGAACACGGTTTCACCCTTACCTATACGCATCATTTGTCCGGTCTTGGAGTGGGTCGTGAATATCCGACCCGGGGACTGGGGTGCAGCCCGGGATCTCCAAAAAGGGCAAGTCCCGGTACTCACCCGACACAGTCCGGTCGAGCTCCGGGAGGTGGAGGAACAGAGAGAGCGCCATAGCAGTGGAGGGGTAGAAAACATACGACGCCACACCCAGCTCGCGCGCAACGTCAAAGGCGTCCGTGGCGAAGAGGTCGACCACGACTGCCGCGAGAGCAAGCCCCCGCGCGCGTATAGCGCCCAGTGCATCACGGAGGCCGGGCAGTGAGCGGGTGACGGTGAGGGTGATGAGCGTCTCGATCTTGGTGCCTGCCGGGAGGTCATCAAAGGAGACGGGGGGCAGGAAGACGTGGTCGATGGCGGGCGGCAGGGCCGAGAGGACGGCGAGCTGGGACTTGGACGGCGGGCCGTCGGAGGGGACGACGAACGTGACCGTCATGTGGTGGAGTCCGACGAGGCGCTTGGCGAGCTCGACGAGAGGGATGAGGTGGCCCATCCCCGGCGAGGGGATGATCGCCACGTGGGGGACCTTTGGTTGGTCGGACATGGTTTCTGCGTTTGTGGTGGATGTCGTTTCTCTCTCTCTTCTTCTGGCTTTGGTTGAAATGGGGAGAGTTGATGAGCCTTTAATATAATATACCTAAGATGTTCGAGAGGTTTGTATTTTTGTTGAATATATATATATATATATATATATATATATATACTTTCCTCACTTTTCTATGTTTTGTTCGCTTTTTTCTTCAAAGGGTGAATGGAAGAGAATAGTTGTTGCTGGAGAAGTTTGAATTTTCTTTGGAATATTGAAAAATATATATACAATTGAACTTATATAAATTAATAAGGTTGGAATCAGATAAATTTATTATACTATCGAGTTTATTAATTTATCGAGGTAAAAATTGAACTACATTAGTATAGTCCTGACTGGAGAAAATTATTAATAATTAATCGAGGTATTAATTTATAGAGGTTCTACTGTATATATCTATATATATATATATATATATATATATATTGTAAAACATTTATAAATATTGAAGTTGATTGATTTTTAAAAGATTGTATAAAATAAGTATTTTGTTAATAAATGTAAAATTTATTATATTATTGAGTTATTAATTCAGAGTAATAATTTAACGATCTTCGCTAAAGTTGTGTTATTAGTTTTTTAATTATTATTTTAAGTTAAGACTTAAGAGTGGATGGGGGCGTGTTTTTAAGAGTTCATAGTGGCAAAAGTATTTAAGTTATAATTAAGTGAGATAGCACGTAGTCAATTTTTATTTTTGTTGACCAAAGTACTCAAACATGCACATATAGATCCTACAAATCAAGTACACAATTATCTTCAAATCTAATACTTTAGCTACTGAAATACTTGATCCCGCAAATTAGATATGTTTGCCCCATTAAACCTACAGAATGTGTAGAGTTGATGTTCTAGAAGTTTGAACTTTAGTTGCAATATACAGTTATTTATATATATGTGCATGTATATGTTTGTTTGATTTAATTTTCTAGTTGAATTTGGAAGAGTAGTTGTTCCACTGTGGAATGTTTCAGAACCAATTTCGGAATTGGGAAAGGTGTATTATTGATGGATTTATCTATGTAATCAATATTAGACAAGAAATGTTATTTATAGTTAAACCTTAAAGTGGTTTTTACTTTTTGAAGAAAAAATATCAATACTTGTTTTGCTTTTGTTTCTGAATTGTAATTTTGTATGTTAACGACTTTAAATTCTAATCATATGTTATTAATCTTGTTAATATAGTCAAACCGGACTGTATTTTGTTTGACCCAATTCCCGACTCGGAATTTTGATTTTGATTATAAACTGAAATGAAATACTGATTTTGATTATAATCATACTGGTTTTAGTGGGAGGACATGACGTCAATTCAAACGTAAGACTTACGTGATCACTTACGAGTGACGAGATTCCATTGTCAGAATACATGTGCTCTTTTGCCACCATGACGGACCGATGATTGATTGATGTCTATTAAATCTTTCTCGGAAGCTAATTAATTATGAAATCATCATCTCTCTCTATCATGGTGCTTTTATTTTATATAATAAAAAGTTTGATCATTTCTCCAATCATCAACACATTGAAAGTATAAAAAAGAAAGGCTGAATATGGATATAATATATGTTATCTCTTTGGGATAGATTATATAAAATTATCATTACACGTCCTATATGTTTGCAAGCCTCATGTGTGTGTATATATATTAATGTATATGTATATGCTTGCATGTCTACTTAGGAACAAATATTGGCAACACATTTTAATTTCTTCACCAACCAATATATGTCTCTCACAAATTCAGCAAAGGAGAAGAAGTTCGAAAAATTTCATTCTTATTTTTTTTAGTTAAAGATAGAGGCTCGAAATCTCTCTAAGTCAACACGAATTCTAATTAAATTGGCATCTAAAGAACACAACGTAATATTAGAGGCTCATAATAATTGTTAGATCAATGATTTTTTTGAGTCTTACCGATATTTATTTTTTTATTGTTACACTGAACTTCGGAACGAATGGATATTCTATTTTTTAATTGTTTTTATCAACTTTTTGTAATTTGTTAGATTGTATCAAAAAAATTAAATAAAAAATTAATCTCTATCTAATTATGGATGAGCTTCTTATAATCAATATCTACTTTATTCGCTTATCTTTATAAAAACGCTGAATTTATTTCCAGAGAATCACCAATCACTAGCGATTAAATAAGAAAAATAAGATTATCAAACATCGTTCGTGATGGTTATGTAAATTTAACCCTCAAGGCCTCAAGAAAGTAGTAAATCCATTAAAACAAAAACAAAAAAGCAAAGTAGTAAACCAAGTAAGAAGATCTTGTGTTCATTTACTTTTACAATTCTTGAGAAGCGTCCATTCAAAAGTTTGAAACTTTGAAGAATAATCTTCTTACAGCAAAAATAAGTGAATTACTTCATCAATAAAAACAAAAGCATTGACGTGGTCAATTTTTTGGATGATGAATGACGTTTTAGTGATAATAATATGACGATAAAATAACACTTATTAAGGTTGTCAATTTTACTTAAAACACTTCAAATATTATGACTTATCACAAGTAACGACAAACTATTTAAAACATCTTAAACGAAAAAACTTCTCTTTCTTATGTTAAATCTTTTTCGAACTAGTACTTATGAAAAACAAATGAGTTCTTTAATTTAACATAATAAATTAAGCTACTATTTATAAATTAAGAGTTTTTTTTAGATAAAATGTATTCCTTACAACTTTCATGAGAATCCAGATTTTAGACTTTTATATTAAATTTAGATTAAATTTGAATTCGTTTTTTCAAATGAAAAAAAAGTTCTGTATCATATATATTTATATATATATATATATATATATATATATATATATATGTATGTGTGTGTGTGTGTGTGTGTAAATCTTGATCTTGGTAAATCTGCGTAGTATAACATTAAAAATAAAAAAGAAAAGAAAAAGCCTAATTGATGTGTTATAGTTCCGGAATCACACTCAAAATTATGTACTAGATCTCTTAATAACATCTATAATTTATACTGTTGGAGATCAGAAAATTTTATTATATTATTAAATACTAATTTAATAGCTTTATTGAGAATTGGGACTAATAAAAACTCAAAAGTATAATAATTCAATCGAAGTTACTAATTTATCAAGTATAAATATTTAATAAAATATATTGTATTCTTTGTTTCATTTTGATCAGCCCACTAAAAAATGGGCCCATATCAAAAGCCCATTAACCAATATCCAACTAGTAAACAAAACAGAAGGGAAAAAAAATAAAGGAAAAAAGAGATCAAAAAGAGAACGAAGAGCAAGCAACTCTGAAGAAGAACGAAGAAGAAGAAGAAGAAGAAGAAGAAGATGATGTACCGAAAATGGAGTTTGCTTACTGGCCCCACCGCCATCTGGGCCGGCGTAGTCGGCACTATCGCCGCCATCAACTTCGTCGTCTTCGACAACGTAATTCCTTTTCTCTCCTGGAATTAGGGATATTAAGATTCTCACATGTACTGTCAGTATCTATGGCGATTCCTGCTCACAGATCGTCCATTTGTCTGTCAATTAATCTGGATTCAAGATTTCTGTCGACGGGTTTCGCAGAAAAAGTATCGATCTTGGTTTGAGTTTGTTCTGTGATCTTTGGGTGGATAAGGATTTCAGAAATTAGGGTTCGTTTTTGTAGGTTCTGGGATCAATTGAATTTTGCAATTGTTGGTTTTACTATTGCTTCAAATCATCTTTGAGATATTAATATTATAATACTTGCTCGTCACCTCGTGGCCGCAAGTTTTCATGGCCGTGAAACGCCAACGATGGCGTTCTCGGGCTCTTCAAGTGGGCCAAAGTGAGCCTCGGAACGCCTCTGAGGCGTGACACTGGAGGCGTGAGGTGTGGCACGAGGTGTACGCCTTGTGGGATCGAGGTTTTACGGCCTCGATGGCAGTGATTCTAGGCTTTAAGCTTTGATTGAGTAGAGGGACGAACAATAGGTTTTAAACATGTTTGAGTGGCGGATTGATCTTTGTGAGCTATTGAAATTTTTGTTATAATCCTCTCGTGTCCTGATTTTTCCGATGTACACTCTTTTGTTGTCGATTGTATTGAAGTCACCGATTAAATGAGAGGACGATAATCTCGTGAAGTTCAAAGATTTTCCCTTTGGTAGCCGAATTTTATTTTTTCGTTGCAGTTTCAGTTTGCTGTTTTTTCAAGGTTTGAATTATTGTTTCATTTTTTGCAATGTTTCATGTTGAGAATGTCCCATGACCTTGTGAATCTTATGATATAAAGTTTAATAAATTTCTGAAATTTGCAGGATCCGTTTCGGAGCCGAGAGAAGAACAACTCCGATTCGCTTTCGAGTAACGCAGCTACCAAGTGAAAAGATGGATGATGAAGACTGAACAAGACTTGGGATTATCCCACACATGTGGGCTCTGTATTTTGGGGTTGTTTTGTTCTCAAGAATCTCTGTCTGGTTTTCCCAAGTTTTTTTTCATGCAATAATAACCCAAATTGAAATCAAGTTTGTTGTTAAGCTCATTAATTTAGCTTTATTTCAAACATGTTAATATATGGGAAAAATAAAAAATAAAAAAATTCAAAGAGTTTATGTGATGCAAAATTGCGGTTCGGTATGGTGCTTCGTCTTTTATAATATATCAAGTATAGCTCATTGGTAATGTAAATAGAGGAGAAATTAAATTATCAATAGATACATGAATTACCAAAAATAAAATTGACGAAGTCCCTAAACAAGAATGCACATACACCTAAAAAATCATCTCAATGCACTTCCGAATAGTGTGTCAACTATTTATACCTGTCACCGTTGACCAACAATTCAACGACCAAATCGTTCCAAGAGTCGATAGGCCCAGGCAAACACCAATGCAAACAATCCCTTTGAACCTTAGCGTTTTCGTTCTCGGCGAAAGGCTGAAACTGCCGGTACGGGCCCGGGTGCCCGTCCGGCCTCAGCAGTGAGAGCCCCGTCATGTCCAACAGCTTTAAAACGACGCCGTTCTCCGACCCGACCGCCAAAGCCTTCTCATACTCCTCCAACTCGATATCCCTCATAACTCTATCCACATCCTTCATCTCAGTCTCCCCCTCCTCGAACGGAACAGTCCGGTTGCAGTACCCCCCGCTGAACCACTCGCCGTTCTCGAAGTGATCCGGCGCGGTGGTTCGGAGGAAAACCACTGGCTTGTGGCTGTTTCCAGCGATGAAACCGAGGACACGCTGGAGCATCTTCCGGTACCCGTGTTCGAACCCTAATTCGGTTAGGTTCTTCCCTTGGCAGTAGTGGCAGCCGGAGATGGTCCCGTTCTCGTGGAAGATTGCCGTTTTCAGGAACCACTTCCCACCTGCGATGACGATGTAGTCGAAGCTCTCATACTGATCCGTCCAGAGGTCATCGAGCTCGTCGAGGTGGAGCTGGATCTCGGAGGTGGAAATCCCGTTGATGTCCTCAAAAATCGCGGCCTTGACGAGGAACGGGGTCCATATCACGGAGACGGTGAAGTTGTGGGACGGGAAGCGCCAGCTCTTGGACCTGTACTCTTCGTCGTGGTACACTTCAACGGCTTCTTCAACCTGCGGAGGACACAATGAATCAGACCATTTTCTGCTTGAGTGAGTACTCTAACATGCCTGCTTTTGGAACTACCCTTAGTACGTCATGAAATAGTAAATATGGATTTCCATGCATTATTTTGGGGTCCCATACATTTCATAGTTATTTAATGTCACATATAAACAAATACAAAGAAAAATCATGTCGGGCAAAAACAGAAAACAAAAGGCATGTAAGAGGCCAAAAGGCCCTCAAGTTTTCATCTTTCTCAATTTTTTTATTCTAATTTTTTTATATATTTTTTTCATTTTTCACCCTTGAATTTTCAATTTTTCCAATATTTATAATTACCCGCTTCTTTAAGATTTGACTTTCCTCAGATATAAATACCCTGATTTCCGCCCTTGTAAGACTGAATCATCCGTTTTCCGAACGACAATTTATCATGGTCTGACTTAAATAGCCATTACAATTTTTCAAAAGTAGGAAATCCGGAACAAATAATTCGGGTCTGCAATGTTTTTCCGGAACGAATAATTATGGTTTCGAATTTTATAACTGAAAGTTGATGAATATGGAACCAACATTCTAGTGATGCCTATTTATACATGACTAATCTCCATCACAAAAGCTTATTCTAAATCACAATTATGAGTTATTGTGCTTTGACCCTTTTTCAAGCAAGTATAATTTTAATAGTTTCTCTTTAAACTAGCAAACCAAAAGGAAAAAGACTCTCTACTTAAGGAAATGGAATGAGATGCTAATAATTAGACAAAAGAGAGTTGTTAAGACATTATTCTCAATAATTATGTAAAAAGAATTCATGGAAACTTATAAAGCAATAATGATTCTTTGCAAAATAGTTGGTAAACTAGCCCAGAAAAAAGACTCTAGAACTAATGATCAATTGATTTTAACCATAAGATTCAAAGTGGAGTCCAAAAACGACATAAATAATTAAAAGATTATAGCAAAGCAAGGCATTGACTTGCCAATGAAGCTAAGCCTTGAAATCCCTTTTTTGCTTTATATATAATCTATATGTGATCTTGAATTAAATGTAAACCCTACCCCACCATTTATCATATAATATCTACACAGTGTTATGTATTAAATGTACATTTTTGTGGACACGAAGAGAGGATCTAAGTGCTCTTTGACTCGTATATATTTGTATATATATAATTGATTATCAATTATATGAATCATGACCGACAAATTTAACAAAAGAACGACATATTTATTATCCGTTTTAAATAATTAGTAAAATAAAGAGTAAACAATAACTCTTACATGATAAAGAATCTATGACAAAGAATTAAGTAACTTATTTGAAGATATCTTTATCAATTTAATTATTTGCTCTAATTTTATAAGATTTTCATCTTAATAATTCGTAAAGAGTTAGTCTCATTGATTGTTCCACACTAATTTTTTAATCTAATATCTATCTCATTGAAAGAAGAAGAAGAAAAACACGTATTCGAGTAAGTTATGTATGGCTATATAAGTTCATATTTTTTTGTCAATTTTCAAAGAGTCGAGCAGTATAGAGTAATGTTCTAGTTTTTTTTTTTAATATAAAAGGCACTAGTGACTTAGAGATGTCCAGACGAGTAGGCGTGCTTCGCCCGCACCCATGACCCATCTGAACAGTCTCGGTGCGGTTATGGACAACCCACACTGACTTAAAAGAGTGCCCAAGTTTGCCCGTCCCACGTGAAGAACACTACTCGCGAGTTGCTCGTCCTCGAAACATAAGCAGGTGAGCGAAACCCGCCCAAAAACTCATGGGTTGGGCAGCCGTGCCCACACCCAACAAAAAGGCGGGACGGGACGTGTCCATGCGGAGAACACTACCAGTGAGTAGTTTCTTCATAAAAACTCGACCAAAACATCTTATTACTTAATAAAGATCAGAACATGAATCAAGAAGTACTATTATATTCAATATCTAAATGTAATGTGTACCTGAGAGAGAATGCAAAGCAATGATTGAACTTGATTGCGAGAAATGGAGTCGCCAATGAAAGCCCATGATTTGTGTCTCATTTCATCAAGGAACCTCTCGGGATCGAATCTGGGCACTTCACAGCCCCGTGGGGCCCACTTCCAATACAAGTAGCCCGGATCTGGCCGTCCATTTTTCATGCAGTTCTGATGAGATTCGATCAGTTTGCATGTCTCGTTTGTGTATCTTGGTCCTGATGAGTCTGGGATCCAGTGCCCTTTGAATATGTCACATTTCATTTCCTCTTCATTTGTCTCTAAAAAAAAAAAAAAAAAAAATCAGATAGAGCGGGCGTGAACTCGATACTGATCATTCGAGCGGGTAGGCCAACCGGAATGATTATTTTTCATATTCTTAAGTGTTTAAAAGATGATTTTGAAAGCGTTAATTGTTAGCTCGTGAGGGCCTCGGTTCTGATTTCAGAAGCCCGACCGGATTCGGAATTTGCAAGTTCAATAGGAGCGAACTATAATAATTAAGTCCAGAGCCGGCCCTAAGTTTATCGGGGCCTTAGGCGAAGACTGACTTTATGATCTATATACGTATAAATTATTCCTAAACCCTAAAAATTCTATGGTATTCGTATCCATAATTACACTATATCAATATATATCATAATGAGAAGGTCCTTCGTTTAAGTAGATAAAAAAAAATTACTATAGGCCTACGCCTACTTCATATTAAGACCGTAGTTCTCCCGAAGTTTATATTAATTTTGTTTAACATTTTACTCTTCGTTTTTCAGTTTCATTTTTTATCCTTAATTAATGGTTAATAGAAGTATTCTATAAGTACATATTATTTTATAGTGGCATTAATTCAATTTTTTTACGGCCAAAGCTCTCGATATTCATTATTTTGCTTCTCTTCAAAATTACTTCTTTATTTAGTTTAACATAATTTAAAATGTGTTCGTAAAATTGGACACAAATTGTCACTTCCAAAATAGTAACATTAAATACTTAAATCGATATTAATCATTTTTTAAATCTTAATATTTACTCTTTAACTACACTTAATAAGAGTCTTATAGTATTTACTATGTATAGCAATTCCATTCTTTAAATGCAGACAGAAACCAACAAATGAAGAGATATATATACAGAAGAAACCAAAAACAAAAGAGCTCACAAGACGCCAAATCCGACACTATAAACAAAGATCTGAATTTGATTATATAATAATAAAGAATTACCATTCTGAGGGGTTTGGATTTCGGTGCGTGGCAAATCGAGAGGAAGAGGCGTTGGCTCGGGCGAGAGAGGAGCAGAAAGCTCTGCTCTTTGCTCTGCAAATGGAGCCTCCACCATTGATGACGTAATCGAAAAACCAGAGGAACCATCATCGGAGGAGAAGAAGAAGAAGCGAAAGGCAAGACCCATTAACAGGAACGACACTGCGAACTTGACCAGGACCGGCTTTTGCTTCAGAAACGACGACGACGACGATGGTGGGTTGGGACTGGGAGAAAGATCAAGCCTCGTGTCCTTCGCCATTGGAGAGAACACTGAACAGAGCGAGTGCTGCCAGAGAAGTGGGTATTAAAGAAGGTAGTTGATGAAGGTGTTTAAATGCACACAATAGAGAGCTTTTACTTGCGAGTATAATAAAATAATATACTATATGTATTTATTTATTATTTAAGAGGTTTATTTATCATTGCATTTATTTATAATGTTTGTATGGATATTTCACTAATTCACCCAACTAAGATAAAGTATAAGAAATGGAGATATAGGAAGAAGAAAAAAAAAAGTACTTGAGCTGTTAATTTGACGAGCTCATGAGTACTTAATTTTTCTAATTTGTAGTAAAAAGTAAATATAAATTAAGTAAATAGTAATTTTGTCCAAATTCTTTTATATATATATAAAAAAAAGGTTATCCAAGCATGAACCAAAATAATAAAAATATTACAAAATGAGAGTAAAACCAATATAAAGTTTTGTGGAATTAACACATATTATTTTATTAAAGTGTTTCAAAAAAAAAAAGGGATGATTTATTGGTTTTTTGAAATATTTATTTTGTATATATTTTTTTAAAAATTTAATACAATTAGTTTTTAAATAGTTGAATAAGTATTTCGTGCAATTTTTTTTACATAAAAACATAATGTATTTTTTTTTGTTTCAAGAGTATTATTTTATTTGCTATGTGTTGTCTGTAAAAATTTCAACGACACCCTCGTTGGCTTTGTGGCATGTCTCCTCTATGTTACGTGGCTCGTGAAGAACCAACGTGTTGTGTAAATAGGAAGACATTATTTAAAATCGTTTCAATTATATTTATTTATTCTTACAAAAATAAACGACAATAATTTGAAAATAAATAAAGCAAATGTGAGACATCTTGGCTTTGACAGTAAAGAATAGAATATATGTCTTGACACATTTACAAATACATTATATGATTTTAACTCTTTAATTCTTTTGGATCTAGTGCACATGTTTTGCTCTTTTTTAATCACTATATCTTTTTTTTCTTTTTCTTTTTTCTTAAAGGTATTGCAATATGCACATTGCATTGCTGGCTTGAAGCTTTTTCATCAATACAACTCTTTTTAAGTAACTAAAAAAACTATTAAAATATTATATGTTGACATATTTTAGTAATGACCATGAATGCCCCTTAAGAAGGAAGTAGCACCTTGCCTTGCCTTGCCCATATGCGTTAAAAAAGCAAAAATTGTTAAATTTTCCAAAATAATTGGCAAATGAATTAAATATTAATTTGAAATTATTTTAGTCCTCGATCGGATCCTATTCTCTTATTTCACTTCTTTTGGAAAATTTGATGAATCTTGTAATAATTTATTGTTTTATTGCATCTGCTATTGCTAGGGTTGGTAATAATATTGGTCGATTTTATATTATTGTTGTTTTTATCATTTCAATCTTTTGTATTTTTCTTTTCTCTCGTCGTTCGACATCTGATGTAAGGAAACGACAGAATTTTCAACTTTTCATGTCAATTCTGCAGCTCATTGTCGTATACAGAAACTTACACTGATAAAACGACATTTTATATATTCTGTCGTATTTGTAATCATCCTCGTTTCTTGCTGTACTGTCGTTTCTTTATTCACCTTTATTGTCATTATTATCTATTAATTTATTTCCTTGGTAAATCTTGCCAAAAAAAAAAAACGTTTTCCTTACATAAGCCACTCTCAAACTCAAGTCTTGGAACTGCCCCCGGCCATTATGGGTATTTCTTTGTATAACAATGATTTACCCAATTTTAACATTATTATCGGTTTTTCATCGGTTTTACGACCAAAAATTTGTGTGGCCTCCGGAAATTCGTTTTCAAGGCCTGGCCCGGCTCCTACCGAACCATGACGGTGCCATAAAAAATTATCTGTATTGTTTTTTAAGTGTATCTAGGATCAGAGATCTTACCACCATTTTACTTCTTCGATTTAGTGAATTGACACTTCTCTTTGTAATTTTCCTCTTCAATTGGGATCCCCGTAGAACAAATAAATAAGCTTTCTGTGGATAAATGGGTCGTTTGGTTTCTGTGTATTCTTAGATTCCTGTGTTATCAGAAAGATGTCTCACCTGTCAGTTTAACTGTACATCACACATGTGATGTTATATATATATATATAGAGATATATATATATAGACACACACAGAGAGAGAAAGTTACAAAAAGAGTGTCCAAAACACAAGTGATAAGCTTTTGTTGTGATAAGCCTGTCGACTGTCGTTACCAGAAACATGTTTGTTTTATCTAATTGTCGAGTTCATCGCTTGGAACGTTGTCATCATAATTCATAAATACACTCATACTTAGATCTTACTCCTTGTTTTTATAGCCAATCTTTATTTTAAAGATACTTGCATCATAAGTATATCTAACTTATATAATCGGGCGGTATGATCTCATAATTTGTATCATGGAAAAAATTCCAATTATAATATGCTTCCTAAGTACTTAGACTTAGTTTTATCTGTCACGGGTTACAAGGACACTTTAGATAGGAGAAAAATGAACTTTCAATTTGGATCTACAATTTAATTTTTTGGTTAAATCGCGTATGCTTATCATAATTTTTTTGTTAAATCGACGTGCTAAAATCATCTCGTTCACAAAATGTAGTATCGGTGTTCGACCGAATATAATCAACTACTCAAATTATGCCGATTATTTTAAAATCAGTGTCGTCGATTTTTATTCATTAATCGGTTTTTATGTCACCCAGAGTACTCAAAATCCCGGACAACCATCGATGTCTGAACTACACTTCGCATTTCGGGGAAAAAATCAAAAAAATAAAAATAAAGACAAATATTGGAAAAAAGGCAACAACGATTAAATAACTCACTGAACTAAAGTAGTAAATATTGGTGATAAAATTTGGATAAATAATACAAAAAAATGAAATCATATACAAACAAATATAAAACGACATCAAATTACAGCAGAAGAGAAAGATGGTTTTGCTTTTACCCTCAGAAACTGTATAGCATGGCTTTCTCAGAAAACTCGGATTTAAATTAATCAAAACCTATCGGAACTCGCGTCGGATCTCCATTGGGTAGCATAGTATTTTGTACAGTAAAAAACCGTAGCTGTTTCTAGCTCCGCCTATTACTTGGGCTGAACCGCTTTCGGAGCCTTCATTCCGAATCCATGCTTTGCCTTCTCAACCCTATTACATATTTTCAAATTAAGTTAACAAAAATGTAAACTACAACCTTATTTAAGAAAAAAAATTCAGATGTAATATAAAAAAATAAAAAATCTATATCCAAGTACGATTATAATTAGCCTATAGCGACTTTTTAGCTCGCAATTCAGATAATGTATATGGTAACGCGAGAAAGAAACCATAGATAAAGATCGCAACCTGCTTCTTTCAGAACCGTGGCATGCGAAACAATGAATAAATAAAATATATGAACGTATGGGATTGATGCTTACGTGGGGGCTAGTTTCCCAAGGCAATCTAGCTCGGCTCCGGTGTCCTCGTCCAGGACTCTCCCGGAAATTTCAACAATGTAAGATCGATCTCTTGAAGTTGGAAGCCCTCTGCTAGCAAGTAAGTCCAAATCCTTTTGGTTAAGTTCTCTTCCGTTTACATAGACATTGGTGTTTCCGGCAGCACAGTTCTCCGGCAACGGATAATTGAATTCTTCAATGTACGGCTGCAGCAGAAAAGACACGTTCAGATTAGCTCAAAACGAAGAAAAAAAAAAGTAAAATCACCAAACTGAGCAAGAACCAAATGATTAATCTTACGAGAACTATGCCGAGACATGGCCCGCCCATGACGCCCCAGAATCCGGCTCTGTAATCATACCTGTTCCACAAAGTTAAAAGTCAGCGAATAATGAGACGAAACAATCAGCTAAGTCAGAGCAACGTTCTTGCTAATCGGGAGACCATTTCGATACCGTGATTCTGCTTATGCACGTTGTTCACAGTAGTTAAAGAGTAACTGACAGTACTGTCCCTGAACTTTGTACGTTCGTTGCACTTTGCTCTCTGAATTTTAGTATTTGGCAGCCAAGCGCCCTAGACTTTTAAAAAAAGCAATCCAACATTTCCTACGCTTTAAAACGAAAATACTAACATGTGCAGAGCACATGAATTATTTGAGGATATTTTTGACATTTTTATTATTTACTCCAATATTGTGGGATAGTCATCTCTTAACTTTTCTTCGAAAACTAAACTTCTTGATAGCTAATATGCTTATCTTGTGCACAAGTTAATATTTTCCCTAGGTGATCGATCTTTCTGCAATGGATCTATAGAAAAATTTAAGAATGCTACAAAAACGCAACGATACTAGTAAGGGTAACTCACCAATAATGGCCGGGATGGATCGGTCCTGCTGATTTTTGCGCCTTCTTTACCACACGATCAGTCAACGGATGCCCGTTTACTGAAACATTGCATTTGCTTCGCTCATCTGCGTGATTCGTTCTCGAGAAGTCTTTAAAGCTCTTCTTGATAATATTTGCCAAGAAAGAGTCACCCTTGCCTCTTGTCAGATCATCTCCCGAATCTTGAGTGGTAACGGTGTTAGAGTACTCGTTGAATGAAACCTCCATTTCCGTTGCCAGAGCCGCTTCTTTCAAGGAATTCTGTCTCGAAGTGATTTTGTTTAGTTTCGCCTTTTCCTGATCAGAGCGACTGCTCTGACTTCCTTTCCCCAAACGACTCACCAAATGACTGTTTGTTGAAAATTCGAAGTATTCTTGCAAAGGCGAACCGGCAAGCGGTGGAGAGACAGTACTTTTGATAGGCTGCGGACCAGAATTGGAAACTGCTCTTTTAGCGACAGGAATTTCCGAGCTGTTTTCATCCTCTGAGGTACAGGGAGACGATGAATGAAAGCTTTGCATCTCTTGAGGCCTGCTTGGCCCCAATCCCTGGCCCACCGGGTCCAAAACAGCTCCTCTGTCCATCGCCTGAAAATCGTAACCGGAAATATCATAGTCTTCAGAAGAAAAATTAGCGTAACTCCGGTTCATGTGGGCGTGCGAATAGACCATGGAATCCTCGGCATCAGTGAATCCGTTGTTCATATCTGTGGGGACTAGAACGCTATCTGAGTTAGCTGAAAGAATGATTTTCTTATCGATTACAGCAAGGCTCATAATTGTAGAACAAGCCCCGCACTTCACTTTGTAATGGCTCTTTTCCATAAGCCGTACTTTCTTGGGAATCTTCAGAACTTCAAAGCAATTACTGCAAGTAAAAAATGGAGCTCCGGCACCCATGGGCTGGAAATGGCGGTTTACAGCGTACACCACTTTCCGGCCACAAGCATGAACATAACCTTTTTCATGGTTAAGATCGCCTGGCCATCGCGAGTGGGATTGTGAAGCGTGCAAATTTGGATTCATACCCGTCCGGGGTTTATAAGGATCCGATTGGCCATTTTCATGACGAAAGAATGGGGGATTGCTTTGGAGATCACCGAACCTTTTGTTGCCAAAGGAAGAGGGTTGAACATGTGATGAAGCCCTCCTATGGTTTTCGTAACAATGATGACAAGGGCAAGACGGACGATGAAATGTTGCGTTCTTCGAGTACGGGTCAAAAGGGTCATGATTGTTAATATTATTATCCATGTATAGCCCAGAAAAGTATGGATGAGAAGGATGTTCATATGGCCTAGGAAGGTGATGTGAATTACCTCCTTTGAGAACGTGAGGGCCAAAATCGTCAAAAGGAATGTGATTCCGACAAGGCACAGAGGAATAATATCCGGGCGTCGGGATTTCGTACCCATTGTTGTAAGGAATCGGGTCAGGAAAATGACTATAATTTGGGGAACCGGCAACATGCTTATCCGGTCTAGAGTACTGCATAAAAGGCCTTTTGGAACCCGATGAATTATCCGGAAACCAAGCATCGGAACCGCCATACATATCAAGACGAACATTCTCTTTGGGTTTATCGCTCACCTCGCAAGAACGACTTAGCTGATCTCTCAGCTCATCCAGCTTCTTAAGAAGCTGAGCTCGATCTTGTTCGAGGTAATGGGCTTGGTCATGCTTCTTCGTTGACTCGCTAAAACCGTGAGAAGGACCCGGCTGAAAATTCGATGCAGCGTCGTCACGGTAGTTTGAAGCGGAAAACCTCACGCCCTCAGCTTCTGCCCCCATTTTCCAGTTCGTCATCCTTCCCGATCTCCGAAACTCACTCGTCGAACCAAGATCAGAGTTCAAATCCTTGAGTTCTCTCACGACGGAGCTTCCTAGCTCATCTCTCCTGTTCGAGCTCGTATGATCCCCGTTCTCGAGATTAGACAGACTCCTATGAGCTTCCCCATTCTTAACATCGTCGTTCTGATTGCGCCTGAACGAGGCAGATAGTAGCTTAGCATCGGAATCCAGAGCAGCGCCATTCTCGACCACCTTTTTCTCCGAGGAATTCGCTAACTTGGCCGGAGCTACCACGGCCGCCTCTTCATCTGACTTCTCGGAGAGAGTTCCGTCCTCTCCCCGCTTCGATTTCGCTGTCAACACGAGCACAAACAAGCTCATTCTCGAACAATTTACACCCAAAAAAAAAACACAAACGCCGAGATCAAACCGCTAAGAACAACGGACCATTACTAAAACAGAAGAAAACTTTGAAGAAAAACCTTAATCTGCAACTTTCATGTTCATCGAAGAAATCGGCCTCTTTCACGAAAGAGAAACACGATCAGAGACCGAACTCTTCTTCTTCTTCTTCTTCTTCAAATTCCAGTACCCAAAACAGCAAAATCGAGCGAGAAGAGGAAGAAGAAGATGCAAATGATTACCTCTGAGCACGGCTCCGCAACCACCGCATTGGTAGACGGAGTAGTCGGCGAGCTCCGGCAGAAGATTCTCGCACTTCGGGCACCGAACCAGGCGGACCTTCCCGGCCTCCGCCATGGACGCGGAATCAGAAGCAAACGAAGAAAGCCCTCGCTCTGAGGCCTCAGTCAAACGTACGGTCCACGAGCTGAATGCGAGGAGAGAGAGAGAGAGAGAGAGAGAGAAATTTCTGGGTCTTGTAGAGCTCTAGTTAAGACATTTTCTCGGGAAACAAACAGGGTGTGAAGAAATGGAGTTGTGGTAGGGACAAGTACAAGTAGGATTCGAGGAAGTGCCCTCTGCAAATTCTCACATTCGAGCTTGGTTTTTGTGTACTCAGAAAATCTCACCTTAATTCTTCACACACATATATATATATATTGGGATTTATTTATTATTTTTATGTGGACATGAGAGAGTGATTGTTTTGCTTGCGTTTGTTTTGTTTTCCAACGTTTCAGGGCAAATTGTATTTATTATTTGATCAAATTTTGTGGAATAAGTATCTAACTTTGTGCTAAGTGCGTCTTAATTAAGGTTTATTATACTGATGATATGTGCAAATCTACGATTAAATGCTAAAAACGATCATTATTCAGTACTTTATTAAATTTAGAAGTACCGTGTGTCTAGTTTAACAAATATTGGGCTCAAATATTATTGTTGGTAAAAAGAAAAAGATTAATAAATATGCGACAAATTTAATATAAAATTAGATACATATGCCGCAAATATCTCTATCATCTCATTTTATCCAAGTATAAAGTAGTTGATTATGCTTTCAGGAATTCGATAACCCAATAATCATTACAAGAGAGTTTCTGATAGGTACTCGATCACAAACAGCCACGGAACTATACACATATTCTCTATATGTTTCCCATCATTTTTTAGGCATCTAATTTTAAGGATTAATAGCATATAAATATTTAATATTTTCATTTTTTAAGCCGCATAAATTAATTATATTTTCAATGTTCGTTATTTTACTTCTTTTCTAAATCCCGTCCTCTTTTTCAATCCATGTAATAGAATTCAGAATTTGTAGACAAGTCTTGAACATCGAAGAGAGAGAGAATTTTGTTAACGGGTCATTAAGCATTTTCTTAAACCAAAAGAAAAAGTGGAATCACGTCACATTATGGCAGGTAATGTTTCACATTTTAATGAGTAAGAGCACCTCCAACCGAGCGTTAAACGCTTGTTTTGGAGTGAGCCATTAATACAACCGAACTTCAAAAATAACGCTAAAATAGCGTGAAGTGGTATTGAGCTACAGAACAACGTCATATATGACGTTCTACTATTCATTACTGCAATATTTTTATTTATTTATTGTTCAGTCCTTGCAAAAATTATTATTTACTCAATTGTCATTTTAATTAATTATGTTACTTATCTCAAAATTATTATTTCATATTTATCATTCAATTATTAGTATTATTTGCCTAGAATTTTATATTCATTATAATAAATATTTTAAAATACAACATTGACAATTGGAGATTGGAAAAAATTAAAATGACACTCATATTAATACCGGAACAAAATAACATTACAACACCATTGGTATAATACCGGAACGAAAAAACTAAAATGACATTAATATTAATACCGGAATGAAATAATATTTAATAATGAATATGTGGTATAATTGAAAGATATTAAGTAAATATAAGGGTATAAATATAAATAAGAGAAAGTTGAATATAAAATTAATATTTTAATTTGGTGTAAAAAATAGAGTTCGGTTGGAGATGAGGTAGTATTTGATGTGACATGTACTGCAAAATGGAGTAGAAAATTGTGTAATCGGGTGGAGATGGTCTAAGAAGTAAAATAGTGAGTATTAAAAACTTTAAATGTGAAATAAATAAAAAAAGTTCAAAAATATTAAGTACTTATCCGGCTATTAACCATATTTTAAAAAGGGTGGCTCTTGGTTTCTTCTTTCCAAGTGTACTGTGCTGTCTTTGTCAGTGGGGAATGGAAATAGTAAAAAGTAGAGAGTGTCGTTGGGCTTTATTTTCATGTTTTATTTCTTTGTAGCTTTATGCCAAGTCCTTTCATTTTCTGCAAATTGCGCTTTGGATCTTGGCGTTTGTTTTTTTTTTTTTTCCTTTTTTGTTCGCGACGGGTGAGAAAAAAGAAGGGATTTGGAGGACATTAAAAGGTGTGAAAAGTGAAAAATGGAGGGCTCAAAAGTAAAGAAAGTGAGAGGAGGGTGTAAAATGAAAACCTTCGGTCTGCCCAAATCTAAAGCCCTTCTCTGACCGGTCTTCCAAACGATTCTCTGCCTGAGCCCCCACCTAACCCTCTCGTGGACCCTACTCTATTTATTTACAATTACATTATGCATTCCCTTTTATAACATGAAGTTCTATTTTTTGCCAATATACACCCCGTAGTTTTCAAAACAGCTAAAGTTGTACCCTCCATTGTCAATGTGTCACTTTTGCCCCGATCAAAGACAAAATTACACGCCTCTAATTAGGTTCTTCGTGAATCTTAGTTTATTGGTTTATCTTTTTCCATAAATGTATTACTCGTTTTAATTTATGTTTAAGTTGATTTAACATTTCCCGTTGCTACAATATATTTTTATCTTAAACTGTGATTAAATCACTAATCGATATGATTTCAAAAAATTCACTAAAAGATATAAAAATGGAAAATATTTTATGCAAAAATAAAAATAAAAATCTAGAGAGTACTAAAGAATGTAAAAGTTGACGTAGTATATATATATTATTATTTTTAATGCTTAATTTAAAACTAGAAGCCGAAGGTATAGGGAAAAATATGATTCTAGAGGGTACATGACGGCAAAATTATAAAATTAGAAAGAGGGTGTGATAGTAAATATTAAAAACAAAATTTTACTAGAGGGTATATAAAACAAAAGTAGACATTGAGTATAATAATAATTCAAGTGTTATGAAACTAGAAGATATATTTAGTAAAAACTCAAACTATGGAAGTAAAATTTATTGTTATATATATGTTATATTTTAATTCATTTTTACTTTTTATTTTATTTTCTTCTATGTCCCACCATCACTTGCTTTAACTATATATTATTTTATTTTATTTTTTTGTCCTTAAAAAAAAAACTATAATTTTTTTTCCTCGCATCACTTTCACACTCTCACCTTATTTTTGACTTTTGGAGAACTTAATGATAATTGATAAGGATTGTTCAGATTTTGCCTTTGTCTATTACTCCATTTTATTTGAAAACAAGAACATAAAAACAAACAGCTCTTTCTCTTTTTTTTTTTCCTTGGGTGGGGTTAGTTAGGTTAATGAATTTTTTCTATGTCTCAACTCTCAAGTTGAAGTACTTAATGGCAAATAATGTGGAAAAATGAGTCATTAATAAATGAAATGGTTCCATCAATACTCACTTTCTATGTGGAAATAATGCCCGTTTGTTCAATTTTTATAAGATTGGGTGAGTGGCAAATCATTGATAGGTAGAACAGTACTTTTAATGAAAATTAAAGATATTTATGATAGAAGTACTCAATTTTGAATCAATGAGGTATTCGGGATACTTTTAGTTTTTTTCTTGCGGCAATAGTAAACAAACACTACTATATATAAATAGATGGAATTGAATAAAAATGTAAATGTGTCTCTAGTTTAAAATATGCTAATTCGATATAGATGGAATTGTTCATCGAGATTTTTTTTATGACTTTTGGCTACTATTGCCGTTACAAAAATTATAAAGTTCGGCTTATTTGGTATAAAATTGAGTACTTGTACCTTAAATATCCCGAAAATAAATATTAAAAGTATTTGATTTGATCTGACGCATTGAAAAGAGTTGGATGGGTGTTATTTGTACAATAAAAGAAGTGCAGTGACCCCACATGCCAAAAAAAACAAAAGCACTCTTCTTCGTTGGAATTTAGCCTTTTTCTTTATTCTTCTTTTGGTTTCTTGGGAAGATAAATAAAACCATGTTTCAACTTTCATGTACTACTTCAGTAAGTTTTCAATTTTATTGACTGAAATTGAGAAATTCATGTTCGAATGGGCATTTTTGGTTGTGATTCTTGTTGGGTTGTTATAGCACAAATGCTCCTTCAACTTTATTAACTGGTGCAATTTGTCCTTTGTATTTTAGTTTTTACTAATAATAAGGCTCCTTAAGTTTTAAAAAGTGATAAATTGTCCCATGCGTGAGTATGAACCTTTTTTTATTTTTAATGGAACTTCTAAGCAATCCATGAGTTATTTGTTTTCATGTACGTAAAAATATGTATTTCGAGAAGTAGACTCTTTAATTTATTTATGGTAGTCTTATAATTTAGTAAATTGATCTTATTTGATAAGTAATTAGTTGAAAATTTTACTATTCTATTATTTGATTTATACGAAAAAAATAGTACGATTATTAAGAGCTCAAAATTGTATCTATAGAACTAAAGAATGGCGTGAATTGTATCATGAATACACCAATTGGTCGGTATGAGATCTATATGGGATTCCCAAAATTATTAATTGGAACGTCGAAAAAACAAAGAATTAATGCATATGTTAAAAAAATTAAAATTTGTGAAATATATATTGAACAACACATGTAAAGTTCATGAAATTGCTTTCAATTTTGGACACAATAATGTAATGTACGTTCATTTATAATGTAAAACTCGATCTTCCACAATTATGCACACTTATTTAGTTCAAAATTTGATGTTGAAATTAAGTATAAAAGGGTTCATTCACAATTTGAACCTACAATTAAAAGTACGTGCTCAACAAATTTTTCACTACTTGTTGTGTAAAAAAAAAAGAGGCTTTGAAATGTAAAGCTAAATGGAATAAGTTTTTATATGAACAATAAAGTTGCAAAATGGAATAAAGTTCCAACTTGTGTGTTGAGTGCCGAAAGTGGAGTTTTTGAATGTAGCTAGTGTGGATCATTTAAAAAATGGATGAATTTGGATTGTTGGTTTTAATTTATGTGTATATGTATATAATGTCTTTATATTATTATATTTTGAATACCATAAACAAAAGTGGGATCTCTTCTTCTTTTTTTACTTCCTTCTAAAGTAAATGTCTTTTTCGTCATTTGTTGATGTTTGATGCCAACTTATTTGAGGTTCTTATAGAAAACTATTGAGCAATATGTGCATGATTGTGAGCTAAGGCCAATCTCCACTATGAATTTTATTTTGAATTGAAAATCCGCTATTCTTGTCAACTCTTCAACATTTTTTATTTTCTGTTTTTAATATTATACCGAAAATCAGACCAAACATCAAATTTTATTTTTTTTAAAAAAATTCATGAAATTTTACCATTTCAATGACGCGTTGCAATTTGACAAGAAATTGTAGCGTCTCACCAAAATAGTGTAATTCGGCCGAGTTTAATCAATAAGAGAATATAACTCCTATGTAAGTATGAAAATTACATCAAATGCAATCTCGAGTTCATATATTTTTTGGCTTGATTTTTTTTTTTTAATAGTTTTGATAGAGAGTGCCTCTATTGATATTTACAGCTTCCCATTGTTTCGAATTTTGATGTATTTTTTATACCAAGCTTAATCAAAACGAATTCCTATAGCTCCACCAAAATAGCTACGCCTACGATGTCATAGTTTACATATTTTAAAAAACAAAAAGTTATTTTATTATTGGTATATCTTATAATATAGTTACCATGCATTGCATTAGCATATTATATTGATTTAATTGGTCGTGATTCGGTAGCAGATAGTGAGTGTGAGTGATTACTGAGTCAATGATCCATTCTCAATGACAATCTCACGTCAAATATCAAAAGGGTATAACGTGTTTTGCTTGGTAAAACTAGAACATAACACCAAATTAGGCATCAAAACTTTAAAGCTGTTTTCCCATCATTATTCATAAATATTCCGTACAAGAGGAAGTTTTCAGAGCAACCCATCAACTCTTTGACTTCTTCAATTTTCCTCTACTAATTAGTATTCGTCGATTATTTGACCTCTTCAATTTTCCTCTAATAATTTTGGTATTTTTCAATGGATTAATCCTAGTTGAGAATTAAGATACTTGTTATAAAAACCAAACAAGGTATACTATAAAGTAGTGTTTGTTTACGTTTCTAAAAAAAATTATGTTCTCGTTTTAAAAAAATAACAAAATGAAACATAGGAAGTGATCATTTAATAACTCTAATATTACGAAAATAGGTACATGTAGTTGTTTTTTTGGACAATTTTAAGTATTACATGCGCAAAAAAGAAAACGAAAAAAAATAAAAATTTATGTCATATTTCTTTGTTAGTCGAAATATTTATGTCCAAAATGTTTTTCCAATGGTTTAGATCAAGGTTTTAAATTCGCTAATATCGACGAATATTTTAGTTTTTCGATTTATTTGTGTCTCATTGTTTTTCCGAGTTGGGTTGGAGCCATTACAATCATACACTATCACTTATACACAAATACTTAGAAATAAATTAATCAATTAAATTGAACGAGAGGTCTCGAGTTTGACCACGTCTTAATAACTTCTCACGTCAATGATATTTTACAAAGAAAATGATATATTTATGTTTATGTATATCATATAGATTCTATATACGTATATAAATATATAGATTATAACACTTAATGCTTCCCCACTCAAATTAAAAAAGATCTAAAACAAATACGTGATTGAAGTCTGAAGAATCGCATTGCCACGTAGAATAGGGACTCACATACACGCGTATTTTAACATTTAATTAGTCCACAATTCTCTGTTTTAGTAGTCATTGTAAACTAATCATATCACGTGAAGAATATCTATCTTAATAAGGGTATAACGTGTTTTCATATGTAAAACTAGAACATAAAACACTTAAAGCTGTTATTTCCATTATTAATCATAAATATCACATATTACGATGGTAAATGATCATATTTTAAAAGTGCCGTACAAAAGGAAGATTTCAAAGCAACCCATCAACTCTTTGACGTATTCATTTTCTTCTAACAAATTATGATTTGTGTTCATAGATGATCACCAAAAAGATTCATTTCTACGAAAGTTTGTATTGGGATTCTCATGAAAGCAATAAATGATTCAGAAAAATTTATTGGAGTTATTGTATTGGTGTAAAAATTGTTTTCACTCACATCAATTCTACTATTAAGATTTAAGATATCTTAAAATAGTTATATATAATATTAGTAAAATCGGTTTTGAATAACTTATTGTCTGCATTCTATGTCCGTCTAATGATTTCTGTGCCCGGGCTAGAATAGCGTGGGGTTGCTCAATTTGCGGAAGCAACCCGTTATGAGATCTGTTATTTAAAAAAAAAAAAAAAAACAGGATTTTTTCTGGTAATTTTTCTTATGTTTTAGAAATATGTTGTATTTGAATAACTTTAGGAAATTATCTCCAAATATATTCTATATTTTTAATACAAAAATTCACCTTAGAATTTACAAATAACATAGTAAGATCTAGAATTAAATTCCAACTATTTTTAGTTAATTAAAGAGTCGGTAGCTTGAGAATCGTTGACTTTTCTAGTCTTGAAATTGATAGTTTTGAAATTTTCTCCTTAACTGTTTTCGTGATAATTTCCAGGAAGTGTGTGTGCAATTTCTAGGATTGAATATTTTCACCAAAATGGAGTAGAGATATGACAAAGAAAAATACATACAGGCAGTAGTGGACCCAGCAATTAATGTTGGGGTCTCAATCCAATAATTAAAACTTATATAATGGGCTATGTGATCATACTTGTATGGGCTTAGTCTATCATTTTGATGAGCCTTTACGACATTTTGATTCATGAGTATTGGGCTAGAGGCCCATAATAGTATGATTATTGGGCAAATCAAAGCCAAAACTTCTATTAAAAAGTTTACAAGTTTCTGTAAATTATTATAACTATTATGAGTATTTTTGCTTAGCCCAAAAAAAAAAGCCCCAAAAAAAAAAGCCCAAAAGGTATGGACGCGCTTGAAATGGACGTCTTTAAAATGTGCTCTTTAGAAATGGGCGCACTTGAAATGAGCGCCTTAGAAATGAACACCCTTAAAATGAGCACTATAGAAATGAGCGCCCAAAAAACGAGTGCGCTTATTTTTTTCATAACAATTACTTAATTGCCCAGGGGCCTAATAAAGTTACTTTTAATTGCTCAAAGACCCCTGGACCCTTCTATAAATAGAAGCTTCAAACTCAGAAAAACGGATCTGATCTCATTCGAACTCAGAACTATACACATTTCACTCAAACGCTCTCTAGAGCAATAAAAGCTCTCAAAGCTCACATTGAACTACGTGATGACGTGATCCCAGTAATATGGGTACGTAGGCAGCCTCGCGACAAATGACGAGGTCCGGCATCAAATATTATAAAACCCCTTCCTTTTTTATGTCCTTAAGCATATTATCGAAGGCGGAAAATCATGTTTTAAGCCCGATCCGACTGCTAAATGGACATTAAACCCGGCCCAAAATCGAGACTTGAGCCGCTTTACTGTTGATCCATTTTTTGGCATTAACAATAACTATTATAATCTGACGGAATGGATTATTTATGCTTCGAAGTTTGTTTTAAAAAAAATTATTGATTGGGTAACAAATTATGTGTATTGCACAAAACATTATTGTTTAAATATGTAGAGATTAAAAAAAAAAGGTTCAGTCTACACGAAAGAAAATGTCTGAATAACAAAAATAATAAACTTGATTTGGTCACAAAAATCTACCAAATTAAAATATTTTATTTTGATAAGTTCATAAAGCAGAGATATATTTCTTTTGGTATCATCAATATAACTCATTGACTTATAAAAATAAAGAGCTAAATACTTGTCAAATATTATATAGTGTACATCAACTCGCATAAACATTTAATCTAGCCCAAACAGCAACAAACCAATTTATTATAAAATAATAAAGAACTAGAAACAAAATTAAACAATAAAAATCAAGAGACCAAGATTAGACATCATTTGGCTTTGGTGATCCACTTGACATTAAACGACAACTTTTTTATATTAAAAAAAAAAAGTTACAGACTCATAAAAAATATTATGCGTTTTTTCATTAATTTAAATTCTACCAGTTCATGTTTCATTATAATTAAGTAACTCCTATAATTAGTTACTATGCAACAACACCACGTTAATACTTTATTAATGCAGTGTTTAGATTGATTCCATGCCAAGAGGCTTGTCAAATTCAAAATCATGACGTAATATTTAAATTAAACTTATTTATTAGAAAATCAAATCAGAGTAAAAATGTAAATACATAAAGATTAAAATAATACACAAACAACTAATTATTAGAAAATAAGTTGAACGAACGTTGATCAACCAAAAAACAAATAAGTTACAATGTGAAAAAAGATGATAAACTTATATATCAAAGAAAAAACAAATCAAACAATGTAAATGTTCTTATACATTACACGTATATATATATATATATTTATATAAAAAATATATGCTCAAATCTCAATCTTACCAACTAAGCACAATCTCCCTCCTCTTTCCAAACACCAATCTCTTCCACATCCTCGCCGCAAACGAAGGCCCTCGCAGCACCTCGACGGGCTGCACTGGCCCCGCTTCTCGGAATCGCGACGATCTCGCGATGAAGCGCCGGGATCCACCGAGAGAGCCGGGCAGGAGCATGAGGTGGCGTTCGATGAGATGAGTGAGCGTCACCAATTCATAGGAGTCGTACAATGGACTTCCACAATCCCAAATGACCAGTTCTTGCCTTTTGACATCCTCTTCTCTTTGTTGCTCTTTGATTATTGGCTCCATTGTTGGTGGTTTTGAGCTTTTCTTACACCCTTTGAAGCATAACAAGGCATGCATGTTTGTTCTTCTTGCTTGGTGTCCCAAATAGATTTGTCACATTTGATCACTTGTTGAGCTTTATGTAAGAGTTGGCATGCTATGTTTGGGAATCCCAATTAATTATTATTTGATTTGCTTTGATGCTCCCCAACTTTACATATTGGTGCAGTTTGTCTCATAAATCTAAATTTTGGGCATCAAATGAGCCTTATGCTTTCAATGATGAGTTGCGCTAAAAATGACAAAAAGTGTTAAATTTTGTGCAATACATGACTTACTCTAAGATATTTTAGTCAGCTATTACCGATGAGATCAATATATTAAATTACGAGACATCAAAATTTGGATTATTCAAGAACAGTTAAGGTATTCAAGAACACGAGCAATTATCGTGTTTATTCATTTAACTCATTTAATATATTTAGGTATTTTAAAGTGTTACTCATTTAACTTAATTTATTTAGTTATATTATCTAAGATTTTATAATTTAGTAACACTCTTTTTTGTTCATCAACTATACGATGTAATACATAAGTAAAAAATATAAATGTTATATATAATAAGTATTACAATACTTAATAACATATATAAAATGTAACATTTTGTTCCTTAATCGTGTCTCATTGGGTCCCATCATATTATCATGTTCGTGTCGTGTTTACACATTATTTAATCGTATTAATCGTGTTCGACATGGTTAGACCTAGATCCATTTACAGCAGACTCAAACCCGTTTAAATCGTGTCTTAACTATTTCGTGTTGCGTGTCCGGTCTCAAATTACCACCTCTACTTGGAGAGCCAGAGGTGCTATTTGAGGGGAAAATACACAATGATGCAAAGTTAAGGGGCTTGTAGTATTGGTATGGAGAATTTAGGTGATGGGCATATAATTGTCTTTATCACATTGGAGATGCCCATCTTAAGAAGATGACTTGCCCAACTCTGCACAAGAAAACGACAGATCAACTTTTTAAAATATTTATTTATATAAACAATAGTATATTAGTGTTATAACTTATAACTATATGATTTGTTTGACTCGAGATCTTATAGCAAAATAATGTGAGATTTGATTTTCTAATTGCAATTTCTGACTCGGTGTACACCTGAAATTATGTTCGTCGTTGGGTAGGTAAAAGTCGATGCTTCGAGAAGACCGTATCGGATAATCACTTTATGAATTAGCGTATATTCCGAATTTACACACGAGAAACGTAAAACACACTCTTCGAGTGTGTATGAACTATAAACTCTATAAAAAATGAAAATAATTTTAAATATATATATATACTAAGCTAATAATATTATTAGCAAAGTTTACACATACTTGCATTACTAGATATATTCGTATTCGAGTGTGTATGAACTATAAACTCTATAAAAAATGAAAATAATTTTAAATATATATATATATATATACTAAGCTAATAATATTATTAGCAAAGTTTATACATACTCGCATTATTAGATATATTCGTAGTATAAGAATTACAAGCACTATTAATTATAATTACATAAGTGTGCAATTTTTGCATCTTGTTCGGATTTAGCCAAAGACTTCTTGTTAAATTGTGTAGTGAGTAGGCAAAATTTCAAATATTCAAATTTCAGATATTTTCGGCATACTTAATTTACCTTACAAAGACATTACACATATATAAATGGGTAGAAAATAACAAAATTACCGAAATACCCTCTAATAGATTCATAACAAAAGTTCAAAAGAAAATTATAAGAGATGGTAATTATAATGGTATTTCTCAATGTCAAAGTTGCTTACAAAATATGGAGCAAATTTTAATGGTTAACGATCAAACTTTTTCTAGTGATTTCTTTGTAGAAACTCAAAAGCAAATGTCAAGTTCGACATCTGTCTGCAAACACAAAAGAATATATTCATTCTCATATATTTTAGCAATTCCAACATCTTTTTTTTGTTTTTTTTGTTGCATGTGAATGACAGAGGCTATTCGAACTTATAAATCTACATGACATTGTGAACCGCCGATTTGGATATCATATTTAAGCAAAGTTTATTTAAAAATAACCCATCAAGCGGACCAAAACAATAAGTTACTTATTGACCAAAAATGTGGAAAGAAATAACATTTAATAATGTTTTTCTTCTATATAGTAAGCTGTGTTGATACTTTGCATTTGATTTTGAGCAAGATTTGGGGTTCATAAGGATCCTTTTGTTTAGAAAGCCACAAGCCATTTCATGACTCTCAAAATTCTGGTTCGGAAGGTTAAATAAAAAAAATGTATATACGGATTACGGATTACGGATTGGCCTCGTTCGAAACCCGATTTCTCAAAACTTTCAAGCTCTAGTAACAAGCCCGTAGAGTAAGAACTTCGTTAACAATCGAACTAAATAAGTTTTGTGTGTCTACCATTGTTTCTCCTTTTTGTTTCCAATACATCTCTTTATATTTTAGGTTGACAAGGAACAAATTCAATTTATGAAGAAAAAAATTACATATGCGTTTTAAATGTTCAAATTCGTGTACATTTTCTATTTTGACACATATTTGTATATATAAACTCAATGTTCTCAAGTTGAAAAATCACAAAATTAGAAGAAAAAATATATACCTTTTTAAAATATTTTCACAAAAATATACCCCTTATTTTTTAAAAACTGTTAAAATATACCACGTAAGTGTAATTTGACAGTAATACCCTTTACGTTTCTAATACATATTTAATTAATTTGTAAGCAAACTTAGATCACTAAATTGGCGATGATAATATTTTGATTTTTTTGAAAAATATATTGTATATTTTGATCAAAATGAAACAAAGGTGTTTAAAACAAAATTCTAAATAATAAGCAAGAGGCAGTAGAGTTTTGGAAAATTAAAGTATATTTTAGTCTTTTTCTTCTCTTGCAAAAACTAAAAATACAAACTATATAAAAAGCAATATTTTCACTATTTCATTACACTATGTTGTATAATATTTGTATTAGTCATAGTGCTTTACTGATTCAATAAATTGTTACATTCTATTCCATAAATAATAAAAAATGTTTTTTTGTCATCAAACTCACGTAGATGATGACCAAAACTTTCATCACATCTAACTCAAATGAAGACTTGACAATTTGTTGCTGCATTTAAAGAAGAGAAAAAAGTTGAAGAAATTGTGATTTGGTGCTTCACAACTCTCAAGTCAACAACTATATATAATTAATGTCTTTAGACTTGTATTCTACTCCCAATAAGATAAAGAACACTGCTTAAACGAATCAAAAGATGACACTCTTAATGACGATTAAATAAATAAATTTTCGACAAATATAAAATTATAAAACGGCATAAATAGTTAGTTTTTGGGTAGTATTTTTTTTTCACGATTAAATTCTCGTTATTTTGATCATCTCCAAAATCCCGTTAACTTTTTCAATTTATTTAAGAAAATAAGCTGATGTAATTTTGGAGAGAATAAAATAGTGGGGTGTCGAAGATTTTGACTGAAAATAAAAAGATTTATGTCACAAAAATCCAAACATTAGTACTAACTGGGGGTGTGCATGCGTTGGATTGGTCGACCCGAGGTAAAACATGAACCCGACCCAATCTTATTGGGTTTTGAAAACAACCCAATCCGACCCAAAAAAATTTCAAGGCCCAATCCAACCCAACCCGAAATATATATAATTTTTTTTTTATCAAATAACACTTAAATTTAAATCACCGATCAATAAACAGAAATTTCATATTACTATTTTTAAACACCCAATTCAAAAATTAAATTTTATTATAGTCTTAAACCTTAATTAACACAAGTACGGAACATAGTCGTAAACAAAACTAGAAATGTGGTCGTAATCATATACTAGAAACGTGGTCATAGACATTAAATATTGACTAAACATAAAAATGAGACTCTAGAAATACATCTTGTTTTTATTTGTTGTGTGCTTTTACTTGCTTAAATTACAAAATATATTTTAAAAATTAATTAATTATTTGAAATAAAAAACTTGATTGGGTCAATTGGGCCGGCCCAACCCAATGTATCTAGCCCAACCCTAACCCGACTATTTATTCGGGTTGAACCCAACCCAACCCGATAACTATTGGGTTAATTGGGTTAGATTGAAGTTGAGTTCAATTGAGTTGGGTTAAATGATTGGGTTGAGTTTTTTTTGCGCACCTCTAGTAGACTAGTACTAACACCGCTATTAAACTCAATTATTATATATAATTGAGTCGGATTTTGAAGATACAATCACAGGCAATAACTAAACAAGATCTAGTTGGCAGCAACGAGTCGATTACGATTAGGCCCATGTCTAATAATGGACCGAGTATTATCCATTCATTAAAATGATCAAAAGTTACGTAGCTTTCATTTTTATTTTGCATATTTAAATTCTTCATATATCCCATTCTAAAAGTTACATCATCATTTTTTTACGTACGATAAAAACTTTTATCACTTGACGTACAATAGTCAATATTACTCTAATAACCAATCATCAAATTAAAATATTGGTAATTAACTTAGGTTAGGGGGACATGGGGCTTATTGTTTTTATATATTGATGGTAAATTAAATACTAGTACTTAATAGTTAATACTTTACTTATTGTTTTTGTTCTCAAATCGCATTTCTTTTGATTGATCTCGTAAAAAATTGCAGTATGACTAGAAGTTGTAAAAGTTGCCCTACCGACTACTATAAACCGGAACTCGGCAGCTAAAGCGGTTTTATTATTCTATTACCGCATTTGGTGAGGGTGTTTATGCTTTTACCTTTTTATAATTTCACCTTAGCATTTCATGGTACAACCCTAAATGTGACATTTAAAGTTGTAATGTCATTTTCTCAAGTGTTAAAAAGAGCACCATTACTTTCATCTCCGAAAGTGGAATATTACTTTTTTGAGAGCATAATAAACTATGGGCAAATGAGAGGTATTATGAGAGGATTCATTGTCACAAACCAATTATAACATTATTAGTTTAAGTTCATACACCAATGTCTTTTATTGGAATAGGATATTGATCATCATTCATCATACACAATATCATGTAGTCATCAATCATCATCCAATTTTTATTTATATTTATAAAAAAAAAAAAACATAAGCAAGAGTCAAATGAGGGTATTATCTATTATGAGAGTAATTATGGTCACAAACAAATAATAGATTTACTTATCATAGTCATCTTCCAATTTCTTACTTATATTTTGAGCATAAACAAGAATATTATGGGACACAAAGTAATTTGAATCCCAATATTTATTTTTATTTATTTATTAATTAATCATTATTCATTATACACAACAATATGATATAGATACATGGTCATCTTCCACTAAGCAAAAAGAGGATTTAATGCTTATTATGTCCCACCAACACAACACTACATGTGGACGAATCCTTTTGACTGTAATTGTGGCACTGCAAAAAGCTCGGTATATCCATGGATTTTAATGGCCCATACTGAAGCTTCAGAGACATCAATCTCTGACCAAAAGTCAACATTTCAGCCCAAACAAGTTGGAAAAATCTTTGGCAAAAGAGCTTATCTTCTAGAAGCATGTCACGATCTACCAAAATACATTATTATTATTTAATTAAATGCAGTACTAGAGTAGCTGCTAACGACGTTGGAGCACAGGATCTGCAAAACCACGCCGTTCGCGGGCCCCACGTACCGGGGCGTCTTGAACTGGCTCACCGCCGAGCCCAGCCCGAGGTAGTGGTCCATGATCTTCTGGAACGTCCCGCGCCGGACGACCCGGAGCTCGAGCGGGCCTATGGCGTTGACCTTGCGGGACCCTATGTAGCCGGCGTCCACGAACGACTCGTCCAGGCAGTTGCAGCACTCGGCGAGGACGTCGTGTCTCGCCTCGCCGCTCAGCTCCCAGAAGACGACGTAGCGGCCGGGCTCAGCGGACCGGTCGACATTGCTCGTGAAGTCCACGACGTCGAGCTTCTCCCCGGCTAGGTGCTGCGCGGCTTTTTCGACCGCGATCTGGAGGTCTTTCTCGGTGTTCTTGTCGATGTTGACCGTGAGAAGGAGATTTCTCCGGCAGACGAATTTCAGCTCCGGCGTCGAGTTGTGGAACCCGACGACCTTCACGACGTCTCCGAGTCTATACCGGTAGAGACCTGTATCGGACAAGATATGATTTAAATAATCAAATCGTATATGGGGTCATTACAAACTATGCTCATGAAATTCGGTACCGAAAACGGTTCAGGAATCCCGGGAACCAACAACGAATACCATGACCTATAAAAATGCCGGTTTTAAGACAATAATTTACTTGTTCCCGGTTTCAGTACTCAAAATTCAAAACTATGCCATCGAACTCCATGTTCCCGATATTTTTTTATAAATAAGAATATCGGATTTGTAAACAATATGAACGGAAATAAAATTCAATCCCTAGCGCACGCATATTACACGGGTAATTGACAAAATCCGCCCATTTTTCACGAGTACAAGGAAAAATGTTTTACAAATTAAAATCGACGAAAAATCGCCAATTTTTTTTACGATTACGAGGAAAATCGTTACAATTTATAAATTCAGGATAGAAACCGCGATAACACGACAAGTGCTCAACTAAAATAATTACACATTACCTAACAAGCTACTTAGTCCACGATGAAAAGGTCTCAAGAACATGTGAATGAGGCTCAAATGTCACAAAATAATTTACAAACGAAGCTCAAATGTTTGGCAGACAAAGGTCCAACATTTTAACATGATTATTGGTTTCCATCATTTTCAATATTGTAATAAATACTTTTCCATTTAAAAAAAAAAAAAGGTAACAAAAGCTAAGAACAAGAAGGTTACCGCAAAAATCCAAAGTTAACCTAAATTATTTCAATAAAGAATCCATTACCTAACTTCTTAAATAATTAGCATAAAATAATGGGACATAATATGTTTTTAGTTAATTATATAGGATAAAGCTGTTGTCATGAAGATCACAACACAATGAATATAAAATTAAATTTTGTAATCAACAATGGCAAGTTGGCATGGATTGATTAAAAAGAAAAAGAAAAATATTGAATCCAAATAATAAATATACAAAAACCATGGGGTTAACAATATATAACTATTTATGAGAGTGCTCACATGGGATTTCTCACTACCTATGAAAACATTGGCTTATTCACCAATAATAGTAGAGGAATCTTCACTTAAAACAAAATAATTAATCATTAAACAATTCTAATTAATGTTTCTAATTAGTTTTATGTTAATCCAAAACATTAATTGCCCAATCCAGCTGGCGAGAGACAACAAGATTAGATGATCATATAATTAAGAAATGACATCAATAGAAATTGTCTTTTGTGTAAGTGAAATTAATAGAAATTTAAAAGTAGATAAACTTTATCCTATGATTATAATTAGGGTAAACTGTGGCTAAAATACCTAAAGTTTGAAACATTTGTATTTATATACCCAATCTTTTTTTTTAGTGGCTAAAATGTCCAAAGTTGCTTCTGTTAGTCTATTTGGTCCTTCCCGTCAGTTTCCATTTTTTTCCGTTAATGTCGTCCACGTAAGTGCCACGTAGACCAAAGCCATGTCAGATCTAAAGAATAAATAATTAAAACAATTCCAAAACAAATAACACATTTAAAATCAAAAGAACTCGTCGACGAACGACGAAGCCCTCATTCTCTTCCTTCGACAACCCAGACCAGAAATCCTAGAAAACGATGAAAAAATGAGAATGCCGAAAATCAACCGGTCCACCAGAACCGTATTCGGAACCAATATTCTCACCTTCCCATTGCTCTCGAAGCTTACGCACAGCGCCGCCGTCGCGTTGACCTTCACGGAAGTGAAATTAACGCGTATCGGCTCCCCTTCCCGCGCGAGGAGGCCAATCTCGAATGGCGCCCCCACGGCTACATTATAGGCGAGCAACCCCATCACCGGAGAGACGAGCCTATACCCGAACAAGTCGTAGTTCCTGTAATAGATTTCCAACCAGTTGCGTCCAAAGCTCTGCGTGACGATCACGACCCGCTCAGCGCACGGCTGCGCGATCACGCCGGGGCTGAGGCGAAACTCGTCGAGTCCCACACCGTAGCGGCGGAGGCTCCCGCAGCGTAACCTGGCTGTGTTGACTCGAATGCTGGAGAATTTGGCGGGAAAATAGACGGAGTACAGGGAGCCGGTGGGGAGGGTTTCGTTGAAGGATTTGAGAGTGTAGTCTCGGATGAAAAGGTCCAAGAGGTGAGAGGACTTGATGGCTTGAGCTTGGGTGGTTAACAATGGCGATGAGAGGAGAAGCAAAAGGAGAGGAAGAAGAAGAGAGCCCATTTGAGATTATGATCCGAAAAGAGTAAAGATCGAAGCTTTTGGAGAGAGAGAGATCGCACTTTGGTGAGGCTGGGATGATGGAGAGGCCGATGATGAGGCCCGGAATCGGCGCAGCCACCGGACTCCACTGCAGCAATTAATTTCAGCATTCTCACTTTTTCATCGTTGTCTAGGATTTCTGGTCTGGGTTGTCGAAGGAAGAGAATGAGGGCTTCGTCGTCGATGGGTTGTTTTGATTTTAATTATTTTATTTGTTTTGGAATGATTTATTCTTTAGATCTGACATGGCTTTGGGGTACGTGGCACTTACATGGACGACATTAACGGAATAAAAATGGAAACTGACGGGCAGGACCAAATAGACTAACAGAAGCAACTTTGGACATTTTAGCCACTAAAAAAAAAGATTGGGTATATAAATACAAATGTTTTAAACTTTAGGTATTTTAGCCGCAGTTTACCCTTATAATTATAATATTAAAAATGTAATTAACAAAAAATAATTAGGATCAGAAAGCAAGTTGTACCTGCATAATTGGTGATAAGAATCTCATACTCTTCATCAATCTTGACTTCGGTGAGCCCCAATGGCCTCGCCTCGGGTCCGTTATTCTCGGCGATTGGTATGAACTCGAAATAGCCGATGTTCGGAAGAACGACGTAAGTCGACATTTCCGGAGGGCGATTCGGGTTGACGTTCGCCCCGACCCATCCCTCGGAAGAGCCATAATCGGCGGTGATCAGAGGTACTTCGCCGGCATAGTGCCTCAGCTTCTTCAGATACGGCTCCATCGAGCCGGTCATGATCCCGTAAACGTATTTGACGTTCGGGAAAAGCGCAGGCACGAGCCCGTACCAGTTGCTCAGACCCGAGCATTTCTTGTGGATCAAGTCAGCAAGTTTCGGGTTCGGTTTCAGAATTTTCGACATGGCGGCTCTGACGCTCGGAGTGGAGATCCGGCTGTTCAAATTACCTTCCCGGATATCAACACAGAGATCTTCCCAGACCTTCTCGAACGTTCTGAACGAATGGACGATGCTGTGCGCGAACGTCGACGAGATGAGCTGGATTTCTTCGCGGTAGATTAGGCCGCAGAGGAAATGGCAGTACAGAGATTGGTGGAAATCGGCCCCAAATATCACTTCGTCGGGGCTGCAACATCGTGATTGGATCGACGCCATCGTCCGCTTATATTGCAAACTCCGGAACACGTTCGTCGTGGCCGTCCCTGCAGATAGACCGCCTTTCGTCTTGAACTGCTTACTGCTGTAGATGAAATGCAGGGCCTTACCGTTCTTGATCGGATATTCTCTGCAAAAACATAATATCGAGTCGATAACGCGTTATAAACCGAACACAAATTAGCATAGAGCGTAAAAGGGAAATTCGCATTCCATAAATACATATCGAGACGCGAGCTACAGGCGGGTCAGGTCGAGCTGAACGGATTCGGGCCACAAACCGTAACAAAAACGGATTCCGTACCTGTTTCGATAGGCGAAGGAGGTTTTATATATCTGTATAGTGGAGTCCATCAGTTCATCGTTGAAGGGAACGAACTTGGGCTTTCCCTGAGTAGTACCAGAGCTGCAAAAATTATATACATATTCTCAGAAAGCATTCAGAAAAACTCTCTTCTTCTTCTTCAACCGACGAGGATTCAAACTCACCTGAGCGAGATTGTGGTGATGGGTTTTCCGGTCAGAACCGGGGAAGAATCGCCATCGACGATCCTCTGAATATACGGCTCCAAATCCTTGTGAGTCACGACCGGGACGCAAGCTTTGAAGCTCTCGGGATCGGTTCTCCCAGCGAGGCCCGAGCTCAGCAGATACTCAGCCGAGCCATTCACCTCCAGAATCTCCTTCAGAGTCTCCCTCTGAACTCGCTCGGCCGCCATTGTCAGAGCTTCGAACTCCTCCATCACTCTGTCGCCGTTGAACTCCTCCATCTTCTCCAACATCTTCACGAGCTCTGAACAAAACCAAAACATGGAATCAAACTCGAATAGTTATCGCCATGACACACCCACCCACTGAAAGCGAATCGATCAGAGGCCCAGAAAACGTACAAGGAGATATTTAGCAATAAATACAAAGTTTTGCCAGCTCAGACGAGAAAATTACATGAGAAATTTTCCTTCTCTCTTTTCTCGACTGCCAAACAGACTTTCGACGCGTAATTAATAACTACTTCGAAAGCTCGATCGTTCCTTGACGATAGTCAACGGAGTCAACGAAAATGATTCCAGAGCTTAGACGGATTGAAACTCAAAGGAGAAAAGAAAAAGAAAATCGAAGAATCAAAAGCGACCATTTTCGGACACCAAATCATGAGCTCAAAACGACATCGTTTGAGTTCTGAACCAGTCGAAGCGAACTCTGAAACTGACGAAGAAGAAGAAGATACGTACTCGGTTTTCTTCACGAAAGCTCAACTTCTTCAAACTTCAGAGAGAGAGAGAGAGAGAGAGATTTATTTATTTTTAATTTTTGATTTATTTTCCTGGAAGAGGCAAAACGACTCATTTATAGAGCGTTTTGAGTGGCTTTGTTTTCCTCTTTTTCTGATTGGCAAAGCCGTCCATGTCTCACTCTCGCAACTGGAATGACGATTCTGCCCCTGGATTTGCGGCTCGGCGACACACCACGAGGACGGTGGCGCGGGGAGGAGGCAGGGAAATGACCATAATGGGCAGTGAGTCTTGCTGTAATTACGGGGACGGCACGGCGAAAAGGGGGGGGTGGGCCTAGGGGTAATCGATGACAATTACTTTATTTTCTTTTCCGATAAAAATAATTCATTTTCCATCTATTATCAGTAAATGTGATTTATTGTTATTTTATTTTTTATTTTTATTTTTCTAAAGCTAAAAATCAAGAAAATAAATAACTACAATTTCATGAAAATTAATATGATTAAAACAGTAAAGACATGTATCAGTAATAAATAAATAAACTATTTTAAACATAAATGTCATTAAAATGTATTATTATTATTATTGTTATTATCTTTTAGTTTTACAATTATCCATAAACAGAAAAAAAACCACACAAACTGATAATCGTAAAGAAAATGAGAGTATAGCAATGATGATCAATCGTTAAGTGTCATCTTTTGAGATAGAACTTCTCAAAGTTCAAACTTCATGCATTACATAAACTTACAACTTAACTTAGTTGCAATGAGTGAGTTATATATATCCCTCAAAAAAAAAAAAAAAAGAGTTATATATAGGCCGGATTTCGGCGTGGAGATTTCTATGCTCGTGAAACTGAAGCTCCAAGTTTTAAAAATAACTTCTCTTATGGATTAAAAAAAAAAATCTAATTATTATGTTTTTTAATTTAACTTAAATTTTAAATATTCATTAATAGCTCATATTGTTGTCAAAATTTAAATATTCACGATGTTTTCAACTTTTCATATTTTAGTTTTCAGACTATATAGATTAGTTAAAAACACTTTTATCATGTGTATTTTAATTTTGTCTTGAAATATGTAAATATTGTTACTCGTAATCTTATAATTATATAGGAATATTGGCGCTCCTCCATATTCTATTTGAATTTCTGTTTTGATTGATTCTTAAACTTCATTGATTTAAGAAAAAATAAATCATACATACAGAAAATATTTTTTGACGTAGACACTTATAAGTTGTAACGACGAGTTTTAGGCTTACAGCGACGACGACGTCGAATTAAATAAGATACTATATATTATGCAACATTACTACATTGGCTTTAACATGCTTCCCTTCTTATCCTATTATGTCTAACATGTTAGGACAAAGGGCAAAACCGAATTACTTTATTTAAGCTTAAAGGGTCTAGAATCTCCATTAATAAAATGAATGAATGAATTATTCAATAGTCAATTCATGGTTAAGGAAATCATTTTAAATGTCCTTGTATATCACGCTCTATTATGATATGCATTAGTGAAGGATTATTGTCAATTAAATAATTAGGCAGTGAATTAAATGTCGTTTTTTTTTGCTAATTCTTAATCCTGTTAGGTTATTTATCATTGGAAAGTGATGACATAAGTACACAAAGTCTTTGAAATGTTGACATTTTAGCGGTGCCACATCAGCAGAATTTAACATCACTAACGGAAGGACCAACGGATTTTACATTCAACAAACGTTGTGTATTTTTGCCCACACTTTAAAAGGTTGTGGACCTAAAACCCATGTTGACCAAATGTTGTGCATTATTGACGCAATTAACCCAAACAGAAACAACCAAATGCAATTATAACACAAAAACAAAATTAAATGCGCAGAAATAAAAGAAGAATACTCAAATAAAATAAAATAAAATGTTGAAAAATCTCCAAGCACCGATTTGAAGGCCTAAACTATAAAACTTTAATTACATTGTCTATTAATTTTTGCTCCCCCTCGTGAAATTTTCTGCCTTCGCCACTAATAATGTATATATTTAATAGCACAATATAATATGCTTGGTAAAATGTCCAATCATAAATTTGTGTGAGAAACTCATTTTTTTAAAATTACAATGATATGATTGATACCATTATCACCAGAGTATTTAAATGTTTCCATATACAGTAATACTTAATGCATCGCCTATACGTATAAATAATATATATATATATATATATTCAATTAATGTAATGTCGTCATCGACGATTGCCAAAGTAATAAATTCCAGTGATTCATTAAAAACCCTACAAAAATTACTTGCAGAATCTTGTATGTTGGCGAACGAGAACGAGATTTTATAGAGCGTAGTCAATGGGATGAAAAAAAACAAAACTGTGGTGACTTGGCTTTAAAATAAGTGGGTCTTATTTGTGGGTGCTTATAAAATCTAGCATTTTGATTTTATGAAGAATAGGAGTAAGAGAGAATAAGGTGTGAGAACTTCTTCTTGAGAGAGAATCATAGAGAGAAAAGAGAAAGCTTTGAGTGCTTGTAATTTTTGTAATCTCGGATTGATTTGAGTAGTGAAACTGCTCTCCTTGCAGGAAGTAGGACATTTTGATTTGGTCTGAACATGGGTAAATTCTAAATGCTCTTGTCTCCATCTTTTATACTTCCGTCGATTGATTGTCTGAGATTTGAGCCACGGAGGCTATATATACATATATACTAGTATACTATCCGTAATTTGCAGGTATCCGACCCAGAAACGTCTCAACAAAAACATATACAATGATTTAAATATTGGGTTATAAAAAATGATTTGAGTAATATACTATTTTTGCGCACAATTACGAGCTCGGGGGAAAACTGCAATATTATGAATTCACGGGATATTTGCGCACTTGCGGACGAATTTGTTGTTGGAGGGTATTTACGTAGATTACTAAAAAAATTAATAATATTAAAAAGAAAAAAAAAATCTACCACATCCAAGTGTTATCGTCACCATGCCTTTATATTGGGTAATAAAATAGTAAATGCGACCATTGCTTGTATTCTTCTCTTTGAATTTTCTTGCCACATCTGATTCAGTAATTACTTATTATATATTATATTATATATATGTTCTATTATTATTATTAGATTATGACTTATATACAGATTATGACTTTTCAATTAGTAAGTGTAGAGGGCGATTCGCACCGCCTTACCAGTCACGAGGATAATCAAACAAACACAACAAAATATGAATAACAATTATCCCCGATTTATTTATCCCGAAAGGACTCGGTTTTTCCCGTTTGATAGCTCGGACACACGAAGGAGTAATAATGGAAAACATGATTTGATGCCGCACCCCGCTGCCTTCGGCGAGGCTGCCTACGTACCCGTCGAACCGGGATCAGGTCATCACGTAGTTCAATGGGTTTGGTGGATTCTCTTCTCCTTTCTCTCTTCTTTCTTTTCTCTTTTCTCTCCTCTCACGGCTGAACCCCCTCCCTCCTCTCCATGAGGTTTTCTTTTGCATTTATAGGCTTAGGGTTAGTAGAGGCTTTACTCTTTGGGCTTTTTCTGCGAACTGGGCTTTTATTGGTTGTTCTATCGTGGGCTGAAAATCCTCTTGTATCTTGCCTCTATTTTTATCGTTTTAATGTTAAAACGACAAGTGTAGAGTTGGGGATGGATTTGACCAAATCCGACCTTAACAGTTAGTCCCCCATTTTATCAAGTGTGAGCACTTGGTAAAATGTAGAGAAAAACTTTATCACTTCCGATCTGAATTATCGCTCCTAATGATAGGAATCATAGACCAAGTTATTGCCCGGTGGTGCTCTCCGATAATAATTCCCGTAGCAAGCGATAGTGTAACCATGAGTCGTCGGGTAGGTGCTTTGACTTTATGATATCGTCAATGAGAGGGTTGGCAACTCCCTCGGGTAGCCGATGGTCTCGCCGTTGTTTGACTCCTCACGAGCCCAACGGGGTAGGCCTCGACGGAGGCCTTGACCGAACGGGGACGGAAGTACCACTTGGACCGACACCATCCTCACCGAAGATCCTCGCTATGGACTCGGCCCTCGTGATATCCGATGAGCTTGTCGAGCGTTGTTGCGATGGACTTGTCGACTTCGAGGGAGATGATACTTTTAAGGAAGCCGTGTGAACGCTCCATAGTGTGAACTTGACTTTATGTGGTGGATGGCTTCTCAGTTGAGGACTGTAGCTTATCAATGCGGTATTTTACTCTTCGATCCTTGCGTCATCGGTGGAAGCGTCCTCCTCTCAGTGCGAACTCGTCCAGTCGGCCAGTTTCTCTGCGATGACGAGCTCGTTACCTCGACGATACTCATTAGCGAGATAATCTCCTTTGTCGACGATGACCCCGACGTCATGAGCGCAGTGATCCTTTCCTCGTTTTTATCTAATTCTTTCTCTTTGTCCTGCATTTTAGCTGAGAATTCTTTTGTTTTGATCGTAAGTAGATATGAAATATGCACATATGTAAAGAACAAAAAGAAACAAAAACTTGATCTCATCGTTATATATATGTATATATATATATATGTATGTATATTTTCTTTATGGTGTCGTCGATACTTTCGTCGAGGCCCTTTTTTCATTTCTTGGTGCCGTCGAAACTTTCGTCGAGGCCCTTTTTTCATTTCTTGGTGCCGTCGAAACTTTCGTCAAGGCCCTTTTTTCATTTCTTGGTGCCGTCGAAACTTTCGTCAAGGCCCTTTTTTCATTTCTTGGTGCCGTCGAAACTTTCGTCGAGGCCCTTTTTTCATGTCTTGGTGCCGTCGAAACTTTCGTCGAGGCCCTTTTTTTTTCCTTCCTCATCGAGTCGTGCACGGTGACGAGTCCGATGATAATCTCGTACCCGCCACGATGGCGTACTCGGTAGTGCATCGAGGCCCTTTTTTTTTTTTTTTTTTTATTTCTTGGTGCCGTCGAAACTTTCGTCGAGGCCCTTTTTTCATTTCTTGGTGCCGTCGAAACATTCGTCGAGGCCCTTTTTTCATTTCTTGGTGCCGTCGAAACTTTCGTCGAGGCCCTTTTTTCATTTCTTGGTGCCGTCGAAACTTTCGTCGAGGCCCTTTTTTCATTTCTTGGTGCCGTCGAAACTTTCGTCGAGGCCCTTTTTTCATTTCTTGGTGCCGTCGAAACTTTCGTCGAGGCCCTTTTTTCATTTATTGGCACTTTCGCCGTAAAACTAACACCTTTCTTGTTGATGGAAGTTACCTGGTAAGGACCGAAAAACGCATGTGCATGTCGTTATTGGTCGTCGTTTGATAGGATGCATTGACCATCTCCTCGCATTTGGGTTTCACTGGTCGTCTTTTAGCTTCTCGGTCCTGTGAAGCCCTTTCTTGCCTTACAATGCTTTCGTCGCATCGTCAAGTTTTCATCGTCTCCTCGAGCCTCCTGCGCATGTCCCTGTATCCTCGTACCTGAAATGTGAGCAAGTCAGAATCGAACCAGTGGTCAGTTCCATGTAGTGCGGAGTTCGCGTCAGTGGCCAGCGGGAAACCGGTATCCTCTTGCGTAGAAGCTGCTCTCCGCTTGCCTAGCGAGTAGCTCATCGCCTTGGGCGCAAGCAGCTCCCGTAGTAGGCGGCGAGCACCTCTTCGCTTACCGTCCCCGTCGGGAAGCCTGAGTTGTCGAATCTTAGCTCATAGCTCACAGCGCAAGCTGCTCTCCTGCCAAGGGGAAGCAGGTGTCCTTGGCGAGCGCGTCGTCGGCGTCATCGGATCGTAGCTCGTCGTCAGGGCGTACCTTCTCGCGCCACTGGGGAAGCACGTGACCTGCCGCTGGGGGAGCACGTGTCCTGGCTGACTGCGACTGTCCTCGCAGTCAGCGAAGACGTCGTCGGCCTTCCTCGTCGTCGGCTCCTGGGTTGTCGCAAGTTGCTGACCTGCCATTGGGGGACCACGTGTCCTCTTTAGCGAGGACGTCGTCGGCCTTCCTTATCGTCGGCTGCTGGGTTGTCGCAAGCTGCTGACCTGCCACTGGGGAAGCAGCTGCCCTCGCACTCGGCGATGACGTCGTCGGCCTTCCTCGTCGTCGGCTCCTGCGTTGTCGCATGCTGCTGACCTGCCACTGGGGAAGCAGGTGTCCTCGCATTCGTCGAAGACGTCGTCGGCCTTCCTCCCTGGGTTGTCGCAAGCTGCTGAGCTGCCGCTGGGGAAGCAGCTGTCCTCGCACTCGGCGAATGCGTCGTCGGCCTTCCTTGTCGTCGGCTCGTGGGTTGTCGCAAGCTGCTGACCTGCCACTGGGGAAGCAGCTGCCCTCGCAGTCGAAGACGTCGTCGGCCTTCCTTGCCGTCGGCTCTTGGGTTGTCGCAGGTTGCTGAGCTGCCACTGGGGAAGCAGGTGCCCTCGCACTCGGCGAAGACGTCGTCGGCCTTCCTCGTCGTCGGCTCCTGGGTTGTTGCAAGCTGCTGACCTGACACTGGGGAAGCAGTTGTCCTCGCATTCAGCGAAGACGTCGTCGGCCTTCCTCGTCGTCGGCTCCTGGGTTGTCGGAAGCTGCTGAGCTGCCACTGGGGAAGCAGCTGTCCTCGCATTCAGCGAAGACGTCGTCGGCTCCTGGGTTGTCGGAAGCTGCTGTGCCGAAGCTGCTGAGCTGCCACTGGGGAAGCAGTTGTCCTCGCATTCAGCGAAGACGTCGTCGGCTCCTGGGTTGTCGGAAGCTGCTGAGCTGCCGCTGGGGAAGCAGGTTTCCTCGCATTCAGCGAAGACGTCGTCGGCCTTCCTCGTCGCCGGCTCCTGGGTTGTCGGAAGCTGCTGAGCTGCCGCTGGGGAAGCAGGTGAGCTGCCACTGGGGAAGCAAGTGTCTTCCCACCTGCCGTCGGCGAGAAGCCCTGCTCGTTGGCAGGCTGTCGCCCTCCTGCGGGAAGCAGCTCTCCTCCGACACAGCGAGCAGGCCGTCGACCTGTTCCATGGCGATGAAACTTGCAGCGTCTGCAACTTTCTCCTCGAGCGTCCGGTAGGGGCGAGTGACCCGTCGAATCAAAGCTCACGGCAAGGCCTGCAAGAAAACTAAGAAATGATACAGTTTTTATTCATCAAATGTATAGACGAGATGAGCGCTCGGTGTTGTCGTTGTCGTCGTTGGTCGTCATCTCTTCGAGTTCCTGGCTGTGAGTTAGAGAAAAACTAAGCCCCACGGTGGGCGCCAAACTGTAGAGGGCGATTCGCACCGCCTTACCAGTCACGAGGATAATCAAACAAACACAACAAAATATGAATAACAATTATCCCCGATTTATTTATCCCGAAAGGACTCGGTTTTTCCCGTTTGATAGCTCGGACACACGAAGGAGTAATAATGGAAAACATGATTTGATGCCGCACCCCGCTGCCTTCGGCGAGGCTTCCTACGTACCCGTCGAACCGGGATCAGGTCATCACGTAGTTCAATGGGTTTGGTGGATTCTCTTCTCCTTTCTCTCTTCTTTCTTTTCTCTTTTCTCTCCTTTCACGGCTGAACCCCCTCCCTCCTCTCCATGAGGTTTTCTTTTGCATTTATAGGCTTAGGGTTAGTAGAGGCTTTACTCTTTGGGCTTTTTCTGCGAACTGGGCTTATATTGGTTGTTCTATCGTGGGCTGAAAATCCTCTTGTATCTTGCCTCTATTTTTATCGTTTTAATGTTAAAACGACAAGTGTAGAGTTGGGGATGGATTTGACCAAATCCGACCTTAACAGTAAGTATATTTACTATCGTTGCGGCTTCATAAGTTAAAATATTTAAAGGTAAAACACTCTGTCAGTCTGTCTCACATTATCTTTTTAAATAAAAAAATATATAATTTATAGAAAATAAAAATAGATTTCATCGCAAGTGCGTGAACTTGAAATTTTACCAAGTTGTCCTCCTTTTTCCAAATCTAGGAATCAATGTAAAATCACAGTAGTACAGTACGTAATTAGTTATTTACGTGCATTGCATGCATGACCACAAACTTTCTTTGTTCAATGCATGCAGTCATTACATGCATGTGATTTGTGAATTGTGATTTACATGGAGTAAATTATTACCTTTGAAATTATTACTTGTATCAGATTCCTCTGTGATATCTTTTCAAACCCCTATATAGTAAATTATTATTATTATAATCATAGCCTCACTTGGATTGTCCGGGAATATAGAGATTATTATTATTTTTAACAAAATTGTCCTTAAATAAAGTTGGTATCATTTGCTATATCTTTACTCTGCAACTCTTTATTGAATTATTGTACAAGATATTTGCGAAAATGTTGGAAGTATTTCAAAGATGATAGTCATATTCTATATATAAAAAAGGTAAATTGCGGTTAATGTACTTAATGTTTGATCGGCTGCGGGGTATGTACTTAATGTTTATTTTCGACGGCTAATGTACCCAAATTTGATTCTGTTAGATTTTTTCGTGTTTTCCGCCACTTGACCGTCAGCGAGTGATTCCTCGTCTATATTAACACTTTTTCGTATTTTTGGCAAACCTCACTCATTTTTATTGTCCAAAATGAGTGAGTTGTGCGAAAAATACGAAAGATGTGACGTAAAAAAATCTTTCGTATTTTTGGCATAACTTATTCATTTTTTTTCCAAAATTTATAAATAAACTACCACTGGAAAGATAAAAGATTTATCTACAATGTTTTGGTACTTTTTATCAGAAAAAGTCATTAAGTGTATTAAAATTTTCTCGAAACTAGAGTTGCACAACGGTCATCGCCACTGGCAACGCGTCGCGACGGCTTTTGGAGAATCGCGACGGCTCGCGACTATGGGCTGAAAATTGCGAACGATCGCGAACGTGGAGGAACGTCGCGATTCCGGCGTTCTTGAGGCCTCTCTAGTCTATCTCTATCGGTCTCTCCCTCTCTCCGTCTCACAGGGCCTCTCTCTCTCTCTCTCCCTCCCTCCATCACGGTTCATCGCAATGCATCGGCACAGGACAGTTCGCATCGCGGCGCGATCGTGATTCCGTTGATTTTGATCGCGGTGAGTCGTGGCCAAGGTTTGTGCAGCTCTACTCCAAACAAATATTTTAAATTACACTAATGGCCAATTTTACGTTGTATTTGAAATTTCATATTTTTTAAAAACTTTTTTTAATAAAACTTAAAACACCAAAGTTGTAGATATATCCCTTATCTTTTCAACCATAGATTGTGCATAAAATATGGACAAAATACGAAAACTATACATATAGAGGAGATATCACTTGCTGACAGTCAAGTGACGAAAAACACGAAGAAAAAAAATCTAACCGAATCAAGTTTGAGCAAAAATAAATATTAATTTTTACTTGCACTCGTGTCAAGAAAAGATATATACTATTGGTTGATTTGCTCTGAAGCAATCTTATCCAATCACTGCAAAGTGCAAATGTGCAAGATCATAAATGTCAAACGATTTATAAAGCCGTCTAACTAGTAACTAACGTGCACGCTAGCAATCTATAACAATCTTCATTTATTTAGTTCTTATTTTTAACGATCAAATAACCAACATAAATTAAATATTCTTCAAAATAATGCGGAGAATGTTTGTAAAGATTAACGAACATAACAAAGAAACTCTAAACAAAACGACAACAAATCAAGTATTTTGTTGAAAAATATTTATTTGTCGTTTTTAGGCCTCCATATAATCACCGGCAGATAAGGAACCGTCTGTCAAATTTGGACCATGTATGTCTCGTAAAATGAAATGCTCTAAAACGTAAGGCTTGCATGCTCGGTAAAAATCGGAACTTAAGTATCGTTTTATCTCAGTCCTCAGAGTGTGTCTGCATTTTGAGACTTGAAATTGAAAGACACGTGAAAATGAATATATGTATGAGTTAATGTTTTATAATGAAATATTTACATGCTTCACCGTATAAGTACAAAACCATCGCCATAATAACATTCATGCATTTGTGACTTCATAATAACCAAAATAAGCAAATGAAACATGGAACTAAATTTAAACATTATTCAAAACAAAAACATAGCATATGCGTAATCTTTGAAGGGACACATAAATAATATTACGCGATAAATACATCAATATTACGCAATAATTATGTTTGGTGTATGGAAAAGGCCAAAAGGGTATAATAATATTACACCATAAATAAATATACAAACATTTATGCATGGATGGAAGCATGTAGAGCCAAAGAGAACCAATATTCTCCCCTAAAAAGTTTTTAAAAAGTTCAAAATCTATCTCTTTTTTATTTTTTATCGTTATAATTTATGCTTTTTAAATTTTAATCATAATTTAAAATATCATTTTTTTAATATTTTCGTATATAATATCAAGACTTAGCAAAATGACATGAAATATACAGCATACATACCCACACAAATAAATTGAAAGTTGGTATTATTTTCAATAGAATAATGAAGTATGTTTGAGAAAAAATGAGTGTATATTTTGTCTATTAGCAGAACAATAATGTTGAAGTGCTTTTATATATATATATATATATATATATAATATTAGATCTCCACTTATAAAATGGGGGTCGCAAAGTGTTTCCTTCTCATTACCAAACAAAACTGAGTGAATTATGATAAACATTGGACATGGAGTACGTGTATTTAAAGTGCCTTGCGTTTTGCATGCTCTTATAATGGAAGATGTTATCATGAGCACTAATAGCTAAGTCTTCAAATAATTTTACATGTCTTATGTAGTATTTATTTCGCAGAAATATAATTCCAGTTTATTATATATATACTATATATACACACACAGTAAAGGTACGTACTCAATGTATGATTAAGATTGATATTGTGTTTCAACAAAATTGGTCAAAAAGTGAATGATTTCAGTGTGACCGCGATATTAAGGGACATTAGTTTTCATGACTTTTAAGAATAAAAGAAGAAATGCTTTAGTAATTGTATCTAGCCCTTATATTAAGGGACATAACTACAAAATGGATTTTGGTTGTTCTTCCGTGACTCGGCCCTCCGATAGTCGGATTTGGACATTTCTTTTCTCACGCGTTCTTTACATTCGAGAGGAATCCTTAATTACTAATAAGATTAATAGTTGTAACGACATTCATCATTGCGGGGGAAGAGTCAGAAGACAGCAGGTCGGGAGGAAGGGATGTAAGCCCCAGAGGTTGGTAACGCCTCCAGCGCCTTGGGCATTGTTATCTTCCAGCATTGTGTTGCGGTTGATCCGGAAAGATTGGTCTTTAGACGGTTTAATAGATCCAAAGGCGATCCTCCCGGACTCTTTTGAAAGAAAGTTCGATGTCGGAATTGGGGCGTACCAAGGTGAAACTTTTTCTTTTTTATTGTGTTTGTATTCTGTGGGGTCTTGTTACGCCCATAAGTCACTCCCTTAGCCAAGTTCCACTAGACCACCCTCTTACTCCTTGAGCGCGCTACGTACGCGAACAGCACGCTACGTAACGACATTCTAACTCTTAAATCCTACATGAAAAAAATACGGACACTTAATACAATTTGAAAAAGGTCATAAGTCACTTTTCTGGTTACCAAGACTTCTCCAAAGTTTCATATTGGAGTAACAAATTTGAAACTTTTTTTAATCTATGATATTATTTTCAAAATTTGAGTAGTATTTAATTTTCTTACGAAAACTTTATCTATATATGTAAACTCATCGATTTGTGATTTATCCATTATTAGTGATTTCTAAAAATCTTCATGAAACTCCACTAGTAGAGCGCTTTAGGTATACATGAAAATTGAATTTATGGTCAATTTGCGGTTTGTGGACTTTCAAGCACTATCATTGTTAAATTGTACTGTGATGGATATGTACCAATCTAGAAGTATACCTTTTTTTTTTTTTGCCTAACTCGTTGCTTTATCTTCTTCTTTTTTTGGACTCATCATGCATTTAAACTATATATATATATATATATATATATATATATATATATATATTGAGAAGTGAAACAAAAATAATATGCATTTTCTTTTATCTATCTCTCTCTCTCCCTCTCATTACTCTCGTCTCTAGTATTATATGTATATATATATTGATTGACTATATACATTGAACTATATCGTACGAAAAGAGAATAATGTCTCAACTTAACGTCTTCAAAAACAATTGAAAGGACGGTGATATGGATCTTGGTATAAAGTATAAACAATATGTATATATATATGTACATTTTTACATCTGACTACGTTTTCTTTGACTATATTATAAATGTGGACCGTTGACGATTACTCACAGGTGAAAAACGTTTGTATAAATAAATTTATGACTCGTAATAATAAAATTAAAATATAGGACGATGTAATTTCTAGACACCTTTATAATTAAGTAAGCTGGTTTAATTAATTAACGTGGAAATCCATGTTTAGGTATAATATATAACCAATAGCCACGTTGAGTATGGTGTAGACTATAAATCGTACTAAGCAATAATATAGATTATTTTTACTAAATTGAAATCAAATAACAAGTGGGAAATTTAAATAGCCTTGAGAAAAATATAATACCATATACACGATTTTCTTCTATTTGCTCAAAATTGACCACGTTGAGTTTGATGTATGAACTAATCTGTCTTGACATTATCAATTTCTTTGAATAAAATGTATATATAATAGTATATGTGTGATATATATAGGAATAATTCTCATGCCGTTTACGGATTCCGACCAAACAAAAGTAATTAAATCGCCAAGAAAAACTTGATAAACCGTTGTGAATAATCGTGTCGAGAAGTGATCTTTATCTTCAGATACAAGCTATTTTGTCGTTATCCATGCCTTCTTGGCCGTTCTTGATCACGTAGAAAATGAGCTCCAATCACCTAGAATTTGAGTCTGTAGTTCGTCCAGTGGCGGAGCCAACTTTTTGTTTCAGGTGAAGCACCGTATAAGACTTTAAGCAACTGAAAATTAGACAAAATATATTTTAATGTAAACAATTTAGTGAAAAACATATTTATAGTAATAAAAATAAAAAATTTAATTATCCAATAAATAAATATCTGTTTGGAGAGATTTTTTTACCTATTTTAAAAAAATAAAGAGATAATTGTTATATTATAAACACCTCATGTTCACGTCGCAATACACATATATCAATGTTTGTTTTTGCGGCACAAAGACCCAAGTTTTTTTTAGCTTCAAGTTTCCTCACTAAACTAAAGTTAACGTTAAATTTCTGCAAAGTACTCGGCCGTGTTGGCAACAAACTCAGTAGTCTCGACGGTATTTATGACGTATTCGGCTGTAACGGTGATACACTCGGCATTTTCGATGTTATTGATGACGTACTCGGCCGTGTTGACAATGTACTTCATGTTCTTTGTGGCAATGATGTATACTTGTGACTGACTGTATCGTCGACACTGCCAAGTACGTCATGGACACCATTGAGATCATCGAGTGCATCGTTGATAATGTCTAATACGTTGTAAAAACTTAATGTTTGCTTTATCCAAAAAAATGAAATATTAAATCTTTATATATATCGGCAAAAACAAACATTTAAGATATACTTTCAACAAAATACAAATATGAAGTTTTAATGCAGTAAATATTTAAAAAACAATAATTATAACATTTTATTGATTATGTACATACACATATATTAATAACGTTAATTCAGCTCTATAATTACAGAGAAGGGTGGGCATACGTAAGTGTTTGTTTTGGTAAATCAAGGGTATTGAAGTAATTTTTGTGGTGCTTTGTCTCTCGTCATTGTATTATGAAATTATCTTTGGTCATGTACAGGTTAATAGAAATAATTGCAGAATTTATAAACAAAATAATATAAACAGAATAGCAACTACTATACCTAGTAATGAAAATTTATCAAACCGAGTGTAGGCACGTGCGAGCACTAGTGCTCAAGTGCCTCCGCCAGTGAGTTCGTCCACCTCTTGACCGGAAAACACCATACGATCGGGAGCACTAACGCCTTTACGTAGGATATAAGGCAATTTTTTTACTAAAGGTGGTCGAAAGTCTCTTACGTATTAGGTGGCTAGTATTAGTTTAATTTAATTAGTTACGTTATACTTCTATTGGCATTTACGAGTCTTGCAATCGATCTTATTGATAGAATTGCAAGAAAAATACAATTTTTTTTAGGGTTATTTTAAAAAATGCTCATTTTGTGTCAAATGTTTAAGAAAAATGCCCACTGTATGTATTTTTTACTCTCACACATGGGCATTTTGTTTTAAACCTTTGACACAAAATGGGCATTTCTTACAATTTTTATTTTTTTATGACTTTTTTGTCCTTTTTTATTTTTATTTTTTTTCTAATTGCGAGAGAACCTTTCTTTTTCCTTTCTTTTTGGAGAAAGAGAACCATTCTTATTAGTTTATTACTACACGTTAAACTTCATTATGTTTGTTTATTTATAGAAGAAAGAAACTCATTATGCACACATTGAAAATTATAGTCTACGGTACGGTCTCATTAGCATTATTATAAATTACTAGGAATTTGGGATCACTACTTTAACTAATTTTATTACAATACTACCCTGCATTTGCATTAAGGTTATTCAAAATCGTAATGGAAAATCAAAATCCGAAGCTTCACACAATGTTTTGAAGAAAAAAAATCATTGGGCAACACAAGAGCACGAGCGTTCGCAAAACGATTTTACGAAATCCGCCGCGCAAACTGCAAACCCTATATCCAATTAAGACAAAAATCATGACAGTTTTGTACTTGTGTAAAAGAAACAAGTTTGCCATATCCACAAGTTCAAGGGCTAACAGTGTGCCAAGCAAAAAGACAATGAAAATTTGTTATATCTATCTACATAAATTTAAGTATAACAAAAAACTAGGGTAAAATATGACGAACTATCATTTATCACTTATATTGCCAAACAATTTAACAGCTCATGTATTGAGTATAGAAAACGAAAAAAAAAAAAACAAGAAGAATTGAAGAAGAATATGCAGCGACCAACATTCTTTGCTGCGAACATGTCGGCTGCTTTTTGCGGCTGGCATAGCGGGCAGCAAGTTTTCGGGGATGCGTCATTGCGGATTCCCTGAGCTTTTGAAGACTATAGCCTAAGTATGTTTTTGAAGCTTCATATTTTAAATAGTGAATATACTTTTAAAGCATATTCATTTAAATACGATGCTTCTAATGGTTGTTATGCGAAAATAATTATCATAAATGCATAATTAATTTCTCTAGTTTACACCACTCTGCAGTCTCCACGGCTCGCATCCACCTATTTCTATCGGGAAAGCCCCAAAGCCAAGTCTCAGACTTAGGCGCCATCCGTACTAATCTAATTCTTACCAACTGGCACGGAACTAATAGCAATTGAAGAAGAATAAACACAACCCATTCAAAGAGCGTTTATCCCGCAACGGCAAAGCTATTGAATCAATCTCCAATCTCTGCTCGATTTGTGTTGCATTCATTTGATTTGGTAATAGTAAAACTACAGGCGTAGGCTTTTCTTAGAGCTGAGAAACTACGAGGCGCGCGCTTTGAAACCTGCAACCGGTACCCACATCGCCACTAAAGCACTCGGTATTAAGGAAGGGTCCGGAGGAGAATTGGTCATTCAATCTTGTTAAGTAATCTTTTCCGCTTTTGTGCTCTTCTTCTACCTTCTGCACTTAAGAGTCCCTTCTTTTGACTCGGCCCAGCGGGCGAATGTACATGCCGGGCTCCGGCCTCACTCATATATTCTTTTGTTACCAAAGCTTAATAGAACCATTTTTTTTGGGGGGCGGGGAGTTCGCCGCCCACTATTACTACGAAAAAAGTACATTTGCGGATTTATATATATATATATATATGCATAACACCTAATATATAGAAAATTGATATTATTAATATATTACCTCTTGCAGATTTATTTCTGTTCACAAAACTAAATGTTGAATCAGAAACTTAAACATTTGTTTCTATTACTAATAAAAATAACGTTTTTTTAAATTTTCTTTTGATGCGATATTTTTCTTTTTTCTTTTAGTTTCAATATTCAAAAATCCGATGTACAATCCGACTATCGAAAATTTTAGCTCAAAAACCAGATCCAAAATTGGCGTGTACAATCCGACTGTTTTTCTTTGAATGTCGGCCAAAATAACAAGGGGAAAATAAGAAAAAAGATATATATATATATATATATATATCATAATCCACAAATATAAGTGGTCTTTGTGGTGCCCCATATATCGGATAAGAAAGTCATTTTTTGTGGAGTGCGATGACGCAATAATTACATAAAAGCTAAATAATATCATATTCAAGATACACATTGACATTTGACAATGGCCAAATTCCAAAATCAATAGGACCTCCATTTTCTAGTGACTTGTTAAATGTTCCCATCAATCTTTCTTCAACTCTTCCACTAGCCACTATGGGAATTATAATATATAATTATATATATATTAATATTAAAAAAAGAATCTGCATGCAGTAGATACGAGGTTCTTATCCTAAATAATATAAATCATTATATAAATGAATATTATAGTACTTATTAGGTTGGTAATCATTATTGGCTTAAATTTGTCAATCGGTATTAGTAATAAATAAACAGTTTTAATACGGTTTTTGAATTATTATTTTTTAGTTTAAAAGCGAAAGTTCTCGTGGAGTTTGAAAATGTTTTATTTCTTCCAAAAATGAAATTAGGGATTTTAACATTTTAAAATATATCAATTACGTTTTTTGTTCCAAATGAGTATGCTAATTAGTCATTTAGAAAATAAAAATGTAGAATTTTGTAACCCGGAAAAAACAATAGTTATTCTAAGATAAAATTCTGAGATAAATCAAATAAAAAATTGATAGACGGTTTTATTTAATTAATGTGTTTCCTTTGGTTTAAACTTTATATAATTATATTGAGGCATACATTGGCTAAGAAAATTGGTCGATTTAATCTAGAAATGACAAAAGCTCTTAAATAGTTTTTCTTATTTGAAAAAGCAAAAATCTCTTCAATTTCAAGAATCTTTTGAGATTTATTTTCTAAAATCTTGAATTGGATCATTTCAGCTGTCCAAAAAATGTCGTTTCACTCGAGGAAAATTGAAACGGGTGAAAGGGATTGCAAAATAAATAGAGTAAATCCAAATAATAATACTCGAAAACTTATTAATTGTATTATAAAAAAATTATTTTCAGGAAACTTAATAAATATTTAATATTTTTTAACAAACTTCTCAATATGTGTTTATTTTACCTTTAAGAAAGAATTCGTTCACTTATTGTTAGTGTTTCATCAATATTATAAATTGGAAAAGGAAATTGTTTGATTTTTTTTAAGTTACATGTAATTAAAATTTAAGAAAATTAAAAAAATTGTAAAAATCGAATTTATGTTATTATAAAAATAAAAATACTAAAACTAATAGTGTATCGTTATAATTACATTTTAATAAGGGACGTTAGTTTAAGAAATGAAATAAAAAAAATTAAAGAACCGTATATATCCTATAAATTGACGTGCCAATTGTTTTTTCTTTAAATTTTGGCTAATATAACGTGGGAGAAATAAGAAAAAAATGACAATGAAGAAGTGGTCGTAGTGGTGCTGTGCTGTATGTATTGGTTAAAAAAAGTAGTTAGTTGGTGGTACCTTATTTATTTTGGACTGTTTTGACGCCATAATTACATAAAAAGCTTATTTATCGACAATCACAAACAAAGGCCTTATAAAATCTTTGGCCGAATTCCAAAAAAGCATTAAGATAGGAACCCATTTTTCTACCGACTCTTACCATTATTTCATTAATAATATATATATATATATATATTGCTAGTCTACGGGTGTAAATAAAACCCGAAAAGTGTATCTGGATTAAAATCGGATCTAGATATTGGATAGTAGTTTTCAAAAATCAAGATATCCGGTATCCGGTTTTATAATTAATTATTTTTTCTTTAATAATTTAGGGTTGTATAATTTTTTGGTGGTTGAGACGATTTATGTTTTATCTTTTATTTTTCAACCGGATCCGGAATTCAAAACCAGATTCGAATATTAAAATTGGGTTTGAAACAAAAAAGTATCCAATTTTCAGTATTAGATCTGGATACGGATAGTGATTTTTTTACTATCTGGATACCAGAAGTCCAAAAAAATGGATACTCGTTCCGGTTATAGCCCTAGTTGCTCTAATCTCTCCCACGACGGTGTGGCGAGTGCGACTCTAGGCCACGGCGAGCCACAGTTGCGAAAAGCCTCCCCCACTGAAGCCGCGTGCCGCACAAATACGGTGACAAGAGAGATTGCGAGAGATAAAAAAAACGAACAAAATGAAAAACTTTACCGTCACGTAGTGATTTTCCAATACGTTTATATATAAAATAGAAAGAGAGACAAATACCAGATGATATATTTATTTTTTTCTTTTAATTTTTTTTATTGACGTTGCTGGTCAATTTTTTTAACATAGTACTATTAGATCGTATCTAAGATACACATTATGTGTTTATTCAGTTATCTAGCATATTCTCTTATTTGAATTCAACAAAAAAAATTAAACAAAAATTATATCGTCTTATATTTATTGACTTTTATTTTCGCCGCTGATTTTAGATCATTGCGGCCGCCTTAATGGGTCAAAATTCAAATACTTTTGCCTCGATTATCCAATAAGAGGGGCTAAAAGTTTAACCCATCCCAAAGTCAGCAAATTTTATATAGCCCAATCAGATTTTAGTCCAATGCCTTTATCTCTTTCCAAACCCAGCCCAAGCCCACGCACGTGCTTCTCTCTTATCTCGCGAGTCAGTCACGTGCCTCTCTCTTCTGATAACAATCTAATATCTTACCCAATGATTAGCCCCAAAATTAGACTTAATACGTAAAATTAAGATCACTAGACTAAGTCATTTTGTGTTCTCTTTAATTCATTATTATTTCTTAATTACATGAATTATATTAATATTGTTTAATCTTTCTCTGTGTCTCACACAAACACAAACACAAACACACACGAACACAAACACAGTGTCTTCTTATATAAACCAGCTCTCACCTAATTATCAAACGCCGTCACTTTCAGATTCTCTCTCTCTCTCTCTTCCTGCCATTTCCGCTTCGCGATTCCCTCCACAAACCCTCGCCGCCAGCGAATGATTCGGAGCCGCCATCTCCGATAGGATTCGCTGGACTTCGATTCCACTCCGACCGATCGCAGCGGAGACGGGAACACCTTGGGTTGTGAGGGTTCAGCCATGGCTTCGGAGGATGTCAAACAGAGCGAATCTGCGGTCTCCACGATCGTCAACCTCGCCACTGCCTGAGAGCTGAGCTGAGACGAAGACCCGAGCCTCTGCTTTCAACGCCTAAAGAAGCCAGGTATCGTGTTTTCGAAGACTTCCGACCGGATTGATTTCTGAATTTAGGTGTTGGGTTTTGTTGAATTCAATTGAATTTTGTGCTGGGATTGTGAATTTAGGTGTTGATTGAAATTTGGAGAGTTTTTCGATATTTATATGTTAAAAAAAATTCGTTTATGCTTTGATTTTGAAGAGCTACTCAAGAACCCGTCCCGATTTTGGCTCGGACCCGATACCGTATAAAAACCGGGCTTTTTGGTCCTTAGATTAAGGACTAAGGCATTGCTTTGCTACAGATTGGCGCGCAATGGCGTGTGGGCATGTGGAGGTTGAGGCTCTCAACACGGCCCTTAGCTCCGCCCGAATCTCGGAACACGGTGCTGAGATCAACTGCTTCAGTGAGCTCGTGAACGAAGTCACTCTTCACTTCCAAATTATCCGTTTGCCGAGACAGGTAACCGGAGAGTGGGCGAAAAAAATTCGCACTTGCGTCCCATCGTTACTCTCTTTAATTTATCAATATGAATCTTTTTTATTTACTCCCATCGCTTATGGTAATTGAATTGGCGCATTTGGTTTGTGTCACGGTTAGATATATGCGTGGATTGGTTGCAACTCGGCCAAGTTCGGGAATTTGTACGCTGCTGCGCCTGCCCGTTTGGTAAGCTTTCTTTCGGGAAGCTCTGAAAACCCTCCCTTTTTTGGGCCCTTTTGAAGTCTTTCCTTATGCTCGATGCATTTGCAGATTAATGGAGTGAGTGTGAGTTGCGTGCTTGGAGGGGCATCTGACAATACCGGATCAGGCATTGCTCGGCGAATCGGTATATTCTCTGCAATCTCATTTCACGAACTCGAAATTCCGTTATGTCTTTGTGTGAGAAACATATGGATTGGCTGTGGCTATTAGTTTTCTCTAAGTTTTTTGTTCTCTCTTTTTTTTGCAGTATTAAAGACGGGTCTCCATGTGGTTCTGGCTTCCAATATCCCTAAGAACTCGCCCTTGATTGAGGTTCAATCTTGCTCGGTTTAAAGTGTCTGCTATATTTCATTTAACGCATGACGATTTCTGCTGATTTGTTCGTTTGACGGCTCAGGCGGAGGCTGAGAAGCTGTTGGTGCAGAAGCTAATTCAACTTGGCTACACCAAGCCAAAATTAGAGGCGCCATCTTCTGCTTTCCGTCAACCCGTGGATTGACTCATGGGTTAAGCATTGGGTCCGCTTGACTTCAAAACCCATATACCCGATTCCGGACGTGTATTTCAGCTTCAAAATTCGCATATCCGAGAGGGAATTGTGAGGGTGTCTCAAATTCACAACCCGTATATCCGTCGGATTCGTTGCTCTAAACCAAAAGGGTTTCGCATGATAGCTAAATTCAGTTTGTCATACTAATATGAATACCTTTAAATTAATGCCTTTTGAATCATCCATTAATGTGTTTACATGGTTAAGTAAAAGAAGTTATTGACCTGACAAATGATTCAATTTTGTCTAAGAAATGAAAATCACTCTCAAAGATTGTTTAAATAATCCGTCATTATATAAAATCCTTTTAACGATAACGTTTAATAGCGGCGTAAGTATCCAATATTCTAATTTTTGATGTGGCATAAACTTATTGTTATTTTTACACAGTTAAAGCTCAATATATATTGTTTAGCAGTAGAAGTTCATTTATGTTCAGTATCTTGCTTTGCTTTGAAAATCCATTTGGTCTTTTGAATTAATCAACAAAATATCAGATGCCCGATTAAGTCTTAAGCAAGTGGCCCTCCTAAGTGAGAGTGGGGAATTTGTAAGTACCGTATCTAATTTTATGTTAAATTAACTGAAAAAGTAAACGGAATTTTAGCGAAAAGTAAAATAACGAACATTTGGGTCCGCCTGTTAACAAAAGGTTGAGATAATTGTCCAAAAACAAAAAAGAGAAAACATAGGTACTAATGATGCTATTGACTCAAATCATAAATTTTTTTTTTGAAGGCTCAAATCATAAATTCTTGTTGTATACATATATATGGATATATAGAGAGATAACGTGACAAATATAAGTGGAAGGATGTGTATAAATTGCGAAGAACAACCTTCTTCCGTCTGGGCTTACCACCAGTGAGGCCCAATTTCTAAATTTGCTTTTCCATAGTAAAAAAGGCCCGCTAGGCTTGAGTCCCAATACGCCCAATGTTGTACGGTGTAAATATTTAAAGTTTGGTCAAAAAAATTCTTGTGTACTCGAAGTTTAAAAGGGGTGCAAAAATACCCAAAGGCGCGACCACTCCATTCTCGTAACGCCGTTAACTTATCCATTAACGCTGGCCACGTGGACAAACGTGAGTTGCTGACATAACAATTTTGGCCATGTAGACGAGTCCATATCAACCTCGTTTATGAAAAAACAACGAATTAAACCTCTAATTAATACTATTTAATACAACTAATTAAACCCCTAATGATTACACTTGACAAAACAGATTTGTCCACGTGGCCAAAGTTAACGGGTAAGTTAACGACGTTACGAGAATGGAGTGGTCAACTCACCAAACGTGAATTTGAGTATTTTTGCTACCACATTTAAACTTTGAGTACACGAATGATTATTTGACCAAACTTTAGATATTTTTGCCGTCATTAACTCTTTCTTCTATGCATATTTTCCGACTGTGTTACGGTGATTTATATTTGATTTTGATTAGCATAATTTGTTTATAGCTTCTTTGTTCTTTTTCTCTCTTTCTATTATTACTTTACTTTAAATAATAGTAGAATATAGACTTCTTCCAAATTTGATATTTATTTTATTTTATATTAGTTATGAGTTGTTAAACTATTTAGGCTATTTCTGTTTCAGAATAACTTATCAGTTATCATGTTTAGGTTTTTAATTTGAAATATGTAGACTTAAAAATCATGATTTCTCAACTACTAAAGTCTGGTTAACGACTTAGGAGTGTACTACCGATGGAATTCGTTAATGAATTGTACCGATCACATTTTAAGCATACAGTTTTCGTACAATATTAAATATTAATCATTCAATACAAAATTCCTTATGGTATATAACCAAAAAAAATAAAAAAACAGGAAAATAAACCTTAGTAAGAGTTTCATCATTTCAAATAAGACACGAATTATATTTCATACCTGAATTAATTTCTTAAGATGACTTTAAAGTTTTGGACTTTTATAGTTCTCGGGAATCGGAATCATTTCACATTTTTATTTATTTTTATTTTTTGTATTTTTATGAGCAAGGAGAAGGATAAGTTCATTGACCATGTTTTCAATTTAATGTATTTTGTAAATATGTTATTTTTAAAAAGATTTCTTTATAAATTAAAGAAAATACAAGATTAAAATCATAATGTAATATTTATTGATGAATTGTTGATATATATCGTATTTTGATTAAGGCATCTAATAAATCCATCAACCATTAAGCCACCCGTTAATCGCAACATGAAAGTACCGATATTTATGTTTAAATACTTGAACTGATTATATCAAATATGTGCATGAATTTAAGTCAGAGAAAATTGTATCAAATATTAAAACCTAGAAAGAAACCATCACATCGTGGTCCTTAAATAATAAACTGTAGAGATACCATTTTTATTTTAAGAGAAAGACATAATAAGACTTTGGAAATTAATTGAAAATGAACCAACAAGTTTCAATTAATGAATTTTAAAAGGGCCAAAATTTTCAAATAAAATAATAATAATAATAATATCTTACGATATGATTAACCTCAATTATTGATAGTATAGAAAAATAAGACCATTAGACTAGTTCTAATACTTTTTGTATTTTTTTATATCATGAATTTTTTTTTGTAATAAGATTATAAATCCCACTACGCGTGAATAACTAATTTAAAGAGCGTATACGGTTTAATTTGTTCCGCCGATAAAAGCTCGAGCTTGACGTGAAGTCTGTTCGAGAACCGCGGGCTTTACTTTTGAACTTTGTATATCTCACAAATCCGATGAATGCGAAGATAACCTTTCGAAACCCGAAGAAAGTGATCTCAATTTGGATCAAAGAGCCGTCTATTATATTTTTTATTTTGTGACTCGTATTTCATATTTATTTGTACTTGTATAAAGGCTTTATCATATAAATATATATCACTTTCACACTATTCTTATAATTATTTGAGTTGAAGAAACATTTTCTTTTTGCTCTATCTTTCACACACAAAATTTCCAACCCCATGACTCATGCTATGACCATGAACAATCGCTAATAACAATCTAATATCTTACCCAATGATTAGCCCCAAAATTAGACTTAATACGTAAAATTAAGATCACTAGACTAAGTCATTTTGTGTTCTCTTTAATTCATTATTATTTCTTAATTACATGAATTATATTAATATTGTTTAATCTTTCTCTGTGTCTCACACAAACACAAACACACACGAACACAAACACAGTGTCTTCTTATATAAACCAGCTCTCACCTAATTATCAAACGCCGTCACTTTCAGATTCTCTCTCTCTCTCTCTCTCTCTCTCTCTCTTCCTGCCATTTCCGCTTCGCGATTCCCTCCACAAACCCTCGCCGCCAGCGAATGATTCGGAGCCGCCATCTCCGATAGGATTCGCTGGACTTCGATTCCACTCCGACCGATCGCAGCGGAGACGGGAACACCTTGGGTTGTGAGGGTTCAGCCATGGCTTCGGAGGATGTCAAACAGAGCGAATCTGCGGTCTCCACGATCGTCAACCTCGCCGAGGAGGCCAAGCTCGCCAGAGCCAGGGAGACCGTGGCCAAGGCTCCCAACTACGCCGTTCTCAGTATTTGCAAGTCTCTCGTCGCCGGAGGAGTCGCCGGAGGAGTGTGAGCTCTCTCTCTCTTGATCTCTCGAGACAATTGCGTTTCCTTTGAATGATTTGACATGAGATAGCTTGTCTTGTCGATCGAATATGCGTTTGTTCCGAATGTAGTCATAACTCATAATCAGTAAGCGCTTGATCTTATGTGAAATACCCATTTTGTGAATTTTCGATTTGAAATTCGTGAGGAGATAGTTGAAATCTTTGCTTCGGGTGAAAATTTTGACATTGGAGATGCACGAACTTCATGAAATGGTTTTCAATTTGGTCATTTTGTTATGGATTTTAGGGTCTTGGTGGATCAAGTGAAATTGAATTTAGTTTCGTGATTTTTGAAGGAGATCGGCGGACAGAAATGGAGTTTCTGTTTAGGCCAAGATTTAGGGTTTAGGGTTTAAGTGAGATAGAGTCTTAATCAATGAATGTCAAGTGGGATTTCGTATGTCAGAGTTCATGCTTTTTGTTGACTTCACTTTGTTGGGGAAAATTGAAGGGAAAGACACATAGTAGCTGAAGGAAGTGGGGTTTTGTATTTCTCTTCTTGGTTTAGGATTTAATCAGTGTTACAATGTGCTCTAAAACACAAAGGTTAGACGAGATCTCAATTATCTAGATTCCTTTTTTGTTTGTATTGAGAAGTGTTTCCCAGATTATTTCTCTGAGAAACTTAATCTGTTTCGATATCAGGAGTTAGTGAGGAGTATCTCGGTAGGTATTAGGAGAAATATTAAAATATGGTTAGCAATACAGTAACGTAAGTAAAGAAATTAATGAAAGTAATAAGCAGTCACAGAAAGAACCCTAAGGAATAATTCATCCCGGTTTCCTACTAATACATTTCTTCTTATACTGTATTGCTGGTGCTCTAAGTATCAGGTTTCCTACTAATACATTTTTCTTTCTCTTACATGATTGTATAAGATATGTTTTAGCATGTGCCATTTACTTGAATTTCTTCTCTCCATGGTTGAAGGAAACTGCTATTTATTAAACATCGTCTTTAAAATGCCCGTGCAGGTCACGGACTGCTGTTGCTCCTTTAGAGCGATTGAAAATATTACTACAGGTTAGTTTTCATTAGCATAATATTCCAAACATATATATATATACACATATATATACACACTATACACATGCAGACATATAATATATGTATGTATATGTTTGCTTTAGATTTGTCACACCCCATATGTTTGATTAGTTCGTGTACTCATCAGGTTCAAAATCCTCATAACATAAAATACAATGGAACAATTCAAGGCCTGAAATATATCTGGAGGACTGAAGGTTTCCGTGGTCTTTTTAAAGGAAACGGTACCAATTGTGCTCGAATTGTACCAAACTCTGCTGTCAAATTTTTCAGCTATGAGCAAGCTTCCAAGTACGTTTCTTCTTATTTCGGACCTTGATTTTGTAATCATTTCTTCTACGTCAATATTTTATTAACAGTTTTAAAGTTAAGATGCAATGTGTATAGGCTGTTTATATTTTCATCTAGTTAATCGCTTTAGCCGTTTGACATCTGGTCATCTTTGTGGCTTCAGTGCACTGTTCATCTTTTTCAATTCTAAATCTTTTATGTAATTTTGACAGGGCAATATTGTCCATGTATCAGCAACAAACTGGCAATGGTATGTTGAGCTCTATCATACTACATATGCTTCATTACTTTCACCTATATATATTTAGCCCTTGTAATTCACGAAGCTCAACAACATAATTAGCTTTTGACACCTACTACTGTTACTCATTGCCCACTCCATCTTCTGCCCATTATCAAGCTTTTTAAGAACATCTTTATAAGGACCCGTGGCTAAGTAAAACCAGGAACAGGCTTGCCAATCTCATATGAACATCTTTATCTTCTATAGTGTTAATTGATTTTAACGTCACCCAGAAGTTGGAATCATGTATAACCTATGTCAGATGACTCTGGTGTTCGATAATTGCATGTTAAATTTTGTCAGTATACAATTAGTCGGAGATGATTTCTAAATTGTTAATAAGAAATATTACTGTGTATTTCATATGCTATATGACATGAATATATTCTTAAATTTGCAGAGGATGCTCAACTCACTCCTGTCTTACGGCTCGGTGCTGGAGCATGTGCTGGCATTATTGCCATGTCAGCAACATATCCAATGGACATGGTACGAGGAAGGATCACTGTCCAGGTACCTTTTGTGCTCTTTCTTTTTCAAAATTATATGATCAGGGAGTTATAAACGTTTTAATATTCATCTGTGGATTTTCTTTCTTTTGTAAATGTACAGACGGAGAAGTCTCCATATCAGTACAGGGGAATGGTTCATGCTCTTACAACTATTCTTAAGGAGGAAGGTCCACGGGCTTTGTACAAAGGCTGGCTTCCTTCTGTTATTGGAGTTGTAAGTAATCCAATACTTTTACATAGTTTCAATAAAGATATAGGTATCAGTGGCCCAGTCCGGCCCAACCCCAAAACCCATTAAAATCCATGAGATGAAACCCATTAGCGCCTCACGAGTCCATCAATCGGGAGTTGGGGTGTTTGGCAGTACTGCCCCTTATACTAAAAGTTAGTATTGCCCCCTACACATTAAAGATGACAAAATTCGGTAAAGTATGCGCTACACAAAATCATTTTTCGACAGGTTGAGGCAATGTGCTACTTTTTGAAAGTATAGGGGGTATTGCTTCCAAAACTAAAGTTTGGGGACTAACTGCACCAGCATACAAAGTTTAGGAGGCATTACTGCCAATTACTCTGAAATCTAAATGGGTTTTTGGGGTCTGACCAGGCCAGCTCACTCTTACTTTTAGATAAAGATGACCGATTATCAACGTAAGAGTGCAAATATAAGAGAAGTTACGCGACTATATACTGTTGTTTTAATGATGCTCATGCATGAATGAAAATCTCATCTATGCTACCTAACACATCTTGAAGTATCTTCCAATGCTTAATTGTTTTGTAGTTTGCATTTCTCGGTCGAAATTTGTGTTCTTGTTAGGCACTGGTTTAATTTTTCGCTCCGTTTCATCTTTTGCTTACGCTTCAGTAGGGTCAAAATGTTCTATAATTCCATTGTATGTCGTGACACAGTGTCTGTGGGCTGGTCCAGCTAAAAAATACAGAACCCTTCAAAAATCAATGGGTTTTTGTGGATTTTAGGGTTTAGGTTAGAGTGGATAGTCAAACTCATACCTGTAGCCACTTTCATCTCCCCAGCTTACTAAAAGGAAAATGTCTACGGCAGCACATTCCCGTCTTCTTCAAAGCCAGACATCAAAGCTTGGTCAAATCCAGTCAGAACCGTTTAGATCAAAGCCGTTTTTAGAGGCTCTTGAATTGTTCAAAGCAATGGATCTGAGTGTAGTTTCTGCCACTGCCACGATCGGTCAATTTGTTCGCCAGGGATTTCATTCAGAGGCTTCTTATCTCTTTACTAGGATGTTAGTATCAAACATCAGACCTAACGAGTTCACCTTCAGTACTCTTTTTCATTCGTGTACCGCCCAAGGGGATATCTTCCTAGGCCAGCAACTACATGCATGTTCCAAAAAAGTCGGTCTTGAAGGAAACGTCTTTGTGGGAAGTGCACTTTTGGATCTATACTCGAAACTGGGTGATATTGAGAATGCCCATAAAGCTTTTGAAGATACCCATTTTCCCAATGTCGTCTCTTACACAACTTTGATCAGTGGGTACCTTAGAAAGAAGAGGATCGATGATGCGATTCAACTTTTTCACTCAATGCCAGAGAGAAATGTCGTTACATGGAATGCGATGATTAGTGGGTACAGCCAAACGGGACAGAACGAGGAGTCTCTTAGTCTTTTTGTTCAGATGCTTAGGGAAGGGTTTATACCTAATGAGTCGACATTCCCATGTGCAATCATTGCAGCTTCTAGCGTTGCGGCTCTTGGAATTGGCCGAAGCCTCCACGCTTGTTCCATGAAGTTCTTGGGGAGAAGTAAGCCTGAGGCCTTTGTTGGCAATTCACTTGTGAGCCTTTATGCAAAATGTGGAAGCATGGAAGACTCTCTCTCGGTTTTCAACAAGATTAGGGAGAAAAGTACAGTCTCTTGGAATGCAGTGATATGTGGGTATGCTCAAAACGGAAAAGGGTATGAAGCGATACACTTTTATGAAAGAATGCGAGACTCGGGTGTTCGGGTGAATAGTGTTACAGTTCTCGGTGTATTATGGGCTTGTAATCATGCTGGCCTAGTTGACGAGGGCTATTCATACTTCAATGCAGCGAGACACGAAAACCCTAGCTTGCTTAAACCAGAGCATTACGCATGTATGGTTGATTTGCTTGCTCGTTCCGGAAGTTTTAGGAAAGCTGAAATGTTTGTGCATGACTTGCCATTCAATCCCGGAGCTGGGTTTTGGAAATCGTTACTCGGCGGTTGTTTGATCCACTCTAACATAGATTTGGGTGAATTGGCTGCTCATAAAATTTTAGCTTTGGATCCCGAGGACGTATCTTCGTACGTTATGTTGTCTAATGTACATTCTGCAGCAGGTAGATGGGAAAGTGTATCAAATATAAGGAGAGAAATGAAAGAAAGGGGAATGAAGAGGGTACCGGGCTGTAGTTGGATTGAGATTAAGAACAAAGTTCACGTCTTTGTTAAAGGTGATGTGAGTCATCGCCTGAAGAATGAAATCTATACGGTACTGAAGTTGTTCATTCAGAACGTACAAAGCGATGACGATTCTGAATCAATTACCGAGTCTTGAATCAGATTTTAGTAAAATATGAGCCTCGAAGCTTATGCCGTATAGCCGTACTCTTAGGCCCAGCCACAGATGCACATGGATGCGACTTTGAAAGAGACATGTCCAAGTTGAGTATTAATGAGTACAGACTGGAATATGAACAAAATCTTCTTGCTTTCTATTCGTTTTTAGAATTCACACATCTAAGTAAAGCACAAGGCTAGAAATTAACAATTGTTTAATATAATTACCGTAATCAGATCATTTATCTGCCAATTATTAGTTTATCCGGAGAATAATTAGCTCCGGAATTTGGTAATAATTTCCAAAATACCAGAGTTACTTACTACTCGGTCACTTTTTTTTTTTTTTTTTTTTTGTGTTACGACTCGGTCACGCTTAACCACACTATTGTTTTTAGTTTTTAGAAGAAAAAAGAAAACTCATTTCAACGTAAATATTTATGTGAAAAACTCCCGTACCGAACTTCTCTTTGTTTGGTTTTGCAGGTTCCATACGTAGGTCTCAATTTCGCAGTGTACGAATCTCTCAAGGATTATTTACTCAAAACCAACCCGTACGGTTTGGTTGAAAACAACGAGCTGAGTGTGACGACCCGACTGGCGTGTGGAGCGGCTGCCGGAACTGTGGGTCAGACCGTGGCTTACCCGCTGGACGTGATTCGCCGGAGAATGCAAATGGTGGGATGGAACAATGCCTCTTCGGTTCTCACTGGCGACGGAAGGAGCAAAGCTCCGCTCGAATATACCGGCATGGTTGACGCCTTTAGGAAGACCGTTCGGCATGAGGGATTCGGTGCGTTGTACAAGGGTTTGATCCCTAATTCCGTCAAGGTCAGTCCCAAACTAGTATTATTTCATTAAATTAGTTTACTCCTAATATTAAAATAGCAAACGGTAGGAGTAAATTAGGAGAGTACATATTATTAATGACTTCTAATCGTTGGTAAATGATATTGTTATTACTTCATTAAACTAGTTCTGTATTTCTAATAAGAGTCTCCTGTTTCTTAGTCGACTTAGAGTGAACGGTTTCTGTATCCACATTCGAGAGGAAAGGTGTTTTCTTTTTTTATATAATTCCGGTTTGGCATTTCAGGTGGTCCCGTCGATCGCGCTGGCGTTCGTGTCGTACGAGATGGTGAAGGACATTTTAGGAGTGGAAATAAGGATATCGGATTAGAGAGTCTCGAGTTCAGCTCGTCGGCGATTAGTTGTTTTGTTCTTCAGATGGTGTGTGTTATTTTTGTAGACCAAAAGGGGATTAGAGAGACGGCAAACTGAGGGGTAATTTAGTCCTTTTTTTGTCTCCCCGGAGTGGTTGAGCTTTTGGTTGTTTATAAATGGCTTCCCCTTCTGAACCATGGTGTAGGGTTCCGTTTCTTGATTCGATAATAAAGTGTCGCACAACAAACGCATTATTGCGTCATAAATTATTCACAAAGGGTTTCTCCTTTTGTAGTCATAATGAGTATTTTCTCGAATTATTTTATTTCGAGTTTAGCGGGTTTTCATCGAATTTTCCATTGCTAGTATTGTCTCCATTGCAAAGAGAATATCTTGAATCCCTATCGCTTTTCAACAACATATTTGATAATAAGATTGGATACTTGGATCTAGATGGTGGGCGCGGGTTGCCCACGCCTATTGTCCATCCATTTTTAACAAAATATATATTAAAATAAATAATAAACTCCGGGGAAGGAGAGTTCGTCCTCAAATTTTGCACGGGTGGCGTGTATTCCTTGCCTAGAATAAGATTAGGGGCCGAGAAACTATTGTGTCAGTAAATCTTCTTGCGCCCGTTAAAAATTGCATGCCGGGCACGCCTAGTCGATATTGATTAGTGAGTATAAAACTAAATTTTTTCTTCTTAATTTTCTTTAATTATGTTAATTAGCACTTTACATCCGCGACCGCGGCTGACAACGAAGGACGAAGATCGTCGTATGCGATCGCTTCCTAATGTTCTCTTTAAGTAATTGTTAGAAATTTCTTGGGAGCTCAGTAACAGTGTCCAAATCCAAAACTCATCTTAAAACTAGCATTGATCGACTTGAATAATATATAGTGAAATAAATATAAACCATTCAGTTATAAATAAAAAAATTGAAAAGTCGGGCAAACAATACAATACAAAACACAAGTCACGAAGGAAGGAGAGTGAGTCATTCGCAATTGATATGCGGTGATCATCAGGCCAATAGCACTAGTCAAAAAGATATAGAGGAAAAGCCAAACTCAAGCACGTGACTCTCCCAGAGACCCACGTGACCAGGGTGGCGTCATAGGCACGTGCGAGCTGCCAGCACACCATCGCCCATTCGTTTCACAACTATCGTGGTCTCATCTCGCTCCTTCAAATTTGATCGTACGGTTCACAAACGCTCAAATTGTCGCCGGGATTCCACATCCTCGTGGGTCCTACACTCAGAAGGCGCCGCTGGTTGGGAATCTCATAAATTCCGTCGGCGCCCACAACCGCATTTCATATCAACTATTTTAACTAAAGAGAAAAAAAAGAAGTGAATTTATCTATAATTTATAATTTTATATACTATAATAATAAAGGTATTTATAGTAAGAATACTACGTGTTACTAAATGAGAAACCAATAATGCTTTAATAGTTTATTTTTTATTTTATAAATTTCATTGTGGTTTCTATGTCAAAATTCAGTGCAAATAAAATTCTGAAGAAGAAAAAAATGTCACTACGTGAAATTTTATAATGAAGAATTAAAATTTGTGGCGAATATCATGAACTCATCATCTTTTGCAAATAAATCATTAAATTTATATTTTTTTATCACAGAAAGTCATCGAATTCGTCATTTCTTACGAATGATGAGTTTGATGACTAAACTCATTTTTTTTCTGCAAAAATCGTTAACCTCTCGCACTTATCAACGTTACACGCCACTTCACTTTTTTTGTTAGAAGCGCCACATCAATACGTATACTTACATGTAATATGTGAGCCTTTCTCGACCGACCTCCCAACCACGTTTTAGTGCCCGTATTCAGACGCATTCTTGCGATGAGAGCTACAATGGGTAGTAACCCGCGGTCAGGAGGACGGTCAAGTGACATGGTGTGTCTAATATTGCGAAAAATGTGGAATTTAACGTTGTAAAGATGTATGTTCAGTAAAAGTACGAGGATAGTGACTTTCACCGCAAAATATTATTGAAAATTTATCCAAACTAGTGAATACATATTTCGTATGTGTGGGTACTTTTGCCACAAATGACGTTGAAAACACATTTGAGAAAAAAAGATATGGATCGACGTGGACATGGTTCTCCCCAGACAATAACCCAAAAAGGTATACACTTTTTGAACACATCACATATTATATATATATATATATATATTTCTGTGGAGTGTAAGTAAATATAATTAGACATACATTTTTGTGTAAATTCCGATTTTGGCTATGAATCCATTTTTGACGTAAAAATATCTCAGGAATCAAAGCGTGGAGAATTGTACAGGTTTTGTCTGTGTACGAAAGCAAACAAGATATTTTCAAGTCCAAAACTTGTGATTCTCCTTCCTCTCTCTCTCTAGACATTTTCTTCTTCTCTCTCTACACGGTAATGATTTTTCTTTTGTTTCTTCGATTAGTGTTTGAGCTTCGTTGAGAGTGATTAATGGCGGTTCTGGGTTTTTTTTTTTTTTTTGAGGAACTCTGTGAGTGTTCAAAGTCTTTGCATGCACATATGACTCTTGAATAAGGCTTTTCTGTGTTGGAATCGTCATCTGATTCACTCTCGAAGCTCGATGTCTGGCTTCAGTACTCTAATCTGACGAATTAGTGTTTGGTATTTGCAGAATCTTTGAAATTTTGCATACGAAGGAGCTTTTGTTGTGCTCTAATGGAGGGTACGAGCTCGAATAGATTCGACGGTGCTTTGCCGGAAACCGAACTGCTCTACGGTGTCGCTTGCTCGGTCAAAGAAGCGAGGCTCAAATTGGCAATGGCGGCTGCGGGAAACCGAAGTCTCGGCAGTCCGAGTAGTTCGGGACGGGATAATCTTTGGCAGTACCAATTCAATTTGGAGAGCGGATTGAGAAGCCGAGGTTTGGACAGTGATCGGGCTCTGTTGCGTGCCCGGGAGGATTTCGTTATGCAGAATGCAAAGCGTTCGTCGGAAAGTCTTCGGAATGATTCTCTGCCGATTGGGAAAATACAATCGAAGACGGGATCGGTAGCTGGTATCTCTCGTTTTAGTGCGAACAAAGCGACGAACGAGAAGCTAAAAGTGAGTAAATACATGGAAGCTCAGAGCGGTCTTATGAGTCGGAATGATAAAACTGTGTTGCACGATTCGGAGATTCCTTCTTTTGCAGCTCGAATTACCGGGTCTAATGGGACCAGCCTGAGAGAATGGCTCATCTGCGAGTCAACAAAAGAGGAAAAAGTAAACAAAATTCGGGTTTTTAAGCAGATTGTGCAACTGGTAGACTTTGCGCATTCTCAAGGCTCGGCCTTGCAAGACTTGAGACCGTCTTGCTTCACGGTTTTACCGTCGAACAAGATTCAATACATCGGTTCATTGGTCATGATTGAAGACGGAAATGTTATTCTCGGAGATTTCAATAAGTACACAAAAATGGAGGATTCAAGAGAAGTCAATAATAAGAAAAGAAGTTTGGAGCATGATCCATTTGAAAATCGGATCTCAGGCGCTAAACAGAAGCTAGACGAGGCTTCAAGTAAAAACGTGCAGGTCAATGGATTGCTTGAGCGACAAGAATCCATTTCTCGAAATGCTCAATTGGAGAAAATGTGGTATACTAGTCCAGAAGATCACGGTGAAAGAGGCTGCGATTTTTCTTCCAATATTTACGGCCTCGGAATTCTCCTCTTTGAGGTGAGTTGATGATCTCAATGAACGGTTTAATCGACTTTCTTAAATCGGAAATATAAAATTTTAAATTTGTGTAAAAATAATGATTGCTTTATATTATAAAATGGAAAAAGAAGTTCGGTTTTTCGTACTAATCGAGCTGTTTCATACCAGTTATTGTGCCGTTTTGAATCATGGGAAGCTCATTCTGCCCATATGTCGGATTTACGCCACCGGATACTTCCTGGGAAAGTACTCTCGGAAAATCCGATCGAGTCTGCCTTTTGCCTTTGGCTTCTTCATCCCGAACCTCTGTCACGTCCAACGACCAGGTATATTAAACTTCGTGCATTTCATTTCTTTTAAATTCTTTCCCGTTTTCTAAAGATATAGATTAGATAGGAACCGATCCCGAAAAATTAACCAAAACCCACATAAGCTAACAATAACTAAACCGACCGTTCCTTCGAGAACACAACCAAAACTCGCCAAACAACGTCTAGAGTCAATTGCACTTGAAAAAAAAAAGAGATTAGGTTTCCGAATTTTTCACTTATTGGTAATCACACCAAACATAATAAAAATACTTAAATGAAAGCAACATAAATTACTAAACGACCGTCTTGCCCTTCCTTTGGCGGTGCGTCAAAACCGTCTTCTCAGATTAGTTCAATATATAATAGAGGGTCGTTACGAAAGTTTGTGTTTTTATTGTGGAACAGAGAAATTCTGCAATCAGATCTCATCAATGACTCCAAAGATTCGGGTTCTGTTGACACCTTCCCAAATCCAAGCGATTATTCCGATCGCCAATCCGATCAATTGCTTAGATTTTTCAGCTCGTGCCAACAAGAAAAGGAGAGACATGCCGCGAAATTAATAGAAGAAATCGGGTGTTTAGATAAAGATATTAAGGAAGTTGTGAGAAAGTACTCACCGAGTACAGATTCCATTTCTTCTCAGAAACCAAATTCTAGCTTGGTTTCGATTAAAAATGAAGAGGTATTGAAAAAAAATCTCCCTCAGCTAGAGAAGGCTTATTTCTTCATGATATCACAGCGCCAAGATAAACGAAGCCCTTATATAGAAAACCCCAAAAAAGATATGCGGTGTTCTGGTGAACGTGTCGGAGCCTTTTTCAACAGTCTCTGCAAATTTTCTCGGTTCAGTAAGTTTAAAGTGTGTGGCACGCTGAGAAACGGCGATCTTCACAACTCCATCGATGCCATTTGCTCTCTAAGCTTCGATCGTGATGAAGAATACATCGCCGCCGCTAAAGTATCGAAAAAAATCAAGATTTTTGAGTTCGCCGATTTATTAAACGACACTAAAGACGTACATTATCCCGTCGCTGAGATGTCGAACAAGTCTAAGCTGAGCTCTATATCTTGGAATCACTACATCAAGAACTATTTGGCGTCGTCGGATTACGATGGAGTGGTTAAGGTGTGTATGTGTGTGTGTCTCTTTTTTTTCACATCGAACCAACTTTTCAAAAAAATACACTCCACAATATTTTATGTTTGATGAGTTTGATTTGATCTCATGAAGGTGTGGGACGCGAGCATCGGCAAAGAAATTGTCCAAAAGACCGAGCATCAGAAGAGGGCTTGGTGCGTTGACTTCTCCCGAGCTGACCCGACCATGTTCGCTAGTGGAAGTGACGACTGTACCGTTAGACTATGGAACATAAATGATGTACGTTCTCTCTCTTTTCTCTGTTTCAACACTGTCAACATTATGAAGGGCGATTTGGGTATATTGGGCTTATGATCAGATTGTGGATTCTAACCCGAATCCTATATAAGTAATTGTTTCCCGTTGGACTTTTATTTCGTTTTTGGTTTTGCTTCGGGCTCTATCAAATTGGTATTAACTGGAATTTTTGTATCCGCAGAATAAATCATTCGGCACGGTTTTGTGCCAGGCCAACGTTTGTTGTGTACAATTCTCCGATTTCTCAAATCATCAACTGTTCTTTGGGTCTTCTGATTACACAGTCTACGGCTACGATCTCCGCCACTACAGAGCTCCTTTGTGCACCTTAGCCGGCCACAAAAAAGCCGTAAGCTATGTGAAGTTTCTAGATGCTGACACGGTAGTGTCTGCATCCACTGACAACACACTAAAGCTATGGAATATCAAGAAAAACGCCTCGGAAGATGATTATTGCAGTCTTACCTTGACCGGACACACTAACGAAAAGGTTGAAACTCGTTTCTCTCTGTAACCTTCTACCAAATTTTATTACATCGCCGTATAACAAATTTCACTTGTTCTTTCAGAATTTCGTTGGTTTGTCTGTTTTGGATGGGTACATAGTCTGCGGTTCGGAGACAAATGAGGTAATTTTCATCTTCTTTTTTTCTTTCGGAATCTTCATATAATTGATTTTCTGCTAAAGATAATTAGGATCTATGTGTTCTTTTTTCTTGTTTCAGGTGTTCAGTTACTATAGATCTCTATCAATGCCGATAACCTCGTATAGGTTTGACTCAGTTGACCCTTTCTCCGGCGATGAGATCAGCGAGGAATCTGGGCATTTTGTTTCGAGTGTTTGTTGGGGACGGAAGACAAACACCGTGGTTGCTGCCAACTCAAGTGGAGTGATAAAACTATTGCAAATGGTTTGAGAATGTGGGAAACTGAATTTCGGATCTGTAACTAAATTCTGAAATTTTTGTAATGTTTTGGGCACTTTTCAAACCGAGTTTGTATTCTGGTTTGATGAAAAGATAGCAGTTTACGACGCGACCAACAGAGATTTTCTACCTCTTGCGGTGAAATGATGATCAGATTCATGTTTTCCTATAATAGAAATGCAGTTCGTTTTCCAGAGTTGTCCCGGTACAGAGATCCAAAACCCCAAAACCCGGGACCGAACACTAAAACCATGCAACTCCTGGTATTTGCATTTAGTTGTAATGTAGCTTTACAATCTGGGGAGAAAGAAAATAACTCTTTCTTATATATTACATTTGTTGTCACGTATATATACTTATATTAAATAGTTAGTTTATTGAGTTATATTATGCTAGTCCTATACTTTTTATTTATAAAATAATGGTCTAAGGAAGGTCAGAATCTGAGGCATGACCGGAGAATGTTCGTAGTAGTCTTGGGCTCATCAAAGTCAACTGGCTTTCCGAATTTCTTCGCATGCTTCGTTTCCCGGAGTTTATCGGTGGAGGCCTTAGTACTCTCCTTGGTGTGCCTGTAATGTCATAGCCGCCGGGTTTGTAACTGACAGGACTTGGAATAGAAATACAAGACAAACATAAACACTTTATTAATTAACGTAAGACTAGAAAAATTCTCTTATTGGTCCGTAATGTTCAAAGCCACCGGTTTTCGGAACTTTTTTGCATATGCCATCTCTTTTTCCCTTAATAGGGTAAATATCGCAGCAAATTGCCGGATTGTCTCTCTTTTTCGTTTCTACATTTTCTTATCAATTTATCTATTGAACTTGTGGTATTGTTTCAATTCGCGCCTTTAGATGTTTCTGTTTACACTCGTTCTAGTGCGAGCGAAACGGTATTTTTGTTTAGCATAAGGCACCTGATTTAAATTGAAAACATAAATTTTTTGTATCAGCATTTGTAGCAACAGAAAATCTGAGTACGGAAATTCAAGATCTGAAATAAACAAACCCGGTTGAGAGACTTTTGCGTCCGAAGCTTTCTTTGACGTCGATGGTATCTTTTTGGCAACCTCGGGTGAAGCTAAAGGCTTTTTCACTGAAGCTGGTGGAAAGAACACATCCTCCACAATGATGACGCTTTCATCTTCGCAGATCGAAGACGCCACGTCACTCCCTGATTCCTCGGAGTACTCCTTCAACCTCGCGCATGTTTTTTCCTTCTCCGAAACCCGGTAAATGAACATCTGAAATGGGATCTGTGACACGGACGGAGCTTGATCAGACCATCCCGGGAAGTTCCTCAAGAGGCCTAGCTCAATGTCGCAGTAATCTATCAACGGGAGTTGCGGTTCTTGCTGGTTGAAGTCGGGATTCAGCGCCAGAAACCGTTTTATGAAGCGGAGAACGCGACAGATTGACGAGAAGCTCGGTCTCTGGTTTGGGTCCGTGTGCCAGCATTTCTTGGTCAGATTGGTTAGAAACTTCGGAGCTTGGAATGGGAACAAAGGCCTCTCTCCGGCTCTGATATTCCGGCTCGTTTGCATATGGCTATCTTCAAACGGGACTTTTCCTGTCAAAATCTCAAAGCAGACCATTCCGAAGCTGTAAATGTCTGACTTCTCCGAGTACTTTGCGCTCTCAGCCGTTTCTCTTTGATCTTTCTCTTCCAAAACTTCCGGAGCGTGCCAAATGAACGGTGTATTCTCACTTGAAATCGAAGAGTTCTTTTGCGGGAGATTGCCGACCGTTCGCAACCCAAAACTCGAAATCTTCGCTTGCAAGAAACTAGTTTCGGCATTACTACCTCCTCTTGCTCTTACGAGTATGCTTGACGTGTTAAAACTGCCATGAAAAATTCGATTTAAGTGAAGATATTCGAGTCCTCTTGCAATCTGAAGCATCAAATCGACTGCGACCGGAAGCGAGAACGGGATTCTCTTCCTCGGGCCGCAAATCTCCTTGATGTAACTTGAGAGGTCTTTACTCATCAACTCCATGATCAGAAAACACTCTTTCTTTTCCTCGTCAGAGAAACCGCACAGAAAGTTCACTATGTTCGGGTGCGAAAGCGACAGCAACGAGGAAATCTCCGGGATCAGAGGCTCAAAATCACCGAAGACGTGCCTCAAGGCGAAGCCGTGGCCCAACCAGATAATCTCTTTGTACTGGCTTCCGCTGCCTAATCTTCTTCTCACTTGATAGTCTTTCGAGCTCAACAGAATCGAGCTCGGCATGAGCTTCCCGTTGAAACCCTCTTCCGAAACACCGGGGCTCGTGAAAAGGATATCGATCAAGCGCTGCTCGTTCTTCGTCGATCCCGATTTATTTTCCCTAATTTTATCGACGAGATTCCACCGATCTTCCCACCAAACGGACTCGAACCGCTCGCGAAATTCGTGGTTCACCAAATAGTCCTTCCCAAACCTCCATTGAAAAACCCTGGAATCTCTGAATTCCTTCTTGTACTTGCACGAATACACAAATCTCTTCCTCCGAATCTCCTCCTGATCCGAACCGGAGATTTCTCCAACGGCTTCGATCGCTTCGACTGCGATCGATAGGCACACGAGCAAGTTGTGGACATGAAACTCGACGCAATCGCGGTTCCGATGCAAGGAGACTGCCTTCGCCAAGAAATCCTTCGTCTCCAAGCAATGTTTTACATAAGCCTCGCCTTCCCGGAAAACTTCGCAGAGATCTCTCATCGGCTGCTCGAGAATCTTCCACTTAACCGTGCTCTTCTCTTCGAACCTTAAGCTGTTCTTCATCTCCCCCCCGATCGAATCGTACGCTGCGCTGAATAGATCGAATAACAACAGACATTGCCTTCGATTGATCGCGATGCTGTCTTGGAACACAAGCAAAGACCTTAAGCTTCCTAACACCTCGCCGATCTGACGAAATTGCTCCATTAACGAGGAAAACAGATGAAGAATAAATTTGATTCAGAAAATGGATTCGATCGAAAAGGATGCAGGATTTGCTGGGATCAATGGAGATAAAGATGAAGGATTTTCCCGGGAAACTAATTTCTGGGTGATTTTCTTGCATTTTCTCGGCGAATCTGACCCAACACTTGTCAATTTGGGAAAAATAGTTCGTCTAACTGTTCTAACGGAATTTAAATTTACGCGCGTCTATATTTTCATTTTGGGGCCTGCAAATCTAAAAAGTGTAATAAGTACCCCAATTTTGATATTTATTACAAATAAGTACCGTTATGGAACATGTAAGATTAATGATTTGTATAACATATCCCTAAAAAAAATGATTTGTATATAACATATGAATGTGAATTCAGAAGGCATGTGCATTGTACAAATAAATAGAGAGAAGTTCAGTTTCATGATTCTAAATTTTGAAATAGCCTTTTTTATTTATCATTTTACTAAATTTTGAGTATATCTCTGCTTGAAAAATAAAAATACCGATATATGTACTTAAAAAAATGTGTAAAATAATTGTTTGTTAATAGAGTTAGTCGTAATCATATGATTATTATTAATATTTATAATTAATTTGATACATCATTAATGAAGCATTCGAGGTCTAGCTCCAGTGTATATAAGTGACCTCTGAAATCGAGTTCCAATGTATATATGTGACTTCTGAAATCCATGTAGTTCTTATGTAATTAAACAGAGTTGCTACCCGCGTACTCTACCCGATTACTCTATTATTTAGGACTCTACCCGATTACTCCATTAATTAAACCGTCTACTATATTATTTAAACGTAGTAAACGTAGAATAGCCAGGTATAACTATATTAAAAAGATAATTTTTTCTTTGTACTAGCTCACATGAGATTGTATTCGAGCCATAATTAGCAATCGACTCAAGCCTCAATTTATAATTCCACTTCTTTCAGATTGATTCATTCTTAGTTCACGTGGGACTGTTTTTTCTCTTACAAAATTCATTCAATCTCGCATATCATTTCTAGAAAAATATCCTCGCATTTTATACTGCTATTACTTTATCTAATAACCTTTTTTTTTCACCAAGATTTTGAATTTCTAGATCCGAAATATTTCGGAACTAAAAATTTCAAGCTCTGATTTTCTTTTCGGATTGGCCAACCCGAAAATCGGATACCATATTTATCACCATATTTACGGCATTACCTCGCAGACACATATTCGTGAGGAAAAGTGGAAAACATAATATTACAAATGTTGACGATATCAGTAATAATATATCAATTATCAACTATACAATATATGTATATATAAAGATAAAGATGAAGATAAAGTGATGCGATTGATTTTTGTTTTATTATTCAATAACTGACACAGGACCTTAATATTTGGTGAACTCTCGTTCACTTGTATATATCTTGATTTGCTCTATCAAAGATTAAACTTTAAAGTGAGACCCACTTTGAGTATTGAGTCCAAAGCCAATGGATTATATTGTTTTGCTAGTCATGGTGTGCGGACTTTCTTTCTAGTAAGGACTAATAATAGAATATCACCATTATATTATTGTTATCATAATAATTATTTATTTATTATAATATCAGTGTGATCATTGGATTCTTGTCGTTTTATTGACAGTTTTGAGCGGATAAATATCATAATTTACTACTGAATAAAAGTAGATGGAATTTAAGACTTTCAGAGATTTACATTTCATGCTTTCTTCACTCACTCGCTTAATAGAATGTTAGTTGTTATCACAAACAATTAGTTACTAATCATCATATAAAGTATGATCAATCATCATGAGCAATTTACGTAGAATTATATTTTTTTTTTTAAGGTAAATCATGTATTTTGAATCGATTTCAAGTATAATTAAGTCACGTTATTACGAAGAACCACTCGTGGATCGCAGCATATTCCGCTTCCGGCATAAAGGCAAAAAAGAAAAGTAAGAAGAAGAATAGATTTTTCTGTCCATACTATTTTATTTTATTTTTTTGCGTGTGAAAAACTAGATGAATCTTGTTACAGATTTTCTATGGGTCACTACAGTATATTGGTGAAGCTGGGCCATGTTGTACCGGCAAAATCTAAAGAGAAATCCACCATCTGTGGCCTATATTTCTCCTCACTTTTTTATGTCGCCGATGAATATTGTGAAAGTTCTCACTTGCTATGCTTTTATGATATATATATATATATATATAATATATATATATATATTAATAATTGATTTTTGGTGTAATGTATTTTACTTTGTAATGTTGAATCTCAAAGAAATTGCATAGGTATTTTACTATTTACATTAATGTTACATAATTTGATGTCAAGTTCATATGGTTGGAATCATAATGAGAGCAGAGGGAAATGGTTTCCATGGCTCAAAATGTTTAGACCAAATGTGTGGACAGCAAGTTGTGAACGATTTCCAATGGCTACATTCAATAGACATAACCTAGTGGTTCAGCGACAGTCTAAATCTTATCATTTAATTCAATCGTTGAAGAACAGTCACAAACTCTTATCATTCTGTTCTTTCACATACATATGTGATTACTTAAGTGTTAATTTTTACTAGAAATATAGAGGAGTGTATATAAAATCATAACCAGAAAATCGAATTGGAATTGAAATCGAATTTCAAGTATTGAGACTTTTGAATGTATAACCGGAAAATCGGGTACTCGAATTTTGGATACTCGATCTTTTGCGTATTTGAGATTTTGAAACTGAATTCAGAATTAGAATAAGTTTTCAAAAGAAAAAGCAAAGAAATAAATGTAATAAAAATAGAGAGGGTATTTTTTGTAATAATTATATTTAAGCTTAAGGTTTTAAGTTATTTATTCATCTTAATGTTTTGTGATCTATTATATTTTTATTGTAATATAATATGACATGAGTTATGACTTTAAAACATTTATCATTATTATTGGAGATCAAAAGTGAAATCGATCATCTCAATTCTCAATAGGGAACGTGTTGCTAATTGTAGACAATATGAAATTTTGGGGCAGATTTGCAATAATAGATGGTCTGGTGGGCCCAAGTGGCACGTGAAATATTAGTTTTGGGTCCGAGTTTTGCGCAGAAAGTTTCGATTAGCACCACTACTTCTGTCGTGTTGGAAATATTAATCACGTCACTCAACTCAACGAGCAAACATAACAAAGTAACAAACTTTTTCTCATTTTTATTGACCCTAATTAAGTAACCATTATTAATAACTTGTTTCAAGAAACTTTCAACTATTTCAAGTAGGTTATATTTATATATATTATAATAGTTTAGGGCTTTATTCGATTTGATATTTCTTTGTTTTACACAGAATTAGAAAGTGATTCATGACTTGAAATCGAATTCCGATATTCAATTAAAAAATCGGATATTCAATTAAGCGCATCTAAATATTGTGAAAGGCTACACACAAACCTCATAAAATACTACAGGGGTTTATTTCAGTGTGCACAAAGACCGTGAAAATGAATATGTTCTAATAGAGCCCGGGGTTCGTTCGAGTCAACGACGTATTTAACTAGAGTCGATACTTTTGGTATAATAGTAACTTGCATCTTAATTACTATGATATCATATGCTTTGAGTCTAAAATTAATTTACTTCTAGTTAAGCCTTATAAAATTGATATCTCATATGAAAAGTGAATGTATTATTTATAAAACTACTACATTTGATTTCTTACTAGCAATATAGAGTTATGAAGCTAATTATTTTTATAATATATTTTATATAAAAATCTATATACACTAGTTTAAAATTAGTATCATTTATATTAAATATTATTTATTTTATCGTTTTATCTGTGGTCTATGTATTAGATTATTATATATGATTTAAAGTTAGTTAGTTGCTACTTGCATAGTTATATATTTAAATCACGAATAAATAAATTAATATGTGTTGGTGCGAAATTAAATTTGAGAGTTAATATTTAAAACTTTAATGATAATTTTGCACCTCCAATGTTAGCTGAAAATAAAATATTGATGGTTCAAAATTCAAATGCGTGAAAATTATTAAAGCATAATGGAATGAAATATAATTTTTTTTTCAATACATCATAGTTTTTTTTTTTTTAATTATTGGTCATAAATTATTGACAGTGCGAGCTCTATCTCACTATGCAAAATAAATTATAAACACCGAGAAAGAAAGAAAAAAACAACTGATTTTTTTACTAAAAGCTATTGTTTTTTGACTGATTATTCATGATTCAAAATAGTTGGTAGTATTTCAAATCAACATAAAGTTAATTTACCTTCTTCTATTTTCCAAGAGCATTGAATTAAGCCACTATTAAAGTTTATATTGTATATTATTGATTTTTCTTCTTCTTTTTTCTTAAGGTAAAATTTTCAAAATATTATGGTCGTGACTTAATATTGATTACTAATTTGACTTACTCGAAAAGTTATATTCTACTAGTCAATGGTATTCTAAGAAACATAGTGCGCGCGCATGTGTAAGTTAAAACATGGAGCGTGGTTAGATGATGTAGAGCAACGCACAAATCAAACAAGAACACGTATCAACGAGTAAAATACTCGAGTTTTTTTCCAAGCAAGAGCTCGAATTTTATTAATCACAAAAACTTAATGAAAAATTCGCATACACCTTGCTAATAAACTAGGGCTTAAACCGAAAAACTAAATAAAAGGAATCTAACCCTAAAATTTATCTAAATAAAAGATATAATTAATAAATAATAAAACTTAAATAAACATGAATAAAAATCGTAAAAACAGAAAATAAATCATATCCGAGCTTGTCCCGGAATGTGTCACTTCTCGTTCCTTCGATCCCCTTCGAGAATATTCTCAAATTCAAACCATCGATATAAAATTATATAAAAAAAAAAAACATTTGATATAATCTATGACTATAAGTCTATAACTATGAAATTTCGTGAAAAACGATATTTTTTTCTGACGATTGAGGGTCCAAAACTTTGAAATTTTACTTCGATTTCCATTGTAGCACATTGATTTCTGAGATGGAAATATTACACCTCATTTAGTTGTTGGTCCCTATATTTCAAATAAAATAAACTAAAAAATTAGCCCTTTAGCTCCTCTGTTTCTCCGACCCTAATTCAAACTTCAATACCTATGTATTTTTTTTTTTATAAATTATATAAAATAATAAATTGGCAATTGCCAATATACTCTTAAATCTTAATTATGATAGTTTGTTCAGTGGTTAATTAATTGTAACACATAACATTGTAACTCCTCATTTGTACCATATTAAAAAAAAAAAATTAAGAAACATTAGCTCTTTTATTCCTCCGACTCAATATTCTCTTAATCATAATATTTTATTTAGTGGTGAATTTGTGACACATATCTTGTAATTTACAACTCGTGTGTAGAGGTGTGCATGGCGGCGTCGTGGCCCGTCGCGACCTGGTCGCCGGAATCGCAGCTTCTGTCGTCGCGATGCGTCGCGGTGTTGCCGGTCGCGATCGGTCGCGACGTTGAGCGCGCGAGAGAGAGAGAGTGTGTGAGACGGAGAGAAAGAGAGAGAGAGACGGAGGGAGAGAGAGACGGCCTCGTCGCGACCACACGTGCAAATCGCGATCAGTCGCGATTTTCAGCCAAACTTCGCGAACGTCGCGAACTCCCAAGATACGTCGCGACGCGTCGTGATTAGTTTTGGCGACGTTTATGTGCAGCTCTACTCGTGTGTACCAAGTTAAAAATAAACAAGTCTTTATTTTAACGGTATTATTACCTAGGGACGCAGAATAATGTCGAGATCCTTTTTCGTTCATGCCTTGCGTCTAACATAATATATATATATATATATATATATATATATATATATATATATATATATATATATATTTACGATTAAATTCCAAAAATATTTATTATTGAAAATTTTATTGAATTAGAGATCCATAAATATCTCTATTTCTCTTCCACATTGACTCGACGTAAACGAAATTGAATCTCAGTACTATTTATTTAGTGGCCTTTAAGATTCTCGTGCTTTAAACAAGAAATTAAGAATATACCAAATTCTCAATTTTGTTATGCCTTAATATGAGTCGTAAATAGTTTTTCATAACAAAAAAAAGTAAAACAAATAATTGAATTTCAGTTTTAAACCCTAATACACTAAAAGGCGGTGCAACGTATTATTAATGACCAACCATAAATAGTATTTACTATAAATAAAATTGAAGCAACCCCTTCTATAAATAGCCCTTCCCTGAATCTCTCACTCAAAGAGAAGAGAGAAGAGAGAGAGATCACCAAACCTTGAAGCTTCTTAGCTAATTCACTTCTTAGAAGAAGAATCAAAACATGGGTAAAGGCGGGACGGAGTCGGTAGTGGCGATCCCGGCCAGCGGGGGCGGCCGTGCGTGCGGCGGGCAGTTCCAGATGCCGCTGCACTACCCGCGGTACTCGCGCGCCGACTACGAGGCCATGCCGGAGTGGAAGGTGGATTGCCTGCTCCGGGAGTACGGGCTGCCGATCTCCGGCGACGTCTCGCAGAAGAGGAAGTTCGCCATGGGAGCCTTCTTGTGGCTTCACTGATCATCCTATCATCAGTAAAATATGCGATCGATCGTAGGGTTTTTATTTTTTAGTAATAATTTAGTAAAGTACGTGGGTTTACATATGGCTGTCTCGTTAGCATATGTATGTAGTTTTTTATATGTATTTTGTATTGTACGGGATGTAGAAATATTGTTATATATATATATATTATATAGGTTATTATTATAGCTTTGACGCGATCATCAATATTAGTAAGTAATTTACATTCTTGTGTTTACTGATTGACTTCGTTGTTTACATTTCTGATTTATGTGTGTATATATATTAAAGATCAATAAACATGGGATCATATCTAATAGTGTGTTCGGAATAATTTCCAATTGGAACTTTTGGGTAAGAAATTTTTTATAACCAAATGATATGAATATGATCATATACCCATGTTTCTTGATCTTCAATAAATCAATTTATATATATATATATATATATATTTGCGGCAGAAGTATCAAAATAATACTCATATTATGCGTTCAACACTCATAACACGTCATGTGGTAATTAATGGGAGAGAGATACCGGATCCAAAATTGAGCCACAAAATTCTAATTTTGACATTTTGAGGCTCCCGCAAAAGCAAAGAGGACGTAAATAATGTTTTATTTTTATTTTTATATTTAAGTACCTGTACCGTAAATATCACTATTATGCTTTACAACATTATATATATATTATATATAATTATATATAATGTTGTGAAGCTCTTAAGTGAACATGAACAATAAGGGTATATGAAACATCCCAAATTGGAACTTTTGGGTAAAAAGTTTTTGACCAAAGTGAATTTGATCATGTAACCTTTTTGTTTTCCTTCAATAAATGAAACCCTTATTTATTGATATTTACTGAGAATATCGGCAACGCAAAGTTCTTGGGTGGTGATGAAAAAGAAAAAAGTTAACTCGCGTATCCATACATGAACTTTGTGAATAAATAAACTTCAAACTTTATATTTGTAGAGGTTAATTCACTCAATGGTGTTGATATTAATAAGGTGGGCTCCACTTGCAACATATGCAAAAACAAAAACATGTATCGTGAGTTCACAATAGAAATGGTTTGGATGTGGGCTTGCTTGCTTGCTGGTTTGGGCTTTGTGTCGTTTCATTAATGTCCAAAGTAAACGTCGTTTTTACATTAACTATGACAAGCCTCGTGGATGCTTGGCACAGATTAGATGCTAAAAGGACCTATTCCAGCTAGCTTAAGCTCCATAACTTTCACTGAAAAATATTTTCGTGGAACGCGTTGCGCTGTTGAATTTTCGAAAGCGAGGAGCACACATTGCATTGCACTCACTCGAGCGGTCGAGCGGCCTGGTTTAGGTCCCAATATCCGAATAGGCTTTCGGTCATGATTCGAATGAAGTCGAATCCTGGTTCTTTGAATTATATTTGCTCGATCGAGCCTGGAGATTACCGAAATGGCCGTTTATGGGGGTTGTATGACGGAGCATTTGTGATTAAAGTCACACAAAAATCATAGATAGAGGATATGTCCGTAAACAAAAAGACTAAATCCGCACATCTTCTTAAATACGGGATCAATAGCGGTAATAAGTAGACAACTTTTTTTCTTAATTATTTCATATTAATAGAGAAAATAAGTAGCTTTTATGTATTGGGCCTATCCTTTTGAACCCAGAATGGCCCATAAATATTTGTTCATATTTTTAATAAATAAATAAAATAATTTAAAACCCCAAATATGCTTGGAATTCATTCATTCATTTTCCCACACTTTCTATTTATATTTATTTCCCTCCTTGTTTTTTAAAACAAAAAATAAATCCAATCCAATCCAATCCAATCCTCTTCGCGTATTAAACTATGTGTGCAAAAGAGTAACTTTTTGCTTCGTCAAGCTTTCACTCTCGTACGAGCAAACCCTAAATTTCCGAGAGAAATCGAGCGAAGAAATGCCGAGGGAGATCATCACGCTTCAGGTCGGGCAATGCGGGAACCAGATTGGGATGGAGTTCTGGAAGCAGCTCTGTCTCGAGCACGGGATCAGCAAAGACGGCATTCTCGAAGATTTCGCCACTCAGGTTTCCTCGTCTCTCTCCATCACTGTGTTTTTCGGTTTTTTTTTTTGGATTCTTTTGACGGAAATGGAAGCGAAATTCGAGGTAATGAGTGAATTCGTTGGTTTTTGTTTGGTTGAGGAGAAAAAATGCCGGTTTAAGAGGGAAATGGGACGTGTAGTTGCATAGCGTTGAGCTCACTAGGTGTCTGGTTAGGTTAAAACATGGTGGAATGTCTCGATTTTGAACTTGTCTTGTGGGCGAAATGTTTAGGGAGGTGATCGCAAAGACGTGTTCTTCTACCAAGCTGATGATCAGCACTACATTCCCCGAGCTTTGCTGATCGATCTGGAGCCGCGGGTGATAAACGGAATTCAAAACAGCGAGTACCGGAATCTCTACAACCACGAGAATGTCTTTGTTTCCGACCATGGAGGCGGTGCTGGAAACAATTGGGCGAGTGGATACCATCAGGTTTGTTGCTTGGTTTAATCTTATGCATGTTGTGCCTGCATTGGTACCTCTAATATGATAGATTACATTCTCAAGGGCTTGATGGTAAGAGGTGTCGGAGTGTATATTTTACTAATTTGCTTCTTTAGTCTAACAAAATCTCCAGGAAGCAGGTAATTATTGACGATGATTGATTGAAAGCTCCAAAGTACGTAGCCTTATTGTTTAAGTTTGTGACCCGAGTCCATTTTCAAGCCCCGACCCGTTCTGAAATTATATGAATTTTTTTTTGGGATTAGGGATTTTACCTTTTATATGCAATTTTAGGCTTAGGGGTCACGACCGTCACCCATTCTTCATCCACTACTGAATTTATTAGATCATGGCGGATCGGCACCTCGCCCATGGTTTTCTTTCCACGTAAAAATCTTGTGCCATTTTTGTTACTTTTGTATCGGTTTTGGTGTTTGTAATCTGACATATTGTGTTCTCGGCCTTTATGTGTGTATTACAGGATGTTGAATTTCAGTTGAATTAATTGCCTTTATTTATGATTAGGGAAAAGGTGTTGAAGAGGATATAATGGACATGATTGACAGAGAAGCAGATGGTAGTGACAGTCTCGAGGGTTTTGTTTTGTGCCACTCCATTGCCGGAGGAACAGGCTCAGGTTTGTCCTCTGTGTTTAACTGATTTACCTTTTATAGTCTTTGGTGTCAGTAATTTGGTGCGTTACTGTAAAATGGTATAAAACATAATTGTTGAATTAGTAGGCCGAAGTATGACAGAAAGCGCAGTTGTACTTTTGGAAAATACTGATTTGTTTACACTAGCATATTGAGGCAATGCTGCTAAATTGCTCTCTTTGCAATCTGACGTTATTTAAGCTGGCATAAATAAAACATTTTACACTTAATACCCGGTACTCTATTGCTTGCATGTCTGAGCATTCCCAATAAAATTAACGCAGGAATGGGTTCATATTTGCTGGAGACTCTGAACGATCGATACAGCAAAAAATTGGTTCAAACATATAGTGTGTTCCCCAATCAGATGGAAACAAGTGACGTCGTCGTTCAGCCATACAACTCTCTTTTGACGCTAAAACGACTGACCCTTAACGCTGATTGTGTCGTCGTTCTTGACAACACTGCACTGAATAGAATTGCCGTCGAAAGACTCCATCTTTCAAATCCGACTTTTGCTCAAACAAACTCACTGGTTTCTACTGTAATGTCCGCCAGTACGACAACTCTGAGATATCCGGGATATATGAACAATGATTTAGTTGGTCTTCTTGCTTCTTTAATTCCAACTCCGAGATGTCATTTTCTGATGACGGGATACACACCTCTCACTGTAGAACGTCAGGTAAATTTTAGTCAGCAGTTCAACAAGAATAATGATTATGTATCATTGTATCTGTAAATAGATTGAAGATTTTGAATACACTTTGTTGGCAGGCCAATGTGATTCGGAAAACCACAGTTCTAGATGTTATGAGAAGACTTCTGCAGGCAAGAAAATTTCGCTTCGCGTTCTACATAGGTGATAGAACTATGTGTCTCAGCTGACTTTCACACTTTTTCGCAGACCAAAAACATTATGGTTTCGTCGTATGCACGGACAAAAGAAGCCAGTCAAGCGAAGTACATTTCGATTTTGAACATTATCCAAGGAGAAGTGGACCCCACCCAGGTATACAAACAATTACTTGTTGCAATATAAAAAATATTTAGAAGAAACCTGTTATTAAATTTTGACGACGTGTTTTTTGTAACTAGGTTCATGAGAGTTTGCAGAGGATAAGGGAAAGAAAGCTTGTTAACTTTATTGAATGGGGTCCTGCGAGCATTCAGGTTTATCTTATTAGCTCAATCAAATAATTTAGTTTATAACTCCATTCTGTAATTCCTGATTGTTATGTGATCGATTTTTGGCTTATGTAGGTTGCTTTGTCAAGAAAGTCACCTTATGTTCAGACAAACCACAGGGTAAGACACTGCTTTATATTAATGAAATTCTTTGTGAAAACTGAATTAATTTGGTTTTAATTTGGAGTTAGAATTATCTTAAATGTTTGTCGTTCAAGTCCATATAATTTCTGAAGAATATATATGTAACTTTCTTCAGGTTAGCGGTCTTATGCTGGCGAGTCATACCAGTATTCGACATCTTTTCAGCAAGTGTTTGAGCCAATATGAGAAGTTGAGAAAGAAGCAAGCTTTTCTTGATAACTACAGAAAGTTTCCAATGTTTGCTGTAAGTGTCTATATCAGTAAAATCTAAATCTTCATTTGTTGTGCAATTCTCCTTCCGAACATCCATTGAAATGTGGAATAACCGTGATCGAGAGGGTTATTTTCTGCACAAAAGTAAAAGTTTCTGAGATACCGTGCGCACTTATTTGTAAGATTGATCTACTCGTTTTTGTTCACGTTTTTTTAGCTCCATTGTTCCTTACTCATAAAGTTTGTTGAGTGTTTTGCTTGATGAAAATTATGTGAAAATCTATCTGTACACTAGAAGAAAAAAAAAAAAAAACGTTTTTCAATTCACATTAAGAACAGTAGATATATTCCGAGTTAACACGATTAATGATTTATATGACTATAAACAGGACAACGACCTCTCAGAATTTGACGAAGCAAGAGACATAATCGAAAGCTTGGTCGACGAGTACAAGGCGTGCGAGTCTCCAGATTACATCAAATGGGGAATGGAGGCAAGTTTTCCTCTTTTCTGCTCTAACATGTACTTAGTTGTTTTTTAATAATAATTGTTTCTCTTTTCAGGATCCAAACCGCGCCCTTACCGGCGAAGGCAATGCCTCTGGAACAGTTGACCCTAGAATGCCCGTGTGATTGGAATGTAAATTACGATAAATGGAAATTCGTTCCGATCACATTCACCTTGGTAGCGGATTTGAATGGATTGGAAATCCTTGTTTTAGGTTAAAGTAGATTAAGTTCTCTTCTTTGTGTGTAAATCTCATCTCCTTTCTATTGTGGTGTGGTTGTCACTTTTTTTTTTTAAAGTTGACCGCTTTTTTCTTCTAAGTTTTTGTATGTCGTGGGGCTCGAATCGTGTATCTCAAAGATTCAAATTAAAACACTCGACCACGGATCAAGCCCTTATCGACGCTTGTGAATACAGAATCTTATATCGTGTTTCGTGTTCTTTGTAATGTCATTTTGATGACCGTGTGGGAATTCAAGTCGATTTGAATTCGGAGGCCTGTATTCTTCTCGGCAGCTAAGTTTTTTTTTTATGTTTTTTATTTTATTTTATGTAACTTTGAAGGAATATATGTCACCAGCCCATGTGGCCGGGGCATAAAATCTAAGAGCATATGGGTGCATCTTATTGCGTGGCATATTTTGTGTAGATTTTGCATTATTGTGTTGCTATTGGTTTATTATTGTGATATGTGGCTTTAAATTTAATTGATTTATTTCAAAAGAAAATATGGACTAAGAAACTTACATAAATGTAATATATTGATAATTTAGTGTCGTTTTTAGTTTCACGATGGACTTGCCGGAAAATCTTGTAAAATAGGGCATTTATATTTGCAGTTCAAGTTATAAGAAAGAGGTATGCTTTGAAGGGAAAATTGATTTCAATTAGGGAGTGAAAATGTCAAAATATTTACTTATTTATTCTTCCCTTTAACCTCTCTCCCTCCCTGGAGAGAGACAATATTAGATATGTAATTTTAAGACATTTCAGAAGTTTCTGAATTTCAAGATACTAAATATTAGAGGAGTGATTTCATTATTTCTTTCTTCCATTTTTATATTGCAACAGCCATTCAAAGCTGGTCAAATATCCCTACTTTTCCAGGTTTCACTTAAATTCCAATATAAACAAAATGATTAGGAGAAGCTTCAATAATTAACAATTTTAATTCAATGAAAGTTGAATAATTGAAAAGCAATAATGGGCCCGTTTGACACAGTTTAATTTTTACAAAAATTATTTTTAGTTTTAGTTTAGAAAATAAACTGTTTTTGAGAAAAACCGCCAGGTGTTTGGTAAATTGTTTATAAAACAGTTGTTGTTGGTAACAAAATCTGTTTTAGCGTTTGGTAAAAGAAATTATTTAGGCTAAAAAGACTAAAATAGACTAAAATCATATTTTTTGTTTTTAGAAAAAACCAAAAGCTACGAATCCTAGCTTTTACAATTCATGTACAAAAATTCAAAATCAATTTTGTGTTTTTTGGAAAAACAATTTTGCCAAACACCTGAATAGCGGTTAAGTTTATTTTATAAACAAAAACAAGGCCAAATAAGCTATGCCAAACGCACCCAATATCTAGCCGAGCAATACCTTAATCGGCACTTGTGTTGTACTTGTGTACAACTGTACATAATATTTATGAAAAAATAACTATAATGAGTTTAATTTATATATAAAAAAAACAATTATAAAATCTCATAAGAATTGGGGGAAAAAATAAATTATGTATTGCACACAAATTAATTTTTTCCCGTTATTAATAACAAGTAGGGAGATATTCACTGGGGTTTGGAAAATATAAGGGATATTACCATCAAAATAAAAACTCAAGGGACAAACTAGACCAATATAAAAAGTTAGGGGGCATTACTACAATTCAATCTTATTTGAAATTGAATATCACTTAAGAAGTTGGTCCCCACGGATTGGAATATGACCATTTTGGGCATTAAAAGTAAAAGCAATATGAGAAATAAAGCAACGACGGGTGTGAATTCTGAAACAAGAATGGTAGTTTTACCATAACTGGCAAACACTTGCCTTTTATTTTATTTTTGTTTTCAAAAAATATCAGACTTGCCTTATAATAATGCCTTTGGAATAGTGGGTCACGTATTGTTGTCCGACAGTGAAGTCTCTTTTAATGGATCATACGAATTTAGATTTTTGGGTCCAATACAATCTCCTTCATTAAAATGGCTTCCTCCTATAATTCAAATTTATTTGGACTTTCTCAAACGTATTTTTTGGACCATAGTTTTCAGTGATTAAAATTCAGGACACACTGCAATCTCGCATCAATTCAAATTATACTAAAAATTAGTTCAAAATCTTCACTTGGAATAAATTTCCTATTAAATTAAAGTTTGTTTAGAAAACTTGATAAGATTACGCTCCATAATTGTATTATAATCTCCTAATTAGCTTAATTGCAAAAAAAAAAAATCCTAAAATTTTAAGGGTAAAACAACACAACTGCACAATATCTTATTTGGTCTGAATTTATCCGAAATTTTTAAGGTATATTTTGTCTTGATTTTTCAAAGTAGGGTATTAGGACAATTAGATGATCTAATAGGTTAAATACCAAATACATAATCAAATAAGATCATTTGATCAAATTTTTCTTAAATAAATTGAATTTCTTTGATAGACCAAGACTTCACATAACATGACATTTTGCCACCAAAATTATTGCCTCTAATTCGAATTAGTTTAGAGCCCAAAGATTAAGCACAAATTCATATTCAGAGCCGTTTTGGTCCGTTGCAATTAACTGGCCCCACACCCAAGTTGTAGAATCCGAGATTAATATATATAAAAATAATTAAATAATATTTACGTTAATACTATACACTTAATGACAACTTAAAATAATCAGACAGTTGTCACACACACACACCCAAAAGAGTACATAAATTTAAAAACATACAAACAAGAAAATATAATAATAATAGGAAGAAAAAAAAACTACCACATGGCTATTGTAATCAACGTGGACCCGCCGATCAAGTGAAATTCCGAATCTACCCCCACTTGTATCTTCCTCCTTTAAGAATATCGTGTCTATATATATAGCTCTGAACTCTCGAAATCTCTCTCTGGAAATCCAGTCTTCAAATTTTCGTGTTCAGGTTTTAGAGAGAGAGAGAGAGGAGCGAGAAGATGATGAAGTCTGGTCTCGGAGCTTTGGCCATGCTCGCCGTGGCCGTGGCCGTCGCGGAAGCTCAGCCCATCGCTCCGTCTCCTTCTCCGACCAGCGACGGTAAGACAATCGCTCTCCGATTCTCTCTTCTCCTCTTTCCATCCACATTCTCGTTCGCTTTCCGGATCTGAATCACCTCACGGAATCAGTCACTCTCTTCGTCAATGGCGAGGCAGCCAGCTAGGTTGAGCTCCGGTGCAGCTCTGTTAACGCATTGCGGTTGTTGTTTTCCAGGGACTTCGATCGACCAAGGGATCGCGTACGTGCTGATGGTGGTGGCTTTGGTTCTGACGTACCTGATCCACCCCTTGGACGCCTCGTCGTCCAGCTTCTTCTTCTCCTCCTCCTGAGCTTTCGCTAGGGTTTAGATCTCGAGGTTTTTGGCATCGGATTCTTTTGGATCACGCGTTTCCGTTTGGACTTGGTGGTTGTTTGTTTGTGCATAGTCTTTGCCTTTCATTTTCATTGATTCTTCTTCATTTCTGTTGTATTTTCATTTTCATTTTTATAAAATTTAATTTAATTTAATTCACTCGTTTATATAGTTCAATATTTTTCATTAATCTGATTGTTTTATATATTTAATCACCGAAAAGTATTTAGATCAAGTTAAAAGATAATTATGCGTGATTGGTCCTCTGAAGTTTGCATTTGGTACAGTAAAACCTCAAAATTTAAATTTTTTGAGAGTAATGTCCCTTGTGCTTAAATAAAGCAACGATGATTTTGGATGTCTGACAATTATTAAGATAAAAGTCGGAGACAAATAATAAAATTGATTAAAATGCTCTGAAAATAAGTAACGTGTTGTACTTGTACCTAAGTTGAAAATATTATTTTGTCAAATGTTTGGGAATTGGGACAAAGTATTATTATTTTTAACAATACGATAAACTAAAATTTAAAGAGCAAACTGCATCAAATTGCAACATTAGTTTCTGTTAGTTAAAAAGATCTTTGCGAAAATAAACAGTCAATTCAGATGGTTACAACTTACAACTTTCAATTCAAAATTCACACTCCATATTTTCTAATCTAATTTACATTTATAATATCAATTTTCATTAATATTGAAAAACAAAAACCTTGATCGTTCCTGTGTCAATCATGGGTTTTTCTTTTATGTGCATAAATTTGTGAAATATCAGAATTTCCGTCGATTTTATGGTTGGCAACTGAAATAATATATTTTGTTTATTATAAAAACATCTAACAAGTATAAAAAATATTACTCCAATATGTAAAGATAATTGTTCTTTCTTTTATTTGATTGCGAACATGTATGATGAAAGAAAAAAGAAGTCAACGTATGAGCGAATAATGCATTTTCAAATGGAAAATTCGGGCAAACACGGCCAATTTACACTTTCCCGGCTCTAAATTTATACATATAGGTTACGAAGTCAAGAGCTTGTTCTTCAACCGGATTCGTCATTTGCGAGGCGTCGCCTATGCAAAGCGTACTTGACGACTTCGTAGAAGGAGACGACGATTCCGACAGAAGGGCCTGTGCGGCTGACACGTGCGCTCACTCCGGCGAACAGACCCTTCGTTCCGCCATCCCTGTTTCGCACAACAGAGAGAAAAACCGTGTCATGGTTTTGCGATAAAATGTCTTTAAGCGAGTCAACGAACTAGATCAACGAACTTACCGCCATATCTCGACCAACGTCCTTCTTGTTGTCATCCTCAATGCTCTTCCGGGGTCCTTCTGAAACCCAGACGGATATTAGTCTCATCAATGAAGCACAATATAAAGATGGTGAAGAAATCTAAAAAGAAAAAAGGAAAAAAAAAACTTCGGTTTCCCTAAAATATCCGTGTGATTCAACTGAACCGAATTTTAAAAGCAGTACTGTCTCGAGTTATAAAAGAGCCATCACAAATTTTGACCGATAAAGGATTTTCCAATTTTCAAGAATTTTAAATTTTAAGGCATTAAATTTTACTTATAATATTGTTACTAATTATGAACTAATTTTCTTTAAAAAATGGTTTTAGGATAATAAATCATTTAAATCAATGAATTTATCAATTTAATTACACATCATTAAGTTCCCATCATATAAGATTATAACCGATTTAAAAACCAATAACTGAATGAAACCACTTCTACTGTAATAGAACAGTATAGATAAATATTTTTTTCTTTTGAAAAACCGAACGAAAGAACCAGTTTCAATCTAAGCAGAAAGCTTGGCTCCGAGAAATAACCTCTATCTGTTGGCGCGTTCTCGCCACATCAAGCGGACAGGTGACAGCAGCCGAAATGCTTCCGGCGATGAAACCGGCTGAAAAATTTGCACCTAAGATTTGAGCCGCACTAGCTTCATCACCGACTACTCTGAAAACGGTTCTTCTGATCTGCAAAACAGGAACAAACAAAAAAAGGATAAATCTAGTCTTTTTTAAAGATCGAAACTTGGAATCAACTGACACAAGGTTTCTAGAGAACGATGTCCTACTGGCTCAAGGGTCGACCAGCAAATTGCGGAGAAAGGAACATCACGAGCAAGTTGTGCTCCGAGGCCGGTCCATAATGTGCGATATCTTTGTACTGATTGAAGACATTTACTTAATCTTAATATTTTATTAGGCATAAATGAAATTTATGAACGTATTTAAGTTGGGATGAAATTACCGTTCTGAAGAAAGTTGGTGCTTTTTGCCGGTGTAATGGCCCCGTGCAGTGTCTTCCAAACTCCTGGAGGTTTCTGATTAGTATGGCTCTCTTTAAATGCCTGCAACAGAAAAGAGAGAGAAAAAAAGGACCAAAATAAACACTTTTGATCATTTTATATTTTTATTACTCACTAATAAAAGTTATATATACTTAAGGACAACTAACTATGAGCGTATTATTAGACTAAATAAGCTCACTTTCTCTACTGATAAAAACATAGCAATAATGAATTAGGAAATAATAAACTAAAAAAAGTCGGAGAATTAAAGTCAAATTTTCCTCGTACTAGATGCGATTTTCGTATAACATAATACATGGGTACGAAACGGTAGTTTGGATGTGATAAACATTATAGTATACTCAATATTCGTATATGATTACTTACAACCATTAAATATAGCTGAAAATCCAATGTGAGTGAAAAATTAAAGATTTTATCTGAGAAATAACTATCACCTGCATACGGGTTCTTGCCAATTCTACAGGGTAGCAAGTAACACAAGCTAATGAACGAGCAGCCGATCCTGCCACTAAGGGCACATAAGGAGTCAAATTTGGGGCATTTCGGGCAGCAGAATCTTCCATATAGTTGCGAAATATGTCATAACAGGGCAAGTAAATCCCGACCTGAATAACAATAATAATGAAACGGATCTCGAATCAACCCAAAATCGGGCTTTGAATCATCGTTTATCGGATATAAGGATGAAGACAGAAAAACTCACTGTTGGTACAGCCAAAGCTAAGCTAGCATATGTGCCTCTCCACAATCTTGAAAAACCTTCCTGAAAAGCTCTCTCTTTTAAACAAACTTCAAAGATATATAGCTAAGTTATATATAGTATACATATATATGTATATATATATATATATATATATATCTTCCATGGCATCCACATTTGAACTGGTATGATAAGCGACTTAGAAAAATCACAACAGCATTATCAATAGAAAAACGTCAACCAACCTGGCGAGCAACTTTGAATATGACGTCGAATGTTCCTTTATACTGGCCACACTCTGGATGGCACGTTGGGTTCGAGCCAATAGCCGAGCGGGCACTCGCCACCAAAGATTTCATATCTGAAAGTGCCTACCAACAACCCAACAGCCAAAATTTATTGCACATTATCGCAAAATACTATATGAAACTATTTCCCAGTGATCCTTCCTATACATACCGCGCCCGTTTCAAAACAAGCAGTGCTGCATATCCCCTGATAAGGAATTCCGGCAGCTTGCGCTTGTAACCGTGTCTGAGGCAATCAAAATACAAGAATACATGATGTTGTGCTGTAATTTGAATGAAACTCCATAAACGAAATTCAGTACATTGTGTGAAAGCTCATTGCATTGTATTAGATTGAAGAAATCATGATAGTATTTATATATTCAAAGCACGAAGAACAAGCGATTTGTATAATCTAATACCAAATGGAGAAATTCTCATCAGACAAATCATAATCAGTCACCATATGCAATGCAGTGAAATTCTCAAAAGAAAGGTGTGATTCAATCTTAGCATCGCAGCATAGCTTTCAGAATCGCTACCACTCAATTCGCAGGAACACAACGAAGCTTGGAGATTCGAAAATGGAGACAGCGACGAACCTTGGCGATATCGAGAGGATTAACCAGAACGGCGGAGACGAGAGCGGCTCCTGAGGCGGAGATAGCTCTCTCCAGAATCCCTAGATTGGCATCGGAGCCACCGCCATTAGTCGCTGCGTTTTCCGAACCGCCGTGACCGAGCTTGTTCGGAGCGGCTCCGCGATCGCCGTCGCAATCGACTCTGGTGGTCGCCGCGGCGCCCAGCCACGGAGGTATGCTCTGCCGAGAACCCGCCATTGGAGAGGAGCTTTGCTTCGTTGATGATCTTCGTCTTCTTCTTCGGAATCAAAAGAGTGGACGTTAAGGAAGCTTTCTTCTTTGGAGGGGGTGTTTTTGTAAATAAGAGTGCAAAAATGGCGTGTATAATAATTTGTTGAAACTTGAGGGAGTGGGTGGTAATTTTTGGGTTTTGGATTTGTGGCGTGGAACTGAGCGCGCCAAACAATTGGGGGATCTCTGAATGAGACACGTAAGATAGAGAGATTTGCTCGTTAAGTTTGACTTTGACTTTGGGTCGCCGATAATTTATATTTCTCGTTTTTAAAAACTGTCGTTTGATTTCCGCTTCTTGTCGTTTCTTTTGCGATCACAATTATGCCGAGGTCTGTGCTAATGATATCTCTATGAAAATAGAGTTATTATACGGTTTTATCGAATTAAATGTTAAACCCGAGCTTAGGATCGAGATGAAAATTGATGAGTTTTGTCTAAATCCTGATAATTATGTGTGTTTGAGCTTTGAGTAGATAATATTTAAAAGAAACACATATTTAGGCTAATTTTGAGAAAAATAAACAAATTTAATGTGTAATATTTGTTCTCACTTCATTGTACGTGATTATATGGGCTAAAATTAATTGAGCTCAAATTTCAAGAGATTTTGTGCAAAGAAAGGAAGCATGCCCCGATTAGAGAAGCTTGACAGGACGCAAGCTGAAAATATATTTCGGTTTGATGTGGTATCTTGAGGAGGCAGCCGATCTTTGAGTACAGATCCAGATCCTGGCCCTTGCATCAAGGAAGCAAGCTGAAAACAAAAAGGAGATCATCAGGCATCAAGGAAGGGACATCGAGCAGTTTTGGGAAGAGAGAAAACAAGAAAAAAGAAAACTGCTTCAAGAGCAGTTTTGGCCATCGTGGGATCTTCGAGAGGTAGTGAAGGAAAGAGTAAGAAGCAAGGTACATCAACACATCAACTCGAGTTTATTTTTTTCAACACATTTCAGTTTGATGTTGTATCTTGAACCACTTTTCTTCTCTAATTATTGTTGTTCAAGTATGAACTAAATTCCTAGAGTTGGGTAAATAATGAACTAAGGATTTGAAGAATTATTGATTGAGATGAGATTTTGTGTTTTCTTAGTTCTTGGTTGAGTGCTTAATTTTGTCATAATTCTATTTTTTGTGTTAACTTAATAAAATTTTAGATTTAATCTCTATTGGAAAATATGAATTGAATTGGAAATGCAACCTTGATACATGTTTAATCTTGTGAATTCGTTCTTAAGATTGAGATGAGTGTATGAATATATGAATCTCCTTGTAAATTTGTGGAATTGGATCTTAATTTTAATCGGTAAAATAATCTTATCATAAGAATATGAATGATTAAACCTTCAAGATTTTTCAGTTTATAAATAAGAAAATGTATTTTTATAACTACTGACTATATCCCTTATATAGATCTAATTGAATTACATTCCAGTTAAATTATTAATTCTTTTATTCCCATTTGAGGCACCTTTTTTTTATCTTTTAAATAGGAATTCTTATTGTTGTATATAATTTAGACTCCCAAAACTTTTGTACCACTTATTTTCCTTTATTTTTTTTTAAATTTACAGGCTATTTAATTTGATAGATATTAATAAAAAATATTTTATGAAATAAATATTAATTTAAAATAATACTTAATTTAAAAGTTATAATAACATAGTATCCTTGCTCCCCAATTAATTAAAAATTACTACTGAATTTAAGAGTCTTAATAAAAATAATTTTTCGTTCGCTACCTCGTAAATATACTATAATGTATTATTTATATTTTTTTGTGGTTTGTCACTCCTGACTTGGTATCCTGGGCCCGCCCCTACACATGACACACATTGTCGTGTTGTATATTATAATATGCGCCATCATTTTCAAGACTATTTTTAATTTGCAATTTAATAGATATCATTTGTAGAGCCGCCTTGATAAGAGTTCGTAATGTAATATCTTTAAATAAAATAAATACATATTGGCCGGAATGAGAATTTTAAAATATTAAAAAAGTGATGCAATTATAAAGAACAATATCATAAAAGAAAAACATATATTGAAAATATAGTAGGTGAAGTATTTTTGGTTTTCGTTATGAATAATTTAGGTGTATTAACTAGTAAGACTGTGTTTTCGTCTATGCTTGTTAAGTATTTCAACAGTATTATTCTATTTTCATAACTAAACAACAACAAAAAATATACAAATATTCTATATTGTGATATTAAGTCACTCAAAAAACAAAAAAAAGATAACGAATAATAATATTTTTCGCATAATTACATTTGTATTATGTATATATATATATATATTTACATAAAATCTATAATTATAGGTTTGCGGACTTATAATATACTAAGAAAAAGGGGGGGAAATGTAAAAAAAAAAAAAAAAACGCTAACTTAACAGTTGAGTATCAGAACATGTAGGATCAATATGGATATTCGAGTCACACTTACACGTATATGAATAAAATATATAATTAAAAAAAAAAAAACTTAGACAAAAATTGATTTATGTTTAATCACACAATTGAAAAAAATTTATAAAAATATATATATATATATATATATTTATATATCAGCCCCTAGCTTGGAAGACGTTGAGAGGATTCGTTGAAATGGTGAGAAGAGTGTCTCGCATATCTGCCTCTCTCGAATCAAGCTTTCTTCTCCACCACGCCACCATCACAGAGCTTATCAGAAACTTCACTGCCACCCCAAACGCTCTTCGCCATTTCCACTTCTTCCACAGCTTCTTCGCCAGAGCCGACAAAGACCATCTCTTCTCGTCTCCGGATCCACTTCTCTCTACTTTCTCGCTCGAGTGCCAAGCGACAATGTCGTTTTGATTGCCGAAAGAAGCATTCAGATCTCTCAGCACGTCGGGAGTTTTTGTCCCCTCGAAATTCCTCACGAGTTCTATCAGAATCACCCGGCTTTCTTCCACGCGATTCAGAGCTTCGAGTCTCTCTATCGCTTGGCCACTCTGTAGTTTCTGCACACACAAAAAAAAAAAGGAATGCGGAAAACCAAAAAACGTTACAATCGAAGTCTTAGAAAAGCCGAATATTAGATGCAAACACAAGTCAAACTTGATCCAAAATGTATTTTTCGTCTCGAAAACTTTGGTACGATCAATTTCGTGTTAAAAAGAAAACAATGTTTTCTGGTTTTCAAATGATTAAAAAAAAAAAAGTGTCGGACATTTTACCAGCTAAACCGAATCCGAAAGATACATATTTTTGTTACCGAAGACTCTAAAACTGAATAATGAGTCGAGTCTGTTTTTGCATGAACACAAATAGAGTCTAACAGCTTCAAAACCGACTGGAGAACCGAATTTCGAGGTATAGAAAACAAGGTTTTCGGTTTACAAATTTAAAAGTGTGGGACAAAGTAACAGTAAAACCGATAAGAAACCCGAGTCCGATGAAAGAAAGCTTTGTTATCAGACTTTAAAATCGAACAACGAGCCCGTTCCGCAACAGAGCTAAAATCCGAATATAGAAAAGAATTTCGGTCCCAAATTCGATTTTTAGTAATCATTTCCAAAAGAACAATCTGAGTTTTCTTTAAGAGTAAAACCGGAATCGAAAACCGCGTACAATAGCAATAACAACAAGTGATCGAGAGCTAAGAAGAGCTTACCTGTAGGAGCAAGAGGTTGTTCTCGACCTCCTTGAGAGAGTCTCTAATGGCGATCAGGCTCTGGCTCGTGAGAAACGGGGTCTTCTGGTACGCGATTTCGCAGTACAAATGGCCATTCTCCGAGCAGAACCTGCACAGATTGGCGCTACTTTCGATCTCGAAATCGAGGCTGTTACGCAGAGACCAAGCTCTGTCGATGATAGGCTTGAAATCTCTGTCGAACCCCATTATAAGCAGAGACTATCCATCAACCAAAAGCGACCAAATAGCGCAAACAGTGGAATTTTAATTAGTAGATTTTCATGCTCTTTTCTTTTTCTTCTTTTGCCCTTTTCGTAATTAAATATTTATTCTCTGACCCACCTTTCGCTTTTTCCAGAATTTCTTAGCGTTTTTATTCAGTAACTGCCACAAATGCCCCTTAGCATTGCTCTGTGACGTACTTCAGCCATGAATTTTAGTTTTTGACATTGATGTCCTAATTATAAAAAAATAATCAAATTTGCATGACGGAATGTAGGGCTGTGCATAAAACCCGAAAATGCGGGTTTTAAACCGAAACCGGACCGAATCCGATTTTAAAAAACCAAAACCGAATTAAAACCGGGTTAAACCGAAACCGAATTTTTCAAAACCCGCAACCGGAATAAACCGGTTCCGGGTTTCGGGGTTTGAGTTATAAAACCCGGAACCCGATTAGTAGGTTACTAAAACCCGGTTTTTTAATTAAATATTTAATTTATATTTATAATTTTTTAAATTAGTAGTGTGATAAAAAATGAAAAATAGAAACTGACATTATGTTGTGTTTACAACCGGTTTGGATTATTGCTGTGTTTGGATTATTGCTGTGTTTAGAACCGGTTTTTATTATTTTTATGTCTTTAAATTGTTTTTTCTGTTTTTTTTTTAATTTCCGGGTTAAAAAACGGGTTTTCAAAAAAAAAAAACCGGATTTAAAACCCGAACCTGAATAAAATTCGGGTTCGGGTTTTGAAACCGGGTTTTAATTTTAAAACCGGGTACCGAACCCGGATTTCCGGGTTTTCTATTTTAAAAATCGGTTCCGGGTTTGAAAAGTGAAAACCCATAAATCCGGGTCCGGGTTCAAGGTTTAAAAAAAAAAACGGGTTTTGGACCCGGTTGCAGCCCTGTCGGAATGTGTTAATATGTACTATTTTTCAATATTATTATTTTTCTCTTGTCTTTGGGATATTTATTTTCACTGCATTTTATTGATGGCAATATGTAATTAGTCGTTAAAAATACTCTCGGGTCTCGACTACATGTCATAAGTTAATGTTTTTCCTCAACTTTTAGTGCGAGTAGTAACATGTTATTTATTTTTATATAGAATATGACATATTTTTTTTCTTATCGTGTTAAGACACTAATTTTAACTATTTATCACGAATTATATTTTTCAAATGTATTACAATAATTTCATGATTTATATACCGATGACCGAATGTAATTTTTTATAACATTTTTTCACGAACTAGATCTTTCGAGTGTTTATAATAATTCATAATTTAGTATATTGATGATTGTATGTAATTAATCGATAAACATACCCTTGATTAAGTGATACGTGGTGCGCGCAAATATTTTTTGTCAATTGTTAACGCGAGAAAAAAAATAGAAATTAATGTTCTACTTTTGGAAAGGTGGGATAGCATCGCCAAAAACAAAAATCGAAAGGAAAATTTCACCAACATACAAAATCCAAGACCTTAGAGCCAATTACTATAATTTGATCGTGATGTGTGGTTGGTTGCGTGTGGTTGACAGGTTGTTACATAAGGAATGGAAGGGAGATTGTAAGCCAATTGGACTCTTTTTTTTTTGTTCACAAACAATATGTCACTTTACGTTTTTCTTTTCTTTTGTGTGTAGTGAGGCTTAGCTGTTCATGCCCCCACAATTTCTTTCTAGTAATGCCCACCATGTCGTTTTGAATAATCCATGATCCTACATGTCTATTTTAGAAGAACTCAAAACAAAGGAAAAAAAAAAATCACAAGATTGATTGTTATGGGTCTAAAATTCTACGCCACAAAGTCTAAGATATCGAGAGTGGTTCTATATAATAAGACTGTCGTCACGAGTAACAATGATGGAGAATTTCTTTTTATTTCTATATGGTAAAGTAGGAGATTACACTACGGAGAAGAGGAGGACCGAGATTTGTCTAAGCGAACTTGAATTCCAACCAAATTTGTGTAAGGGAATCACAAAAATAGACCAGGACTAATTAACTTGAAAGGCAAAATAAGCAATGCTAATAAAAATACTCACACGTTACGAAAAACATCCTATATTTGAAATAAATAAAAAATACAGTGGCAAAATCGTTACGTAGCGACTTAATAAAAAAACATAATTAATTTCATTGAGAAAAAAAAATCGAGCATGTAAATCATTTTTGTAATATATAAATATTTTTGCTGCAAATAGCTTAAAAAATAACTTTCATTTTGTCCTCGATCATACAAATGGTTGTCGTTTGTTTCATATGTGTCGTTTCATAAAACATTGTCGTTTGTTCTCAGCGAGCTGTTTCCACAAGCTAGAAAACCCTACATAAGCCTTGTATTATCGTGGCCTCGCCACTCTCCATTCTCGTTCGCGCCGTCTAGGGTTTGTTCCTTCTCTGTAATCTTTCCTTTCCCATTTTCGATTCCGATTCTTCGCGGTCTCTGATTAGGGTTTCCCTGCTCATCATCCAGATCTCGCCGCTTCTCCTTTCCTTCGCACCGCCATTTCCGCCATGGTAATCTCTCTCTCCCTTTCTTTCTCATATTCCGATTTCCATGAATCCCGTCGATGTTTGAAGCTTAAGAGCTGATTCATTCATGGTTGTGACAGACGAAGAGAACCAAGAAGGCCGGTATCGTCGGGAAATACGGTACGTGCCTAACAGTTTAGCTTCATTTCTTCAGAAATGCCTGTTTTTGATTCGCAAATACCTAGGTTTTCATAATCTCTTAGGGCTTTTGATGTTATATAGTGCGAAGATTCATGACTGTTCTCAGTGTATTCAATTTCAGAGAGTTGTATTGTCGATAACGATTTCAATGGCGTTTGCAGGTACCCGATATGGTGCTAGTCTGCGTAAGCAGATCAAGAAGATGGAAGTCAGCCAACACAGCAAGTACTTCTGCGAATTCTGCGGAAAGGTAATATCATTCGAGTTTCGAGCTTGATCGGTGCGAATGAGTTGCCTTACATCGAAGCTTATGTGTACGATTTTGCTTTCCTGTGTTGCAGTATGCCGTGAAGAGGAAGGCCGTCGGAATCTGGGGCTGCAAGGACTGTGGAAAAGTGAAGGCCGGCGGTGCCTACACACTGAAGTAATACTCGATCCTTGCCTAATTCTTTGACCGATATCCTTTTCGTTAAATGAATTTTGTTCTAATTGTTGTGTTTTACAGCACGGCGAGTGCGGTGACGGTGAGAAGCACGATCAGGAGGCTGAGGGAACAGACCGAGAGTTAAACTCCTATCAGTCTCTTTTTTAGTGTTGTCGTTGCAAGGGTTAGTGATCACCGGCAACGTTTTTGAACTCTGTTTTCGTTTTTGTTTTATGTTCCGTCGATGAATTTTATTGTCTTTGAATTGGGAGAGTTTATTTGCACTGCTAGAACTCCGCTTGTAGCTCTTGACTTGTCTACGACATTTTTGTTGCATATTTCTATTTTCAGCTATGTTATCTATCGTGTGAGCTCAATTATATTCGCTCTGCTTTGGAAATTTGAAGCTAGTTCTTATGACGAATTGAATTACGATTGGCCTTTATGGGTTTCAGTCGATTCTCGATTAACGTTCCACTTGAGAAACTGGAGAAAAAAATAGATTCTTAGAGCATTTTTGTTTTAGATTACAATACTCAGGTAGTTTTGATAAAAAAACCAAGAAATGATCATATTTGCTTCCACTTTTTAAGCATTTTTAATAAATCCGCTACATACTTTTTTGAAGACTCGTTATAACCCTCAAAAATCACGAAGAGTCTTCAGAAGAAACCATCATTAAGTACTGGAGTCTGCATGAACTAATAAATGTTACAATTTTAGAATTGGAAAATGACCCAAACTTTCTAATAGAGATGTAATTCCTTCTGAGCTATTAGAGGTTTTCTGAGATTTTACTTTAGAGTGATTCATATATTTTATCGAGTATGATGGCTGTATTTCATTACTAATCTACTATTACGTTAGGTACTAGGAAGTAAGAACATGTTTTCCTATGCTCATGAGCCCAACAATTCGATGAACCAATGGATTTTAAAATTGTTGCAAAAATAAAAATCTGTATTTCTTTTTTGAACTTGGTATTTAATAGCTTTTTATTATTATTTTTGTTAAAAAATAAGACTCTAAGCAGCATAGTTGTTTGGAACTTTTCTTGTACTTCGGCAGTATGCATTCACCTTTAAAAGGAATTGGAATTTTGAACTCCCTTTTCTTGGACTAGTAATTTGTTTTTGTATATATATATTTTTTTTAATTTCCGAGACACTATTCAAAGTCGGGGTGCTCAAAACCGCTTAATGAATGAAAACTGTATGCATAATAGAACACAAAAGTAACATATTTTGAAAAGCTTATCAAATCGATGTTGAAAAATATTGTAGATTTGTATTTAAATTAAAATTAAGTTAGCGTAGGGTGGGTTGAAATGTCGAGCACTCTCTCCAATTACCAATATTTTTTCTGACGTGTCTATTAATTGATAATGACTTAGAACCCTTTTCGACACACCATTGCAAACGAATTTTTTGAAAACTCTCTTATTTTTATTAATTTGCTTATCAGTTTTTCATTCTGCTAATTCAACTTTCATACTTCCCAATGTTTTTTTTTTCTTCCGTGAGTCTTTCAATGACGGAGTTCAAGACGTTTCAATTCGCCGGCAGATTTTTAAGTGCTACGAAGTTAGCGGCCGTCCCGTTATATATAGAGAAGCTTATCGCCTAAAAAATCTCAAATATGTAGAGGAGGCGAATCAAGATTTAAGGAGAGCGTCCAACGCGTCTCATGAATCGTTAATAGTATTTTGTTTTAAACGATATCAATAATGATTTTGCGGATAATAATGACAAGCCGTTGATCATCAAATTCAAGAACACATCGTGTAATTTGAATATATTTGTTAATGCTTTACTAATATATTTCTCGTGTAAATGATTTATACAAATATATCTACCCAACATAGATATACACTTATATCGGTTGCATTTTAACAAAAATCGTTAATTATTTAGCTATTAGGAGGTTGACACTTCAGTTTATAATTTCATACAGAAACTTCCAAAGAATGGGTGAGTAAATGAGCAACCCTACGAATTCAAAGGTATAATTGTTCATAGTCTTCTTCTTTCTTAATTGTTCTATTTATTTTTAGACATGCATTCATTGCCCTCAATCCCATGTCAAGTTGTGAATGATCCATGATCACATTTGATTGTTATGACTTATGGGTCTGAAAATTTAAGGCAAAATCTCTGGAACATTGTAGACTTCTCAATAAAGTCACGAAGTAATAAGAATTAACTATATCAGTTGAATTTCACACTTATGAGTTATTCACGACTTCAATATGGAGCTCCAAATTATTGAATAGCAAACCATAATGAACCTTTTACCAAAAAATAACGTGGAAAATATCATTATCAAAATATGGGGACATGAAATCCTGGAAAATCCAGTAATGTAAAATTCAAATATTCAGACAATTTTATCACGCTGTACTATGATTACATATACTAATATCCTCAATGTGTACGCAAATCTCTTAAAATGATTATTGCACAAAATTATTAATTTTCTTTGGTAGTATTACTATTCAGTCCTATAAAGCTTTCCTTTCATTCATAATCTAAAGTCACTAAAATTTCAAAATAAAGAACCACAAAATAATATAATAAATCACGATCATTATGGACCCGTACTATGTACAAAAATAGCATAAATAATATTGATAAATCATAATATAGTTTATTAAGACTGCCCACCTTATATTTTCCAAAGGCATATCTAAAATAACATAAAGTACCTTATAACTAAAAAAACTTCAAGCTCATTATGTTGAGGATCTTGGAGCCAATAGAAGATATATTTTTGCCAAATCTAAGCCATTGAACGAAATCAGGATTTAGACGGTTTCAATTTTTAGCGTAATTATAAGAATTTAATCTGTAATTTTCTATAAAAAAAAAATAAAAAATAGTAGCAAACCCTTCTTCTTCTTTTTTTTTTTTTTTTTGTTGGGAGGGTTCCAACCTCATCACCCTTTAGGTAGTTCCGCCTAGAAAGTTAAAGTTATTATTATTATTTTTTTGTTTAGATGTGAATCGTATTCTAGTATCGGTTTTACGATATTGAGTTTATTTCGTAAGGAATTACACAGCTTATTTAAAAAGTAATTTTAATATTCAAATCTTCTCATAATGTAAAATTACAAAGTGACATGTAGGGACTGCAAAAAAATCCCAAGTCGCACATGAAATTCAGAGACTTGTGCGCCCCACAAACAAAGACTGTCGGGAGCTTTGGGGACTGACCCTGCACTCTACACAATCAATACAAAATCTCTATTTTATTTTATTGTCACGTTTATATAAAATAAAATAAAACCCATCATTAACCATAATATTACGGGTGGCAATTCGGATTTCGTTGTCATGTTCGTGTCGGGTTTTTATCATTTTTTTTACTTATTTTATGTAGATCTAGCTTAACGAGTCAGTCGCGTTCTCTTTAGTGTACGGAACCTGAGCCACTCTCAACGACGAAGAAATAGACTTCACGCGCTTCACAGTAAGATGCTCTATGACCTTCACGGAAGCTAGGTTTTTTTTATAATAGTCTCTAACGAGTATTATTTTAATTTTTAAATAATAGGTCTATTTTTCTTTTTCATTTTTCAAATCCTCTAATACATACAGTTACAAATTGCCGCGTATTAATTTTTGGCTTAGCAGCTGAAAGTGCAAGTTTGACACACAAGAATTTTAGTTTTCGCGCGCCACATGCCTTTATAGGATTCATCGGCCAATTCATCTTAACCCTTATCCTTTAGGCTCATTTACACGTGGCCCTGCCGGATTAGTTACGTTCCTTGAAATTAGAATACCACTATATATTTATCTAGGGTTATAAAAAAAAAAAAATTAGAAGATGTGTTAATTATAAAGAAATTCAGACATGGATGTACACTTCTTTTAATTGTATATATTGAGCTATTTTTTTTATAAATATTTTTATGATATTTTTACTGCCTTGCTTGGTAGTATTGCCTCAGAGTTCAGAGTCTTCAGACAATAACGTAGTACGACTTACACAGCGGATCAACAGAAAGGAAAAAAATACTGAGCAGATTTTAGGCTAAGAAACTGTACTCACAGTCACATGCCTTTCTTATGTATATTTTCTTGATTAATTCCCTATTAGTTTTGGATTCAAAGCGGTAAAAGTACTTAATTTAAAGTTAAGTGTGGCGGCAAGTACCCGAATTATTCAGCGACTAAAATGCCTAGTTTGGAGATAAATACTGTAGCACCAATTAATGAATCTATTTTTAAGCAAGTGTTAGTATGTTGGTGAATGATCCACTTGAGAGCTTGAATTCAACCATTTTATCGGAAAGGGATAGGTCCCGTTATCCGCTTGCTAGAGAAAATTAAAGTACGAACGACTGCTGAATATATTTTGCGATATAAAGGAGACGGACATGAAACTTGATGATTGCCGTTTATCATCAATGATTATCGTTGTCCCCGTTACCATTGTATCAGGCCGTCGCCGGTCCATACAAGCTTACTTAATAGGAAAGTCAAAGTGTACCATATGGTTTCTGACTTGCTGAAAAGGAGAAAATAGATGAAACATACTTGTATTAGTAAATTAGTATATTTGATTTATCGTAGAAGAAGAAAAAAAAAGCTAGTTTCTAAATACTTCATGTTTATGTTAAAAAAAGAAAAAGAAAGAATGGTTCCATAATTGCTTGTTTGTATCTTTTTTCCAATAAGAAATTTGCCATTTTTGGGACAAAAACACTTACGAGTTACGAGTACGACTATGAAATGACCAACCAAAGGATTTTCAACTGCTTGAAATCCATAAATATATGGTCCACATAGTAATCATGGACACTTCTGATTTTATAAATTCTCATTTTGCACTACAAATACCCCTAAATAACCTCAAAGTGGTATTTTGGGGCGATATAAACTCATTATTTACTTATCACAAGTTAAGTATATAATGTTATAATAAAGGTGCTTATTATCGAGAACTGTTGGAGTTACATATATGACAACATTATGTATTTAATCCGCAATAAGCAAACAATAAAATCATATCATCCTTAAATACTATTAAATAGTAGGTTCTTAATCATGTCACGTGAAATTTAATGGAAGACACTTAATGGGCTCAAGTTAATTACTTATCGGGAGACAATTTACATATACATAAATACTTCTGCCACAAATATCTCTTTTAAAAAAAAAAATTGAAACCCCGATATCAGTCTAGGAATAGAAATCTTATTCTATGAAGATAATCATAATAATTCCATCAAATTAAGAAATTTTGCAAGAAAAAAGCACGTAATAATGGGGACACATGCTTCTAAAGTTTATGATGATGATGAATGTGGATGGTGCGATTACAAATATGGGAATATAAAAAGAATAATTGTCTTATGTCGTAGAAAAATATCTCATGCTCTTCTCATACCAATAAAAATCACTTCCATTGTGTTATATAAGACAAAGATTCGTCGTTGCGTTGCGTCTCCAAATCATCACAAAGAAACTTGATAATTGAAGCAATTTATTTTTAAGAAAAAATTATTCTCCAACTTTTTAGTCTCTTTCTCGTATATAAGATTAGTTTTTAGTATTTTTTGAATTTTATTTTCATTTTTATGTGTATATATATTACAATTTTACGACTGAACGTGACCGAAAGCATGGTATCACACGCGCTATATCGGCGAGTTTCCACAAATCGGTTACATGGTTCATGTGATTCATGAAAAGTTCAAAATTAATTTATCATAAAAATGTGCAGCCCAAATTGATTGACGTGGCTTGCTTGTCTCCAAATTCAAGACCATCAAGAAGAGTGAACTCGGGGGCGACAACAATTAATATAAGCAATGAAAAGTAAGTTATATTGTGTTAAAAATAATTAATAATATCACAAAATATATATTTATCTTAAAATGAAGCGATCACATGAGCCACGCTTTGTCTTAGGATTACAAGCCGAGGATCGGCATGCCCGAATCAACTTAGGCTTAGGTTGCTTGCGCCCATCAAAATAACAATGCGAGCACGCCCACTTGTTGCACATGGAGGCGGTGCGGCATTCCATGTAAGACGGGAACGATAGATACGGTTTTTTAAGAATATCGGACACAAAACGTTGATGTAAGTTTTTTATGCTGTTTTTTTACCATTAAGACCGGTTAAAATCAGAGATGCGGCACTCAAAAGCGTGCCTCAGTGTTAGCACCGTTGAACATGGAAACAAACTGACCTATAATTATATGCCACTTTTGCCAGACTTTTTTGAGTCTCCCACCACTACCAACAACAACACGCATATTGATTGGCCAGTCTTACCCCCTAAAAAGACACTATTACCCCCACTCACCAACTTGACTCAAACACATCCAACAAAAACATCATATATTAAAAATAGACACTTTGATTTCAATTCAACCTTAAACTACTAACCCCACAAACTTAATTACATAAATATACTAAATTTATGTACTGGATCATTTACATAATTAGCCTCTCAAATATACTTAGCATGAGCCGATAAGAGGAGGATCAGGCGATTAGCATGCAGGTGCGTGACAAAACTTGGGTTGCTGCGGTCCGTGGCGCGGAGGCGGAAACGGCCCTCAAAAATAGTGCTCGACGTCCCATGTACACGAGCTGAAATCGCCTGTCAAGTCCATGAGAACTTCGCCCCGATCCTCGTTGGGGATCGGGAAGGTGACCTCGGTGAACAACCTCGCCGGACGCACTAACTCTTCGTGTAGAAACCGCGAGTCGACGTCGAATAATTCGTTTCCCAAACAGAATACTTCAGCCCCGCCGCAGCCGCTGGGAACCCAGGTCGGAGAGGGCAGCTCCTCGGACCAGCCACGGACGAGAACCGATGTCGGGGAGGCTGCTGCATTCGGGCACTGAGCCGAGTCCCTCACGGCATCGTTCGGGTCCTTCACCCGAACCGGTTTGGGGACCGGACAGGGAACCGGCCGGGGGAAATTGGTGATGGCTTGGGCTCCTTTGAACCGAATCGCCGCCGCGTCATAGACCCTCGCGGCTTCCTCGGCGGTGTCGAACGACCCGAGCCAGACCCGAGCGTGCCGGGCCGGGTCGCGGATCTCCGCCGCCCAGCGTCCCCACGGACGCTGTCGGACCCCGCGGTATTTCTTCGTGGCGGAGGCGACCCCGGCTCGGGTCTTCGCCGGCTTGGGGGAGAACGATTGGATTCTGATCTCGTGCACGACTCGCTTCACCGTCACTGTGGGCGCGTTCTTGCCGTCCTCGTCGTCGTCGCCGGACGAGTCCGTGGCGTCGTGGTCGGTGGCGAGAATCCGAAGCAGCCGCAAATCTGGAAACGAAGAAGGAGAGAAGGAAGATTTCAGGAGCTTTCTGGTCACGCCTCGGTGCTCCTTGATCTTCTTCACTGGACGAAAACGACGAGACATTTTCGCAGCTTCTTCTTCTTGGTTTGAATCATCGAAAGAAACCCAGAACAAGAATTTTCAGAGTGAGGAGAGAGAGAGAAGAGAGTGATCCTAGTCTTGCGACTTGCGAGTCCACTTTTTATATTTATTTTTGAATATTTTTTTATTTTCGAAACTGGGATTCTGATTTGATTTCCTTTTTTTTTTTTTTTTCTGAACACTAATTCTCCTCTTCAAAAGCCGATTGTTGGGAGAGAGCCGGTGAATCCGGTTGCCGGTGAGATTGAAGACGACTCGCCGCATATATGTGGCTTATCCTCTGTGAGTGCGACACGTGTCCCACGATTATTCTTGGAGCCCAAGAAACATCATCTGACCTTTAATTGCAGTGATGGGCCTGGAATTTTATGTCCTTGCGAGTTGTCCTTTAATTTTTTATTTTTGCAATAATACGTCTAATTCTTTTGTATTGTCGCATTTGACTCCTTTCCATTAACACAAGAAGCAATGTATTAATTTGTAAATAACCCATCAATATTATGAGACTGCTATCAAGTAATTAATAATTCTAGTTATGTTAGAAACAAAATCACCAAAAAAATAACGTGACGTCCAAAAGTTAAAATTTTAACAATTAGAGGATAATGTATTAGTTTTTTAAAGGTGTTTCTACCAAAAAGTATAATTAATGAAGAAAACTGTACAGCCATTCAAAATTTAGGGGTATTATCTGAATTACTCTAGTTTTATCTGTTCTTCAGGTCACGTGACCATTAGAACACCCAAGTCATAGAACACGTGGCGTCACCCTGTTTTATCGGTTTTTATTTATTTTATTTTTTTGCTAATTCAGTCACGCTAGTCACTGTTTTGACTTGGTACTAAAGGGTTTTATTTAAAATCCAACAAAATATTTGTTTCCTTTTTAAATTCCAATATTTAATTTTGCGTTTTATTATATTCCCACTATATGCTTGTCAACCAAGGATTGGACTCTTCATATTCTGTTTTTTTTTTTTGTAATATAAAATTATTATTATAGCATCTACTAATTAATTAACCAATCAATCAATTTATTTACACGTACATCCTTAACAATTGGTACCTACCATTTAATAGGAAGTATTTGAATTTTTGACCTAATATTCTGCTTTGATTATACTTCCCATTTCTATTTTAGCTCAGAACTTTGTCACATTTAGTATGTTACTTGCATCCCAATTCATACGAATAATACTCCTTGTATTTAATCATTTGTAGAGCATGCTTTAAAAAAATTAATGTTATTTAATGTAACATCATGATTTGGGTGCTTTTATTTATTGTTTGTTTAATTAATTCCAGCTTGATAACTGGCTGCAATTATATGCTATAATGTACGTCGAATAAAAAGATTATTAGATTGGAATTTCATCTCAAAATACCGTGAATTTATATTCGAAAAATGGTAATAAAAAGTGTCAATATATTTCAAGAGAACCAAATTTCACTGTATAAGAAAATAAAAGAAAAGTTATAACTGATTGAGAAAAAATTGATATTAGAATGTTATCACGTATTAATTATCATAGTGGAAAACGACATCGTATTAACAAGATATTCAATAATTTTAAGTGTTTGGAATGAAAGGTGTGGCATGGGAAGATGAGAAGTTAGGTTGGAAATGGGAAAATAACCTTATCACTTAATTGCTGCCATTTTTGTCACTGATTTCTCATTCACCTCATCTCACTTGAGTTTTACTTTTACCCCCTTTTTTGTTGTCTATATATAAGTATACAAAATAATAAAAATAAAAATCATTGAATTGTGAACTTAAAAAAAAAATACGACTTACGAGCGCCGTTAACTTTGTAATAACGTCTTTATATGATTATTCATTTTGTAAAATAACTATATTACACGTCCATATTGTCGTAACGTCTTTATATTATTACATTTCGAATATAGCAAGTGATTCAATTTTCATTAGTTTTATAGGGTACTCGTGAATTTCAATAAAGGACAAACTACAAAATTGAGAGAGTGGTATAATCATTTTACAAAGTGAAGAGAAACGATAAACTAAGATTAAAAAAAAAAATACTATGTTGGGGGTACATGAGAATATTTACAATTTTTTCTTACTAGATTAAAATTTTATTGCGTTGTCAACTTACAACTGGTCAGAATTTAGAGTCTTCTTAAGAAATATATTGCGTTTTACTTTTTTATTTTATTTTTATATCTTGCTACTATATTTTGTCAAAGAAAAAACTTGAAAAGAGTTTGGTTTTAATATTAACATATAAAACACGTGCTTAGTCACATTGTTTAGGAGTCCTTATAAATCTTTGTCAAAGTAAGGGTGTGGTATTCATTTGAAGTTTTAAGTGAAAAATGGACAAGAAAATACATATTAGTTTACGGAAGTGATATCTTCAAAAGATTTATTTATATTTATATTTTTAGTTTTAGTTTTTTTTTTTGGATTATTTACTTCGAAGAGAAAGTCAAGCTCCAGTAGTCAAGACTAAACCGGCAGAGGCAGGTCGGCTCGGGCAGCGGGTGCCGAGTTGAATTAGCCTACCGTCTTTTTTTTTAGTGTTTTTAGTTTACAATGAAGTAAAAATATATTTTTATATATATAAATAAAATTGAAATCCACGGAACGAATCATTATTAGAGTGAGTTTTGCATGTTCTCTTTAACTCTCCGGGACGGACAAACCGTGCCCAATACCATCTCGAGCGCGGGTTGTTAGAAACCTCTTCAAGGTTGAAAACGTCGGGACTTGAATCACACATATGATGCGCTTTCCTAATAGTATTTCGAGCACTCTTGAACGTCTTAGAGTCTGCGCGCAAAAATACACAAGATAAAACAAGGCTTGATGAACAAAGTGACAAAGACGATGAACACTTTCTTCAGAAAGCAAGAACACGTTATATGGGAAAAGAGAGAAAGTTTTAGAACACTTTTTCTCTATAAAAGTGTTTGTGTTGAGAATCGTATATTCTTGTGAATCAGCTCTTCAGTATATATAGAACTCAGTAACGGTTACAATTGGAAGGTAGCGACTCTTCGATTTGTCAGTTATTGGTTCAAACTCCAACGGCAAGTAACTGTCCTCAACGACTAGAAACTGTCAACCGTCACTTATCGACTTCGATGAAGTTTATTCTCGATGAAGTTCCTCGTCAACCTCGTCGAGATATCTTAGATGAAGTTCGTCGTCCTCAACTAAGTTCATCGTCAAACTTCGACGAGGCATCTTCGAGGAAGTTCGTCGTCCTCGACGAAATGCCTCGAAGAGACGTGTATCGCACTTCATCCTCGATGAAACTCTTCGATAAGATTACTGATTCAGCATTCTCTCCTCATAATCTTTATTAGAACATTATTAGAAACACAAATTCCAACACGAGTTGCTCGCGCCCAACGTAAAGGCGTGACGGGGCCACTCTGGTCTGCCCATTCGAAAAAGCCACCAATCCACTACGTAGGCTCGAACATTGCGAAATGTGATACACAAATGAACGATAAGAATTAAACTTTAATGACAAAATGCTAAAGTATCGCTATTCAAGGTAAATCAAATATATTAGGTCAACAATCATCCTAAATAACTTACTATTGTCTATTGAAGCAAATAAAGGCATATATATACGATATAATGGGAAAATAAATCATGTCATTGAATATTCATGAAATATGTAATTATCATTTGTCTTAAAAATATATCGGACGGGTCTCAAATCGGAGAAAATGCGAGGGGTTATCCGTTATAGTGTTGTTAAAAATTTAAATCTTAAATACCTAACAATTTCGGAGGCTACAATTTATACTTTTGGCAACATTACGAATACGGATTACGATTGAAAAATCGAATATGTCAACAATTTTCACATACTCTTTAAGTATTTTTGCTGCAACCTGCAAATATTTGTAAATACTATATATTATTGGTAACCATACTAAATAAATAGTAGCTGTAATTTGTAATAAAAATGATCAAAACAAAATTAAAGAAAGTCGTAAACGCTTCCCTGATACTTATCCACTTGAAACTTTATACACATGCACGTGTTTTCTTATTCAAATGTTTGGAATTTGAGTATATATGAGACCGTACGGAAATTTTCTTTTGGTGACTATTAAATTACTAATTAAGAAATGGTCTTTATCTTTTCTTTTTTCGTCTTTTAGAAATTATACTCTTCTTTCTTTGATTGAGGGATGGGTGAGTTAGATTCAAAGGAAGTGGCAGTTGATACGAATTAGGGTGTATGAATTGCAGCATTTTGCAACTTGCTAGTTATTTTTTGACCAAAAAGTGAAACTTTGGGCCCATTTTTGTAGCTTAGGAATAAATTGTTTTAAGTTCTGAATAAGGTGTCAAAAAATGATAAAGATAATTCAGCCTTATGGCTTATTCCTTCTGTCCTAAAAAAATGGAAATGTTCACAAATAGACAAGAAAAAATAAAAATGAAAATGAAAATGAAATTAGGCGCTTTTATTTTTAATATATTTGATGATAACAATTTAAAACAATTGTTTTGTCAAAATTCTATTTAAAATAGGTTTTATAACATCCACGCAAACTTTTAAATTGGAAATTTGGAATCCAGTTACTACAATGTCAACTTTTTCTCTTTCACAAATTAGAATTGCTAATTTAAACCCGTTCTCTATTCAAAGTTTCAAACCAGTAAAATGCCCATTTTCTTACAGGCTTCCAAAAGAAATACGGTTTCACTAGACTCGTAACAGCAATGAGAGGACATTTTTTAATTCTAGGAATAACGAGATATAGAGGCGAGATCGTCAAATTTCAGTTTTGCACTTTTTGTTTAACCCGTAATTGCTACCTTGAGAAAATTTTTATGAAGGATCAAAAGCGCAAAAAACTACTAGTTAATTAACTTTTGCAATAGTATCGATCAATGTTACAATACACTTTTGCATTTATATATTAGCAATAGTAATATATAAAGGAGACACTCTATTACAATGCACTTTGGTGGTTGTTTGTCAATCTATCAGTAAAACGAGTTTCCATTCAAATCCCCACATTTTGATCTGTGTGCATTATTTTGGAGTGTTGGGGCCTTTGAACCGATAAGAAAGTAAGTTGATTTTCATGTGAAGTATACCTGTTATCAATATATATCATTTCTTGAACTACATACAATTAGAGGTGTCAAGTGGGCTGGGGTGGGCCGGCCTGGCCCACAACCCGTTAAGCTCGCATGTTAAACGGGGGCGGGTCAAGCCCGCCCCGTTTAATGTGCGGGGTGGGGCGGGGCGGGTTTTGGAAAAGCCGTCAAGGCCCACCCCGGCCCATGAACCCGAACCCACAATGTTACAGGGCGAGGCGGGGCGGGCTTTTTACGAGTAAATTTAGTGGGCTTTTACGAGTCGAATTTAGTGGGCTTTTATGAGTCGTATTAATTGGGCTTTTACGGGTCAGATTTAGTTGGGCTTTTACGAGTCAAATAATGAAATTGATTAGTAAGTTATGAAATTGATTAGGGAATTATAACTTGAAAGTTTAAATTTAATGAACGTTGAATTGATTCGTGAATTGATTCGTGCATATCAAGATGTAGAGGTTAAATAGTGAATATGATAGTGATAATTGAATAATAAAATGATAATAAGTGATTTTGAAATTAATTATTGAATATAAAATTAGAATAGTGATTTATGAACATGGCCAGTAATCATAAATTGTAAAGTTGAAACTAGTGAATTAAGAATATGCTTTATACATGAAATTAATCAATGTTGCAATTGATTAAATCATTCTCAAATTAAAATTAAAATTAAATAATGCAAATCGATTAGCGAATTTTGATTAAAAAGTTAAAATTTAATTAAAAAATTTAAGAGCTACATTAGTAAAATATATATACAAAATATATTATTAGATCATGTAATATAAATATAATTTTTAATTTCTATAACAATAAAATATTTAGGGTAATTTTTTATAATATTTTTATTCGTATAAGTATTACAACTTAATAGTTTTTTAATTTAAAAATATGGTTTATGTAGGCTTTTTTAGGGACGGGGCGAATTGGCCACGGGGCGGGTTTATGTGAGCTTCGGGGCGGGACGAGTCGGGCTTTTGAACGGAGCGGGGCGGGACGGGTGGGCTTTTTGGGCGGGGCGAGGCGGGTTCGGGGCGGGCCTAGGAAAGCATAACCCAGCCTGACACTTTTGATAGGGGCGGGGCGGGGCGAACCCGCTTTTTTACAAGTCGGGGCGGGTGGGCCTGGGCCGGCCCACTTGACACCTCTACATACAATTTTATTCTATGAAATTTATAATTACTAATTAGTCTCTCTACATGCATACTCGTAAGCTAAATTATTGAAACTTTCTTAAATAATAGCATATACTAGTTATTTCATTTCATGTCATATAACATATCAATAATATCTAACATAGTATTTTAGTTAGCCTAGCATATAATCCTATGTAACAACTCCACAACAAGATATAGCTAGCGAGTAGCAAGTTTGTTAACTAGATTGTTAATGAAAAAAATGTTAACAGGAGCTGTCGTTAGTTTTTCTTGGGTGCGGGCAGACCTTACCCTCTGCGCGTGCCAACCCCAGGCCGGCAACAATTATTTAAAACAAAAAGGAAAGTTCCAAGAGTTTGTGAAAATAATTAGTGATGACAGAATGGTATATCAAGCAACATCGTTCATCGATGTTCATATTCATAGTTTGGGATACAAAGTCTTGATTTTCAGAGGGCAAGCATAATAGACCTATCCTTCAAATGTCTATTACAAGATTGAAAAGCAGAGGACAAACTTCTTTAATACATAGCAAGAAATATAAGTGAAAATCCTAAAATGCCCTCACCACGAAGCATGTTAGCCCATGGCGTACTTCTGGGTCCAGCTCCTGGCAGTCGTCTCGTACTTGGTCCTATCCGTCTTGTACATGTGGGCTATCTCCGGCACCAAAGGATCGTCCGGGTTCGGATCCGTCAACAAGGAACAGATCGAGAGCAACACCTGCAATATAAACAGAATTCATTCTTACAAACTTAAACTTTAAAATTAATGCAAGATAGATTATGCATATGTGGATGCTAGCTTTGAAAGAAACCCAACGATATCTTGTGTATATCAGCGTTCGAATGACGATAAAGACCTCGATTTTAGTATGGAGGGTTTTTAATCCAGCCAGAACATACTGCTGTCAGTGGGCCTACCCGGCTTTAAACCCCCAAAGTTCAATTAGACCCCCAAAACACGTTAAAATTATCGCCAATGAGTTGGTTGAATTTATAATGGGGTTTTGGAAAGCTATATTGAATCGAGGAATTGTAAGTCCATGATTAGTGCATATTAAACCGAATGATTTTTCAAATATTTGGGTATGTGGTCACATTTCATTAATTTGAGGACCTTAATTTGTATATAATGTAATAAACTAATAAGTATATGAATGTAGACTCCTACCCCATGATCAATCAACCTTCAGGGCTACTTCTTACCGTAACTAGGTTATGCACATGATAAATATACTTTTAATGCATACAATCTACACCATTGAGTTTTTCTAAAGCAGTTTTAAAACCATGATATTACTCTAATTTTTACAAGTATTAAGCATATTTTTTAATCAGAATGTAGCTGATCTCGTCGCATAGAAATGATGATCGAGTGGAAGACTAGAAAACACGACTCCTTTATGCTAATTAGAGATCATTCTTATCAGCATCATATAACAAAGAAGCCATTTGAAAAATCAGGACCTTAGAGATTGTCAAAGCAGGGCTCCACTGTTCTTTCAAAATGTCGAGACATATACTGCCGTTGCTGTTGATGTTTGGGTGGAAAACCTTCGTTCTGAATGCAACCTGCAAAAATATATCGATGAACAGTAAGAAGAAACTCTTAGAAAGCTCACATAGTCACACTGATGGTCAATCAGCACAGCCAGAGACTTAACCATAAGCTTAACCAATCAACTTTCTCATGCTCATTGTAATTGGTAAAACATAGCAACACCATAATATAAAACGTACATACGAATTACCAATACGATGAAGCTATGAAAATTATCAATATAAACAAATTCCTTCCTTCAATACAATGGTATTTTAGATACTAAATAAGAATAAGCTACGAAAGGAATAGGATTCATCGAAGCAGCATGACATACCCTTCAACTTATATTTCAGTTTCCTATACCTTAGGTGGCTTGAAGGGGTAGTCCGGTGGGAAATGAATGGTTACGAGAAAAACGCCACCGGCGTAAGGACTATCCGGAGGACCCATTATCGTAGCTTGCCAGTGAAACATGTCTTCAGCCACAGGACCTGTCAAAATTCACCAAGCCAAGTTTCATTTCAAACCATTCAATTGCGTCAAGTAACAGCAAAGATGAAACTTTTCATTTTCCTAGAAAAACATGCACAATCTCATCTGAAAAAACTTCAATATCAAGTCCTGATTCATCGATGAGCTAGAACGGCGAAACAGCTACAGAACCTAACAAAATCTACGATTTTCCGACGCGTAAGAGCAAAACCTAGACGATCAAGGTCTAACAAACAAGGAACCGCGCGGATCGAACCCTAGGAAGCGCCTGAACCACGAAAACGCGAGGAAAAAAGACGGCGAAAAACGGAAAATTGTGTTGTACCTGCGCTGCAAGAGGTGGGAGGGTCTTTCTGGAGATCCTTGAGCTCCTTCAAGATCCGCTTGGAAGCCATGGATGAGCGTTGAAGATCGGCACGGATCTGAAGGAAAGAGAGAGGCTTCGGAGGAGAGAGAGAGAGAGGAGAGAGAAGCGAAATGGGGACGATGATGATGTACAAAAAGAGGACCAGAGGAATGTGCGTGTGCGTGCGCGTGTGCGAGACGTCGCTTTCGTGCGGTGTGTGAACCTGGTTCCGTGCCCGCTCAGATTCCATCTGGGCCGTCCGCTTGTATGACTTCTTTGATCCTCTTAGATGGACGGCTGTGGTTGGAGATTCGGTGGCGATGAACTGAGACTGGGACCATGGGATTCCCTTGCGGGACCCGCCCGTTGCGTTACGATTCGTAACGCTGTTACGAGGTTTGAAACCCACTTGACCTTCCTTCACTCTCAATTGTGCAAAATTTATTCATAATCATAATAAAAAAAGTAATTTATTACGGCATAAGTAGCTATAAAATAGTGTTTTGACTTGAGCAGTTATAATCTCATTGGTTGTTTATCATGGATTTAGCTTCGAATATTACGATGTATGTGGTTCCGTTGATTTTTGTTAGTCTTTCAAATTAGGGGCTTAGAAATTAGAATACACATTTATAACATTAAAAATTTATTCAGTAATAAACAAACAAGGAGATTATTTGACTAAAAAATATTGTTTACGAGTATTTATGCCATGGACGTCTCACGTCTCTATTGACTCTTGCAACGAAACTATAACGTATTCAAATTATTGAAATAAGCTTATTGAAATGCCCGATAGTTCTCTCTTTGCTTTTGCACTATATATGAAAATGCCTTGAAAATTATAATTAAATTAAAATTAAACTTACGTTGAATAGTTTAAAAATGTCAAAATTTAGTGGACAAATATCTCTTCAATTATCAAAATTTGTCCCGACTTTCGCAGTGCTAAAAATTAAGCGAGAGCATTACGAAAATTAAACTCGACTACTTATCATTCTCACATAGTTATTAAAGTTTGAGTTGGATACTCTTGTTGAGACTTCAAAAACAAAGTTCAACAAGTTTCAGTTTGTTAATGGACCTAGAAATACTACGAACTTGAAAATTGAGAAAAATTATCACCGACGAATTACTAGCACATACTCAACGAGCTTTAAAGAGAAAGTCTCATGCACTTCACTAATCAATGATGGCTTTCTAAAACTCGGCGAGAGTATACTTTTTCGGAATTAAAACCACAAGCAAATACTCGTCAAATTAGAAAAATCCACTAGAAAGTGAAATGATGGTCTAAATAGTTTCTCCATATATTATTAATTTACAATATAACTAACATATGCATATGGATTTTTTTGAAGAAAAAAAAATTACAAAAGTTTATCGATCAAGTCATAGGAAAATAGACAAAACATAATTTATGGGTAACAAGATCTTTACCCACTTTAACATTTGAGAGACTCATTCATGAGAGTAATCTATATTGACTTGAGCTTTTTTTTTTTTCTTTTTTCTCTTAACTAAAATTTGGTTTTTAAACTTGAGTTTTCTTCCAATAGTTATAATTGGGCCTACTCGACTCAGTTTAACTATGCATGCATTAATATAAGCATATTAAGTGAGATTGACATATGGAATGGGAGAGTCTAACCAATCATAATATATTATAATTTATACAATATATGTATTATGAATATATAAATCATAATATGCTGTTGGTGGATTATAATATAGTATAGTCCACTCAGGTAACTAAGATCACAAAAGTGCCAAAGTAAGGCTAAAGTTAAACTCCAAGTATACATCAAAAAATTCACTTAAAGCTAAAAGTGCCTTCAATTCAATTATTGCATTTTTTTTATGAATCAGTCAATAATACACGATCTTCGTTAGTCATTATTTATTACTAGTAGTGTAGGGTGACCAGGAGTTGCTCGGCTTATATAGACAACTATGGAGCGGGCCCGTAGGCAGCTCTCGCCTACAACTCGTGCCAAGTCTAACCCGGAGATCGGCTATCCGACCACTTGAAGAAGACTAACTATTACCATCCTTCACATTAGAAAATAAGTTTAGAATCTTGACATTTTTATATATATATATATATATATATTATATGTATGTAGATATATAAAAGTCGCTATTATTTATTTGTAAACTAACGGCTATATAAGGTGAAAAATAATAGAAAATAACAAATAATTACATGCAATTAATATTGTCTTGAAACAAATTGTAACAGCAATTGGAACAACAAAATTAAAGCCATATTTATGTAATATAAAATGTGAAGCTCATCTGATATGGTCAAAGATTGTAATATAATCCAATCAAGTAACACATTCATGGCCCAATATCTTCATTTATATTGTAATGTCAATTGTATAGTGTGTGTATGCGATGGGATTAAATAAATAAAAAGGCCATTGATTGTGGAATGGATAAGTTCGGAAGCTCCTTTCAACGACATCAAATCCACAAAGCAGATATCACGATATATAAATATGTATAATGTATGTACACGCACTTGACACTTAATCTACTTTCTCTAATAAGAATTATGTGAAAATCAGAGTTGGGAAAGTTGTGATTTCCATTCATGAATTGAGTATTTACAACTCTAATTACAATAAAAATAAATTGTGGTAAAAGTACCAAAACTATAAAACACTCACTAAGCTATACAATATTCAACACTCCCCCTCAAGTTGGGTAGTATATGATATACAACCCAAGCTTGGAACTAAGTTCATCAAAAGAACTTCGAGGTAAAGCTTTAGTGAGGATGTCCGCAATCTGAAGCTTGGAAGGAATGTAGCTCAAGTCGATGATGCCACCATTAACCTTCTCCGAAATGAAATGTCTATCAATTTCAATGTGCTTCGTTCGGTCGTGATGGACTGGATTCTTGACAATTCTGATTGCGGCCTGACTATCACAGAACATCTTGATAGCCCCTGGTCGATGCATCCTTAGCTCTTTCATGAGCCTCTGCATCCACATTCCCTCGCATATGCCTAATGCAAGAGCACGGTACTCGGACTCTGCGCTACTACGAGAAACAACCGATTGCTTTTTGCTTCTCCAAGTAACGAGGTTACCCCATACATATGAACAATAACCCGAGGTTGATCTTCGATCAGTGGCTTCTCCAGCCCAACTTGCGTCAGTGAAGATCTTGACCTTACGGTTCTCAGATTTCTTGAACAATAAGCCATGACCTAGGGTAGACTTTAGATACCTCAAGATTCGGTTCACGGCTTCCATGTGGTCCTCGTTTGGGTTGTTCATGTGTTGACTGACAACACTGACAGAGTAGGCGATGTCTGGACGTGTGTGCGAGAGATAGATGAGTTTACCGACAAGTCTCTGATATCTCCCTTTGTCGACGGGAGCGCTTTCGGCGAAATGAGAGAACTTCTTCTTCGGATCCATCGGAGTGTCAACCGGCTTGCAACCAAGAAGACCGGTTTCTTGAAGTAAGTCAAGTACATACTTCCTTTGGGAAATAGCAATGCCTTCGTCTGATCTTGCTACTTCCATACCCAAGAAGTATGGTTGCGAGTACTTGCTTGAGTTTTGCGATTTCCTCCGAGTCATCACCGGTCATGATGATGTCGTCAAATGAGAATTGCAATCTTTCCATTGTTGTTCCGTTTTAACGAAGAGAGTATGATCGGCTTGACATTGGAGGTATCCGCTGGAAGTGACGGCCTTGGTGAATTTTTCAAACCAAGCACGAGGAGACTGTTTTAAGCCGTACAACGACTTTTTCAGTCTGCAGACTAGGTGACGATTGGAGTCTTTTTCTAGTCCTGGAGGTATCTTCATGCAGACTTCTTCTTGAAGGTCGCCATTGAGGAATGCGTTCTTGACATCAAGCTGAAATAGTGGCCAATCCATATTTACGGCAAGAGAAAGAAGTACTTGTACCGTGTTTAGTTTAGCCACTGGAGCAAACGTCTCTTGAAAGTCGATTCCTTCAGTTTGGGTGAAACCCTTTGCGACAAGTCTAGCTTTGAATCTCTCTATACTCCCATCGGTCTTGTACTTGACTGTGAAGACCCATTTACATCCCACAGGGCGTTTTTCGCGTGGCAATGCAGTGAGACTCCATGTTCTGTTGCTATCCAATGCTCGAATTTCTTCTTCTGCTGCATGTTTCCAAGCAGGAACCTGAAGAGCTTCATGATAGAGCTAGGGACCTTGATGCTATAAAGGTTAGTGATAAAAGCTCTATATTTCGGATTCAACTTGTTGTAGGCAACATAACGTTCAATGGGATATTCGGTGTTCCCATGAACAGGTTTCTTACGAACGCCTTTTCGGAGAGCAATAGGGAGTTCTGAATCATCGACCACGGGTTGAAGAGTTTCCGTACCTGATGGATTAGTCGAGGTAGAGGGAGTCGGATCCGGATCTTGGCCGATTTGACGATGCGAGGAGGTCTCTCCATGTTCAGGAGACCGAGATGAGCTAGGAGAAGAGTCTGAGATATTTTCGACAACCATATCAAGAGTGTCGATTGGTTGGATTGAAGATGATGGGTTTTCGGGTTGATTTTCTTGATTGATTTCCCCGATTTCCCAATCCAGAGTGTCGATTGGTTGGATTGAAGGTGATGGGTTTTCGGGTTGAGTGTCTTGATCGACTTCCCCGATTTCCCCAATTTGAGATTCCCAAGAATTTTCCCCCTGGATGTCGGATTTGGGAAAGAAAGAATCACCTTCAAAGAAAGTAACATCCATGGTGTGATACGTCGTGCGAGTAGATGGACAATAACATCGATACCCTTTTTGATGCAACGAATAACCCAAAAAGATGCACTTGACAGCTCTAGGATCGAGCTTTGACCGATTTTGTTTGTGGACATGGACAAAGGCGGGACACCCGAAGACCTTTTTTGGTAGGTCAGAGGAGAAGGATAGGAGATGAGGATGAATCTCACTAAGGACTTGACGAGGTGATAGGAATTTTAGGACACGACTCGGCATACGATTGATGAGGTAATTTGCTGTGAGGATCGCATCACCCCAAAAATGTTTTGGGACAGATCGGCCAAACATAATGGACCGAGCGACTTCGAGAATGTGTCGATTTTTTCGCTCAGCAATACTGTTTTGCTGTGGAGTATCCACACATGAGCTTATGTGGACAATTCCTTTTTCAGTCAAGAACGGAGAGAGAGTTTGGTTGAAGTAATCCCGGGCGTTGTCCGTATGGAGAACTTGCACACGGGTATCAAATTGGGACTCAACCATGGAGTAGAAACGTTTGAAAATTGGAGCAGCTTCAGTTTTGTCTTTCAGAAGATATGACCACGTCATTCGAGTGTGATCATCGATAAATGTGATGAACCATCTAGCTCCGCTGGTGTGACGTACCCTTGAGGGCCCCCATATGTCGCTATGAATCACAGAAAAAGGTTTTGATGATTTAAGGTAGCGAAATTCCTTGTCGGGTAAGTTCCGACCCGCACGAAAGGCGTAGTCGACGCTTCGGAAGGAATGTCGGGTATGTTTTTCAAATTCACACACTTGATAGTTATAATGAGAAGACTTGATTTTGATGAACAAATTTGGAAATGCTTTTTCAAGATGTGGGAAACTGGGATGACCAAGGCGATAGTGCCATAACATAACTTGATCTTCGACAGATACATGATTTGAAAGAGTTATAGCACTTGATGACACATGACCTTTGTCGGAATCTGGAACTTGTGTTACCAGAGAAGTTGTATCGTTGAACATGTAGAGGCCATCGCGCATCTCACCTCGACCAATTTCCTTTCCAGAACCCACCACCTGAAAATCACAAAAGTCGGCAAAAAATCGTGAAATGCAATTAGAATCACGTGTGATCTTACTGACAGAAATCAGGTTGCAAGCAATTTGTGGAACAAATAACACCGAGTAAAGTGTAATGTTCATAGATAGTCGGATAGAGCCGATTCCAACAACCGGAATGAGAGTCCCATCAGCATTTCGAACTGTTGAACCCCGTGGGCAAGGTCCAAGGGTGAGAAAATAACTCTTGTTACCCGTCATATGGTCTGATGCACCTGAATCAACGATCCAAGTGTTGCTCGGGCGAGTTAGGGCGAGGCTGACAGAGGTCACTCCTGTGTGAGCATGGATGCTATTTGGTGAATCGGTGGTGAATTGCTTGCTGATCCTCATCTGTAGGGACTTCAATTTTTCCATGAGTCGGTTCATGTCCTCTCGAAGATTAATATCATCAGGGCTAATAGTGGACGTGGGTCGATCCGTGCAATTTGTTGGTTTGCCGTGCAATTTCCAACATTGGGATCTCCAATGACCATGAGCATCGCAGTGATCACACCAAGGACGTCCTCGACGTTGTGTCGAGGAGAAGAGTATGGGAGTAGCGGATTTGGCCCAAGAAGACATAATTTATCGGATACTTATCGGGAGGAATCAACCCAGAAAAAATAAATTTCTGGTTGTGGGCAAACCCTTTTTGACGCAGGGATACCCAAGAGAAATTGTGAAACTTCTGTGTGTTGGAACACCAAATCTGGTGTTGGAACACACAGAAATAGAACACAAAATCTGGTGTTGGAACACACAGAAATAGAACACCAAATCTGGTGTTGGAACACTAAATCTGGTGTTGGAACACACAGAAATGAGCCCAAAAATGACCTGATTCCCCCTTTACGTGTGGGACCCACCACAAATGGAATTCCCAAAAATACCCCCTTGAATATTCGCACGCAGAGAGGAGCTCGGGAGAAATGAGACACCGAGCAGAGGACGATGATGGGTCGACGCCGGAGATGGCCGAGATGCGAGATGCCGATCTGGAAGAGGCTTAGCTGGAATTGAGAATGAGCAAATGAGACCGGGTCTGACCTCCGCCGGATAAGAAGCTGGTTACACGATGTTGCAGGTCGCCAGAAGCCTGAACGGTGACGGCGGCGGCTAGGGTTACACGGGAATAAACGGTGACGGCGGCTAGGGTTTTTGAACTTTCCTAGAGCACTTGCTCTGATACCATGTGAAAATCAGATTTGGGAAAGTTGTGATTTCCATTCATGAATTTAGTATTTACAACTCTAATTATAATAAAAGTAAATTGTGGTAAAAGTACCAAAACTATAAAACACTCACTAAGCTATACAATATTCAACAATATGTATATTATTTTTTCTTAAAAAAGTAATTCTATTAGTCAAGATTGTGTGGTTACGAAAATATTTTTCGCAGTGTTAAAACAAGCTGAAACTATTGAAGTTGAAAATAACGCAAATAAAATTCAACTACAAATAATGATACGCAAATAAAATTCAACTACAAATAATGATATATAACACAGGATATAGCTGTAACCTAAGACGAACCAATTACGAAAAGAAAAAAAAAAGTAGATAATAAGACATTATGTCCAATTTTTTCACATTCACGTCTTAGTATTTCTTTTTTCCTTCTTAACTTGTTCAGCTTCAAAGAAATTTTGTAAATATAGGACCAAATTCTTTTTTGTTTTTGAAAATTCCGGAACATATTTCGTTAGTTTATTGTTTAATCCTTTTTTTAATTTTAATATTATATCAAATCTCAATCTAACATAGTCCCGGCCTTGTCATAAGGTGAGAGAGGCTATGGCCGTAGGCCCATTTTTTTTTTTTTTTGAGTTTTTTAACCTTACATAAAAGCTATACAGTTTCGCTTTTTTAAGTGAAAACTCCTCAATAATTTAACCTAAAAAAATAAACTTCAGGAATTTTAACCTAAAAAATAGACTTCGTCTCGGGCTTCCCGTTCCGCCGGCCCTGATCTAACATATATCTAAAATTGATAATTATGGATTAAAAAAATCCACTTCAAACTGTTTTCGAGCAAAATTCAAATATTTTGATTTCAGATTTACCCAAATAAAGCAAGAACCAAAATTGTGATTCCTTCTTTGAAGGATTAGCTTCCGCCATCCAAAGAAATCCCATCTAATAAACCATCTACAAGACTACAACAAATAGGAATCTTTTAGACTAATAAAAATACCAACAATTTACTTATTTAATATCATAAAAAATATAAAATAAACATGTTGAATAAATCCAATCCCTTTTTAACAAACTTGTATATACACTTATAGAAAGATCCAAATCTTAAACATGCACACACGTTAGGGGTGTATTATTGAGATGCTCTTTTTTTTTTTTTTTCCATGTGAAGAATAAATGTCGTATGGAATTTTAATATAACTATAAATTAACAAATAAATAATGATAAAAAAATTAGCTTCAAGCCAGTGTGTGTTTACATACAAATATTGTCGGCCAAAAATTGCAAAATCCAACGCGATAACGATGCTATTCTATAACGCAGCCTTCTTCTTCAAGAGAAATTAATTAATTTTAATCCTGCAATGAAAGGAACTATCAAAATCAGGAAAAATAAAAATAAATGTCGTCGTCCAATAATTTATTTGACTAGCCACCGAAAATCACATGATTTAAATATTTAATGCAATCAATGCTTGAATAAATACATTATCGCATTAAATTAAAATAATGTGATTGAATATCGCGTCGATGTTAAGCCAAAATCTTCAGATCTAAATAGTAGAATAGTACGATTAATCAAGCTTTTGCCTTAAGCAAAAGTTTGATTGCATGATTTGGTACAATAATGAACAATATAAAATTATATAAAAAATTGTCAGGGAAGACTCTAAAAACAAATAATATGGTTCATATTTATAAAATAAAAAAGTTTTTAGTCCAATAAAATCGTATTAAGTTTTCGATATTTGATTTGCAAATTGAAAACCGGATAAAGAACTTTTTTGGATCGAATTTATGTTTAAAGTTTATGTTAATAATGCTCAACTTTTAATTATATAGGCACTCACTACTATTCCTTAAAAAAAGAAGACATTATTAGTAATTAGCTATTTTCTTGAGAAAAATATAATTTGCATCTATACAGACAGACAAACACATTGTTCAAAATAGAATTGGGGTCATATTTCGGTCTAACAAGATAATAATATTTGATTTATATTTATAAAAATCAATTAATAGAGTTTATTTTACATGTAAAAAGACTAAAGATCAACCGACCAAAATAAAAATAAAAATGCAATTTTTTTTATGGAATAAAATTGCAAAAAATTAATTTATGGCTCATGAGTTATACTTATGATTTATCACTAGAGCATGATGATACTAAATAAGTTAATGATTATGAGTTATACTTATGAGTTAATGATTTAGCAACCATCCATTTATTTCATAATTCATTATCTATTTATCTTACTCACCTAATTTTAACAATCAATGTGTGTGTTTTGGACTTGAAAAGAAAGCTTAATAATTATCAAACAAACAATCTCTAATTAGTAGGAAAATGAAAATAATTAATTAAAATAAACAAATATTAATTAATAGTGAATTACCATTTGAGCATCTCCATGCTGCACCTGGGCATGTCACCGTCATTCAGCCTCCTCAGGCTAACGCCGCCACAGGTAACCGACAACCCGACCGACCCGACCCGCATGCCGCGAACCAAATACCCGACACGTGTCCGTGCCCTGATTTCCACCACAAGCTCCTTGCTCTTAAACCTACTCTTCAGCCTCTTCCCAACCCCGTCCACCACGAGCTGACCCTTCACCGCCGTTTCTACCTTCAGGCTCGTCGTATTGCTCTTCCCCTGGGCGAAACCCGCCACGCTATCGCTGCCCAGACCCGTGTCCTCGCCCGGGACACGGAACCCGACCCGGGTCACGCCGTAGTATATTTCCAGCCGCGAGTTCGGGTTCTTGGCCTCGATCCGGGCCATGACCGAGGCGTCGAGGTAGGTCCCGTCGTCGGGCCGGGCTGTGACGTTGAAGTGGGGGATCCGGACCGACTGGAGGTGGAAAACCGGGAGCTTCGGGTCGAACCAGAGGTAGAACAATCCGGAGGCGATGGCCGAGGCGAGGATTAGGAGGAGGAGGAAGAGCACGGCGAAGCAGCAGCACAGCCGGCACCAGTTCCGGCGCCTCTTCTCGGTCCGGAACGACACCGGGAGGACCGCTTTTCTCATCGGCGCGGGCCGGACTGCCGGGGCGGCCGGGTCCCGGTAACCCGGCGGCTTCTGGAGCACTGGCTTTAGAGGTTGCTCCGTCATTTTTGTTCGTGAAAAGAACGAAGCTTTGATGTTTTTCTAGAATCACGAGGCGAATCACAGAGACTCGGACATTGCTATCTGAGAGAGAGAGAGAGAGAGAGATTGTTTCCTTGAATTACAAGGAGGACACGGAGATTTCCATTGAAGAGAGAGAATGGTTCAGAAAATGAAGCTTGTTGAATTTTCTCCTATATATGATCACAATTCACAACGAGGACTCGCACATTTGAACCGGTTCAGAGAACGGTGAGGCGAAACGGCGGCGTTTTGAGAGGAAGGAAGTTCAATTCTGGGATCACGAGGACACAGACATTTCCATTGGAGAGAGAGAGAGTAGCAGAGGATGAAGAAGAGGAAGAAGAAGAAGACGAAGTTGATATAATGGGGAAGAGAGAGAAGGAAGAAGAGTGGCAGGGATTGAAGCGCGAGATTCACGCGCGGTGATGACGTGGCAGGGAGCGCTTGACACCTATTCTTATTATTTATTAATATTATTTTCCGAGCTTACCAAAATTGGATTGGCTATAATTTCCAACGGTCTCTCACACACACACACTCGTCTCTCTTCTCACTCTCCTAATAATTCAAAATGTTCCCAAAAACACACATATTATATGTACGTAGGACATGCATATATATAATAATAATAATAATAATAATAAAGAACAGCTATTCACGTATTAATTATCCACGTAACGTAAGAACCCATTAGAATACAATCATGAATTTTATTTAATTATTTCGGTCTAAACATATTTAGATATCAATTGACGAGGAAAAAGGGTCAATAATCTCCAACTTGATTACAGCAAAATAAATAATGAAAAATGTAGATTATAAATAAGATTATGGTACATTACATTTGATTAAAAAAAAGATTGTATTATTCAATCGATTGGAGGAGGACAAAACAGGGACAAGGCATGTTGGATACTGGATGATTTGTTGTTGTATAAAGCGAAAGGAATAAAAGAAGACATATAGTCATACACATATATATAGCTAATTATTATAAAATTTGTGAGAATTAAAGAGAGGTGAATTCGGGGTGAGGAGTCGAAAGCTGCATGTTGGGCCACGTGGCCGTTAAACGGTGCGTTTTGTCTTGGTCTGCACCGACGACAAGCAAGCAAGAACAGTGGCCATGTTCGGCTTGAACCACTCTAACCATTCATGCACCGTCTCTATGCCTTAAATTTTAGTGTTGTTTTGTTCTAATTTTTTAGATAATTATTTCATTATTAATAATTATAATCAATTATGTAAATACAATCTAGGAAACCAATAAATACACTACTCAAAAATTCCAATTTCTGAGTAACATCTAGGAAAATCCAAATTCAGAACAGTGTAAATTTGTATTTTTCTAGATTCATAAATTTTAAATTTTTACGTCCATTTTATATTGGCTGATAGATTCTTTGATCCAACAAACTTAACCGTTGTAAACTAAAAGAAATACAAATATAAACGTTGAAATTAAAATTAAAATAGTTCTAAATTCAAACGAGAATTAGAAATGTGCTACTCTAAATGTATTAATAGCCTTACGCCAATGTGAGTAGCTTGCTTTCAATATAGCTAAAAATTGCACTTAAATGCTATATATATGCGTCTTGAAAGTGATTTCCTTTTTTTTTTCAAATAGAAAATCATGCACTTTAAATTATAAACACTTTGAACTGAAAATGCAATTATAATGCGTGGTTGATCAACATCCATGTTTTATGGTGAAATGTGTTTGCGTTATAAAACCAAATTGCTCCAAATGATCATTTGGTGGCAAAACAAAACAAACTTGTATGGTATTGTCCAAAGCCATAAGAATCACAAGTTCAGTATTATTTAAGACAATTTCTCAGTTGTTTTATTCCTTTTAATGCTCACTCCATCCATAGTCCCCAAATATTCTCATTCAAGTGTAACTTTCTCCATTGATAGTAGTTAGCATATTTGCAACTAGAATGTACATATGGTTAAAAGTTAAAACTATAATTTTGTTTATGATTTTTTTGGCTTCGAAAAAAAAAAGGGTAACAGGGATTTCACCCTAACAATTTTGAACTTTTTTTTCTTCGATGGGGCGGCATAAGTCCCAAAGCTAAGGTCAAATGGGGCGGCATTGCCCCAAATTAATTTAATAACGATAAAGTATTAAAAGATAGGTTCTCTCCATGTTAAACTGACTTCGTGGACATCATGTGATATGACAATGCCACATGAATGTTTAACTGTCATGTAGGGACGTTTTACTGAAAGTTGTCAATTTAACATAAACAAAACTCATCTCTTAATAATTTTACCGCTATTAAATAAAATTATGCGGCGATCAACCCAAGATTTGAAACTGATGATATAAAATATTAAGTTGATATTGCCGTAACATGAAGTTGAACGACACGACATATGACATTTGGTATTTGTAGTAAAAATATCATATATCAAAACTACAAGGAAACATGTGCATATTACCTAGAGTGGCACTAATAGCAATTAATATTTTCTTTTTCTTTTTGTAAAATGTTTACTTGTTTGTCATTTATTCCAATTTCATGGTTGATGGGTCAAATTGCAATGGGATTATCACTTAGTGCCAAAAACTCTATCAATGAGGTAACGACTTTATTTGTGAAGTCCAATTAAAGCCTAACTTTATAGCGTTAGAGGCAGGAAATGGGACATTTCACCACTTATTTTGTTTTTTATTAATTTCTTTCCATTTAAAATGAAAATTATTATTGTCAGTATCAATTTATCATCACGCCTTTGCTGTCAAGGAGGGTGCGCCAATTGTATTTGGCTTCTTAGATGTAATGTCAATTTCTAGTGATTTGGATTTTGAATGAATTCTCAATGCTCAAACAAAGGAACAAAAGACTATGCTAATTATAAATCCAAAGCATTTAATTGAAATATATCACACTTATTTGTGAATATGATTGTTTGTTTATCGCACTATCTTTTTTTTTCCTTCCATAATGAAAGAGGCTTGAAATCAAGCAAAGTAGGTCCATCATTTAAAAAAAAAAAAAACAAATTTTCCATTGTCATCATGATATTGATTCAATTTAAGACAAATCTTGAAAAAGTTTATCATGAGATGATTGATTAGCTAGCCTAACTACAATGAAGAAGGAAATCTTATGAAATTGCAAAAATAGGGGAAATTATTATAACTCTTATTTGAATTATTTGTTAAAAAGACAAGATTAGTGTGGAGATCTTCTTAAAATGTTGTCGAAGTCAAATCTTATGATAATCCTATTAAAACAATAGAGGTTAACTTATTTGATCGAATAACTATTGAATAATCCGGCATTCTAGTCGTTTGTTTTTGTTCTTCTATCAAGTTAAGAATTGCAAATTTTCAATTGAATATATTTTTTAAAAAAAATATTTTTTATATTTATCCGATCAAAATTTACATTTTAAAGGTAATTTTGACGGAATAAATGTCAAAACTTCAAACACACTACATATCTCTTGTAAAACAATCAAGGAGATCTATTAGAAATAATGTCGTTTTTATGCTGAAAATAACATCTATATGTTTTAATGTTAATTATATATAAGTTATATATATATATATATATACACTCTTAATTATACTTATTTAACCCTTCCTATAATTATTAGTTTCCTCAAACTTTATAACCGAGATCTTCCACACTAAATCAAAGTCTTTTTCTTCTGATTTTCTACGTCATTTAAAAAATATTTCATAATAAAAAAAAAAATTATTTCCTTGTTTATCAACAAGGAAGAGCTACTTTAGTTCCAACTTGGAACCAGCTTATGTGGACAATTATTTTTTTTTTCTCTTCATGTTTGTACTATTTTTTAAGAATATATCATATATGCCACCCGATTAATTATAATATTTATTTTAGGAATGTATCATATATATATATATATATATTTCTTCTTAATATATATAATTATTTTTCAATGTGCGCGTTTCTCTCCTTATCAGTGTCCTTATCTTACCAGTCACCACTAAATTATAAGCGTATGTTGCATCTTTCATGTTTCTCTAGATATCTCTATGTCACAACAATATTTGTTTTTCTTTATAAAGTTTGATAATATTAAGAAAAATAATAATAACAAAAACAAGTGACTGAATGATGGGTCGTGAAATTATAATGTTCGTCTGATTTCATATAAGAAAACATCACATTTTAATCCTCTATTTATCACTTTTAATTTTTTTAATCTTTAATCTTTAAAATTTGAAATTCTAAATTCAATTATTGGTCAAAATTACACTTTGTCAAAAACTATCTTAAACTATTGTAAACTGTAAGGATGATTTTAACCCAATAAAATATTATAATATATTATATATTTATAATAATCGAGGATTAAAAAAATCACATAGTGATAAGTGGAGGATTAAAAAAGTCTAATACAATCGAGTTTTCCTTCACATATTAAAAATGTATACCGAATTTATTGTCTCAATTTCATAGATTAAAAACGTAATTTTCATTTTTTTAACGGGAGTTAGATTAGAGAGAACAATAAGAAATGTAATTCCAAAAAATTCCCTAAATTTGTTGAGCAAAGGATATAAGTGAACGATGGGATTGATCGGTGATTGTCACTGGATCCCGAGTGAATGTAACGAGGTGGCACATGTCGTTGCAAAAACAATAGCTTTTATTTTTAACGTCCGATTTCTCATGCTTTGGGTGCCCAGAATGGCTTGTAAACACATCAAAGGATTTTTGTCCTCACGATTTAATATGAAGCTACTGTTATTTTCCATAAAAAAATGAAGATATAAGGGATTTTTTTTTTGGATTTTTAAACATGTATAGATATATATTTAATATGATGAAATAATGTGAAACATAAATAAATTACTATACAAAAAAGTACGAAGGAAACAATTTATCATTATTAATTTATTATGTAAGAAACTGTGTCAACTCAATATGCAACTTTTTTTTTTTTTGAAATTAAGTATTCTAAATTTCTAATTGCTATTAAAAGCTTTAGATTATGTCGTACACATTAGAATGAGTTTTGGGCTTCTTACAGCAATTATCCATTAAAATAGTCTTAGATACTTTTACCGCAATGATATTAACATCTCTGTTTTAAACTTTGATAATAGAACTTTCATTTGATAATGAAATCTTGGGTTAAATGATATTATGTATAATTATGTCGGGATAATAGACATAATTATCCAAGATTTAGTTATATTTAGTTAAATTCAAATTTCTGAATAAAATATCGACTGAAGTTGACATTGTGAAAACGGTTGTTTGGTTCCCGCCCGAAAAGAAGAAGAACGGCATTGAGCTGAATAATATAGTCCTCTACGCCATTCTCCACATCCCGAGGCCGCGCATCGTGTGCTACAAGGGCGGGTCTTGGGTGATGCTTAACGTTTCTAAATGGTTTTCCGACATTATTGCTCGTGGAAAACGTTTGTTTGCGCTAGATGAAATGGATTCGGTGTTGTTCTGGGAATTAGACCAGAGCAACTCCCATCATCGCACTGGTGACGGGGTTTAAACCCTCCAAGAAGTTTCCGTGGGGACCTAACCGCAAACGCAATTACTTGGTCAAGTCAATGGGAGAGTTCTTGCTTGTGCGGAGGTGCCTCCACATAAGTAATATTGTGCAACCAACCGGAAATCCAATGTACCGTTTGTATAAAACCGTTGGGTTCCAAGTGTACAAGTCTCGTCTGTGCCACGGAGAGAGGTGGGTGGAGGTGGATAGTTTGGGAGATCTTGGGAAGGAACGAGTCGGTTGCGGTGTCAATTCGAGATCTTCCGGAAGGTTATGAAGGAAATTCAATCTACTTCACACACATGATTGACTTCAAATACTACGGGCCCAGCTCCCATGAAATGGGAGTCTATAGTTTGAAGCATAAAAAGATCAAAATTTTCCATGTGCTTGATGCTGATCTTGACGGTCCTACGCCGGTATGGATGGTTTAAAGCGAATCCTAATTTATAGATTTTTTGTTATTTGCTTTATATGGAGTGACATTTGTTGGAGTGATTCTAAGTAAAATTATCCTCTTATGTTTTAAGACTCAGTTATCTATTTTTTGTGCAATGAATCTTAATTTGCAAGCCTGTCACACATAATCTTAATTTGCAAGCCTGTTATCTATAAACTAAATGTAATTACCAATACCTATAATACTAAAAAGTATAATCGGTACGTACGTAAATCTTGCCATTAAACTGATCTCTTCGTTTGCTCAAGAGTGTATATCTTTTTTTTGTTTTGTTTTTGGTATTATGAGTCATGACGTTGTGAGGTAGACACTAGACAGTTAATGAATTAATAATTAAGTTCTCGCGATAAATTGCTAGTTTTTTTTTATCGGTTTTTTGTTTTGTTTATTTAGATGTATTGCTAGGTATATACACATAATCGTTACTATTTTGCGGGTCATCTATGATTTTCTCTCTTTTTTGTCAAGTTATCAGTTAAATTTGGTTAATTTATCAAGCGCGAAAAAATAAAGAGAAATGATCAAATTCTAACTTTTAATTCAAAATGCACATTTTTCTTGTTTCGGGCATAACTCACTTTTTCTTTTTTTCTTTTTTTAAATCAATTTTGAAGATTCAACTCTTGTACTCTTGTGTTGAAGCAAAGATGTAGATCAACAACTTATCAAGCTTTTTCTACAATGCAAGTCTTAAGTTTTTATTGAACTCACGTTTTTATTCGACCTGCAAGTCTTAAGTTTTCTACAATGCATTTCAGGATCTCTTCCGTGGTCGGACAATTTTCTCCTTTTGCCTCGGGGTTTGTCCACGGAAGCTGCAGGCGTGACGTTCATCTCAAAAGACAAACAACCATCTTCGTCTGATCCGTCTCCAGATTGTCTGACGCTTTAGACGAAGGGCAGGACGGAGTAGCTATCTCTGAAGCACTTGACAACACAACATGTTGTGACCGTTGTCGTGTCCCGCGTTTGGCTCGCCTCTCTGATTCTAACACTAGTATCGGAAGCAGCAGCAGCAGCAGCAATCGTCGCTGGCAACGGAAAATCATAACACTGAGACGGGCAGTACTAGTAGATATCAATCAATCCGAACAGGCCCCACTAACAGTATTGTAAACCTTTCGGAAAAGACCCGATCCTAACAGAACGTCGAACAGATCAGAAAAACGATCACAGAACCAAAGTCAGCACAATATGTTTAGAGCTAAAGAAAATGATTTCACATTGACAAATAACTCCGATAACCAAGCGAGGATGTCCCGTCGAGTCACAACTAAATAACCACCTAAAGCAACACAAAATGTGTGTAAATAAAGTCATAAAACTCACAATGAGCACTCTTACCCAACTGCAAAACCTACTAACAGAGAAGGATCAGAAAAGTGTTGTTGATCAAAGCAGGAAGCAAGCAAGTGTGGCCGGAAACCGAAGTGGGAAACTGAAATCAACAATGTCGGGACGGGATTCGCATTTCCATGTTAGAATGAAACCCGCGCCTTTTCGATTCAACCCGAACGATCGCAAACGAGTCTATGTCATTTCATCCTCATTCTCGTAGTCGAATAAAGACTTATTTGCTCGTATTTATGTCGAAGAGATTGCGAAAGCCGATTGCCATAGCTCTAGCAAGGACTTGGGGCTCTCTTCTTTCATCATCATCATCACCATAACCATTGATTTCATTTCCTAGTTCAATCCCAATTTCCACACCACCTTCCTGCTCAAACCTTTTACTATTATCTACCATCACTTCCAACTCACATACACTCTATATAACATAGTTACATACACTTGATGATACATAAATACATATATATATATACATATGCATACAGATAAATGAGAGAAAGAGAAACCTGCTCAAAGCTTTAGCTATTACAACTCCATTATACACACACACACACCCCACACATGTATGTATACCGTAGGAACTGCCTGGCTGAAATGTGGAGGATTTGCTGTAAGGAATCTAGGGCTTGGGATGCTAGGATTTTGGGGATGAAGGTTTGTGAAACGACGTCGTTTTGGGACGAACACTCCCCGTTTAGTGTTTACTATCTTATTTCTTGGTTTCAAATACCTATACCGATGAAAAACCGCAAGTGCAACCTCCAACTTTCACGGCCATGCCGACGAGTAACGGGCTTATCAGCGAAAAAGTGAAGAAAAAAAAAAGCATTGCCACATGTTGCACTTATCGATGAAATTTTACGGGCATGCCGTGTATCAATAGATCTACCGACGATAAAGTGGAAAATAATTATATATAAGTTCAAAAATTACGTAGTTATCACTATAAGTAATCATACTCATAATAAAGCATTATATTTATAAATTTATATAAAAATAAAAATTACACTTACAACTTACTATAAATATAATTACAACTTACTATGAATATAGGATTTCCGTTACAATTAAAAATAAAGTAACGACAAATGTAACTCAAATCAACTAATTTTTAGACGTTTTGGAACTTTCTCATATTAACACTTTCATATGACCCATACACTTAAAGTCAACCAAGATATATAGCGGACAACCTTAAATATATTTTTTCCGCGCAATTGAAAACTTGGATTATGGTGTACATTTTGAATTAACGTCGGTAGTTTTACCGCAATCATCCCATTTGTTTTTATGTCATAATAATACGTGCAAACACAAATTCATTTCGTTCACTTCTGGGTCTCAGGGTTTTAAGGGTTTTTCGAAGCTGCCTCTGCAAAACGACGTCGTTTTCTTCTCCGGCGATGGAGTTTGTCAGCCCCGAAGGTCTCCGCCTAGACGGTCGCCGTCCCACCGAAGTCTATCTCTCTCTCTCTCTCTATATGATATGTATATGTATATGTGTATATATATATTGCTGAGTTTGTGTATTCGTTGTCTTCGTCTCCAGTTGAGGCAGATTCGAGCGGAGCTAGGGCCTGTGGCCAACGCCGATGGGTAAGCACAATCAGTAAACCCTAGCTAGCTAGTTTGCTTCCGATATCAATTTCGAATCGAAACAAAAATGATTTCGTTTGGGTTGATTGCAGTTCGGCTGTGTTCGAGATGGGAAACACCAAAGTAATCGCCGCCGTGTACGGTCCCAGAGAGGTGCTTCCATTATCATACAGATTCTCGCAGTTTTTTTTTTCTTCTTGAAATTTGCCATGGAATTGATCTCGTTCTGTTCTTTCAGGTCCAAAACAAAAGCCAGCAATTGAATGACCAAGCTCTGGTTGTTAATCTCTACTCTTTTTACTCGCTTTTGCGTATACAGATTGGTGATTGTTATGTCTAATTCAATGTGGTGTTTGTTTGGGTGTTTCCAGGTTCGGTGCGAGTACAGGATGGCGAATTTCAGTACCGGGGATCGGATGAGGAAACCGAAGGGTGACAGGTTTGGAAATTCGGTCTCTTGTCGCTCGTGTTGAGTCGATTTTTCGTTTGGTTATGTTTTGGTAATGAGTCTTTCGATATTAGGCGATCGACGGAGATTTCTCTTGTGATTAGACAGACTATGGAAGCTTCCATAATGACCCATTTGATGCCACGGTCTCAGGTTCTTATTAAGCTTTTCTTTTCGGCATTAATGGCGTCTGTTATTATTATCATCTGAATCGCACTTTCTTGTTGTCTGTAGATCGATATTTTTCTACAAGTTCTGCAAGCAGACGGAGGTAAATGGTTTTTAGTTCGTCGCAGATGGGAATTCATAAGCTTCACAAGCCTTCTTTGATTTCACATGCTTCAGAAATTTGCTGTGAGATTGGGGGAAATGTGGGCTTGATTCTTCTTGGGTTGTGGTTTTGATACGCAGGAACGAGATCGGCGTGTATAAATGCAGCGAGTCTGGCTCTTGCAGATGCTGGGATTCCGATGCGAGATCTTGTTACTTCTTGCAGTGCTGGCTACCTTAACGGCAAAGCTTTGCTCGGTACTTTTATGCTTACTTTACCTTAAAATTTCCAATACTTCAGTGATAATAGGGTGAAATAATTATACTCGAAACTGACTTGTCCAGTGAAAACCGGTTCACTGGAAACCGAATAATTGGAATATTCGTTTTTATGAGAGAGAAAAAAAACCCTCTAATATCTTTTTTAGCGGTTTTAGGATTGAACAAGTACATTTTTTTAGTGTTTGTCCCTCTTGGTATGTTATCTGTTACTCAATAAAAATTGTCCGTTTCGTTGTTGGACAGATTTAAACTACGTAGAAGATAGTGCTGGAGGCCCAGATGTGACGGTCGGAATCCTTCCAAAGTTGGACAAGGTTACTCTTCTTCAGGTACATCTTCCTTCTAAACTATGAAAAAATATTAGTTTGATTGGAATTGTAACTTCTTTCTTTTAAATCGTGTAAATCCTTTCGTTCTCATTAAACTATGCTGCTCGCTTTTTTTTTTCTTTCTCGCAGATGGACGCTAAATTATCATTGGATATCTTCGAAAACGTCATGCAACTAGCAACAGAAGGGTGCAAGGCCATAGCCAAAGAATTGAGAGAAGTAAGAACGAAAAATAAGTAATAATCACACTTTTTAATTCATACGTAATAGACCAGTTTCCCGAACCTTGGGGACTTCAGTATAAGAAACATAATCTTAAGGTTCTTAATCGCTGCTTTGTCTGGCAGGTACTGCTCGAAAATACGAAACAATTGGAATATCGACGGGGTGGTTAAGGTAAGGAATGCATATCGATTTGCTTTGAGGTCTTGTTTTATCAATGAATCATTGTACAACAGAAGCTAATGTTTATTGGAATCATTTTTGGTAATGTCTTTTAATGATTAATCGACATTGTAATCGACGACATGTAAAACAGTTGGCGAATTCATCAAAGCCTCGCTATGTTTCTTTTATTATACAATTTAGCGCAGACCTCTAATTCTCGTTCTCCATAAACGAGGGTAAGCTGGAACAATTAATTTTTCTTTTGTCTCGAGGCTAAGAGGTTCCAAGCAAATGGATAATGATTGAAACACTGCCAGGGTGAACACGGTAAACGCGGTGTGGTATTTTAATCAATGCTGAGCTGCGGACTACTTCCGCTAATTCTTTAAGATGTTTCGATTGAGTTCTAAAATCGCTTGTTGCCCCCCGGACAAAATAGCTCAGAAAAACCCTTTGTTTAGACCTCTCGTCCACTCGAGAAAATCAATAAACGCTCGAACCCTTTTGAAAACATTGCTCGGAAAACTGAATAGAGAAAGCGTCAAAGAAATTTTCATTTCGGTGGGAATTGGATGAATGTATTAATAACTTGCATTAAAAATAAAGGCTAGTCGATTCCAACATTTTAAGAAGACTTGCATTATGGAATTCATTTAATTGACTCAATCATTTTTGGAAGTACTCTATGAAAAATATGTTTCACTTAGTAAATATTCATTTTTATTTCATTTCATAGAAGAGAAAAATAAAAACTTTAACCCCGCTACTCTCGACCGGGTAGCGGTGCTATGGAGTGGGCATTTTGGGTGAGTAATAATTCAATATGAATACCGCATGAGATATTTGTGCTCGGTTTTTAGAAGAAAAAAAGCTTCCGTTTGAACCGGTCTAATATGACATTCCGCCACTCCAATTAGGGTCGTTTTGTACTTTTTAATTACGCGAGAATATCCGCGGACGTCACTGATTCATCTTATTATTGCTCATCCCCCAAGACATTTAATTTCCGGAGTTTTTATGGTATCCGGTGCAATAGAAGTCGTTTAATTCTATGATCTTTTTATGACAACTAAAAATGTGCTAATTTGTTTACTCAAAACATGGTATGTTTTAGGGCTTCCCATAACTTAAAAGTCTTAGACTGACATTTTAAGAAAATAAATACTTATATATAGAAATGATCGCCATTAAAATACGAGGCTTGAATTTGTTCCATCACCATGGATATTCATATATATACATACACATAATTACGTTCATAATCTTTAAGCTTGACAACCTACATGTATTACTGCCATTTTCACTAATGTTTCTATCTCAACTACAATTTAATTACTTCATAAGAACTCGTTCAACTTTCCAAAAGAATGAAAGAAAACCCGAGGATTTTTGAAATCAATACTTCCTATTATATTTCGATTCTCTATAGGCCGAGATGCTCACTGCAAAAACTCGAAGGCACGACCTTAAGCTGAACGCGACCCGTCCACTCCTCGCCGAGCTTGAGCGTGATTGGCCTCGCGATCGCTGCTCCGTCCACACAAACCATCTGTTTGTATTCCTCGTCTCCGAAGTCTCCCATGGCTTTTGATTTCTTATCCCATGGATTCCAGACCACTGTCAAATTTCGCAAGTATAAGAAGTATTTAGAGGATACAGAATTGTGAATTTTGTGTGAAAATTTACCATATGCAAATTGTTGTTGAAACATTAATAATAAAATTACTACAGTTCTAAATTCGTAATATAAAAATTCTATTGGTAAACGAATAAGGGTAAGAAACTGAAAATTACCCATAAAAATATTCATACGATGTCGATTCTGTTCAAATTATCAAAACCAAACGGAATCGGGTGTATGTACGCAACAAAAAATTATATTTTAGGGGATTTGTGCCAAAAAAATAAAAATTGGGACTTATGGGATTTAACCAAAAATAGTACTAAAGCTCTTTTACCACAATAATGACATATACTAAGAAGCCCAAATAGCTATAATTAAAATTTCACTTACCAACATCGGGAAGTCCTTCCTTTCTGATGACGTAAGTTCGCTTTTTCTCGTGATCAAGGATTGCAAAGGCGCTCGGAGCACTAAGATAAGCACGATCCACCTAAAATAAAAAAATTCATTTCAAGAGTTCGCACCAACAAAAAAAAAGTTACGGGCAAAACACGAATTGATTTACCTCAGATTCGAACGTTATGGCGTTTCCTTGCTCGGTAAAGCGTTCTCTTTGGCAGAGGTTGTCTAGGTAGTCGAGCGTCTCAAGCCCTTCGATCCTCACTTCGCTTTTGCATGTAAATTATAAACAATTCAGAATCTAAATACGAAAACAATCACAAGTATGACGCGGATAGATGGAAATACCTTATATCAGACACCGAGAAATACGTGTGATACGCAAATGAAAAACTGAATGGCTTTCCATTGACATTCCTAATACGCGATATCATTGTTAAATCTCCGTCGCTTGCGAGAGAAACCCTGAGACGGAACTCAAAACTGGGAGAAAAGGCAAAAACATTATTTTTAGTATCACAAGACACAAAATGCTAATAAAAATAAAATAAAAAATTATGATGCTAAATACCTGTGAGGCCAGCACTTGAGATCCTCCTCAGTCGGTTTGAGCAGAAGATCAACGTAAGATTTCCCGTTCGAATCATTGGGATTCAGAGGCGGAGCATCATCTTCGATTTGCCAGATCTTGTTCTTCGCAAATCCGTGTTGTTCTATAGACCCGCCGTTTCCAAACTTCAAATGCGAACGAAAAATCTTATCAGTTTTGTCGAAACCTAAAAATATATATATGGAATGACGAAAAATTACTAAATTATACCTGTGGAAAACCGATGATTATCCCTCCTCGAATTGCTTTTGGGGCCTTGAAAATTGCCTACATTTGAAGAATTGGCACTTGAATTTTTAGTGGAACAACGGTTGAGAGGGCGAGAGCGAAATTAAACGATACCAAGGCTTTAAATCAACCCTAAAAATGTCAATTGTATAAAAAGCCCTAATCCGAAAAGTCCAATCGATACCCGTACCGGTCACGATCCAATATCTCCTTTTATTGGGAATATCTTTGCAAAATGAGTGATTTATACTAAATTTCCCAATACATTTTCTATAAAATTAACACAAAATCACAGTCAAACAAATATTATAATAGTTTGAAATAAGAAATAAAATCAAGAACACATTTGTTTCATAATTCATACCTTACTAGTAGTGAAGAGAAGTTCTTCACCACGCTCATTCCTCCATGAAGTTACCTGTCCACCGTGCAAACTCACCTAAATTCACCAAAAATTCAAAATTCAAAATAAATAAATAAATTCAACCCGGGGACGGAACCGGAACATGTTTACGCGGGGCGCCAATATATTTTATAGGGGCCCGGTATGCAATTTTTTTATAATATTTAATAATATATCATTTTTATGAATTTCCTGGGTCCTTCCACGAAAATTGGCATTCAATTCACTGCTTTCAATTCACTGCACATTAATATCTCAACGAAGAACAAAAGGAAAATAACTACAAGCAAATTACTAATTTACCCTCGTTGAAGCTCCCTGCGGGCTTCGAAGCACGATTTGATCGATCCCATTCCAGTCCTTCGAGACCTCAATGGCGGCTTTGTGATCCCAGACTGCTGCGGAATGACCCATTTGCCCCTCTCTCTGAACAATCCAATCCTCTCTCTCAATCGAACGAAACTCGAAGACCCATTTGAAGATCTTCAATGGAACTTAAAGCTCTCAGATCTAGAGAGAGAAAGTAATGGGGCTTGTGGGCACTCCGAAAATGGCGAAGGAAACTCTCGACACCTTATCTAAAGCTCAAGCTTCCATGAAACCTGTCACGTTCATCGACATGTGAGGCAAAAGAAACATACTTTAAATCCAGATGCGGAATTTAATGAAAAAGGGTATTTTTTATTTAATCTATATATATATAAAAGGAAAATCTACCAACAATAAATTGGTTGTTTATATAACTTGGAAATGGAAAATCCTACAATTCTAAAATTTCACTATTTTAGATTTATTTTTATTCAAAAATCTCTCTATCATTCATCCACTACATCAAACAATAAATGAAATTTAACAAATATATGACTAAAAAATCATTCGTTGGTTTGGTTAAAAACAATCAGCTTTATATGTTACCTATTTTTTATTACACTTAATTGCATGATAATTTAATAGTACACTTAATTGCATGGTTTAATAAGCTAATAATGTGTGCTTTTATTGATACACTGACTAATGTTTTGATCAGAAGGAGAGGTATACCAAAAGCTTTCCGATTTATACACTTTAACAACATTAAAATTTAATAGGCTAATAATAATATTCTATTTTACGTTTACCCTTCTCAATTCTTTTGAATAGAAGTAATTGTAGGTATATCAAGGGTTTTGTTTTTAAGGCAATAAAGTTGAATAATATCAATGTCTTTCGGTTGTTATTTTATATATAAATTATGATAAAAATATCTTCCATCTATATACAAACAAAGATTCCAATAAGATTTCAACTGATTCGGCTTCTTCTCGCTCCCACTATTTCCGACTATGTCTCTCTCCATCGCTCCAGCAACCAGCAACGAGCGCCGAGAACATCGTGCTAGGGCGTGCAAAGTCAAAATACTTCAGCGTCGGGGCTTTTAGTCTTTGCTACGTACTTTTTCTTATCGAGTTAATTGTGGTCTTATTATTTCTTCGACAAAATTTTGATTTGGTTTTTTCTATTACTTTGTTCTTGCTTTCAATTCTTTCTTGCTTTTCTATTTTGACCAAGAATTCGTATTTAAGTTGATTGCTTTTATCATTTTCATTAATGTTGGAATTAGACCGAGACTGTTGTATTAATTTGGACGAGTATGCGTTGGATATGTATTTTTTTTCTTTTGTCAGGCCGTGTTAGTATTTTGGAGCCTTCGACTCTTGACGCAAGCACTGGTGGCTACAATATGTACTCAGTATCAGGATCTTTTTCATCTGAAGCTTAGTAATATGAAAATATATGTTTAGGAGGATAGTGATATTGATTAATACATTTTTGACTGATTTTTATTTAGATAGGGCTTTTTTTCGCTCTCGAAGATTAATAAAAAACTTCAATGAAAAAGCTGCTTACTCATGCTCTCTGATATTATTACTATTATTATTATTATTATTATTATGCAAATTGAGTATTATCAAAACTACAATGTGTGGAATATCGTAAGGCAATATGAATAATTTCATACGTTTTTTAGTGTATACTTGCAACTTTGTCTTTAAAGATTTTGAATTTTATATCCTTCATTCTTGAGTCTTCCTTGATACCTCTCAAAGAATGCCATGCAATGAAGTATCCAAGAAATTAGACGAAGATGAAATATTCCAGAACAAAATCAAGGTGATACGTTCAAAATATTAAAATGTGTTTGACTGATTATTTAGTCAAATCCACAACAAAATCCACAAAAGTTAGGAAGATCAAATGTGTGAAAAGATACCGTGAGGTTTGAGATTTGATTTAATTTTGATTATGTTGTTAGATTGGATTTGATCCCATTTTACTTTAGTTGGTTCTTCTGAGTTAGATTACATTATTTGAGTTTGATTTGCTAGATTGACTTTTGTTTTAGTTCTACACATATTTGTTTTTTTTTTTTTTTTTTTATCAGCTGAGTTAGATTTTATTGGTTTTATATCAAGATTGAACTTGATATACATTCAAATGTTTTGATTGTCATTTGCAGATTGCAAACAATAAATGAGATTTTGTATATCTTAGATTTGCTAGAGGTTGCATAACTAGAGTACGAAGCTAAGGAGCGACAAAAACAGGAGATACACACCAATTTTAATGGCGATTCTTGTAAGGCCAGTGATTCCGACAAGCCTTGAGAATATTTATCTGAAGTTTGGCCTTATTAACATTTAACTGAAGTTTGGTCTTAATATTCACCAACTTACTCCTCTCTGATCATCGACGATTCCCAAGATTTGTAACGGAAGAATATTATATTGCGAGTGTCAAGTGTTATCTAAAGTTATTGCTCTACTTCTTTTGTTTGTTTGACTGAAATCTGAAGATTAAAATGTTTCCTCATGTCAGAGAAAATACAGAGATCGAATCTTAATAAATTATTAATCTTAATTACTTCTTTTTTTCGCGTAGTATGATTATAAATATTTATGAATAAGTTAATGCATGTCTATGTTTTCATACAATTTAGAGTTAATGATAGAAATTAGAAATATCCCCTTTTGATGAAGGATAGTAAATAAATATAAGTCAAATTTATTTTAAGGACCATTTGGGTCACTATATCACGACAAAGAATATCATTTGTGTCCCTTTTTTATACAAAGGGATCAGAGGGGCAATTTGTGCGATTAACTCCATAACTCAAAGAAATTTTATATCTATTTGTATTCATGTTTGTGTAATTTTACTACACAATTTCAGAAAAGCACTGGACAATTTTTTACCCGCCAATTTTCTCGACATTATCCTTACCGGATAAACATACTGGATGGATATGTATATAGTTGAGATTTTTAAGAAATTATTTTGAGATTGTTAAGAAAGTGAAGCTTTACTAAATTTGTATATTTTCTTTTACGTCTATGTGAACTTGAAGTTGACAAGATCAAGTACGTTATATCATTTAACAGTAATGATTATTGTTTAGACAATTAGTAACAAACTAAATTAATTAGCACTTAAAATTATATTTGAGTTAGTGCTTTTTCATTGTATAAATTATAGTTAAAATTATATTCGAATTAGTTAAAACTTAAAATTATAATCATTCATGAATGCTGCCTCAACTGCTACATAATTTATTAATGTAATTTATTTATATCTAAGATAACATGGTATATTCACATATCGCGTGTGACATTTCGCTATGTTGTATGATTTTTATTATTTATTTACAGGATTTATATATTATGACCGTAAGAGTGTCTTTATTGGAAATTAGTGTCGTATTCATGAAAGAATGAGGAATCATAAATTATCAAATTTCGACGAACTCTTTTATTATGATATTGTTTTGGAAATAATATTTTTGTTATTCATTCAGTTCTACAAAAATAACAATATATCTACTAATATTTAAACATTTAGCAATGACATTACCTAGATATATAAACAAGATCTCCTTAGATATAGTTGTTTAGATCAAGCTTTAAAATGCCGCTAGCCGATGTCGTTTCGTATTTTTTTATAGATATATCGATGGGTATGTCGATGGGAAAATGGCAAAAAAAAGGGCATGCCGCATATACCGCATGGGCATACCACATGCGGATGGGATTTTCGATGGATATTTTGTAAAAATATTTGAGTATTTAAGCAAAATATTTATATAGGTTCAAAACGATATATTTAATAAATACAAGACATAATTGTATACAACAAAACACATTTGTGACTTAAATATGTAGGTGAAATGTATAATGTTAAGTTACTTTATTAGTTGAAGTGTATAATATTAAGTCAAATTATTATGTGAAGTGGATATGTATGTTAAGTGTGTAATATTAAGTGAATATGCATGTTAACAAATTTAATATTTAGTTGAAGTGTATAATATTAAATGAATATGTATATTAAGTGTATATCTACGTTAGGTGAAGTTAATATGTATGTTAAGTATATAATATTATTTGAAGTGTATAATATTAAGTGAGTTTATTTTTGCCGAAAGTTTAATAGGTATTTTTGCCGAAATCTACCAAAATTTTAATTTTATGCGAAATTCCAACTATTTTTTGCAATTTTTACTCACAAAAACGAAAAACGAAATTCCATCCACGTGCCCATGCGAAAAATGGTAAAAATCCAGCGAGACGAAAGGGTTTTCGTTTCGCATATCTCCGAAAAACGAAAATCGGTCTAAATGTCGACCAATTTTAGCAAAATTTTGAACCTTGGTTTGGATTACAACACACACTCTAGAATTAATTTATCCACCTTTCTATTAAAATTTAAACGAGACATTCTCGCCACCGCGCGAAGCGCGGTGTTGTCCACTAGTTTTTATATAAAGAAAAAAACTTCCTTATACCATTATTGAAGGAAATAGATTGTGTGAAGAATAAAAGTCAAATAACATGAGTGTTCATCGATGAAGCTGACATGTGTATAACACGACGAACGCCATTAACGGAAACTGAAGCAACACTCAAAGCTTAAGCGTACCATTTATGAAGCTTGTATTAAATAAGGACCCCAAAATAATATCAAAAGATAATAATTTTAGGAGGCAACCTCGTGGAAAAATAATTAGACATATATCAAGGGAGGTCCCTCACTTTAATTTTTTGTTCCTATCTGGCTCACTTTTTAAAATGATTCTATCACTACTTTGTATGTTTTGTTTTATAGTTTTTTCCTCAATTTCTTAACATTTTTTTTAATCTTTGTATTATTACTTTTTTGAAAGATTGTATTTACTAGAGGTTAAAGTTGTATTTAATTTATAAAAACTTCTCTTATTTTTTTTTTAAAAATTGTATAGAGTTCCTAGACTATGTGTAATAGTGTTAAATTTAAAATGATTTAAGAATTAAGATAAAAATGGAAAATAAAAAATGTAAGTATCGAGACATATATGTCCAAAAATAATTCTAAGAAGGCAACTAGATAGTATTGTTTATTTATTTATTTGTTTTGGTTGCTGAGATCTAAGACGACGTGGATACGAAAAGTACGTAATTTTGAGGAATCATATCATAATAGAGTCAAAAAAATATAAATAATGTTGTGCCAAAAGATAGTTGAATGAAAGGTCTTTTTCCATTTTTGACTGAGGTCTACATTTATATACTATTTTAATAATGCGTGTGCTCTCAAACAAAAGAGTTCAAATAAATGGAAAACTTAAAAAATTAAAAATAATTGAGCTTGACCATTTGGACCGAAAAACAATAAAAAAATGAAATTAGATAAGATCAGATTAGAGACCCTCGCTGTTGCTTCCTCACAGGTTTCTTGATTTTGATGCCGAAACTGTTTGTAAGTGATTTTAAATTTTAAGCTTTAACAAACAAAACATGATAATTGCGATTAGTCGCATCGACTAAATACTAAAAATTAAACCAAGTTTGTTCGGCTTAGTGTTAAATCCGCTACAATAAGACTTTTCATGAGATCTCGGGTTCGATCTCTAGAGACGCAGAAATTGCGTAATATTTGTAATCTTGGCCGATAGTGCCCGCGGCTAATAACGCCGGTTGTTCTTACCGTGACAAATATCTTATAATGTGAGTACATGTAATCTTGGCCAATAATGTCATCCAATGAAGAAATTTTTTTTGTATATTTTGCGTTTTTAATTACTTTATCTAATATGTTAAAAAAATGTATTTACACACGTTTGCGTCTTTCATTATCATTCTATTTTTGAATTTTTTGACGACTTTCATATTAAAAACTTCAATTTAAAAGATACTCATGAAAATAACACAAAGTTTATTTTGAAAATCTATTCAAACCCAATTAGAAGTTGAAGAATAAGTCGTGCAATTCATAGAATAACGACGTTATTACAAATATATAATTCAAAATTTTAATCAAACCCTATATATAAATGAACTTCTATTGAGATTGACAATTAAAATAATTAAGACTCACTTATAAACCAAATCAAGCATATAATCAAAACTGAGAAAGGAGAGAAAACTAGACAACTATTTTAGAAGAGGTTGAGCGGAAGATCGAGCATCTATCTTTCACGTAAGCGCTTATGAGGCGTCTACGTCACCCAATTAATTGAGTTAAAACAAGAATATATTAATTTTAAATCGAGTTAAAAGTTGGTGTTACTGTTTTCAACCAATAAAAGTAAGCGCTTATGAGGCGTTTAGTGAAAAAAGATACTAAAATGGAATAGCTTATCCTTATTGTATCGCCTTTGACTTGTTCTTCAGAGCCTCACTTTCCTTCTTTTGATTTCCAAAGAATCAAGCCGCTCAATAAACAAGACCACAAATAATAATAATAATAATAATAATAATAATAATAATAATAATAATAATAATAATAATAGTAATAATAATAATAATATAAGATATTTATTATCAGGAGTAGCATTATGTTAGAAAACACGAAATACCACTTTTGTTTTAATTTAGATGTATTTTTTGGTTAGTCTCTACTTATGTTGTTGGTTGGTAGAATGAGATATTTTATTGTTAATCGTGTCATATATAAACTATTATATGACAATTAATTTGTATAGAGAGCAAGTGGAATCTAAATTTTTGGAAAATAAAATAATTGGGCAAGCCGTACATGATAATGTTTATAAGAAATTAAGAAATTATGATTTCGACACATTAAAATATTATATCATTGTACATTTTTTTATATACGTATAATGTCTTCGTAGGTGCCAGACTGCCATACAAAAAAAAAAATTGGATATAAATTGACATTGTATGTCTAAATTTGTTCTAATTAAACTATAAAATTACTCACCATAGTTGCGCAATCTCAAATCTGCTACATATCTTATATAGTTTATCCTAAGACTTTTAGTTTCATGTAAAGTGTTCACATATTAATAATATAAGTCTCCAATATATGAACTTAACAAGTTTGAAACAACAAATCAAAAGATTCATTCATATATACAGTCTATGAATCCAATACATACGTACGAGCGTATAAGAGCGTATGCACGTGCTTACACTTATATATAAAAAGAAAAAAAATTAATAAAGAGATATTGTATTTGTATTACTTATGTCGGTAAACTTTATAACAAAACACATTAAAATTTTCAAGACACTTTTTTTATTTTTATGCATGAGATAAAGAGATTTATCTCCTTTTATTTTGCATGGTTACATATACCAACTTGATATTTTGGCATTATAACCACAAAAAATAGCTTTCGAATTTTTATTCTTTCCTATGGTCAGAAAAGAGTGAATCGTATAATTACTCAGTTTCGAACACATTACGTATCTGATAGAACTTGTATTTTGGTCTTTCTGTTTGAGCCGTACGAGATGAAATTCTCATTTACGGTTCTCAGAGGGGAGTACCTCGGTTTACCTATCTCAATAATATATACTCCTATTATTTCTACATTAGCCTTTATTTTCTTATATTTTGAACTATTATAAAAAGCTTAGTTATGATTTTGTTGCTCTATTATTTTTCATGATATATTGCAAAAAACAATACAACGTTTAAATTATTTAATAAGATAAGAAAATTGATTGCACATATGCTCACTAAAAATATGAGTTTTGGTCTACTTATAAAAATATAAACACATAAATAAAATATAAAAAGTTGAGTATCGTTTAAACTAATTCAGTAAAATTTATAATAGTTATATAGTGCTTCGGCTGAACCAAAAAATTGGCTCCGCCACAGATTCAAGTATAGATTCATCACCCACCTTTGTATATTTCTTTCACTCACCTTTGTATATTTCTTCGATAATAAATTAACGATCTATATATAATAGGAGGTTGTTCCGTTTTTAATTATTATATATTAGAATTCATAATAATAAGTATTTCAATCACATGTATTTTAAAATTAGTCATGCGGTTAATAGATAAATTGGATATGAAATATTATAAAGTAAAACTAAATATATGTTTATGGAATTTCTCTTATATCCCGCGGAGCACGTGATATTAAGTTCTAAAAGTTTCTAAAGCCTGTAAGTTTTATTCGGAAAAAACAGAATAAAAAAATCTCAATTTATGAAATATTTATATATTTGAATTTGCTGAGATTAACTCGTCGTTCTTGTAAAAAAAATGAAAAATATTTCATTTAAACCCAAAACAAAATCCCAATTTTTATTTTCAACTAAAAAAAAACTTAACCGGTGATACCATTTCTCCATATTGACAAAACATAAGCAAATGTCTCACATAAAAAAGTTACGACCCTCAAAACGCAAGGAACACCCCCTTCAAGCTGTTAAACGACGACGTATTGGATATGAAAGTCTTCTTCAAAGACCTTAAACGACATATAAAGTTACACAAACCACCAATCACATTACAAACTGGTACGTTCTTTCTCTGTCTTAAATTCTTCTTAAATTTACACACTACCTAATTTAGTGACCGACATTAGAAGCCACTCTTTTCAAGTTCTAAATACTCAAAAAAAAAAAAAAAAAAAAAAACACATCAGTTTCTTAGTAAAAATTTGATTACCGGTTTTAGCAGGGCCGAGGTAGAATGTTACACCTTATTGTTAGCGGTAATTTTGGGCTTGAAATATGCCAAAACTACATAATTAACGAGCGGCCCGATTGCCCGATCAGCCGGCGGCGACCGCGTCGGCCCTCGGACTTGTGTTGAGTAGTTGATGCAGCTTCGCTCCCGGTTTCGAGCTCTTCTCGTAAATGCTGGTCTCTTCCTCAGGGATCCGGTCAACAGAATTGGCGGCGTTGACTCTGGAAAGTAGGTTTTCCGTGCTGATCGGTTTGTCCATTTTGGTCAGAATGATCTTTTCGGTATGTCCGAGTTGAACATTTTTCAGCTTGTCCTATTGATTTCGAAAATCAATAACAAGTATAAAAATTATGTTACCGAGAGAATAATTAATTGTGAAAAGGAATTTACATACCACTAATTTGGAATTTTCTAGCCTAAGCTTCTCCGAGTTTTCTGCTAATCGGGAAAGTTCGGACTTGAGGGCCATGTTCTCGACAGTCAAGGTTTCAACTTTACGCCCGAGTTCCTCAGTCTCGGCCTGAAATGATCACGCAAAGAGAAATACAGATATTGAATGAATTCAAACAGATCATCTCTAATCCCTAAAATGTAGAAGGAATTCAAACATATCACTGTCTCGCACCTAAACGCAGAACCCTAAATATAAAAGGAATTCAAACAGATCATCATTTCGTACCTGCTTCCTCAACCTCGATCTCCTAGCAGATTCTCGGTTCGACTGTTTCCTCCTTTCTCGCTTTAGCTCTCGATCATTCTGCAGCATGTGTAGCAATTATAAGTAAAAGGGCGTATGATAATTTTTTAAGATAAAGTAGAAGTTAGATATTTGAGCAATAGAGTAGAATCTATAGACGTACGTGTACCCAAGTCTCGGCAGGCAAAACCGGGCTCAAGTTAGAGGAATTCCTCAGTTCCAAGGCGGTGGTCATGTCCGGAGAAACAGCAGCAACAGTAGCAGAAACAGCTAAGCCTGTGGGCTTGTCAGATTTTACTTTTATATCCTTACCATCGGCCTGATCATCACTCTTCTCAACTCCAACTTTAACTACAATCGCAGAATTGAGCATCAGATTGAAAATATAAATTATCATATTTTCTAGCAATCCGTTTCGACATTATGACCTTTCATGTCTTTTAGCAGAAGATTTAATCTTGAAGTAAAAAATATAAAAGTACCCGGTCTTCCAACATGTAAAGAACGATAATGAATACGAATAACATATTATGCTGTGATGGCTAAAAGAGGGAATGTTAATGAATAAATACCAGGGATCGGTGTCCCTTCTCGACTTCGTTTTCTTCGGCTTTGATTGGCCTGAACACAGCAGAGAGGTTCTTCAAGTTAACAATGTGTAAATCAAAACAGAACTAAGGTCAACAGATATGGCTAGAGAGTCAAGAGTCCTCACCCCAGCAGTATTCCCGTCACTTCCGTCACTTGTCCCGTCTGTCTCCAAACTGTGGTAACATAATACAATTCATATCAGCCAATTGGTTTACGGTATTAAAAAAAATCATGCCGAACGGTAGAATGTAAACGATAAGAGTAACTGGAAGGTTAGCAAACCTCTGCGAAATCTTCTCAGACAGAGCCTCGGAATTACCATTGCCTATCGACATAGCAAGACCATCAAACCCTTTCATCTTTTTGACCAATCCCTTCTCCGTATTACCCGAAGACTTCGTAGGCGTCTCCACACTCAGAGCTACAGCCTGAATGACAGAACAGCACATTTCCAATTATTGATGTATACATAATACCTGTATACATACACACACACACTGTGTGTGTGAGTGTGTTAAAACCATAGTCATGTGAAACTAAAAGGTCAAGAGCTTACAGCTGGCGATGACGGAACTCCTTGACCATGCGGCCCCTGAAGCAAAACCCAGGGAAAAATTCATTAGCATTATAAGGTAACATTGGCGGGGCTAAGCATGTAAATACTTCGTCGGAACCCAGAAATAAATTGAAAATCTCCGCTATGTATAAATTCGTAACTGAAGCATGGTCAACAAAAAGTCAAACACTTACAACAGGGACTCCGGGATGGGGATAAACACCTCCGTGACCGTGAGGGTACATTGCAGCGTATGGTGGGCCGTAAGGCGGCATCATGGGCTGCAAGATTGATTGAAACAGTCAGCTGCTTATGCCATCAGTATACCGCCGCTAAATTTTTTTATCAAATAGCCGGAGATCACCCACACAGGGAACCCGTCTCAAATTTATTCATAGAATCCTCACTTACGGCGGAGGAAAACCATTACTGCTATATATATTTATACATCAACCATTACGGCTAAAAGAGTATATATATGTGTGTGTGTATACATCGACCATTACTGCTAAAGAGAGCTAAGCTTGACATAAATTTGAAATTGTGAAACATTACTGATCGGACAATTTGTTAAGTACATGTTTCTATATATACATAATACCCGAGCTATACAGACACACATATATTTATATATATATATATATATATATTGTCAAAAATTAATAAATACCTGAGGTGGACCCCACATGTAGGGATGAGGAGCGTGGCCTGAAGCCACAGCTGAATTGTAATACGGTGGAAGCGCCACTCTGGGACCGTAATATGCCTGTTTTGTTTTCATTCATCAATACTAATTAATTAATATATATTTCAACCATAAATCATTCATCATCGATAATATATTTACCTGCATGGCTGCCCAATCAGGGTACACGTGTACATTCGCCTGACCAGTGTGATCCTGTTCAACAAAAAACGACATGCGTTTTACACACCGTGAAATGGATCAACCACTTGAAACTTAGAATCCAAGAAACAAAATCTAGAGGTGTTGACCTGCGCCGGAGGCGGGGGTGACTTTTCGGGCTTCACGGGTTTTCCATCTTCGTCGTTTCCCATGTTTAACGTGGTATTATTTGGTGAATCCTACAGAGATGAACAAAGTAACAATCATTCCTTTGACCAATATATATTGTCAATAAACCCAGAAAGTCCACGTACTCATATGTCAAAAAACCATAGCTTAAAATTAATATTGTATTTAATTATTAGTTTAAGAATAGCGTAAATCTTCAGTGGATTTCAAGAAGAAAAAAAAAAGTCAAAATTTATTGGTTTGTTCTCTTTCTTTATGAAATTAAAATTAAAGCAAAAAATATAATCGCCGACCGGTAAATCTAGGGTGAGTCCGGGGTCAAAAGAGTCTTTCCACTGTCTCTAGTGCCATTGGTAAGAAAGATGATCGTAGGCGTGGCCATTTTTAGCAGCGCATATTCTGAACGATAAATGACAATAATACCCCCGAAAGAAACTTTATTAACCGTACAGATCAGCATATATATTTTTATATAATATTATTAATATATACTATATAACATAATATAATTTTTATTATCCAAGCTCTGTAAAACAATACTTATGGACTCTCGCCATTTCTCTACGATCTCGTTCTAATCCAAAACTTCTTAATCTGCTTTATCCTCCTTAATTACATAGATTCAAGTTTAAAATGTCCTAATCAACTCTAAACAGTAATTAACACAAGAAATCCATCGACACGATTCACCATCGACATGACTCGAACAAGATCTACACGCCATTCAAACCTTCCTTGCGATGAAATTCGACGCTACATTTTCTCACTAACCAAACAGCAATTGTAAATCCTAATATTCAACACTCCACGCATGCTTTTTTTCTCGCTCACTTTCTCGGCAACCAAACAGACCCACCGAATCAAAATTCTCCTAAGAAAAATTCAAAAATTCAAAAAAATAAAAAAATCGGAAATCCAAATTTCAACGCACCTGAGAATCCAAAACCTCAACGAATTTCCTCTGAAAATCCTTCGCTCACAAGCTTCGAAATCCAAAACCTCTCTCTCTGGTTTCTCTCTCTAGAATCGGAGCGAAAAAAAGAGTGAGGCTTTACGGAAAGAAAAATAGAAAGAAAGTAGAAGGAGAAGAAGAGCGCCAAGGCACGTTCCACGTCACCAGACACGTGTCCCTAGCGAGGAGGTTTTATAGGGTACGGCGTGTCCACGAGAGCTGTGGTGGTTGTCGAGCTGGCCCATCGATATTCGCGCGCAGGCTGCGATTATTCCTTTTCGATCCGAGCCGTACACGTGTTGCGCGATGAACCGGTCTACGCGTCGAGGGCCTCCAAGGTCCAACCTATTCCACCCGTCATGTGGCTGACGTGGTCCTCGTCATTAATTAAATATTCGATTTTTTTAATATTTGGAAATGAATTTATATATTTATTTATTAATTTAAAAGGCTGTTTGCTATTAACTGGAATGAATTTGTCCTTTGGAGTCCACGTCCGGCCACTGCGAATCAACGTACGACTGAGCGCCACGTTTGACTGGTGCTTTTATTTTTTATTTAATTTTGGTGAGGACTGTTTGGGAATTGATGGGACAAGATCTGGAGATTACTATTGGTTCTTCAGAGCAGCACAGGGTACTTAATATGGTCTTAACGCACATTAGATTATATCATTTATGACCTATTTCTCAGTTCCTTATTTTCAAAACCGGATCCGATCCAATTATGTTTCGGAAATAGGCATAAAAAGTATTTTAAGCCGCAAACCATCTTCGACTGCGGTATGGGGTAATATCGATATTATTTTTAAAAAAATTAGTGATTGTTCCGGTTGGATTTTGTAAGTATACCGATGAGGAGTTCGCAGAAAAAACATACTTAAAAATAAATATAAATCATATATTAAAAAATGCTATTATATAAGATAGTGTTATGGAGGAGGGTTGATTTATATATATATATATATTTATATATATATATATGAGGATCTTTAGATTTCACTCCTATCCCCATAATGACTCGAATTCAAGAACTTTAATGTCTTAAGTGATGTATTTGTTACCACTAGACCAAGCACATCTTATCATGGAGGAGGGTTGATTGAAGATGGTATATATAAGCTTAACTGTAAAATAAATTTAGGAAAAAAAATCTTTATTAAATAAATAATTGAATGATCATAATATAATTATAAAAAAAATGATTCACCTTGACATATATTGACCCGCGAGCAACCTCGGTTTTTAGAACATAGGTCACGGTCACATACCCACATCTTCTTTTGAAAATCCGGGTAGTTTGGACCTCAATCATGAAATAGGGTTTCAACCCATGTTTATATCTGGATTAGGTTTTCAGAAAGGGGTATTAGTAAATAATTGGATCTTTATTATATAATTAATTCGAAATACTTTTTGTTTTTTTGAAAGGCACCTTTGTTGCAATGAGGATCGAACCCACAACCTCTACTTTAGATGTAGTGTAGAATTACCACTAGACTATCCTAGCAACCACAATTAATTCAAAATACTTACAAGTTACAATATTATAGCAACCACAATTAATTCAAGATACTTACAAGTTACAATATTAGAAACATCCATGTTGATGATTCCTATTAAGCAAATCAATTAAATATTTCAGAGAACATGATAATACCATATATATATAAATATAAACACTTATAAAAATGATATTTTTAGGAACAAGCTAATACAATAAACAATTTTAAAAATAACATTAAAAGGAACAAACTAATACCATAGACACTTCTAAAATTAATATTGAAAATCAGCACGAGATGCCGGGCCGTTTGGTGGCAAAACATTTTTAGCTTTTGGAAAAAGATATTTAAAATATTCCTTTAGAAACATGATTGGTTATATTTTGCACAAAGTTTTCTTTTTCTTTTTCAAAATGCATTTTTTGTTTGTTTCCGGCGGAAATTTTTGCGTTATATTTCTAAGACTAGATTGTTTAGATATTTTGTTTTTGTATTAAACATGTCTCAATAAGATAAAAACTAGCTTTGGTTTAGCGGCAAAACCATTGTTTGTCATCACTCCGGACTTAGGATCGAGCCTTGCTATTCCATTTACAACCTTTATTTTTGGTTTACTTATAACTTATAAGTTATAATATACCACTATTTCTCTGACATCTTTTCTTTTGGTAATAAATCTTTTCTTATTTCTTGTTTATTTAATTTTTTATATTTATTGGATACTTAATTTATTACACATTAATAAAAAAAAAATATTTCAAAACTCATTAAATCTTTTAATATCAATAATAACCTTTATTTTTGGTTTACTTATAACTTATAAGTTATAATATACCACTATTGACATCTTTTCTTTTGGTAATAAATCTTTTCTTATTTCTTGTTTATTTAATTTTTTATATTTATTGGGTACTTAATTTATTACACATTAATAAAAAAAATATTTCAAAGCTCATTAAATCTTTTAATATCAATAATAATGAGCTAGATGTCTTGTTTGCTATGTAATTAAGATAATCATTATTAAAATTTAAGAGTTTTAATGATAAATTCTCTTTATTCGCTACTTTCGGTTAAAAAAATTTACACATTCCTTCAAAAAAAATTACACATCGTCACCCCTGACTCATAGTCCTGGGTCCGCCCCTGGCAGGGCCGACGACGTCCCCAAGACGACGAAGCCCCGAGGCGACGGCTCCCCGAGCCGACGATGTCCCACGTCGACGACCCCCGAAGTCGACGACGCCCCGTGTCAACGACCCCCGAAGTCGATGACACCTCGTATCGACGACCCCCGAGTCGACGATACCCCGAGGTCGACGACCCCACGAGCCGACGGTACCGCGTACCGACGACACCGCAAAGGCAGTGGCCCGGAGTCGACGAGACCCCTCGTGCCGAGGACCTGGAGAGTTGAGGACGCTAGGATCGAGGCAAGGACTCAGTAATGATGGTTCATGCACAGCGAACGGCCAGCGACAAGAGCAGCAGAGGGCTTGGGTTCCTGACGCACGCCACCTACCTATGCCAGGCACTCGAGAGCAGCAGAGGGCTTGGGTTTAACCATGCCTTTCGTGGTAGCCTTGCTTGGGGATGAACAAGTTATGGGACTTAACAAGAAAAGGCGGGAAACTGAGTAGATGAGCGAGCATCACGACCTCTATAAAATGTAACGAATGCTTCATTAGGAAGGGTTCGAAAAAATCCATGTATTCACGCAAGATTATCAATATACAAAGATTCATTCCAAGCATTATCCTTGCTATCTTTAAGTATTTCGAGTTGTAAAACGAGAAAAACCGAACATCTTTCTTTAAAACACATGGAGCGATTCTTGTGATTGTTGAGAGTACGAAACGCCCTCAACAGTGTTTTCATTTTCTTTCTTGAACTTTCACCTCATTTAATAATCTATTTCCTCAATTAAATTTATTTTTCTAATAATATATTTTAGTGCCTTTTTCTTCATGATTTATATATTTTTTTAATCTTCCGCAATTAAATATGTAATGTGTTTTTTTATATATATATAGAATATTGTACGGAGAAGTTTTTACTTAAACATGTGTTAGTATCGAATTTATTTTCTAATAACATAATCTTACATTATGCATCACACTTTTATTATATCTTTCATTATATACTATTGATTCTTGGGTAATAAATCAATAGTAAACTTAGTCAAATATACACAACCAAAATAAATTATTTTTAACGAGTAATTTTTCATTTAGAAAATACTTAAGGTTTATTTCTCTATACTAAAAGCGTTATATTTATTTGTTAATAATTTTTCAGGTTTGATAAAACAGTGGATGATAAAATAAATTAATCTAAAGCATTACTTAATCATTTTTTGTTAGCACACTGAAATTAATTTAATAAAAACTTAACCAAACGCCGTTTTATTTTTTATTAAAAAAACACTTAACAAAATAGTAACCAATCACATTTTCAAAATAATTATATAAAGTTGTTTTGAGAAATAAAAAATGCAAACACAAAACGCTTCTAAACGTTTAGATTTCTGGAGATATAAAATAAAGAACCCGGAATCCACGTCTTACAATCCGTGTACCCTTGAAATCACTTTTATTTTTATTAAAATTTGAAAAAAGAAAATATTACGCATTTGATACCCTTTTTTCCAATCCGGTTAAAACTGAATCTTTAGTTGTGGGAATTTTTCCGCTGCTCCGGCTCATCCCCTTGCATTTAAAATTTAAAAAATTTAATTTAGAATATCTATGCTCAATTCAATTGCGGTTGGACATACAAGTCTAAGTCACGGTAGTACAATATAATTATATATCATACATAATAATCTGTTCATATTTCATATGACATAAATCCGACTGATCGACAGTCAACGTCCCATATATGACTTATCTCGAATTGGTCATTTTTGTGTCGTTCGTAAGGAAAAAGTTCCTTATTTGTTTGGTAATCTTCTATCACGTATCTTCTTTTCCATTTATTTTATACTTTCTTCTTTTCCACATATAATCTACTCGTATCTTTTAGTGCGCATAGGGCCATAGCCACAGCGTTGTTAATTAAAAAATAAAAGAGACAGGATATTTATAGGGTAAAAAAGTGTGTATGCTTTGATTTAAGAATTCGGCATGGAGAACTAACCGAGAGTGTTATTTTACTGCTATATAGTCTGTAGAATTTTAAAAAATTAATAATCGGTTGTGCCAATCATATTTTACATGTATAACATGTATAATGATAAACGATTGTTGTTTTCACGGGATTTTTTATAAAATAATAATTAAAAAAATGTCAGAAATATAAATGATCTTATAGAAATAATTCTATAAAATGAATTTGAAGGAATTTTCACGAAAAATTGACTTCAAAATTTTAAATTTTATTTGATGTCAACAATTTAATATAATTTGGTGGAGACATTATTGAAATGCAAAAAAGTCATTGTTGAAATGCGAAAATTAATGTTTTCACGAGTTAATATAAATCGAGGAGCGGTAAGCACTAATCACAATAGATAGTTAATTGTTATCCTATAAACAAATAACAAATTATCATCTTCGCGAGCATGAGAAGATGATTCTCCTTGACCAATCTAGCATGTGATTATTCTTTTTTGTACTTGTCTTATTTATATTTAAAATCGTAAAAAAAAAAGAAAAAGAAAATAGCCAATAGTAATCCAGCGATGAATCTCATTAAAATCCGGAGAGCAACGCCATCCGAAATCCGATATGCATTTTTAAGAATGAAAAAAACAAAAACGAAATTTATATTAATGCCGAAGCGAAATAATATTACAACAACATAGTAATGCAAAAAAAAAAAAAAAATTAATGAAAAAACTAAAAAGTCGTTAATAATGAATAAGTGGTATAATTAAACAATATTAAATAAATATGAGAGTACGAAGATAAATACGAAAAAATTGAATATAAAATAAATATTTCAATTTAGTGTTAAAAATAGAGTTTGGATAAAAATAAAATAGTGTTTGATGTGACATTTAATGCGAACGAAACATAAATTAGAATTGTCGGATGGAGATAGTCTAAATCCACTAATTATGAGATTTTAACATATGCACCAAACATTTGTCAATTCTGACATATGCACCAAACATCTTTTTAGCAATGCTTTATGTATCAAAAGTGTAAATAATTTGATAATTTGTTGTTTTTCGTACCTTTTTATTTGACAATTTTAGTACCCGATCTCATTTCTTTGCCGTGATTCTTTTCTTATTATTTTATTAAGAATCAGACGATGAGACGAGGCTTAATATAATATCAGTGATTCCTTTTTTATGCTAAGTGACGACACGTAAGTTTGTTGACAAATCATATGTATATTCTTTTACTAAGTGCTACAAATCTAAGTTGTTATAAATATAAAGCTAGAATCAAAGTTAGTTTTTGTTTACGTTACACCGTCAAAACTAAACACTATATAGAAGGAAAATGCACATAATGTGTTAGGATATGGTTCATACGCATAAAAGTGAATTCTAGTTAAAATAATAAGTTTACTCCGACGGAATTTGCAGTGCTACAAAATTTGTGATCGTCTCTTTATGTCATCGAAAATAACTATGTCAAGGAAACAAATCACACTTTAAAGAAAGCATCTAACGTGTTCTGGAAATCATAAAAAATTATAATACATGAAAGAAGCTTTTTAATTTTGCCATTTTGAACAGAAACGATACCTAAACAAAAATTTGTTTGACCTAAACAAAAATTTGTTTGACCTAACGGTAATTCCACTACATATATCTACAAAAGGTCAAAGGTTCAAACCTCAATGAACGCAAACACATGCCCTTTTTATATATGTAAATTTGACTAATAATATCACATGTTCTTACACTGAATATATTTAATAATGCGAGAGGTCATTGTAATTTTTGTCATCAGTGCTACTTTTATTAAAAAGAAAAAAAATAGAAACAAAAACCTATATACGTCAAATTAAAAAACACACTGACATCTATTTTGGATATATTTGTTACTTTGATTTTTTTTTATGTTTCTTCCGTTACACGTTTTTATATGAAAAAGAAACCTAATCATGTAAAATTACAGGATATATATGTATACATATTCTGTTCTCGGAATAATAATGGGTGCGTTTGGTACAACTTATGTAGCCCTATTTTTGTTTTAAAAATAAACTTAACCGTTTTCACGTGTTTGGCAAAATTATTTTTTCCAAAAAACACAAAATCGCTTTTAATTTTTTGTACATGAATCGTAAAAGCTAGAATTCGTAGCTTTTGGTTTTCTCTAAAAATCAAAAAACGATTTTAGTCTATTTTAGTCTTTTTAGCCTGAATAATTTTTTTTTACCAAACGCTAAATTAGTTTTTGTTACCAACAACAACTGTTTTATAAATAATTTACTAAACACTTGTCAGTTTTTTTTAAACAGTTTGTTTCTTAAACTAAAACTAAAAAGAATTTTTGTAAAAATTAAATTGTGTCAAATGAGCTAGTATAATTGGTATCTTCTCATAATTTGTTGATCTTTTGAAGTCAAACACGACGCTATATAATGCATAAACCGAAGATAAAAGGTGAAAAGATAGAACAAGCAAGGTGTGTTCTTTATTGATTGATTAAAACAATGATCGTTGCAATTATTAAACATCCTTCCAATAATTTTCATCGGTGCGATGATTTTTTCAATGAGTTTGGTCAAATTGAAAGGTTTGAGTCTAAGCGGACACAAATATTGTCTATTTTTAATTGAGAATATATCACATAATGTGTTATATGTAATTTTAGTCGATAAAAATTAAAAAAATAAAGATAACCCCTTTAAATATATTTTTTAATAAAAATAAAATCTAGCTTCCTTCTGCCTGGTAATTTCAGTTATAAAAAATATAAAATTATTTTTGTTAATTTCTCACATTATGATGAAATAAAAAAATTACAATTTTGTGATTTAGATTGGACATCGTAAATTGGAGTTAAATCTTTGAAATCCAAATTAGAAATAAACAATAACCATGAGCTTTTTAAAATATCATTTTTGCTCATATTTCATTACTGCTTGTAGTATGTTGTCATATATTTTCGTGACATGAATACTTAAATTTTAATTAACCGACACAACATTTTTTTTTAAAATAGAAGTAAAATTATCAAAACTCGATAAAAACTGAGGCGTATATTTTCGTCTATTTAGTTTTCGGTCAAATACCAGGTGATATGATGGACGTTGGAGAAAATTAATCAAAACACTTTTAAGTCAACTTGAGGCAACTTGACATTTGGCCAATGCCCGTAAAAAAAATAGTGGACGAAAATATGCGTCGTTATAATTTTGTTGTTCCTGGTACTTTTGTCGCTAGTTTTTCTGTTTCAGCCTATGCCGATTAAGTTGGTCAAAATTTAAGTATTTTTGCATCTAATTAGTCGGAAAGTAGGATTAATATAGCCGTATAAGTGCCCATATATATATACTAAAGTAGAGTAAATAATCTATAATTATAAATTTATTCTATTTTTTTTTCAAGACTATTTTTGTATACCGTTTATAAAAAACATTAAAAACAGAGATTTTAAGTTAGAGTAAACTTGGAAGTTGGAATAACAACAAAGCTATTTTGAGATTTGTCTCTAACATGACGTGCAGGGCCGACCCTAGCTAAAGGCGAGCAAGGCGGGCGCCTAGGGCCCCGAAATTTTTAAGGGCCCCAATTTTATTAGATATAAACAAAATTTGATTTGTAAATACTTTAAAGACACCAGAATTTTACATAGCTTAGGGCCCCGAATGAAAACAACGAGCTCAAAGTCGGCCCTGATGACATGCTTTTACTAATCAATAGAGTTAAGATGAATGTTCATGACAATTTTTCATATTTGTGTAGAATGATTGATTTTCTGATCAAATTAATTATTGCAATTTTGTTCGAGTTTTTTTTTTCTTTTCTATGAAATACTATTTAATGAAATTTATTATTTTGATTTTATTTTGATATTTTATAAAATATTAATTGTGTTATCATCGTTATTTTATCGGTATTTAGATATTTTGTATATTCAGGATGGTTCTCGACGTAATCTCAAGGAGATTTTAATATATATATATATATCTATATATTAAGTTTTAATAAACTCACATTAAAAACCTAGGGGTGAAACCGATACCAATAATCGGTGAATTAGTTTTTTTAGTATTGGTATTGAAAAACCGATATTTTTTTTTTGGTATTGGTATTGGTATCGGTTTTAAAATTTCTTGGTTTTTTATCAAACCGAGACAGATACCGAAATCGAGAAAAAAGAAAAAAAAACGATAATAATAAACCGGGAATAACCCGGGGCCAAATCTAAAAATAATACAACATACCATGTCCGAAATATAAAGATACATCTGTAATACATAAAAACATCAAACATAATCATTCCTTTTTCTTTGATTTTAATTTCACCTTCTCTTTTTTCTTTGATTTCGCCTCGTCCTTTCTTAGCCGTGTTACTACTACCGCCGGTGAGAGCGGAGGGAACAAAAGTTAAACGGGAGCTTCAGAGCTTTCTTTTACGATAAAAAATTTTAAAAAAATTGCATTTAAGAAATTTAAAAGCATAATTATGTTATATATACAAACCTATTTGCATTGCAATATACACTGTTTTATTACGTTACAAACCTATTTGCAAAATACATTGTTTTATTACTACTTGCAATATACAAACTTAATGGTATACGTTATATAATAAATAACAGTCACCATTTTTGTGCTGAAACAGTCTGTTATATAATACAAAACACATTCAACAAACTTATTAGTATTCAAAAATAATAGTCACCATTTTTGAGAAATTTGGTATGAGTATTGTTTCTCGGTATCGGTATCAGAAATCGATATCCGATAAGTATCGGTTCTTGGTTTTAAACTAAATTTATCAGATTTTTTTAAAACTGATCCGAGATCGATACCAAAATCGAAACGATACCGAGAAACGGTTACAAAATTTTCACCTCTAAAAACACTTATTTATTATTAATTATCTTGCATAATTAAGTAATATTTATTTACTTCCATTCCATATGACATACATGAATGTGAAAACAATAACACGTGAGAGAATGTTTGTTTGAGTGTACGTGTCGTATTACTATTAGCTTATTTGGTAAGTATTTACTTAGGCCAAATTAAAAAATAAAAAAATTGGAAAGGGCTATTTAAGTAATTTCGGCAGGAGAGAGAAAGAGAGACTCCGACGCGGAGTGCACTCCATGTCTGAGTCTGACGCAACAGTTTTGACTCGAGCACCACGCCATCTTCAATCTGAGCCGTCCGTTCCGAGTGATGAATCTGATACACTTTTCCACATCAACGGCCCACGTGTAAGGCCACATGTCGCTGTCCACGCCAAACCCCTAATGTGGAATGTAAAAAAATAAATCCTAATTCAAGATCTTCTCAATGGGACCCACCATATGGCGTACAGCGGATTCAACGGTTGAGAGTTGTGTAATCCAACGGATAGGATAAGCCCAAGCCACAACTAACAAGATAGAGTAGACTAATTGCAGTAATATCCCTGAAATATTTTTATCAGCGCACATTCACCCACTTTAGTTTAGCTTTTACAAGATATATTTTTCATTACTTAAAAAAGTAGGCTATAAATGACAAAAGACGTCTTAGAGAGCATCTATAAATAAATTAGATTATTTATTACTTATATGCCATTGAGATTTGAGATTGTTAATTTATTAATAACGTAATGTTAAATTAAAATTATAAAATGTTATTTAACTAAAATTATTAATTTAACAGGATTTTGTAGTAAATTATTTTTTATACTATTTTTATCACTTTATTATCAAACAAGATTAATAAATTTAATATATTCTAAAATGAATATAACCATTTTCTAAAATGAATGGTGAGCTAAACTTTAAAGACCATATTCTAAAATGAATAAGGACGGAGCATCTCTTCGAACAAATAAAAGTTGGAAGGGAAAATTTATCCATTTATCAAATTTCAAGGGATGTCTGCGCAATTTATTCGAGAGTATTCCTCTTTGCCAACGAGGCATTGCGTGGCGTTCAAAAAAACAAAACAAAAAAACGGAATCAAGAAAATCAGGGACATCAGAACACGTACTCATTCAGTGGGCCCCACCAAGCCTGCATAGATGTCGGTGCGTGTGGTCCCTATGAGTGACGTGTCAGATAGGGAGGGGAAGTGGGACCCACAAGAGACAGGGGTTGCGTAGCCAAGCTCAGTTGTCACGTTCCCGAGACTTTCTAGAGATACTCGAACTCTTTAAATTAAATTAAATAAATAAAAATAATGAAAAGAGGCTAACGTGTCACCACCAAACTCCACGTGAGACGATTAAACGTGCCATATCATGATTGGTCATTTCCTAGTACTATAGGAGAATTTTTACGGTTTAAACTTAAACGACTCACTACTAAAGAACAATATCAATAATTATATATCTATCAAAGGATAAGTACAATTACTTACATATACCGTAAATATTTTGTATCTAAACACTTGTAAATGTAATATACTGTTTTTTTCGTATTAAACTGGAATCATAAGTTCTAGTTACAGAATTTCAGATGAAAAATTCCGAATCCAAAGCAATAAATTTTGACTCCGAATTTTATTAGAATGTTTTATATGGTATCAAATTGTAAAAAAATGAATTAATATCAAATTGTAATTAAAAAATTAAAAATAACATCAAAATCATAACTAATTTGGTTCGGGTAAATATTCGAATCCGAATGACTAGATCTAATAATTATTGGTTTCGGATTTGTACACAAGTACTAATTATTGTTGGATTTTTTGATGACTTTTTTAATCATGAGGCGCAAATTACATAATATCATCGAAACTAATGATCTTGATTACATGTGAGAATCAAAATAGTTCAGTTTCGATACGTTATCAGACTTTTGGTACTTTTGTCAACCGGTATTTTTTTTCTGGCCGATTTCTACTCGTTCTTCGTGAGATCGACTGCTGAGTTATACCAGATTAAATATCCCTTAGTGTCGAGCCTCTAATTCGTCCACAACATCACTTCGGGAACGTCAATTGACTATAAACCACTTCGTCAGGCTGCTAGGTATTTCTTGGTGATTGGACGACCAACCGAACAGAGCATTGAGAGGAGAAAACGTGTTGCTAGGGTGCTGCTAGGGACTGCCACGTATTTCTCTCTAGGGCTAGGGATTAACATAGGTCAGTTAGGAGATTAATCTGATATTTGTAGATTACATGGATAAATGATCTAACGGGTTTTGACCCATTAATTATTATTAAATTAATTAGAATAATTAATTAAATCACTAATGATTAATTCACGGGCCCGACTAAGCCCGTCACTGTTATTTAATGTAGTCGGGTCAGTTTCAAAAACTCCAATAAATCCAAATCTCGATTCGCGCATTCTCTATCATTTTTCTACAATTATGAAATCAATTTTCCATTTTGTTTCTGTATTTACAATGTTACTTATACATTTGGTAAAAAATAGCTTTTTAGGTATTCACAATACATCTACACAACTAGTTCAAGTCGTGCTAAACGTTTACTTGGTCGGACATTATCATTGTGGTTGCTCAGTCTTAAATATTTTCGTTATGTTCTTGATGAAGATTACAAGATGATTCCCAAGGTTAGTATCGAGAATTCGAGTTTGAATTGGATAAACCAAACTAAGAGCGTTTTTTCTTTGATTTTTAATTTTTAATTTTTGGACAGCAGTAGAACTAGGAGGGAATAAGTTTGAATCTCAATGAGAAACGACAAGAAAATATAAGGGTATTTGTTTTACCTATCGACAGTCATATATTTAGGTTTATAATTTTAGAAATCGACGTACTGCTGATAAGAGTTAATTTTCAATCGAGAATCATTCACATCATCGATACTTTTCGTTTGAGCATTTTTTATTTATACCAACATGATATACCAACATGTATAAAATAATAATATTTACATTATATAAGTATATTATACTTAATCATTTTAGAAAAATTATTTTATTTATATAGTTATGATATTAAGCATGATGTAATACTATAACATCAGTTATTTTTTGTTGATGGTATTGTTTTTCTCGATATTTTATAATTTTTTTTGTGATTTTCTTCTTCTTCTTTCGATTAACTACCGGGAAAATTGAGTACGGATATTTTAATATTAATATGGTAACTGTTGTGTGTGTGCCGGATTTCTTGTTTTTCGTGGATCTAAAAGCTGACCATTGGATGCATCTCGTGCCTATCTCTTTGCAATGACTACAGTCAGCTTTGGAGTTGTTTTCATTCCACCGCGACGCTAATGCATCACACACTCACAGGGGTTGGTCATCTACTCACTGCATGATTTATTATCCTGTTGATTGATGAAAGGATTGTTCACCAAAATGCCAAAGGGGGAGATTGAAGAAACAAGTTCTGTTGTTATTTCTTGTGTTGGCTATTTTGGTAACTACAGCTGAAACATCGTCAGCTACAGTCGTAACTACAGCCATCATGCAGTCGAAATCGTCTCAGATTGTTGCAAATTTCATGGAAAGTTTACGCGTTTTTCTTCAACAGATTTGAGGGAATTTCATGGGCTATATTCTCTCTGGATTGACTCTAATCAATTAGTGATTTATTTCCAAGATTAATGATTTATATTTATATTTATATTTATCATTCCTTAAATCTTGGGAATTAGTTGCTATTTTGAGGGGAAAATGGAGCTACAAATTTGACTTCTTAAATACGTATTATTGGCCTCCTTCTTCCTCAGTTCTCCAGGTCTACAATTCAGAGAGGGCTCAAGAAGGTTGTTCTTCATAAACAACCTAAAATCAAGCTTGCGGTTTTCACATCATCCACGTAATCAAGCTTGTTGTTCGTCAAGAACATTCGAAGGGACGCTACAAAAGGGGATCTTGCTGAGTCCGATTCCAGAAGGGAAGTGACGGTCGTCACGTATCGAGACTCTATCACTGTTTCAAGACCAAGCCTGTTACCGGCTTTGTAGCAGGCTGTAGCTTCAGGGGGAGTCCCTTTATCTTAGCTATTTTACTTTCCTAGTAATTGGTGCTTGTAAACTTAATTTGTGATTAATCTGGGCGAGGGCCCCGCAGAAGTAGATAGGTATCGAACTGCGTTACTAAAACATCGCGTGTCTTTTATTGCTTTCCGCGTTGTGTTTGGTGACTATCTCGTTAATCCGCATAAATCACGTAAACTGACTTTACAGTAACCATACGACTTATTGCAACATTACTTAATTAAAGTCCTAAATAATAACATTTAAATCAATTCATAAACTATAACTATGGAGAATACCACGTTTAATCACTTTTTTTGAATGGCACGTTTAATCACTTGTTGTGCGGCAGAAGCTGAAAAGAAAAGAAAAGAAGTTGAGTAGTAAAGGATTTTGGGCTTAAACTCTAAATTATTGGCCCATGGAAAATGATCAAAAAATACTATATATTTTAGGGTTAATGAAAGTAAAAATATCTCAAATTTGGTCAAAGAACATCTCATATATATATGAAGTTTAAAAATGGTGATAAAAATATCTAAATTTGCATTTGGAGAGTTTACCACTCCATTCTCGTAACGCTGTTAACTGACCCGTTAACTCTGGCTATGTGGACAAATCTGTTTTGTTAAGTGTAATTGTTAGGGGTTTAATTACTTGTATTAAATAGTATTAATAAGGGTTTAATTCATTGTTTTATCGTAAACGAGGCTTATGTGGGCTCGTCCACGTGACAAAAATTGTAATGTCAGCAACCCACCCACGTTTGTCCACGTGGCCAGAGTTAACGGGTAAGTTAACTGTGTTACGAGAATTGAGTGGTAAGTGATTAACTCCCCAAATACGATTTTGGGTATTTTTGCTACAACTTTTAAACTTTAGGTACACGAGAGATTCTGTGACCAAAATTTAAGTATTTTCGCCGTCATTAACCCTATATTTTATTCAATTAGGATAAATATAAGTTTACACATAAAATTGTGTCAATATGGTATTAACAATTAGGAAATCCATGTTTTTGTAATCGGGAATCACAACGAAATCCGGTTGGGTCTATTTTTATTTTTCCTTTCTTGAGCCAAAAAAGTCGCGATGCCAATTTTTAATATATTACAACTCGTTTCGATCGAGTTCTCGCTTTCAAAATTAACCTAATAATTAACGTTGAGTTAACTTTCTTAACTTTTTAACCTTCCAATCTTTTATCTTTAAAAATTAATTTTGCCTCTCAAAATTAAGTCGCCCCAGCAAAGTTTATGTCTTGGATCAGTCAGGTTATGGTAGATAGAAACTACAAACACTTTTCTCTCTAATTATTGTGCTATTTTAGTATCAAATATTCCCTCTTAAAAAATAAAAATAAAGTCTGTATAAAAAAAAAAAAACTGTTAAAATGGTAAAAATTCACGTACCACCAAATTGATGCTACTTGGATAATATAATTTGTTTTTTTCTTAGTATTATATTATATATAGTGAAGCTCTTGGTTTTACCTTATTCCATAGCAGTACTCCCAACAATATCAAAAGCAAATGAATGATATACTTCATAATGCTCTACAAAATGCAGATAATTTCATTCACTTTGTTTCTCTTTGTGTCATGCTTTTGCGGAACAGCTTATTCCAAATGTGAAATCAAGGGGATCTTCAACTTCGGAGACTCCAATTCCGACACTGGCGGGTTTTGGGCGGCTTTTCCGGCGCAGTCCGGCCCTTTCGGCATGACTTTCTTCAAGAAACCCGTCGGCCGTGCCACTGACGGGAGGCTCGTCGTTGATTTTATTGGTAAGTAATTATAACAAATAACAAACTTAATTTTCTCATGAGTTTCTTGGTGTTAATTTAATAATAACTTGATTATTTAATGCAACTTGGTGTTAATAAGTGTTTATTATATCTTAGTATCAATAGAATTTCATATTTGCGACCCGAAGGAGACAAATATCTAGCATCATAAATAAATGAATAAATTAAAAATTAAATATCATTGACGATAATAATGAGATAAAATAGAAATGATGAGAAGTTTATTGGCTAAGCTTTTCTGTCGTTTGTTTGACGTGTCTCTCAAATATCCACAACGAAATAAAACTAGCGAAGCTGGCAATGAGAGTAGATAGTGTCTCTCTTTGACTTTGGATTTTCCATTGTTATTATCAATCATGAATCATGTGACGTAGACTCTTAAAATCTCAAATTACTTGCGTCAACTGATTTATTATTCGGGAAAAATCCGCGCCCGGTTTACGGATTAGGTTTTAGGGTTTGGCGGAATAAGTGGCGGCACTTATTAGCAACATACGTTGAGAGCATCGAAGCTCTAATATGACGATCTATAAATCAATGTCGGTTTAATAGTTAAAGAAGTTCCTCCATGACAGTTGTTGTGTACACGGCACGACAATTAACAAATGCGCGATCTTCTACGAAGCAATTGGCAAGCTCCGAAATGGATGCTACGAGACACGGCTTGGTGTTTGAACAAGAGCAGCCAGTCACTCTAATTGTTGTTGGTTTTGCGATTCAAACTATGAATGTGGTTTGGAATTGGATAAACAAAAATAAACCACGAGTACTTATTCTTGGTAGCTAAGGTCGTTACAAAGGTTGTTAAAGAAATTAATTCGGCTTCACGGGTTGCTTGAAGCCTACGAGTCGGTCAAAGAGATTTTCATGTCTACTAATAGTTTATACGAGAATTTTTAGAGTATATTATACGAAGTGTTGCAAATTAACACATGAGTTACATCGTGTTAAGATAACATATTTGAGTTAACACTTAACACCATTGGTCTGTATTATTGCACTTAAAGTTTAGGATCTTGAGGTTGAAAAAGCTGATTTCAATAAGTTTTGTGAAACACAACCTCAAAGTCGACGGTGAAATGACACAATGCATAAGTGAAATCCCGCTTTGTTGATCTTCTCCCCTTTAAAACCGAAATTGACTAAACTTTGCTCCAAAAATGCTACACGGTCTCTTTTTCATCGCTGCATTAGATTTAGATTTTCGGAATTCGAGTTCAAAAATAAATGACATAATCCTACATATATGACGTGCAATTATATATAGGTAATACATGATGCAAATTGATCTTCTCTTTACTCGTAATTGTATTTAACATCCTACTTGTACAATTTAAACAAAAATAAATACAATCTTTTTCTACTTTAGGAATGAATAATCCAAACAAAGAAACTTGTCCTATTTATATGAGAAAATGATAAGCTCCCATTTAACAATTATGATGTGGGATTAAATGTCAAGTGAGACTAAACCAAAGCCCAAAAATACATTTTTGTACTAACTTGTTGTACGGTGAGAATAGTCGCTCATTAAAAGACTAAAAAGGTGAAGTAATTCCTTTTATATTAGTTATTTTACTCTATCATATATTATCTAGTAATCTCTAACCATATGTAACATTTTTTTTTATAAATAAAATTGCACTATATTAGGTATTTTATAATTACCTTTAGTACGTAGTATTACAGTGTTTTGAGTAACAATGCTATTGTTCAGCGATACTCAAATCAACGTGTAAAAGAAATATTAGATCATGCAATAAAAGCTATTGCCCGCGCTCGGTTTCCTTCTGTTTGTCCTCGGATAACAGATGCGGGATACTAACTTGAGCTCAATGGAAGGACGGGTTTCACCCCTATATTTTTAAAAGTTATTATGTAGAAGTAATTTTTATAGCAAATTGGAGACGAATTGCCCATCTCTGTTATCAAAGCCCCCCTCATTATTTGCATGAGTTGGCAAATCGTGCGAAGGATCGTCTCGGGCCCAAATTGCCCGCTCCCGCCCGTTCCATACACTAGATATATGTGATCGACTATTTTCTTTCAATATTCATAAATCTAACATAGAATATACATGGTATAAAAATGACAGCTCAGGGGCTTGGACTGCCATTTATCAGCCCATATCTGCAGTCAATTGGATCAAGTTATAGGCATGGTGCTAATTTTGCTACATTGGCTTCAACGGTGCTTCTTCCAAAGACTTCATTGTTTGTCACTGGCCTCAGTCCCTTCTCTCTAGCCATTCAGCTCAACCAAATGAAGGAATTCAAACTCAAAGTTGACCAGTTTTCAACAAATACCCAAGGTATGCATACAAGTTTTATGCATATAATTCTTATTTGTCATGTGTTGAATATGAACAAGAATATGAAATGGAGGACGAAGTTGAGATAATAATACAAAGTTTAGGGTAAACTATGTTATATGTAGCTCTGATTTTATATTTTGGTCAAGCTCATAAATTTATATTTTGGCCCTAATTTTCCACCTCATACAAATTTAAATGTATAATTAAGTCATTTTAAAAAATAAGAGTACAAAAAAAAAATGCAAATTGAGAAAGATATACCTTAAATAATTATATGGCAACGATTATGGAGTTGTTTTTGTAGAATCTACACGGCTTCCTTCGAAGGACGTTTTTGGAAAATCACTCTATACTTTCTACATTGGCCAAAACGACTTCACTTCAAACTTAAACGACATCGGTGTAGATGGAGTGAAGCAATATCTACCTCAAGTGGTTTCCCAAATCGCTGAGACCATCAAGGTTAGTGATTTTCATGTAAAGTGTGAATGAGTTGTTAAAGAAGATTTTTTTCTTCTTCTAATACCATGCTATATCTTATATTTATTTCTTACTTAAACACGAAATCAGAAATTCGGTCAAAATGGCTTTGATTTTGGAATTTTTTATAACACGTTCAAACATTTATTTCGGACATTTTGAGTCATTAAGAGAATTTCTCCTTTTAATCTTAGATATCGTCAGTTTACTCGAATGTTTTAACGTTTCAAACCGCTCAACACGAGCTCAATCATTTGAATGTAAGAATATTATCATTTTCTCATTATTTTTTTGATAATTATTTCTAAAAAAAGTCATAGTTACTAAATTAAAGCAAACTAAATACTTATAGCCTCCAAAAACTACTTTTTGGTGCAAGAACATAGACATGATGATTTGAAATGTGTAGGAATTATATGGCATAGGTGGAAGAACATTTTGGGTGCTGAATATGGCACCAGTGGGTTGTTACCCGTCTTTGTTGGCGAGTTTTCCGCACAACAAGACCTCCGATATCGACCCTTTTGGTTGCTCCATTCCCCTCAATGACGGTGTCGTTTATTACAATAAACTCCTCAACGATGAACTCGACCGCACTAGATTATTACTCTCCAATGCCAACATAGTAAACATCGACGTTTTCTCTATTCTGCTTCAGCTCTTTCAGCATCCCACTACTTACGGTGCGTGACGAAGATCTTATATGTTCTAACAATAATTGCGATAAAAATACTTAAATTTAAAGCGATATACTTGGTCAAAAGTACTTATTTTTATGAATACAATTTTATACAACTATACAGTACAAAATAAATGTCCATAGAAAAATTAGACGAAAAGATGTGCCGCCTTGACATTGAATACTTTTGCTGTTATTTTTCATTTTGGACTCATATAGCTCCAGTCGGTCAAATTTTAAATATAAGTTAAGTGTAATTTTGCTTTCTTTCTTGCTCAGTTTATATTTATCATGTTTTTTTATTTTTTATTTTTTTGGGAATAGGACTTAAATATGGCACGAAAGCTTGTTGTGGGTACGGTGGTGGTGCCTACAACTTTGACCATAGGCTTTACTGTGGGAACACAAAGGTGATAAATGGCAAAGCCGAGACTGCGAAGGCATGCGATGACCCGCAAAACTACGTGAGCTGGGACGGCATTCACGCCTCCGAGGCTGCAAATAAAATCGTCACTCGAGCCATCTTCAATGGCTCTTTGTTTAATCCTTCTTTTCCTCTTACCCAGCTTTGTGACCTCCAACCTATAGCTTGATATAACGTATATATATATATATATATATATATATATATATATATATATATATATATATATATAGTTTATGAGAAATATCATTTTTGCTTTGTTTTCTGAGTTATTTAAGATCTTCATGCAAATGATTTACTTAAGTTTCTGTTACATTTTATTATTTTATATAGTAGTTGTGATACCTAGTTAAGCTGTTGTACATTTGAGGGATAATATTAAAATGGTAGGAGTTAACAAAAGTTAAAACTTATTAGCATATTGAATTTTCAAGCTTTTGGGGTTTCCGGTTTTACCTTGAAGAGAAGGTGCCGGTAAACGAATCATCCCGTGTATCCTAGCCCTGCCAATTCCATGAGCTTCGGGAGGTGAAGAGAAAGAACAGTCAAATCCTAGAATGCTTTTCTTTCCAATAACTATTGGAACAGAAACACCAGAGAGACAACCTAGAAATTACCAAAGGCACGGAGTCGATAGCACCGACGATGATGGAAGAGACCCACATGATGAACAATAGAAGAGAAAGAAAGAGATCTAGCCAAACAGATTTGGAGAAAGAATTCTGTTTGTATTGACTTGATGAACATACTATTACAATCTGGTATTTATACCCAGACAACTACATCTGTTAATAACAACAGCTAAACATAAAGCCTAAACTACAGCTATACAGAATATACTCTAACATCCCCCCTGAAGCTGAAGATTGGTAAGACTTTCGATCTTGAGCTTGAACCGAAGATGCTTGAACTGTGGTTCGGAGAGAGGCTTCGTGAGAGTGTCAGCTATTTGATCAACTGACGGCACGTGTTGAATAATAATTTCTCGACGAGACACTTTTTCCCGAACAAAATACAAATCGAGTTCAATGTGCTTGGTCCTAGCGTGAAGCACTGGGTTGGCTGAGAGAAGAACAGTGCTAAGGTTATCACACCAAAGCACTGGAGGTGAAGGCAGAGGCACACGTAATTCCCAAAGGAGAGAAGTGAGCCAAGTCACCTCACAAACAAGACCAGCCAAGCTCCTATATTCTGCTTCAGTGCTGGAACGCGAAACCGTGGGTTGTTTCTTTGAGAGCCAGGAGATGAGATTGGGACCAAGGTACACACAGTGTCCCGAAGTGGACCGGCGATCGTCAAGGTCTGAGGCCCAATCAGCATCACAAAACCCAACAAGGTTCAGCGAGTGACCACGCCGAAGATGTAAACCATAATCATGGGACCCCTGCAGATAACGCAAGATACGCTTGACAGCCTTGAGATGAACATCTGTAGGTTTCTGCATGAACTGACATACACGATTCACGCTAAAGGCGATGTCAGGGCGTGTAATGGTAACATATTGAAGAGCGCCCACCAAGCTCCTATAGTTATGTACATCTTCAAGGGGATCTCCATCAGAAGCACGCAGCTTAAGACTGGACAGCATGGGCGTTGGCGCTGAGCTGCAGTTGATCATCTTGGCCTTAAGCATAAGGTCACGGACATACTTGGCCTGGTTGAGATGAAATCCATCTGCAGTGCGTGTGACTTGAATGCCAAGGAAGTAACTCAACAATCCCATGTCCTTGAGAGAGAATGCATCATTGAGCTTGGAGATAAGACGGTCAATGGTCAAGGCATTGTTCCCAGTAATCAAGATATCATCTACATATACAAGAATGTAGGTGACATGATCATTACCGTGATGGATAAAAAGAGAATGATCAGACTTGGCATGCATAAATCCAAGAGAGAGAAGGGCTTGATTTAGCCGATCAAACCAGGCTCTAGGAGCTTGTTTGAGCCCATATAAGGCTTTATGCAGCTTGCAAACAAGCTGTGGATTGTCCGAAGATTCAAAGCCAGGAGGTTGTCGCATGAAAACTTCTTCTTCGAGAATGCCATTTAGAAAGGCATTGTTCACGTCAAGCTGTCGCACTGGCCAATTTTGAGAAAGGGCAAGCGTAAGGACAACACGAATGGTGGCTGGTTTGACCACAGGACTAAACGTCTCATTGAAGTCAAAACCGGGCTGTTGATGAAAGCCTTGAGCCACAAGGCGAGCCTTGTACTTCTGGATAGATCCATCAGGATTTTCATTGACCTTAAAGACCCATTTACACCCAATAGCACGCCTGTTTGGAGGAAGAGACACGAGAGTCCAAGTGCAGTTCTTGGACAAAGCGGTCATCTCAGCTTGCATGGCAAGTCTCCAAGGCTGATGAGTAAGTGCTTCGCGAACATTGGAAGGCTCAAGGGCAGAGGAAACAAATACACGAGGCATTTGGATGCCATTTTTACTCCTCGTGACCATGTGATGAGTGTTAAGAGGGTTCGGAGTACCTGGAGCTGGACCTGGAGTTGGAGTTGGAGTTGGAGTTGAAGTTGGAGTTTGAGCTGGAGCTGGAGTTGGAGTTGTAGTTGGAGACTGAGCTGGAGTTGAGTTGGAGTTGGAGGAGAGAGAGCTGTCAAGGAACAGCTCATGTGACTGCTCAGAAGCTGCAGTTCCATTTACAACTTCACGCTCACGAACTATAGCTTCAAACGTCGGGCTGAAGGACTCTTTGGTTACTATAGGAGGTATAGCTGATGGTAGAACACCAGTACTAGGAACACTTGTAGGACTAGTGTTTATGGTGGAAAAGGGGAATGATACCTCATCGAAAATAACATCCCTGCTTATGTAGATTCTCCCAGTTGAGCTCATGCACTTGTAGCCCTTGTGATTAATAGAATAACCTAGGAATGTACATCTCGTGCTTCTGTACTGCAGCTTATTCTTGTTATACGGTCTGAGATTTGGATAGCACGCACAACCAAAGACTCTGAGAAAGCTGTAATCTGGTTGCCTATTGAATAAGACCTCAATGGGTGACTTTCTGTGAAGAGCAGCTGTTGGCAACCTATTTGAGACATACACAGAGGTTCTGAAGGCCTCATCCCAGAATTTCATATGCAAAGAAGCTTTGTGAAGCAGAGTCAAGCCATGCTCAATGATTGTACGGTGCTTCCTCTCGGCCACGCCATTTTGTTGTTGAGTGTGGGGACACGACACCTTGTGTAAAATCCCATTCTTGGCAAGAAATCCTTTTAGAGCCTCATACTCACCTCCCCAGTCGGATTGGAGAGTAATAATAGAGGACTGCAGCTGCTTCTCAACCTGAGTTTTGAATTGCTCAAACACAGTGTGAACATCACTTTTGAGTTTGAGCAGAAAAATCCAAGTGAAACGTGAGAAAGCATCTACAAAGGTCACATAATACTTGTATCCGCTATTAGACAAGATAGGGGAAGGGCCCCATAAGTCTGAGTGAACAAGTTCAAGCGGTTTAGTATAGACAGAGTTAGACTTGGCAAAGGGCAGTCGATGTATTTTTCCATGACAACAAGAATCACAAAAAGAAGCTGCTTGTTTATTGGAATAAAGCACATTACATTTGACTAATACATCACGAACAACTGCAGTTGAAGGATGAGCTAGTCTGTTATGCCATACATCGAAGACATTACAAGCAGAAATGGAATTGACAGACACGGGAAAGAAATTTGTAGACAAAGAGTGGTGACTGGAAAGCTTGAACTTTGACGGGAGTTTGACACTTGATGAGTCAAAGCAATAGAGATCATCTTTGAGCGTCCCTCTTATGACAACTTCACGTGTTTTGCTGTTTTTCACAAGGCAAAAGTCATCATGAAACTCAAAGAATACCCCATTATCTTTGCAGAATTGACGCACAGAGAGTAAATTTTTACTAATTTCGGGGACAAGAAGGAGTTTGTGAAGGTGGAAAGTTTTGTGTGAAAGAGAGGATTTCATTTTTGAATAGCCAATACGAGAAATAGACAAACATGCTCCATTACCGACTTGAACTTGGCTTGTTCCTCCAAATTCGTGGCTATGTTGGACGTTTTGAGGGTCTGGAGTGACATGATGAGTCGCTCCCGAGTCTGCATACCAGTCGTAGTCATCACTGACCTCGGGAGTGGAGAAGGCAGCATGAATCTGAGGAGATGACTGCAGTTGAGATGAGGACTGCAGCCTGCCACGCCCAACCAGATTCGTCGGGATTTGGAATGACTGATCAAACCGATAGTAACACTCAGCAACAATGTGCCCTAACTTTCCACAAAGTTGGCATTGAGGTCGATTTTCCATCCACGCAGGCTTTCCTCGTCCACCTCTGCCATACCCACGGAAATTGCCTCGCCCACGCATTCCAGAACTCGTTCCAAACCGAGGATTATTCGCCGATGAATGAACACGAGAGACATGATGAGGAGAGTTACCTCTTTGCAAGAGGTTCTGGTTCGCCGTGTAATTTGCAGAAATGTTGATCTCCGATCCTATGGACGTCTTTTCACGGCGAGCTTCTCGTGACAGAAGCATTGATTCGATTGCCGCGACCGAATATTGCGCCGTGCTGAACTCGAATGACGTGACGAAGGATTCATACTCCGGTGGCAATCCATTGAGAATTGCATCAATGTGATCTTCAGTCGTCAAGAAAGTTCCAACAGAATTCAAAGAATCCACGATCGACTTGATCTTTGCGAGATATTCGAGCAAAGAAAGTCCTTCTTTCTTGATGCTCTGTAATTCGAGCTTCAGCTGACGAGCTCTGGATCTTGTTTGCGAGGTAAAGTATTCATTCAATCGATTCCACAAACCGTAGCTTGAATCGCATCCAACCAGGTGAGGAAGAAGCAGATCTGAGATTGAGGTCAAGATCCATAGCATGAGGATATGATCTTGCTTACAAAAGATATTGAAGGCTCTGTTTGGAGAACCAGATTCTTCAAATCTTGAAGGTGCAAGATCCTTGCTGAAAAGATACTCCTCAAGGCCATATCCAAGAACAGCTGAAAGAATTTGCTGTTTCCAGACGAGGAAGATCGTTTCATGCAACTTGATCGACAGCGAGTGGCTGAAGGAGACAAGATTCACTGATCCGCCATTGTTGCTTCTGGAATCCGCCATGGAAGCTTCTTCAGATGCAGATCGTTGCTCTGATACCATGATGAACAATAGAAGAGAAAGAAAGAGATCTAACCAAACAGATTTGGAGAAAGAATTCTGTTTGTATTGACTTGATGAACATACTATTACAATCTGGTATTTATACCCAGACAACTACAGCTGTTAATAACAACAGCTAAACATAAAGCCTAAACTACAGCTATACAGAATATACTCTAACACCACACTGCCAGGATCGCGCCGCCTCCGTAGAGTAGTACGGTGGACTTGTTCTTAAGCTCGTCCCACTGGTCACCAAAATTGTTTCAAGCCATTACATTTTGTGTTCAACTTGGTCCAAAATGTTATAAATCTTTCTCTACGAGTACCTATGGAGAAGGATTTTTGAAAGATTTAAGAAATAGAAATACCTGAAGATTGATGAAGATCTGAGATCTCCCACCGAGCGATATTTCCTGAAATAATGAAGGTAAATATAGCGTACCGTATCACGTCTAGGACGCTTTCCTTATAGCGACTCGCCTCCGCTACCGGACTGCGTCACTTCTCAGGATAAAACGGCGCAACCGTTGTCTCCGCAACGGCGAACCGAACTCGCAAAGACCTCAACCCAGGTGTGTATATATATATATATAATAGAGTGATTTTGAGCTTCGCGCGGAGTGAAAACGGCATGCAAAAGCTCGGAGAGAGTATCTAAGAAATTTGAAAATAGGTTTGCATGGTGTGTCGAAATAAAACCGAGCATCTTCCAATTTATAGATGTTTCAGAGATTGTTGTATATTCTATAACGTTTTTAACATTTATTTACATTCATGAGTAATCAGAACGTTTTTCTAAATCTGAGAGTTTACTCTCAATAAATGTCCTTACGTTTTCTAAAATAAAACGGAAATCTCATAATTTCCAATAGCTTCATAGTGCATACGTTTTTATCACATTTGATTTTCACTGATTGCACCTTTTAATTTCAATTTACATTCGTTTTTTCCGACACAAAATTCTCCTTCAAGTCGGTGAAGCCCTCGGCGGCATCGACACTGGACGCGTCGTCGGACGAGGCTCTAATCCGGAGCTTCAAAGGCGTTCTCGACTCTGATTGAAAAGCAGCCTCAGTATCCACAACACTCGTAATAAAAATACAAAATTTGATCTTTCAAAAAGTCATCTTCTTCACATTTTCATCAAGTTGAACTAAAATTTCTAAAATTTCAAGAGTAGTGAAAAGTCAACCAAAGTCCAAAAACGTTAACATAAAATTTTTCCCCTTTTTCAAAGCCAACCTCAGAGTCTCCCCATCAAAAAGCACAGAAACAGACAGTCTAATAAATAAATCCCAGAATAATTTTTTATTTTTTCCTTGGTTTCATTAAATCCTGAAATAATATTTTATTTTGTTTATTTATTTTCTTCCCTCATTTGTCTTGTGTTGTGTAAATACAATATAAAGAGAATGAAAATACAATGAAGATACAATGATAAATAGAGTTTTCTTTGCAACTCAAACTAATTGGATTAACGGAAGGTATTAGAATCCCTCAAGGCAGAGTTTACAATCCATTCCGGACATTAATAGAGTTCAGTTGAAGATAATTTACTGTTATTGAAAATTATTAGAAAATAGAGTGATCGGTTAGAAATGGACTTAACCTTTTCAATTAACCATATATAGTTAAATTTTATTTTTATACTATAAGTTGTGAAACTATATTATTCAGTATTTTTCTCATAATCATAAAAAACCATTAAATTAATTAATCATTATTTATAAATACTTCATTAGTTACTGTTTTATAATAATAGCTATTTATAATGAGCTTAATTAGAAATAGTTAGACAGATTTGATTTTAAAATTTGTATCTGTTTCAATTTACCATACGATAATGCTGATAATAATAAATAAATAAATAACTTCGTTTTTTTTAATTTAAAAATACTTTCATTAATTAAAAAAGTTAAACTATAAAAAGAAAATAAAAAATGCAATATATATATATGTAACTTCGCCGTCCGTCAACGAGTCTGATCACGGCGGTGGACGGACATCGGCCGACCATCCTCGGAAGCAGCGCCCGCCACATCCGCCGGCGTTCCGGATGTGTCCGCCGGAATACCCTATCCGCCCGCCTGACAGCCCGAATTTCGGACGACTCCGAGATATAATAATCGTCTCTCTTTATATATATATAGATATATAGATAGGAAGTGACCAAGTTTAGAATTCGTAACCCAAACCCTAGGCTCTCTGTATTCTCTGGAGATATGGGCAACACTCGAGTGAACGGAGAATACTGCGAGCCGTATCCGGAGTGCAGCAGAAACCAGGGAACCGTAATTCGCCATCCGTCTTACAATGCCGAGGCCTTCGTTGATGGATATAACTGGGATACCAACGGTGGAGATTCGCTCGGCGAAGGAAAGCAATACCCGACAAAATACTACATCTGCGCGTTCCGCGGCTGCAACGTCCAAAAGTCTGTGGAGCGGGTGACGGAAGATCCCGAGTGGGTCGATGTCACGTATGTAGGGCGACACACTCACCTACGACCGGACAAGGCGGCGGCTTTGGCCGAATCTTCTGCTCTCAAGGAGGCTTCACAAACAAGGTGACAAATCTACATTATAATCTTGGATATTTGTATTATTTTACATGAAAATTAATATTGTGAATTTTGTTAAACTTTGGTATTTTAATGCAATATATATATATATATATAACTTCCGTCAACGAGTCTAATCACGGCGGCGCATCCTCGGCGGTGGACGGCCATCGGCCAACCATCCGCCGGCGTTTCGGATATGTCCGCCCGCCTAACAGCTGGTATTTCCGACGACTCCGAGATATAATAATCGTCTCTCTAAGATATAATCGTCTCTCTCTCTTTATATATATAGATAGGAAGTAACCAAGTTTAGAATTCGTAACCCAAACCCTAGGCTCTCTGTATTCTCTGAAGATATGGGCAACCCTCGAGTGAACGGAGAATACTGCATGCCGGATCCGGAGTGCAGCAGAAACCAGGGAACCGTAATTCGCCATCCGTCTTACAATGCCGAGACCTTCGTCGATGGATATAACTGGGATACCAACGGTGGAGATTCGCTCGGCGAAGGAAAGCAATACCCGACAAAATACTACATCTGCGCGTTCCGCGGCTGCAACGTCCAAAAGTCTGTGGAGCGGGTGACGGAAGATCCCGAGTGGGTTGATGTCACGTATGTAGGGCGACACACTCACCTAAGACCGGACAAGGCGGCGGCTTTGGCCGCCTCTGCTGCTCCCAAGAAGGCTTCATAAACAAGGTGACAAATCTACATTATAATCTAAGATATTTGTATTATTTTTCATGAAAATTAATATTGTGAATTTTGTTAAACTTTGGTATTTTAATGCACGCGGGCTAACTGTTCGATTTATTCATGTGGTGCAGGAAGAAATATGGATAATTCTCTTAATTTTGGCCAAAAAAATATGTATTAGTTTTGTTTGGCTGTTAAGGTTTATTGCATCTTCTTTCTTTCTTTCTTTTTTGACAGTTCTATTTTTGTTTGTTAAGTTTAATTTGACAATTATGTTTGTTTGTTAAGGTTTATTGCATATTCTTATTCATCATTAAGTTAACCTTAGTTATATTTTTTATTTTTCACGCCGGGTGCAATTATTCTCCAAATTATATCTTCTTTAATTAAGCATTTATTTAATTAACAAGTCTGATCATCTCCATTAAATCCAATTCTTTCTTCATCATACTTTGTCACACTCAAGATTACGCTCTTTCCAATTACAAAAATCTGCTTCACTTCACCATCAAATCCACGATCATAGTGTAGGGTTGTCGTTTTTGTTCTGAAATAGTAAGGTCTAATTGTCATTTTAATGGATTAATATTTTTTTAAACTCGTCAAAATAAATCTATGTTACCGTGTCTTGCCATTAAATTTTCAGCCAACTCAATCACGATCTCGATCAATATATATTGTGTTTGAGACTTTGAGCACCATACTGATCATACTTGGAAAAGGAAAGTGATTGTACACTCAGATTATAAGAAAAACGGAACACTAGTATTGAGGAGCGATATGTTATATGTTTTAGCAATAATCGCGATAAAAATTCGATAACTTTGGTGATGGCACTAGTATTGAGGAGCAATATCTTATATGCTTTAGCAATAATCGCGAAAAAAATACATAAAATTCAAAGTCACGCATTTGGTTAGAAATAATTAAATTCCGAGTATAGTTTAATAGCACTATATTAAAAAATAAACATCTGTAATAAAAATGGACGAAAAGATGTCCCGCCTCTTTTACTTTTATTGCTATTATTCATTATGGACTCACGTTACTTCAATTGGTCAAAATTTAAATACTTCTTGACATGTAAGAGGAGAATGAGGATTGTAGAAAGAGCCATTGAAGATGGATCGAGTGACGATTTTATTTGCAGCCTCGGAGGCATGAATGCCATCCCAACTCACGTAGTTATGCGGGTCATCGCATGCCTTCACAGTCTCGGCTTTGCCATTTATCACCTTTGAGTTCCCACAATAACCTATGGTCATAAAAAAAGTATTAATTTAACCAACTGATATTTATCTTGTTTTATAGTTTTTTTTAAGTCACTTTTTTACCTTCTCATATATTTCTGTACAAAGTTATCTTAATTTCTATATATTTAATTAGATACCTTACTAATTTAGGCCCCAGCATGATCCCCGGGCCCGGGGTTCGGGTTCTTCTTTAAAAATCGTTTAATTAAGTACTAATTATGTAAAACTATTTTATTGATAACAATTTGATTAATTACCATTATACGGATCAACGGATGATTTCTAATAAACTTTATTACTAATAGTTATACAGATTCAATTTATAAAACTAATTAAAACAGTTTCAATTCACCATGCGATAATACTTACAATAATAATTAAAAAAAAATACTACTTAAAAGCCACTTATTGATAAAACAGTTTCAATTATAAAAAGAAATTAAAAAATACAATATATATATATATGTATATACATAACTTAGCCGTCAACGACTCTGAGACAAACAAGTACGAATATAATCGTCTCTATCTATCTATATATATGCATATATAGATAAATAAGTGACCTACGTTAAGAATTCGTATAACCCAAATCCTAGCCTCTCTGCAAGTTTTATATTTGCAGAAGGTATATGAACCACCATCGAATGATCCGATCACGCTCTCGAGTGATTGGAGATCCGAAGGTGAGCTTGACTCGGGCCCAAGAATACTACGATTGCGTGGACGAGCTGCCAGCGGAGTGGAGCATCGAGACGCTTCTCGGCCACGCTGCGGACGGGTGAGGAGTCCGCCACGCTCACCTGTTTTTTGACGAGTAGTACTGCTAGAATGTTGACCGAGATAGATCCAAGGCAGGGCATCGTCTTAGCGCTGGGGCTAATCCATGTGAGAGGCAAACACGCTCCGGAATTTGTGGCGGACAGAATCCTGCGCTGCTGCCGAGACCTCATGGCCACTTGGAGCACCGGCGACTCGCAAAAATGTGGATCCGGATTAAAACCCGGATCCACTTTTTTTTTTTTAAGTCGGACCCGGAACTATCCGGGTCCGGAAAAAGTCGGAACCGGAACTATCCGGGTCCGGAAAAGTCGGACCCGGATAGGTCCGGTTCCGGCCTTTTTTAAAAAAATTAAAAAAATCTAAAAGTTATAATCTGGGCCGTCGATCTCGCGATCCGACGGCCCAGATTAAAGGACTACACATTAAATAAACGAATTAAATAAATAAAAAAATATTTTTATAAACCCGGAACCGGATTTATCCGGGTCCGACCTTTTCCGGAGCCGGATAAATCCGGTACCGGGTTTTGGGCGGCAAATTTTTTTTGGTCCGGTCGGTAGCCATTTTGACTCACATTTTGGGGATTACCGGCGAGGGCCCCCGCATCAAAGCTTTGCACATCAATGCCGAAATCGAGTGCGTTGTCGACCAACTCCCCCGTCTTCTTCCTCCTCCGTCATTGCCGTCGGACTCATCAGTTATTGGATCTTCTCGTCGTCAGCCTCCTCCTCCTCCTCTGCGTTCCTCATCCTCGGCATCAATTATAAGTCTTCTCGTCCTACACTTCCTTCTTCCTCCTCGGCGTCGATTAACGAGTAATATGTATATTAGTTGTCGCTACTGTCCTATTATTATCCTATTGTTATTGTTATTGGTGGTGCAAATTAACTTTGTCTATCAATGACAATTAGAATATTATTGTGGCTATAATTGTGCCAAAAAAATTACACAAGCCCTTTAAAATTAAAAGGTTATTTTTTAATTGACTTTGTCGCATAAGTATGAACTCTTCGGCCTATTGTGAATTCAATAAATGATGTAGTTTTTTAAACAAAGAATTGGCCATTGAAATCAAATAAAATAATGTCTCAATTTTAATAAGAAAGCAATAATGATATCGGCTAAATTGTCGACATGACCTTTTCTTTCCACGTCAAGCAGTCATGGACATTAATATCGCTGGGTTTTTTTTTTTTTTTTTGGAAGTAAGGTAACATTTTTAAATATGATCGATATATTCTTCAAAGATGACACCAAAATTGTTAGGCTTATATTCTATTCCATTATACGGTATACCAAAACTCAAAACTTAATTGAATATGACGTGGACTGTTGTTACACTTTCTTCATTGGAAATAATTGATTATTTTGAAATCCAATTTGGATATATATAGAGAATTGTAATTTAGTGGCACGAGAGCCATATTTGCCGTCCTACAAAAACTTCACTCGGTAATATGCCAAAAACAAAAGTAAAGGCCTGTTTAATTAGAGACAAGCACTATTTGCATGGAGTGAAGAAGAAATAGATAATTACGGTATAAGTTTTTTCTTTGAAAAAAATCGCTACAGTTTCGAAGTGATTTTATTATAGACTAAGTTTTCAACGCTAAATAATGCTTATTTTCAAATACTCAGCAGTATCATCTCATAATATATTTCGTAAATTGAAGTATTCAGAAGAAGCACGCTTTATTAAGTATTGAGAATTTAATCAGTTTAATTTTTTATATCTTTTAAAGTATTTTTTATTTTTAATAATAGTGGGAAGTGGGAACTTATAAATAAATTAAGTGTAAATTTAAACACTAAAGAAGCTACTTGTTGAGAATCTTGTCAATTTGAAATGAATCGCGCGACAATTGACGCCTTAATTAAAAAATGATATTTAATTGTAATTTATTACTGAAATTCGTGTATGACAAATCGGACCGACAAAAATGATGATATATATTTCAGTAGATAAATAAATGATTTTTCTGGAAAGAAAGTCTAAAACGTGAGCATTAAACTTATATACCAAGAAATAAAAAAGAAAAGAAAAGGACATAAGTGCATATCATAACATAATAAGTAATAACTGACTGCTACACTATTATTTGCATCACTATTCTCCATATTTATAAATGATAAAGTAATATTGATTTTTTTTGGGTAAATAAATCATATTTAGGGAATCTAAAATGTGACTATTTAATTATATATAAGAAAAGGAAAATAAATTCTGGATAATAAATTTTATTAAGCGTATCAAAAAAGTATTCAACATTCAAATGTACCAACAGAAATTGAATTTATTCATAATTTAGTACTAAAATTCTGTTTGATTTTGGTAAAGTATGGTAAAAGTAGTAATAATGCAAGCGGTAATCGACCACATGGGGTTTTATTTGTCAACTATTATTTTAATGTATCATCGATTTTATCATAATTTAAAAATTATAACATATTTTTCTTCGCTCAAGGTGTCTAACTCTAAAGTCACAAAGAGTTTTCAATAGAACTTACTTAATTATAAATACTTATACATGAATTTCTTGTTTTGTTATTTAGGTTTAATATCTTATCTAAAAAAAATAGTGATCTTTTTATTTAATTAAATCTATATTTATAACATTATCTAGAATATGAATTAATGTATATTTGTATGGATAAAATATGCTGTAATACCGAATTTACTATTCAACTATCATAATAATACCACATAAACGGTAAACAACATTCAAACTCTATAAAATCACATCACATTTTAAATAAAAAAAAAATCGGAAATGCAGTAATCAGTTCTGAATTTCTAAAAATCGCATCGAATTTGCGGTATTACACCACTAAACTAATTAACAAAGATTTATAACCGAAATGTTGTTATCAACTCTAAATTTCTAAAAAATCGCATAGAATTTGCGGTATTACTCCCCTAATAATAAAGAATGATTCTTTGAAATGTCTAAGCCTAAATAAACAAATAATCACAAAGCAATTAAAAAAAATAGTGAAAAAAATCAAAGAGTATACTCATGCTCAATTGCAGGCTGAGTCCTAACCATGGAAGCCGACGGCATTCTGCTCCCGCCGACCCACATCGCCTCGAGCGACACGCCGTTTTGCGCCCGCTCCTCCATCTCCCTCACCCGCCTCCTCCTCGCCACCCTCACGCCCGCGATCGCCGCCACCACCACCAAAACGACGACCAAAAACCCGCCCCCGAACCCGATCAGCCACCACTTCGCGTACCTCTTCCCCTTCACTCTCAGCCCCTTCGCCGGGACGACCACCGAGAAATAGCCCTGCCGCCTCGCCAAACACTCGCTCTTCCCGACCATATCCTCGATCGCGACCCCGCCTTCGTCCCCGAACTGGACGCATTTCGTGTCATTTGTCCGCTTCACGTTGAACCGGACCAAAACCGGCTTCCCCTTGACGGTGAAGTTGACTCTCCTGGCGCTCAGATCGCCGGGGGAATCATAGATCGCGAACCCGACGACCGGAGCGATGAGTGAATGGTTCGGCACGCTGAAGAACAGCGACGACCAGTTGCCCAGGCTCCCGTACACGATCCCGAGCCGCTTCACGAAGGGCTTCGGGACGACGTTTGGCGGGAAATACACGGAGCTGAAATTCACCCCCCGGTTGCGGAAGCTCCCGCTTCGGAGCCGCACGTAGGAGAGCTCCATTCCCGAGAAGTTCGACGGGAGGGGCACTCGGTACAGCGAGCCCGTCTCCGGTTTCGCAACGACGGTCCTCGCTCTTTCGCGGAAGAAGGCGGTCAGCGATCCGGGGTCGTAGCCAAGGCTGCAACAAGGATCGGACATGAACAATAACAGGAGAGCTGTAACAATATTGGTGGGTGACAAGAACGCCATTGATGGAGCTATCGTCGCAGGTGAGCTGGGCGAGGAATATACAGCAGCGACTCCATTAAAGCTGGAAGCTTTGGAGATGGGGATGTGTCGGAAGCAGAGAAAGGGAGTGAGAGGAGAGAGAAACTAGGAGCTTGGAAAGGCAACAGCCATGTTAGAGTTGTTCTTCTTTGGGTTGTGTTTCAGTTGAGAGAGAGAGAGAGTAATGACAGAGAATGACAACGAGGACTTCGGAGAGAAAAGTACCACGAAAGAAGACGAAGCCTAAGCTTATTCATATATTCATGCCTATTTTAGGCTATATTTATTTCCCAACCCCCAAAAAAGAGGTCAAAATAAAATATATATTATATATAAACCAAAAAAAAAAAAATACATGAATGATTGAATGATTCAGAGAATGTTGGGTTCATATTAGTATCATGTCTCATGAAATTAAATTATAGTTATTGCCCATATGATTTTTCAATCCGCTAATCATTTATTTGTCATTTAAAGTCCCTTTCTTTTTACCCATTTATTACTAGGATATATATATCACATTTAAAGTTTCTTGTGATACCAAACAAAGAGTATATATATTATTAAAGTGGCTATTATAGTAGTGTCTTTGGTTGGAACTTGGAATGGGTTAGTTTCTTTAAAGGGATTTTTTGGAATTTTATATTTGATATTATAATGAGTTAAAATTGATATTCGAACGACATCAAATTAACAAAGAATAGTAAAGAAGCTTCGGATATTATAATCGCAAAAAGTAGTTAGTATGTCATTTATATAGCAACTATTGATAATTGTCGGGACATAAATTTTAAACAGTATATTTCTGTGTAATAGTGGGTAAAGTACCATTATAAATATATATATAAAGGCATAAGTCTAATAGTTGAATATAAAATTTTGAATTGTTTACACATCGTACAAGACTGAATTAAATATAATTATATATGCATATATCTAATACTAATAGAGGGTGAGCTATACCAAATTACCAATTAGCATAATTATGACATAATTCAATAATTATCTATGTTATGTGTGCATGTGAATAATATAATAATATGCTTATGCTATCTTCTTTGGTAATTACATTAACAAAGTATATTTGTGTCTTAAGAAATTTATGTTCATTTTGTCTTTCGGTATATAATATTATTCAAGAAGCACATATTATTCCCTGAGTTTCGTAAAATATTTTTGAATAACCATGTGATTATAATAATTTGTGACTAATTATGTCAGAGTGAAAGTATAATTAGAGTCTTGTTTTTTTTATTTACTAAAATAATACTAAATTCTTAGCATGCACGTGGAATACTCTATTCACGTGAGGTATGCATGTCGGACATATTCTTAGCTACAGCCTATGTGTCCTAAAAATTGAGCTTTATTAACCAGATAAATTTTATCAATTAGCCTCATAAATTTCATATTGCAAGTGGTTAATACTTAATTATAGTAGACAAAATAGCACAGCTTATTTTTAAGTGTTAATAAGTATCACTAAGTCTTGAAATGGTCAATTTGATTGAAGGTTAATATAATACATGTCTCTTTAGTGTTTCTTAAAATTCGATGATCTCAAAATCGTTTTTCCTTGTGAGGAAGCAACATATAAAAATATTCTGTGAAAATAATATTTTTTTTTTTGGCGTGTAAAGATTTGACTGTGGATCAAAATCTGATGATGCAATCTTTATAACAAATTAAAGGTCACACCACATAAACTCATATCATTGGAAAATTAAAATGTGAATTAACAACATTCAATATCTTTTTTCCTATATCCTCTTCTTAAAAATAAAAAATAAAAAATTATTGAGCCAGATTTACAAGAGAACCGGAAATATGATTCTTCTTTTACAATTTTCGGCTTTACATTTTCATATTGAAAATTAATTTTATAAATGATTTTTAATTCAACTTTAGAATTTAATACCGGGACCGATCCACGAATCAAAATACATAAAAGATTGCAAGACACGTGAACCATAACCACTGTTGTGCATGGCGACGTCGCGACCCGTCGCGGCTTGGTCGCCGGAAATCGCGGGAAGAGAAGTCGCGATGCATCGTGACCGGCGAGCTCGCGATGGTTCGCGATGAGAGAGAGAGAGAGGGTATGTGAGAGGGAGAGAGAGGCCGAAGTTGACGGAAATCGCGATGGTTGAAGCTAGTCGCGACTGATCGCCGCAAAATCGCGATGCGTCGCGAACCACGAGAAAACGTCGCGAACTAAACTCACGGTGTTTTTGTGCGGCCAGAACCACTGAGAACGAAGGTCAACGGTCAACCATTAATTTCCTTGTGTATAGTTGTGAGCTGTCAGACTGTGTATCTGTATTCAATCGATGCTCCAAGAGACATGTCGTTTCTCCATCTCAGCGGAAGGTTGGAGTACTGGATGTCGTTAATGGTATTCCTTGTCGTTTGAGCTTCACACCCAACTCATGCCTGGAAAAGTTAAACAAAAAAAATACAATAGAACACATTTATCTCTTTTTAAATGGAGGATTATTAGTATTGTTACTATATAAACCATATCTATTAAACCGTACATTTGGTGAGCTTTAACTTGCAGCTTTAATGTTAAAAACTCAAATAATCATGGTGTTAAAATTAAAGCCCTAATCCCAAACTAGAAAATGTATATAGCATATACAAAAATAAAAGGACGTAGAAAATTATAGTAGTCAGCTCTTAATGTAGATGTGTACGCTTACCGCTTGCATATCTTATTTACTAATTACTATGATTCAAACGGAGTTCTCTCTATCACAATTCACTTCCTCTCGACTTCTTTTTTGTTCTATCACGCAAACAATGACGACTACTAATCATGAATGGGAAAATCATAGTTACATAATACATTATGTGAAATACTTATAAAAAAATTACCCCGCTCTGCATCGAGTCTTCGTAGTCGTTTCGGTGAATTAGACTTGAACACGAACACATAACATAAAAAATATGAATGTTCATATTTGATATTACCAAACCAATCATGCCCATAATCATCCATTACTCGAGCAGTCGCTCCAAGAAAAGAAAATACATTGATCTACTATATTTTTGCATTAAAAGTTCATTTTACGTTAAACATTAAAAGACATTATATTAGCATATAGTATATCTTTAGACCTCACTATATGGCAATGTATGTTGCAACATTTCATCATCGTTGCGTAAAAGAAAAAGGGAAAAAAATCATAGATATATCATAGACATATACCATATTTAGATATTGATGTTCGAGTACAATTACATTATATGATGGAGTTTGACATGTACAATTATGTAGTACAAGGTCACTCATAAACAAATAGAATGCAGTACAAGTGTAAGTGTCTTCTTTGGTTTGTATTCAAGAGAAGATGACAAACTCACTTCTTGGTTTAACTTTAACGTGGTAAACATAGAATAATATCATATCATAAGCGAGGCTTTAAGCCTTCAACACAGTCCTCTCTAAAAAAAAAAAAAACAGCACAATCCCACTCATTCAAAATTATGTCAAATTAATGGCGAAAATATATAATATATATATATATATCAGATAATGTTTTTATGTCCATAAAACGCGTCACTACTAGGGGCATAAAAATAAAAAATAAAAACAGAAATATCAATTTAAAATGGGATCCCGTTATAAAAAATCACATCCGAGTATGAATATGAGGTTAGGGGTTTAAACTCCGGAATCAAGATTATAGGTTAAAAACCGGGTTTCTTAGGTACTTTTTTTTTTCTCGAACAATTTTAAGGATTTTTCTCTTTTTTCTATCTGGAATTCAAGTAATCGAATTCAGATCAACTGGACCAATTGTTACATTTTATTTCTAATATGTAGCACAAATAATATGGCCATGAAAAAAAAACATTTATATATCAAATAGGAATATCCCATTTTATTAATATTAAAAAGGACAACTAAATAGTATTTATCACATAAAACAAACATTATAAACCAATCATAAAAAACTTTGTTAAGAAAATAGAAAAGCGAGTGAGAGAAGCAAGACCTCAAACCGCAAACGTGGATTTCAGATAGAGAAACGACCAATCAGAGAGCTCGTCGTTGCCACGTGTCACCCTCTGGGGCAATCCCCGGAAGCCGAAGATGGATAATAGAGGAAGGAACCAATGCCAAACACTCTGAAAAATATCTTCGCTTTTCCTTCTCTGAAGAACTCCATAGCTTCTCCGTGAGAGCTCGTCGGAATCCATGGCAGCAACGGCGACTTTCTCGGCGACCTCCGCCGCCCTCGTCCCCCGCCTCTCCGGTCAGCCCGCTCGCTGCTCCGCCTTGCCTCTCCTCCCTCCTCGCCTCTCCTCCTCCTCCGCCTCTTTCCGCGTTAAACAGCTCTCGCAAGGTGCGTCGCTCGTTCGTTGACCTTGGTTCGTGTCTGTGCTTTTCGATGGGGAGATTCTGAGGTTGGGTTTGAAAAAGGGGGAAAAATCTGATGTTGAGGTTTTTGGTTGACTTTGCCACTACTCTTGGAGTGAAGAATCTGAGTTTTGAATGCTGAAAATTTAATTTTTTTTCTTATGAGAGTGTTGTGGAGACTGAGGTTGTTTTTCAATCAGAGTCGAGAAGGCCTTTGAAGCTCCGGATCAGAGCCTCGTCCGACGACGCGTCCAGTGTCGATGCCGGCGAGCTCTTCACCGACTTGAAGGAGAAGGTGAGAATGCATCTTCAGTTGATCAAGTTCTCCGGTACGAATTTTGGACCGAGTTGAATACAAAATCTAATGGCTTGAAACAATTTCCGTGATCAGTGGGACGGGCTTGAGAACAAGTCCACCGTACTTCTCTACGGAGGCGGCGCGATCGTGGCCGTGTGGCTCTCTTCCATCGTCGTCGGCGCCATCAACTCCGTGCCTCTGGTAATTTCAATTGGTCTCTCGGGCGTTTTTGTTTCCAATAGCTATAGTAAAGAAGAGCATTCTAGGATTTGACTGTTCTTTCTCTTCAGCTCCCGAAGCTCATGGAATTGGTAGGGCTAGGATACACGGGATGGTTCGTTTACCGGTACCTTCTCTTCAAGGTAAAACCGGAAACCCCGAAGGCTTGAAAATTGAATATTCTGTCGAAACTAAGTACTGACTCGAATTGTGTTTCCTCAGTCGAGCAGAAAAGAACTCGCCACTGATATTGAGGCGTTAAAGAAGAAGATTGCCGGAACTGAATAGGCACGTATTCGTGTGGCGGCGGAAGCCAAGGTATTACAAGTGAAAGCTCTTTTCTTTTTTGTATCCCTTCGTTGTGAAAGGCATATGTATCCATGTTATGTAGAGTAGTTTTGATATATGTCCAATTGTCCATGTAAACTATGTCTGTCTTCTCTTCATCGTTTCAATAAGATTTGACCAATTTCATGTCAATGTGTATTGATTTTGATTATATATATTTGCTAATTACTGTGTTTTTTGTAAAGACGATATCAATTCTTCCATGTAGCTAGGATCTATTGGCATATATTTTTTACTTGCGTGTGAAGCTTCGTAAAGAAAATGTCTCGGATAACACGTCCGAGAGTTTTTCTTCGATACAGAGCATCGAATGCAACATTGGTTAAACATGCATGAAAGTTTGAATAGCGTACGCCGATCTTCTTGAAGTTTTGACGTTAGGACTTTTATGGTGTGATTATATTTGTGTTACATTCACTTATTATTTTATCGTTTGAAATGTGTTCGGCACATTTAAACTCATTATTTAACGCCAATCCAAACTCATTTAATTGAAGGGTAAATAAACAGGTACTCAGTGTGGCATTTAAAAAATAATAGACCTAATACCTTATTTTGCTATTTTAAAAATAAAAACCGAATACCCTTTTTTAAAAGATGAAAACCGCATATATCATATAATCGGTATTCGGTTTCGGTTGCGATGATATCGGTTTTTTACCACATTTACCGCTTCTAAAATCCACTTAAAATTTATAATGCAAAGAAGTAATAAAGTCTCAAAGTACATTAACACCGATATAGTTATAACAGGTCCATACAACATTAAAGCCAGAAGTAATAACTCAAAGATGACTAATAAAAATAAGCTCTATCTTTGTTCTAAGTTCCAAGATCTTATTATCGACAAATACATTGACAGAGGAGCGTATAGAAAAAATATTTTCCGCGTCATGATAAGTATAACTATTAGCGATAAATTTTTTATATAAATTTAGTGTAAAAGTGGTATAGATAGTTATGCAGTTGCGGTTTTCATATCAAAACCAAAAACTTTATTTTTAATCTAATACGGGTATTCAATTACTTTTTGGTATATTCAATTTTAACCGTTATAATAGCGATTACGGTTTAATCGCTATCGGTTAGGTAAAAAAAAATTCAGTTTACAGGTTTCGACCCTCAACTGTGTTCGATAGACTTAATCCCATATACTGCTACTTCTCGTTGAGAGTTAAGACGCAATCATTCACGTGCAGTATTAGACAAAGAAAATTTCAACGCCTTCAATTTTACACGGTATTCATTATTTATTTATTTATTTATTTATTGATATACGTATATATTTGTATGAATTTCCATATAATATGGTTAGTGGATTGGACACGTTTATTATAATCATTTCAATTGAAAGAAGCAATCACTGACTCCTATCGGAAATAAAATTTCACGATTAACAGAATTGTTCAAAATTGGCAAGTAATTTAAAGCCCATGAGACGTCTGATATAAGTTATGAAGACTTTATTATTTTCTTGAAAATTTGAAGACTTTTATTTTATACCTAATATTGAATAATGCACATCAGGCCATAACACTATTTGGGACTGAAATATAATTCTAAAGTAGATTTTAAAGGGTTAATTGCGGCACAATAGTAAATAGGGGTTTTAGGTCCCCAATCTTTCAAAGTATGAGCAAAAATACACAACGGTTGAATGTAAAAATCCGTTGGTCCTTCTGTTAGGGATATTAAATTTTGTCGATGTGGCATCGTTAAACTAATGGACTGCCAACCTGTAACATTAATTACATAATCTAATTAATAAGAATAAATTAAATCATATTTTAATTATGATTCAAAAAATAAATTAAAACTTTAAATTAACGAGCAATACTTATTTAAGGCGTAGTTCCTATTTTTAAACTGGTGCTTCAATATTATTCACATCTTTACTAATTCATTTTATAAATTACAGTTGTTTTTAATAATCGATCGTTTTTCTAAAATTTTAGTCGTTTATAATAAACTGTCATTTTGTAATCTTTGTAAATATAGCCGTGTTTTATAATGTATCGTTTTTCAAAATTGCAGTCATGTTCGACGAAGTGTCTGTTAGATTTTTAAGGGGGAGTAAAAATTATTTTTTTTAATTTAAAGTATTAATTTGTTTTTTGAATCATAATCAAAAATCAAATTTAATTTATTCTTATTAATTAAGTTATGTAATTAATAACAAGTTGGCAGTCCATTTGGCAGTTTAACGATGCTACATTAGCAGAATTTAACATCCCTAACGGAAGGACCAACGAATTTTACATACAAACGTTGTGTATTTTTACCTACACTTTGAAAGGTTGGGGACCTACAACCCATGTTGACTAAAGATTGTGCATTATCGCCGCAACTAACCCTAAATTAAATAATTTTTAAGTATTGGGTAAAAATGTTGTTACAAAAAATATACAAAAATAATTTTAAATTTTTGTACATGGGTCGTAAAAGCTAGAATTCGTAATTTTTAATTTTTGTATTTATAAATATATATAAAGAGTTTTAGATGGGTTAATTAACGAAATGCCATTTTGTGCAAACCTTTTAAAAAGCTACCCATTATAGGTAGTTTTTTAGCATTATTATTTATATATTTAGAGTTGTCGATAACAAGTTTTTCAATCTTTTAAAGTCTCGAGACATGAAGATACCTTATTAAATTAATAAAATATTAAATAATTTTTTTGGAACAAATTAATTTTCGATACCAATTATCAATATAAAAACTAAATACCAAAAATCTATACTCTTGCCATGTCTCGAGACTTTTTACCAATCGGGCTTTATTATTTCTGTACTGGGAGTTCTGATAACAAGTTCTGATCTTTTGAAGTAAAAAGACACGAAGAACCTTTATTTACTCGAAATAATTATATGTAAATCGGTATCTTGTAAAAGAGAAAACATTGCGGATAATTTAGATTTAATAAACATATATTTCTGATGAGCCCAGCAAAGAGCCTCCAGCGCGTGATGTCAAGTTATTACACATCGTTTTCTTTGCAACCCGACGAACCAAATACACAAAATGGTTAGCGCTACTCTTCGGCAGAGTCCGAGTCTGGTTCCGATTCCGATGATTGGAAACAACGCAGCTACACAATCTTACAGAATTCGGTCAGTGCTTTATGGTGAGCTCGGCTCGGAGATGAAGAACACCGTTGATGAAGTAAGGACTGTCCTCCGCCGTGAAGTTCGTCCACGGAAGCTGAAACAGGTTTCGATACCCGACGGCCTTGCCTCCGGTGAAGGTGTAGTTTCCCTTGTACTTGCTCACAAACTCCTCCGTCGGCTTTGACCGGGCGGCGAACTCGTAGTCAACCGCGAACGTCACTGACCCCTTCTCTTGCATTCCGAGGAAAAGGCCGAAGCAGTGGAACGAGCTTTGCTGGTCCATGTTACAATGAGCCGAGAGGAAAAAGCCCTGACCGCCCAAGTGGAAGGCCTGGGAGTAAACTCGGCCCGAGGGGTATAACAGGCCGCACTCGTCTCGTTTGAGATCCAGGTAGACAACACACTGCTGCTTGGGGAGCTCGAACTCGACGACCTTGACAGGGCGGTACTTGTAGGCACGCTCCACAAAGTGGCGGTTTGTGGCGGCTGAGTCCTCAGAAGCGAGGGCGCGCTGGCGGTGCGGGACTTCGGCCTTGAAGAAGAGGGCTTCGAGAACGAGCTTGGAGGCGATCTCATGGTCGAAGTCATTGCAGGTGAGGACCTTCTTCAGCTTGCGGCATGTCATATACGGGAAGCGGATGTGGCGGGCGAGTCGGGACCCCAACACCTCTCGTCGCTCCTCTAGCTTGGGAAACTGAGCTCGGGCCCATTTCAGGACAAAGTCGTAGACTGCGTCTTCAGACGCGATCTGCAGATCGTCACTGGCTATTATCGCCTCGATTCCAGCAAGGGGCAAGGCCATCACTTCTTCTTGGAACCTGGTGCAGAGAGCTCGATAAGTCTCCGGAAGAAGAAAAAAAGAAAAGATAAATCACAGCATTATTTCTTCGAAGAACCTGGTCACGATTAACAAACTTTCTTTCAAATGGTGGGCATGAAAATATGGATCCAAATGATTACGCAAGAAATAATCTAAGGGGCAACTAGTATAAAACCAATGAACCAGCACGTATTGGTAATAAGAGCATAAGAACAGACACGATACACAACTAAAAGAACAGAAAAGACATAAATAATAAAACTCGAAAGCAGTGAAGGGTATTATGAGAAAGAATTAATAAATATATGAAACAGAATCAGATTAATCAAGAGGTGCAAAAATGACAAACTTACTTAGTAACGTCCTTATAACGGGAAGCAAGATACTGTTTTGCTGCATCTGTCAACGGCTGAACGGCTTCTGCCATCAAGACACTCGAAGGGAGATCGAGATAAAGCAGTGCAGATTCGGGTGTCATAGGCATATTACGTAGAAGGCGGCTGCAATGTCTCATGCACGATGCTACTTCAAATTTATCAGCAGCCATTAACACGTCAAGCAAAGCTGGAGCCGAGGTGGTAGTTAACGTATTACAATACATGAAGTTCAGTAACTCCATCAGCGCAGCTTCCTCTGTTAAGCAAGAAATAAAACACAGCGATAACAAATAAGAATGTATTCTGAGCATATAGTCAAGTGAGAGCCGGTCAATTAATCTTATTTCTGATAAGTTTGTTAAGTTACATAAATGAATAAAAATCTTCCAGAAATTTTTTAAAATTTTGAATCTCACCAGTATCCATCAACTTGATGAGAATCTGATTCATTTCATTATTTTTATCATGACGTGTTTTAGTTTCTGGCGGAGCTGTTGCATATCAAATTTGATTGATTTTTATCTGTCTTTAAGACTTTCTAATGGACTTTTCAAATTTGGTTTTATCTTTTTGCTTGTTTAAAGGACTTTTTGAAAATGTTATTACCTGAAGCATTGATCCTAAGAGTCACATGTCTTTGCTCCGACTCCCTCATCCCGTTCGAAAAGAGCTACAACAGTAACACACAAGGATATAAGGCAATCATCTAGTGTGTCAAAAGTAGCAAGCAAACCATGCTAATTCAGAACAGGGGCGGTACATACCTTGTAGAAGAATGGACTTTTGGCAGCCAAAATCGGGGAGCTGATGTACAATGTCTTAACTCTCACTACCGTTGAACAATCCATGCTCCAATCCGACTCATTGCTATTTGCAGCTTCATCGCCTATCGAAATGATCAAGTTCGGTGTTCATACATCATAGGGAAACATTTATCGATAGCTAAGATGGGTAGTCCGGGTACATAATCTAGGACTAGAAGCAGCATTATGATACCTCAAAACAATTTTTGTCCCCATTTTGGCGGGAGCATTAACTAAAAGATTATAATAAATAAACTTTCTTTAAGATAAGCTAAAGTACCAGACGGCATTTCTTCAACCATCGCAACAGCGTCCTCTTCCTGATTTTCGCAGCCCTCGCAATCATCCATGTCGGGCTGGTTGCAAGTTAATATTTGTTCCTCTGGGCCACCCGTTAAGTCCACAACTGAAACAGAAATAAAATGCAAATTAGAGCCACCAAGAAATCGCAAGAACGAATTATCAAATTTAATCCGACTCCCGCTAGCTCGGCAGTCGATCATTTGGAGTTATATCCTCGAAGTGCAGGTTTGAGCCCAGTGACATAACAAGAATCCGAAAAACGCTTACCCTAGATCGAAAAAGGTCCCAACTCCAGAAAACAGTTGTGACTTAAATCAATCAACTTCAAGTTTCCGAACAAAATCGACCCAGGTGAAATCGATTGCTTACGGATTTCTAAGGTTTAAGCTCTCGTAAAATCCCTTTTATCAACTCAAATCTTGGCATAATCCTCCATTTCTCTCCATCACAAAGCTATCTAAGACCAGAAACTATTAAACAACGAACTTTTTCTGAGCCTTCTTTCTAGCTTTTTCATCTATCTATGAGATCAAACCCAGCTCCAAAAGTGCAAAAACCATCGCCTTCAACCTCAAACCCCAATGGCCCAAGAACATCATCGAAAGATTATCCTCTCAGAACAATAGAAAAAGCGAAGAAACGTACAGTTTTCCTTCTTGATGTCCTCTCTCCTCCTCTTCCGATGGCGCGCCCAGTCGGCGATGCTGGTGCAGGCGTCGGAATCGTTCCTGACCTCCGAGGCCTCGCCCATGATCTCGATCTTGAGCTGGCGGTCGGAGAAATTGCTGTCGTTGAAGGCGAAGGCGAAATCCGGGTCCGTCGAGGACGAAGCGCTCCGAGAAAAGTCCGAATCCATGACGGTTCGCAAGTCGAACAGATCCGAGTTCGAATCCCTCATTATCCACGGGAGCCCCTCGATTCGCGAAGAGAACCAGCTTCGACGAGGACGACGATGAAGACGAGGAGAGAGAGAGAGAGAGAGATGAAGGAAAGCCCTAATCGAAGAGAGAGAAAGAGAGAGGAGAGAGAGGAGTTTCTCTCTCTTCTGTGAAATGTGAAAAAGGAATTCAATTTGTTTAATAAGAGGCTTTAAATTAATAAATACATAAATTTGAGAGATTTTTGGGATGATAAATAACGTTTAAATTACTAAATAAATAAATAATAATAAAAAACTGTTAATTCTCAACAGCCATGAATTAAGTTTATTTATTTATGGGAAAATGGCGTCATAAGTATCCAAAGTGTTTAAAAAGTTGATAATAAGTACCCTTTTTTTTTTTCGACGGGTAAAGTTGCCAAACTCTCGTTTTGTTTATTCCGTTTCTTTTCCGTCCAACACAGTTAGTAGCTTATTTTTCACTCATTTTTAATCAAAAAATTGATTAAAATTGAACTCATTTCTCTCTCTCCCTCTGGTGCTTTTCCTAATATATCAAACTCATTTCTCATCTTCTTCTTTGAACTCCATATCTCATTTTTAACAAAATAAAATTAATTAAAACGTTGCTGCACATTTTGGTGTTTTGTTACAGTTTGTTGCTCCTCGATTGTTAAACATAATTTGTTACTCATTCAAGTACATATCATAATCTTGTTCAATTACATATCATATTGTTCCAAAAAAAAGGTCATTACATAGTTAAAAAAAAAGGCCATTACATGTGAATGAGATACCATAACATAGCATATGTTCTAAGAAAGAAAAATCAGTATAGAGGTTTGAAGCTTGTGAACATATGCTAATTAACAGTTCACACGAGATGCCACTCACAAGCTTCAAACCTCTGAACTGTTTTTTCTTTCTTAGAACATATGCTATGTTATGGTCTCTCATTCACATGTAATGGCCTTTTTTTTAACTATGTAATGGACTTTTTTTTGGAACAATATGATATGTAATTGAACAAGATTATGATATGTACTTGAATGAGTAGCAAATTATGTTTAACAATCGAGGAGTAGCAAACTGTAACAAAACACCAAAATGTGCAGCAACATTTTAATTAATTTTATTTTGTTAAAAATGAGATATGGAGTTCAAAGAAGAAGATGAGAAATGAATTTGATGTATTAGGAAAAGCACCCGAGGAAGAGAGAGAAATGAGTTCAATTTTAATTCAATTAACTGACCCTTCCTTCTTGTATATTTATTTATTTATTTATTTTGAATACTTAAAATTTGTTTGTCATTAAATTATTGACTGAGTCCCAGTCTTGTAACATGACTTTCCCGGCATGACGGCGGCTATCGCCGGCAGTCGACTCTTAATTGGTTCCGTTCTTTGACTTTAACTCTTTTGCTTTTTTGCATAAAATTATATGTAAAGTCATTGGAAAAAAAATGCGATCGGTAAAAAATCGATCATTTGATTTTACGGGTCTATCTCCAAGTTAAGTAACAAGTATATTGAAATATTTTTTATAAATTATAAGTTGACCGAAAATAAATATAGAGCTGTGAATTTTTTTCATTAATTTTTGAATTTTATACATAAGTAGCATGTAACATTTAAATTTGTGATCCAATTCCAAAAAATTTAATAAAATTTGGGTTATTTTTTCATTGATAAAAAGGTCCGTTACGTTTTACCTAAAATTTAAAAATAATGGTATTCCTTTTCTTGTGTTATTATGGTCATGGATTCATATATGACTTAAATTTCGTGTTTTATTTGTTTATATAAATTGGAGGTCAAATCACAATAAAATACGTGTAGGTCAATTTCTGGTGTAAATTGTAAGGCAACTTTGGAGAGCCTTGGTATGATGTTGGTCTTTATCTTCATCTTTATCCAACTTTTTTCTATATATTTTTTTAGTAATTGTACAAACGTCCCTGAACTTTGCTCTATGGCTTACTAATAATATGTCCCTTTAATTAGTTTATGGCAAAAAGACTTCTTTTTAAATTATGCATCTTAAATTTTAATAACGTACGTTCAAGTTTTCAAATCTCAACTATTCAACCAATTAAGAGGATATTCCTTCAGAAATCGACAATTTAGATATTCGAGTGCATGACGAACAAAATTCAAGCGCCATTAGTGTCACATGGTCAATGACTACTGAAAATCCAAGCCTAACTTATGACAACACTTTCTTATGGCAGTTAAAAAGGAGTTGAAGATCGCGGTTGTAAATTTTGTTAAAACGTAACAAATTAGTTAGCGTTGGTTAATTTTGATACAATAAACAATACAACACTCACCACGTTGGATCCCAGTTCTAATTTTTTGATATATATAAATTTGTTTTCAATTTCAATTTTTTTAAATATTGATTTATACTTCAGAACCGTATATTCCAATTTCGATAACAAAAGATAATATTCTATTTTGAATTATTCTATAATTATAATATACGGAATGGATAAACCGATTTACAATATTTACAACACTAATTAAATGTTACCCAAGTAGGTAAAGAGGTAATTAGCAAAGCGGTTAAAGTACAATTAGGATACAAATATACGATCTATTTCGGCTAAAAATAGCTTAACAATAGTAGCCAAATTATAGTTAAATGTGCAAAATTAAAACAAAAGGAGTTAAAATTAGTTTGTATGGTTTTACCAATTTGCCATTGATAGCCTAATTTGTTTGGTGAGTGTGTAGAAGGCAGATCCGAAATTCTCACACATCACTCATTAAAAATGTAATCATTGATAAGATAATTAAATGATGTATTGACTCGATACATTACTGTTTAGCATATTCCCTTTAATATTATTCATCATAATTATTGACTATTATTTTCGAATGGCCCTTCACATTACCTTCCACATTAATAATGACACCTAATTTTCCATTTTTATTTTTTTATAAACTTTTGAACTTTTTTTTTTTTAACGTTATATTCCACCACGTTAATAGGGACTCTAGACTAATAAATTTTGGGGTCCTTAAGTATTAAATATATATTTTTATAAATATTTAATTCAACATACAATAATAAATTTGGAAAATTGGGCTCTTAAAATTTGGAGGTCGAAGCGCAAGTCTTAATCTCTTATAGTCAAGGCCGGCCATGATAAAAATATAGCATATTTTTAAGTTTAAATTATGTCGAGTAACTATTCAAAATCGTACTTTTTTTAGTTTGGATTGATTTTATGTGATGTATTTTCATTAATATTAAGTTATTTGTGTGTGTCTAATTGAAGTATTTAAGAAGAAAAATAAAAAGTGTTAATTATAAGTTTACGTGCTTAAGAAAATAACACATTAATTAAGATATACGAGACGAACTCAATAAAGAATAAATCTCACAATTTTGCTAAACTTAAAACCTGTATAAATTAATATTGTTAGGATCAGAGAAATTTTATGTTTATCGAGGTAAAATTTAGGCATATTAATTAAAATCGAGACCTTACTAAAATATTATTTTATCAAAATTATTAATTTATCGAGTATTAATTTAACAAAATTTTACTCTATATGCGCTTTATTTTGAATAAAATGCCGACTCCTTTATGCTAACAATTATTGGATGAACTAAAAGAAAAACTTTACAGAACATTAACGTTATCATTACCCTATCATCTCAACTTTTTTAAATAACTAACATTGTGCATATTGAATTATTATTTAATAATAGTAAGATAATTAATTGTGCGAATTTTAATTTTTAGTTTTTTTTTTTTTTATAAATATACACATTAATGTCAGTGTGACACTTAAATTAACATTTATAATATGACTTAACACTTTGATGAAGTACGTAATATATTTATACGTCGAACGACAAACTTATTACAAGCTCAAAAGTCTAACACACTTCACACATATATAAAGGACATAAAACACACACATTAACATATACATATATATAAACATATTATATATATATATTTATGTATATATATTATAGATATCAAGCTTGAGACCAATGTATGTCCATCTCACCCCAGTCGCTCCTAGGGACCTTGAGTGCCTTCCAAACGGCCTTGGAAGCGTCAACGATGTTGTTAGGGCACGGAGGCTGGTAGTCGTGCTCGTCGTCGCACCCCGCCGTGGAGTCGCACTCGTCCACCACCATCGCCTCCACGCTCCGCCCATTCCCGTACACCGTGATGTTCCTCAGGCACCGGCTCGCGTCCGCGAACCAGCCGGTAGAGAGGGCCACGACAGGGGTGTTGTCGGAGTGGTACTTCTTGTCGCACTCCGAGGGACCGCCGCCGTCGCCGCCCTTCTGGAAGCTGTTGAGAGTCAGGACGGCCTTCGTGCGGGCCGTCACTGCGGGCGAGCACTGGTAGGTGGTGTAGTGCTTGCCCTTCTTGCAGCACTCAGAGTCGTTCTCGGGGTTGCACTGCCCGGGCGGCGGAGTTTTCCCCGTGATCCTGCCGCTCGGCCGGCAGGTTTTCGAGGTCGTTGTCCCGAGGGCGAGGAGAAAGATCAAGAAATAGATTTGGGTCTTCATTTTTTTTCTTTACTCTCGACTCTCTTTCTTCCTTGATATGCCTCTCTTCGTACTGGTGTGATATAGGGTTAGAGTTTCAGCCTTGTATTTATAGTATAGTATTGTATAATATGGAAGTGGACGAGCTTATAAACGTGACGTTTTTTCAGTCTTAAATTAATTATAGCTCGCCTTAGAAGTACCGTTAATGTGGTCATAAATAATTAATTATACAATCAAAAGTAAAATAATGCAGGAAGCAAATAAAAATAGTCAATAGCTACCCATAAATAATTAAGAAATATTTTAGTGGCTTTAATACTCAACTAGTAGAAAAGCACCGCGCGAAAGCGAATAAAATATTATTTTATATGATATATAGTGTTTAAATATATGTATAAAATATGTATTTAAATTAAATATGCAATAATTTTTTATAATAAAAAGTATTCTTCATTACAAAGTTGTCAATAATAATAGAAAACTCAGTCCAAATTTAATAAGAAATATTATTGAATGTGTAAAGAAAAATTAATACTAACAATTAAATATAAATCAAAATTAAATTAAAACCTCATATATATAATAGTATATATAAATTGATTAAAAAAAACTCGTTTCTTATATTTGCCTTTGGAGTACTAATAATACTATAAATTTGACTAAAATATTGAAAATTTAGATAAATTTAATTATGTGTTGTAATTGAAAGACATAAAATTAAATTATTAGTTACTCAGTTTCACTATACAATATCATTCACTCATAATTTAATAATACATATTCTTATAAAGATTAAGAATCGCGCCCGCAAAAGTTATACCTTATTAAGAGCTAAATTAAGAGTTCATCCCAAAAAATTAGCTAATAACCCATATATATTTCTGTCTAAACACCGCATAGATTCATCCCAAAACTCAAATATAATAACGATATTTCCGTCTCACCACCTTATAAAGTGAAGCATATGAATGCTTATACATTTGTTAGAGTTTTCAGAAAATAAATACCATGAAACTTTGCTAAGAGAATTTAAAATTCAATGAAAAAGCTTACTTTATTGAATTATCAATTTGATCAGAATGTTAAAAAAAAAAACGAATGTTATTCCTTCAAACTTCGACATATATACCTATACTAGTTAGAGAAGTGCCATTGTTGAAAACAAACGTTCATATAATTGTATTATAGAATTCTTGAGACCGAAAGTTCTAGATATAATGGAATAAATCAATGATCTCTGAAGTAGAGACCGATAATGTCAATAGCAAAAAATTATTTGTTAATATTTTTCATCCGATAAGGAACTAAATTGATCGAGAGTAAATTGGTACCTATTCTCCACACGCAAGGAACGGCAAGTCTATTGCAAAAAAGTTATTCGATTAAATTTAATCAAGATTTTCATCAACGCTTTTCAAATTTAATCTAGACTTGATCAATTAGTTTATTGAGTGCTAGTTTGTATAAAATATAGTGTTAGCATTATCATTGGTTATTAAACTTAACTACCATTGTAACTCTCAATAATGAATACTTACGATCAAATTCTTAAAAATAACAGGACTCCGTAGTTTGCAGTACTTTCAAATTCCAATCTTATCAACTTTTGGAACCTTAGTTGCAGAAACAAACCATTAAAGTGTCTTTGTTTTTATAAGACCTTCCCTACTTCCATATATTGAATATTTTGTTAACCACCAATGACAAAAAACGATGTAACCAATTTCTTTTTCACAATCCAGAATGCAACATATAGTAATATTAATACAAAAATTCAAATCAAACAACAAAAACAGAGCAACCTATTTAAGCAAGTGTAACACCTTTTCATAAGCTGGAATGAAATAGTAATTATCCGGAGCACGATGACTTTTATCCTTAACAAACCCATTGAGTGTGCAAAGTGAACCTAAAATTAAAACAGACATTTCTCAGCATAGAGTTTAATTAAGCCACAAATAACTTCGGACATAATATGGATAGATTAATAAACTCTTAAAATAAAATAAAAAATCATTACGCTGACCATCATTCATATCTTACGCAACCACTAATATAACAGTTCGTTTCGTGGTTCCAACTTTCGAGCTCTATATACAATAAAAATAACTTCTACATAGCCGATCAACACATTTTATATAAAGCAATAAAAAAATACATGTATATAACAATTTACTTTTGTGTATATATATACTACTATTAAAAATCGCAATTCCTAAAGTTCTAAACACTTACAAAATATGCATATAGAAAATGCACTTAACACTTTAAAGGCCTTAATAATTTGAATTCTCAACTGGTAAATTTTCAAGAATCACAAAAAAGATGAAAAAAATACAGTAAATTAAAAAAAAACTGCGATATTAAACAATTACAACTATGAAAAATAGAAAATATTTTTGTTTCTGCATGCATTTGAATTCATAAGCATAACATAATAAAAAGAATAGAATGATTTAGTCAATTAATATATGAGTAAATAAATCAAAATAATGCAAAACGGGAGTACCGACAATCACCCAATCGTATAATAGTAGAAATAATCTATTGTGCTCCTTGTGGTCAACTTAGATTTTTACATGAAGCCATTTCCTGCATTTTTTATTTACTAAATATTTAAGCATGTTAAACAATATTATGCAACACATAATGAGAAGAATAAAACATATATTGAACAAATGTAAAACTGAGAGAATAAAAATTACAATAGAAAAATAATTTAAATAGATTTAAAACACAAACTTACAATGAAAAAGACCCACAAAATTTACCCAAAAATAAATATATATATACCAAAATCATAAACACTCACCGTAGATGCGACTGGAACAATGAGGGTTGTGCGAGGTCGTTCGGGCCATTTCCTGGATATTTGTTATGTAAGTATATAAGCATGTTAAACAATATAATGTTAACACATAATGTTAGAAGAATATAACACATATTGAACAATTGTAGGATTAGAGAAAATAAAAATTACAACAGTAAAACAATCTAAATAGATTTAAAACACAAAAATAAAAAACCACAAAATTTACACACAAAAAAAAGAATCATAATTAAAATATTTTAATTTATTATTATTAATTAGGCTATGTAATTAATATTACAAATTGACAATCTATTTGGTAATTTAACGATGCCACATCAGCAGAAGTTAACATCCCTAACGGAAGGACCAACATATTTTACATTCAACAAAGGTTGTGTATTTTTTCCCACACTTTGAAAGGTTTGGGACCTGAAACCCCTCTTGACCAAAGGTTGTGCATTATTGCCATAATTAACCCTAAAAACAAATGAATTTCCAATGGCATAGTCAATATTTTGTTCATTTAATACATATATATATATATAAAATAAATGAATCTATATATATATGTGAAATAAATGAATCGACTAAATGGGACATTAACTTCATCTCATTGTGCTAAAAAAAAAAATTCTAAGAAAATTAGGATGTGAGAATAACTTGATCTCAATGTGCCATGTCATTCTCGTGAGATCTTCTTTTATATATATATATATATATATATATATATATATATATATATATAGATAGATAGATTTGTACCATGTACGTTCTAATATTTTTAACGACAATATTACTCAAAGACCACAAAATTACAATATCAACATCCAATTGCATCTATACGACGATACTCGAGTAAACACGCTTGCTAACTTAGAGACATGCCTAAGTCTTTAATTTAAGAAAAATATTGAACAATTGATATTCTCGGAATTTAATCGTAAGACATATGCGGGTTCCTCATGTACCATATCTTAATAGAACATGGACGGAAACGGACTTGTACATTATTTAGTGGCTTTTAGATTATATTGTCCCTAAAAATGGATTTAGAATATGTCAACCCATGTAGGATAATATCAGATACTTATGCCGCAAACACCGTAATAATAAATATGTATGATGGATAATAATATCTTAAGCGTTTTGAGTTCAACCCTTAAAACGGATCATGATAATTACTAAGGATTGACCCTTAAAACAAACAAACTCTTGCATGTAAATGTTAAATGTGCGTATAATTAATTGACACATCAAATGTAGAAGAGATCTTCTCATTCCTTGGTATAGTTCAGCCGCGATAGATAAGTTGATATAGAATAAAATATAAACTTATATAATAGTTTAAGCTATGTGAAACAAGCTTGCGAATTCCTTTGATCTTTTTTTTTTTTTTAGTTTATTAAAGTTCTTAAAACACATTATCTTTTGGTTTGCAATATCTAGCTTCCAAATTCCTTCTGTAAATATGAATCAATGGCAAATAAGCGATAGAGTTCGATTTCATGTATAAGGGTCTTTGTGTCGCAAAGAACCCAATTTTATATCATTTGTATTCTCGTTTGCTTAAATTCTCGTTTGCCTAAGAAATATTATAACAAAACGCAGTCTATTAAGTTAATAACCCAAACCACCACCGAATTCCTGGATTTGAATCCGCTACCAAAATTCTGGTACCGATAAAAGCAGAATCCACATTTCCGGTTTCATACGATTCCGATTTTTCAAAATTTAAAGATTCAATTGTTTTAAAATGTGCCAAAAAGAAAATTGAGATTTGTGAGAATCCACTATACGGCAAACCTATATCCTCTTAATCAGTATAAACCAAAAATATTGACATTTCGAAACAAAACATATGTTGGAAAAAAAAGAACCGCAAGAATACAGGTTTTTATGTGTCTGATTGAGTGTCATCCTGACTGAAACTAGTGACTTAGTCACTAGTTTTGCCCACGCAAGAGTCTGGGGGGATAGATGATCATCGGAGGATTCGGAATGGTGTCATTTGGGCCGAGCTCATTGATCGGAGGCCTCTGCTTGTGATGATCAGTGGCCGATTGGTAGGCCATCGCCACCGCCAATGCCTTCAAACATTAACCGGGAAAATGAAAAAATACATTAGCGTGCTTGCTACATACCACAAGAGATTTCTTATTTCTCTGTCTTCAAACTAGTAGCTTACAATATCGTCCCGGTAAGGAGAAGCGTATATCCCGATGGTATTGGCACTGCGCCGGCGACAATCCGTACAGGGCGGTCTCGGTATACCCTGAAATCCCGTGGGAACGACGATCACAGGCATGCCCACAAGGTTCCCCATGCAAACCCTCTCCCAGTCGGTCGCGCCGCCGATCACTGCGTCCACGGTGAAGCTCTCTCTCACTTCCCGGATCAGCTTTCCTCGTGCTCTTTGCACCTGTCAAAGAGTCGGGCGGCAAAACATTAGTGTTAGGCTACATATGCCGTTTTAGGAAGCGAGGAGGAACCTGTACGTAGTCCACCGCGGGGAACAGACGTGCTCGGCGCAACTCAACAGGCCATTGATCTTGCGCTTCGTAATCGTCATCCTGCTTTGATCGCTGCCACTCGTCGAAATGCGCTAACATGTCGACATCCATTGTGAAGCTCGCTATGCCTTGAACGGAGTCAACCGTGTACTTTAGCTCGAACGGAACCAAATTTGCGCCTTTCGATTCGAGAACTCGGACAACCTGCAGGATTGTGATCAGACTGAGGCAGTTTGTTTCAAGACAGAAAATAATTTAATAAATCCACCTCCATATCAGCATCAGCCAGATATCCAATGGTGAGGGCTTTGATATCGATCGAAAAAGGATCGCCGAGAGAAGCGTCTCTGGACGAGGGATCATCGGGATCTTTCCCTCTAATAGCATCAAGAACGACCGCGCAATCCGTTGCACTTCTGCAAACGGGCCCTAGCTTGTCCTGCCAAACAAAAGAGAAATGAATTTGACTCCTACCCCGGAAAATAACACCTGAATACTGATGACGCACCAAGCTTTCTGATATACTCATGACGCCGGTTCTCCCGATTGTGCCAAAGGTGGGACGCAGCGCCGTCACGCCACAGCGGGATGCAGGTAAAGTTAGCGAACCGATTGTTTCTGATCCGATCGCGAAAGGAACCAACCCTGTACATGATGATACGTTTGACAATTCGGTCATATGTTCTGTTCCGAAATGACTTCATCATTCGGTTTCTCTTCTATATAGGGTTCTAAACCCGTGAATGGAAATGCCGGCGCTTACCAGCGGATGTGCAGGCCGCAGGACCGGCTGATGATCCGGTAGAGAACTCTTCTATGTTCCACGGATTTCGTGTCCGACCATCGAACCATATATCATCATATCCAAGCGATCCCGTAGCAAGCTTTGCCACGAGAACAGCACCGGCAGATCTTAGCCTAAAATGATAATGTCAACGATCCGATCAAGACAAGAACTGTTTTCTGTTCAGGCTTGTACCTTTTGTAAACCCAAGCTTCAATGTCGAGAGTCTGATCTTTGAATGATCTTGAACCCCAAGTTGTTTTGTATTGAGGAACTGAAATTAAGTCCTTTAATCCGTAAGGAAGGCCATGGAGTGGACCTGGTCAGAAAATTTTATTCTCATCATAAGAACATGAGGAAATTATCTTCAAGACGATAGTAATTAGTAGGTACTCGAAAACATTAGGAACTTAAACCGTCAAAGAGTTTTAACAGTAAAGATTTTTAACTTTTACCAATATACACTCCATTGGAAAGCAATTCATCGGCTTCCCTTGCTTGCTTAAACGCAAGTTCATCGGTGTAGTTTATAACAGCTTCGAGACCGGGATTATACCTGTTATCGGGATATTTTTGGCATAAGTACCTAAATGATTAGAAAATATAGCGGCATACTACACTACTTATTTTGTCACGCCGTATATTCATAGTGTTGCAAAATTGAAAATCCTAGTCCAAAAATATCATGAAACAAATTAAACGTAACAAATTGCATATGAAACTATAATTAGCCTACTAATCACCACCTTTTTAGTCTCCGCAGAAAGATTTCCGTGAGTTCTTGGGACGTAGTTTGCTTACTCCTAATGAGTTCACTCAGCTCAAGTACCTAAAAACGCGCAAAACAAACCATACATATAAGAATTCACGAGTTTGAAAGAACGTTAAAATAGTTCTTTTGAATTACGTGAAGTCATTTTACACTCATAAAAGCGGTATCTTCGTCGTTGTTTGGCCTCTTCACCCCGCTTAAACGAGGATGATTGAAAGGTTTGCTTGTCTTCGTCGCCATTTTGATGCCCCAATCGGGATTGAAGACCAGAGGAGACGGATCGTGTAACCCTCCATTTGCCGAAGCAACTAGTTTTATGTTTGCTGCGATTGTCGGGATATTGAACTCTTTTACGCCTTTAATTATCTCCGCCACCTAGATAATGATAATTAATAATGCTATGCGATTGAATTGCTACTTCACTATTTATCACCGTAATTGCAACCAAACTAACCGAAAACTACTGTGAGTGAGCATTTTCTACCACAATTCCGCTGCAAACTATGCACCCTTTCCGACATTGATATAAAGTGGCATATTCTGTTTTAATTTCTTTGCCAATCTCCGAAGTCATTCCCAACATTTTTTACTTTTTCTATCGTGATGTCGTTACAAAAATTCATTTGTCACCTTTTGACATAAGGAAAACTTGAAATTTTCTATCGTAATTCAGTCGCAAAGATTCAAAATCATCCGTCACCTTTCAACATTAAAGAAGTTGCCAAAGGTTTTAGAGTCGTTGATTACCTTTTCGCCATCGAAGAAGTTGGCGTCGAGCAACTCGAACGCGCTTTTAACGGGCAAAGATTCGTGTCCGAACTCATCGAGACGACCCTTCTTCCGGCTATCCTGATCAAACGACATAAAAAGCGGCAATGAACAAGAGAGCTCAACTCAATGTATCAGAATTGTATTACAATGTAGGTGATCCATAATCTATATCAACTTTTGTATATAATTTTCTCTTGTACCTGAACAAGTGTGTGAGAATCAGCTTTAACTTTCTGCCACAACAATTTCCATAGTTTTTTACTAGATACTACCTGAGTAAAAGAGACATCATTCATTCACTTTTTTCTTCTTCTAAATTAAATGGAAATTTATTTATATATTCCTATTTTGTAATGATAGCTTGAATACACTGACAAAATTTAGTTCTTTGTTCCATCATTTTCTTATTCCCAATATGAAAATATTAAAAAAAATCTATAAAAAAAATCAAGGAATTGATGAATAACATGATATTGAAATGTATTAGAAAGAATGGGATTGAGATGTGTACCATATCTGATGAACACAGCAATTGTAGATCAAACCGGTCGGTGGCTATGAAAAATCAGTTTCAATGCTTACAACTCGAAGAAGCAAAGCAAATATAAAGAAAGTAAAGTCGAAAATTGAAATATTGACACACATGCATTCAAATGACTACGTGTCAAACTATTTCAGAACTAAGGACATTGCTTTTTTGCATTCAATTTTTTCGATAACAAAAACAAGCGTGTTTTTAGTAAATAAGGGTATTTGTGGTATAAGTATCTAATTTATCATATTTGAATTTCTTTTTTAACGGCAAATGATGGAATAATATTTAAGTTTTACACATTGAGGCACTTTATTATCTATTTCCACCTAAATTTTACTCAACAATTAAATGAAATAATCCCTTAAAAAAATAAAACAATACCAAAACAAATAATTAATTTAGAGGTAATTGTTAAGGTCGGATCTTGCTAGATCCTTCCAACACTATACGTGTCTCACGGGAAGAAGTGACGTCAGACAGGAACGCGAAGAGGCTCCAATGGGGGGAACCTGCGACATCGTGGCCATTCTGAAAGGATAGACGAGGCTGCTCGAGGGAGATGCTTGATAAAGTTGCTCGAGGAGGTTGACCAACGAGGAAGGTGTTCGAGGAGGTTGACCAGCGAGGAAGGTGCTCGAGGAGGTTGAGCAGCGAGGAAGTCATTCGAAGAGGTTGATCGAAGATCCGAAGAAGGAGATAACCCAAGGGTTGAAAGAGAATGCCAGCGAGGATGTGACAGAAGTGTACGAATCCTCCACATCAAATGGGGCCGAAGCATTGTCGGCAAACTTGCAAGAAAGGACCTTACGTGCATTAAATGCTCAGGTTGGTCTCAGAGCGTCAGGCGACAACGTTAGTGGGAGTGCGTTTTTGTTACTCTCAGCAGAGAATGTAAGTAGGGGACCACAGAACATTTCAGAGGAGGACCACACGAATATCAACCAGAGGGTCCGAGCTGAAGTTAGGGCAACTCGCCTATAAATAGAAAAGGGTGTTGTATCTGAAAGGGGTTGGAAGAATTCGTAGAGAAAAGCTTAGAGAGAAAACATGGTATACTCACAAAATGTAACAGAGTTGATCAATACGAAGAGTTCTTAGCCATTTTCGTCATTTCCTTACCGATTCTTAGCTAAGGAAGAGATTAAACCCGAACTCCTTTCTTTAAACTCGAGGAGGTATCCTCGTGACTGTTTGTTGGCCGAAACGCCCTCAACAATAATAATATAAAAATACTTTATGTTCGACATAATAACAATAAAACTACTCAATCTTTTAAAAGTAAAGGTCCTATCATATAATAACAACAAAAGTTTCTAATTCTTTTACGGCAGAAAAAATTCTCAAGGTCATCATATAATAGCGACGAGATTATTTTATATTTCCGCGCTAAAAGTTTCCACTTGAAAAAATTCTCGAGGTCATCATATAATAGCGACGAAATTATCTTATATTTCCGCAATAAAAGTTTCCAATATCATTATTTTTTCTTTTATATTAAATTTCGTTCACATTGTTGATTAAAAAATGTTAAAATATATACATAAGATTAACAACTATTTTGGAAGTAAACCTTTAATCTTTGCAATTAATTATCTACATCAAATTATAATGTATTCTATTAACATCAAACTAATAACTATTTTGGGAGTAAACCTTTATCTTTGCAATTAATTATAGAGATGGTACATCAAAGTTCACAGCATGTCGTTAGTTTCAAATCATTAACAAAATGTCAATATTGTGGCATAAGTTTTTAAATTATTATTGACGACGTAAATACTTAAGTTATTATCATTTATTAGTGAAATAAGTACTTAAGTTATTATCTTATACATAAAATATATAGAATTGGTTGTTAAAATTACAAACATATCTTAAACTCTCAAGTTACTACTGCAACATAAATATATAAGTTATTTTACCATTTATGTTATTTTTTAATAACATAAATACTTATGTCTCAAATAAATGATAATAACTTAATTACTTACGTCATTACTAGTAATTTATGTACTTATCTCGCAACAAAAATTGATATTTTATGTCAACGGTTTAGTCTAGCGGCATAATAACAAATTTTAACATTTTTTTGTACTTTTACCTCTAAAATTAAGATTAGGAATAGGCCATAAACTTTGAGGACTTTAAGATACTTTTGCCTGTATCTTCATACAAGAAAAAATATATTGAACACAAAATTCACATCTATATCCTATTTCGCTGTAGTGAAAGAACGAAAAATAACAATGCAATTCTGAAGTGTTTTGAAATCGTCAAATACTATGCTAATTTTTTTTACTTATAAATTGTTAATTATATATGGTACCATTTTTTCTCTAAAAGATTTAATAGAAAAGCTCAAGGGATATAAATTTATATATTTTAACCAAATTAAATGCTATGATGGAAATTGTAGTGAGCAAGTTTTAGTGAGCATTGGATTCGAAAAGTCTAAAGATTTAATGCCATAATTTCGTGAAAGAGCAATAATGGAAGAATAATTTCGTTAAAGACCATTAATATCTAGAATACGTTTCCAAACACGACCAGATTAATTTTATATTAATAAATTAAAAAACAAACTTATCACATCTAATTTTTCAGTGTTGAAGAATGAAGCATAATTTAGTAATGGTGATTATTTGAAATATCATAGAAAATCTAATCGATTACATAGTGTGAAAAATACGGATCAAAATGTAGATCCGATCCAGAACCAAGCAAATAATGGAAAATAAGTACAATACATGACAATGTACTGTCAAAACAAGTACATAAACATGTCTCTTACAAACATATGTTATATATTAATAAATAATCAAAGTAACGAATGATAACATGTAGACATATTTTCTCTTCTCTCAGATCCTGCTCATCATGCCACTCCTGCAAAAGTCAAATAAACACAGAACAAAAAGAGCATATATATATATATATATATAAAATGACATATGTATATATAGATTGGAGCTCCCTTCAATCCAATGGAGGAAAGGAGAAGGAAAGCACATCTCCTGAGTCATGCAAGCCCTTAAGCTGCGCAGCGGCAAGGCCTTATCCTGCGCAGCACCAGAGGCATCCATGACTTAGCAGCTGTGTGAACAACCTTCTCTTCCTTCCTCTTTTTGGACCAAAAGGAGCTCCTTTCACCAACACACTACAACCACAACCACCAATAAACGACACCCAAATCCTCAAAACGACATCTTTGAGAAACCCTAGTGAGGAACAAGAAGCAAACTATATATTTTTCTTTGCCTGAAATGAAAATGGCTTTGAGAGAAGACTGCTTGTGAGTGAGAGAGGCTGAGACATACTAGGGTTTATATAGGGAGAATGAAAGAGAGAAGGCTGTGAAACCCTAATGGGGTTGGTGAGGAAGGACCGTTAGATTGGGCAGGAAATAAATATGGACATTAATGGAGAGTTTATAAGGAAATCTACAAGACAGATTTTTTTATACTATTTTTTCAACTTTTTAGTTGATTTACAGAGCGAGAGAGAGAGTGACAGAAGGACAGATAAAGATAGTAAGAAATAATAAAGTATTATATTTATTTTGCTTTCAGGAAACATGAATGAATTTAAAATGAAATGGAATCTTTTCTTTTTTACTTTCTTTGTTCTTTGTTCTTTTTTTTTTTGTTGTTGTTTTTTTGTGTGTGCATGCGAGCCACTTTCTTTGTTCTTTCCAAGTCAAATGTATCTAGCTATTTAATTTTGGTAATGGCAGAGATCTTATTGCCGTTTCTTTTTTCTTGATTTGTTTTCTTTTTTAATTATTAATAAAATATTTGCGAATATGTACTCAATCTTGTATCAAACTTATCGACATATATATTCTAAAAAATTTACAGGTAATACTGCAAAAGTATGTATTTGTGTATTTGAAATTCAATATCACTAACACATCAACGATATAATTCTATTCATGTCGACTTAACGTTTATTATACATCTCTTGTTTCATAAATATATTTATTGAACAGTTAATGTGTTTGAAATTCAATAGTAGACGTACGCATGTCATTTGTGTTAATATACTAACGGGACATGAATAGAACTGAACTCAATATTGCTTTATAGTTTTTGTGCTTATCTTTATAACTATAATTAATATAAGATTGACTACCTATGCTCTAACTAAATAAACCTAATAATTATTACTAATGCTGATTTCAGAGAAGGAGAAAAAATTACGAAATTAACTGAAAGGAGTAAAAAAGAAGTAATGTTCTTCCGGTTCAAAAACAGTTTATTTAGTTAATGTAAAAAAAAATACAAAAATTAGTCAGTATGATTTTTTTTTTCTTTTTCTTTTCACTGATTGAAGACAATTCTTAATATTTATTATTATTGCTTCAGATCTAAATTCTAAAATCTAAAGTATGCATTCACCTACACCACACACCAATGTTTTTAAAGTAATTTTTCCTTTCGAATATAGTTTCTAACTATCTGTTTTCTTTTCGTGCTTACAGAGTAATTATTATTATTATTATTATTATTATTATTATTATTATTATTATTATTATTATTATTATTTATTTGATTCCCTTTACTTAAAGGCAGTGACCGATGATATGGTGCCCCGAGATAACTTAACGAGTGGCCGCTATTTCCAAGGTAACTGGTTTAATATATATAAAAATATGTTTTTTTGGCAAAAATGGGACGGATATTGATACTTATACAATCGGAAGGAATACACAAAATGTAGTATTCCTTTTTATTAAAGAACAAACATGTAAGTTGTGTTTAACCTAGTGATGGAACCGAGATTCAAGGTTAGGGGGGTTAATTTGAAATTAGGAGGTTATAATAAAAATGTAATACAAATTTGGGGGTTAGAAAGAAAATTCATCAAAATTAATTGTTGATGAAGAAAAATGGATCAAACATTGTAGCGGCTTAGATCTTGATATTGCGCTGGGCCCATCGCCGTTAGTTGATTATGGGCTTCATACATTGACCTTGAGATCCTAAGAAACGGGACTTATGTTTGTCGGAAAATCCAGAATCGGGTCTTCCGACCCATTACCATAGAAATCTAGGACATCCGCCTAAACGGTCAGACCGGACTCGAGATCTGGATCGATGACCACTGAGAACTGTGACTTCCATTATATGGGCAGATAGGTGCTCTGACCTTGATTCTTCAATATATAGGGAGTCGGAAATTTATCCAGCGTTCTTACTCTAGTCTACTCCTCTGCCTTTGCCTCTGCAAAATAAAACAAGAAAAACAAACTTCAGGGGGAACAGAGGGGCCTCCATTTATCGTTCCGATTCTCAACAATAATCGGGTATTTAAGTTATGAAAGAGAAAGACAAAAAAAAAATAGAGTTCTTATAGGTATAGAGAGCGTTTGAATGAGTTACCGATTAATTGAAATAATCTCCTATTCATAAGAGTGTACGAGACCTTAGAGCAATTAAAAATTGTTTGATTTAGCCCGTGCACACCCTTACAACATGCATCGCGCCCACATGGCGCCCATATAATAAGTTTAGCCCAATAAGTCATATATTAATAATTAATTAATCAATTTAACCAATTATTAATCCATGATCACTAAACCAATGTGAACCTAGTCCCTTTTCCTCAAAGGGCCCGGAGGCCCAATAGGACCGATGAGTTAAGTTGGGCCCAATATTTGTTTTCGGGCCCAAAGCCCATCTCGTGATATTTTAGAACTTAGGTTCCTAGAAGAGTAAAACTTACAAAAGTTAATACCAAGATAGTAACCAAAAGAACAAGTTTTCGAAATATATGTATCATAGTGTACAAAGGCTAGCTAGTAGTAGTATTCACACTCCGATACAATTAGTTACCATTATTTTTCTATCATCTTTAAATTAATTAATCAAAAAATCGTCGTCATATCATATACATATTATATATATATATATATATATATATTTCAAACAATGACTACCTTCATGCATGGTTAAAACTGTAATACCATTATTGGTGTATTATCTCATCGACCCAATAATAAAGATAAATAATACAAACACATATATTATTATTATATAATAGAGATTAGAGAGACCCAATAATAAAGATATATAATACAAACACAAATATATAGAGAGAGAGAAGAAAGAATGAAATGACAGAGCTCCCTTCACACCAAACCAAAAAAATCAAAGAAACCTCATCTCCAAGATCATGCAAACCCTAAGGCTTGCAACATACAACATTTCACACACATGCCTTTGGGTATCCATGAGCTCGCAGTTGTGGCCTTCTGATTCTGATCTTCTTTTAGTGTTGATGCGGAAGAGAGCTCTGTCATCAACCCAACCCTATATGTATATCGATCGAGATGATCTCAATATTATCATATGATATAATATAGTTGTTTCTTTTACGAGCGCTCTCAGGATTATATGGTCACTCGAACGAGGGTGGTACGTATTATATATACAGCCAAATATAATCGCACCATTAATGGAAAATCTCGAGTTTGGATTTCCATATCCCAGAATTGAAGGTGTTTGGGCGTTTCGAAGATATATATATATATATATATATATATTTGGTCGGTTAAAGTAACTTTCTTTGACCCCTCTTTTCGAAACTTTATACAAATGAATGATCACTATCTTCTGCTTGTATATATATGTATATGCGGGATCTTACTTTATAGGTGTCACACAGTTCGATTTGTTAAAGACTAAGTCAAATAGCTCATCGATTGTAGGGTTGATTAAGTTACGAGGTATTTGAAGCTTTTCTCTTTAATTGGTAACAATTATTATTAGTAAGAATAATTGGTGGCGAAAGTATTTATATTGTACTTTAGTTGGTGGTGAAAATAATCATGAATGTCATAAGCAAGTTTGTGTTTTACATTTAGATTCAACTATTTATAACATAAATACACCGTACTTGGTTTGATCCTACTAGAGTTCATAACATAAGTATTTTTGCCACCAATTGCAACCAACTTAGAAATAAAATTCAAAAAATAAAATTTTAAAAAGTTAACCAAACATCCTTTAAATTTTGCTTTAATCTAGCACCATAACGGTTTTCGTTAGTCTCATGTGCTATCTTGCGTTTTATGTAAGTCAATGTACTTTCAAATTAATTTTCTATAGATTTCTTTCTTCATATTAAAATCACGTAGGGGAAAAAGAGAGAATCTGTTTTATACATTTTTATATCATAACAATTCTATTTTATTTTATTTTATATCATAACAATAAAATGCCTATATGATCTAAACATGGATTGTCTATTTTCATCTAATATATATCTTCGAGTTTTCATCTTATAAATATGGATCCCGAGTCTTGGAATCTTAGTTCAGCCACCGAAAACAATCCTATAGAAAACACGAGGTGTCAAAATTATTTATTTTCGTAATGTTTACATATATAGCAAGGAACCGCAATTGGAAATTTTCTTTTCGTTTTTTGTGTCATTAATGTAGTGGAAAGTTTGCATGATATCAGTGGGCGCTAATTGATTTTTTTTAATAAATTAAATTGACCGGTATTATAATGCACTATCGCATATATTCATTATATAAATAAGTAATGGTATTGACCGATGTTATATTTATAAAAGAGACATGCATTTGTATCTCATATTATTTGAACCCAAGATCTGATGCAGATGCAGAGGTCCGAAGTAAAGCATCTTTCAAATTTAGTTATTGAGCATCTTTCTCTATAACTTTCCAATCTGCTACTTAATTATATCTTTGAGAGTGGATATGGATCTTTTTACTAATGTCTTTTTAGAAGAGTGCTTGCGTGGCATATCTATTCTCATTGGAAGTTGGCCAAAATTATATTCAATGTAAAAATTTGGAATTTGTGCCACATTAATGGTTGAATACAGATTTGGTTGGATATTCTCATAGTCATTAGAGTTTAAATCTTTTGAGAAGAGGATTATTTGGGTCTTCAAAATCAGAAGAATAAATGCAATTGAATGGTAAAGATTTTGGAGTAATTACTAGTATTAATGCATGAAGCAACTGTCACTCATTCACTTAATTTTCGTTCAATATTGTTAGAACTTAGAATCATAAATCAAACCCATTACGATTCCTTTGTAGGGATATAAAGGCTACAATAAATAATCTTTGAGTATTTTCGTTGTTAATATCTCTTAAAGAAGCATAACACATCAGCAGCATATCCGTGTGAAATTTAACGGTGTCTACGTTAAGGTATAACAAGAATATATAATTAAATATTTTTGCCGCCCAAAAAACATCTTAGATATTTCTGTGCTATAAATTTTGTAAGTTATTTTGTAGCGACAAAAATATCTAATTTTATATATACGTTTGTAGCTTAACGGTAGCTATATTTCATGTGTCACATTGACATGTTATGCTAAGTGAACAAAGCGGGTAAGTAAAATACTTCACCATTATGTAGAACTAGAACTCATTTTTTTCGGCAAATGTAACTAACAGTATATTTAACATTGTTCAATGGATATTGACAGCAAAAATCTCTAAATTTATAAGTTTTGTGCGCTAATATATTTTTACTAAAAATTGGAGGAAAATTACTAGCGGATAAGAATTCCATTTACAAAAATTATATATCGTTTGGTATTTTCATTTCACCAATAAAAATCTTAGGTAAAGTGTTTTAATTCTCTCATATATTAAAATAATCTTATTTAATAGAAATTTGATCAATCACGTGTCAATAAGAGAAAAAATAAAATAATCATTTGAGTAGCATTGTTGAAAAAATGATAATAGAAAATAAATTATTTTTTCACTCAATTTTATAAAAGAAAAAATGGAAATATGAAAGAACCAGGTTGAAAATGCCAATGGCAATGAAAATACGGTCAGATTTGAGACAGAAAAATTATAAATATCCCACAATTCATGTCCAAGATACATTTGAACATAACAAAGACAGAACTACAATAAACATGTAATAGACATAAACAATAAAGTTTGTATTTACAAGTGTAATATTGCTGTAAAATAGCACACTGGTGCTGAAACCTAAATGGAGGATCTTGCCTGAGACCGCCTCCGTTTTTCTAATCGGGCCTCGATTAGTTGCGCCATTAACGAGTTCTCGTCGAGTTCCCGAGGCCACCTCGAAGAAGCCTCGGACTCATCGAAATCTGGTGTTGCTAATTTCAACTTCCACGCTCTTACCGGACTAGCATTGCCCAAAGACTTACTAATACTAGAGTCTTCTCTGCAGAAACCTTCGGGTTTGTTATCCGACTTGATCCGTGCTTCGGATTTGAGATCTTCTGCTCCTTCGTCCATCGTCTCGGCTTTTATCAGTGCTTGTGATCTAGCCTTTTGCTTAACCACTTCTAAGCGGCGAGAATTGCACTCGGAGGAATCTTCTCCCGCCAGATTCCGAGGAGCGCTTCCGGCCTCGTTCAACGCAAAAGACTCGAGAGAAAACCGTTGTGACTTGGGTTCAGTCGCTTGCTTGGATTGGAGAAAGGTTGCAATGTCAAACCCTAACTTATCCACTACACTGATCTTCTCTGTGATGCCGTGCTCCGTTTCGGAATCCTTCATTTGCATCCGCTCGTCGAGCCAGGCTTCAGAGATGTGAAGAATCAACCGTTCGTGCTGATCGGCTCCACCGTGCTTATGGTGAAGCTTCCTCACTTCTCGCTCGTTTTCGCTTATTCCCTTGGCGAATTCGTCGCACAGATTCTCCAGCAATACCCGCACCTTTCTCTCGCGCTGGAGCTCTTTCAGACTGCTTTCAGAAGACAATTTCAGCTTCGAAAACTCTCGGGCTAGCTTCTGGTGAAGAGAATCAGAGCGTTTCCTCAGCTTCCTCTCCTCTTCCAGCTCGTCCCGCGCTGATTTGATCGCAGCTCTCAGCCTCTGGGTAAATAGCTTGCGATCCACATTCTGTTTTACCAGCTCGTCCACATCTCGCCTCTCCGATTCCTTCTCGAGCAACAGCTCTTTGATTCTTCCCCGAGCGTGATCAACTTCTGTCTTAAGCGTTGTCACCAACGACACGTTCATCGAATTCTGCTCCTCGAGTCTCCATATCCGATTGAGCACCTTGATCCACTTCGTCGGCGGTTTCCGGCCACAGCTCGATCCGAGCTTCAAATCGACTGAGCTACTCGGAGTGAACGCTTTACAAGGCGCTACCTGCAAACACATTTAGCTGTTCCGGTCACCAAATTTCATTTATTTCAACTTTCCGATTAATCCGAACTCACCTCTGACGAAGAACTGCCGCATCTTGCGGAAGAAACGGGCTGTAGCGGGAAACCATCGTTCTTTTCGGAGTATCGACGACACTGTTTCAGAGAGGCCGAAGCGGCCCTATCGAAAGTGCCTGCAATTTCTGGCTGAAACACAATCAATACAAAGTCAATATCATCAGAGAAAAGACCATACTTCACATTTAACACAACACTCAATCAACTATTTCCTTCATAAATACAAAGTTAGATCATCATTTGCACATTATTTATGAAGAAGAAGAAGAAGAGAAAACAAATGGAGAGTAGGGCCACAAAAACAAAGGAACCATCTTTATACAAAAAGCTCACCTGATCGGCCAAATTCCTCGAAACCCCATCAAGCCCCTCGCTCCTCCGCGGTCTCCGGCGAGCCCCGAGGGCCCTTTTGGTCATTTTGGCACCTGGGTTTGTGAGGGACTCGCTCTCCCACAGGTGGGCACAGAGCTTCCTCGCGGAAACCGCCGGCGATGACGTGGCGCAGGTGAGGAACTCCGGCGAGGGCTTGTCGCTCTCCTCGAGCCGCCACTTGGGCGGAGGAGTCGTGCAGGTCCGTCCTCGCTTCGCCACCAAAACGCCGCGTTTCAGCTTTCTCGCCGTTGACCCCTTCGCTTCTCTCTCCTCTCCCATTCTCTCTCTCTCCTCTGTGTTCGGTTTCAAATTTGAAAGTTGAAGTGGAAACTCATAAATTCATAATAGCTTGGAAAGTAGAGCGAGTTTCGTAGCTCTGCCTGTAATCAACTTATGTTAATGTTTTTGTTTTTGTTTTAGCTGATGATGCCCTTTGAGATTTGCTTATGGTTTTGTCGCTTTATCGTTTTCTTCCCACAGACTCTCTCGATGTTTTGTCGTGTAAGCTTTTCGCTGTCTCGTCTCTCTCCAGATATTACTCGACTCGACTCTGTATTTCTTCTTACACTCTTTTTCTTTAACCACTTCCTTACGCTAAAAAAGTAAAAAAATTAAAATTTTAAATTAGGTAAAAGTAAAATATTTATTATTTTATACAGCTGGATTGACAAGCGGTAACTAAATAGTGCTCTATGCGGGACGAAAACGTTTTTTTTTTTGGTATGGGCAATCCGCGCCCGGGATGGACCCGAGCGCTTGTTGTACGCTCCACAGGTAAAATTGAGCGGGCAAATCTCATCTATCCATGCAAGTTTTTAGTAATTGGGAGGGCGGTTGGTTCTAATAATATGGTTCGAATATCTACCGGAGGATAAGAACTTGTATTTCACTTATACGGGCAATTAAACTCGGAATGATAACAATATTGGCAATACTTCTCGAAATTACCCCGATAGTTGATTTTTACCAGTACCAAAAATCTTATAAGATTGTCTATTTTATAATAATCCTTGGATTCTGGAAGAGAACATTACATATTGATAATTTTAGAATTCGAGGAGAATGAGGACTAATAAACGATTTTAAGCCTAAAAAGGGGATAGAAATTTAAGATATAAATGTGATTACAGAATATAATAATATTTCTACACAGAAATAAGTAGAGTGACATCCAAAATCTAATCTAGTGATGATCATAAAACTATGTGAATTTATTTTCAAAAGTTATGACATTAGTCACATTACAACAACAAAAAATGAACCTATAATTGGGAAATAGTGTGAAAATGTACCAACGCACTAAAGCCATGTCGTTACCATATAAAGCATATGGTAGATACAGCCAGGGACGGAACCAGGAATTAGATTGGGGGGTGACGGAGAAAGAAAAAAAAAAAGACATCAACTACTGTAATTAAGATTTAATAAAGAAAAAAAAAAGACATCAACTACTGTAATTAAGATTTAATAATATCTCAAAGCGTATGATTACATCAAAATAGACAAGGCCTTGATTCCGTCACACTAAAATCATCAAAGGGCGAGTCAATGCCAAACAAAAAGAAGACATAAAATACTATAATTAATATTTGATAATATCTCAAAGCATATGATTACATCAAAATAGACAACGCCTTGATTCCATATCACGAAAATCATCAATGATCGAGTCAATGCTAAACATTTCAGCAATCTCCCTCTCAATATTAACGAGTAAATAATCCGACAAATACTCATCTTCCATCTTGTTGCGAAGTGGGCTCTTGACTATACTCATTCTTGAAAAAGAACGCTCGGTAGTGGCAGTCGAGACCGGAAGAGTGAGAATCAGAGCTATCAATCTACAAAGCAAAGGGAATAGTTCTGAATTTCTTGTTTTCACCAACCATTCCATTAAATCTGAAATTTTTGTCAAAGATAAAAAATCCGGAAGTGGTCGAAGTGAATCAAAATGAAGCAGTTCGAAGTCCAATAATTCCATTTCATCTTCTTCAAAGTCTTTTGGATAAAATTTCTGAACTAATTTGATGATATCATCCTTTCTGAATGATGTTCGCATCTCTTTAGGATCCAAAGCCGAACAAAGTAAAATCATCTGTATTGTGTCATCATCGAACCGATTGTCGAGTTCTCCCATTTGAGAGTCGATCACTGTGTAGAAAATATCACATCTATAATAATCCCCAACTGTTATTTTACGTGAAGCCATTCCTCTTTTTTGATCATGCAAGACACTAAAATCGGGAACTTCTATATTGACTCGTCCACAAAAAGATCTCACTTTTTCCACTAAATTATCGAATCCGTCGTCTCTAAGATTCTGTAATAGAGTCTTCGAAGATGAAACAAGAAACATAGCGTTCAAAATATCTTGAGATTTAAACTGCAAATGAAGACAAAGGGAGCTGGTAATATCTAAAACCTCTTTCATCAGATGCATCATGAAGACAAAGTAAAACCGAGTCATCGTCTTGTGAACCGATTTAGCTTCACCGCGTTTGCAATCAGTTTGTCCATCTCTCGTGATACTCAACAAAACTTCACATGTTGCACTAAACATCTTGATCAAACTATTAACAGACTTAGAGTGTGAAGTCCAACGAGTATCACCGGGTCTTTGCAAGGAACTTGACTGATTAAGACCTTTTCCACTTTCAAGCTCTTCGATATCAAGTAAATAGGCAACATTTGAAGAATGCGCATCTTTGAGTTGGTCAGAGCGCTTACACGATCCACCGACAATATTGACGATGATTAAAAGTTTGTCAAAGAACTTTTTAACATGATAAACCTCTTTGGAAGCGGCAACTAATGCTAATTGCAAACGATGAGCAAAACAATGAACATAATAAGCATATGGACATTCTTTTGAAACCAAAGCTTGCAATCCTTTCCATTCTCCACGCATGTTGCTAGCACCGTCGTAACCTTGACCTCGAATAAACTGAATATCAAGATTAAAATGAGAGAGCATCGAGAAAATACCAGTTTTTAAAGTCAATGATGCGGTGTCTTTGACATGAAGCAACCCAAAAAAACGCTCTTGAATGCAGCCATTTTTGTCAACAAATCGCAATACAAGTGACATTTGCTCCTTTTTAGACTCATCTCGAGCTTCATCCACAATGATACAATACTTCGCCGTACCAATTTCTTCCCGAATATACTTCTTCACTTTCATTGCCAAGACATGTAGTATTTGCTTCTGAATTTTCGGTGATGTATACGTTGCATTCCTTGGAGCATTCGATAACACTTCTTCGACATCAGGATTTAAAACGGCCGAGTATCTCAGCAATTCTAAAAAGTTTCCACGATTCCTTGAGGTGGTAGACTCATCACGACCTCTCAAAGCACAAGACTGGAACGTAAGCCACCTAGTTGCTCCAATAGAAGTTTTCAAACGAAGTCTATTATCAAGCACTTCTTTTGATTTAAAATTCGAGAACTTATTAGCAATATGACCTGACTGATTCATGAGATCTGACCAAAGATTCAAAGCAATATTATGAAGTGAATTATGATCTTTTCCAATATGCGCACGAAGTGAACAATTCTTCCCCCCTATCTTATTCCAAGTCCGAAAGCCCTCTTCAGTGAACGCTTCAGATCCAGAAGGTCCATCTTCTTTATGAAATAAAAAACATGGTAGACAAAATATAGCATCTTTTCTTTTAGAATATTCCAACCAAGATGGAAACTGACCGAACAAAGATGGCTTAAAGCTTCGAAATTGCCTTTCCCTTGATTTTGGATAGTCTCGGAGTATAGGCTGATTTGGACCCCATTTCATATAAGCTCGGCGAACTTCGTCACGCTTATCGGCCGAATACTTCCAGATTTGTGGTCGTAAACCCGGATCGCGCTCTACTTTGTCGATATCAAAATCAACGTCAACTTCGACCAGGGACGGAACCAGGAATTAGATTGGGGGGTGACGGAGAAAGAAAAAAAAAAGACATCAACTACTGTAATTAAGATTTAATAAAGAAAAAAAAAAGACATCAACTACTGTAATTAAGATTTAATAATATCTCAAAGCGTATGATTACATCAAAATAGACAAGGCCTTGATTCCGTCACACTAAAATCATCAAAGGGCGAGTCAATGCCAAACAAAAAGAAGACATAAAATACTATAATTAATATTTGATAATATCTCAAAGCATATGATTACATCAAAATAGACAACGCCTTGATTCCATATCACGAAAATCATCAATGATCGAGTCAATGCTAAACATTTCAGCAATCTCCCTCTCAATATTAACGAGTAAATAATCCGACAAATACTCGTCTTCCATCTTGTTGCGAAGTGGGCTCTTGACTATACTCATTCTTGAAAAAGAACGCTCGGTAGTGGCAGTCGAGACCGGAAGAGTGAGAATCAGAGCTATCAATCTACAAAGCAAAGGGAAGAGTTCTGAATTTCTTGTTTTCACCAACCATTCCATTAAATCTGAAATTTTTGTCAAAGATAAAAAATCCGGAAGTCGTCGAAGTGAATCAAAATGAAGCAGTTCGAAGTCCAATAATTCCATTTCATCTTCTTCAAAGTCTTTTGGATAAAATTTCTGAACTAATTTGATGATATCATCCTTTCTGAATGATGTTCGCATCTCTTTAGGATCCAAAGCCGAACAAAGTAAAATCATCTGTATTGTGTCATCATCGAACCGATTGTCGAGTTCTCCCATTTGAGAGTCGATCACTGTGTAGAAAATATCACATCTATAATAATCCCCAACTGTTATTTTACGTGAAGCCATTCCTCTTTTTTGATCATGCAAGACACTAAAATCGGGAACTTCTATATTGACTCGTCCACAAAAAGATCTCACTTTTTCCACTAAATTATCGAATCCGTCGTCTCTAAGATTCTGTAATAGAGTCTTCGAAGATGAAACAAGAAACATAGCGTTCAAAATATCTTGAGATTTAAACTGCAAATGAAGACAAAGGGAGCTGGTAATATCTAAAACCTCTTTCATCAGATGCATCATGAAGACAAAGTAAAACCGAGTCATCGTCTTGTGAACCGATTTAGCTTCACCGCGTTTGCAATCAGTTTGTCCATCTCTCGTGATACTCAACAAAACTTCACATGTTGCACTAAACATCTTGATCAAACTATTAACAGACTTAGAGTGTGAAGTCCAACGAGTATCACCGGGTCTTTGCAAGGAACTTGACTGATTAAGACCTTTTCCACTTTCAAGCTCTTCGATATCAAGTAAATAGGCAACATTTGAAGAATGCGCATCTTTGAGTTGGTCAGAGCGCTTACACGATCCACCGACAATATTGACGATGATTAAAAGTTTGTCAAAGAACTTTTTAACATGATAAACCTCTTTGGAAGCGGCAACTAATGCTAATTGCAAACGATGAGCAAAACAATGAACATAATAAGCATATGGACATTCTTTTGAAACCAAAGCTTGCAATCCTTTCCATTCTCCACGCATGTTGCTAGCACCGTCGTAACCTTGACCTCGAATAAACTGAATATCAAGATTAAAATGAGAGAGCATCGAGAAAATACCAGTTTTTAAAGTCAATGATGCGGTGTCTTTGACATGAAGCAACCCAAAAAAACGCTCTTGAATGCAGCCATTTTTGTCAACAAATCGCAATACAAGTGACATTTGCTCCTTTTTAGACTCATCTCGAGCTTCATCCACAATGATACAATACTTCGCCGTACCAATTTCTTCCCGAATATACTTCTTCACTTTCATTGCCAAGACATGTAGTATTTGCTTCTGAATTTTCGGTGATGTATACGTTGCATTCCTTGGAGCATTCGATAACACTTCTTCGACATCAGGATTTAAAACGGCCGAGTATCTCAGCAATTCTAAAAAGTTTCCACGATTCCTTGAGGTGGTAGACTCATCACGACCTCTCAAAGCACAAGACTGGAACGTAAGCCACCTAGTTGCTCCAATAGAAGTTTTCAAACGAAGTCTATTATCAAGCACTTCTTTTGATTTAAAATTCGAGAACTTATTAGCAATATGACCTGACTGATTCATGAGATCTGACCAAAGATTCAAAGCAATATTATGAAGTGAATTATGATCTTTTCCAATATGCGCACGAAGTGAACAATTCTTCCCCCCTATCTTATTCCAAGTCCGAAAGCCCTCTTCAGTGAACGCTTCAGATCCAGAAGGTCCATCTTCTTTATGAAATAAAAAACATGGTAGACAAAATATAGCATCTTTTCTTTTAGAATATTCCAACCAAGATGGAAACTGACCGAACAAAGATGGCTTAAAGCTTCGAAATTGCCTTTCCCTTGATTTTGGATAGTCTCGGAGTATAGGCTGATTTGGACCCCATTTCATATAAGCTCGGCGAACTTCGTCACGCTTATCGGCCGAATACTTCCAGATTTGTGGTCGTAAACCCGGATCGCGCTCTACTTTGTCGATATCAAAATCAACGTCAACTTCGACCAGGGACGGAACCAGGAATTAGATTGGGGGGTGACGGAGAAAGAAAAAAAAAAGACATCAACTACTGTAATTAAGATTTAATAAAGAAAAAAAAAAGACATCAACTACTGTAATTAAGATTTAATAATATCTCAAAGCGTATGATTACATCAAAATAGACAAGGCCTTGATTCCGTCACACTAAAATCATCAAAGGGCGAGTCAATGCCAAACAAAAAGAAGACATAAAATACTATAATTAATATTTGATAATATCTCAAAGCATATGATTACATCAAAATAGACAACGCCTTGATTCCATATCACGAAAATCATCAATGATCGAGTCAATGCTAAACATTTCAGCAATCTCCCTCTCAATATTAACGAGTAAATAATCCGACAAATACTCGTCTTCCATCTTGTTGCGAAGTGGGCTCTTGACTATACTCATTCTTGAAAAAGAACGCTCGGTAGTGGCAGTCGAGACCGGAAGAGTGAGAATCAGAGCTATCAATCTACAAAGCAAAGGGAAGAGTTCTGAATTTCTTGTTTTCACCAACCATTCCATTAAATCTGAAATTTTTGTCAAAGATAAAAAATCCGGAAGTCGTCGAAGTGAATCAAAATGAAGCAGTTCGAAGTCCAATAATTCCATTTCATCTTCTTCAAAGTCTTTTGGATAAAATTTCTGAACTAATTTGATGATATCATCCTTTCTGAATGATGTTCGCATCTCTTTAGGATCCAAAGCCGAACAAAGTAAAATCATCTGTATTGTGTCATCATCGAACCGATTGTCGAGTTCTCCCATTTGAGAGTCGATCACTGTGTAGAAAATATCACATCTATAATAATCCCCAACTGTTATTTTACGTGAAGCCATTCCTCTTTTTTGATCATGCAAGACACTAAAATCGGGAACTTCTATATTGACTCGTCCACAAAAAGATCTCACTTTTTCCACTAAATTATCGAATCCGTCGTCTCTAAGATTCTGTAATAGAGTCTTCGAAGATGAAACAAGAAACATAGCGTTCAAAATATCTTGAGATTTAAACTGCAAATGAAGACAAAGGGAGCTGGTAATATCTAAAACCTCTTTCATCAGATGCATCATGAAGACAAAGTAAAACCGAGTCATCGTCTTGTGAACCGATTTAGCTTCACCGCGTTTGCAATCAGTTTGTCCATCTCTCGTGATACTCAACAAAACTTCACATGTTGCACTAAACATCTTGATCAAACTATTAACAGACTTAGAGTGTGAAGTCCAACGAGTATCACCGGGTCTTTGCAAGGAACTTGACTGATTAAGACCTTTTCCACTTTCAAGCTCTTCGATATCAAGTAAATAGGCAACATTTGAAGAATGCGCATCTTTGAGTTGGTCAGAGCGCTTACACGATCCACCGACAATATTGACGATGATTAAAAGTTTGTCAAAGAACTTTTTAACATGATAAACCTCTTTGGAAGCGGCAACTAATGCTAATTGCAAACGATGAGCAAAACAATGAACATAATAAGCATATGGACATTCTTTTGAAACCAAAGCTTGCAATCCTTTCCATTCTCCACGCATGTTGCTAGCACCGTCGTAACCTTGACCTCGAATAAACTGAATATCAAGATTAAAATGAGAGAGCATCGAGAAAATACCAGTTTTTAAAGTCAATGATGCGGTGTCTTTGACATGAAGCAACCCAAAAAAACGCTCTTGAATGCAGCCATTTTTGTCAACAAATCGCAATACAAGTGACATTTGCTCCTTTTTAGACTCATCTCGAGCTTCATCCACAATGATACAATACTTCGCCGTACCAATTTCTTCCCGAATATACTTCTTCACTTTCATTGCCAAGACATGTAGTATTTGCTTCTGAATTTTCGGTGATGTATACGTTGCATTCCTTGGAGCATTCGATAACACTTCTTCGACATCAGGATTTAAAACGGCCGAGTATCTCAGCAATTCTAAAAAGTTTCCACGATTCCTTGAGGTGGTAGACTCATCACGACCTCTCAAAGCACAAGACTGGAACGTAAGCCACCTAGTTGCTCCAATAGAAGTTTTCAAACGAAGTCTATTATCAAGCACTTCTTTTGATTTAAAATTCGAGAACTTATTAGCAATATGACCTGACTGATTCATGAGATCTGACCAAAGATTCAAAGCAATATTATGAAGTGAATTATGATCTTTTCCAATATGCGCACGAAGTGAACAATTCTTCCCCCCTATCTTATTCCAAGTCCGAAAGCCCTCTTCAGTGAACGCTTCAGATCCAGAAGGTCCATCTTCTTTATGAAATAAAAAACATGGTAGACAAAATATAGCATCTTTTCTTTTAGAATATTCCAACCAAGATGGAAACTGACCGAACAAAGATGGCTTAAAGCTTCGAAATTGCCTTTCCCTTGATTTTGGATAGTCTCGGAGTATAGGCTGATTTGGACCCCATTTCATATAAGCTCGGCGAACTTCGTCACGCTTATCGGCCGAATACTTCCAGATTTGTGGTCGTAAACCCGGATCGCGCTCTACTTTGTCGATATCAAAATCAACGTCAACTTCGACCAGGGACGGAACCAGGAATTAGATTGGGGGGTGACGGAGAAAGAAAAAAAAAAGACATCAACTACTGTAATTAAGATTTAATAAAGAAAAAAAAAAGACATCAACTACTGTAATTAAGATTTAATAATATCTCAAAGCGTATGATTACATCAAAATAGACAAGGCCTTGATTCCGTCACACTAAAATCATCAAAGGGCGAGTCAATGCCAAACAAAAAGAAGACATAAAATACTATAATTAATATTTGATAATATCTCAAAGCATATGATTACATCAAAATAGACAACGCCTTGATTCCATATCACGAAAATCATCAATGATCGAGTCAATGCTAAACATTTCAGCAATCTCCCTCTCAATATTAACGAGTAAATAATCCGACAAATACTCGTCTTCCATCTTGTTGCGAAGTGGGCTCTTGACTATACTCATTCTTGAAAAAGAACGCTCGGTAGTGGCAGTCGAGACCGGAAGAGTGAGAATCAGAGCTATCAATCTACAAAGCAAAGGGAAGAGTTCTGAATTTCTTGTTTTCACCAACCATTCCATTAAATCTGAAATTTTTGTCAAAGATAAAAAATCCGGAAGTCGTCGAAGTGAATCAAAATGAAGCAGTTCGAAGTCCAATAATTCCATTTCATCTTCTTCAAAGTCTTTTGGATAAAATTTCTGAACTAATTTGATGATATCATCCTTTCTGAATGATGTTCGCATCTCTTTAGGATCCAAAGCCGAACAAAGTAAAATCATCTGTATTGTGTCATCATCGAACCGATTGTCGAGTTCTCCCATTTGAGAGTCGATCACTGTGTAGAAAATATCACATCTATAATAATCCCCAACTGTTATTTTACGTGAAGCCATTCCTCTTTTTTGATCATGCAAGACACTAAAATCGGGAACTTCTATATTGACTCGTCCACAAAAAGATCTCACTTTTTCCACTAAATTATCGAATCCGTCGTCTCTAAGATTCTGTAATAGAGTCTTCGAAGATGAAACAAGAAACATAGCGTTCAAAATATCTTGAGATTTAAACTGCAAATGAAGACAAAGGGAGCTGGTAATATCTAAAACCTCTTTCATCAGATGCATCATGAAGACAAAGTAAAACCGAGTCATCGTCTTGTGAACCGATTTAGCTTCACCGCGTTTGCAATCAGTTTGTCCATCTCTCGTGATACTCAACAAAACTTCACATGTTGCACTAAACATCTTGATCAAACTATTAACAGACTTAGAGTGTGAAGTCCAACGAGTATCACCGGGTCTTTGCAAGGAACTTGACTGATTAAGACCTTTTCCACTTTCAAGCTCTTCGATATCAAGTAAATAGGCAACATTTGAAGAATGCGCATCTTTGAGTTGGTCAGAGCGCTTACACGATCCACCGACAATATTGACGATGATTAAAAGTTTGTCAAAGAACTTTTTAACATGATAAACCTCTTTGGAAGCGGCAACTAATGCTAATTGCAAACGATGAGCAAAACAATGAACATAATAAGCATATGGACATTCTTTTGAAACCAAAGCTTGCAATCCTTTCCATTCTCCACGCATGTTGCTAGCACCGTCGTAACCTTGACCTCGAATAAACTGAATATCAAGATTAAAATGAGAGAGCATCGAGAAAATACCAGTTTTTAAAGTCAATGATGCGGTGTCTTTGACATGAAGCAACCCAAAAAAACGCTCTTGAATGCAGCCATTTTTGTCAACAAATCGCAATACAAGTGACATTTGCTCCTTTTTAGACTCATCTCGAGCTTCATCCACAATGATACAATACTTCGCCGTACCAATTTCTTCCCGAATATACTTCTTCACTTTCATTGCCAAGACATGTAGTATTTGCTTCTGAATTTTCGGTGATGTATACGTTGCATTCCTTGGAGCATTCGATAACACTTCTTCGACATCAGGATTTAAAACGGCCGAGTATCTCAGCAATTCTAAAAAGTTTCCACGATTCCTTGAGGTGGTAGACTCATCACGACCTCTCAAAGCACAAGACTGGAACGTAAGCCACCTAGTTGCTCCAATAGAAGTTTTCAAACGAAGTCTATTATCAAGCACTTCTTTTGATTTAAAATTCGAGAACTTATTAGCAATATGACCTGACTGATTCATGAGATCTGACCAAAGATTCAAAGCAATATTATGAAGTGAATTATGATCTTTTCCAATATGCGCACGAAGTGAACAATTCTTCCCCCCTATCTTATTCCAAGTCCGAAAGCCCTCTTCAGTGAACGCTTCAGATCCAGAAGGTCCATCTTCTTTATGAAATAAAAAACATGGTAGACAAAATATAGCATCTTTTCTTTTAGAATATTCCAACCAAGATGGAAACTGACCGAACAAAGATGGCTTAAAGCTTCGAAATTGCCTTTCCCTTGATTTTGGATAGTCTCGGAGTATAGGCTGATTTGGACCCCATTTCATATAAGCTCGGCGAACTTCGTCACGCTTATCGGCCGAATACTTCCAGATTTGTGGTCGTAAACCCGGATCGCGCTCTACTTTGTCGATATCAAAATCAACGTCAACTTCGACCAGGGACGGAACCAGGAATTAGATTGGGGGGTGACGGTCTTCAATTGTCGGCACTTGTATTGGTGTATCGGCGTGTTTTCTTTTGAAAAAAGAATCAATAGTCGGTGTTTTCATCTGCGATAACATACAAAATTAACCCAACTTATTTTACACCTTATAATTAATCCATCTTATATGATATGAAAATATAAATATGAAACCGTAAATCAAAATCTACATATGAGAATTTGTGATTCATATCTGACTAAAACTCTGTATACAAATATAAAAATCTGGTTTACCTTGATAACTAGAAGATAACGGCCTGGACCTTGAAGCCGACAATAATGGCAGAATGAGGAAGAATCGTAACACTGCCTTGGAAGTTGGACGTAGAGAAGAAGACCACCGTGCGGAATTTCCCAGTGGGCTGTGCACATAAACCAGAAGCAAGATTTAAAAATCCTAGTTTATACATCTATTACAGACTTCTGTTAATTCTCAAATCTCACTCACAATTTAGGGAAAGAAAACCGACCTGAATTCGACTTTCTTCTCTCCAAGAACTCATCCCATAGCGTATGTCGAGCGTTGCCTTCTTCAGCGAAGGGATCAGGTCATCGACGGTGAGTTGAATCGATTCACCGAGTGGAGGAGAGCATCATGGACGAGCGATGATCTTCACGAGAGGATCAATTTCTAAATCGATTCACAGGTCATCGTCTAATTTTGGTCATCGTCTAATTTTTCCACTCGTGAGAAGCAATAAGGAAGGGGTTCAAAAAAGCAACTGGAAGTGGAAGTGTGAACTCACGAGAAAAAAAAGAAGAAGGGGGCTATTTTTTATAATTTTTAATTCAAACACACTATTAAATATACATATATTTTTTTTTTATAAAGTTGGGGGTGACAATTGTCACCCCCATTATATAACACGTCCGTCCCTGACTTCGACTCTTCGTGACTTTAACGCAGGACGGTCTTCAATTGTCGGCACTTGTATTGGTGTATCGGCGTGTTTTCTTTTGAAAAAAGAATCAATAGTCGGTGTTTTCATCTGCGATAACATACAAAATTAACCCAACTTATTTTACACCTTATAATTAATCCATCTTATATGATATGAAAATATAAATATGAAACCGTAAATCAAAATCTACATATGAGAATTTGTGATTCATATCTGACTAAAACTCTGTATACAAATATAAAAATCTGGTTTACCTTGATAACTAGAAGATAACGGCCTGGACCTTGAAGCCGACAATAATGGCAGAATGAGGAAGAATCGTAACACTGCCTTGGAAGTTGGACGTAGAGAAGAAGACCACCGTGCGGAATTTCCCAGTGGGCTGTGCACATAAACCAGAAGCAAGATTTAAAAATCCTAGTTTATACATCTATTACAGACTTCTGTTAATTCTCAAATCTCACTCACAATTTAGGGAAAGAAAACCGACCTGAATTCGACTTTCTTCTCTCCAAGAACTCATCCCATAGCGTATGTCGAGCGTTGCCTTCTTCAGCGAAGGGATCAGGTCATCGACGGTGAGTTGAATCGATTCACCGAGTGGAGGAGAGCATCATGGACGAGCGATGATCTTCACGAGAGGATCAATTTCTAAATCGATTCACAGGTCATCGTCTAATTTTGGTCATCGTCTAATTTTTCCACTCGTGAGAAGCAATAAGGAAGGGGTTCAAAAAAGCAACTGGAAGTGGAAGTGTGAACTCACGAGAAAAAAAAGAAGAAGGGGGCTATTTTTTATAATTTTTAATTCAAACACACTATTAAATATACATATATTTTTTTTTTATAAAGTTGGGGGTGACAATTGTCACCCCCATTATATAACACGTCCGTCCCTGACTTCGACTCTTCGTGACTTTAACGCAGGACGGTCTTCAATTGTCGGCACTTGTATTGGTGTATCGGCGTGTTTTCTTTTGAAAAAAGAATCAATAGTCGGTGTTTTCATCTGCGATAACATACAAAATTAACCCAACTTATTTTACACCTTATAATTAATCCATCTTATATGATATGAAAATATAAATATGAAACCGTAAATCAAAATCTACATATGAGAATTTGTGATTCATATCTGACTAAAACTCTGTATACAAATATAAAAATCTGGTTTACCTTGATAACTAGAAGATAACGGCCTGGACCTTGAAGCCGACAATAATGGCAGAATGAGGAAGAATCGTAACACTGCCTTGGAAGTTGGACGTAGAGAAGAAGACCACCGTGCGGAATTTCCCAGTGGGCTGTGCACATAAACCAGAAGCAAGATTTAAAAATCCTAGTTTATACATCTATTACAGACTTCTGTTAATTCTCAAATCTCACTCACAATTTAGGGAAAGAAAACCGACCTGAATTCGACTTTCTTCTCTCCAAGAACTCATCCCATAGCGTATGTCGAGCGTTGCCTTCTTCAGCGAAGGGATCAGGTCATCGACGGTGAGTTGAATCGATTCACCGAGTGGAGGAGAGCATCATGGACGAGCGATGATCTTCACGAGAGGATCAATTTCTAAATCGATTCACAGGTCATCGTCTAATTTTGGTCATCGTCTAATTTTTCCACTCGTGAGAAGCAATAAGGAAGGGGTTCAAAAAAGCAACTGGAAGTGGAAGTGTGAACTCACGAGAAAAAAAAGAAGAAGGGGGCTATTTTTTATAATTTTTAATTCAAACACACTATTAAATATACATATATTTTTTTTTTATAAAGTTGGGGGTGACAATTGTCACCCCCATTATATAACACGTCCGTCCCTGACTTCGACTCTTCGTGACTTTAACGCAGGACGGTCTTCAATTGTCGGCACTTGTATTGGTGTATCGGCGTGTTTTCTTTTGAAAAAAGAATCAATAGTCGGTGTTTTCATCTGCGATAACATACAAAATTAACCCAACTTATTTTACACCTTATAATTAATCCATCTTATATGATATGAAAATATAAATATGAAACCGTAAATCAAAATCTACATATGAGAATTTGTGATTCATATCTGACTAAAACTCTGTATACAAATATAAAAATCTGGTTTACCTTGATAACTAGAAGATAACGGCCTGGACCTTGAAGCCGACAATAATGGCAGAATGAGGAAGAATCGTAACACTGCCTTGGAAGTTGGACGTAGAGAAGAAGACCACCGTGCGGAATTTCCCAGTGGGCTGTGCACATAAACCAGAAGCAAGATTTAAAAATCCTAGTTTATACATCTATTACAGACTTCTGTTAATTCTCAAATCTCACTCACAATTTAGGGAAAGAAAACCGACCTGAATTCGACTTTCTTCTCTCCAAGAACTCATCCCATAGCGTATGTCGAGCGTTGCCTTCTTCAGCGAAGGGATCAGGTCATCGACGGTGAGTTGAATCGATTCACCGAGTGGAGGAGAGCATCATGGACGAGCGATGATCTTCACGAGAGGATCAATTTCTAAATCGATTCACAGGTCATCGTCTAATTTTGGTCATCGTCTAATTTTTCCACTCGTGAGAAGCAATAAGGAAGGGGTTCAAAAAAGCAACTGGAAGTGGAAGTGTGAACTCACGAGAAAAAAAAGAAGAAGGGGGCTATTTTTTATAATTTTTAATTCAAACACACTATTAAATATACATATATTTTTTTTTTATAAAGTTGGGGGTGACAATTGTCACCCCCATTATATAACACGTCCGTCCCTGACTTCGACTCTTCGTGACTTTAACGCAGGACGGTCTTCAATTGTCGGCACTTGTATTGGTGTATCGGCGTGTTTTCTTTTGAAAAAAGAATCAATAGTCGGTGTTTTCATCTGCGATAACATACAAAATTAACCCAACTTATTTTACACCTTATAATTAATCCATCTTATATGATATGAAAATATAAATATGAAACCGTAAATCAAAATCTACATATGAGAATTTGTGATTCATATCTGACTAAAACTCTGTATACAAATATAAAAATCTGGTTTACCTTGATAACTAGAAGATAACGGCCTGGACCTTGAAGCCGACAATAATGGCAGAATGAGGAAGAATCGTAACACTGCCTTGGAAGTTGGACGTAGAGAAGAAGACCACCGTGCGGAATTTCCCAGTGGGCTGTGCACATAAACCAGAAGCAAGATTTAAAAATCCTAGTTTATACATCTATTACAGACTTCTGTTAATTCTCAAATCTCACTCACAATTTAGGGAAAGAAAACCGACCTGAATTCGACTTTCTTCTCTCCAAGAACTCATCCCATAGCGTATGTCGAGCGTTGCCTTCTTCAGCGAAGGGATCAGGTCATCGACGGTGAGTTGAATCGATTCACCGAGTGGAGGAGAGCATCATGGACGAGCGATGATCTTCACGAGAGGATCAATTTCTAAATCGATTCACAGGTCATCGTCTAATTTTGGTCATCGTCTAATTTTTCCACTCGTGAGAAGCAATAAGGAAGGGGTTCAAAAAAGCAACTGGAAGTGGAAGTGTGAACTCACTAGAAAAAAAAGAAGAAGGGGGCTATTTTTTTATAATTTTTAATTCAAACACACTATTAAATATACATATATTTTTTTTTTTATAAAGTTGGGGGTGACAATTGTCACCCCCATTATATAACACGTCCATCCCTGGATACAGCCTCCTAGTACACATTTATACATGCCTATAAATCAGAACTAGTTTCAGTTCAAGTCAGTTTTTTTTATTAATTTAGATGGAACATTTAATTAATAAATAATGCAATTGTTTTAATTTCGGTGGGTATGTTTGATAGAAGTGGCTCCCTTGAGTTATTTTCATGAATACACAACTAATATCAATAGGCTTGCATTATTTTCTATAGATAATGTCCTCATATTAATGGAGTAGGGTCGTTTTTTACATTAAATATTTGTCGTTGTTTTATATTTGAATCAAGTTAAATTTGTTTTTCCCATGCTAAAAACAAAAAAACAAAAACAGCATAGTACTGTTACCCTACTTCTTTCGGTGTGTTTTAAGTTAAAATTTTCACGTCATAGTAGTACTAATTTTCACCTAACAGTTTGGCCCTTGTACCTTTTTATTATGAGCTCCATTGAACCTGAAGAATCGGAAGATAATAGAGTTTTGACATCATCACGTAGCTACAACTTGTTAATATTTGTGCTTAAAACGTAATTTTTTTTTTGTCTTAAATAAGTTTAATACTGTCACAAGTTAATTATTTGAGAGTTAATTATTAATGTGTGTGTGTGTTTTTTTTTTTGTAAGGTACAAGGTACATGCTTAATATTTTGATTTTTATAAGGACATAAACCTATTTATCATCATTCACGGGGAAGTTTCAAATGTCCACTATATGTTTTTTTTTTTGAAATATTATTTACTTTTTCAATTGATTTTAACACAATTTTGATGTGCCGTTAAATCTTGGACACGTGGATCACTTCTAAAAACTTTCAAAATTTATCTTTTTGTCTTGCTTGAAACTGACGAAACATTAACAACAAGTGGATAAACTTTCAGAAAGAAGCAAAATAGTGAACAATGAGAAGTTTGATTGTGAAAAAAGATACTGAATTTATACCACCACAACATATATATATTAAGTACTTTTTTCGTTATTATCCCTTAAAAAATCATGACCTCTTATAGTTATAGGGAAGAGTGATTAAAAGAGAAGATATTAATTAAGGTAATTAAACCAGTAGGCTTAACATTCAGCCACGAGGAAGAATGATTATTAGAAGTGAGAGTGAGATTAAGATTGTGATTAAGCTACTTCTTCAAAACAAAAGATTGAGATCAAGCTACAAAACGCTTGTTATGGGGAAGATTAAAAGTGGGATTAGGGTTAAGCTTTTCAAAGCCATGCGGAGATGATGAAAATAAGCAGCCAATGAGTGAGTGAGGAGCCATGGCAGAAGAAGAGGGTGAGCTTTTGTTGTTTGGTGCATCGACTCATTGGATCCATATGCTTGTTGTCCTTTACATGTCAATACAATATCTTCAATTTCGGGGGTTAAAAAGCGTAGGCAAATAATTGAGGGTTGAGACCCCAACGTATTTAACGAGTGTGGTCCTTGCAGACATGTCAGAGAGAAACAAAACCCAATTGTCATGTCTCGTGGTCCTTAACCTACGATCAAACTAGGGTTTTATTGCTCTCTTTCATTTTGGTGCACTTTCTCGTGCTCATATTTATGATAAATTGAGCCACTTTTTACTTCATATACTCACACATTAATTAGTGCTAATATTTCAGATTTAGTTGCAACTACCTTGTCGTTGTTCCACTTAAACGACATTGGATTTTTTCATGCTCCGTAATCTTACTTCCAATGTTGAGAAAGACACTTGGGACGGGCATGCGGTCATGGGTCGGCCGTGAGCCTACCCGTCTGGCCCTTTTGTTGGGTAATGGCTGTTGGGTTTTTCGATGACTTTTCTCAATCCCGAGGCGGAAATCACGGGATATCATCGAACAATAAAGATCTAGAATAATTACGAGAATTAAGATACAGTTTAGAGATCGTTACCAAACTTCGGTACTTTTGCCAACTGTACCGAATAACTGCCGATTCCTTTGATTCTGGAGCTTGTCGAATTTAGGATTTAGCGCCTCAAGTGTTGCGCCTCTATTTCGTACACCACGTCACTCGGGAACGTCTTAGATGACCGGAAAACACCTTGGAGGATAGGTTAGATCCTAGTTGGTGTTTAGATGATCAACCGTTGATTGAACCGGGGAGGAAGCCACGAAATTCGACTCACTAGGGAGGGAGCTCGAATTCTAGGAGGCTAGGGTTTCTATTGTGTGTGTTGTGTTTAATTATGAGTCATATTAGGGTATTTATAATACCCTATGGTCATGACCTAGTGGGCTTTCTAAAAGCCCACCTAATGGGCTTTCTAAAAGCCCAATCATGGATTAATTAATCTATTATTAATTACTATGAATCATAATTAATACTTGGGCCCGAGTGGGCCCATTATGTCGGTTATGGTTATCGGGTCGATATCCGATAACCCGAGAGATACAATATCGGGTTCGGGCATAACCAACAATCTCCCACGTGCCCGCGAAGGACATGGGGCTTCACAACCCGTGGGGTGATTTTGATAATATATTGTATTAAATAAAAAAATTAATAAAATTAGGTAGGTGGTTTTCACTGAGGGCGCCTACTTCCCATGTAATTTGACTTTGGCCATACGGGCTGATGGCCCGGGCAACCTGCACCCACCCGTCAGACATGCTCTAATGATTACAGTTCTTAGTCCTTATTAGATCTTTAGCAATTTTCTGCAATAATTTGTGAACCTAAATACTAATATTGGTCGACTAGTTGTCCATATCGATTGCAATATATTGCGGATTCGTAATTGATCATGACCATTACACATTGTATGAGCCGAATATCTATCAGAGAATCGAATGTATGCGTCAAAAGTAATAAATAAATTTGTATTTTAATAGCAATAGGTGTAGTATCTCATAACGATCATAGTTATCAGATCATTTTTTTCGGACTCGTTGGATCCAAATTTTCCTCGTTATTTAAATGGATTCCTAGCAAAATCTTGGATAGGATAAAGTACAGATAGGATTTAGAAAACAAAATAATATTTTTTGTATTGAGTTCATGGTTGTAATGTGCAGCGACAATTGATTGCAGCTTTTGTGATGCAGGTTCATTTTCATAATTGAAATTTTGGACCACATCTCTCGTTTTGGGGCACTTTTGCCTCACAAAGCGTGGTCCAAAAACACCTTGCTTTCTAGATTTTACCTTCAAATATATACACACATAAAAAAAACATTCCATTGTCCAACATGGGTATTCATTAATAAAGTGTACTACATGATATAAGTCTAGCTTCCAGTTGTCGTTTCTTCAACGAGCAAGACAAAATTGTCGTTTCTTCAAGTAATTGAAAAGTACAAACGCTACAATGCTACATTTTGATGCATTTTTTTTCTTCATTATATGGTGGATATTTTCTTTGTTCGCATTGACATTTAAAGAGGCTTAGGCTGATCCAGAGCCTAATGGAGGACCAAAAAAGTATAAGAGAACCACATTGATAAGGCCCAATATTAAGGCCCATTGGACTACCTATTTTTTTTATTGAAATTTTGAGTTAGCATATTGCAATAGAAAAAGAAAAGAAAAAAAAATTCATATACACGTAACTCTAGTATATTCACTAAAATCTTGTTTGTATGATCATAAATTTGCTCGGACGTAATTAATAAATTGATCAAAAATTAAAAATTCATTTGACCTCCCACAGTCAATCATTTATTTGCCTTCAATGATCATAAATATTGGGAGAGAATACTACAAGTCCAAGTTGCCAGATTGTAGTCTTGGCCAGAGGGGCAGGCACGGGTGGGCCGCCTGATCTCCCTTGGCACGAGCTGCTGGTGCCTGTTCTCATGCCCATTGCGGGTGGGGGTTGATCGAGCCAAGCAAGGGCGGGTAGAATTGCGGGTCCTCTTCTTAAGTTAATGTCATAGTGAATTGGAAAAGAAGAAGAAAAAAAAGACTATCCCTTTGACCACCCTATGTTTCTTTATGGAACGGGCAACTCATGCCCGATACCATTCTGGACTATGACTACCGTTCCCAGCTAAAAGGCGGAAACTCCCTAGTCCCATCACTTTTCCCACTCCTATTGCTCGATTTTTCCAAATAAGTATTACAAGCAAATTTATTTAGTAAGTTGTTTATGATAGATTTCAACTTTAATAATAAAAAGTCATAAAAAAATTAGGTCTATGTTCGTCTAATTTAGGTATTCCTTCAAATGGGCTAAAGGACTGCCATAAGATGATGGAGGAATAGTGTATTATTTTAAATAATGTAAGGAATAGTAATAAATTACATGTTAAAGACACCTATCTTATTATAAGTAAATCTACTTTTTCTTTTTGTGTTTCTTTCTTTTTACCTCTTTATTGCTAGAACCTACACGGTTTGGTTTGGTGCAATTAAAAGGAGCCCCAAAGCCCATTGAGTGTCATTATGGGAATTAAACATGATTAATCAAACATTATGAAGTGACCTTAAAACCCCCCATTAACGGACTTGGACTTAAATTATCTTATTTATTACAAAGGTCAACCACTAACACTCCTCAAAAGTTAAAACGTAGATTCTGCTCAATGTGTAAATTTCTATAATTACATTCTATCTATGAGGTAAACTTTTGTTACGGTAAAGCACCTACATACATCATAATAAAAATTAATATAAAGTATTAACTTATATATTAATTTTTATTATGATGTATGTAAGTGCTTTACCGTAACAAATGCTATAGGATGATCACATCAATACCAAAACACCCATGAAATCCTGAATATCATACGGATTGATTTTATATAATATATAGTCAAATGAATGCATTTATTTTTTAATCATATCAAAAGAGTAAAGAGTAAAGATATAAGGCGATCTTCAATAGTCAAAAATCAACGTTGGTTTAAAGCAAAGCGTTGGAGCTCATCACTTCTCAACCAACCACATCTCAATGCAACCATAATACTGTGTATTGTATTGTATACCACAAATTATTGTACTTTCTAAATTCATTAACTACACTTGTAGTTTCTCTAAAATCTATTTTTACACTTCAAAACTTCAAAATTTGATGCTACAATTTTTCTAAATTTTTTTTTTTTTTACTATTTGCTTCCCAATTTTATTTTATTTTTTTATTTTTATTTTTATTTTATAGCATATCAATAATACATCGAGATCATCTTAGATATCGAAGATGATCACCAATATACAACCATTATGTTTTATTATTATCGATATGGAACTCACTTTAATAGCAATCTAAACTCATTTTATTTCTGATTCGTCTAGATTCACTTTAAAACTATAGCATGATGATTCTTAATTCGATTTTTTTGTGTGTGTGTGTTTTATGTTTAAAAAAAAAAGAATGATTATTCCAAGAGTAATAAATATAAATCAATAAAATAAAAATGAATCCATTGGTTTAAAAAAAATATTTAACAACCTTTAAAAACATAATAACTTTTCAAAAAATAGTTTCACGAGAGAAAGAGATGGCTTTTAAGCCGACAGGCTAGCCGTGGCCGCCCGACGAGTAGGTCTTATAAATATGGTTAGATAGATATGAGGTTGATATGATTAGCCTAATTAGTCAAACTAATTAACTGATTAGCCCGTTCATCATTGTGAGTGTTTTGCTGATATTTTCCATCTAATCACAGGTGGTTGTTTTTATTTCTTTCACACCCGTCCCCTACAAGCAAAGCAAGGATATATATGTCAAATTAATAATTATGTTATCTAGAATAAATGTGTTATAATGTATATATCATTGAATTGAACAACATTTTATTACGTGCGGGTAAATGATTTGAAATTAATGAGCCAGAAACATCGTGCACGTTGTATTCAAACAAGCCTTATAATAATATTAAGACTAATTTGCCCAAGCACCCCTGAACTGGTTTTGGGATGCACAAAATGCCCCCATGAGGCCGGAAAATTGCGCAATCTCCCCCTTACTCGTCTTCACGTGCGTAAGTTGTGCTTAAAGGTTAAATATTGTTTAAATGCCCCCACTCCTTTTCATTTAAAATTTACCGGCTTTGATAAAGACGGGCGTAAAAATTTTCGCTCAAAAATTGATTTCGATGCAATTTTTGTAAAAAATAAAAAAAATAAAAATCGGGAACGAGCCTGGAACCAAGCCGATGATAATGTACTAATTCTAATTAAAAATAAAAAGATGGGCGTAAAAACGGATTCTTTACCTTCAATTAAATATTTAATATAAATAAATTCAATAATCGGGCCAGTCTTATTCATTTAAAAGCCATTTCCTAGTAAACCAGGAGTGCCTCCCAAAAAGGGCAGAAGCCGGGCCAGGGCATAGTGGTCTTTTTGCTGTTCTCCAAACTTTCTAATATTTTCCTCGATTTAATAAGTGCCTAAATTGAGAGATATCAGAAGAAAAAATATATAAAAAATGGATGACCAAAGGGCAAATTTCTTAAAATATAGTAAATTACAAGAAGAGAAGAAAAAAAGCCCATCTCAAGATGTTGACTTTTCAAACATTACACGAATGCCCTTTTCCAACCTCAAATACTTGGAAAAAATAAGGACACAGTTTTCCTCTGTTCAACACCAACCCCCAAATATTGATCGGAAATCGATGAAACATGCATCAAAATAAAACAAGGGGTAAAATGGGTAATGGAGGAAAATGTATTACTTATAATATAGATTCAATAAAAATCTCAGCTTCAATAGTCATGAATAATGGCCAAAATATTGAAAAATCAAAACACGGATTTCATCACGTAGAGAGAGTAGAAATCTGGGTTTATATCTATATATATTTATGGAGAAATTTGAAGCCTTGGTTCGAAGCAAAAACCGGTGAAGAGCTGAAGCGGGAATTTCTTCGTGACGGGGCATTTCTGCGACCACTTCCACATCTTCTGATTCATGTCGTACATCAGGAGAACCGGTGCCCCATAGCTCTGGATATAAACTACGTCGTCCGCGCCGCTGCTTGCGAAGACGTCATCGAACTCCCCAAACCCCTGGAACAGTTTGTGAGGCATTCTCGCGATTTCCTGCCACTCCTTCCGGGAGTTCAGGACCCATATCCCGATCCCTTTGATGATATCGGGCCGCTCGTGCTTCCCGATCCCCCCGACCATCACGAGCCGTTCCTTCATGTTCATCAGGCGGCCACAGGTGAGGGCGCACGGGACTGGAACAAAACTCCGTATCAGCGACCCGCGAGAACCGGAAGAGCCCGGGGTGAGATCGTACGTGATCAGCCCGTGGCGACACTCTGGCGAGCCCCCGCCCGTTGAGTAGATCAGGAAGTACAGGACCCCGTCGCATATGACGCTCTCATTCCCAGCCCTCCACCCGGTCAGAACCTCGGTCAATGAAGTGGCCCACGTCGCCCTTTCTGAGTCGTACAAGTGGATCGAGATATCGCACTGGAAGAAGTTACCCGGGACCTGTATGGACCTCACAATTGAGACCGTGTACCCGAGAGAGACCCGATCGGCGTAGATCGCGAGCGCGCTGTAGTCTGAGGATCGCAGCCAGGGCAGGTCCTCGAGCCTCCGCCACTGCCTCGTGATGGGGTTGCACACACAGAGCTCAGACCGGCTGTCGTTGTCCATCGAGCAGACCAGGCCGTACGATGAGGCGATGAACCAGTTGGGCGCTCCAATGCACGGGAGCTCGAGTCCGTACCATTTGCGGAACAGGGGATCGTATGCGTAGCCAATTGCTTCGTTGGAGTTCGTGAACATGAAATACCACGGCATTTGAGACAGAGCGCTCGAGAAATTCCACAAAAACCGCTCTGAGCTCACGATTTCGTTCCACCGTTTGCAGACGCAGCCGGCTCGGAAGATGCTCGGGATCGGGAGGCGGGCCAGGATCCGTTCCAGCAAGTGATCGGGTAAAATCAGGTCAGCCGAAACTGTGTTAACTTCTTTGATTCCTTCATCGCTGAGGTCTGAGTACGAATCGATCTCGCCGATCTCCCTCGACATGTCACTCAGGCAATGACTGAACCACGATGTCTCTCCGTCCATGACGAGAATCAAAACCGAAAGATCTGCAAAGAAGAATAAATAATCACACAACTAACCCAAAAAACAAAAAAACCGAGACAAAAAATTTCCGTTGAAGAGCTCGTTCTACCTCAAGAGATGTCTCGTCTCGGCCACAAAAAATCACGAGAACCTAGCTACCGCCGATTGGGCCCTGAACACACAAGGATTAGCAAACCGGGAATTAGAATACAAATGCAAGAAATGAATCACAATGTCAAAATGAAATATTCTTCTAACAAAGGAATAACTAGCTCTCAGAAATTACAAACACTAGGCAAAAATCACAAAGTTATGTTACAGAATATACCACCAACAAACAATCCCAAAACCACACTAAATTAGTACCACATTTACACAGCCAATCAAGAACATGCAAATCAAGTTTTTTTTTAAAAATAATTTAAGGACATAGAAAGGGAAAATGCACAGGATAGGTTCATTACCGCAAAGAGTAAAGAACAGTGATAAACAGCCATTACCCAAAAATGAACAGAATTTTATCCAAAACAAGGCTTTGTTTAATAACTATATTCACAAACCCTAAGAGCGATTAGAGACTGAGATCAAATGAATAAAATAATGTTTAGGTGGCGAGAGATGAGTCCATCGTTGCCAATCAATCAAACATCAAAACCCAACAAGGATTTTTCGAAAAATAAGCTTAAGCCAATACCAGAGACGAGAGCAAAAGCGGATCAATGGCGACACTGGATTAGCCAGATTAAAATATAATAAAATAACAATTAAAAAAAAAAACTTTCAGCCATAGATTTTGTAAGGAAGTAGCTCAAGGAGAGAGAGACCCACCATGGACAAACCTTGCGTAATGCTCTTCCTCTGCGAGTAGGCAAATGGGTCTGCCCAGATTTGCCCGAACTCGCCAGATTTAACGTCAATGAATAACAACAGAGTGTATATATATGAATATCAGAATATATATATATATATATAATAGGACAAGACTACCCAAGAGAAAGGCGAAATGGGTATTCTTCGAACAAAATTTCTGGTGGTGAGAGAGAGAGAGAGAGAGAGAGAGAGAGAGGTTTTTTGGATTTCTTCTTTTTCGAAATACAACAAAAACGACAGAAGAGAATGAAATGGGAAGGCGGTTTTTGAACAGAGCGAAGGCGAGTGGAAGCGCGTGTGTTTTGATTTTCTTGTATTTTATTATATTTCAAAATTGGCATTATTTAGTCACTCACCACTATAGTTTTAGGTTAAGTGAGTGGATCACTGAAAAGCAAGGATGAGAGCGCGGCCGGGCCCGCGGTTGCCTGCGGGTTGCCGACGTTTCGCCGGCTACCGCGTTAATTTATGAAGAAACCCGTATTGCTTTGTTCTTTAATAAAAAATCGAATCCGATATCCTTTTTTTCTTCAAGCGACACGAGCAAAAAATTTGTAATTATTTTGTTAATTTGTCTTAAGAGAATAAAGAGAAGAAAGAAAGAAAAAAAATGCATAAATCATAATGCTGTCTTACTTACTCACCACTTATTAGTTACTTATTGTGACTTTTGATTGCCCTTTTTTATTTCCTTTTAAATTATGTAACTCACCACTTTCTTTCTTCTTCTTTTTTTTTTTTTAACATTTTACCTACTTTTCTTTTCTTTTTTGTTTGAAATTTGGTATATTCTTTGCCAACCATGACAAGATTGTCCAAAATACCTTTGCTTAACAACAATGGAAGTTTGGTATTGGCATAATTTCTTTTTCTTTCATCCTTTATCCTTTGTATTATGATTATTGAAAAAAAAATTAATTGTTTGCTTTTAATTTTCAGTTAGAAAATTTAATTCATTTGCTTTTTTGGGCCTCTTTTGGGCTTTCTTCACCTAACTAAAATCCCATCAATCTTAATGAATACCCTAAGAATTTTTTGATCCAAAGTTAGCTTAGCAATGCTTCTTAATGTTAATAACTTCAAATTATGGCCGTTTTACTTTTCTTTGGGAAATTTAATTTTTCGTTTTTCATAATACACTATTATAACCAAAATAGACACTGTAATCACAATGATACATCTTTTTTTTTTTTTCTTTTCTAATTTTAAATTGATCTCGTAAAACATTAAAAATACTTAAAATTGATTATTGGTAAATATCATTTTATTATTGTACTTTCTAAATAAATTTGATATGTTTTCTTAAGAAAAGCATTGCTTTCTTCATGTTTCATTTAGCCAAACATGAGTTTTCGATTGATCCAAATAAACATTTTTTTATATATATATTCCATTTCGTATTAATCTCAAATAATAGTTGGAGAACTCCATAAATATTTAGTTTCAATAATTGAAAATTAATTTTCACTAGTAATAATTTTATGTCAATTAGCTGCTATATTAATAAGTAAGTAGGGTTAAATATTTTTTTACTACTAATTATAGGTACAAAGAAGTACTACATATATATTTATCTTTATTCTTGTATATTTAATTTAATTTAATTAAAGCTAGGGGTAAAAAATAAGCCTCCAGAAGATAAAACAAATGAAGGAACAAATCATATATTTTCAGAGAATACGCAATCCCAATGCTGAGTGCTGACTGAACAAAAATAATGCAGAAATTTTTTATATTATGGTACAAAAAAGTTTAATTGTACCATAATATATTAACACAATACAAACAAAATTGGTTCACTTATTTATGCTTCTTTTGTCATCGATCTCACTAATGCGTATTGCGTAGAACGTGGAGCCTCATTAGATCACCAAAAGAATTCATTTTTAATTTTTTGCATGCATGTCATTAGGACCCAATTTTTATTTTATTTTATATATACAGTAGAAACTAGAAAAGCATGGGTTAATGCCTTAGTGTGAAAAAAGCAAGAAAAAAACGTGTTTATATTATGGCTGTGTGTTAGGTTGACTTTGAGAGCAAACATTTTTATTTAACGGAAGTGACACATGGTAGTTATATCATATTATGGTAGTTATATTACAAGATATTTGTCACAGTATAAGAATAATTATTATTATTGGCTTTATATATTATCGATCAACCTAACTTAAATGCCCATTTTTTGTGTGTCGGTGGAAATGGACCCAAGACCTTTTGAAGAACTTTGGAGTAGATTTATTTACCACCAGACTAAACAAATTTTATCGAGAGCAAACATTATTTACCGATAAATATTACACCAAGATCTTCATTTTATATTTTTGTCTATACATAATCTCTTGTTTTATAAAATAATTATATATGACTCTGTATATATTTTTTACCTTTATACCACATAAATAAAGATCTGAAAGTATGCCTTTTAGTTCCTGAAATTTTACTTAGTATAATTTTATTACAATATTATTATAAATTTATCAATTTTGTGTTATAATTATAAAATATAGTTTAGACTCTTTTTTTCTTTCTTTCTTAAATAGTCTATAAATTTACATTCTGACCCCATTTTAAACTTTCAGCACACAGAGATCAAAATACCAATAAGAATTTAAGCATAAAACCACAAAGTTACAAAGTGAGATCTAATAACTTATAAAGAAAGAAGTGACTAAGATACAAAAATTTATATATAATATTAATTAATGTCGAATTATTTATCCTTATTCATTCATATTCATTCAAATCCTCATAATTTATTAGTAATAAACCAAATAAAAGATTGATAAAAAAACAATTAGGGAAGTGGCAACACCACTAAAGTGTGGCTCTTTACAGCCAACCACCTTGTGAGGCACAAGTCATGCCTCACTCATAATTGTTTTTAGACAAAAAATCACAGCAAAAATTCTTAATGATCTTCTCATATTATAATATATTTATATATATATATATATGTCTGTAGCTGTAATATAGTCTTGATATAGTATATATTGCACGAGAAAGTGGCTAAATACATTGGGACTTGGAAGGGTACTTTATGGTCAAACAGTGTAGCAGAAAGTGATATACCTAAGTTAGTTTTATAGCTTAATAATGCTTTGGCTTGATTGATAATCATAATATCATATATGCAATTAATGTCTTGCCCAAGTACAACTTTTTATACATCTATTTACTTTAATACATTTGGTTTTTATTTATTTTTATGTGGTGATAATTAGGGCTGTAACTGAAACATGGGAAATTGGATAAAAAAATTTGTATCGTATTCGTATCAAATTTTTAAATCCGAATCTCGATCAAAAGTTAGTTTCGGATACGGATTTTGTTATTTTAAAATCTGGATATTTGATATCTAGTTTAAAACCCGGTTTATTTTAATGTTTTAATTTTTTTATAATTTATTTTTTTAGGGTTACTCTTCTTTTTTGTTACTTCATTTTCATTTCTAGCGTTTTTTGGCGGTCAAGACAATGGCAAGATATGTACTAGATTATACGTTTTTTTTTTTGGGTAAAGACAACATATATTTTATCTTTATATATAAAAAATCGGATCCAGATAAAAATTCGGATAATGTCCGGATTTATTAAAACCGGATTCGAATAATAAAACCGGGTTTTGAAAAATAGGTATCTGGATTTTCATATCCGAGTATGGATAGTGATTTTCGGATATCCGGATTTCCGCATATGGATAGTTCAAAAAATCCGATATCCGCTTCGGTTACAACCCTTGATTGATATTAATGATGAAAATACTATAATCCGGGTCGAATACATTCCGAGAGGGAGCAAAAAATAATATATCGTGACTTTTAAAATCAGATGTGATATTAAAATATGTGATATATATTGCATTTCAATTCTCTCATGTACAAGTATTTATGTTTTGAAAATATTTTATGTCAATCTCCTCATCAATATCAATAAAAATATATTCCTTCATGTATACAAATAAGGATTATTGAATAATTTATCTCTCGTTCTATTGAGAAGTTTATTATTCACAAGCGTCATGATAGAAAACATACTAACAATAAATAAAATGAAAATAAGTTATAACCTTCCGAAGCCGATAAACTAACAATTTTTTTTTCTCAACCACTATTTATGTAAGATTATATATTAACATTTTTTATTCGATTAAAAATGATCGTCCCAACTAAAATTCTAAATTTAATCTTCAAATATAATGCTTAAAGTAGCAAAGTGAGTGCTCTCGATGGCTTATTCTAGATTGCACTAAAAATGTTTGAAAAAGACTGAGTAAACACATGTGAAGAAGAACACATAAAATAAAATGATGTACTTTCGTTAAGAACAGTGGCGGAACCAGAAATTTTATCTCGGAAGAGTTAGATTTAATTTTTTTGTCAAAAATTGCACTTGAAGGGTTATATACACATTTTAGAGAAACTTTAGGGGAGTTGAAGTAAAATTTTATATGTATTTATATTTACACTAAAATTATATAAAATTATACCATAATAACACTATTTTTTTTTGGGGTGGTTTTATTAACCACGCCACCCCACCCTTGAGTGTGCTTCCGCCCCCTCCTGGTTAAGAACCCCTCCATTTTAAGATTGGTAAATGATAAATGAATGATTTGCAAGGTAAATTAGAAGATAAAATTTATCAACTATATTTTTATATAAAAAAATATTATTAAATTTTAAAATTACATTAATTTTTTATTTACGACCAAAATGCTCTAAAAAGATTATTCTAAGAGTCACGTCAGCTGTTTCAGACCACCCCTCTCTCTTTATCGGATGTCACAATCATGTTAGTCTGCAGCTGTTTCCATGTCCATGTCCTTCGTCCCGTCTTTGTCGCCGTCCCGTCATAATACGTATTTGCAAAATCTAAATTTAATTTTTAAATTATTGATAAATTTGAATCTCTTATATTTAAGTAATTCACTAAATTAATAAGATAACACCAATTTCAGTGATATACAACATCCAAAAACTCCACACTTCGAGTGTTCGTATACCTACAATTGGCGATAGGAATCCCGATATCGGAGATACTAACCTCGATACCGGTGTTACTAATTGGAATGTGAACGAGACAATCTAGTCCTCACCAAGATCTCACCGATAGTTTTTTTTGGGTATTATTAATAACAGCTTTTTAAAGTGTACCACGCCTCTGATAAATGCCTTTTTTTTTTCTTCATAAGAAGCTCTGAGGCTTCCACTTCATCGCAAACAACTACTTTTACTTGCAAATTGGGACTTTGTGGTCACATACTTTATGAAAAGGGGAAAAAAAGTTCCAACATTTTCCAATTACTTCACTCACAGGGATTTATGAAGAAAGTGGAAAGGTCAGACCTATTCCTGAATATGGCAAAATAATGAACAAAAAGATAGTTGATCACTAAAAAGTGCTCACTTCACTCCCTACCTCACAATATTTTCGTTTTAAAGAGTTGCAAAAAGTTTACTTTTGCAGGGACGAAGCTTGGACGACTAAATAAGTATTATTAAGAATAAAAATAAAAATAAAAATTGAAAGTACAATATGATTAATGTAGGTCTAGTTTAGGTCCGTTCATGTTTTTCGGACCGGCGAGGGAGCATCTGCATAGTGTAGTATCTCGGAAATATGATTTTCAATTTTTTAATGTTTAAAAATGTAATTAAAAAAATTATACACGGAAGTGAATTTTAGAATTTTTAATAAATCAATTTTATTCTAACAAGCTAGTTTTAATTTTAAATTCAGTTTTCTAAAGAATTTAAAAATACAAAAGTGGAATTATTTATCTGTAGGCTATTTATAAGAAGTCCGCCAAATTTCCAATAAGCAAAACAAGAGAGGAAATTCCAATAGTTGTTCTTCTCATGATTACTTAACGATACAAAATTAGAAATTGTGGAGTAAAAAGGCGATGAAAAATAAAATTAATTGTCATTTTCTTATTAATAGGCAAAGAGGAAAAAAGTTAATATAGTTGTATTTCTCATTTTCTTACTTCAGACGTGGTATATATAAATTGGTTAATTTGATCTATAGCTAGGTATATCCGCATAGCGTTTGCACATCACAGCCTTTTTTTCTCTCTAAAAAATAATGAGATTAATAAAACAATTATTAAATTATATATATATATATATATATGTCTAGACACTATTGTATTAAAATTAGTGTAATATCGATCTGGCACAATGATGCATAAGAGGACAACATGTGCATGAGAATTGACAAAGATCACAAATTCACAAGCATGTGTTGGGACTTGGGTGTGTGTGGATTTATTATATATTATAGGAAAAGATTTTCAAGGCTTTAATAATTGATTGGTGATTTTTAATTTGTCCATTATGGATTCATTGGCCCACCTATTGTGTGGCCAAAGTACCTAACTCTGAATTGCGTAGCTCAATATATATTAATATAATACAGCATTTTTGAAGTTGTTGCTCTATATAATAATCATATATAAGATTTGCAATCAACAAAAGTTTGAGGCAATTGGTTGGATTTGGAGATATATAATAGGTGGAGGTTCATATCAATCCCATTCTATTTTATATTAGAGGGGAAATTCACATTCTCTTCACTTATTTTTCAAATAAAAAGTATACGTGTAGAATTTTTAGATTATAATCTATTTTTGTAGTTTTAGTTTCTCTTGATCTTCCAACATTCTTTTTTTTTCGCTCTCTCTTTTCTTAAAAAAAAAAAATGATTAGACGATACACATTATGAGAACGAAAAATCCATCCGATATATTATCAATAATAATATGATATCGCGGGTGATCAAAGATATCATCCATCGGTAATAGTATACCTTTAAGCGGACAAGAAAGTCCAGCGACGACGTCAATAACGAGGACGGCTGAGGAGGGGGTGCAGTAATCCATTTTCATATTAGTACAAGCTTATGTCAACCGTGTAATTATTTTGTTAATCTTCAATAGTATTATACATAACAATATAACATGTAATTCTTATTTGTTTAATGGCCCATGTGATAACAATCTAATGTGGAAAAATGAATTTTATTGTTTTATCCTTCATCTATGTACTTGAGATATCGTTTGTCAAAAAATAATCTTATGAATTTCATGATCATGATTCATGCATGTTTGTCTTCATTTTACTAATAAACCTGTACATGCTCATTCTATTCCATGGTTATCTTGGTCAAAAGCTACTTAAAGTAAGCGCTTTGAAAAATATTAAAGCATTGTGAGTCACCACTTTATTTTTATATACTATGGTGGTCACAAAGAACACACAATAATAAATAGTTTAACACAATAATTTTGAAAAATGGCCCTCAAAGAAAATATAATAAATAAATAATAATCATAAAACATGATAAAATATTATAGATTGATATTGAAGCATTAACATGCACCAGTAGTTTCACATACAACTAAAAAACAACATAATGTTTAGCTATAAAAAAACCAGTGGTACTTGTGATGGGGCCAATTGGTTAAAGTGGAGAGTCATAAAACTATTTTTCTTCATAAAGAAAATCCAATGAAGGACAAAAAAAGAAGATAAGAGAGACACAACATCATACACTGATATTACAATTTACAACTATACATGCATGGCATTATATTGAACTTTTGATACAGAAGACCGATTTTTAAGATTTTGAATAATCGAAAACCGTGCAAAGATCCAAATTTACGAGTATACTTAGATAGGTTACGGTTATAATAATGGGATCTTCAATGATTTAAAAGATCTGTAACTTGTTGTTTCATTTGCCAATCCAATTGTATAGGTATATCGATAATCAGTGAATATACCGAGAGAGTTTTCGTACAATTGTAGTATTTATATTCATAAAGTTAAAATTTTGAATTTTCCACGAAAAAAATATCAAAACTTTAGATGGGTTTCCGCCAAAGTTCACTTAAAGTTTTTCTAAAATATATTAAAAAGGTAAAAACAAAATGCGGCAGCTTATTTTTTCCATCCGGCTCCCGTCAATGCTAGAAACTAGAAAACCGGTGGGTTACCAGTAGTTTTTGCGGGTTTCTAAACCCTGCATTAGACCAAATAAACATACACTAACGGATCATTAACTTGTTTTTTTTTTTTTTTTTTTTTTTTTTTTTTTTTTTTTTTTTCGAGGACACTTTATAATAATGTAATATTAATCCATCCAGAATTAGAAATCAAAACTTTAACTAATAAAATAAAAAGAGTAACGAGCTTATGTGCCTCTAATTATGAACATTAGAGAAAATTCATTTTGCGATTTTAAGGGACATTAGCGGCACAAGTATCCCTAAATTAGATCGACGGGACATAAAAAAAAATCTATGCTATGAAAACAGTGGGCCAGTATTTTGTGTCCATCAAATTCTCTTTGCCCAACGAAAAATAAATACCCAAACTGAAAAGTCCAGTTTTATTTTTCTATTAAACCGGATTTTTTATTCAAATAACCATATTTGTATTCCTAATCGGTTTAAAATCTGGATCAGCTAAAAAATCGTTTATACATAATTATATATATATATATAAATATATGTAAGATCTGTCTTTGTCGTTTACAGATTCTGTGCCTTCAATGACATATTGATCTCGAATTTAAATTGTTATTAGAGCTTGGGTGGCAGTATGCAATGCAAGTACTTGAAAACGACATAACGTTTAGCCATCAAGATCAATGGTACTTGTGAATTGTGATGGGTCCTATTGGTTCAAGCGTTTTCCCTTCATAAGAGTAAATCCATGAAAACGACAAGAAAAAGATAATAGACACGAGATCAAACTTGATGATTTTGTTCTGATCTCATCATGATGTCTTCATAATATAATTTACATTTAAATAAAAACAAATATATCTAACGAGCAACAAATGTTAAAATTGTGTTTTAGAGTGCGTTTTTTACAATTCTTGGTATTAAAGACCCAACAAAGCAAAGCATATATCAAGTTCTTAACCCACAATACATCTTTGTTTTTCAGCATAAATTTTATGATAATGTAGTAACATAGATACTAGTAGTTGTATTTGCATTATCGAAATGACTGTATTTTCCGGTGAAAATCGTGCGTGATCGGGACAGGCTACCCGATAACAAGTAAACCTAGGTAGGAATTGCATGCCTCGCAGATATTAACAAGGAAGAAAAAATTCGTCCTTCCCGCCTTGATGATGGGACGTATAACTCATTTATAATTTTCGTAAAAATTAAAATTAAAATTTTTATTTTGAAACATATTGTCTATTGCCATTGTAAAACCGCACAGTATCCGGGCATTGTGAGTGGACAATCCGCGTTGAGTCTAGCCTTGTCCTTTTTTTGTTTTACTTTTTGTGCATTGTGTATTGAGAGGAAAAGAAATGACCAAATAAAAAGTAGTAATTTTAGGCCTCTAATGGCTTTTATTGATGTTCAATTATGATAAAATTGGGAACTCTTCCTCATTCGTTAACTTATTACTCGATAAATTAATAGTTTTAAATAAATTTTTTGTTTGTATACTTTTTAGTTCTCATATTATTAATTTATAAAAGTCATATCGTAAGGCTATTGAAATTGAGGTAAGTGAGAAAATAATAAAGAGAAACAATTAACACTGATATTTTCACCTAAATTCATTTCACTGCTTCATTCTATTTTATTTACATTATACTCTCTCAATATGGCATCATTTAAATTTTACCTTAACTTTTACCTCAAATTTTACTCCTCTAAATTAATCCGACCGCATGATTCGTATTCTAATTCAGCCAATTGATTAACATAAAATAAAATCCATTATTTTTTGTGACAACTGAAGAGCATTATACTTCATATTCATAGCTTAAATATTTGTAATATCAACATAAGGCTAAAAATAATATATATATATATATATATATAAAAGAAAAAATGCAGCCAAATTCTAAAAATTGGCTTCTCAAAAATCATTTATTAAAATGTCCTAATAGTAATAATACCAAGCAGTACTGTTTGTCTCCAAAAGAAAGAAAGAAAGAAAGAAAAAGAGAATTAAAACAATATCGAACTAAACTGATCCTGACCGTTGATTAACCAAACCCAAGATCCTCGCCGTTCTTTCGGAAGGACCGACTGGAATCATCGTGATGGATCTTCCTCTCATCGGACGGTCGAGATTGAATCTGGACATCCCTCAGCAACCCGCACAAGAACCCCGAACAGTGAGGCATGGCGGAAGCCTTCAGGTTCAAACCCAGATCTCTGATGGAGTTCAGATCCTTCATCGCCGAAGAGGAAGACGACGACGAGGTCGTAGAGGAATCGTCGCCGTCAGATAAGTTCTCCGGCTCCTTCCGGCGATCCCTCCGGCGACTCTGCCGCCCCATGAGGTCGCGGTACCCGACGGCGGGCCTCGCCGCCATGAAATCCGAGCTCGGAATCACCATCGCCCCGACGTTGAGCACGCCGCGGAAGCGGCCGGAGGGGCGGCGGATCTGGAGCGCGGTGAACGACGGCGACCTCGCGGCGAGGTCGAGGTCGAGGAAGTTCCCGATGAGGAGCCTGACGGAGCCGATGAGCGAGTCGCGGAGGAAGCCGACGGCGTAGATCTCGACGTCGACGCCGGAGGTGGCGCCGGCGAGGAACTCCGGCGAGACGCGGAAGAGGAAGCGGTCGTTCCAGGTGGGGTTCTCGCCGCCAACCTTGTCGACGCCGGTGCGGAGCTTGGCGGCGGAGTCGACCCAGGCGAGCGCGTAGGTCTGCGCGCGCGCGCCGCCGGGGAGCTTGAGGCGCTGCGCGGAGATCAGGTTGATCTCCAAGACCAGCGAGTCCTTGTTCATGGCGGCGATCATGGTTTGCCGGCGAGATGGACGGTCTTGATTCGATCAAGAAAGCGAGGAGGAGATGATCTCTCCACGCTTGATTCCATAATTGTGGAAGAAGAACAAACGCATTTTCCTCTTTCCTTTTTAGAGGTTTTGTGTTGTAAATAAGAAGAGTGACAGTTGTTTGTGGTAATTACAGCTGTGTCAAATGAATTTATTATATTATTTATATATATGTTAATCTATAAAAACACAAAAACTATAAATGTCCGTTATAGCATTGGGAATACCGAAAGAAAATCGGAAACTCCGATTTTATGATTTACCTTGTTCGTCCATTAGTAATAGTAATCGAGAGTCGGAAGAAAAAAATTTGATGGGTAATTAATAAATATCATTGAAATTATATTTATAGAAATGAATATTCAAGTGCATATAGTCATAATAAATACGAGCAATTGAATTTCCTCAATATTGGTCTTTTGAATTTGAACCGTAGAAACTTGGACAATATAAGCAGAGTCAAATTAGTTATAAAATATTTCTTCAAAAAAAAAAAAAAATAGTTATAAAATATGTCCAATGATATAATCATTACTCACTGTTGCATTAAACGCCAAATAATTAAAAATTTCCCATGAACATTTCATTTGCGGTAAAAGCAGATTGCGGAAACAAATCGGTAACCGACAACCAACATGGTCGAAACCCGTAAATTTGGTATCCGGTTTGAAGAGTAAACATATAAAAAGGGAAGCTTTTTACTTCTTTATTTAGGAAGGTACAATAAAACTTGGACAACTTAATTACAAACTCAAAAGCTGAGACCGAAGACAAGACATGTTCGAAGGTTTACATTGCAAGATCAGCAGAGCTCTTCTTGCAGAGAACTGACCGTCTACCATGCTTGCTCTTCCTCTTGGACAGTTTCTTCTCCAGATTCTTCACCCTGTCACTGAGGGTAAATATGACATTTAGCTGTTGCTGCCCCGCTTCAATCAGCTTCTCCACCGTCTCTCTCAGCTTCTCGTTCTCCTCCACGGCTGACCCAGATTTCCCGGTAGACATGTCAGCTTTGGCCGGCATAGTCTCCAGTACGTCTTCACTTCTTACAGTGATCTCCTCGATGCGTCGCTCCCCGTCTTCCTTTGCTTTGCCCGATTGTATCTCCTGAAGAGGCTCTTCTGGTTTCTTGATGACACTATGGTTCTGATACCGGTCTTCCTCGTCGAATAGATCGTCTTCTTCACGCATCTCCATTGACTTGGACACCATGACTGATTTGACTTCTCCACCGTCGTCCTCTTTAATTTGTTTGATGTTCTCTTCCATTTCGGCTTTGATGACTTCTTTGGGAAATTCAGTAATGTCGCTCTCCCCGATCTCCTGGGGCATATTGATAACATGGAGAATGTCCTTCTGAACTTCTTCCATGGGAGCTTCTTCCACTTCTTCATTTGTAAGACAAACATCTTCGGGCTCCTCTCTTTCTTCCATGTTAGCTTTTGCATTAGGATCTTCCGTCTTCTCCGGATCATGCCCCGCATGATCGTCCACGACATCACCTTCTGAGACAATCGCATTTCCGTCACCGTTGGATGTTTCCATAACACCCGTAACGGGAAGAATCCGATCTTGAACTAATTCAATGGCATCGGGAACTGTATCGACATCAGAACTCCGTTCGTTCAGAGATTCTTGCTGTATTTCAAGCTTGTTTCCGTTTCTCTCACCATCTTCAATCACATTGGAAGCTGTATCAGCCTCAGCACTCCGTTCATCCGGCGATTCTTGCTGTTTTTCAAGCTTGCTTCCGTCTTTCTCACCTTCTTCGCACAGATTGGAAGCTGTATCGGCATCAGACCTCTGTTCGTCCGGCGATTCTTGCTGTTTTTCAAGCTTGCTTCCGATTCTCTCACCTTCTACGCTCACATTGGAGGCAGTATCAGCACCAGAACCCTGTACGTCCAGCGATTCTTGCTGTATTTCAAGCTTGCTTCCATCTCTCTCACCTTCTTCACTCACATTGGACGCTGTATCGGCATCAGAACTCCGTTCGTCTGGCGATTCTTGCTGTTTTACGAGCTTGCCTTCGTTTGTCTCATCTTCTTCGATCACATAGGAAGCGGTATCCGCATCAGAGCTGCGTTCGTCTGGTGATTCTTGCTGCTGTTCAAGCTCATTTCCATTTCTCTTCCCTTCAGTACTGGCCTCGTCTACAGATTCAGCAGTGCATAGCTCCACTTTCGGTTTTTCATTGGTCACAAGAGAGTCCAACTTCTCTTGGAGGGTCACAAGCTCCTTTGCCAAAGATTTTCTTACGTCCCTTTGGCTTTGATGGAGACCCTGTTAAAGAGATCAAAATGAAATCAATCACAATAAAGTAAATATCAAAAGCTTGATAAATCCGTAAACATGTGACAGAAATCGAATTAAATTCTGTTACGAAGTAAGCAAGTATATACCTGTACGGTGTCCAGTTTCAGCAGTAGCCTCATAATGGTTTCTGCAAGCACCAGCTTTTTCTTATCAACCTCTCCGAGACCACAAGCCGATTCCAGTGCTCGAATACCGTCACGAACATCAAGCATTTGCTTGCGGACTTCGGCAATTTGCTTCAGCTTCTCAAGCGGTCTTGACCTCCGGATCTCGTAGCCACGGAATGCAGATTGGATTCTTAGAGCCGCTTCCGTATCCGAAAGTTTCTCCTTCTCAGGCTTCCTGGTTGAATCTCCAGGTTTCTCAACTATAGGCTTCTCCGAGGAGTCAGACGAGATACACGGCGATATTTCTGCATTCGATGATTTCTTCGGGGATGACCCTTCCTTCGTTGATTTCTTCAGGGACAACCCTTCATTCGATGATTTCTTTGGGGAGGACCCTTTTGGGTACTTCTTCGGCAGAGGGTCGACTCTCAAACAAACAGGGGGTAATTTGGGGACTTTGGGCGACGATGAATCACTTCTCTTGTTGTTCTTCTCGTTCGCTTCGGGTTTCTTCTGTTCTTTGCGCGGATCAATCCAATTTAAAGCTATGTCCTTCTCCACACACGGTTTGGAATTTTCGAAGCTCTTACCGCCACCAAGATGGCATTTTTGGGAGGTCTTCACTTCCGTACCCTCCTTATCTTTGAGTTCATCTGCCCTTCTGTAATGTGGATTCATCCAAATGATCGGAAACGGGGACGGCCTAGTTTGATCTTCTCTATCCTTTGTTCTTTCACTTTCTTCCATGTTTCGTTTCCCGCTCTCCTGATCCCGAGCTCTCTTCTCGCCTTCGCCGTTCATCAGATAGTTGATCTTGTCCATATCAAGAGGAATCCATCCATTCCAATCATTCAGTACCTGTCCCTCTTCTTGAATCTTATTCGATGTATCTTCCTTCTGGTGATTAGGGCACCCACAACAATGATGCTTTCGGCTCCAAGCTCCACCATTTTCAGAATCATACAGTGGCATCTGAGGAACGTAATAAACGGGGTAAGGCTCGGGGTAATACGGCATACCGCAGGGTGCAAAATATGGCACCGGTGAAGGCATCATAGCAGGAAACGACGGCCTGAAACCATGTTGTCCCGACACGCCTCCGTGGCTGTAGCTTGAAGTGAAAGGCATTGGAGCAGGGAAGCTATAGTTGCAGCCGTAAGGCCACGGCTCGTACCCCATCGGAGGCCTCGAAGGAATAAAAGCTGGGACGGTTTTATGACATCCGTTTTGGTGTCTTTGGTGCGGGTCCGACGAGTTCATGAAACCGTACACAGGAAACATTTCCGGCCTTTATCTTTTCAAACAAATCTGCATCAGACGAAAAAAAATCGAAATTGTTAGTGTTGAAACACAATGTGTACTAATTCAGTTTCTATCACCAAACATTGCAGAAATCAGAGATCACAAGTATTTTCAATTTAACCCAATATTATATCTGAGAGTTCTCATATAGATTCGACATTCGTACAGTAGCCAAGCAAGACAATGATCAAACTCAAAACAATTTTCAGCATAAATTTAGGAAACCAGAGACATGAATAAACAGGTAATGCAAACCAAAAAATGAATAAAAAAAATTGAGAGAAAACTTCGAAAAATCGGAGACATCATAATCGCAATTAGACACACGCTAATCTGATTCCCCAAGAAAAAGTCACAATCGCCATATCAACCAAATCGTCTTAAGCGATCTAAGAGAACAATTTCTAAGCATATCCAGAGTTTTGAGCTTTCATTCACCAAGAACAATGGCAAAACGCATCAGCTAAAGGAGAGAGGAACTCACACTTGCCCTGTAAAACTGAAAACAAACGCTCCGACCAGACGATTCCACGATCCGAGTGGCTCAGTAATCAGCTCCAGAAATCGGTCCACAAACCCGAAATGAAAAAGAGAAATGGGAATTCTGTTGTCGCTGCTGTCTCTCTTAGCTTTGAATATGCTTTTCGAACGAGTCGAGAAGGAATCCATGGCGGCGTTTTATAGCGGAGCTCTGGAAGTTGGTCTGCGAAGTTCGAGAGGTTTCGCGCGAAATATAAGAGAGAAAGAAGTCTCTGGATCTTTCGTGCCACGTCACACGTGACCGTTTTTACCAGACTTTTAGCCGTTAACTAAATGAAATGATGACCTCATATATATTTGACTATTTTAGGTTAAGCTGCGCATTTTAGCGGGCCGGGCCATCCCGAGGCCAGAGCCTGCCGAGCCTGAAGGTACGGTTCGGGTTGAGCCAGCCGACGCAAGAAAATTATTTTGTTTATATTTTTGAATGATTTTTATTTAAGTATTACGTTTTCAATATTTTTAAATTTTGGTATTATTTAAACTTTTTCTAATAATAAAAGTAATCATTGTATCTAAATTCTAAACGATTTTTTTTTTCAATTAATTTTTTTGAAGAAGCTGGATACGAGGTTTGAGCTTTGGACTTCGGGCTGGTCCGCCCGAGCCCCAGCAGCCCGAAGCCACCCGGATGCCCAACTTTAATGAAATTTATGCTTATTTTATTAATTAAGTTGTTGAATTGATGAACATAAAAAAATTATTAGTAAACTTTAAAATTTTAGATAATATAATTAAATAAACTAAATTAAACAAGTGTAAATTGAGTTAATTTATTATTTTAAAATATGTGAATCTATTAAATTTGTTAAACAGATAGACACGATAAACACAATATATAAATGAGGCGGGTCTATCTCATCTTCTAACACTAGTAATAAATGGTGCAAATCTACGTCTACATAAAATAAATGAAAAACGATTAAGACCCAACATTTACTCGAAGGCATACAGGCGGGCCCCACAAGCCTGGGTCCGACCCGTCCGAGCCTGACCAGCACGCAAGCCTCGAGGCCCCGCGACTGTGGTCCATCTCGAGTTTCCCGCCCTGAGCTTGAGGTTCATGCGAGCTGCCCGCCCGGCGCCCATGTTGTGGTATTTCTTTTTTATTTTAAAAATCTTAATTGCAGCTTTAGTCCTTAAGTTTAATGCTTTCAAATGTGGTAGGTAGTGCAGAGAGCAAATATTGAGACTTAGGGGTGAAATTTTGTGATATTTTTTGTTTGTGTTGGCTAAAATTTGTAATGTAATTTAAATAATATGTTAAGATAAATATTCAGAATGAAAAAAATAATTAAATTGATTGATAAAGTCGTAACAAAAATACAAAGAAGAACGGTAAAAACAACATGTATTATTCTTCGTTGCTGTCAATATCGTCGTCGAGGTAGAATTGGTCGAATTGAGCGATGTAGCTTTTTGCTCAGGTTTGACTCAATTGTGCTTCGGGAGATCTCTTCTAATTTAATCCCTCAAAATCATGAATTCCTCGATGTGGTCCTCCGCTAGCGAATGTCGTCGATCGTTGATTATATTTTTGCTATGATTGAAGGCGAATTCCGACTAAACCGTCGAATCCGAGATGCAAAGGAAGTCACATGCCATCTGTGATAGAATGGGAAACTCCATCTTGTTGTCCTCCCACCATTTGATGATCGACAAAGTGCGTTCTTTCGTTGAAAACATGAGTAGTGGCATATTTTTGTACTTGGTCACTTCGTCGATGACCCATCTCGGCTTGTAAAGGAATGTCTCGGTGGCCCCATCACGCTTTTGATTGATTCATTTCCATCCGACGCATCATCGCAAATTCTTGCCATTTCATTTATAAACGCAAATGCAAATGGTGACGGGTCGGTTGAAGTTAGATTTTGCGTAGGCTAAGCCTGTTCCTCCGTGCTTGGTGCTTCTGGTCTCCATCGTTGTTAGTATTCCCTATACATATTACCAAAATGATTCTTAATGTCCTCAAAATAAGAAGCATAGTGCAATCCATCATCATCCCCCGATGTTTTATCTCCGATTTCATGTAAAAGATAATCTAAACCGATTAATCTAGCCCTTTGATCTAAGGTGAATGCTATAGCGTACGAAAAAGGATCCGTGTCCCAATATTGACGATATTTTCCATCATGTTAGTAATAATAGGAGTAATCAATGGAGTAGCAACATAACTAAGCCTAGCAATTGTGGTCCCAAAAGCGAAAATAGATTTAGTGATCCTAAAACAGCGATGGAAGAGAGATTGAGAGAAAAGGTTATGGGGCGATCAAAATGAGGATCCCTTTAGTTTTTTTTTTCCCTTTTTATACTCGGTCTCGGAGGTAAAATAGGAAAAAAAAAAAACAGTTAACACATTTGTAACTTTCATGTCCAAGTATCGGTTTTCACTCTAATTCATCACTAAATAATAACTTTTCCCAACTAAAAATGCCGTCACAATAGCGTTTATATACCAAGACTAGACCTCAGTCTATTTTCTTACTTAACTTACTCTAATACTATGCATAATTAACATAATTGAAAGTAAATTTTAAATGAAAAAAAATCCTAAATAAATACCACTAATTAGGGAATAATTTTATCAGTACTTATTCCGTAATTAATGAGTGCTTCCTTGCGCCTCACGGGTTTTATAACCTGTTGACTCGCACATATGTCAAACTCAAATTGCACTTTGATAATTTGTTTGGGAGAAATCGACCTTAAAAAAATTTAATAGACATGAAGGAAAATCATACAAGAACAGACCCTTTCTTGTATGTTAAATTTTACAATGAGGAGTATTTTGTCTTGGCCATAACATCTAGATTAATTTATTTTGCAATAAAAATTATACTAAAAGAAGGGAAAATTACGACAAAGATACATATTTTTATAGTCAAAAGTAACAAAAACAACATGATTAGGTTTTTGTATAAAGTACTTTCGACCTTAAATTCACGATCTAATTGTTTTATTCATGATTAGGTTTAGTCGGCAAATTAGCTTCTCCCAACAAATTAAATACAATTATAATTTATATCATGATCGACTTTTGTGTAATGCTATGTTAAAAATTTCTCTTAATAATAAGATTTTTATCAGCAAATGTAGCTTATACAAGCACTTTAAGAAATCAATTGATGTTTTGACTAACTTTTGTGCTATTCCATGTATTTGGAATTCAAGTAATTATCACTTATCAAGTAAAGAAAAAAAGTATAAAAAAATTATATTTTATTTTTTTTCAAAAAAAAAGTTTGGGTATTTTTGCCGTTAACGGCCACTTGCGGACGGTTATGGAAAATTAACGTTTTCATGCAAAGTCATGGTCAATGGGTATTTTTGCTGCCAATTTTAAAGATTGGGTACACGAGGGGCACGTTGACCAAAGATTGAGTATTTTTGTTATAATTTTCCCTTAAGAGAAGGAAAAGTAGGATAATCGGTAAACCGGAATAGAAAACCACACTCCTGATGTAATTTTATAATTATCTCTTACATTGTTATGCAAACCATGTGCTAGGATTTTAGTAGGGCTGAAACTGATTTTTTTATTTGAGAACTTGGATTCTAAACTCGAACCCGAATTTGACTCGGGTTTGGGTTTATAATCTAGATCCAGGTTTTTACGCAGATTTAACCCGGTTTTTTAACTTAAAAAAAAAAAGAGTAAAAAAACTAAAGACATTCATATTTAATTTTATCCTTAAATACAGTAATCCAAACTTGAATCACAATCCAACAAACAGCGTAGAGTTCCACAACAACAGCAAAAAGTAATCCGACAGGAAGAGAAGTGTATCACAAAGAACAGAGCTATGTTCTAATGATGTATCACAATAAAAACTCCCAAGTCTTCCTCGCGATGTTGAAACGTCCACTCCCTCTGTAAAATCACCAACATAAAGAAGAGATTATTTATAACTCTCTCTTCTGTCTTCTCTTTTATGCATTGTAGATCATATACCAACCAAATTCTAAATATGATATTCTCCTTTAAATTTTCCTATTTGTGTGTATATGAATCACAATCCTCTGTATAAACCCTTTTGAGTCCCCAAAAGTTTAGTACTTGAAATCAAAATGAGGCCGAAGCGGAAAAGCGGGAGATTTAGAGGAATCAAGCTACTATCACGTTAAGAACACAAACAAAATTTTAAAGCCACCTTGTTTATGAAGCATCCTCGTGAGCAGAAGATTCGGCCAAAGCCGCCGCCTTGTCCGGTCGTAGGTGAGTGTGTCGCCCTACATACGTGACATCAACCCACTCTGGATCTTCCGTCACCCGCTCCACATATTTTTTGACTTTGCAGCCTCGGACCTTGCAAATGTAGTACCGCTTGGGGTACACTTTTCCACTCATGATTGTATCTCCGCCATTGCTTTTCCATTCATAGCCATCCTTGAACTCGTCATTCTCGGTATATGGATGCCTTATGATATTAGGAACTTGGTTTCCCCTCTCCATTTCAAACGTCCTAAATTCATATGTGCAGCTTCTCAGTCAATTGTAAAGCGTTATTTACTTAAAAAATTACCACAAGGGTGTAATTACATCAATAACGATTAAATTAATGTAACCAAAATAAAAATATATCCAGATCAGCTTTATCATTATGAGGTACAACAAGGAGAACGGAAACGGAAAAGCTCGAAGCTTACCTTTAACAAGAATGCTAATCGGCTATAGGAAATAAAACAGTACTGTATTATAATCAATATTGAGAGAACTAAATATTTTTATAATCGCAACTAAATATCGTAATAAGTAGTTGTGCTTATTCCTTGCATCCAATTACATTGATTTACGTCTAAGTGAACATGGCCTAAAAGTCTAATATGTAACACAATTCAACTCGAGTGTATATTAAAACTTGAAATCATTCTACTAGTAGTAATATATATTGAAAATGATTGGCCTCCTCCCTCGTACATTCATCCAATCATCTCATGCAATTCAATTAAAACTAATAACCAACACGATTCAAACAAAGTTTCTATCACAAAAAAGTCAAAACACTTAAGTTTGGCACAACATACGATTAGTCATAAAATATATAAAAACGAACACCGTTATCATTAAAATTAGTAACTAACCCAGAAACACGTACCACGTAGACAGAGAGCCGAACAAAAACTCGAGCCGGAGAGAGAGACAGTCACGGGTGGTGCAGAGGAGCTTGAAGGTTGCATGGCGACTATTTAAGAGCGATTGTCATGCAATGAGAGTGATTGTGAATTTCATGCAGTGAGAGTGATCAATAGGAAATAGGGGTGAAATCCATTCGGGTACCCAGTATTTTTTAGGTATCTGGTTCAGGAAATTCGGGTATCCGAAAATCCGGGTATCTAGTTTTTAATACTCGGATTTATTACCAAGTACTCGATTTTGGATACCGGATTCGATTTTGTAACCGAATCCGGATTTTTTTAAAAATATATTATTTCAAAATATATATTATCTCATAAATAAAACATACATCCATTGTCTTAAAATTAAAATGCATATTAAAAACATAGTCTCGCGATGTTTTCTTCATTTCCGCCATCATTTCTTCATTCCGCTCATCAAGCATCATCATTATCAACATCAACGGTTAACATATGATACGACAATATTTAAATGACAATGATCGATAGGGTTTGTGAGAGATAGGGTAAAAAAATAAACCCTAAAAAATTTAAATAAAAAAAAATAAAAAATTTGAGTATTAAACCATGTACCGGGTATCTGGTTTTTAGAATTTTTAATACCCTGTACTCGTATCCGGTCCAGATACAGGTATCCGGATACGAATTTTAAATTTGGATACGGAGCTTTACCCGGTTTTTGAGTTTTATTTTCACCCGTAGTGGGGAGAGATAATCCAGTGTGGACGAGTGTATCCCTGAGGAGCTTGTGTTGTAATTATACCTGTGTATCAGGCCTTGGGCCATGCAGGCTAGCTGGCCCTGCTTGTTGCTTGTAGGCCTCGGGCAGCCCACATGCCTTACCAGCTCGGGTTCAGGCCTACCAAACCCGTTTTGGGCCTGCCCGCCCCACCCGAATCATAGGCGGGCCCGCGGGCCTCGTGCCTGCCACTTACTTTTTTTTTTCTTTCTTCTTTTTATGAAATTGTGGACAATTGGATATTTAATCCAACGACAGATCAAGCTTCCAAATTAGAGACGCTGGATTTGACCCCAACGTCTCTTTTTGTACGGTATAAGTACTAATACATTAAACTTGGTTCTCCTAATTTAATAAGGGTTAATTGCGGCAATAATGCACAACATTTGGTCAAGAGGGGTTTTAGGTCCCCAACCTTTCAAAGTGTGGGCAAGAATACATAACCTTTGTTAAATGTAAAATCCGTTGGTCCTTCCGCTAGGGATGTTAAATTCTGCTGATGTGGCATCGTTAAACTGTCAAATAGACTGGCAACTTGTAATATTAATTGTATAAAATTAAGTGTTAATTGCGGCAAAAATACCCAACCATTGGTCAAATTCTATGTTGTGTATACAACCTCCGTAAATGGCGGCAAAAGTACCCAAACTTAACATTTGGGAGTTGACCGAGAATATCTATCTATGTGGCAATCATTCTTTGCCACGTGGCATGCCACATGGCCCTTGGCTGCTACGTGGCATGCCACGTAATTATTATTTTATTAAAAAAATTTAAAACATATATGTTTAATAATAATAACTAAAAAACACATAGATAATGTTTAAAAAGTCAAGACATTATTATATACACACCACTTATTCAAAAACAAAAAATAGTAGTCATATTTTAATTTAATGAAAAACTATTTTTATTTGTTTGCATGATATTTTTTTGTGTTTTCATTTTAGAATAATAATAATTGTTTAATACATTTTTTTTATTTATATATTATTATTGATTACTGTTATTAAACATATTAAGCGATTTCGTTTCACCCATAAACGGATCGGAGGCGGAGCTTGAGTGAACCGTGAAGGGGGATTTTTTATTTATTTATTTCGTTTGATCCACTTTTCTAAAATTAATAATTATATTTAAATAGTCATTATTGGTTTTTATGGAAAAATAATTTTATTTTTTAAAAAAATTAAAAAGTTTTTTTTAAATACTTAAAAAATATTTATTTTTTAAAAAATTATTGAATAAAATAATAATTACGTGGCATGCCACGTGGCGGCCAAGTGCATGCCATGTGGCGTGCCACGTGGCAAAGGCTGATTGCCACATAGATAGATATTCTCGGTCAACTCCCAAATGCTAAGTTTGGGTACTTTTGCCGCCATTTACGGAGGTTGTATACACAACTGAGAATTTGACCAAAGGTTCGATATTTTTGCCGCAATTAACCCCAAAATTAATAAGAATAAATTAAATCATATTTTAAATATGATTTAAAAAAATTAATACTTTGAATTAAATAAATAATTTTTACCGCCCTAAAAATCTAACAGACTCTTCGTCAAACATGAATAATTTTTTTGAAAAACGACGGATTATTAAACACGACAAAATTTGCAAAGATTATATAACGACAGTTTATTAGAAACGCGACTAAAATTTTAAAAAAATGACCTATTATTAAAAACATCGGTAATTTAAAAACCGACATAGTAAAGATGTGAATAATATTGAAGCACGAGTTGAAAAATATGAATTACGCGTTAAATAAGTAGTGCTTGTTAATTTAAAATATTAATTTATTTTTTGAATCATAATAAAAATATTTCAATTTATTCTTATTAATTAGGTTATGTAATTAATATTACAAATTGGCAATCCATTTGGCAGTTTATCGATGCCACATCAGTAGAAGTTAACATCCCTAACGGAATGACCAATGGATTTTATATTCAACAAACGTTGTGTAGTTTTTCCCACACTTTGAAAGGTTGGAAACCTAAAACCCCTCTTGACCAAATGTTGTGCATTATTGCCGCAATTAACCCGTTTAATAACTACTCTTTTAACCCCAAAAAAGAATAAAAATTATTTTGAGATTACATTTAATGCATAAAAACGTTTATGTTTACTTAAATAAAGAATTATTTTTTTATTCAACTTTCTATATAAATACCATGCTACTAAAAGAAAAGAAAAAATCACCAATTCTCTCTATTCTCTTTCTCTCAATTTGCAACATCTTCAAGCTCAAGCTTTAGAAATTAATTATTGTTACATTTAGACATATTGTTAGGGATTGTTAGTTTAGTATATTGTTACTTATATTGTTAGGCATTTACATTAGTTATCAATTTATTAGTATATTATTAATTAGCAATGTTAGTCATAGTTATAGCAATTTATTAGTTAACAATATAATATTAGCATACTGTAAGCCCGTTATTATTTAGTCATATTAGCATATTATTCGCATATACTACACATACAACAACGTTATTACTTTAGAATTTGGACGCATTATAATTTTTTAGTCATAGTTATTTATTTGCTTACACAGTAACTTTATAATTTACTAGTCGACGGCACCGCGATTCACGCGGTGGCGGTAAAACCAAGGATTCAAATTTTACGATTTTTGCTCGATTTTCGCTCGAAAAATCGCTGAAAACCACTTCTAGATAACTTATCTCCACTAATCGTTGTCGTTTATACTTATCGCGATTTTTCGATTCGAAAAGCAAGCTACTTATCTCTCAAACATATCAAGTGTATTTTCTCGAAAAGTAAGCTACTTTTCGGTCAAAAACGATAAGTCAAACTTGGTATACATTTTTCTTTTTCGCGGCAGAAGTTCCAATTTCTTTTAATTTTGGAATTTAAAGGTATTTTTAGGTTTTTTTTAGTGGATCTTGACTGTTTTGAAGTTTAAATGTTGTATATGTATGAATCATGTTGAATTTTGCACTTTTATTCTATACTTGTAGTAGTTACTTAGAAAGTTATTAGGTTGAATGAAAGTTAAACTTTGAGTTTCATATTAGTTTAATTGTACATTTTACATTTTGAATCAAATGTTGGAGTTGAAATTTATTTAGTTTAGGTATATGATGGAATATAGATGAATTAAGATGATTTGTGTGATTTTTGTGATTTTTCTTTTTTGCAGATTGGGGTTTTATTTTAGATTTATGCAAATTATTTCTAATTGCGACAAAAGTACAAATATTTGAATATAGTGAATTTGATATATATTTTAATTTTTTTTGATGTAATTTCATTTTGTAACATTGTATATAATTAGGAAAATGTTAGTTTGACATAATTATTTTTGTAATTTGACGTTTTTCCAAATTTTGACCTTATTACGGCAAAAGTACATATTTTTTTTGGAAATTGTTAAGTAAGCTAGTTAGTAGAATTTTTTGACGTAAAATTATTAATAACATTGTATATAGCTTATAAATGTGAGGTTGACTTAATTTTTTTTAACTTGACGTTTTCCCGAATTGCAACCTTATTGCGGCAAAAGTATATGTTTTTTTTGGAAATTGATTAAATTGAGCTATTTTTTCATTTTTTTTAACGTAACTTCATATCGAAACATTGTATATAAGTTTGAAACAGTGATTCTGACATAATTTGTTTTGTAATTTGACGTTTTTCAATTATTGCAGAAAAGTACATTTAGTATTTTATGTATGAAAATATTTTATAAGTTTTCCATCGATAAATCTATCGATAACTGATTAATCCATCGATAAGTTTGGATAACGGCAAACGATAAATTTTATAGATTTTTCATCTATAAATCCATCGGTAAACGATTAATCCATTGATAACGGCAAACGATTTATCGGCAAAAAACGGCATTCAAATCCTTGGTTAAAATACATATGTAAGCGAGAATTATAAAGAAAATATTTATTAATTTTATTAGTTAATTAATTGTTGATTTTTTTTAGATAAAATTATCATTTGTATTAAATATATATATTTGAATGTGTTAAAAATGAATGACATATTAAAAAATAAAAGAGTTCACTCCGTTTAGATAAGAAACTTTGTTGAACGGGTAAAACGATCTACATTACTTATAAAGTCTGATATAAAAATTAGGTGAAAACTATTTTCTTAAAAGAAAACTCTATAGTCCATAAGATTTTTTTAAAATGAAATATTATTTAACTAATCTAAATAAAACAAAGATAAACTAAAATGCTGGAGTCGATATTTCAGATAAAGAATTCTTAATTATTTTACTTTGATTGGTATTTTTACCAAAGAGGTATAATTAAAATAATTATTTAAATTTTGTGTTTTAAAATAACTATTTTCTGTATTTTTCATTGACTTTATTCCTTTGTAACACGACTTTTAGAGGAAGAAAGGAAACTAATAGATAATTTAACGTAAACGCTAATATCTCACTTAAAAAAATTACTTTGGTTTTTCTTTCTTACTTTTAAAAATATCCCACTTTAACCCATGTTCAATATCAAAGAAAAAATATCCAAACATTCATACATACATACATTTTCTGTGAAAAATAGAATCATCCAAAATAGTTTCGAAAAATATCACGTTATCAATGAATATAATATCAATCTCTACTATTCTTTATTAGCTTGCATAATTATAGCATCTCATGATTTTTACAACCCATATCATTCATTTTGTGAGCTCAAGGTTTCCAAAACACACACTTCATGATAAAGATCCATGAGTAAAATATGAACAACATCTTTGATTCTTAAAATCTACAAGACAATAACCCAAAATAAACAGTATCTCAAGATATCAAAGTCGCAGAGAAAAATTATAATGTTAATTGTCTGTTATTGTAGACTTTTATCATGGAAAAGTGATTAGTCTTTTTTTTTTATTATGTATATTAGCCTAAAAGACATGTTTTTAAAATAAAAATAAAAACAAACTTGTATTATAGAAAATATAATCCTTGCAAATATATCATATCTGATCAACAATCAAAGTAATTTTGCACGCAAAAATTATACATGAAAATTTTATACAAATGAAGATCTTGGTAGGTGTATTTTAATCCATACATCTACATCCATGTCAAACTAAATAATAATTATAAAAAGAAATAACCATAATAATTATTTAGAATTTTGCATTTTGAAATAAAATTTTCATGACTTATCTAAACATTTTATCATGAAAAGTACTCCCTGGTTATTTATCATATCATAAAATTCTCTTACATGAAAAAAAAAAAAAGGATCTTATGAGACAAATGTCTTGTTGGGATTTCTTCATTACCATAATCCCTTAGTGATAGAGAAAATGGAAGTTCGTTAATTAGTTTTAAAAAAGAAAATAAAAATGAATATGCTCTTATTTTCGTTGATGTTGATTATGCCCTTACCACAAAACGTGTAAAAATATTGTTAGGCATGTACAAAATGAGTACCACAAAAAGTCAAAAAGTATGAAGCGTATAAAATGAATGAATTTTAATGGCATTCAATGTTTTATGCAATTAATATTGCTTTTTTTTTTTAACTTTTTATATTGTTCATCCAAACATTTATATATATATACACATATATATATATTTATAAAACATATATGAAATAAATGAAACAACTAAATAGAACATTAATTGATCAATTGCTGAAATTCAAATTCAAAGTATCTCTTTTGGTGACTACATGAAAGAAGCATTTCAAATTATTCAATATTAGAATCTTATTTGAGTTTCGAGATGCATGACCTCCTCTATTATCAATATATCTATTTTTTTCAGGAATTTTAGACCAAGCTTCAGATAAAATTTGATTTCTTCATTTTGGAAATTAAAAATTAGATTTTTTTTAGAAAGTAGGTTGTGAAAATAATTTGATATCATTGTGCCATATGTCATATTGGAGTTGAAATATATATATATATATATATATGACTTTACTTGCTTCTTGAAAGGAAGAACTGATAAACTATTAACATAAGAACAATATTAAGAGTGATAATAACGGAGAGCATAATAATTCATTATTCTTGGAAGAAAGAACTGACAAACTATTAACATAAGAACAATATTAAGAGTGATAATGGAGAGCATAAAAATAAGAGTACCCTCGCTTTCGCCTATCATGTCTGACAATATATATATATATATATATATATACATATATATATTGAAAACTGATTGTATTAATTAAACCAAATTACAGGGAGAATCCTTTGACAATCAGAACCAAGCCACTCGAGGCAATCCCTCGACCACGTGTCGGGAATAAGGCCCAATAGACGACACCCTAGTCTCGGCCTAACCTCGAGGAGGAGGTGCGCGATGTCCACGATAATCGGGCCTTGAACGCTATTAAGCTTACCCCCGTTGACAAGTTAAGACGCTCTAAGGCAATCGGTCTCCAAGTTCGCCACCCTCCCAAACCGCTCTTGGACAAAGGTAAGACCATCTCGAATTGTATCGCATTCCGCGGTCACCGGGGAATCCACATTCACAACTAAGCGTGCTACGAAGCCGAGGAGCTCCCCGCGGTGGTTCCTCACAACTCCACCAATCGCCGCACTACCCGTGCTCTTATCCCATGCCGCATCCACATTGAGGCTAAGTTCTCCGCGAATCGGGGCGAGCCAAGTTGATTGTCGAACTGGTGTACTCCCCGACGGAACCTCCGCAGATCGGTTGCTTGTCTTGAAACTTTGGAACCCACACGCCACCTTCTCAACCCACACCGCCGGTTTAAGGGCTTTGTGATCGAAGAGGCGGGTGTTCCGATCGGACCATAACGCCCAAACAAGGCCACAAAAAATTCTAAGTCCGCTACCAAGAGAACATCGAGCGCCCGATAGCAAAGTTCCCGGAAAGGAACCGGCCCCGTCTTGTCGACCCATCTATGCAAAGACGATGAACCCCATAATGCTCGGGCTCTTTCACACCCCCAAACTGCGTGGAGGGCATCCTCCGGCGCCTCTCCGCAAAACTTACAAAAAGGGAGGCAAGGAACCTTGCGTCTCCTAAGAGCGCCGTATGTAAGGAGGGTGTCGAACCACGCTCGCCAAAGCACATGCTTTACTTTGGGTGGGATTTGGAGTTCCCACAAGGTTTTCCACCACCTCTCTTCCAAATTTCTCGATCCCGATTTCCCCCCTTTTGTCCGCTTGTGCGAGGCGGTAGCCCGATCAAACCGAGTAGATCCCGTCGTCTTCAATGTGCCACATCATACGGTCTTGGCGATCCAACGATCCAAGGGGGATTTTGAGGATCGCTTGTGCATCATAGGGGGTCACCAAGTTTGAGACAAGCTCCCGGTTCCATTGCCCTTCGGAGATTAGATCGGCTACACACCACCGGAACCCGTCATCGGGTTCTTCCGAGAGGATGAAGAAACTTCCCGCTCTAGGGATCCATGGTTGCGTAAAAACTCTAAGATTTCCCGCACCAACAAGCCACCTAATTCCTTTGCGCACCAACTCTCGACCCCAACAAAGGCTTTTACAAAGGAAAAAGGAATGGGCCATACATTCGAAGTCGAGTACTGACGAGTCCGGAAAGTACTTTGCTTTAAGGACACGGGCCATCAAGCACTCCGGGCTTTGCATCATACGCCAAGTGAGCTTTCCCACAAGCGCCCGATTAAAGTCTCCAAGATCCTTGAACCCGAGGCCCCCTTCCGATTAAGGCTGAGCAATGGAGTCCCATCGTTTCCAATGGATTTTCCGCTTGTCCTCTGAACCCCCCCCCCCCCCCCCCCCCCCCACCAAAACCGGCTAATATGTTTGTGGAGCTCATCGATGATACTAGCCGGTATGCGAAAGATGCTCATCGTATAAGTCGGAATTTCTTGGGAAACCGCTTTGACAAGGACTTCCCGGCCGCCCGCCGAGAACATTCGCGCTTTCCAAGACCGAATGTGCTTTACCACCCGCTCCGAAAGGGTGCTAAAAACCGACACCTTATTTCTCCCTACGCGCGTCAGAAGGCCGAGGTAAGATTCAAGCTCGTCAACAATAGGGATGTGCAGAAGGTTGGAGAATGAGGACGCTCTCTCCGATTCGATGTTGTTGGAGCAATATAACGCCGACTTTTCCATGTTGACGACTTGACCCGAACTTTTTTTAGACCTCCAATAAAGTGCGGATGGCGATGCACCTTCGTTGCTTGCTTCACAAAAATGAGACTATCAATAAAATGTACAAACAAAAAGTATCATTAATAAATTTTAAAAAATATATTCAACGAACTTATACTTAATCGAAAAACCTACATCAGCATGGAACTTAACTATTGCTCTTTTTCGGTAATGTAACTGTAGGCTTTCATTACAAATATGAACAATAAAAATTTTGATTTTTAAAAATTAGTAGCTAACTGATATATTATACTCTAAATAATTGGGAACAAATTTTTTGAATGAGTAAGACTGTAAAAAAAATAATATTGAAATTTCTTGACAGCGTTCGTGCTAATTATACAATATATGAATAAAAATATCACTCAAACGCAATACTGATATATGAATTGACATATTCTTCACAAATACTAATTCTCTTTTCCTTTTTCAAAATTATAATAATTGAGAACTTAAAAACTGAACTTCTAAAACCACATAAATAATCATATGAAATGAATCTTTTGAAATAAAAAGACATCAGAAGCCTATAATCATAAAAGAAAAGAAATAACTAAATTTTTTGTGTGAAAATCTTAGTTCATTTCCATTGCAACAGGTCACCTTGATTTGTGTTTTCTTCATGTATATATAGATGGTTTGCACATCTATATAGATTTTACGTATAATAAGATGTCGTGAATATTTTAAAAAAAATAGAGTAAGAACTCGTAACATTTAAAAACTGTAATGCAAATAGAATATGAAAAAAAAAAAATGCCATCATATTTCCCCCTTTTCTTACAAACTGTACATCTTTTTGAATCTGCATGCTAAATATGCATAACAATCTTCATGGTAGTTCTTTTTGGTCTCATAGTACAAAAGAACACGTTTTGTGCACAAAAGAAAATATATTATTTAGAACACGTTAATGTTCATTATTAATGTAATGTGCACAATATAAAATATCGAAGGTTATAAACACAACAAATGGAGTAAACTACTAATATAGGTGACGCCGGATTATATTGACTCCATTTCTTATTAAGGAAGTAAAATCAAGCCATATTGTCTTGAATATTCATAAGCAAAAGTTCATTGTACCCGATGCTTGAAGGCAATGATCTGCGTTCAATTTTTATGAGAGATTAAGTAAAAGAAAAAAAAAATTAGATCGATATAAGAAATAAGAAAGACGCAACGTCAATGTTTCAGACATCACTGTCTCTCTCGACCATGCAACTTAAAATAGAACTTAACTCCTTCCCACAAACATCAATATGCTAACATACATGTTACCTACCATGCACGTAAATCTTAGATGACCGCAACATGTAATACAACCTTGGTTTATATATACTACAGAAAAAAATGTATTAGACGAGTGATTAATTTTTCAGTTACGATCTTCTCTTTATGGCTATAGCCAATAATATTCTTTTCAGTTTTGCCTTTTGCATGAAGAAAGAGAAATTATTATGAGTAGATCAAAGTTGTTTTAATAAATTCAATTGAATATTTTAGAACATAATTAAATCTAAACTTGTAGCAATTAATGTTTTTAAATTTAATTTGATCTGCTACTTAAACAATTAATGTATTTTTAAGTTATCAATAATGAATTTTAAATTGTTTAAAAATTATAATTGTTAGTCATAGCGCCTCTTTATCGATTTTTAACGTAAGTTGAAACCAAATTCCGAGAAAAAAAAAAAACTAAAATTTTAGCATAAATTAGAACCAAAGTATGATAAAAAAGAAAATTAAGAAACGATAGGCTATGAAATCCCAAAATTCCCTGAAAAATCAATAAAAGCATAAACAAAATCGACACTAATGATTTTTAACGTAAATTGGAACAAAAATAAAAAATAAAAAACCTCTTCGGAGAAGCGATGAAAGACTGATATATCCCGAAACTTATAAAAAAAAAAATCAAAGAAGCATAATCAAAATTACTCTTCAACGATTTTTGACGTAAATTGGAACCAAATCTGAGAAGAAAAAAACTTACGGGAAAAGCAACGCAAGTCTAAGAAATACCAAATTCTGTGAAATATCAATAACGCATAAACAAAATCGACACTAGCGATTTTTAAGATAAAAACTTCTGTGAAGAGCATTATAGTCCATGAATATTTAAGCCTGGAGCATAAGAATCATAGGTTTAAAGGTACATGTCTGTAAAAACAAAAAGGGTTATTACCGGCATATGTTCATGTTGTTTTGCAAACATCCGACTTATGTTCCTGTTTTCTTTTTTCGCGGCATATATTCCATAAGTTTTAAAACGTACTCAAAGTCAACCTCCGTTAACATTTCCGTCTTTGTCCGTTAGTTTGTCACTCCTTTAATACCGGCATATGTTCCCGTTCTTTTGTAAATATCCTACTTATGTTCCCTTTCTTTCTATTTATGATTTTTTTTTTATCATTTAAAAAAAAGTACAAATTTTTCCATTTTTTATTTTCTTAATAATATTTTTTTAGACGATAAAAGTACCATTTTAGACGATACTAATTATTTTTAAGCAATAAAATTACTCACTTTTTTTGAATCTTCATTCTCTCATCGATGTAGAATTAATCTTCATTTTTAATCCTGAAATCCTCTTTTGTCGTGGAAGTCTTTGATCTCCGTTTCTAACAAACTCTCAAATCTTTAATTACCAACCCTAACCAAAGCACCAACCAATCGAATTGCCACAAAACCTGCGAGCTTCCGTCGTGGGAGGGTACAGTGCCGAGGAGAATTGGCATTGGGCAGAAGCAATAAAGACACAAAGGAGGTTCTAGTGGACGAAGGTTGGGATCACCATGACCGATGGCTATAGTGAAGCGACCTGAATCCGAAGTGTGTGAAAACATTGCAATGAAAATAAAATTGAGATAGCGTCAAGTGGGTCGAAACGTTGAACACCCGAGTTGAACGCTTTCTTCAAAACGAAGTATTGAAAATCTAGATATTAAGAGTTTGATTCCCATTAATTTTTCACTCTTTAATTTTAATTTTTTATAGCTTTCCATTGTTTTATGTTATGATTCTTTGGGTAACGGAGTTCAAATAGTCTTACTTCGCTAGCGAACTTTGAAATGTTACGAATATTGGGGCTGACCGATTATATCCTGGGAAGCTAATTGCCTAACAAAACTCAAGCACGTAGATGGGCCGAATCAAGGTTTAAGGAGAGATTCCAACGCGTCTCGGGAATCACTAACGTTTTTTATTTACATGATATCAAGAACAAAATTTGGACAAAAGAGATAAGCCGGTGCTCGTCAAATTCAATAACACATTGATATGTATTTTGAATTTACTCGCTAATACTTTTTTATGATTTATTTCTCATAATATTATCATCTCTATAAAATATACCTAGCGTTGCAAGGCTGTGAAACTCGGGCTCTGCTCGAACCAATCGGTAAAGATGATGAAGTTTGTCGAGGTGTACATGACACGTGGCAAAAACAAACAGATATAGACGGAAGTATTAATAGAGGTTGAATTTGAGTGTGTTTTAAGACTAATGGAATATATGCCGCTAAACAAAAAAAGAACAGGAACATAAGTCGGATATTTGCAAAAGAACGGGAACATATGCCAATCTCAAGGGCGTGACCCATGGCAAAAACTAATGGACATAGACGGAAGTATTAACGGTGGTTGACTTTGAGTACGTTTTAAGACTTATGAAATATATGCCGCGAAAAAAAAAAGAACATGAACATAAGTCGGATGTTTGCAAAACAACAGGAACATATGCCGGTAATAACCCAAACAAAAATAAAGCAAAAGTAAAACAAAAATAGAACTCTCAGTCTCAACTATAAAACATAGCAATATAAACAGAATCAATCGTTTTAAATAAAATATAAAACATTAAAATATCCCGTAGCCCTCGTATTTTGTAACCAAAATCCGAGAGAGAAATTTGTTGGAGAAGCGGCAAAAGGCTTTTGCAATCGCTGTCACAGAATCACCGCTTTTTCTATGGTCTTCTTTCCGAACTTTTCTTGGCTCCTCATTTGTGAATGTTTTTCTTAAGATATATGAGAATTCATTATGGGTTATATGACTTAGAGCTATTTGTCATTATGCATAGACTTTTAAGAGACAATCGATTCATATTTGGTGAAAGTGAAACATAATAAAGAAAATGATAGCATTACATTTATTTTTCTTTGTCATTAAGAATCATAAAGAATGAGGTACAATAAGAGTCAACGGACTCGTCATTCAAGCAATCTTTGTTCATGCAAGCAACTTAGTGTTGGGTTTTTCGATGACTTTTCTCAATCCCGAGGCGGAAATCACGGGATATCATCGAACTATAAAGATCTAGAATAATTACGAGAATTAAGATACAGTTTAGAGATCGTTACCAAACTTCGGTACTTTTGCCAACTGTACCGAATAACTGCCGATTCCTTTGATTCTGGAGCTTGTCGATTTCTAGGATTTAGCGCCTCAAGTGTTGCGCCTCTATTTCGTACACCACGTCACTCGGGAACGTCAAGGGAGGGGAGCTCGAATTTTCTCTAGGGCTTGGGTTTCTCTGATGTGTGTTGTGTTTAATTATGAGTCATAATAGGGTATTTATAATACCCTATGGTCTTGACCTAGTGGGCTTTCTAAAAGCCCACTTAATGGGCTTTCTAAAAGCCCAATCATGAATTAATTAATCTATTATTAATTAATATGAATCATAATTAATACTTGGGCCCGAGTGGGCCCATTATGTCGGTTATGGTTATCGGGTCGATATCCGATAACCCGAGAGATACAATATCGGGTTCGGGCATAACCAACAATCTCCCACTTGCACGAACGCACCGGATTGGCTATCTCCGTGCACGCACTGCACATAAAGTATTACTCGAGAATGCCGCCTTGGGTTAGATGTACATTCTCTCAGCTACTCATGCCTGGTTCATCAAAGTTACACGTGAAGTTTGTTTCATTGTAACTTAATCATCATACTCCGTTTCCGTTGCGAGTTCGGTGTGACTCTGTAGGATTCTGTAGTGTTGGCCACATACTCATATGAGTATGCAAGAAGTAAGTGGCCTCCACCTAGACTTAACTTCCCCCAATCTACAAAACTTTAAATCCTCTTTTATAGATTAATCGTGGTGAGCCATGTGGTTCTTTACGATTAAAATATGGTATATGACTGATTCCTTCGACATCCTTTTACATCTCTAGATGCGGCACAGGTCATGGTTAGGAACACCTGTTAAGCCTGATCTAATGTTTTCTGATTCGGGCATAAGTATTGAAACATCAAAACAGAAACTCTTTTGTTTTGCATGTGGCCACAGATTTCATAATACTTATCCTATTCAGAAGGCCCCGAGTGTATAGCCCCAATGGGAATGGGGGGATGCATGTTTTCTTGAAACGACATTCCATCCTACAAGGTTTATCACATGCCCAACTACAACTGTTATGACTTTCCAGTTACGGTAAGCGTTGAGCTGTAATCTAAGCATGCAACTTACCCAGTGATGGACTCATGATGTTCTCAAACTTTGGAGTCTCTTCATATCTCTAAGTTTCTCAGTGTCCCCTTATATCAAGGTTTTGAATCCATGTGAGAATATTTAGAGTGCGAGTCTTCCAGCACTGCTAGTCATTCCGACTAGTGCCTACATGTATAAGAATATCTCTCAGATATCAAGGACCCCTTCCTTTTATCTTAACAACATGTACCAGTCAATTATGAATATCATTGTTAGTCCCTCTTTGTTTCTTCATAATGATTTCTTTGACTGGGGAAATTCAAGAATGTCTTGAAGACATCTTAGGAACTACATTTGTATAGCTTGATATCAATGATTTTGAATAAGATATTGATATTAGCTCTTAAATGATGAAACTTGCCTTTTAAAGAAAATAATAATGTGCTTCAAATTTAATCAAATATAATGATTACATAAGATTTGTCTCCGATCCAAAATCAGATTCAGATAATAAATCGTAACAGACATTTATGGGTTCTTTATCCCAATACTTTCCGCATGACGAAAGTGTTTTTCTTTCGATAAAGATTTTGTCATCGGATCTGCTACATTTTCTTCAGTGTCTACTCTCCTCATCTCTATGTCCTTCCGATCAACAATGTCTCTGATCAGATGGTACTTTCTGAGTACATCCTTTGCTGTCTTGTGTGATCTTGGTTCCTTGGCTTGTGTTATAGCTCCGTTGTTATCACAGAAAAGCTTCACAGGATCACCAATGCTAGGAACTACACCAAGATCAGAAACAAATTTCTTGATCCATACAGCCTCTTTCGCAGCATCAGATGCAGTGATGTACTCAGATTCTGTGGTTGAATCAGCTACCATAGCTTGTTTACTGTTGTTCCACGTAACAGCACCACCATTTGCACAGAATACATATCCTGTTTGAGATTTGAAATCATCCCTGTCTGTTTGGAAGCTTGCATCAGAATATCCTTCAAAAGTTAATTCTTTTGCACCGCCGTATGTCAAACATCTATCTTTTGTTCTATTTAAATAACGCAAGATATTCTTAACGGCTGTCCAATGGTTAAAACCAGGGTTTGATTGAAATCTGCTTGTCATGCTTAAGGCAAAAGCTACATCTGGTCTAGTACATATCATTGCATACATTATTGAACCAATAGCTGAAGCGTATGGAATTTTCTCCATACTTTTGATCTCTTCTGAAGAGACCGGACATTGCTTCTTGGTCAAGTATGTCTTATGGGTCATCGGTGTAAAACCTTTTTCCGATTTGTCCATTTTAAACCTTTTAACAATTTTGTCAATATATGTACCTTGGCTTAGAGATAAGATTCTTTGATTTCTATTTCTTTGAATCTTTACGCCTAGTATATAGGCGGCTTCTCCTAAGTCTTTCATTGAGAAACATTTTCTCAACCACTCCTTCACGCTCTGGAGTTCAGATGTATCGTTTCCTATTATCAGTATGTCATCTACATAGAGAATCAGGAAAACTATTTTGCTCCCACTCGATTTGATATATACACAAGGATCGTCTTTGTTCTTAACAAAACCAAAATCAGTAATTGATTCATCAAAGCGACGATTCCAGCTTCAAGATGCTTGCTTAAGACCATAAATTGACCTTTTCAATTTGCAAACCTTATTTGGATGTTTGCGGTCTATGAAACCTTCAGGTTGTGTCATGTACACATCCTCTTCGAGAACACCATTCAAGAACGCGGTTTTTACGTCCATTTGCCAGATTTCATAATCATGAAATGCTGCAATGGCTAGCAAGATTCTTATGGACTTGAACATAGCAACAGGAGAGAAAGTTTCGTCATAGTCAATACCATGAATCTGTCGATAACCTTTAGCGACTAATCTTCCTTTGTAAGTTTGTATTTTGCCATCCATGTCGATCTTCCTTTTGAAGATCCATTTGCAACCAATGGGTTTGGACCCTTTGGGAGCATCAACGAGGTCCCATACTTCGTTGCTATACATGGAGTCCATTTCAGAGTTCATGGCTTCCAGCCATTTGTCTGAGTCATCTCCCGACATTGCTTCGTTATAAGATTCAGGTTCTTCACCATCGTCTTCATGAACAGTTCATCATCTATTGAAACAAGAAGGTTCAATTTAAGAGGAGGTTGACTCTCTCTAATTGATCTTCGTGATGTCAGTGTGTAATCTGGTTGCTCATTTATCCCATCTTGTATGGGCACATCGTATAGAACTATATTTTCTTGAGGTTCTTCATTGACAATCTCATTTTCAACTTCTTCGTTTAGAACAACGTTTTCTATCTGGTTATCAACCATGATCTGATCACGATGTTCATAACTCGATGTGTGAGTACCTTCTGTGTCCATTTCTTGTTCTTGAGTATCTTGTGGTTCTTGCTCTTCATTAAGAACAATGTTTCTCCCACTAGACTTTCTAGAGAGAAATTCTTCTTCTAAGAAAACACCGGTTTTGGCAACTATTATTTTGCCTGTGTGTTTTTGATAGAAGTAATACCCAGGAGTTTCTGTTGGGTATCCCACAAAGTTACATTTAACCGATTTGGGACTGAGCTTGTCAGACAATAGAGTCTTGACATATGCCTCACATCCCCAGATTCTCATGAAATGCAAATCCGGTATTCTTCCTTTCCATATCTCATATGGGGTTGAAGGAACCGTCTTAGATGGTACACAGTTCAGTGTGGTAGCTGCTGTCATAAGTGCATGTCCCCATAGGGACTCAGGTAAGTCAGTTTTATTCATCATTGATCGAACCATGTCCAACAAGGTTCGATTTCTCCTCTCAGATACACCATTTAGTTGAGGTGTACCTGGAGGGGTCAATGATGAAATGATTCCCATGTCACGGAGGTAAGCTTTGAAATCATCGCTCAAGTATTCGCCACCTCGATCAGATCGTATGGCTTTAATTTTTCTTGCTAACTGATTTTCTGCTTCATTCTTGAACTGCTTGAACTTTTCAAGCGATTCAGATTTGTGTTTCATTAGGTATACATAACCGTATCGACTGAAGTCATCAGTGAAGGTGATGAAATACCTGAAACCTCCTTTATGTAGGTTATGCACTTTTGACAAATCAAAATTTATAGACGTTTAAGAATGTCTATAATCTCAGAATATTGGGACTAAGAGATTGTTTTATTATGCATTTTAGAATTAAATATTTATGACTTATCATAAATCAACACATCAATATTAACAAACTTAATATCTTAGATAATAAAATATTCAAACATTATTCCAAAAACAAACTTAATGGAAAGTCTAAACATAAATAAATCAATCATTATTCATTTGAAACTAAAACTTAAGATGAAAAAGAAGATGGATAACATGTATGTCTTGTCACATGAACATGACATTGTAAGTTTTCAGAGTCTCTACTCCTCTTCTTCTTCTTCTTCCTCTTCCTCTTCTTCTTTATCAGATTCATCTGTGTGAGAAACAATATTTCAACGACACATGTTAGTAACTAGATTACTACATATTCAATGAATCTTTAAGATTTTGGTTATAACGTTTATACCTGAGCTTGAGGGTTCGACATTGATAGTCTCAGAGACTTTGTCTGGTGAGTCTTTACTCATCTTGGATTTTCTCATAGTTTCAATGTCTTCCAATTTCCTTTTTCTTTCTGCCTTCATATTTTCTTCGCCAATTTCAAGTAAATCGACGAGGTGGTCAAAGTTGCAGTTTCCTTCTATAAGGATGTTAACTGTCTTTCGCAGTTCTGGAATGAGAGACTGGAGTACGCAAAATCTTCTCATGCCTATATCGACATAGAACCCAGATTGTTGAAGTCTGTCTGCGTAGCTCATCAGCCTGTTGTAATGTTCTCTAACGGTACTGTTAATGGACATCTTCACATTAAACAGTTTCCACAACAGCTGATACCTTCTTGTGGGGTTCCGATCCCCATAAGTTTTCTCAAGGTATAGAATAGTATCATGTGCATTCAAGTTCTCGATCTCACGTCTTATGATCGGCATCACAGATGACATAATGAGTCGGTGAACATGAATGGACTTCATTGTATAATGATGATAGCTAATCCAGTCTTCTTTTGAGCCTGTATCTCCGTCAGGCATAGAAGGCGGCAAATCCTTGGCTATGAAACCAAGATCGTCGTTCCTTAGCATTCTATTGAATGCCTCTGACCAGGTCACGTAGTTGGAATCGTCAAGACGATTGTTTTCCACTGCAGCTTTGAAATCTTTCACTGCTTCTGAAGCCATGAGATTCAACGGGTCCATATCTAACATATATATATAGACAAACAGAATTAGAGATAACTATATTTTACAAATTTAAAAGTAAAATATTTAAGCACAATATTAATTCTAGTATTTACATGTAAATTATAAATTACTTATTATAATAAAGATGTTACATAAAAGTATATATTATAAGGGCTTTATATAATATTTCGTGATTTGTTAATGGAAAAGTAACCCTCATCAATTCCATTAATTAGTCACTCAGAGAAAGTCAACTATTGCTCTAATATCCTATATTATCTCTGACGTTTAGAAAAGAAAAACAATTTTTCATTTATCATTCTAACCGGTTTCAAAAGAATTGTCTACGATATCTAATCTAATTAGAGTACTCGTTTAGGTAGACCCAAGGGGTGAATCGGCGGACAGTATAGGTCGCCCTACGCGTCTAAAAGAGGGTATAAGAGTACTCCCTTGGGTTAGAGACACACTCAAAACTTTTCTCAATTAGATCGAGGACCCAGCCGTTGGAAGACATTATACCTAATATTTATTGAGGGGTTTAAGGTGATCCTAACTTTTGTCTTAGACTAAACATAGTTAACTAATTAAAATGTTCTAAGAATTAAGACAATGAATATGTAATACATAATCCTATTTTGTAAAAAATATTCTATTTTGAATTAAATATACTTCTGAAAGTATATATATATATATATTATGAAATCTTTAAAGACAAACTCTTTTATCTTTAATTAAAAGATAGATAAATCACTTAAAGATAAAATATCTTAATTCATGATTTATCTTTTCTATAAATGAGTAAAAGATAAATAACTATCTTTATAGATAAGATATCTTTAATCAAGCTTTGTCATATTACAAAATAAAAGATAAATAACTATCTTATAGATAAACTATCTTTAATCACAATATATATATATCTTTTATTTCCATTAACGTTTAGATCTTTCTATTACTATAATAATAAAAGATTAATTACTATCTTAATCTAATTAAGAATTATTGATTATAAATAAAATTTATTAACAAACAATTTGTGAATCAATAAATGAATAACGTAAACAATAATGGAAACAAACTTCATAAGATTGATAATAATAACATTGAATAAATCATCTTTATTAATAATTAATATCATATATATTAGATTTTCAAATCTTATATTTAAAGATATTTATAATAATTATAAATAAAATAAAATAAACACTTTAAATCGTATTTTAAAATAATTAAACATAAATATAATTAAATATCAAATACCGGGATACAAGCTCGGGATAGACCCGAGCTTGTACGGGTTGCCCTCGGGCAACCCCGGTCACGATCGGGGAGACCGGGCAAGGCCGAAGGCCCTTACCCGAGAAAAAGTTAATTTTGACCCGGATCCGGGTCAAGAAGGACCCGGATCCGGGTCTGTTCGGTGTGGGCCCGGGTCAGCGCAGACCCGGGCTGAAGCCCCGGGTCTAACCCGGGTCGGGTACCCGGGTCAGACCCGGGTTGGGTGTGCCCGGATCAAAGCGATCCGGGCTAGGCGATTTGGTTGGGCTGGGCTAGCACCCAGCCCGTGGGCCTGATCCAATCAGGCCCAGCGAATCGGGAGTGGGCTGGGTTAAACCCAGCCCGTGGGCCTGATCCAATCAGGCCCATGCGAATTTAAAAAAAAAAAAATTTCGTTTTGGTTAGGGTTTTGAAACCCTAGCCGTCGCCCATTGGCTCCCATCGAATGGGAGCCACAAACGCCGGCGCCTCCCGGAGCCATGGCGGCGATGGTGAAATCGCCGCCGGTTCCGGTGGTGGTGCCGCCGTTTGTTTTTCCCTTTTTCTTATTTAATAATACACATTAAAATTAAATAAAAATCAATCCCGATTCTAAATCGGACTTCGAACAACACACAAAATTAATCATAATTAATTTTCTAACGCTCCCACTGAAAATCTAATCACACCAAAAAATTTCTAAAATTATTTCGGTCAACATATCTAATTTTCGCAAATTACTCAGACCGGCTCTGATACCACTGTTGGGTTTTTCGATGACTTTTCTCAATCCCGAGGCGGAAATCACGGGATATCATCGAACTATAAAGATCTAGAATAATTACGAGAATTAAGATACAGTTTAGAGATCGTTACCAAACTTCGGTACTTTTGCCAACTGTACCGAATAACTGCCGATTCCTTTGATTCTGGAGCTTGTCGATTTCTAGGATTTAGCGCCTCAAGTGTTGCGCCTCTATTTCGTACACCACGTCACTCGGGAACGTCAAGGGAGGGGAGCTCGAATTTTCTCTAGGGCTTGGGTTTCTCTGATGTGTGTTGTGTTTAATTATGAGTCATAATAGGGTATTTATAATACCCTATGGTCTTGACCTAGTGGGCTTTCTAAAAGCCCACTTAATGGGCTTTCTAAAAGCCCAATCATGAATTAATTAATCTATTATTAATTAATATGAATCATAATTAATACTTGGGCCCGAGTGGGCCCATTATGTCGGTTATGGTTATCGGGTCGATATCCGATAACCCGAGAGATACAATATCGGGTTCGGGCATAACCAACACTTAGAAAATAGGAATTGAGAATCCCACATCATCAACCAAAAAACTACCCTTTATTTATAGAGACATATAGATTAGTATATTAGTCATAGTTATTTATAACATAACATATTAAGTTACCATGGCTAGTCAAAACGAAAAAAGTAGTCAATAGGGTCGTAGTTTATTATTTCAACAATTTTGATTAAGAGTATTGTTCCGTTTTTCTTATAATATATGATAAATTGCGGTAATAATACACAACCTTTGGTCAACAGGGGTTTTAGGTCCACAATCTTTCAAAGTGTTGGTAAAAATGCACAACTTCCGTTGACCGTGAAATTTGTTGGTCCTTCTTGTAAGAACGTTAATTGTGCTGATGTGGCATCGTATTATTGGCAAATGGATAACCATTTGGGCATGAGATGATAAGTTTAACATTAATTAACATAACCTAAATTGTGATATATACCGCAATTTACCCTATTAGATTATGTTAATTAATGTTACACTTGGCACCTCATGTCCCGTTGACTATCCATTTGGCAATAACACGATGCCATATCAACACAAGTTAACATCATTAACAAAAGGACCAACGATTTTCACGGTCAACGTACGTTGTGCATTTTTGCCAACACTTTTAAAAGTTGATGGCTTAAAACCCGTGTTGACCAAAGGTTGTGCATTATTGCCGCAATTTACCCTATAATATATAATGTGAGTGTACATCACTTTTCCTCAAAGTCTCAAACACAATATATATTGATCGAGATCGTGATTGAGTTGGCTGCAAATTTAACTGCAAGACACGGTAACATAGATTTATTTTGACGAGTTTAAAAAATATTAATCCTTTAAAACGACAATTAGACCTCACTATTTCAGTAAAAAACTACAATTCTACATTGTGAGCATGGATTTGATGGTGAAGTGAAGCAGATTTTTGTAATTGGGAAGAGCGTAACCTTCAGTGTGAAAAAGTATGATGAAGAAAGAATTGGATTTAATGGAGATGATCAGACTTGTTAATTAAATAAATGCTTAATTAAAGAAGATACAATTTGGAGAATATTGCACCCGGCGTGAAAAATAAAAAATATAAGTAAGGTTAACTTAATGATGAATAAGAATATGCAGTAAACCTTAGCAAACAAACTATATGGTCAAGAGACATTAATAATCGTCAAAGTAAACTTAAGAAAGAAAGAAAGATAGAATATGCAATAAACATTAACAAACAAACAAAACTAAACTGGTAGGATTAGGCCAACGCCGCCTTGGCCAAAATTAAGAGTATTATCCATATTTCTTCCTGCACCACATTAATAAATCGAAGAGTTAGCCCGTCGTGCGTTAAAATATCAAAGTTTTAAAAAATTCACAATATTAATTTTATGAAAAATAATACAAATATCTAAGATTATAACGTTTTTGTTTTAGAGATGAGTCACCTTGTTTATGAAGCCTCCTTGGGAGCAGAAGATTCGGCCAAAGCCGCCTTGTCCGTTCGCAGAAGAGTTCGTCCCCTTTCTTTACATAGTGATTCCTATTTATAGCCAAAATACAAAGTCTATTTTCCTAATTCCATGCATGCAACCACTCTAAGACTGAGCTTTTTCCATCGAGTTTTGATTGGATGCCACGTGTAAAGCCTATCCCGTGGTGCAACTTGAGTTGGTCCGCATGGGAGAAATGCGTTTGGTCTTGTGGGCTGCTTGCTCTTCGATGACTGATGCATGGATCGTGTGGTTTTTGGATGGGCTTTCTTGGGCGAATGGGCCATCTTCGCACTAGATTCCACGTCGTGCATTGTGGAGGCTGGCTTCTTTGTTGTCGTATATTGAAGATGTCATTTCGGGGTGGTAATTGGGCCTAATATCATACGCCAACTTCATGGTCATAACATCGTCGTTTTGCACGCGAGGGGCAATTTCATTTTCGTTGTTGAGGGGACGAAATCTACTCCTCAACAACTTCCATAAGTCAATTTAACGGAGCGAACCTAATTAATTAACATAATTCAGCTTGGATACATTAGCCAACAAGAAGAAAAATTTGAGTATCTAATTCAAAAAGAAAAACATTTAACTTTAGGCACTTAAACTAGTTTACCCTAACTATTACAACAAATTTTAATCCATACAAATACACTTTAATTCATATTTTTTATAATTTTAATAACTACAAAATTGGATCAAATAAAAAATACGATTAATTTCTTATTAGATAATTATATTAAACTTAAATCGCAGAATAAGAAATTCATATATAAGTATTCTTCATAGGTAAATCTCACTGGACACTTTTTATGTGACAACTCGAGCAAATAAAAAATACATTGTAGTTTTAAAAATTCAATAAAATCGGAAATCTATTGCTAAAATGGTTGTTGACAAATAAAACTAATCGCATGTGGGACCGCTTGTGGTATTACAGGGTTCAACTTTTCCACGATTACCAGTAGTTATCAGCAAGACGGCCATGCCAGTACTTTTCCATGATTTTTGTCAAAAACCGGCAAACATCTTGAAAAATAACAAAAATATGGTACTTTTCAAGAATTTTTGCATTTTTCGATGATTTTATTCAAGTCTTTACATATGTGAGAGTGAGTATGAACTATATGTGTGTATGACTTTATCTTCATATGTTTTGACTTTGAGGGGGCATGATATTATAAAAATATTTTGTAAGTTTTCCGTCGAAAAGTATCGAAAAATGTCGATAATCATCGAAAGTATCGGTAATCGGTAAGCTACAGTGTTATAAGTTTTCCGTCGATAATCCGGTAAGTTGTTGATTAATCCGTCAAAAACGGCAAGCGATTATTTATCATTTGTTGATTAAACTACTTTACAGTTTACGGTACTGAACTTTATATATATATATAATAAAAATAAAAACCTTTGTCTTTCAAGGAGAATGAACGAAAGGAAGAAAAAAAAAATTGCTTCCATATTATCAATAAATTCATTTTTGCCACAAGTCCCTTTTCCTTTTTTTTTATATAAGTTAAATGATCAAATTTTGGATTCCCCAAAGTATGATTTATTTACTTAGAAAACAAACAAAAAAATTGTTATCATTTATAAATATGGAATATAGGGATGCAAATAATAGTGTAGCAGTCAGTTATATACTTCTGTCCTTTTCCTTTTCCTTTTTTTTTTTTGGTATATAATTCAATGGTCACATATTTGAGACTTTATTTCCAGAAAAATATATTGTCAATCTGTTTAGATAAATGGTCATTTTTGTCGGTCCGATATGTATACATGAAATTGTATTAAATCTGAACCGTAGATTTCTTTTTAAGGAGTTAACTGTCACGCGAATCATAGTTTAACAATCCTTATCCTAGGCAATATATTTTAAGGGTCATTAAAATTGACAATATTCTCAACAAGTAGCTTCTTTTTGTGTTTAAATTTGCACTTTCATCTTACATTCAATTTATTTATAAGTTCCCATTATTATATAGAAATAAGCGGCATACTTTAAAAGATAAACATAAAATTAAACAGATTAAAATATTTTAAAAAGTGCGCTTCTGATAAATACTTTTATTTACGAGATATTATGAGACTAAAATATTTATAAAGTGCGCTTCTGATTAGAATTTGTAGGATTATGTAAAATTGTTTTAGTTTAATTTTTTGGTACTTTTAGACCATCTCCATCCCGTTATTCTATTTTCTACTTCATTTTGCAGTACATGTCACATCAAACACTACTTCATCTCCATCCCCACTCTATTTTTTACACCAAAAATATTCAGACTATAACAGTTCCGAATTCCGATGAACAGTCACTCACTTTTGAGAGTTATATGATTCCAGAAGATGATCTAGAATTAGGTCAATTACGTTTATTAGAAGTGGACAATAGAGTGGTTGTTCCAGCCAAAACTCATCTACGTATTATTGTAACATAGGCTGATGTACTTCATAGTTGGGTTGTACCTTCTTTAGGTGTCAAATGTGATGTTGTACCTGGTCGTTTAAATCAGATCTCTATTTTGGTACAACGAGAAGGAGTTTACTATGGTCAGTGCAGTGAGATTTGTGGAACTAATCATGCCTTTATGCGTGATATATTAATTTTATATTCAACTTTCTCTTATTTATCTTTATACCCCTAGATTTATTTGTTGGATCGATATTAAACTTTTTAATATAAATAATGAACGTAACAAGTTACGGCGGAATTTCAAAATTTCTTTTTAATATGGAAACAGATTTTCGACATGTTAAAATAACCATAACGTTAAAAAAACGATTATCATACATGCAAAATAATTAATTACGTAAACAACGATTGGATAAAATTCCGGAAAATCATATAACAATTATAGGATTAGGAACACTTACAAATCCAGAATTTATTCACGGTTTTCGTCGTCGATCTTCGCGAGTCGTCCCTCCGTCTTCAATCAAACAACCACGATGGATTCGATGTTATGGCTTTCGGATATTTTGAGATGAAGAGAGTGGGATCTTTATGAACAAGAGAATATAAAATTGAAACGTCACGTTCTTCGGTTATGCGGAAAATAACGATAAACAAACACATGCGAAAGTAAAGAGACACACGCGATGTTTTGTTAACGCAGTTCGATACCTATCTACTCTGCGGGGCCCTCACCCAGATTAATCAACATTGATAATTACAAGATGGACGTTACACAATCGATTTGTTCACCGAACAACAAACTAGACAATACACTCTAACCAGTGCGACCAGCGATGTAACCAGTCCTGTAACCTGTTGATTGTGACGATGACACGGCGGCACGGCAAGCGAGTAAGGCGGCTTCCGGCGAGTGTCGATCAGTGCAGGTGTGCACTACTCCGTTGACGATGTTGAAGTGCTTCAGACTCCTTCAGACTTCTTCGCATGAAGAAAGCGCCAACGAACGATCCACGGGGATTGTGAGAAAAAGGCTAAGGATGCTCTCTCAAGCTCTGTACGTTTTTCTCTCAAGATATGGGTGAATGGATGAACGAAATTGAGAGCCCTAGATCAGTTTAAATAGATCCCCAAAAGCTCTCAACAAGATAACCAATTCTTCCTCATTTTAAGGCTTTTTACTTAGTCTTTCCTTGACTAAGTATTTCCTTAATAATTCGAATTTATCCAGCTCATTTAACTCTGATATTTGACCAGCAGATAAGGGAGAACGAATTCCTTAAATATCTCAACCGAAACTGACCAATTCCGCTCTATGGATAAGGAAATCGTAGGTGTGACCGCGCATATCATCAACAATACTGCCAAACATGAAACTGCACTAAACTGTCAAATAAAGACAGTTTTTCAAACTCCCCCTTTGGCATTTTTGTTGAGCAGATTATTAGGTGACCCGTAGACATGTAGCGACGAACAAACGGTCATGAGATAAGCTTGAACTTATGATTAACCAATTGAGTGACCAAAGTTTTCATAACCAACAAAAGGAAACTTAATACAACCCAAATCAAAATACAGTTTCCAAAAGCAACAAAGGAACTGTTTAATAATGAAACTTAATGCAAAGGAAACTTAAAGACAAAAAGTTTGGTTGAGTCACTCATGGCTATGCTCCCCCTGTCGTCGATGTCTCCCCCTGTCACTTTACTCCCCCTCTGCTGACGGAAAATGACAAAGCCTACTCGGAAGGAGAACGAAGATCCGCCTGAATGTCAAGAATCGTCTCTTGAAGCAGAACAATCTGATCGGAGAGAGAGTGAACCTGTGCCATAGTAGATTCGAGCGTACGGACCACCAGAGCTTGAGCTCGCTGAACATTTACTATCTCAGAGCGAACAACAGCTAAGGCTGGATGAACTGCCCCTGTGGAGGAATGACTTGACTGGCCAGGAGGTCTGGATGAGTAGCGCTGATCTGCCTGTCGAGAATGTCGCCCCGAAGGCGAGTGCACACGTGTCTTGGGCAGAGATTCAGATCTGGAGCCATTTCTTGTAGATGGTTCAGCCACCATCTTGATTTTAGAGCGTGGAGAACGACGGGGAGTAACCTCACTGGGAACAGACGAGCGCGAGATGTGTTTGATCCGGGAGGAGGATCCATCATTGGCGGGATGAAGATCCGAGTGCTTCTTGTAACCAGATTTGGTTGGTCGACTTTGCGGTAAGTTTTGAACTGCTTCGTCTGAGGTAGCAATATCAGGCACTTGAGAAATCAGAATCTCCGAGATGAGGCAGGGAGATGGCAAACTCTGAGCGGGCAAACCGACATTTGCAAACTGCATGATGTTTTCATAAAGAAAGCGTCCCAAGTCCAATGGAAGACCCTTCGCAAAGCAGTACATTATTCTAGCCACTTTGATCGTAACGCGAGACTTGTTAGAAGAAGGGCTGATGTTCTCCATAACAATCCTCCATAAGGCAAAGAATTTCAGAGACAACTGAGCTGCTGCAATTGCCGCTGCACCTCGAGGCCAGAAGCCGGAGTCATCGCCAGTGAGCACACGATAAATCGGAGTTAGATCAGATAGCTGACGATCGTGGTGTGGGATATCATTTTCTGAAATTGGATATTTCAGAAAAGTTGCAATGACAGAAGGCGAGAAATCAATAATATGACCCCGGACATAAACTTTCCCGAACCAGTCGCTAGACTTCAACCGACTGGTCGTTTGAAGATTGCAATAGAACTCTCGCACAAGAGCCGGGAATGCTCGGCGAAGACCAGTGAACAGAAACTCCAAATTAGCACCCTTGATGAAATCCGCAAAGGTTGTACCTTCATAAGATCGCATCTCGAGATATCTTTCCAAGTGAACCGGGCGGAGTTCACACCGTTCCCACCGTTCTTCAGAGGCGAGATCATAGAATTTTGCACTTAAAGCATTTGCGGATAGTCCTTGATTTGCCGAAGAAGATGGTTGACTTGAAGCCAATGGAGCTGAACTGTTGCGCATCACGTTTTGATCAGGGATGGTACCATCAATTATATCCTCGTCGGCTGGAGGAGGAGCTTTTCGTCTCTTGGAAGGTCCGGGAGAGGAAGGGATTTTACGTTTCAAAGTTGCTGAAACATCCTGCATCCCCGGAGACTTGTCGGAAGTACTTGAGTCCTTGGAGAGTGATGAAGCTGACGCACGAAGCAACGAACGATGAGCAACTTCCGGCACTGGAGAATCAACACCAAGAATGATATTCTCAATCTCTTTTCTTGTGGTAGCACTGTTTTTAGGGTTCGAGATTTTTCCTTTGATCGAACCTGTAACATCATCGGCTAAGGAGTCGGCAAACACATTCGTTACGGAGGCAGCCACTGAGGAGAGGAAAGTGGCCTCTAATTCTGAAAAATCTGATCCGGGCTCTATTTTTTCAGCACTCGTGTTGGTCTCAGAATCACCAACGGCATTGTGTGTGTCACCAAGGTTTTCCAAATCGATGGTATCAGCCAGTAATGTCTCCGTAGATGATAAGACCGGAGTAGTTTTGGAGGGTTCAACATTCTCCAAATCTTCGACCGAGATATCCTCAGATGGAAACATGATTTCCTCGGCCCCCTGGGAAGGTAAGAATATTCATTAACAGGTGCGAAAGTACCAACAAAACCAGGAAACACAACACAAGCACATTGAATCATCGAGACATATAAGCCGGAAGAGAATTCTAACGAAGCCGAAGAATAATTCGGGTGAAATCTATTACTCCAAGCATATACAGAGGAAGCCAACACTCCAAAAATCCAATCACATCTGACCGACCAATTCCACATACCAAAGAATCATAATTCCAGAGTAATATATATGACCAAGATTCTTCTCATAGCAGGAGCAAATAATTTCAGCGATATCCAAGAACATCGAACTAGCAATTTCGCATGAACAGAGATCGAATAGAAACCTGAGCTAGAAGAATCCTGCGTTTCTCTGCAAAATCGACCAGTGGAAAGAATTCTTTCCCGTTGAGCTTGAAGTATGATCGAGGAAACCCAGAGTTGATCGGCGAAGGAGTCGCGTCGGGCTGATTCGGGACCGGCGGTGGAGCTGGTTCATCACTCGGCAGCGACGGAGAGGGTCGCGACGAGGAGGAGCTCCGAGATTCCTTCTTCTTTACTTTGTCGACAGGGTGCATGATCCGGGAACCTTTCTTCCCCATTCTTGAGCACGAAATCAAATCTAGGGCTTTGAGAGAATGAGGGCTTTTCGATTTCTGAGGATGAGGGATATATAGAGCACGAATTTTTGGAGAGAATCCGTTGAGAAGGACTCGGCGTGAACTTGGAGCGAATTTGGTGAGCTTCGGGGAAGAAAATCGCGAGGAAGATGGAGAAGAAGGAGGTCGCGATTTCTAAGGGAGAAAAAGAGAGAGATTTTCCTTTTTTCTTTTAATTTTTATCCAAAATTTCTCCATAAGTCACATATTTTTCCACAATAATCTCAACTGATTGTATATTTCCATCGAAAAATAATGAATACAGTTGCAATTGTTTTGACGAACACCAATATTCTGCATGCATGGATCAGATATGAATTTGTAAAATTACAAAACTGTCCTTTTCATGTCATTAACCCAGGATATGATCAAGACTTGGGTTATGACCAGAGAATATATTATTCAGATACGGCAAATTCCAAGCTTACTCCGTAGTTCTTCAAAGCGGGTTGAGTCTAGAGGCTTGGTAAAAATATCTGCTAACTGGTCGGTGGTGCTCACATGTTCAAGAGAGATTATCTTCTTTTCTACGAGATCACGGATAAAGTGATGTCTGATATCAATGTGCTTAGTTCTGGAATGTTGAACCGGATTTTTCGAGATACATATAGCACTTTGATTGTCACATAACACCGTCAATTGTTGTTGATCAATACCGTAGTCACAAAGCATTTGGCGCATCCATAGTAGTTGTGTACAACAACTTCCCGCAGCAAGATATTCTGCTTCAGCAGTAGATAAAGAGATAGAGTTTTGCTTTTTGCTATACCAGGAGACAAGGTTGCTCCCAATATAGAAGCAACCGCCAGTAGTGCTTTTTCTGTCATCGGCGCTGCCCGCCCAGTCAGCATCACTATATCCAAGAAGACACAGAGGAGATTCCCGAGAAAACCAGAGACCATAGTCAATGGTGCTATGAATATATCTGATGATCCTCTTGACAGCAAGAAGATGAGATTCTTTAGGATCTGCTTGATATCGGGCACATACCCCAACACTCTGACAGATATCTGGTCGACTAGATGTTAGATAAAGAAGACTTCCGATCATGCTTCTATAAAGTTTCTGATCAACTGACTTTCCATTCTCGTCTTTCATCAGTTTCTCACTTACTCCCATGGGTGTGCGTACAGATCTTGACGTACTAACTCCAAATTTTTGGACTAAGTTGCGTGCATATTTAGACTGAGAAATAAAAATTCCCTCTGAGCGTTGTTTTATTTGGAGGCCAAGAAACATTGACAATTCGCCAACCATGCTCATCTCAAATTCGGTTTCCATCATGCGAATAAACTTTTTCACCAGATCTTCAGATGTAGAGCCAAACACAATATCGTCGACATAAATTTGTGCTATCATGGTGTGAGATTTAATTCTGAGAAAGAACAGAGTCTTATCTGCTCCCCCACGAACGTATCCAGCTTGTAAAAGATGAGATGTAAGACGATCGTACCAGGCTCTTGGAGCTTGTTTTAAACCATACAGGGCTTTGTTCAGGCGATATACGTACTCTGGTAGAAAAGGATCCTCGAAGCCTTGTGGCTGAGCAACATAGACTTCTTCATTGATGACTCCATTGAGAAATGCACTTTTAACGTCCATCTGATGAAGCTTGAAATTGAGACTGCAAGAGATTGCAAGAAGAAGACGAACCGACTCAAGACGAGCTACGGGAGCAAAGGTCTCGTCAAAATCAATACCCTCTATTTGAGTGTATCCTTGAGCTACAAGACGAGCTTTATTTTTGACAATATTTCCTTCTTCGTCGGTTTTATTTTTGAAGACCCATTTTGTGCCGATGACATTAACTCCACGGGGTCTTTCGACCAGTGTCCAAACATTATTTCGCTGAAATTGACCTAGCTCTTCTTGCATTGCGTTTATCCAAAATTCATCAGTTAAGGCTGCAACAGCATTTTTTGGCTCAAATGTAGAAGTGAAGCAAGAATATCCAGCAAGGTCTCGATAGTTTGGTTTCTGAACTTTTCGTGTCTGGCGATCTTCATGGAGATTTCCAATGACCAACTCGGACGGATGATTTTTCTTGATACGAGAGGATGGTTCACCATGATACTGAGAGGAACTCTCATCAGTTGTCGTAATATCAGAGTCACAAACATTGTCTTCAGAGGTGTTCTCAACATGCTTACTTGGCTGAGAATCTTCATTTCTTGTAATTATCTGTTTATCAGGTAATTCTGTGGAATGAGAGAACAAAAGATCCGATCTTGTAGTATCGACGCTGGATTTTCCTGGAGATCTGGAATCTTGGTTGTGATTTTCGAACTCATCGATGGAGTCATCAACCTTTACATTGATTGACTCGATGATCACCCCTGTTCTCTTGTTGTATACTCTGTACGCACGACTGTTTAGAGAATATCCAAGAAAAACTCCTTCATCACTTTTAGCAGAAAATTTGGTGACTGGTGTTCTGTCATTCAGAATGTAACATTTACTGCCGAATATGTGAAAATAGGAGATATTTGGCTTTCTTCCTTTCCAGATTTCATATGGAGTTTTCTCAGTCATAGGACGATAGTAAACACGATTTATAGTGTAGCAGGCTGTGCTGATGGCTTCTGCCCACCATTTCGGATTTAGGTCTTTGGCATTGATCATAACACGAGCCATTTCTTGTAAGGTGCGATTTTTCCGTTCTACAATCCCGTTTTGTTGTGGGGTAATAGGAGCAGAGAACTCGTGACTTATCCCATGGTCGTTGCAAAATTGAGCAAAGGAACTGTTTTCAAATTCTTTTCCATGGTCACTTCTGATTCGCAAGATTTTGCCGATAGTTGTCTCCTTTTCAGTTTGAAGTCTTATGCACAGATTTTTCTTTAAGAAAATGAACCCAAGTGAATCTTGAGTAGTCATCAACGCAGACATAAACATATTTCTTTCCTCCTGAGCTCGTAATACGGGTTGGACCAATCAAATCCATATGTAGAAGTTCAAGGACACGACTGGTGGTAAACATTTGGACTGCTTTATGAGATGAACGGTGTTGCTTTCCTAGTTGACAAGGGCCACATATATGGTTACTCTGATTGTGGAGAACGGGTAGACCTCGAACAGACCCTAATTTTGCAAGATTGAACATATGTCTGCCATTAACATGTCCAAGTTTTGCATGCCAGAGATTCCAAGTGTCGGTCATTGCACTGAGACATACAGGGTCCTTGGTTAATAAGTAGCAATTGTCAGATGAACGGAAACCAGTCATAACAACATGTTTATCTTTTAAGTCAATAACATAGCATGCTTCTGCAGTGAAGTTGACGTTGTTTCCATCATCACATAGTTGGCTAACACTTAAAAGATTTGCTTTTAGATCTTCGACTAGAAGAACACTACTCAAGTTCTTAACTCCAGAAACATTGAGATCGCCTTTGCCGAGAACTGTACTCTTTTTGCCATCTCCAAAAGTGACTTTTCCTTCGTGACTTTCAAAGAAATTCTTTAAATGATCCTTGTGTCCAGTCATATGCTTGGAAGCTCCACTGTCAAAGTACCATGCCTGATTTATGGATGATCGGAGAGAGGTGTAGGCAACATTGTAGAAGATACTGTCTTTTGGAACCCAAGCAGTTTTCGATTTAGGAATTCGGAAGAGAAGAGATTTTGGTACCCATGCTGAGTGACTTCTGTTAATTTTACGTGCTTGCCTATTCGGAAAATTCTTTTGTACATTCTTCGAGTGTTGATTGTACATTTTTCTACATCTAGCATCATGATGAGAAATGGACTTGCAGAATTCACATCTTTTGGTTGCTTGACCAATTATACCGAACGTGCTTGTAGAATCTCTGTTGTTATCGTTCTCTGTATTATTCCAAGTATCTGACTCCTTTCTGAAAATACGATTGTAGCTTGTACGATTGTATTTGTTCTGGTTATTTTCGCAGGACAATCCTCCTTTTCCTTTCATGAAACCAAGACCAGAACGGTTTCCTGACTGCCTTCCTTGTTCAAGAATATCATCAAGTTTGGATTTTCCAGAGTTGAATTTCATAACTGCTAGTTCCATTGAACTTATCTTCTTGTCCTTTTCAGACGCAAGGCTGTTTGCTTTTGAGAGGCACTCTTTTAGATCTTCCACTTGATGACTAAGAAATTGGTTCTGTCTTTTTAGTTCGCCTTCAGCAATGGACAAGACTAGTTGTTCAGAAATAACCCGTTCTTTGTCTGAATTTACTTGAGCAATCAGAGTCTGATATTTGTTCATAAGCTCATCTAAAGTTATTGACAGATTTTGCTTTTCAGCAATCAATATTTCTTTTTCAGAGGTAAGCTTCTTGCTCAGATTGCATACAAAGATCCATTTGTCGAAAAGAGATTTGAAGGACGTTTGAAGGTCTTCTTCAGAGATGTCGTCATCTGAATCATCAGTGGAGTCACTGTTCTGATCATTAGAGTGATGTGATGCAGTGAATGCTACGTAGTGGCTGACAATTCCTCCTTCATTTTCGTCGTCAGAGTCATCATCACTCCAAGTAGAATTGTAGGATTTTGCCTTCTGCTTCTTCAGTGTGTTCGCGCACTCAGACTGTATATGACCATACCCGTCACATTCTCTGCACTTTATTCCTCTTCCTTTGGCCTTATCATCTGTAGTACGACCATCATTATGACCATGATTGTTGTTTGCATATCTATGGTTGCTGATTGAGTTTCCTTGTGAAGAACCACTTCCTCCTCCTTTAAAAGGTGGTCTCTGAGTGTTAAACTTCTTCAACATTCTACCAAAGTTTTTAGTGAGAAGAGCAAAGTCATCCATGGTTACATCACTTGTATCATCGCCAGGTACATCATTGGTAGAGTCACTTGTTGTATCGTTTCTGTGATCACGTTTGATAGAAGTTTTGAATGCTACTCCTTTTTCTCTTTTTGCTTGAGACATATTCATTTCAAAAGTTTGAAGAGATCCAATGAGTTCATCTAAATTCATTGTGGTTATATCTTTCGCCTCTTCGATAGCTGCAACCTTGGCACTGAAGCGTTCTGGTAATGACCGGAGCGTTTTTCTAACCAATTTTAGATTAGAATACACTTTTCCAAGTTGAAAAGCTTGATTTGAAATCTCGCGAAGCTTTCCGTTGAAGTCTGCAATGGTTTCATCTTCGGTCATACGTAGTTCTTCAAATTTAGACGCAAGCATTTGGAGCTTTGAGGTTCGAACGGTTGAGGTTCCTTCATGGAGGTTTTGCAATGCTTCCTATGCTTGTTTGGCAGTAGCACACGTAGATATGAGTCTAAACTGTCCTTCGTCAACCGCAGATACGATCGCATTTAGTGCACGACAATTTGCTAGGGAAGCGATCTCATCTTCGGTATCCCATTCACTTGGCAGCTTTTCAACCATTTCTCCAGTGGTATTTGTCTTCATAGGAGAAGTCCAGCCATGTTTCACAGTGCTCCAAGCTTTTGAATCAATCGATTGGATGTAAATAGTCATTCGAGCTTTCCAATACGAGTAATTTGTTCCGTCTAACACCGGTGGTCTTACAAGGACTGTATTTTCGCGTGAGCCCATCGTGATTCAAAGAACGCTAAGATCTTTCCGCTGCCTTTGAAATCAAAGAAACACTTTTGCAGCGACAAGCTCTGATACCAATTGAAACGTCACGTTCTTCGGTTATGCGGAAAATAACGATAAACAAACACATGCGAAAGTAAAGAGACACACGCGATGTTTTGTTAACGCAGTTCGATACCTATCTACTCTGCGGGGCCCTCACCCAGATTAATCAACATTGATAATTACAAGATGGACGTTACACAATCGATTTGTTCACCGAACAACAAACTAGACAATACACTCTAACCAGTGCGACCAGCGATGTAACCAGTCCTGTAACCTGTTGATTGTGACGATGACACGGCGGCACGGCAAGCGAGTAAGGCGGCTTCCGGCGAGTGTCGATCAGTGCAGGTGTGCACTACTCCGTTGACGATGTTGAAGTGCTTCAGACTCCTTCAGACTTCTTCGCATGAAGAAAGCGCCAACGAACGATCCACGGGGATTGTGAGAAAAAGGCTAAGGATGCTCTCTCAAGCTCTGTACGTTTTTCTCTCAAGATATGGGTGAATGGATGAACGAAATTGAGAGCCCTAGATCAGTTTAAATAGATCCCCAAAAGCTCTCAACAAGATAACCAATTCTTCCTCATTTTAAGGCTTTTTACTTAGTCTTTCCTTGACTAAGTATTTCCTTAATAATTCGAATTTATCCAGCTCATTTAACTCTGATATTTGACCAACAGATAAGGGAGAACGAATTCCTTAAATATCTCAACCGAAACTGACCAATTCCGCTCTATGGATAAGGAAATCGTAGGTGTGACCGCGCATATGATCAACAATACTGCCAAACATGAAACTGCACTAAACTGTCAAATAAAGACAGTTTTTCAAAAATAAAGGAACTTTTTCCTCTGAATTTTCTCTCAAGGAATCGACACACCCTGTGCGATTTTAGGAGCGAATTATTTTTCTTCTCTGTACCAAGTAATGTCGCATGGAATATGGAGGAGGTGAGATTTTTCTTCTCTGATAGCTTTCTAATAAAGCATGCGAATAAGGTTAAAATTTTAATGTGATCAATATCACATATTTATAGCTAATTAAATCAATTATTTAATTCAAAAACCCTATATTTTCTCCACCATTAAATCGTTGGTTTGTTAAACAAGACCAAGACTAAATCAAATTGTTACCATGCGCATAAGGTTTGAAAAATACCAAAAAAATAAATAAAATATTTCTTCTTTATTTTTCTCTTTCAATTCTCATGAATTAATAAAGTGAGGAAAATATGACACATCACTAAACCTCATGTTTTTAGATTAACCAATAAGAATTAAGGTATTAATTTTCTCTACCTTTTATTCATTAAATTCGCATAAAACATAATTATCAATATAATTATATAATTTATTGTATTTAGTAAAAGTAATTAAAATAAATAACAATTTATTTATTTAATCATGAGAAAATAATTACCATAGTATAAATCACAATTTATACATAAGAGAAAATTTTCAAACCAACTTCGTATTTAAAAATATTTCAATTCAATAATTGAACTTAAAGTAAGATTTCAATAAATCAACTTTACATATTTTTAATACTTATTTTGTTCATCAAAATCTCGTCCGAAAGTCTAACATTGAGACCTCATGGACCCACATGAACGAAGCTTTAGAATAAAGCTCGGACACAAAAGTTCACAAACTTTTCCCGTCTTTTAATTCTTAACATTGGTCGATTCCACTAAAGGACCAATGCTGACAATCTCTAAGTTCATATGCGTTCTTATTTCCGTTTGATGTGATACAACTATTCTTCACACGGTCCGCGGTGTATTTACGATATTACCCTTTGTGTGTATCATTAACTAAGAGGAATGTAAAATTACCGTTTTACCCCTTAGTCATTATTTCATCAACTCCTTTGTTGTTTGTGAATGAGAAAAACATAAAGTGAGATGTCACAACATGTCACATGTTTTATCCAGAGAATATATTATTCAATGAGTACCAGGCCCGGTTTGTTCATTCACACTTCAAAGAACAAAGCATGATGTGATACTAATGTCGTAACATTCTTATAACACAAATTCCATATCTATGAATCACATAATTCAACGAGACAGTATTATGACACCAACCGTCGGGTCTTTGATCCATCATTTGGATCTTGCCCATTGACTAGTCAAGTGTCACAAGAAATTATGTACCCACTTCAGGATTTAGGTAATTACGAAAATACCCCTCGTTTGTGATTTTGAAGCTTCGAGTAATGAAACGGTTTTACCTCGAACTTCAAAGTGTCATAGGTCTAGTTCAGTGTAGGGGTATAACCGGAGCGGATATCCGGTCTTTCGGAACTATCCGAATCCGGATCCGAAAATCCGGATATCCGAAAATAGATATCCGGATCCGGATCCGAAAAACCGGATATCCGGATTTCCGGATATCCGGATTTCCGGATATCCGGTTTTCAAAACCCGGATCCGGTATCCGAATCCGGTTTTGAAACCGGATCCGGATATTATCCGAATATCCGGATCCGGTTTTTATTTATTAAAAAAAAAAGATAAAAAGTTAATTTTAACCACTAAAAAACCCGTACAAGTCTACATATATTTCCCGTTGTCCAAAAAACCGAATAAATCTAATTAGGAACATAAAAAAATAAAATAAAATAATTAAAATATTAAAATAAACCGGGTTCTAAACCGGATCCGGATATCCGGATTTTTAAATACCAAAACCCGAATCCGAATCCGATTTTAAATCCGGATCCGGATATCCGTATCCGGATTTCGGATTCGGATTCGGATTCGGATTTTAAAATCGGATGCGGGTGCGGATGCGGATTTAAAACCGGATTCCGGGTTTTAATTACAGCCCTAGTTCAGTGTCTTCATTAAGACATCAAGAATAAACTCCAGAGTCACAACTCTTAATATCACAAGATCCGGTATCAGTAGTTTATTCAAACAATCATTAATCGGATACGATTGCCCCATCGATCCTAAGATTGCGAACTATTTATTTTAAACTTATCAAGAAGAGGTATCTTGTTAAGTCTGTACTTAACTCTTCTTTCGTTGATGATAGTTTCAGGGCGTAGACATATATGCTTAAACACAAACTTAAATAAATAAGAATGAATATTTATCTTTATTTAATTCTCAGCAAAAGAACATAATCGTATTATTACATCGAGTACTTTATTAATAAACTTAATTATTTGCTAAAAGGTCCTTCGTGTCTCCTTTGTGGGCATAAATCCCAACATTATTTAGTATCATTCAATTATATAACTTATTTATTATTTAAACAAAACATCATTCCATAAAATAATTTAATATATTAATACACATAAGTGGTGACAGTGAGTGGTCACATCACATCAGATCCGGTTCGAGAAGCGTGGGTGTGACAGTCACTAATCCCGTGAGCCACAAGGGTAAGACCGGGTAAGCTGTGCAGTTCCACATCGCCTGGGCAAAGGGATGTGCTGATGGGACGTTCCCGAGACTGTGCAGGTATGGGACTGCACGGTTATCGGAAATCATACAGGAATGGGACTGTATGGTTAAAGAGGTTTAAATGAATTAATTGGTACTACCTATGTCAACAAGATGCATCTTCTTTTCGGTTGCCCGTTCATAGGAACTCCAAAGTTAAGCGTGCTTGGCTTGGAGTAGTACTAGGATGAGTGACTTCCTGGGAAGTTTCTCGGGAAGCGTGCGAGTGAGGACAAAGCACGCTGGAAAGACTCGTGTTGGCATGTGGGGACAGTCGTCGATTCGATTGAGCAGCCGGGGCGTTACAGTGGGATTCCAGATAAGTGGTGACAGTGAATGGTCAAATCACGTCAGAGCCGAATCGGGAAGCGTGGGATTCCGAATAAGTGGTGACAGTGAGTGGTCACATCACGTCAGAGGCGGTTCGAGAAGCGTGGAATTTCGGATAAGTGGTGACAGTGAGTGGTCACATCACGTCAGAGTCGGTTTGGGAAGCGTGGGATTCCGGATAAGTATTGACAGTGAGTGGTCACATCACGTCAGAGCCGGTTCGGGAATCGTGGGATTCCTGATGAGTTTTTTTCTTCTATATATAGTATCTTCCATAAGTTGAGTTTTCCAACAAACACAACTTTGCATCGAAATGTCCGTCCAATCTTCTGGATACTCTCATGAAGAAGACAAAATTCTTTGTCGAGTTATCATGGAGATAGCTCAAGACCCTGTAATCGGTATATACCAATCATATGATACTTTTTGGAGTCGAATTGAAGATAGCTATAACAATGAAAAGAAACAAACTTCGGAGACACGTTCAAAGCGTTCAATCCAGTCCCGAATCCAATTAATTGAGAAAGCTACAAGGAAAATGCGTGCATGCATTCGACAAATTGAGAGCAGAAATCCGAGTGGTGCTTCAACTGAAGATATTGAGAGTATTTTAAATTTTTTTATCCTTTAATTTATTTTTACGTAATTGTAATTAGTTCGGTCGACCTGAAGATGGATCAAGCTAAAGTATTGTTTGCAGAAGATGTAAAATTCAAGAAAGGATGGAATTTTGATCATGTGTGGAACATCATTAAGAATTTTGAAAAATTTCAAGATGGAGGCTCAAGTGCCAGACAAACATCTCGAGGTTCGTGTTCTCTTTCAGAATCCGAACAACAAAATCCTGAATCGGTTAGAAAATCATCTTTTTCTAAGCGACCGATTGGAGTGAAAAAAGCCAAACTAAAAAAGAAAATGGATGACAACATATCGTCCTCCATTAGAATGGTTGAAAAAAAAAGTGATTGAATTCTTAAGGAGATGAGACAAGCAAAAGAAACGAGGGAACGTCTACTGAGAAGTATCAATGAGACTAATAAGCTGAAAAAAGTCAAGGAAGACAATAAAATAATGAAAATGAATTTAGATGCAATATCAGATCCTGGTGTTCGTGCATTGTGGAGAGCTGAACAAGCCAGGGTTTTACGAGAGAGAGAGGAAGAACAACGACTTCAAGCACCATTTCCTAATTCCGATTCATATTCACAATATTTCACCGGTCTTGGAGGACCCGATGCTAGTTTTCCTGAATATTAGTTTATGTGTTGTTATTTTATTTCCAATTTTATTTTGTTGTTGTGTGTTTCTTATTACGTAAATGTCTTTTTTTTTTCTTCAATTTCAATGTTATTGTAATGTTTCCTTTCGTTATTAATATTAATGTTATTTTCTTTCGGTATTAATACTATAAAATTATTGTTGTATTTTTAATATTTAATATGATAACTTTATACTAAGAAATAAAAATATATAAATAATTTTTAAGGGTAAATTTGATATAATTTTACAAATCGGTGTCAATATGTAAACTAAATATTTTAGAAGGACTGAAATATAAATAAATAAAAAAATTGCAGTCATGAACAGTGCCACGCCAAATTTGGCGTGGCACTGTAGCAAATGTTGATTAAACGCCATTTTGGCGTGTGAAATGTTGTTGGGCTGCACAGTCACTCTACACATACTGCATTTGCTTGATATGCAGTAGGGATGGAGATGCTCTTACTATAATATTTTTTTATTGTAATTAATAAACTCACAAAATGCCCAAAAAACACCCAACGTTTATGAAAAATGCACATAGTTTCAGAAAACTATTTTATACTCATTAATGAAATATTTTGGACCATTTTATCCCTAAAAATAAATTCAGTTATTATATTTCGTTTATTTATTTTATATTTGAAAATTATTATTGACCTATTTTGACGGTTGACCCAGTATAATTTATTAATTCATTTAAATTTACTAAATATTGTGTAATTATTCAAAATCTAAAATTTAATTCACCAACAACCTTTTTCTTTTTCCCCCTTTTCTCTTTCGACTTCGACACATTATTTCTCAGTCTCATTTATCACTCGCCGTCGTCCACGGCCTCTTGCCGCCGTCCTTGCATCTTCGCTGGCGTCCTAGCGTTATCGCCATCGTCCCTGCGTTCCGCTGTTGTTCACGCTTTTTGCCGTCGTCCACGCGTTTTCGCCGTCGCCCACTTGTTTAGCCGTCTTCCAAGCGTTCTCGCCGACGTCCAAGAGTTCTCGCCGTCGTCCACACTTGTGTTTTCCGATCGACTTTCTATTCCGTGGTAAAAAAATATGTTTGTCCTAAGTTTGTGTTTCTTTTTCTGCTTTTGATGTTAAGTGTTGTATTTTTCTGGGTTTTGAAACCTTCTACCTCTGAAATCTGTTTTGATTATGATTTTTGCACGTTGATGTATTTCGATTATGAAGATGTTAATGGTATTTCATGGTTGTGTTTTAGTTTGTAATTTTATTTACATATTAAATTGGTAATTTCATTTAAAGTTTACATTAGATATATGTAATCAGTAGACTTGTATATCTATTTACGGAATTGAAAGTTCTTTAAATTGTAAGTGAGTCATGACACTGATATTTGAAAAAATTGTAAATTGGCCGCAGAGGCCGTCGCTGCGGTGCTGGCCGTCGCGAGGAGGATGAGAAGTGGGTCTCGGTCACAAAGCTCGGTCGCCTTGTGTCGGTTAGAGGACCTTCTTCAAGGCCTTCATCGTCGTCGGTGACTTGGCCAGCCATGTCGGGATTGGAGTGAAGTGTAGCAAGGATGCGACGAACGCGATAAGCGGCGCTATCATCCTCGCCAAACTCGCATTGTCGGGATTGGAGTGAAGTGTAGCAAGGATGTGACGAACGTGATAAGCGGCGCTATCATCCTCGCCAAACTCGCATTGTCGGGATTGGAGTGAAGTGTAGCAAGGATGTGACGAACGCGATTAGCAGCGCTATCATCCTCGCCAAACTCGCATTTGTAACTGTAAATAATTTACAGTTTTTTGTACATATATTTACGGTTTTTGTTATTGGTATTGGTATTAATATTAGTATATATTTACAATTTTGGTATTGTTATTGGTTTATATATTTACAGTTTTGGTGAATTTTACAATATTGTAAACATAATACCCAATTCATGAAAGAGAACTATAATTTTCCTAATTCCCTTTCTACAGAATTGAACATTCAATTTATATATATATATATATATATATAAATTTAATATATATCATAAAGTGCCGGTCTCTTTCAAGAAAACAGTACTTAGTACTTACCTCTAAACTCTAATTAAACAGGCCGCTTTTGGCATATTATCAAGTCGGAAATTTCTTGTCTGACGGCAGATTTGGCTCTTGTGCCACTAAATTACAATTCTAAGATGCATAAAAAGAGAATATTAATGAATCCTTTGTGAAACTGGATTTTAAAATACAATTATTTCCAATGAAGAAAATGTAACAATAATTCATGTCATATTCAATTAAGCTTTGGTATAAGAGAATAGAATACAAGCCTAACAATTTTGGTGTGATTTTTTTAATAATATATCGATTATATTTGAATCCTTACTCAACCTCCCAATTCATATAAGCCAAAAAAAAACATATATATATATATATATATATATATATATATATATATTTCCATGGTTGCTTGATGCGGAAAGAAAAGTGCATGTCAACAATTTAGCGGATATCATTATTGCTTTCTTATTAAATTAAGACATAATTGTACTATTTTTTTATAATATAACACTATCATCAAAGTTACAATATACTCTCGCATTATTAGATATATTTAGTATAAGAATATGTAACAATATTAATCAAGTTAACATGTAAATGGAGCACTCATTTATGTCTAATAGAAATTGAACTCGTGATCTCTTAAGTAAAGCTACAATGGAATCACCATTAGACGAAACTTGCTACTAGGCCACATTAGTGTACTCCTTTCCATGGCCAATTCTTTGTTTAAAAACAACAGCATTTATTAAATTCAGAATAGGTTGAGGAGTTCATACTTATGCGATAAAGTCAACCCACATATCAACTTTTAATTTTAAATTTAAATAGCTTTGTAATTTATTTGGTACAATTATAGCCACAATAACATTCCAATACGTAGCTAATTAGCACCACCGATAGCAATAAGACAATAATGACAATTTAACCACGTTGTTACTCAGTCTAATGGTAAATCAACTATTAAGAGAAAGGTCACTAATTATGAGTCAGACCGAACCCGAACTAATTAAACTTTAAAAATAAATAACGACACAACTAATAAACCTAAACGACATAATCCAAACGACAAACTCAATTTAAACATCCTAAATACGTAATTAAATAACAACAACTAAAATAACGACTCTAATAGAATAAATGACTTGATCGTAAACTGCCGGGCAGTATCAATTTTATTATCCATATTTCTTCCTGCAACCACATGAATAAATTGAATAGTTAGCCCGCGTGCATTATAATACCAAAGTTTAAAAAAACTCACAATATTAATTTTCATGAAAAATAATACAAATATCTAAGATTACAATGTTTTTTTTTAGAGACGAGTCACCTTGTTTATGAAGCCTTCTTGGGAGCAGCAGAGGCGGCCAAAGCCGCCGCCTTGTCCGGTCGTAGGTGAGTGTGCCGCCCTGCATACGTGACATCGACCCACTCGGGATCTTCCGTCACCCGCTCCACAGACTTTTCGACGTTGCAGCCCCGGAATGCGCAGATGTAGTATTTTGTCGGGTATTGCTTTCCTTTGCCGAGCGAATCTCCACCGTTGCTATCCCAGTTATATCCATCGACGAAGGTCTCAGCATTGTAAGACGGATGGCGAATTACGATTCCCTGGTTTCTGCTGCACTCCGGATCCGGCACGCAGTATTCTCCGTTCACTCGAGGGTTGCCCATATCTTCAGAGAATACAGAGAGCCTAGGGTTTGGGTTACGAATTCTAAACTTGGTTACTTCCTATCTATCTATATATATAAAGAGAGAGAGACGATTATATCTTAGAGAGACGATTATTATATCTCGGAGTCGTCGGAAATACCAGCTGTTAGGCGGGCGGATAGGGTATTCCGGCGGACATATCCGAAACGCCGGCGGATGGTTGGCCGATGGCCGTCCACCGCCGAGGATGCGCCGCCATGATTAGACTCGTTGACGGAAGTTATATATATATATATATATATATATATATATATATATATATATTGCATTAAAATACCAAAGTTTAACAAAATTCACAATATTAATTTTCATGTAAAATAATACAAATATCCAAGATTATAATGTAGATTTGTCACCTTGTTTGTGAAGCCTCCTTGAGAGCAGAAGATTCGGCCAAAGCCGCCGCCTTGTCCGGTCGTAGGTGAGTGTGTCGCCCTACATACGTGACATCGACCCACTCGGGATCTTCCGTCACCCGCTCCACAGACTTTTGGACGTTGCAGCCGCGGAACGCGCAGATGTAGTATTTTGTCGGGTATTGCTTTCCTTCGCCGAGCGAATCTCCACCGTTGGTATCCCAGTTATATCCATCAACGAAGGCCTCGGCATTGTAAGACGGATGGCGAATTACGGTTCCCTGGTTTCTGCTGCACTCCGGATGCGGCTCGCAGTATTCTCCGTTCACTCGAGTGTTGCCCATATCTCCAGAGAATACAGAGAGCCTAGGGTTTGGGTTACGAATTCTAAACTTGGTCACTTCCTATCTATATATCTATATATATAAAGAGAGAGAGAGCGTGATCGGTTCATACCTTCTGAGAATACAAAACTTGCAGAGAGGCTAGGGTTTGGGTTATACGAATTCTTAACGTAGGTCACTTATTTATTTATATATGTATATATATAGATAGATAGAGACGATTATAGTTGACTTGTTTTTCTCAGAGTCGTTGACGGCTAAGTTATGTATATATATATATATATATATATATATTGTATTTTTTAATTTCTTTTTATAACTGAATTGAAACTGTTTTATTAATAAGTGGCTTTTAAAGTAGTATTTTTTTAATTATTATTGTAAGTAATATCGCATGGTGAATTGAAACTGTTTCAATTAGTTTTATAAATTGAATCTGTATAACTATTAGTAATTAAGTTTATTAGAAATCATCCGTTGATCCGTATAATGGTAATTAATCAAATTGTTATCAATAAAATAGTTTTACATAATTAGTACTTAATTAAACGATTTTTAAAGAAGAACCCGAACCCCGGGCCCGGGGATCATGCTGGGGCCTAAATTAATAAGGTATCTAATTAAATATATAGAAATTAAGATAACTTTGTACAGAAATATATGAGAAGGTAAAAAAGTGAATTAAAAAAAACTATAAAACAAGATAAATATCAGTTGGTTAAATTTAATACTTTTTTATGACCACAGGCTTTATTGTGGGAACTCAAAGGTGATAAATGGCAAAGCCGAGACTGTGAAGGCATGCGATGACCCGCATAACTACGTGAGTTGGGATGGCATTCATGCCTCCGAGGCTGCAAATAAAATCGTCACTCCCAGGGACACCTGCTCAGGATCCCCACATCGGTCAACTGAAAACTCACTTCGGAGCAAACCACCCCAAAAATCAACGGGATCTTGTCGGGCCCACACCCTTGGAGGCACAAAGTCAGCCATCCATGGAATACTAACTCATACTTCAAAATCTACGACGATTACGACGATTGACGGAACTATCATTGGCAACAAAATATGTCATCCATACTGACAGAGTTTAACAAAAGTCAACAAAAGCCCGCCACATCAGCAAACGACATCGGGCCAGGCCCAACATCTACAAAATGGGCCTCTTTAATGTTTGATCCAAAAAACGGCATCAACAACTATGTATGTAATATTATTATTTTTACATCGAATTATTAATTTATATATAAGTTGAGACCTATATACTTCTAAAAAAATATTATCTTATAAATTTAAGGAATTATTAATTTATCTAGTTTAGCCAAAGTCGAGACCGGACAAAATTATTATTCAATCGAGGTTATTAATTTATCGAGGTTCTACTATATGTTATGATCTCGTTGGCGGCCTTGGAGGATGACTACCCGGACACCCTAATGATTGTCGGGACTCGGGGCCTTCTTGGCAAAGTGGTACGGGGACCGCCTAGAAGTTTCCCTTAAGAAATCACAGGCCCTAGAGGCATTCCCGAGAGGAGCGGTAACAAGATATTATACACGCCGTATCAGTCAACCTATATCTTTTTTTTGAATAGTCAACCTATATCTAAAACAGTTTTAGATTTAAGATCGTTACACAAGTGCCGTATCATCAAACTGTCATCCAAAGTCTATATACTTTACAAATATAAATTTCAAAATTCATACTTAAAATATGCATAATGAGAAGAGATGATTTATTTAGTTTTTGTTTGTGTTAGTTCCAAATACCTAATCTAGAATTGGTGCAAAAGTTATCAAAACACCGTATGAACTCCAATGCCTTTACACTAGTTTCACCCCAAACTTTTAGAAAACCTCCAAATGTACCTAATTTTTTTTCTTTACATTGTTTATTTTTCATATTTTTTTAATTTTTTTTTTACTTCTGAATTTGGCTGAAAAATGTCCACAGGATAATGAACTAATCGACAACGAAACGCAAGATTGTTTTAGCACTTTTCAGATGTAATAATCCGTTTTACGTTGTATTTTTTGACTTCCGAGTCTTAAGGCTGAATTACTGTACTTTTTATTTTCGACTTCCATGTCTTTGGTTGAGTAAATGGACTAAATAGAAAATAACATTTTTAATAAAAAAAAATTAAAAAAATTGCCGCGTGGCGGACTTCAGGCAACAACGAGATTTTCCCTATATATAATAAGTAATAACACCTAGTTTATTCCAGTTTCACATATTTCATAGTTCCCTCCAAGAAAACGAAATACTTTCTCAGAGAACTTCGTTAGCAACCTCGGGCATGGTCCGGTCACGCTTCCCGCCAGGAGAGCGGATCCTCGTAAGGGCGCTTGAGGAATTCAAGGATATGGCTGAATGCATATCGGGTTCCGTAATCTCTCAACTGCCGGTGTCGGTTTGCATTTTAACTCCCGAGCCATCGGTGCGCTTCCGTCCTACCATGGCGATGACCTGTCAAGAATTCATGGATATAGTTGAAAGGTTAACTGGCCAACTTTGTTCGTCTACTTTCCCGGCATCACCCACGGTTGCTATTTCGGCCCCAGATTCAGAAGCTTTACCAGAATCCCTCTCCATTCCGAATTCGGCGCTCGTTCCAGCGGCTTCTAGTTCTCCGTGTATTTCAAGATACAAGAAAATGAGGTCTTGCGCTCTCGATCAACCGGGTTCCAGTACTTCCCTAATCGTTGTGCCTGAAACCTTGTTGCCGGGGCCATCCGGCGGAGACCACAATTTCATGGCTGAAGATACGCTCTTGCTAAACGAGAATATTTCTGGACTTCTTGATGACGGTTTAGACGCTGGATTTACCGAAAACCTGAACACCGTCGATTGCGGTTTCATGCAAGAACCAGGATATACAGAAAACCCGGATATCGTCTATGATGGTTTAAAGCATAAGCCAGGACTTATCGAAAACCCGAGGCCCATCAATGGTGGATTTGTGCATAACCCCGGATTTACTGAAAACCAGAATCCAACAGATCCCGCGGAGCAGAGAGCCGAAAACGTGAACACCGCCGAAAACCTGAACTACGCTGCTAATCCAACAAATCCCGCAGAGCAGAGAGCCGTCGACGAGCATTTCGATCAGAGTATGATAGAGATCTTTGGAAACGAGATCTCCGGCGATGTTTGTCTCGCTCCTGCAACTCCCGGAAAGCTTTTGTAATGTGTAAGTTTTAGAGTAATCTCGTGCTTTTGTAATACATGCACATGATGATTAATGTACATGATGATTAGTTTTGCATAATTAGAACTCATTGCGTATCAGCTTTGCTAATTTGCTCATTCTCAATTGGTTGGTTGATCTTGTTCTGGTTTTTCTTTGGTACATTCAAAGGTGAAAGATATATTTTCTTCAGTCAACCATAAATGTAGTAACTATGCTATTTGAGAGTATTAATCACGATCTGGCATGACAGTAATTAAAACTTAGCAAATTTTAATCATGATGTACATGTATTAATCACGATCTGGCATGACAGTAGTTAAAACTTAAATAGTATCAAGTTCGTAAATGACTGTTTTCTCCGTGCATGCGCAACGAATACGATCATAAATTTTCAAATTTTTAACGGAGAGAATGTTTACTGCAGTAGTTGAATACACAACTCCATGCCCTGAATTCTATACATCACGTTCGAGTTTCGAACTAGTTTTACCGGCATTTTCAAAAAATGTTCCACCAATTTGCTATTGTGTATATAGCAAGGATAATCTCCCCAACTCGATCGATCCACCACGAGTATTTATCGCCCAAAACGGCACAAACTAATCCCACGACATTGCCCCGATGACATCTTCTCCGCCGGTTCGTCTTTGATTAACTCCTCCACTTAAAATATAATGAATAATTAAGTGAGACTACAATCACTCACATAAACATAAAGGGTCAATCTTCCCTATCCGGGCCAAGGAAGAAGCACAAAAGCTACTGAATGCACACATACGGGTGCAAAATTTGAGGTTGGACACGAAATACGAAATGATAACGACACGATTTAAACGAGTTTGGGTCGACCATAAATGGATCTGGGTCCAAACGTGTCGAGCACGGCTAACACAATTAAATAACGGGTAAACACGATACGAACACAGTAACACGATGGGACCCAATTAGACACGATTGAAGATCAAAGTTAAATTTATGCATTTTATATTTGTTATTAAGTGTTCTAATACATTAAAATTTTAAGCAATTGAAAATAACCCTTTAACCAAACATTTGGTACTTGTGCGGCTATTTCACTAATAATAATAGACAGATGGATGTACATCTACATTTGGCCAACCATTTAGTATATTTGCCGATGAAAATAATCATAAGAATCTGTAGCTATATACGATTAAACGACAAGCATATGTATTTTAACCGATGAAAATGAACATAAAAATACGAAGCTATATTTGGCCAAACATTTAATACTTGTGCCGCAATTAGGCCGAGAATTAATGTTCTATTATACAATTTTGCTCAATTCATCCTCGTTGAGAAAAGGATGCACTACATACATACAAAAAGACCCCTTCATCTTACACACTACAAATCACAATCGCCCCACTTCTCCGTCGCAAAAAATTAATTTAAAAAGAAAAAAGAATGATCCAATGCCCTCTTCCCCTACCGCGAATTAATATGTTCATCGAGAATCCCCCGTCGACATCGTCGAATTCAAGCTCGCTGCCACCTCGCCCTCCAGCGGAGGCTTCACATATTTTCCAATGACCTTTTGGCGGGTCCGGCGCCGAATCCGATCCTGCTTCTCCTTGCTCTTCTGCTTCCGCCGCTCCTTCTGGTGGAGGCGCATGCTCTTCTCTCTCTCGAAGACACCCTGCCAAATCACCTCTCCGGTGGACGGCCACAGCCACCGGACTCCGGCGCGGCGGTCGGTGTCGGCTTCTTCGGCCAAGTCCTCGTCCATGCTCTTCAGGATCGGGAAGGAGAACCATTTCACCCACATGTGCCCTCTCCGGCCTTTAAACGCGTGCTGTTCTTGCATGGCTCCGGTCTCGGGGTTCACGTACACCATTCTCCGAGCACTGTGGTAGGCCCATACGTTGACTAAGAGCTCGAGGAGTCTGGAATAGCAGTGCTTATCCTGAAAAATATACGATTCCGCAAAGCCAATTCAGCTGAAATGCGATAATATGAAGTAATTGACAATTTTGCCCTCCAAAGCCAACACGTGAAGGTTATTGTGATCCTTTAATTTGTTCAAAATTGTTACCTTTGAGAGACTGAGAAGACAGTGTCCGCTTGAATGGTGTTCTTTGTACATTTCAGAATCCAAAGCGTCCACAAATATTCTGATATATGTATAAAAAAATAGTAAGAGAGAAGATTTACGAATAAACATTCGGAACATTTAACCATTCCATTTCCAATCCATAACATATTAATCAATTCGATCCGCTAATGGCTGAAAAGATCAATCAGTGTTCGTCCAAGTTTCTTCTCTTTTTGCCAAGTACATATTTCCGGCAAGTAGTCGTTACCTGGAGAACATTACAAACTCGAGGAAGGACCTCGTCGGCATGACCCAGCTGCTCGAGACCGACCACGTGTCACCATCTTGAGGCATCGGAGGCAAAGATTCCAGATCCTCTTTTAAGCCGTACATCTTCTTCATGGCCTCCGAGAAGGCAAATCTTCATAACCATCAACAAAAATAATTACGAATGAACAAGCAAGAAGAAAAAAAGTAAATGCAAAACTACATGGATAATATATTTACTTGCAGTTCCCAGCGTTTATAGAGTCGCAGAAAGACCAGAAATCGAGCCGCAAAGGATTTCGAAGATCCGTGTCCATTCGGACCCAAAAGTAGAGCGCATTGCCGTGTTTCTTCGATTGAACGGAGTGTAATAACGCCTTTTCAGCAACACCGGATAAAGATGCCTGCTGTAAATGCACACTGTTAATTGCTCAAAAAGGGAATATCATTACACGATCACAATCACGGTTTCAGTTCTCTTTCAAACTCACACACTGAGCAAAGTTAAAAAGGATATAAAATAGTTATAAAAATTAATTCCTCAAAAACAATGTATTAAAAACTAAACACGCGGGAAACTGTACAAAACGAGCCCTAAGCTTTTCGGAAAGGTGATAACTAACTAGTTACGAGAAAGGCATACCATCCTAGCTGTTGCTCTCCATGAGCCAAATCCAATCCAAGCATTTCTGTGTACCCTATCAATCCGATTCGCGAGTGCAAAGAAAGCTCCGAAGTCGCCGAGAACGTCTCTGTAGTAAGTGTTACTGAGAAGCGAAAGACGAGAAGGTGCATCTATATCATCAACCCCGGGTCTTCGTCCTTTGGTTGACTACAAAAAAATTGGTCATTCATCAGTCTAGGAAATGGAAAAGGTTGACTAAAGCTTAGAAGGTCAACCAATTGATTAGATTAACTCACCAAACCGATTCCACGATAAAGAGAAGAACTGTGAAGGAAAGGCCAAGCTCCTTCACCGAAGTAAGGCTCGTATATACAAAGAGGCTGGCCTGTTCTTTCGAGCTCGCCGTCATCTCTCTCATGCAAATCGTTCTTCATCCGATCGGCTCTTTTTGCGATTCGGTACACTTCTTCCCAAGTTCCATGATACTGCTCGGTTCTGTCCTTAATCTGAATAAAGTTTCAGACTACATACTTTAGACAAAACCAATTTTTAGAAAGGGTTATCGACGGCAAACATACTTAAGTTGTTGCAATTGGTGTACTTATCCACCCAACTTATTGACAGCAAATATTCCTAATTTTGGAAGTTATACACCCGGATTATGTCCAAATTTGAATACAGCTTCCAAAGGATGCTACAAGTATTGGAACTTAGTTACATCTGCCATCGATAAATTAGTATTGGCGTACAAGTACATCAACTGCATAACTTAGAGGTACATTTGCTGCAATATCCCTTGTTTGAAAACACATGTTTCATGTCCTTACCTCGTCGTCCTCTCTTCTTTTTCTAGCATTGGCCGTTTGAATCGCTTTTTCATCTTGCCATATGCTATATATAAATGTATCCTCTGCTGCAACTACCGGAGCAGATTTCTCTAGTTGTGTCTGATTCCATTGATCCTCTATTCTATCCAAAAATGCATCGCCTTTGATAGCCCCGTTCGAACTCGTTGAGTTCAAAACTGAGTCCAAGAGATGCCATTGCCATTTTTCTTTAAGGTTGAGAGGAATTTCGGAAACAGCTTTGGGGAGTGCGACTTCTGACGGGAGTCTGAGAATGTTTTCAAAGAGCAACGCGTATCCCTCGATGCATTCCGACACCATCAGGTCTTGTACGGTGCCTCTTCCTACGGATGCCACGCGGCGAGCTTGTGAAGATAACTTTCCTTTTGTTATCACTTCTACAAGAATTTTTGCTAAATTATCGACATTTCCCTTCGGATATATGTACCCATTCACCCTATCAGTGACCTAATTAATAAGAAAAATTAAATTAAGAAACGATGAGATAGACCAAATCTCTCTTTAAATTTCTAATAGCAGTAGATAGCGTACATGTTTTTTAATTATGGCGAGATCAGGAGCAACGATTGGTTTCTCAAGGGACATGGCTTTGACCAAGATGTCTGGAAATGATTGTTCTTCAAGAAACGATCCGTACAAAATGACATCAGATGCGGTAAGAATATTGTCTGCATCCAAATTCACCGGAAGATGCTTCACAAAACCACTCGGGTACTTCAATTTGTAAGCAATGGCCTAGGAAGAATTAACAAGGCTATTAGGCACTGATGGTTTTCTTTTTCTTTTTCTTTAAAGAATTAAATTAATGCCCCCTGAATTTTGCTTGCTGATGCACTTTGCTACATGAACTTAAGGTTTTAGCAAATATGCGCCCTACAGTTTAAAAAAGGAGCACGTTGGCCCAACAGAAAAATGACAAAAAATGCGCAACACTCACCTTATAGTATTTTCACCAATTTTATTATTTTCTGGGACCTTCGTCCTACTATTCCTCGAGTACTAGACTTCCTGAGTGCTTCAGTAACTAGTTGATAAAAATACTTTCGAGTTAGTATGAGTTGCGCACAAGTTAACATTTCCGTCATTTTCAACACGTAGGGGCAATGTGCTACTTTTTTGAAAGTTTATGGGGTCTTGCTGCCAAAAATTAAGTTTTGGGGCAAAGGGCGCAGAAATTCAAAGTTCAGGGGGCATTAGTGCGGAATACTCAATTAAAATTGAAGTACTGTTTACCGAGAAGCTAACCTCAATGGCGGAGCTGTAATTACTTGTTGAATAGCCACTCAAAACAACGAGTTTGAGATGTGAAAATAAATTATTATCCAACGAGAATTCTTGCAAAACCGGCAATAAAGCGCGTAGAACAATAGAATGCTCCAACCACAAACCCCTGTACAATATTTCACTTCCGACGACTGTGATGACAACATCCTGAGGATCATAACCCATATTAAATCGCACATAATCTCGTTCTGATGTTATGGAATTATGATTCTTCCACACTTCAGCGGGAGAGCCTGGGATGACGAAAAAATTTCCCGTATCAAATATAGAGTAGATCATCTGCAAAATTAGAGATGAATCTATTAAGTAATTATGTGATAACAGAAGAAGATGACCGGAACACCGAATTTCGACCAAAATAAATTAATATTTTGGTCAAATTCAACAAAATTAAGCTGGATAAATGTATTGAAACCGGGCATCGATTATGTCATATTTGATAATTTCATCATTCAGTTTGGCTAAGAAAAGTGGTCATAAGCGATTTAATCATAAAAAAAAAATCTATAAAAAAAACACCCATTGTTTTTTTTTTTCGAATATAGCGTGCATGAACAACGTCAATACAAATAAGCTAGGTCAATGATATTACCGGAAGGACGTGGTTTGGAAAGATGACAACATTAGTACGGTTGAAAGCTCTCTTCCAATCATTTAAAAGTTCGGTTTGCTTCTTCGAAGAGTACTTTCTCGAACGAGTACCGAGCGATCTATCGTGGATCGTCCATACAATAGGTACCGACTTGAAAGGTTCCTGCACAAAACTGTAACAAGTAAAAATTAAAAACCACTAATCATAAGCGATTTGTATTTCATTTTCTACTATTAATAACTTTCATAATGACCTACTAAGAATGCACGTCGGACACTAATTATTATTTCCAATCGCTAAAATTATGAAATTGAGAAAAAATTACCAGGAAAAAATGCCTTTCGCTTCGATAGAATTTACAAGTATCCCGTCATAGCTGCAAAATGTAACCATATTATAAAACATCTGAAAAATGAAATTTAGGACCAAAAAAAACGATCAACAAACACATACTTTAACCAGTCCACCATAACCGCCGACCGGTCACATGTTTGAACAATGCTAACCGCGTTTCCCAAATTTTTCCATACATCAAGCATAGGTCCACCTTCAAGTGAATAAACCTGAAGAATATAATTTTTTAAATACCCATATTAATTAAATTGTTAATTTTTCTACAACGCCTTTATCGAAATTTAACGTAACAAATCCGAAATCACACCAAGAAATTTGGCAAATTGGCATTGCCTCTTACAAAATTAGTACATTAAGTAAAGCTTTATTCAAGATTGGAAACTAGAAAATCGACTTGCTTTATAAATAAGAATAATTAAAGTAAAATCATTATAATCTCCAAAAAAAATATTTTTTTTTTTTTATAAAAAAAGATTACCTGAATTTCATAACCAATCTCCTGCAATGCAGCTACAACAGTGACCATCATCAATTGCTGTGAGTCAACCATGAGATCTGCGAAAATCTTCAGTGGAAATGAACTGAAATCAGCAAACCATAAATATATATATATATATATATACATGTATATGTATAATTGAGATTGTATACCAATGCAAGTTGAGGCTTCCTGTGAGGATAACGAAGACTGGTTCTGTTCAGAGCTTGAGAAGAAGAAGAAGAAGACGACGACGAGAAACTGACCAACTCGCTCTCTTCTCTGCTGAATTTCTCCAAAACCTTGGACGGTTCGAATCTAGCTATATCTTCTCCGAAATCCAGAATTCCGTACTCCCTCAGAATCGCCAAATCCGCGGGGCCGAATCCCGCGTCGGACTCGTGCTTGTTCGCCGGGCTCTGGTCGACGGAGCCGGGCAGGAAGAGCATGGAGAAAAAGAGCAGAAGGAGGAAGATGAGGACCGTGCAGCTCCATTGGAGGTAGTCGAGCTTCTGGAAGAGGAAGAACCTGGAGAACCTCGATCTCTGCCTCTGCAGGAACGGGTTCCGCGAGGCGCGGAGGGCGACCGAAGCCGGGTCTCTCTTCGAGCCCGCGAACCCACTTTCCAGCGAACCCATCTTCAGCTTCCCATCGAAGAGCAAGAGAGCTCGGAGTTCGCGAATTCGATTCGATTTGGGAAATGGGAATCGGATCAGTACTGAGCTTGTCGCAGTGGATTCAGCTGAAGCGTGGACTCTCTCAATCGAAAGCTCTCTCTCTCTCTCTGTCTCTCGGTTTGCTTGTGAAGAGAGTAAAAAGGGAGGTCTCTGTGAGTCTAGAGAGAGAGTGGAAGAAGAGAAGAGAGAAACTAAGAGAGAGAGAGAGAGAGAGAGAGAGAGAGAGAGATTTTAGGATGTAATTTTATTACCGAATTAATTGGACCGAAAATGAAAATATATATATATATATTTTATTAGATTATATTGTTTTGTGCTAAAAACATGGCTGGATTGAGCAATTGACCGAATTGTCCGAAAGGAAAAAATTAATATAATTATTTATATTTATTAGAGATAATTGTGGCAAAAGTAGTAAATCTATATTGCAATGTATTTACGAGTTTTTAATTACGCTGGTTAAATACTCATATTCTGTTGATCTTGTTATATGTGGTCCATTCATGTTCAGGATTTAATAATTATTTCTTTCACTTTTTAAAATCTCGCGTGATAAATACGTCAATTTGAAGCATATTTTCGCAAAAAATCACGTAATATTAACGGAATTATACGAGACAAAACCAATCAAAAGAAAAATATCACAGTTTTAGGTATTTAACAATATATCGCTTTATTTTGAAGAATTTCATATACTTTTATCCAAATTATCCTTATTTATTGTTAATTTATATCTGTTCACCTAATATTAATTTTTCGTATTTTTTTTGCTTGTTGGTAAAGGATTACCTTCTTCGTTGGCATTCATTATATTAATTGCATAATCTTATTTGTGTAAAAATAAAGCCAAAGTACCCATGTGATCTTTTTTTCTAATTTGGAGTATCATGGTAATTAGATGGGGTTGACTTTTTTCTTTTTTGGGTCGTGTTAATTTAATGTGATGTACATGCATGATGTATCAATGTATGACACGTAATTAGTTTTTTATTTTAGTTTTAATTAGCACTTAAAATGGATGAGTTTACGTAATATAAGTACAATTTATATTCCTACACATCACTTACCTAAATTGTGTAAATCATAATTAAGATTTAGACAGTCTTTTCATGCAAATGGCATGACGTTGATCAAGAAAGTTGGCATTGGCTCCTAATTACCCATTTCAATTTCATTTTTTTTTTATCTTCAAAAGTTGGATCATCGGACTATATTTTTTTATTTTTTTTGTAAAATCCGAAAATTAGTAATGCTAGTTTTAGATTTTTCGAGAACTCCATTATAGTGATCAATTAATAAAAATGTATTCGAGTGAGTAAATCATGTATTCTGTTCAAATTATTTTTACGTAAATAAATTTTGTGTTAATATTTTAAAAGAGTAAAAAAATGTGTTTTTATTTAAAATAAAAAAAATACTTTCTAAAAGTGGAAGATGGGTCATTATATTATGTAATTGTGCTAATTGACATTTAAGCGCGTAAAGAAAAGACGTCTCTTATGACTTATCTTGCTTAAAACTCATTTACTCATTTAATTTCATAAGGATAGAAAATATGTATATGTTTGACTTGTAGTAAAAATGACTCATAATAAATGCGTAGCATGAATTATTTATGTAAATAAATACGGGATAATAATATGACCATATATGGCGTGTACTTCAAGGGAAAATTAAATTTTGAAATTTTAAAAAGAAAAAGAAAATGCACTCTCCTTATTTACACTGAATCTAATTATTATTTATGAAATTCCTACGTAATGAATTGTTTGTTACCTTTTGCATTTATTGATAAAAATCTCTTTTAGGTCATAAACAAAAAATAAATCTTAAAGTAATATTCTTAATTTAATTGGAGAGACGAGAGGTGGAGAAAGAGTTACAACTTTTAACTTTGTGTGGTGGTGGTACTTCAAAAGAAAGAGAAATATGTGAGGTTTATTAATTATTATTACTATTATTAGGTAGGGATAATAGCGGCATAAGTCCTCAACCTTTACTCAAATAGGGCGGCATAGCCCCAATCTCATTTAATAGCGGTATAAGTATCAAAAGATGATTTCCGTCCATATTTTACTAACGGAAGTAGTCAACGTTTGCGTGGTCAGCTTCTCGTCAACGTGGACGCCACGTAATCGACATGTTACCATACATGTCATCCTCCATCACCATTAATTTTGCATTAAATTTGAACCCCTCCATCACCACATGCGAGGGCAATGGTTCGAATCCCTCCATCACCATTAATTTTGCATTAAATTTGATGACACGAGGATGACGTGTGTGGTGACATGTCGGATTACGTGGCGTCCGCGTTGACGAGAAGCTGACCACGCAAACGTTGACTACTTTCGTTAGTCAAATATGGACGGGAATCATCTTTTGGTACTTATACCGCTATTAAATGAGATTGTGGCTATGCCGCCCCAATTAAGTAAAGGTTGAGGACTTATGCCGCAATTATCCCTTATTAGGCACGACATGGCAATTTAAATCATCGTAGAAAACTTAGTACATTAATACGATTTAATATTTAGAACTTAGTACATTAAACAATAAATATGAACCCTTATGTTCTAATTTTATCCAATTTGTTAGAACGATATTTCTCCCGCGTCCCCGGAGTCTTTATGGTGTAAAATTTAAATAGAGGACGTAACTTTTTTCTTCTTCTTTTAATTCCAAATAAATTTGAATTTAATGTTAATTGTAAAAAAAAATCATATTTATATTAATTATTTGAGTAAATTGAGATTAGATGGTCCAAATTAATATTTTTTTGTGATATTTTCAGGGATCCACCCATTAAAATTAACAAAATAATATGTGACTACACATCTCATCAATAACGTCAATTATATAAAATTTCGTTATCTTTGCCGAGTTAGTTTCTAATGCAAACATAAACACTTATCTGATCTCAATTAATAGAGAAATTCGGTTGACACCAACAATTATTAAAATTAATAAAAAAAAATCGGACCGGAATCTGAGTTCCGAGTTTGCTCAACAATGTTTTAAAGATAAATAATAGTTCAGTACATTGAAAGAAAAAAAAAACACACACACAAATAACACACTCATGAAACATCTTCATCATTCTATTAAAAGATACAATTCACATCCGATTAAAAGTCCATATTTATCCTCAATGATAATTAGCAATAAATAGTCATAGCATATAATAGTGTAAATCTAAACAGCTGGATTGATTAGTATAGTATGATAAATCCATTTTATTCCTTTAATAAGATGTTAATAAAAGTAATCCACTTACAGCTCGGAGAATGAAAATCACACATGTGAACCGACAAAACATAATGGACTCTTACTTGACAAAAATCCGTTTTTATTTTGCAAATCAATATTTAAAAAAAAAAATACTAAGTAAATGTCTCAGCTTTCGCTTCACATTTGATTAAATATTATGATCAAAACAGACTCAGAGAAGCTTTATTTTATATTATTGATTCTTCGAATAGCAAATCAATAATGGCGATCCCGATGGAATTAAAAATAACATTCCAACAAATTAACCACAGGAATTCTCTAGTTTTTTGTTTGTTTGTTCTTCAATAATGATTATTAAGCTCGAGACATCATTTTCATAGAAAAAGCCCAAGCTTAATATGGGATTAGTAATGACTATTTAATACCCTTATCTTTTGACAAACTCCAATAGAAACTGGAAAATAATATGGGATTATTAACACTATCGAACCTTATTTAAACAATATATTGATTTGGTGATTTGGTCTTTGGTAGAAATTAAATAAACGACTCTTCATTTTATAATGGAGCAGAAATAGTCTATTTATATATATATATATATATATATATATATATATATTTGTGTGAATTTAGTCTTTTGATCGAAAATTAACAAAAACGTTACATATATTTTATATAAATATCTAAAAAAATATTTAGAACTTCTTCTACTTCACCAAATAATAGTTTCAAATATTTGTATGTATTTTTTTTAAAAAAAAAGTGTTAATTATGCCAATTGACGGTAAAATAATTAAGTTCACACAAAAATAATAAAAATAGTTTTTAAAAAAATTAGAATAAAATAAAATAGTCAAATATATACTAAAATTATTATTAAAAAAATATATGTTGAACAAAAAAGACTAAACACGCACATCTCTCGTAAAAATTAAGCTAATAGGCCGAGAATATAAAATAGATCTTAGGGCAAGACTTAGAGTCAATAAAATACTTAATCCTCAAAATATTTTGCTTGCAAATTATTTTTTAATTTCATTTCTTTTGCAATCAATTGAAAATTTGATACACAATAAACCGTTTTAGGCTAGGTATTTTTTTTTAACAAAAAAAAAATATTACCATTGAACCTAAAAATTGTCGCATATCCTTAATATCACTGCACTCATTGGTAAAATAAACTTAATGTTTACACGAAATTCAACGGCAATATGTACATCAGAGATGGTGGTAATCAATAATGAATTAAACAGATTTTTTTTTTTTTTAAACAAGCAATTTATAACATTTACTAAATAATAATATATATTTTTTGTACCAATAATTCTTCTATTTCACTTGAAGTTGCTTGCCGACACTCTTTCTGATAATAATAGCGTTTGTAGTCCAACGGTTAGGATAATTGCCTTCCAAGCAATAGACCCGGGTTCGACTCCCGGCAGACGCATTTATATTTTATTATATTTTGTTTGAAGAAAATCATGTCTAAGTAGGGAATAGAAACTACACATGTTTAACAAGATATTTGTAATATAAGTAGTGATCCGGTTCCGCTAATGTCACAGGAATGTCTTTCTCCCGAGATACATATGAATAATTAATTATTAAATATTTTTATAACTTAGAGTCGTATATATGCCTTTAAATTAAGTGACATTAACTCGATATAAACGAAATTAAGCCTCAATATTGTTTATTGACTTTTGAATACTAACGCCGTTAAAAAGAGAGAAGGATAGTATGTCAGCACATATTGGGTATTAATGCCACAAATATCCCTTGGTCAGATAAGATTTTTTTAATTTATTCCTGAATTTGTTAATGCACTTCTCTCTGACTTATCATTTGAAGCCTTTGGTGATTGGGGGTAATTTGGAACAATATTGTGTATAAAATGGAGAATTTATGGTTATTTCTTCAAGACTCCTTCCATAAATAAGGCAAGAAAGAAATACGTATCTGATTCATAAACTGGCTATAAACTATTGAACTATTGAATTCACTGATAGTATGGGCCATTTAATTTGAATCATTCTACAAAAATCATTGAAACCAGAACAAAATGAATCTTCCCGTATTCGTAGTCGATTTTTCATTTTGCGAAGATCGGAAAGAGTTGTTTTGATGCACGTTCTTCTTTTAAAAGAATCTTCTTCAACTATAAACTTAGCTTTCAGCCCCTAATCTTCCGATGGGGGACTTGGCCGTGTGATCGTCGACCAACCAGAGACCGAAGTCTTTGAATCGCTTAATCTTCTTCTCGAAGCCTGTGATGTAATTGTTGTGGATAATGACGTGCTTGCCCTTTGTATCTTTCACCCATGTCTCGTTCTTGAAGTATAATCCCCCGCTCGGAAATGCAGCCTGGGGAAGCAGATACAGATCCACCTGCAATTTTTGTGAACACGGTTTAATTCTCGTTGGGATTTTTTTGAAGATCAGATCAAGAGACTATGAAGAAAAGATATCACACTAAATGAGCTATAACAACATTCGCACCGCCCGGAACCGCAGCGAAGTTCAGCAAACTTGAATTTTTGAAGTTTGTATAGTCTCTGTTTGCAACTTATTATTATTATTTAAATCAATATTACCCCGACCTTGTCCAATTGTCTCATTTAATTCCTTTAATTTTTTATTTATCAATCTTCCCATTGATATAGTGAAGTTACCGTTTACCCCATCTCTGTTAAATAACGACTGTTTCGGTTCAATTTCAAGCCAGACGTGAGGATACAGATGATTAATAGTTAAGACCAATTGAACGAGGTTTCTCGCACATGGTTTGAAATTTAACGGGAACTAAAAAATATTCAATGGATAGGGGTAAACTGCTACAGCTTTACAAGATCAAGGGACAATGTGATCTGCAAAATCAAAGGCCGAACTACGGCAACGAGACAAGTTAGTGAGGGAAAACTAGTAACATCTTTGTTTTCGAGGCAAACAGAGACAATTTAGTTTGGACTTGCTTAAAAGAACTCTGGTTTCACGATATTGCACTTATTGCAGAGTCGGGTGTCACATAAAAAAATATATTAGGAAGGAGACCGTGAAAGGCGGAAAAGAAGATGTACCTCTCCGGCGGTTTTGTTTAATGCCCAGTTGAAAGCCGGCTGATCGTTTGCCTTCTTGGTTTTTGACCAAGGCTGTTCTTGAAGCTCTTCAATCCACTTATTCATCACTAGCTTGGCTCCGTTCGTAGGCCGTAAGAAAATCATGCAACTGCATATGTAGGTGCGACCCTTCTTCCCTGGAGCCGGCAAATCGTGAGAATGCTTCAGAGGTTTGACCTGGATAAAAAAAAAAGTCAATATGTTACTGATGATTAGTATCAGAATGAGAAAAACATTTAACTGTAATCCCGAGGCGAGGTAAAATCCGTAGACTTACCTGAGCCATATCATCGGTAAAATAAACGTCATGCTTGCCTTCCAAGTAAGGAAATGGATCAGCCATCCAGACCATATCAACATCATTGTACATGACATTGTAGCCGAGCTCCAAGATCTGCAGAAGGTGACGAGGCCGTCGAGAAGTAAAGTTGAAGAACCCCTATGCAATAGAAGCAAATTATCATGTACTGTATAAGGCAGTTTCTATGCACAGAGAGACCAAAAGGAATATTATCTTCATAATAGAGTAACCATAAAGGATTATTAGAGCAAGACTGCAATGATAATCAGAAAAAAAAATCCCCATTCCCCGTACTTGGAATGACGAACGCAAATCAAACAAACAAAACCACTTCCTGGAGAACCTGTTATTTCACTCTTTCACGTCGTTAAAAACACGGGAAAAAGCCCAAATGGGAAACCAAAATCAACAGAAGAAAATTGAGGTGTACGCATCAAACGCCTCAGCAAGTTAAAGGCTCGAGGCACACGCCTCATGAATCGAGGCGTGGGAATAAACCTGGCCCTCTGCTCCGTAGGTTCCGAGGCGCCAAGCTACCAGCTCGCCTCAAGGCATACGCCTCGACCGACATTGAAAATCACGCTCACACTCCCATAAATATATCCCAGACCTTTGAAGTTTAACTGAATTACGAACACTCATCAAGAGAATACTGTAATTCAACAAAATCTGCCAACAAGCACTCTAAATTCCAAGCTTACAGTTGATGAAGCAATGAGAGAAAATCGCTAAAGTGATAACTGAGAACAAAGCTTAAGATCCGAGCTTAAGCTCAGAGTTCAATAACCAAACAAGCAAACAAAATATGAGATAACATTCACCATGCGATCATCTACTTTCTCCAAGTACTCTTAAATCCCAAATTTCAAACCCTTCAAGAACAATCCCAATACCGAAATGCCTACCTGAGAACCAAATTTGTGAGCGGTCTGCGCATCGGGAGCGGGCGGGACGAGCACGGCGTGGCCGGGCCACCGCGCATTGACCTTATAGAGCGTGGCGTAATCCTCGGCGATGACTAAAACCTTGTCCTGGTGCTTCTGCCTCGTGATGCTGATGAGCCAGTTGCTGAGGAACGGCAGGTACGGCTGGCTCACCGCGCAGACGATCACGGTCCCGTTCTTCGCCACGAACCCCGCCGCCTGCGCGAGCGTGTAAGCTCTCCACTTCGACGCCGACGGCTTCACGGCGGAGAACAGCCCCTCCGACGAGCCCGACCACGGCGCGACCACGCCGAGGACGATCAAGAGAGAGAGGAGCACCAGGAGCGAGACAGGGCTGAGGAGCGAGAACGATCTCCGCGACGATGAAGAAGATCGCGGCGAGAGTGGATTGCCGTTCGAGAGCGGGTTCTGGATCGCCGATCTCTGGTGCAAGAACGACGACATCGATTCTCGATTTTCCTCCGAGGAACTCGAATTCTTCGACAATGTCGAAGCTATATGCTCTAGGGTTTGGTCTGTAGATTCTCTCTGAGCATGAAGAACTCTCTCTCTCTCTCTCAGAAGAGTGAAGATTGAGCTTTGGAGATGAAGAACAGAGTGTTGGTTTTTAACTTAAGATCTGATCAGCATTTCAGTCGGTTGATCGGACGGCTGATATTGATTCTGGCAACTTTCCTTATTAACTTCTGTTTTAACAAATGGAGAATCTCTGTTAGTTTCGTTACTTTGCGCGGCGTGGCAATGAACGACAACTTTCTACCAAACAACCTTGCGAAACGACAACCTTCTTTATTAACGTTATTAATGGTTTTTTTTTCTTTCTTTCAATTTGATTCTAATTTTCACATATTTTACAATAGTGTTTCGAGAAAAATTCAATACGATCATCAACAGAGTAATACAAGTAAGAGTTTATATAATGTTTGAAATTGTTAGATATTGTGACCAAAATTTGTTTATATTGCCGCCAATCTGGCTCAATTAAACTTAACCGTCATAATTTTCGGGTGCATGTCCTCTTTTGTTGAAGGTTATCCTAGCTTTTCCTGAGAGTATGGTATCGGACTATCGGTTACTTCAGCGCCCTAGCGCTTTCATACTCCAACATTAACTCGAGGTAACTCTCAATTTCCCATGACATTAAAAAAAATGAAAAACACTTCTCAATCGAAAAATAAAAATTATAATTTTAAATATTGAATTTTAATTCACTTATTTTCACTTTCAGTAATTCATGAAAGAATGAATGGATGAAATGTTCCAAATGTTTTTGTAAATTATTCTCAGGGCCTAGAAATGCATGATGGATACCGCCAAAGCCCAATACTGCAAAGGAAATTAAGTGAAGAACTCTAGACACATAGTATGGAAAGGTAGGGGTGCAAGCGGACCGGGTACCCGGATTTTTTGCCATACCCGCTACCCGGATCCGGAATCCGGGTTTTTTGAAATTGAAACCCGGATCCGGATATTTTTACATAAAAATCCGGAAAACCGGATCCGGGTTAAAACCCGGTTTTAAAATAAAAAACCGGTTTTTAAACCCGGATCCGGATTTTATCCATTTTCGGTTATAAAATTTGGTTCCGGGTTATAATACGGATTTGAACCTAAATTTTATATTAAAAAAAACCTGAAGTAATATAGCCAAATTTAAAAAATCAAACTATATCATAAACATAACATATATATACTTACAAAAATTGATAAGTAATTAACATAATAAATACATGTAATATTTTATATTATTAGTATTGTGAGAGAAAAAAATTATATCAATTTGGACTAGAAGAAACAAATGATTAACCTACAACATTAGTTTGGAATTGGATGAGAAACAAATAAATGAATATTTCTCTTGATAGAAATTCAATATGTATTTTTTTGGTATGAAAATTCTAAATATATTTATGTATATATTTAATAACCGGGTTTTAGTAAGCTACTATGCGGGTTCCGGATTTTTTGTTCTCTAAATCCGGGACCCGGAACCGGTTTAATCCGGATGCGGTTTTTTTAATAAACCGGTTCCGGTTTAACCCGGATTAATACGGTTCCGGTTTATTTAAAATACGGTTCCGGTCCGGATGCAATTTAAAGCCCGCATTTCCGGATTTTATTTGCACCCCTATGGAAAGGTGTCTAAAACTTCCCCTCGGGGACTGTTACTTATTTTGAACAATACCATTCCTTTCCATTGTATATTTTTCTCGATTATAGTAAATATTTCTTAAAATTATATTTATCTCTCCATTTTCTGTTAATATGTTAATTTAAAAGACTAAAAAAAAACAATTAAATAAATAAACTATATACATGAACGCAACCACCATGATAATTCAGACCAAACCAAACAACTAAAATTCATGTACATAAATATAAACATAATTGTAGCTAACCCAATTTAATTAAACCAGTTATCATATATTTAACAATCACCAACCAAACTCACGTGATCATCATCAACATTACATCATTTATATGCACAATTAATCTTTCCTCGTTATTATTAGAATTTGAATTTCCAAGACCAATGATACTATAATCAAGCACAGAAAAGATGATCTTCAAAAAGCACATTTGGCATATATTCACGAGACGGATCCGGCTTTGAGCTTCGACGCTTTCTGTTTGACGAAGAAAGACGATAGCACGCTTTTGCTGCGGACCGGGACTCGTACGATCGCACGTTGGTTTTGGGCATCGAATGATCTGAAAGCTGTCATTGGCTTTGATCCCTCCAAGCCACCCTGCAAAAATTCATTACTTAAAACCCGGAAAATTGGGATTCAGAAACGGGCAAATAAGACCCATGTTTATCGTGTTTGTATTTTTAGAGCAGTTTGCATTCGGAATTCGTAAATTGTAGCGATATCACCTGATCGGTAACAGCTCAATGGTTTTAGGTTATGTCTTAAGTCACGTTTAATGCTACTACTCGTGTGTTTAAGGACGAGATCATTATAAAAGTACTAGTATGCGCATTGCACCTGGCTTAAAATTTGACATAAACTGGTGCAAAATAATTTACGGAAAACCGAGACAACTCTATAAGTTCAGGGCCATCACTGATAATTACACTTTTATATAGCTCGATAGTATACAAAGTATGACTTTATTGCTTCTCAATTATTATTCACCTTTCGGTTAGCACCCAAAATAGCTCCGTTTGTTGGGAAGCTGTCTCCGTTTTCTGTATGACGATGAAATAAAAGTCAGGAAGATGAATTTTGATAGATTTAAAAGGGCTCATATATATAATTAGACTAGGTATTTAGGCCGTTGATTATTGGATTCTGCATACCAAAAAGACGGAAAACGTCGGTATTTTTCCCCGAGTTCTTCGTGTCCTCGGCGCTGCACAGAGAAAATTAGCTAGTTACGTCTATGATAAAACCTAGGGTGTTAAAATTTAAATGAGAAAAGAACATTTCACTTACTTTGATGTTGGAGTTTGCGACATAGTCCCTTTCAAAGTAGACTTTGTCTCCGAGGCTAAATGCCACGAGAGCGTCTTTGATGCAGGGGAGTCTATTGTAACGTAACAGAGCAAAAATGCATTTAATGGACTTATCATTTCGAAACAAATATCAACTTATAAGGAAGTGAGAAAAATAAAACCACGTACTGGAAGGCTGAAGGCGATTTCGAGCTTGTAAATTACTTTGCCTCGTATCTGTGGGGACACGGGGACCGAAATGCACTTTCTTATTGACAGAATCTGGTTTGACAAAAAATTAAAATGTCAATAATCTGACTCTTCAAGAACTAGATTCTCGGAAGTTAATCGATTTTAACACTTACTTGGTAAAACATAGTGCTTGTGATGTCTCGGAGTGAAGGCCAACATCTGCTGTTGCCTGAGGCCTTCTTTCTCGGTGTACGTTTGACATGTAAGAAGTTTCTAAAATAAAAATAATAGAACTAAGTTAACTAATATTGTTCTATGTTTAATAATCTTTCAATAGCCACATAATACAACTGTGCCGTATAGATTTACCTGATTTACACAACTAAGTTTAAGCCCCGTGGATGAGATGTCTAGGGTTTGCTGGTCAAGAAGGTCCGTTAATTTGTAAGCCACCGTACCGAGGTGATCAACCGCATTGACTAGGGCTCGCACAGCATAATCTTTGAGATTGTCCAGAACCCTAGTTCACAAGTTTGAAAATAACTCCGTCAAATACATAAACTCCTGAAATCGACTCGGACCTAGGAATCAACTAGGCCTCAAATTATTGAGCTCCTGAAATTATTGGGCCTCACACACCCGAAATCACCATGTCAATCACAGAATTGGTCCGCCACAAGCGAGGACCAAATCAATTGGTGACAGTTTTCAGTGTAAAGAGAACCGGGATCGATTATTCATACTGAATCTACTTACATTTGTTTCTGTTCGCTGTGTAGATACGACTTTTCACAGTACTCTGCCGCGGAATAAAGTTGAGGCCTCAGATTCTTAAGCTCCTGAAATCACCAACAGAGCATTAATGGAGGTCCATTGATTACCAAATTTGAACAGCTTACACAAAGCTAAATTTCAAAAATGGAAAATAATTAAATGAAATGAAACGAAGCGTGCTTAATAGTCAAAATTAAAGTTATCGTCGTCAACTTCTCCCATTGACAAGTCAAACACAAATCTACACTCTCATTCTTTAAAGCCGAACTATAAATGCAAAGCCAGGGGAAGAAACGGTCAACCAATCCATGCATGAAGAGAAAATCAAAGCCAACAATCAGCACCAGATCTGATCCTAAACTAGCGAGAACGCACCTGTAAAGCTTTGACGAAGTTCTTGCTCCGCTCCATCGACACTTCGTCGAAGGTCATCGCCGGATTGACCGGCCTCGATTGCTCCAACTCCATCTCCGAACAGCCAAATTCACCAAAATCACACAATCAAGCCCTAGGTACCTCAAGCAGCGATTAGAACTCGGAGCTGATGTGATGATTTTGAGGTTCGGATGTCAGATTTCTGGTGTGAGAGAGAGAGAGAGAGAGAGAGAGAGAGAGAAAGCGACGGAGATTGAGGGAGTGTGTAGTGGAAGCGATTCCGGGAAAATCCGATTTTTTTTTAAAAAAAAATTTCCGGGAAAATGTGGTGTGTTTGGATGGAGTTAAGTGCAAGGGAAATCGACAAGGCAATAAATGTAGGAATCGTAGATGTATTTATAAGGTGGTTGGCTTTGCGGTGGTTTGAAAATTCTCGAGATTAAACGGTATTGATGAAGAGAGAGTAAAGAACACGGAATTTTTACCACTCCAAGAGAAAAATTAATTTAACTCACGTTTTTACTTCTAAAATTTGATTTTTTTTTTAAGATTATAGTAAAAATTTATAGGTGTAATCCGTAAAATTAATTCATACGGTGATTACTCGTTTTTGAATTTTACAGTTTTGGATATGGAGAACGAACCATGATTCAAGATTGGGGGATTGGTTTGAATTTTTAATAATTTTAGTAATAATCGATGAAAAGTTAAATAAAATTTAGTAAGGTAAGTAATAAGTATATACATATATATTTTAAAATGTCATCAACTTATTAAAATTTGATCAGACTTACAAAAATAAAAAATATTTAAAAGTTTTTAAAAATAATATATGTTCAATACTTAACCATATTGTTAAATCTAAGGTTCAAAATATTGTTTTTGCCGATAAATCAGTTGTCATTTTCGAGGATTATCGATAGATTTTCGATAATTATCGATGAAAAAAAACTACTAAACTGTAACTTATCGTTACCGACACTTATCGATAGATTATCGACATTTAACGAGGATTATCGATGAAAAACCATTAAAATAATTTTAAGAATATATTTACTAAGTTTACATATGTAAACAAAATATAAGTTCATTCTCATATATGTAAATATTCAAAAAATAAATGTAAAAAAATCATGTTATGCTCAAACATAACAAAAAATAAAAACAAGATTAAAAGATACTACATAATTTAATAATACAAATAATTAACTATATGATTTTGTGGAAAAATCATGGAGCAAGTAGAAATGAATGAAAAATACACATTTGTTTGTATTTGGAAAGTCCCACATGGAACAAATTCAAAGAAAACAATAATATTACTAGTATATAAATAGTAATCTCTATTTCTAAATCCACGCAAATCAACCTATCCCTCTTCATACTTCGCTAATAGGCCATGTGAAGTTAATTTTCTCTTGAAAAATATATTTTTATTTTATTTTTTGCATTGAAGGTACTTTTGTCAAAAATTGTTGAAGAGTGCAAATATTTTTGGAAAGTATCCAATTTTTGTTATTTTTACACTGTTTTACAGATAATCATTGACATAGAATATTAGTCAATGAGTACCTCGAGGATAGTCAAAGAAAATTCGAACCTTGGTTAAATCAATTGAAAGTTATTGAATTTATGTCACCAATATTTTATGGATTACCAATGAAAAAAAAGTGAGTTTGAAAAATAAAAATATTGTTCTTTGTACCTAAAAATGTAAGAAGTCTAACCGTTCTAAATTCGCTTTTAGACCTTGTGCTTGCATGTATGACTAAAAGAATAAAAACAATACATCATATGAACAAAACTTGAGCTTGAAAATCAAAAATTATGTTTTATGTACCTGGTAGTGAATATATCAAAGGTTTTAATTTGAGATCGAGAGTTTTTTTTTTAAATTGATTTTTTTTTTTGGAATTTGATATTCCGATTTTACATAAAGAAAAACATATTTCTATTATATTTGGATTAGTGGATTAGTTCAACAATTGCTATCATTTGTTTGGTAACACTTGAACTACATTAAAAGTAAAATTCTAAGTTAAATGTTGGTTGGATTTGTAAGATTAGTTAAGGAAATTAGGTGATCCACTATCAGCCTTTTTTTTTTCCTCTCTCTCTCTAAAGCATTGATTGGCTAAAAAAATGATTTATTTTCTAAAGAATGAATCAAATAGACATCATAAGTGTGATAAATTGCATTTCATTTATTGTTTGCATTCAATGGCTCATAAAAAGGGACTCTTACTTGCTCTAATCACTTATAATATCTTAAGCCCATATATTTATTATGAAGATCATAATTGAATACATTGATGAGGAAAAGATACTGTGTAAATGAGTCTTTTTAAAGTATTATAAAATAAAGGGTAAATGAACGAAATGCGCATTTTGTGTCAAATTTTTATAAAAAAGTCCACCATGTGTATTTTTTACTCTAACAAAATTAAACATTTCATATTTTTTCCTTAAAATTAAAATAGAGAAAAAATAATAAAATATAGACAATATTCCAATCCATCATCATGAAATAATGATGATATCATATGTTAATGAAGGCCATGGGACCATATTGTTTCCTCGGTATGTAATAATTGGTTATGATTTCTCATCCATATTACACAATTAACAAGTCATGCAACCACATTCAATTTCAAGAGCTCTAATTAAGAATGTAAAAATAGAAATCATCAGTAAATTCAAATTTATTGATAAGAATGGGGTTGTATTCGTAAAAGCATATTATCGGTATTTTATCAAAATTGAACGTCGACTTCAAGCACGACTACACCAATAACAAAAGTGTTACAATTTATTCAAGTCGGCCGTGCCCTAAGAAGGTGGTTGTGCTGCGTGCAGTGACTCATTTCAGGATTCTTCTACTAAAAAAATTAAAAATAGATAAATAAAAATTATTATAAACAGAAACTTATTCATACTGATTAGTTATATTCGTAAAAGCATATTATTGATATTTTATCGATACTAAACCTCGACTTCATGCACGATTCCACCTGCCATTTCCAGAATGTGTTACCACTCACTCGAGCCGTTTGTGCCCCTAAAAATAGGTGGTCACGAGTTTCTGCATTTTTTATTATTTATTTTTACTAAAAAATAAAATTTATAATAAATTGCAAACTTATTGACGCTGATTAATTATATTCGTAAAAATATATCTTGTAATATTTTATAAATACCAAACTTCGATTCCAAGCACGAATACACGAATAACGGTAGTGTTACAAGATGGTCAAGGTGGCCAACGGCCGGCGGCCGAGAGCTTCGACGTATTCAGCCGGCCGCAACGGCCGCAGCTCGGCACGAGTTTCCGCAGTTTTTGAAGCGGCTTAATTAACAAATAACATGTTTTCTTTATTAAATTCAATTAACAATAATTGAAACTTATCCATGAATAATTGATATTATCCAGATAGATATTGTGCCCTATCTATCTATATCACCGTCCCTACTTTCTCTCGCCTCTCTCCAGCCAAGAAAATCCCCAAACCAAGATAATTTTCCCGAGAAAAAAAAAAAAAAAAAAAACTGTAGCCATTTTCTACTCTTCCAAGCATGAATTCCAGCTCGGGAATCTGAGAACCCCTTCCCATGGCGCTTCGCATCCCTTCGCCGGAGATTTTCAGGGTCTTCTTCCAGCCAAACCCTAGACGGCTCCGAGGCGTGGGACTTTCGCCGATTGAGCGGAGGAATGGGTCGAATTCTGCGGTCAGGGTCTGCGCTAGAGTCAGGGACTGCGAGGTCAGGGATTCGGACGAGGTGGGGAATGTGAGGCTGTACGGACAGTTCTCGACTCCATTGAAGGAGAGCTCGAAGCCGAGCAAAGAGGAAGAGGAGAGGCAGAGCTACTATGTGAACGTTGGATACGCGATACGAACTCTGAGAGAGGAGTTCCCCAAGCTCTTCTACGAAGAACTCAGCTTCGCTATATACAGGTATGGTTGCTCTTTGTTTGATTGTCTCTGATTTATCTCCGCCTTAGGAGCTTTTGTTTGTATCAGATGTCATGCTTTGATCAATAAACATTCATGTATGATATATATATATATATATATGCCTTGTAGAGAGCAGTACTCTTTATATATAGATTATGGGATCGGATAAGAGAACTGTGTATCTTTGTAGAATCAAAGCAGTTGCAATTTGATGTAGTTCTTGGCCCGGTCCGTTTCGTGGTGCGATATTTTATTGGATATTTTGGGGGCTCTCGGTGGAAGCGGGGCGAGCGGGCCGATTTGGACTATTCGGATTAGGATTCTTTTTTGTAATTGGCATTTTAGGGTTAGTTAACGTAGACGTGAATTCTCTTATGCACCCTCTCGTTGATCGTAAATTGGATTTTCACGGAAAAATTCCGGAGACGATTTGTCTTTATGTTTGTTGCTGTTTTGCATATGATTTATGTTTTGTCCTTGTATTTAACAGGGAAGATATTGTGTTCAAAGATCCTCTTAATACTTTCATCGGCATCGAAAACTACAAGTCTATATTCTGGGCTCTAAGATTCCATGGACGGATATTCTTCAAGGCATTGTGGATCGAGATCAGCAGCGTGTGGCAGCCCATGGACGACGTCATAATGATTCGCTGGACTATCCATGGTATACCTCGTGTACCGTTGGAGCGTCGTGGTCGGTTTGACGGAACTTCTGTCTACAAACTTGACAAGAAAGGGAAGATTTACGAGCATCGTGTCGATAATATCGCACTCAATTCGCCTCCGAAGTTCAAAGTGCTTGATATGGAGGATATACTCCAATCACTTGGCTGCCCTTCGACCCCAAAGCCGACGTATTTCGAATCTTCATCTACTCCGTCTTCAAAGGGTTAGTGTCGTAAAGTATGTTCTGAAGTTTTGGTAATGCAGTGCTTTGGTTGAGCGACAACCGAGCAACAAAGGCTGGCTCTCTGTACTTTGGATCAAATCACTTGCATATAGGCTGTTTATCGTGTAATATTCTGGGTCTAAAATTAGCAATGCTAAGTTGACTGCTATATTTGTATACATGTATATATATTAATATATGTATAGTTTGAGAGATGAGTGGAAGTTGTCTTTCAGAAGATTCAGTTTTGTTGCTTGTGTTTTCTGTTTGACCATTTTTTTCATTTGAATTTCTGTTTAGGTATTTCATTAAGTAGGTGTATTAGTGGTATTTTGCAGTAAATATAGGTATGAATTTTTCTTATAAGGGCCTTATCTAGGTTTAGCCATTACTGATTAGTGAAGTTTTCTGTTAACGGACGGGTATACGCAGAGCTCAAATTATCGAAAAAAGGGTAAAAAAACAGCATTGGATGGTGTCCCGATCGTTTATCAATGAAGAGTCCTCGTTTTACTTTTATTGCCCATCCGGGTCCTATCAGTATCACAAACCTAGGACTCGTAAATAAATCGTAACCTATTTATCTATGTAGAGTCTTCGTTTCACTTTTATTGTCTATTCCGGTCCTTTCGGTATCATAAACCTGGGATTCTTAACCTATTTATCTATGGAGACTCCTCGTTTCGCTTTTTTGGCTATCCCGGTCCTTTCATTAATCATAAACCTAGGATTCGTAACCTTTTACATGAATAAATAGTGTGTGAGAGCTTAGATCTTCACCATCCTTTAAGTTATAGTAAGAAAGCGAAGCACATAGCTGTGCTCTATCCATAAATCATAGTAACACAAACATAAAGACAAGTACAATCCAGTGATAAATATAACACACAATCAAACCCCTAAACATGGCTTTTAATGGATGAACTGTATCCACTCTGATCGTCGTAGTACTTGGACCATAGCATCACCCCTCCATACTTGGAGGACCCCTTGATCGCCGGAAGCACCTGAGAAATGAGGTCGCTCGCCGGGATAAACCCGCTTCCGGCAGCTTCTGGAGAAGCCGGCAGTCCGAGGAAGATTTTCGTGGCGGGGACGTCTTTAGTCCACTGTTTCCATGCGCTCTCGAGATTGGAGATATCCCCGGAAGAGTATTGGCAAGGAGCGTTGTTGTAGAACTGAACCCAAACGTAGTCGAAAAGGCCTGTCTTTAGCGCGTCTCCAATCCATGCGTCCGGAAACGGGCATTGAGGGGCTGCGCTCAGATAAACTCTTTTGCCATTCTTGCTGTAATTCTTCAGGTATCTGGGTATATGATAATAAATTTTACTCTGAAGACTGGTTTTAAAACCCAAAACAAAAAATCACGGAAAAATTCATGTTTATTCTTCTTAAAATAGCTATGTTTCCGAGTTTAATCAAACACTGAAACCGATCATCGCACGTTGAAAATATTTTTCTGATTAAGGCATTGAAAATATTTTTCTTTTAAAGTTAACTGAATCACCAAACATTCAGGTTTTCTTTAAGATCGTGAAAGCAAATTGAATAAAGAACACTTGTTTCGCCCCTTACCTAGCGAGATCACCATAGTGTTGGTTTGTGCCTCCTTCGATGTCAAAATCAACTCCGTCCAAAACGGCATCGCCCAGTGGGCGAGAGTTCGAGCTTCCCCCCAAGAAGTTGTTCCAGAGATAGGTGGCGACCTGCCGGGCGTCGGATTCGGAGTTAAGGTAGTAGCTGCCAGCCCCGCCTCCAATGGAGAGCAGAACCTTGACTCCGCTCGCCTGGCAGGATTTCACGTCGGAGCTCAGCCCGGCACAACTGCCAGCCGTGTAGGGGTCACAATGTCCGGCAAGGTTAAGCATCGGAGTCTGGCCATTGCCAAAAGTCGGGAGAAACGCGATGTTAACGTAATCGTAGTTTCCGGTGGCACAAGTGTCCGCTAGAGTTCCCTCATTGCCGTTCTGGCCCCAGTATATGGCGATCTTGCCGGCTTCGGCTCGGATCGATAGAGCTAACATAAGTAAAGCAATGAATGCCAGTGAAGTAGCCATGCTCCCTGATGCCATGCTAGGTTGCTGTAAAGATCAGTGATGTTTCTTTTTTTTTCTTTTTCCTTTTTGGGTTGATTTGATTATGGTGTTGAGTAAAGCTCCATTTATAGTAAATTTTAGTGTTTTTGTTTTAATGAGAGTACGTGACTGAGAGTTTGAGTTGTTCCGTAAAATGTTAGATTAAAATGAATGTTGATCAACGAAACCGGGGGGGTTGTTTATAGACAAAAAAACCATGACTATATCAAAATGAAATGTCAAATGTCAAAGGTAAAGTCTATATATACTTTGTTTCTTCATGACTCGTACAATATAGTTTTCTTGTTTAACAATAAATTATTGGAAGTATTCGATTAAGAACAAAGTACCATTAATGCTACGCGGCTAAACCATTATATTATAGCATCTTATACTTATACTAGCTAATTATTTGACATTTTTTCTCATATGAGAACCAACTTTTTGTTAATCATGTTAAAGTAATTGTCTAGCCATTTTGGCTAACATTTAACTACTTGTTCTTACAGCAAACCATTATATGTATCATTTAGTATATAGATATGGTATTTGATTTCTTAACATCTTTCAAAACTTTCAAGTGCGAAATAGATGATCGGTTCGGGACACGCATCATTTTTTGTTATCGTAGCTCGTACTACATAGGAATTTATGCCGATCGTCCGAATTTTTGGGTGTGCCGCCGGCTGCCGCTAATACTTTTATCCTAGTTTAGGTGTGAGTCAAACAAGAAGTAATTCTTTGGGAAAGAAAGAAATATCGTCCCATGTTTTATGCTTTTACCACCTTGTGTAATTCTTCCGGAAATATTAAACTAACTACTCAACAAATTATATTAAAAAATTAAGTCACAAATGATTACGGACCTTCTTGAAAAGTACCGATACTCTTAATTAAAATTGTATAAGTATCTGTATTAGTATCTTTTATAAAAAAGACCGCCAAAACCTAAATATTATTTGCCAAAACTTGATGGACATAGTCAGGGCCGGCCCAGAGTATTAGGGCGCTCTAGGCGATTTATTCTCAAGAGGCCTTTAATTAGTGAATATTGATAGTTTACTTTTACACTTAGTTATAAAATCACTATTGCTATCGAATTCACACAAACAATGGGGTACTAAAATATTCAATTATTAGTGAAATAGAAAATATTCAAAAATTATATGTTGGCGAATTGGGAAAAAAATATACAATAGAAAAAAATTATAATAAAATATTTTTAAAAAAATATTAACAATAATAAAATTTATTTGTTAATCATATTGTTATGAATAATTAATCATTTTTATAGGGATGTATCTTGCTTTAGATAGAAAGAAAAAAACATGTAAAATTATCAACGTTTTATAAAAGAAAAATCATTTAGAAAGAGAAAAAAAAGTAGTTTATATATTTTATATTGATGGAAAGAAGTATCGATCTCTCTAGTTACCACTTTTAATTGGTAGATGAAAAAAAAAGTATAGCATGACTCAAACACAGGAGCTAGTGCGTAAAAAAAAAAAGTAGGCTTTTTTTTTTTTTTTTTTTTTATAGGTTGAGTAGGCTTCCTTTGCACTAACCAAATATAATATAAGTATATGTATGTTAAATAGTATTTATTAAAATTTTGAGGCCCTTGTAACTAAACTTATTTTAATCGTTTTTGTGGGGCCATAGGCATGGGCCTAGTCCGCCTATGCCTAGGGCCGGTTCTGGACATAGTACATAAAATGTACGGTCAACACAAAGATAGATCACATGAATTTAGATAATAATAATAATAATAACCAATAAAATTGATAAAATCTCCATGAATTAAACCATAATTCTCAAAAAATTGAAACTTATAATGTGATTGCTTTTAATTACATTTATATTTCTTTTAAAAAAATTACATTTATATTAAAGGGCTAATGACGGTGAAAATACTCAAAGTTTGGTTAAAGAATCTCTCGTATACCCAAAGTTTAAAAGTGGTGGAAAATACCCAAAGTCACATTTGGGGCGTTGACCACTCCATTCTTGTAACGCAGTTAACTTACCCGTTAACTCTGACCACGTGCACAAACGCGGGTTACTGACACAACAATTTTTTGCTAAGTGGAGGAGCCCAATTAGGGTTTAATTCGTTGTTTTGTCATAAATGAGGTTGATGCGGGTTCGTCCACATGACAAAAAATTGCTATGTCAGCAACCCACGTTTGTCCACGTGACCAGAGTTTATAGGAAGTTAATTGTGTTATGGAATGGAGTGCTCAACGCCTCAAATGTGACTTTGGGTACTTTGACCACCATTAACCCTATATTAAAATGTGTTGGATTTCTTTTCATTTGGAGGCCCAACAAGGTGAATTGTTTGATCCATCTGCCCATAACCCATATTGTTTATGTCATAAGTGGTGACTTAGAATGAAAAATAGAAAAGAAAGAAGAGGAGAACAAGATTGAAAGAGAAATTTTGGTATTTTGGAGTTCAAACGGCCCACGCTCACACAAGAATCACCAAATGTCAAGTTTCAACCGTTGGATCGCCGTGAAACTTAGACTATAGCACGTTCACAACATCTAGAGATACGTTTTGATCGTTGGAGATTATTTAAAAAAATATACATATATATTTTAGTTTGGTAGGAGAAAAACGTGATAGCTCTTGGTGGAAGATGTTTTCGTGGTTTTGTTGAAGAATTTTATTTGCCTCTAACTTGTCTAGGGAAGACTTTATAAATCATTCTTGATTCTAGTGAATTTAAGCGGTTATGGGTCCAATGATTTTTTTCTCCTTATCGTGGGAGTTTCTTCACGCTAAAATTGTACTCCTAAATTATGTCCAATCACTCGTCTCTACAATACTCGTAAATTATGTTTAATTGCTCGTCTTGACAAGGAAATTTTTTAAAATTAAAAAAAAAACTTTTAATCATCCAATAGCTCTATGCGTGATGTTTAAATTATTAAAAATAAATTTGAGAGTCGAATCCATTAAAAAAATGAATGTTATATTCCGATTTCCGTGTACACAGTACGCTAACGTACCATTCACATTAATGCTAATAAAAAAAATACTGGTTACATACACTTACATATATTCATGAGAATAATATCTTCAAATCACTTCTATAATTAATGATAATAAAATTAATACCACGTAATCTTTATTAGAAGAAAAAAAAATGACGTGTTTGTAAACATATAAAACTGAAGAAAAAAAATTATTCCATTAAATCTTGTAGTTTGCTTATTAATTAGCCCTTTGTTTCCAAGATCGAGCAAACATTATTCATGATTACACACACACACACACATATATATATATATATATATATATATATATATATATATAAAATATATGTGAGGCCTGCAAATAGCATGTGAGTAGAGCAGGAATGATGAAGTTGACATGAAACAACTTGTAATATATGTTCAACGCCTGTGAATATGTATATATATATCATGCCCTATATATTCCTCCATATCAAACCCTAATATAAAACTTTATTTACATGTAATATTATAATATTCGAAAATGAAAACCTGACATTAATTGATGGCATTGTTGGGACCAAACAGCTAAAAAGTAGAGCTTGGTTGCAGATCACTACATTGTTTCTTCGTGTATGCTATAAATCCACACTGTTTCTTCATTTAGCAAATTTGATCGAATTAAGCCATCCATTTCAGCTTTTGTTTTGATTACTATTCCTAGAATTGCTGTTGAACCAACGTGGTCCATGTATACCTAATCACTCTGAAAATGTGTGATATATTATATATATCATATTCATGGCATGGCCTAAACCCTAGAGATCGATCAAAGAAGACCGGAAATATGGGACGAGGCAAGATAAGCATCTCCAGGATAGACAACAAGACCACGAGGCAGGTGACCTTCGCCAAGCGCCGAGCGGGGCTTCTGAAGAAGACGCACGAGCTCGCCGTGCTTTGTGACGCTCAGATCGGCCTCATCATATTCTCCGCCAGCGGCAAAATGTACGAGTATTGCAGCTCCAGGTCTCTCTCTCTCCTCTCTCTCATTACTAGGGTTTAAAACTACCATTTCCCAATGTCTTTCCTTTCATTTCATATAGTGATTATAATTCTATGAATAACATCCCAGTATTAGGAATAATGTCGTATTTAATTTTGTAATTTTTGGATATTTAAATTAACTTCGTCGTCTAATTATGTCGTTTAGGTTATCTATTTGCGCTGTCTAGATGATTGAATCATGTCATTTAAATATTATTTAGTTGGGTAATTAGTTTTAGAAATTTTGTAATTTCATTGCTCTATCTAAGAGAGTTTTTTAGGGGGATTGCGTAACTGACTAATTGAGTGTTGGCCAAAATTCTTATCGACGAGTTCGTCGATTCTAAGCACGTAGTAAACAATTAGTTAGTAAATACCCAATTTTCCAAGTATAACAATATTTTATTTTATTTTATTTTATTTTATGTGGCTAGCTATAGAGGATATCATGTATTAATCATGTTTGGTTTGTGCAGCATGGAAGAAATGATACAGAGATACCAGCTTGCAACAGGAAATCGAATGGCTGAGCAACCTAGTGATGATGCGGTGCGTACCTCAACCTATATATATATTCTTGAGTTGAATGATCTAATTAGGAGTGTTGTGTAGGAACAATGGCATGGTGAAATAAGAAGGATGAGAGAGCAAACCAAAAACCTTCAACTGAGCATGCAACGCTACACCGGGGAGGATCTGAGCTCGGCAACGATGGAGGAACTTGATGAGCTTGAACGCATGCTAGAGCGTTCCGTCCTCAATGTTCGCACGCAAAAGGTCTTTCGAAGCCGCAAATTTTGCCATAATTTCTTTTCAATAACAGCCACAATATATATGACTGTAGTACCACTCTTCAGATGAGCATGTATATATTTATTATACTTGGAGCAGACAAGCAAGAAATTTTTCGGTCCAAGTTTTATCTCATCGCTTTAGTGTCCTGGCGTTTAATTTTAATTTCTTCGGTAAAACTAATACTCGGTATATTAATGATTTTGATATAATAATATTTTTTTATAGTTCCGACTATCATTACTAAATTTTTCCTACATGATATAATAAAATTTGTTGTTCAAAAACAATATTAATTTATAGAAATATTTTGTAGCTTAGTTTCAGAGTGATTTGTGCTACTTTGACATAACGTGTTTTTTTTTACTATCTTGCCTCGCACATACTTGATTATCCTTTCAGATTGAAGTCTTAGAGCAACAGTTGGAGAATCTTCATCGCAAGGTAAAAATACTTAAACTTGTTATTATTATTATTTTTTATAGTTAAGTGTTCTTATTTATATATATATATATATATATATATATATGTTATATGTACACTCACGTTTCGTTCAAATTTGCCAATGTTTACAAACAGGAGAAGATGATGGAGCACGAAAATGCACAAATCTACCATATGGTTAGTGTGAGTGTCTATATATATATATATATCATGAATAATCGATTATTTATTATTTACCATGATGATATTAATGATAGATATTTAGTGTATGCAATATTTGTTTGCCAAGTAGTTTAGTTTTAGAGAAAATTACCATGTCCTCAGATAAATGAGTATGAGGGGAAGGCCGCGACATTGGCAGCGGTGATGATGCCTAAACCGGAGGAGAACGGAGAGCGGAGCGCGGACGTGCTATCACAATTCCCGTTCTGCGGGGAAGAGCAGCCGAGCAGCGTCCTTCAACTCGCCACTCTCCAGACTCAGCCCCGCGATTTCATGCCTTATCGCCTCCATCCCGCTCAGCCCAATCTTCAAGATTACTCTCTTAACTAACTCATTTGCAGCTATTTAGAAACTGAGTATTAATTTATAGGATCGTATCTATATGGATTTTAGTATTACATTGTGACAAGCTGATTATGCTTTATTTCTAGGTACTCTTGATTTCTTCTTTCAATTGTAATCTGCGGTCTGGTCTGGAGATATATGTAGTAGAACCTCGTTAAATTAAGACTATATTAGTTATTACTCGATCAAATTGTACTTTTTATAGTCTTGTTTAGCAGAACGAAATTATCACTCAATAATATAATAAAATTCTTTAGTCCAATAATATTAATTAATAAAAGTTCTATTGCTGCGTTTTTCTTACTTTTTGTCTCTATTTTTACTCGACTAAATAAAATTCTAGTGAAATACTCTAGTGCCCAAAACCCGATTTCATTCATTGAGATTTGTACGAGTCTATAGAAATCGCAAATTAAAAATTGAGATTATCCTAAATTTGATGTGCAAATTAATAGTTTGAAACTAATCATACTAAATCGATATTATCGTCGCACTAAGAAATACAAAGAAAGAAACAGAAGAAGAAATTTTTTTTTCCGCGATTTAATTTTTATAGATTAATATAATTCTATGATTATTTGTATCAGTATTGTTCAGTGCTCTAGCTCGGCCCTGGAGTTGCGCAGGATCAAAGGCTTAAACATGGAGGCGTTAGTGGCTTCTTGTACGTGCAGTCAGAGCAAGCAGTGATGGCTCAATTATCGGACTTCTCGCCTCAGGCGGTTACCAGCCGTAAATATATGCATAAACGGAATAATGTCTCGTTTTGTACGGATGACTTTATTCATGAAAGAGATGTATCAATTGGAATTACCTATGGATTTTTAAAAAAAATAAGTATCTCCAAATTATTTATCATTTTGTATGAAAGTATTTTTTCTAGGTTCGGTTTTCGCGTCTTTGTGCAACCAAACACAAGACTTGTAGTTTGGGTAAATCCTTGCACGAAGACATTGAAATGCAAAAGGACTCGAAGAAACTATGAGGATAGTGATTCCATGCATGACTCAAACCTCGACGTTGATTATTTGAACTTATGCTCTTAAAACTGATATATATGGCCGCGAGATATACAAAAATTAAAATATATATGCTCACCTAAAAATAAAATCCTTATTATCACTGTGATGTGATCACAATCCAAAATATTACTACAAACCAGAAAAGCGACATAATTTTAAGTGGAAAACCTCATATCATGATGGATAAAAACGACACAAATCCCAATCATAGTTCATAAACGACATAAAACTCAAAACGACAGAAATCTAAAAAACAGAGTGTATCACAACGAGATAAAACTTAAACATAGAAATCGTAAAAGTAATTAACATACTTAACTTGCTAAAAAAAATTTATGGGTCTGCCATTTTACATTTAATGGAGACAATACTAGCAGAGCGATGTCACAATTTTAATATCAATCAATGAGTACTTTTCCAGAAAAAAAAAAAAAAAAGAAAAGAAAATTATTCCTTTCCAAAACACCAATGTTTGGGGACTTTTGCCGCCCATAAATATACCTTTTTATAAGGAGACAAAGGGATTCTGTCAAACCCTGTTAATTTTGTTCCATTTGTCCCCTTTTTGTAGAAGCACAGAATAGACAATATCGTATGTACTCTTAGACATCATATCATTTAGCCAATAATTGAATTAATTATATTACTAACTACGTAATTAACATGCTTAATATAATCCAACCAATCACGTGCTCCTTTTTCACACACTGTAATGTGTATATATATATATATATACACACGTATATATATCTCACACGACAAGCTTTGCATATTTACTAATACTATTGTGTAATTATGGAAACACTTAGACCTTTGGCCGTTGAAAGCTTCTCCGACAGTTGGCTGTCGAACGTCTCTCTCGCAAACCTCGTCGAATCAGACGACGAACTCGCGAAGGCCGACACGAGTTACAGCTTCGATTTCGATACCCCGGTTCGTTTTAACGGTGACCAGGGCGATCGCGATCGACGAGTCAAGTTCGTTCACGCCGACGAGATCTTCGCCAATGGTTTGATTAAAGCAGAGTTTTCAGGCACGGATTTTTCGGATTTTGACGTGCCGCCTTTGTCGGGAAATAGCGTGGACGGCAGTGACGCTAGTGATGCTCAAATGGGCTGCAATAACTGCTGTTTGTTCCGGAGGAGAAAGATGGTTTTGTCTGAGCGGATCTTCCAAAGGGTTTTCGGGTTTTTTCGACGAACGGAATGGCGGAAATCGAAGAAGAGTAGTATGAATAAAGTCGATGATATCGATCGAAGAACGATGGAAATTGTGAAGAGCTTCGATAATTCTCCGCTTACATCTCCGGGCCCGAGCACCGTGTATCATGATCTTGAGAGCTCGATCCATGAAGCTGTTCTTCATTGCAAAAGATCAATAGGTAAATATATTTCATATTCTGAATTTTCATATGCAATTAATAGAAAGTCTTTCATATTATGTTTCTTAATAACTTAATACATAGGGTTTTCATCATAATACATAAATACTTAGCTATTATCATGATATACTAAGGTATTTGATATTTGAGTTGTGAAAAAAAAAAAAAAAATCTTTTTATTATTGTTCTTAACTTTGAATTTATGTTTCTCATCATGATATATAATGATATGCTTAGGTGTTTTATATTTTGAGATTTGAATAATTAAGTAAATAAACTTTCTTTCTTATTATGTTTGTTTTACATCTAAAACCGCTAACACTTCAAGTTTGAATGATAAAAAAAATTGACCAATATATACTATTTTCGATAAATATATCTTTTCGTCAACAGGCTCGAAAATTTACTTTCAAATAGAGCCGGCCCGGATCCTTAGCTATCTAGTAATTTTTTAGTTTTAGAAAATTACAATAAAACCCTCTTTGACTCTTTGTTAATTGTTATTATGTTTCTATATTATTATTATTATAAATCTGAGTTTCTCATCTTATTGTAGCCTTCATTAATTATATTACCTTTTTTTTTTCAGGAAGATAAGTTAAAAATAGGAAAGGAAGAAGAAAGCTTGATGGGATCGTTGGGCATGGAGATAAACATGTTAATTAAATAGTCAAGTTGTTATTTTTTTCCATTAAAAATGGTGTTTTTACTTCTTGGCTGTCCTGTTATATATTGTTAATTTTGAGCAATTTTTTGTTCTTCAGTGGTGCATATGTAGCTGTGAAGAATCAGGTTTGCAAATTGTATCCAGTTTGAATTAATTTATATTTTGTCGCCTTTGATTTTGTGGATAAGATATAAAATTGGTTTATTTCTTTCTTTCAATAATTAGGTGTCTTATTTTTGGTATTAAAAATACAATGGCGTATTTGCATGTGCTTGTGCAAAGTAGAAAGAAGCAAAGAAATGTGAAGCTCTTGTGCAATGAGATATTATGCTATTTGGGTGATTATATGTGGAATAACACTTCTGTTGTATGATACGAAGAATCAACTTATATTATTGTCGGGTTCAATTATAAAAAATAAAAAATTATATATTAATAAAAAGTTGGGGAAAAAAGGCCAGCTTCTTGAAAGAATTGCAAGGGAAATGGTTGTATATGTTTGAGAGTTATCCGAGCCCGTGTAGGCACCGGTCAGTAAGGTGACGAGCAATAATTTTATCGGGAAATGAAAGGAGTTAGACCTCGATATTGTTTGGTAAAATTTGCATACTATTGCCGTTAAAAAAAAAAATTAAAAACGAACCGACTCAATTACTAGAATTGAACACTTATACAGCAATTATCTCAAAAGATATAGTGCATTGATGCATTGCATTGTCTCAAAATTGGATAATCATTCATTGACAATAAATAGTCCACAAAACGACACCGTATGGCGTATACGTATATCACAAATCTGAAGGAAAGAAAAAAAAATGAAGCAAATGGTAAGAGTGAGTTATACAGTTGCCAATTTGGAACAAGTACACAAAATGCCAAGAGAAGAGCGTTTTATTCTTTCAATTTTCACATGGGAATTGAATTCTAATATTACATGTTTTTTCTTGAAATGATTTTTTTTTTTAATGTTATAGGGTTTGTATTTTTAAATCAAGTATACTAATTCAAATGCTCTGCTAACTAAACAACTTTATAAACGAGTGATTTTTTTTTTTATATGGCCAATTATTAATTAGTTCAATATTCAATCGATTGACAGAGCTCGTTTACAGGTGATAGTTCGTAAAATAATATTTTTTCTAATTTTCTTATATCATTATTCTGAATCCCAACTAACATCAGTTCAATTACGCAACTAATTAAACTCCCTTTTCGTACACAATTTTTTGCTTTTACCTCTAAATTTGTATCCCGTGTCCGTCATCGTTCGCGACAAATCAAGACCAACATTCCGGTACGACATCCGTCTCCGTCGTTTGGACTTTCAAGTTTCGAGCACCTTCCATTGATGGTCCTAAAGCCAACAAGCTACAAGGGCCATGGCTGTTTTCTTCTTCTCACAAAAAGCCAAACGACAAGACAATGTCCGATTCTCCAAACAGCCTTGGCTTTCACACATGCACTTCGAACTCAGATCTTCTGTCATGCTTTGGCCTTCGTGTGCCACGTCACCTCGCCTGAATGACGTGGATTATTCTTGTCGGATCAGATAATATATGATCTAAGAAGAAGCAGCACACATATTTGAGAAGACCCCATTAAAGGCTGTTAATAGAATCTTAAGTTGCCATATTATTGAGATGAGAATATTGCGTGCGTGGCATGAGATCTAATCCGAAGATTAGCTCGTTTGCAAAGATATTGTTTTGGATTCCAAATCCATAGCCAAATATCCTTACAAAGATTTCAATTAGTGGACAATATGCTTAGAATTATTTAATTTCATTTCATTTCATAAACCTCCCTAAGAGTTGTTGTGAAAGTGGATTTTTTTAATAGGGTGCCAAGATTACACTTACCGATATATTCGCAGTATTGGAACAAGCTGGCATTATTGTACACAGACACTATCGGCCCAAATTACAAATATACGCAATTTATGCGTCCTTTGAGTTTGAACCCAAGACTTCATGAAGAGTCTTGTAGTGGGTTTACCGAGAACAAAAAATCAAGATCGAATACGGAATTGACCGCTACCATTTAATCGATTACTGAAACTGATTTTATGCTTTAATGTTTCAAATATGTATTCCATGCATGTTGAACTTTTATGTTCTTGTTTAATGTCTAAGTGTTTCGGTTCCTCCGTCACCAATTGCCATATTAATAAACTTGGCACATCGTCATGTGAATAGTGACCTCCGGCTCTTTCTAGAAAACTACTAGACCGAAATCTCCGTTTTCTCTCCTACTCTTGCGGAGATAACGGTACACTCACAAGCTTGACGAAAATTTGTCGACACCGGACAAGTCTTGGAGAATCTTGTATTTCAATCAAACCCCACCAAAATACTGAACCTCAAGACACGCACGTGGAAGTCTGGAAAATGTCTGAAAAGACGAGTTCTGAGAGAAGAAGCCATTTTGAGAGAGACAGTGAGTGATGGACAAGAACAAACAGATTTGGATGAGCTTACTAGTTTTAAGATTGCACTGTTGTTGAAGCAAAATATCAGACTTCGAAAAGACAAACATGTTGATGTGATCAACTCTTTCAAGCTCCTCTTTAAGCCGTCACCTGGGACCAGTTCGTCCCCAGAAAAAAACTGATGTGCCGCATTTCAGTTTAATGAGTGTATTTAGTTTGCTGATCGAATTACCCCATTATTATTTTTTTCTCACTCAAGTTTTTCATTCTTTCGAAAGCGATATCGGGTCGAACAATGAAATGATCGGCTTCATCGTCAAGAGGAAAAAAAAAAAACGGATCAACAGGGACCTAAGTAATAACAGATGTAACACGGATTATATATGGTTGGAAGATGTATGAAGCTAGATCCGTAATTTGAAGAAATAAAAAATATGAGACCGAGTTATAAGAGTAGTTTGTTCCGGAGGTTAAAGTTGACAAAGATAGATTTTACCCGAATTTGGAACTGAAAAAGTCGTCCACAAAATTTAGAAACTGAATTTTCCCTTCTTTAGATTAAATCTCGAAAGAAGAGTATATAAATAAATAAAAACCCTGTTAATTAATACATGAGCGAAAATAAGTAAATATATCAGGGAGCTAAAAAGCTGATATTGGAAAGACATTCTATCTACACAGATCGTAACCCCTAATAATAAAGGTAAATATGACTTTAAATAACTCAGCTACTAATACAAATGCTCAAAATTTTATGTTTCCTCCTAGGAAAGCGCGAATACTTCACCTTGCAAATCGTCGAAAACTGGGCCGCTCTTTCCAGTCTGAAACACAAAAAGCGAACTTTATAATACAAAGTTGATCTTGAAGGTTAAAATGGGAATTACAAGAATTATGGAATGAGCAAATACCATATCAATCTTCTTCCATGGGTACTTCTGGAATATCGAACCTGTCTTCTTCAATAGTTTTATTGGTGATACACATAGAGGAAGGTAATGATATATAGTTAAGGAAAAAAGAGACTAAATTAGAACAACATTTTTTTATAGCATCAATTGTATTCCACTAATGAAATAGGGGTATTTTGGGTATTATAGGTCTATTCCTAAATGAAGGTGTCTAAAGCCTAGATAAGACTCTTAGCGTTAGGGTTAGCCATGATATTTCATTAGCGTAAAATTCCTATGGAACGTCATTTGGGAGTTTTCCTACTCTAACTCTCGAATTAGAGGACGGGGTAACGTTTATTAATAAGTGATCATTTCTCTTGGATTTGCTTTGTGGGTCCTATCAGACGACTGAGGGTGGTCTCGACGTATTTTTAGCTCAAAACATTATAATTTCCATCATGTTCGGGCTAATAAATAGAAACTTCATAAAGGATATCAATTGACGTAAGATCGTCCTCCTTCTCGCCTCGATTGCGGCTATTGTTTAGCTCTCTCATAATTTCAGGAGTAACCTGCATTTGGTCCGAGAATGATTAGTAGGGTTTCTAATTAATTAAACCGATAATTAAAAAATCAAATATCTAAGACTATTTTGAGAAGTTCTCACTAGTTTATGCTTTTGATGCTCAAGTAGCGATCTCAGGTTGTCTTTATCTTCCTTCTGCAGATCATTCTTGTACCTGCAAGTATCAATCCGAAATTTCATGGCAAGTGAAAATATATCGATTAGAAGCTGAATATGTTTCTGCTATTATGTAATTTTAATTATTGAAGATAGTAAGTTTAGTAAAACAGCTCTTAAGCAGGGGTGGACTTTTTACACTGAAAACTAAATAACTGAACAAATCCAAAATTTCACCTTACAGTGTGCTAGGTAGGTGAAAAACAGAAACTGATTTACGAACAGTACCGAGCTTGGTTTTCATCAAACACCAAACACTAGTTTTAAGCACCACCAAATTATTTAGGCTTTTCATTAATCAATTTATAATTTGTACATGTTAATCTGTAAATTGTTAAGTTGTTATTAACTCATTTCTTCTTTTGAAATTTAATTTAAAAACTTAAAAAAGGCTGGGAATAGGTTTTTCTTCGTTAAAGCCAATTTTCGGACCATGATTTCTGTTTTCATTTTTTTTTTCCACATATTACCGGTTTTACATAAAACATAAGTTTTGGTTTCCTATCGAAATTCCCCAAAACATATGAAAGTAATAACAATTGCACCCGTCTAAAGTGAATCACCCAGTAAGTTGTTTTAACTTTTAATTACATGAATAGGTGTTGTATCCACTATCCATGACAATAATAATAGATGCCGCAAAAGTATTTAACATACCTTTGTACGAATGCAAGTAGCGACTGGTGCCAAATCACGGGCATGATCCTCGAATCATCCAAGAACTTCATATAGTGAGCAACAAGAGCGTCCAGTGCACGGTATGGTAGAGCGTATTTTTTCTCCAAAAGGAGTTTTATAAAGTAGCTGCAACAGTTGAAAATCCAACACTGTCAAATTTTTGTAAATGAACGTGTAATATGACATATCGACATCTGAGATATGTTATACAGATATAATCTTGTAAGGATATATGACCGTCATAATATTAAAACTGATGAAATAAAATAATGATTTCAGTCTCATTTCAGTCTGAATTTTTTTGTTTCAAGGTTAAATACCTCGTTGTACCACAGTACTCCATCTCCGCAAGCTTCAGTAACGCAACACTGCAAATCATGCAGAAGTTTGATTCAGGACATTCACGATGTTAAAAAGGCATTCAGAGATTCACTAGATTTCTACATACTCACTAAATTTACACATTTTGAATCCTTATCCCGAAAGAAAACAAACCTTGAATGAAGAAGAGGAATGGAAACTTTTTGCAAGATGCTCCCAATGATAACAGCTTCCCGTAGATTGCATGTTTTAGACTGTTCAACAAAAAGGATTAATTGTGACGGAATAAATTACATTAATGCCAACAAACAAAAAGACCATAGATTGCTCAATGGGTAATGAGTCAAAATGGTAGGCCGGAAATTCCATACCTCGCACAGAGGAAATAGAATCCCTTTGAAGAAGGCGGCAGGTTTGTAGATACTTTTTTTCAAAGATTGGTAGAGAGCAAAATGCAGCCGCTTGTTCTTCTTAATATCTTCTCTAACACGAGGGAGCAAGACGTATCTGTAAAATAGATACACTTAGATTATACTTTCCTTTTTTTCATGTACTCGACGGCTTTGCTACACGGAGTGCCTTTTTGATAGGACAGTATTTCTCCACTGACATCGGTTATTACTTGAATAAATGTGAGAAAATAAAAAATACAAACCTGTAAAACCTCTCTGCCTTTTTGACACCCAAATTCGAAGAGAAAATCCGTGTGGCTTGATACATGGCATTAGGTGACCAATTCTCGGGCTCTGTCAGATACAAGGCATCTTCCCAGTTGCTTATCGAAGGAATGAGTTTCAATGCTTTGGGGATTCCACCAGCATTGTACTTATTGAGAAACTTCCCGAGTCTGCACAAGTCACATTCCATCCATCGCCTCCCGTAAATTTTATGATAAACAGCATATTCATAAATTGCATAATCACTATCAACTTCAACAGACTCAAGCGCATCAACATAAATCTGTTTACGGTTTTACTGACCCTTTGTATAAATCGATGACGGTGGTATCCATCTTAGGTAATGGCCGAGCTTCTGCGGTTAAAAAGGCAGAAACATAATTACACATATAATATATTATATATATAAGCATTAGCATCAAGTAAGAAGGTCAAACCTGAAGAGACATTCTCGCCTTTCTCTTTGATTCTCGCAATGATGATGTCCGTGATAGTCCGTAGCGGAGCCGCGTCCTTAGACAAGAACGAATCGAGAAATCTCTCGTCCTCTTCGTCAATTTCCTGTGCAACACATAAATTCCTAGACTTCAATACAGATTCCACAAGAAACAATTGATTTGCAGGGATCAATTAACTGTAACGAGAAAGACGAAAAGAAACTGACATCATAATCACCGTAGCGACTCTGAGTCTCATCGAATCCGGCGAAGTCATCGATCTCGTCCTCCGCGGCGGCGTCGGAGGCGTCCACGGGCGCCTCTGCGGTGAGCTTCAGGAGCGAATTGTTAGGGTTCTGAGCCTCGACGAGCTCGTCTTCGATTTCCCTCTGCTGAATCAGGGCCTGCTTGAGGATCTTGGAGCTCATGCCGGAGGAGATGAGCTTCTGCTCGTCCTGAAGCTTCTTGCGTCCCTCCCGCGACTTGGAGCGCTTCTTGGAGCCGAGAGACTCATTGTCATCGGCGAGGAAGGCCTGAGGATTCTGGTGCCTCTCTCTCTTCTTCCCCATTGTTGAGCCAGAAGAAGCAATCCGCCAAAACCTTCACACGCACAAAACCCTTCGCTCTCAAACCAGAAAAACCCTAATTATCGTTACACGATAACAGGGAAATACTGTCGCTGCGGTCTGAATTTGTCGTTTTATCATTACGACGTCGTTTTAATCTTTCGTTTGTGTGTCGTATTATGTGACACTTCACTCATGTATTCGGACACTGAGTTGGTGTACTTTATAGTATTTTTTTTTATTGAAATTAATCACTAATTTTAATCGTAGAATTGTTTTCTTAATCATTTGTTATCTATTGATTTTAAGTCAATCAATCCAATGATATGTTTTGTAAACATAATACATATCAAGATATTTTAGAATTAAGTAATTTTATTGTTTTTAGAAAAATTAAAGTCGAGAAAGCGTCGAGCAATCCAAAGCGTCGAATAATATAGAATCGTCCACTCTATATAGAGATTGAAATCGAGTTATTGTCAATGTCACGGCACTGATTACAGATTCGTTGTTGTCGAATATTACCGAATTAGCGGTGAACATATTTGTTGTTTCCCTTGCTCCACTCTAAATTGCAAGCGAGATCCGATGATAAAAAAATATATTCCTTCATTTTTCCTCCAAATTCAAAATATTTTACAAAAACTTGCAGTTCTGTTTTGTTTGTTTGTTTTTTTGTAGTGTGATGTCGGCTCGTCTCTGTGTCTTGTGAAATAGTTCGCAAATGAAGCTCAAGCACGTACGAGGCGGCGAAATTAGCTTTAAAGAAATCAAAGAAAGAAAGAATTAGAAGCCAATTTTCGATGAGATCCCGAAAATAATACCGAATAACCTTAAGTTTACGATGGATACGAACGTTATTACAGGCGACGCAGCAACAAAATGTCCCTTCTTTCCCGGAAGAGAAATCCCTCAAACGCTAACTCTAATTACCCACCACATTTTTTTCTTAAATACGTACTTAATTAATACACACCTAAAACTCGAGCATAAAACAACGCAGAACACACCTAGATCGTAACAGCAAGAGACTGTACCGTTCCGTTTTCTATTTCGGACCTTTCTTCCTCTGCAAGTCACCCAGCAACCTGATCCGAAATCCTCTCTGCTTCCGAATCCGTCGTCCGTGTCATCAAGCAGAGATCCGATGAAACCAGTCTCGAAGACGCCTATTTCTGGCCTTTCTTCCTCCACAAGTCACCGAACATCTTGATCCCAGAACCCTTTCGTTTTCCGCTCCCGAATCCTTCATCCACGTCATCGGCTGGAGACCCAATGAAGCCGGTCTCGAATACGCCGTCAAAGTGCTTGTCCATCGAGCCGCACCGCCCTGGAATTCGTCCTGTCATGTCAGCGCTGCCAGCAAGAATTGCAGCCGCGGCATCAGCAGCTTTTCGCCACTGCTCCGTCTGAACCCTGATCTTCTTCATCTCGGTTTCCATCAACTCCTTTGATTCCTCCACGGATTTTAGCTGCTCGGTAAGCTGCTTCGCTTTCGATTTGCTTGCTCCGAGCTCACTAAGCTTGACGGTCATTTCTTCCTCCTTGGATCGAGCAGATGAGATGTTCGAAGCCGCTTCGTTCAGCTGAGTCTTTAGGGTTTCATTATCATGACGGATAGCCAATGCTTCCTTCTCCTTCTCCTCTAAGGTTTCTCTCAACGATCTTATCTCTTCATCCTTCAGAGCAAGCTTTTTGAGGTTCAGATTCTCTTCTACTTCACCGTCCTTTTCGACATCTTCACTCACTGTAGTGGTTTCCGATTTCGATTTCGATTCGATCGTCTTTTTCTCGATAGGGACTTCGAAAACATCAGTCTCCTCCAGTTCCAGACTCTCCTCCGTGATTTCGTTCGACGGTTTTCTGTCCCGTTCGTTCGATTCTTGAACTCTCTCCTTCGAAACCTTCTTCTCCACCGGCTTCTTGGCTTTCTTCTCGAGCTTCTCCTGCGCTTCTTTCTTCGCAGCCTCCGCAGAAGCCAGCTGGTTCTTCAGATTCCTGAGCTCATCCTGCGCATTCCCGAGCTGAGACTCCAAATCCGCAATGCGGGTGCCGAGTTTCTTCTGGTTGACGGGATCAGACTGCACGCTTCTCGGAGAACGTCGATCGCTGATCTTCGGACTCCGGTCGGTGATCTGGCGGGGGTGCGGGGGATCCGAATCGGAGCTAGACGTCCTGAGGCTAGGCGGGCCTCGAGGAGATGGCCTCTGAGACAGCTCTGACCCCCTATGAAAAAGAGCAAGGTAGTTTTACTATGAAAGAATAATGTTTAAATTAATAAGGATTATGATATTTAATCATGTTTAAATTAGTAAAAACTGAATACCTTAATAATTTATGAGCTTTTATTCTTTGGATTTTATTTGAGAGAACATAACCTTGTTTATACATTTATGGTAGTTAAAAATCAGCTTCTCATAGAATTATATTATAATTAACCTAATGATACCAATATAATAATCTAATAACAAATATATCCGTAAGTCATCTTAATTAATCAACTAATTAGATCACTTATATAATAATTTATTAATAATAAGAAATACATTTTTAGGAGTGTAAGTTTCTTACCTTGATCTTGGCATTTGACTTCCCACAAAATACTACACAAATGGGACGAGAGTGATTGAATTGTATTGACTGAAACGCCTTGTGAATCTGCAAATTATATTAAATAAAAACTTTAGGTAAAATAAAATTGTTGTAAAATAACTATTTGTACATGAACAAGCAATCAAGCAAAAACTTCATTCTCCAATTACACATACATAGTATAAATCTATAGGATAAAGGAACTTATTGAATTATATAGTAGATCGTGAACAAAAGAACAATAATTTACACATAACATTATGTCACACATAAATGTTCGAATTGAACCAAATATAATTTTTTAAAAAAGGAATTCCATTAATACCCCTTTAAGGCACTAAATTGGTCCACTAAATGGTCCAATAAAAATATTGGTGGCAGTTTTATTTTCTTGCATCAGCAAATATGTCACATTTTATCAATTATTGAAAGGTAAATAAAAAGCTCTCAAGTCTCAATTATTAACAATATGGTGTTACACACATGACATGGGTCATCATAGATTGAGCAAAACATGTACCAAAGATGAAGAAACGTACAAAGATTAGAAAGGAGTATGAACATAGGACCCACTATTTTAGTATTATTACAAAGCTGAGTGGTGACAAAATCCCAACACTTTATAACTTTGTAACATGGCCAAGCAGTATTATTATTGTACATACATGGACACAGTGCTGTTAGTACACCAGGAACCGGAATTCCGATTCCTGTTTTACCGATTCCGGGTAAGTCTAGAATTGGCATTTCCGCATTTACCTTTTTATGTTTTATAAGGCGGATCAAGGATAAGAATTTTCGGGGGCTAAGCATTGTGGCAGGGATTGAATTAGAGTATGTATAATAAGGGGTTAAAATGAAAATTAAGAAAAATATATCAGAGAAAATTGAATGAAAAATAATAAAATTTTGGTTTAATATTACTCTTTTCGGATTTTTGGATATATGAGGAGCCCGAATTCTGATTCCTCTTTAACCAGTTCCGGGGAAATCTGGAATTGGCATTTCCGTATTTACCTTTTTATATTTTCTACACTATCGAAAAAGTATCGAAGAAGTATCGTTAAGGGTTAAAATGAAAACTCGTAAAATTTTAAGAGAAAAACTGAAAAGGAAAAAAAAAATCAAAACTTCGATTTAATCGTTTTCAAAAGTTTAGGAGGGCTATAGCTCCGTCCGCTCCCGCTCTAAACAATCAGATCTATCTAGATTAAAAAGCCGATATTAAAATTAAAAAAATCCGGAACCAGAAATTAAAAATACCGGGCCAATCCGGCATGTCTCTAACTTAGACATAAAAAACCAAGACAATGTTTAAAATCACAATTTAATAGGATCTAGACTTTACCAATCATAGATTAGCCTTTCTCTAGAAAAGGGCATTTTTGTTGATTCTTGCTTCACATTCAAAAGGATATTCACGCAAACTTTCTTTTTTTCTCACTACTCTTTATGAAACTTTCTCAGCATCCAAACAGACCCTAAAGAAAAGACACTTTCAAGCATGCAATACAAAGGATAACACAAGCTCTAACCTGCTTCCTAGAGTGACATCAGCGAAGATGAAAGATTCTTGAATCTGCAACTGGGATATCCTCTGAAGAACGAGCAAGCAACGTTCTAAGAAACTGGGAGATCAACAATGGCAGAGAGAAGCTTGGGGTTTGTTGTGTGTGGAAGAAATACAAGGAAATAGTGACAGTTTTTTGGAGCACAATGTCTGAGTGAGAAGACAAAAAATCAATAAACAAATAAGTATAAAAAATGCCCAGAAGCTAAAGTAAGGGAGAGAGAGAGAGAGAGAGAGAGAGAGAGAGAGAGAGAGGTTTTAAAGTTTGAATTAAAGGTGTTTAAGGCTGATATATACACAGAGAGAGTGAGACAGTGGCTTTGGAGTAACTGAGTAAGGCAACAGGAAGAGGACAAAAGGGTCATTTTGATGTGAGCAAATAATTCATTTCATAATTCACGTACGTAAATATGCATATATATAAATATAAGATTATTTGCGGCAAAAATATTAATGTGTTTGAAAAATCAATATTTAATACTTATTTTTATTTTAATCGGATAAAATATTAATAATTATTGGTACATGTCTATAACTTGAGAAGAAGGTATTGATATTTTGTCCAAGTAAAACAAAACAAAAAGGTCTTTAACGTTAGTTTTTCGAATAATTTTAATATTTATACCGCTACTATCTCATAAATATATAAATGCTATTGGCAATATTAGCTCCTAGTTTATAAATTATGTGCGAAAACCTACCTGCTTTAAAAATTTCTATGGCTATTCTTTTATGATTATAATATGGATTTTCCAATGTATAATTGTCTTTTTTTTAAGGTTTTTCTATTTATTTTTTTTAAAAAACCCTTTTCAGAGACAAGTGTGTTTTTATTTAAATTTGTTAAATTTTTAATTTTACTTGTCAGTCAAAGGGTCAAATATATAATAAAATTAAGAAAGACAATTTTTGCTATTTTTAGAATTGGAGGGTGAAATTCGGACATACCTCATAAAAATGGGACCAATAGCGCGAATAATATATATATCGAGAGAGAGAGAGAGGATCTTTGGGAATCGAAACATGCATATCTTACACTGTTACACTCTTGTCGTTCTGTCTCATAATTTTCAAACTTTCTTTTTCTACTCAGTTTTTGAGACCATACAAATTTGAAAAACGATGCACTTATTAAATGAACGTATTCATTGCTAGCTATACTATTAAATTATAATAATTAACAAATTATTAGTCCCGAATCTTCTTGAAAACCTCTCTTTCTTTCTCGCTCTATTGAACACAAAAGATGCCTCGATGGCTCAACACCAACACGTATGTATTATTATTAATACTAGTGGACTGGCACCGCGCTTCGCGCGGTGGCGTTAAAAATATTGAATAAATTATTTCATTTATTTTTCTCGTAATTCAAAAACATATATCAGTATCAAACTCATCAATTGTTCCAATATTATATTGCTATATATAATTAGAAAAAGTTAAAAATTAATAGTTGACATAAATATCATTCCGCAATTAATCTACTAAGCATAAAGAGTGCCGAAAATTGATTAAGGAAAAATGTTGAATTCAAAGGCTAACTAAAACTAAAGAAATTATATTTTAAACGACAAAGTGTATTCATGAAGTAAACTTTAAAATTAGTTGGTGTCTTCGTTCTTTTTTATCTTTTTAAATAGTCCTTATTAACTTCTTAGTTCTTTGATTAATTTTCTTAATTTTTCGGACTATAGTGTAATTTTATTTTACTCGTGTTAGTGAAACATTAAAATCAATCTCTTACTTAATTATTGTCTCCAAAATATAAGAAATATACCAATGATAGTCGATTCAGCCAAATAATTAATTTTGAGCATTTTCCCTTCACATATTACCTTTATACACCGAATTGTAAAAACTTAAACAATAATAATGGATTAGAAAAAAAAAAAAAAGATAGGAGGAATATAAAACAATTTCAATAGAAAAAACCGTGATATATATAAAAATTTAATATGTGTTATCAGCTTGTTAATCTCTAGCACCAGGCAACAACTCTTTCATGCAATTTTTGAAAGATTTTAATCTGACAAATAAAAAACGTAGTCTCGTGCTTCTATATTTTTTTTTCTAAGGAACCAAGAAAAATAAATATGCATTTAGAATTAAAGTTGTAAAATAATTTAGATCACATTATAATGACTTTTTTTTTACTGTCTCCGAAATTTCTATGATATAATTACCAAATAATAATACAAGGCCAAAAAGATATCACTAAATTTTAATTCAATAAATGAATATTAATAATAAAAAAGGAATATTAATAAGGGATAACATTAAAACACACATATAGATTTCTTTTTCCACCAACTTCCAGTGCCGCAAGAAGCTGTGCGTGTTAAGCAAATCACCAAATAATCTTCTTATATGAAAAAAAAATCATGATCATAAATTTGATTTCAATCCAATACATCATTAAAAGTCACTTAATAAACAAAGCACTAACCATATGCAACGTTAAAAGCAACACGATATTAAAACACACTAATATTAGATGGGTCGTTGCTTTCCATATAAACCGTCGTAAGATATTGCTCAAAGAGAACCTTAACCATTTATTACAAGTTCCACTCTCAACAAACTTATGTGACTGACAAAGCATCCTCGAAATCGTCAACCTGAAACCATCCCTTAAGAAATGAGAAAGAAAGACATAATCTCTCTTAGCAAAAAAAAAAAAAAAGTCCAAATAAAACAAATACATTATACAATTTCAATGTTAACAGTACGTCAAATTCATAAATAATAGAGTCGGTGAATTTATAAATATAGAAATTAAAACAAAATAAATGCACGGAAGATATTGCTCAAGGAGAACCTTAACCATCTAAATTACACGTAAGATATTGCATCATCGAAATTGAGGAAGACATAATCTTTTAATAATTTAAATATTTGAAGAAGAGAAAATATATGTATATAAACTAAAAATACTTGCCTGGGGATTCTCACCGAAAAAAAGCTGGTTGCAATCGGAGTAGATCAATCGCCGACTAAATTGATCATATACGAATTCTATATAAATCAATATTTGAAGGATAGAGAATAAGAGCGTTAAAGCTGCCACCCTAAAAATGAATTGTTGATATGCATTGGAAAAAATAACGATAAACCAAATATTAGTACGATAAATAAAGAAAATTGGGAAGGAAAAAAAAAAAACCAAGATCAAGCGTTGCAAACCTCCAGCCACCCTCTCCTCTTTTTATATATACATATATATGGTTGTTGATTTTTAATGAAACGTAGAGATTTATTACGCATTTATAGAGATAATTGTTTTAATAAATACCATCAAGAGAGTAAGGTCAACAGTTATTGTACCTTGATAACTTACATATATAATAAAGCTTAAATTTGTAACTCTGATTATATCATTAACTAAATGAGATTGTGAGTCAATATATCAAATCAATTATATACTGCCTTTAGGTGACAAATTATATATATATATATATATATCATATATGTGTGTGTGTGTGGGGTGTGTCAGTGTGCGTGGTTGTTATGTAAAACCTTTTAAGCTCCATACCGATTCATATATGGTGTATTAAGTTGGCATCAGTTTCTCAAGGTTCTTGGAATTCAAGTTTGTAGTAATATTACTTTATTGGCTTGTGATAATAATTAATGAAACAAATGAAAAGCGTTTCATGGAGTGAAAATATGAAGGAAATAAAGTTAATTTTCAGAGTGATTTTTTTTTGTGTGTTTACAATCTGGTCTTTTAATATTCTTGTATGTTACATAATATATAAATTTGTAATTAAGTTGCACTAATAGTTATGATAAATAGTAACCAATGAGAGCACTTTATCCTAATTTCTTATTTAAAAAAATTATAAAATGTTAAAAATTTAGAATTGTAGGATTCACAATTCTTGAGTTTCTTAGACTATCAATTAATTGCAAGTAGATTTTGCTTTTATATATATATAGATTATTATGCTATTTTCTAGTTTTCGACTTCTGAGATTTGTATTAAATATTATTAAGTGATTATGCGATTATTAGAGCTGCGGCTCGCGACTGCTGGGAGGGATCGCGACGCGTCGCGACTGTTTGCGGGGAATCACGACGAGTCGCGATTCTCGCCTTGAATTCGCGATTCGTCGCGACGTCCTCTCTCTCTCGCTCTCCCTCCCTCTCTTTGTCTCTCCGTCTCACACTATCTCTCTCTCGGCCTCATCGCGACCGATCACGACCGAAAACATCGCGACACGTCGCGACGGCGGCATTCACGATTTTCGGCGACCAAGTCGCGACGGGTCGCGATGTCGCCGCCCCCAACTCTAGTGATTATAAACCAATTATTGTAAATGAAAACTCTAGTGATTATAAACCAATTATTGTAAATGAGGGCCAACTCAAATTACATAACCTTCACAAAAATATTCATAAATTGCGTTAAAGAAATTATGATAACAAATTTGGTTATGTCACGTAAGTATATTTTCTTGGAGATATATTTGTTAGAATTGTTTGAACGAATTTGACAAGCGCAATTCGGTATTTTTAATGGTCTTGATTAATTATGTTGAGTTGTGCGCTGTTTTGATGGAGCTTTCGTTAGGGCTGGAATCGAGTAACCGGGAATTTGATAATTTTTTGTCCCTGTTTCGAAAAAATCGGGACTCAATTTTATGTCCCAATTCTGGTTTTGGTTCTGTAAAGTCCTTGTCTTTTTTTTTTTTTTAAATTAGAACCGGGACCGGAACTGGGACACCGATCAAATCTCGATTTATTTAAGACCAAAACTCGGGAAGAAAACCGGGACAAATTCGGAACAAAATTCAAGACAGAAAAAAAAAAACAAAACAAAACAAAACAAAACAAAACAAAAACAAATCCAAAATTGCAAAATGCAAATTACCATATCGAGTACAAATCCAAAATATAAAATACCAAATTCGAATTGCAAATTACCAAGTCTGAGTAAAAGCAAAATACAAAATAAACAAATGCAAGATCATAGTTCACGTCGTGAACTTCATAATACCAAATCCAAATCTCAGTGCAAAAAACCGAGTCTAAAATGCTAAATAGTAAATACCAAGTACAAACAAATCATTTTTTTATAACAAAACGACATATGAGAAATGACATGTTAAATAAGATACCGCGTAATGGCTGAAAAATAAATGACATGTTAAAATAATGGATTAAGAACCTAATAGTAAACGATATATGAGAAATGACATGTTAAAAACGACAAACTTATAATAAAACGACATAAAACCGGAATCGGGACAAGAAAACCGAGAATTTCATATTTTTGTTTTGGTTTTTCAAACCGGAACCAGGATGTCCCTTTTTAGGGTATGGTAAAAAAAAAAAAAACTATTTTTTTACTAAAAAACGGTCCAGGACCGGGAACCGAGTACAAAATTTTCACCCCTAGCCGCACATGACGGCGTCGCGACCGGTCGCGGCGAAATCAGCGGAAATCGCCAAATTTCTCGTCGCGATGCGTCGTGGTGGTTCAACTCGCGATGCATCGAAATGGAGAGAGGGGGGGGGGGGGGGGGGGGGGGGGGGGGGGGGGGAGGGAGGACCTTCCCGTCGCGATGTTGGAGCTGTTCGCGCACCGTCGCGATTTAGTGCTCCGAATCGCAAAACGTCACGATCCGCCGGAAAACGCCGCGATGCGTCGCGAGAGCCTCCCACACGTCGCCAGTTGCAGCACTAGCTTTAAGCAACTCATGTCGAATTGATTGATGTCGATTTTAATATTATTATTATTATTTTCTTAAAATAGTGTTATATGCCGAATATTGTTAATATTTATAAATAAAAAATAAATAAACTAAGCTATGTTGTGTAGCATCGAATAAATTGATTCGACCAGCCAATATTTTTAAAGGCGGAACTAAAAATTTCTTTACGTTAAAAAACATTAGCAGATTGTGTACTAACTATTTTCATTCCACATACGAACGTTCTTTGAAAGATTTACTAAATTATCGTTTCATATAGTCAATAGCAACGAAAATATGCATAACAAAAATATTGAACCTTAAAAAAATATATGTACAGGGAGAAAATTCATTAAAAACCAAATTAAGACAAAAAAAAAAAAACTTATTTTGCAATATTATATACACGCGTGAGACTTCACGCACACGTGCTAAGTGTAAAGGTACATGATACGCAGTACGCACGCTTGGCTGATATTTTTATATTATGAAAAAATATTAATTAATTAACGGATATTACTCACCTTAGGCCTTAAAGTCCAATTCACAACATTTATAGCAAGAAACGACAAAATAAAGGGAAGATAATTAATTGATTAATTTGTAAGAAGCATTCGAATTTCAAAGTATTTATGATCTCTAAGCTTTGAAACTCGTGGACATAGCTTATTAAACATTTGGCTGACTATACTCAGCCTTAACTATAAAGACAGAGAAAGAAATAGACATGAAGTTGAACTATGCTACTTTATTTATGACCAATTTTCGAAATTTAATTTAATTTACATGAGTAACTTCCTGCCAAAACTAGTTCCTCAGCCATTCTGACCTTATTTATTTATTATTTATTATTTTTAGGTTTAGGTTTGGAGTCTATATTCTAAAAGGTAATTACTGATAAAAGTACTCAAGCTGTTTAAAAATAAGACGCCGTAGTAAAGGTAGATTAAAAAATTGTGATAAAAGTATTCAAGTTCACATTTTTTTAATAAATTGGTTATAGTCATCAATTTTTTCATTATTTCTTTTTACTATTTTTGTCAATGATGAAGTCAACAACGCAAATCTCAATGCTATTGAGGAGAAAAAGTGATAATTCGAGCGATAAAGTGCGAAGGAAAATAAGAATTTGCGTTATTGGTGTACAAAGAATTTGTGTTTACAAGCAGTTTTATTATGATATTTGTAGATTTGATCGTTCGAGTTTATTTGTTTGATCTGCGTTGACGTCATCACTGACGAAATAGTAAAAACAAAAAAAATCTTACAAAAAGATGGACGAGAGGTTTACCGATTCACCAAAAAAATAAACTTAAATACTTTTAATACTGTTATTTTAAGTTGACTCTATGCCGTCCTATTTTTTAAACAGCTTGAATAATTTTTCCAATAATAATCATACTATAAAAGAAGATAAGAGGTACACTCCGGTAATTCTTATTTTGATCTAGTGATAATATCGCACCACTTTTATTATAAGATATAGGGTCCGACCTCCATTACATATAAGTATATCGTGTTTTTGTTATCATATACTTAAAATATATTACGCAATCTTAATTTGTAATGTCACGTACTCGTAAAGCAAAAATATCATGTAATTTAACTAAGAGTAATGCTTTTCAAAGTAAAAAACCCTAGCTGTTTGTCAGGCTTGTTTAGCCTACTGATAAACTCACCAAAAGATTCTTCGAGAGCTCCCGAGTTTAACTATAGCGAGATGTTATATTAATTTGTAATATAGGCTGATAGTACTTGCAGACAATGACACTGCGAATATATCTTGTAATGCGAGTCTATTAGTCAACAGAGCCACTTCATTAAAAAAAATTGTAAAAATTAACAAACCTATCTCACAAGCTCATTTTAAGCCAACTTTAAATTGATTTGGAGAAGGGTTTTTATTTTTCTATTAGTACATAGTTACTTCTTTATTATTGTATTATTTCTATGACTTCAAGTCTTCAACTACTAGGAACAAACATCAAAATAGTGTGTATTGATCAACTGAGTCAACCTGTTAAAAAAAATCCTAATTGTCAAATTAACAAATTCATTTCATAAGCTCATTTTAGTCAAAACTTTAAGTCGATAAGTACATGATTATTTATTTATTAATATTGTTTTTATGAATTAAAATATTAAAAACATGAATCAAAATTGTGACAGTCATCAATCCCGTGAGCCAAGAGGGCAAGAACAGGTAAGCTGTACAGTCCCACACCGCCTACGCAAGGGGATATGCTGATGGGTCGTTCCCAAGACTGTGCGGGTATGAGACTGCACAGTTATCAGAGATCATATATGAATGAGACTCTATGGTCGAAGCAGCTTAAAAAAATCGATTGGTACTACCTATGTCAACAAGATGCATCTTCTTTTTAGTATCTCATTCATAAGAGCTCTAAAGTTAATCATGCTTAGCTTTGAGTAGTTATGGGATGGGTGACCTCCTGAGAAGTTTCTCGGGATGCGTGCGAGTGAGGACAAAACACGCTGAAAAGACTTGTGTTAGCCTATGGGAACAGTCATCGATTCGATTGAGTAGCCGGGGCAGTACAAAAATAGTGTGTATGTTGACCGACAAAGCCACCTCATAAAAAAAAATCTTAGTTGTTAAATTAACAAAATTGTCTCATTAGCTCATTTTGAGTCAAAACTTCATTGATTTTGACAAGGTTTTTATTTTTCTATTAGTACATAATTACTTCTTTATTATTATATTGTGAATTCAAATATTAGGAACAAGCATAAAAATAGTGTGTTGTTTACTCCAAATTTCGTACAATTTAGTATGACGTAAAAAGCTTACACAACTTATGATTATATAGTTTGATACCATTTTATTATGTATGTTGTAAATAATACATAGTTTGATATTTTACAGTCCCATTATAGTTGCTGGAAGGTTAATAGCATTTATTGAGTTTATAATACTTTGATTACATGATATGATATGGTACCTAATGGGAATCTTATTTTAATAATTGCAACAAAATCAACATGTTTTAATGTTCTAATTTCACATCAATTAATTAATATTGATCAAGATTCCATTTATCATATTTTTATTTTTTTAAATGGTCCCGTTCTATTCGTTCCGATTTCCAAAAGGGTGACACATGTTTTCTTCAATTAAACAATTATCAAAACACATAATAATACTATTGAAAATGAGATATTTGCAGCATAAATAGTAATACTAACAGCGTTGACATAATTCGAATATACTTTGTTCACAACGTACGTACCCGAAAGCCACAAAAAACTATTGAAGTCTAATTTGGTCAATGTCAAGTTAACGATTGTTAAGTTAGAGACAAGTGTACGTATCTAATTTTTATAAAATTGTTAAATAATTGATATATTTAGAATTTGATCGTAGACGTATATTTGTCATTTGTGTAACTGATCTTAACAGAACATGAACAAAATTGAGCCTCCACATTATTTTATAGTCTTAGCCTACTAATGATGCTATGAAGAAATATTCAGAATATGTTGGTGCAGTAGTAGAAGATGGGGTGTTTATGCCGCAAATATCTCTTGAAAAAAACTATAAATTAAATTAAATTATGTGGAAATTGGACGACGTGGTCCTCGCTCAAACCTTTATTGACATTAAATGATGAAAAGCATGTGTTAAGGAAGGAGATTGTAGCCATGGAAAATAGTTGAATTGAGTTTATCTTAAGGGCAAAAGCATGTATGTAAGGCCAAGGGTGTTATGTTAGGGACATGGCATGTGAAGCATAAATGTATTCACCTACTATTAGGCCCAACCTCATTATTAAGGCCATTCCTCTCATTATTGGTTGACTATACCAAAACATTAGGACAAGGCCAACCGAGATGCCTATCACCGGATCCAATCATAAATACAATAATTTAAACATAAGAGTAATAACGTAACACACGCTAGAACCTCTATAAATTAATACTCGATAAATTAATAGTCGCGATTAAATAATATTTTTGGCCGATCCCGACTCGGGCCTAACTAGCTAAATTAATAATTCGCTAAATTTATAAAATTTAGTAATTGCAACAAAATCAACATGTTTTAATGTTCTAATTTCACATCAATTAATTAACATTGATCAAGATTCCATTTATCATATTTTTATAAAAAAAAATACATAAATAATTATAAAATTACTATAAATAAAATTTAACATAAATAATTATGAAATCACATTAAATAAAAAGATTGCATTACATCACTAATCATGTAGTCTTCTTAAAATATGTTTCTATAGTAATTTGTTTCTTCTTGAGATTGATGTCCCCTTGAACTTCATCTCTAAGCTTCCGAATAGCATAAAAAGGTCGGTTATCATATTCTCATGTTGGGCTCTTTAATATTTCAGACATTGGTACTCTAATAAAATCTTTTTAAATCATAATAATCTCTCTTGATATTCTTAATATTGATACTTTAATATTCTCGATATAATAAATTGAAATAATTTTTCGTTAGTAAAGATGTTTATATAATTATAGATGATTAAGAATTATTTCTTCACTTAATGTATAAATTAATAAATTATTAATTTATATGTTAATTAATAATCCGATAAGATAATATGTTTTGCCGGTTCCAAATGTATTCATTTATAGAGGTTCTTCTGTAGTAATAAGATGTATTTTACTTTTTTGTTATTTTAATGACATTCTCTTACAATTTTAATTTAACGTAACACATAGTTATATAGGCGGTAGTATGGAAATCAAAGCAACATTAAATGATAGGAAAAAAAATGTGTAAATGGAGCACACATTTGTGTCCCATACAGTGTGAATATGGGACCTCTTGAAACGACATATAATGAAGTTACCACTAGGCCTAACAAGCTTGGTTATAAAAATATATTAATGTAAGGTTTTAGTCAAAATCTTGTCTCGTATATGCTAGTACCACTCCTCGTGTGAACAAACTAAAAATTAAGGTTGAAAATTCATGGAAGATACAATTAGATAAGAAATCAAAAAACTTGAGAGATTCAATTCAAATAGTGAAAATGTTATAAAAACATAAATAAGAGCACTCTAGTTGGCATTTAGCTTCTTGGATTTCGACTTGCATGAGATCCAACTACTTGGCTTAGAAGGTCAATGCTAATGAAGTAGCTCGATCAAGTAAAGCAAGAATCAGAGATCTAGCTCAACAACATAACTTGATAGAACAACTTTGCAACAACTCGAAAGTCCATGCCTACCAGCTCGATATTTGCGAGAATCGAAATTACGAGGGTGTGTGAAAAAAACTCGTTGAAGATCACAAGAATCGATCTACGTGCTACTCAAACGGAGTCCGAAAATCATACTCGACATTTCAGTTTTGCATTCTATAATTATGGGTGTGCTGAATACCCGGAACAAATTTTTTTACGCGCAACCGAAAAATTACATGGATTGAAAGCCGGGTATGGACCCAGTTGAATATATTTTTACTGAAGCTTGGAGTTGAGGGACTTGAGGTCTCTCTCTATAATTCGAGCTGTTTTAAGATTTTACCAGTTCCTTATTTTCTTGATTTATTGTTATTGATCTGCATTTGTAGATTTCTATTATTGTTTTGGTTTCTTTGTTCTTGCATGTTCATCTCGAGTATACTATCCTTTTGAGTATTCAAGAATGATCTCTACAATAGTCCCGTTTTTCATTCATGAAGATAATTATATTGTATTTTGTATAGAACATACTTGCTCTCTCTACTTTTTCAAAAAGCCAAATTATTCCCTAAAAACATTAATATATATATATATATAAAAAACATGAACGGAAATGTGGGAAAGATACAAGGTCCAAGGAAGGCACTACACACTAAAAAAAAATAGACGATAATATTGTTGTATTACATATTCGATGTATATTTTTAGCCGTTTCGAAATATGAGAAGTATATTTTTATAATATAATAAAAGTAAATGCGTGGCTTTGTCGCAACTCGCCATTTTAATTTACCATTTCCCTTTTTAATAGTAAAAAATATTATAGCGTGCGTGTTTTCAATTATTGCTATGTCGTAGGAGTCGAACTAATTTGCACTTCAAAAATCTAAGTTCAAATACGTAACGATGCGAGACGCACACGAGCTACTCAGCAATAGAAAATTGTGAAGCCTTTCCAATTACTAAAAAAACTGTCATTTCAATTTCGAGATGAGAATCGTCACTACCTTCACTTTTAACCAACATTTCATTCAAACCTCGTGCTACTGCCACGAAACTGCGGGCCCGCCAGCGACGGCGCGGGCCTCGGCGAGTGAGAGAGCCATAGCCAGCATCATCTGTTCCTCGAAATTCTCCGGAACGATCGTTCCCGGAACATTCCTGGCGCTGCCCTCGCCTCGGTCCGTAGGGGGCAGAGCTGTCATTCCACTCCCGCCGTCTTCCGCAGCGTCGGAGCTCGCGTAGCTCGTGCCCGCCTCGGCCGCCTCCGATCCATTCCACTCCCTGCCGTCTCTCATCGGAGTCATTCCTCTTTCCGGCGACATATTGCCTGAGCTGCTTGCCGACCCGCGACCTCCAGCGTCGGTATTGTGTTCTCCGGTCATTTGCTGGCGGTCTGCGAGAGCAGCTATAGCGCAAGCGAGCCCACCGGAGGGTGACGACGAGGACGGTCCGGCAACTGGAGCCATGGACGGTGAGACATAGCGGTCTTCCGTGACGTAATGGCCGGAAGAGGCCGCGGCGTCTGCAAAATTCGGTGCTTTATTTCTGCCACCCTCCTATAGATGTTGTTTGAACACGGTGATAAGTAAAGGCTTCCGAATCCAAGCATTGGATAGACAGAGTGAGAATTTCAGAGATCTAACCTGAATTGAAAGCCAAATTGCCTCGATGACCATTATATCCTCGAGATCAAGGTCAAATTCGTCCTCCCTGCAATTTGAGAGGTCAATCGATGAGCTGCGATGGTCAGAATAACTACATTTATGCTATCTAGAATTAAAAACGTAGTACTAGAACACAATTTGAAAAGTACTTTGAAAACGAATATTCATATGTAAGAAGAAAATCCTGTCTGTCGTACAGGTCGTGAAAGAAAAGAAGACGGAACAAACCTGTGCAGCAACGGTGACGGAGATGGTCTAACCATTAATGCAGAACATGAGTCGTGGGAAGAAACAATTTCATCACCTTCTTCGTCTGGAGAGGTAGAAGATGCAGCTGGAAAACGAAGTATTGAATGTTTACCACTTCCGACAAATGTAATTTTTTACCATAGACGCTAAGATATATAGTCCCTAGATTAGCCGTACCATTTACTGAGCTGTACTCAACATTCGCAGATTCCGTATTTCTGCTCACGGCATCCAATTCTTGTCGTTTCTGCATTCTTTCCTCATCGTCGTGGAGTTCTTGCTGCCGAATCCTAATTTTAGCTTCTATTACTCGTTGCTCTTCCTAGAATAATTTTGAAAAAAAAGTTAGTAAAATGTCTGTCATGAAACGAAATAATAGAATTCAAATGAGGCACGGAAGTTGTTTCAAGACCAAAGGGTTCTTACTACTTGCTCAAGACCCTTCTCTTCCTTTGTTTTTACTCCCCGATATTCAACCGCGTAATTGGAAGTTTTGCAGAAGGGACATCTCGGAAAATTAAGCGCAACAAACAAACATAGTATACAATCATTCAAATAGAGAAGAAACATAGATGTTGAACTATAAATTTTGGAATGTTGTATCACAAATATAAAGGATACTGCGTCGGTCGAGTTGAATTGGGAACCTTCATCTGCAGAAAGCATTCTGTGGGAGCAAATAAATAAAATTAGGAGATGTCGGAGGCATTACATCTATCACTCTAATTAGAGTAATTGGCGGCAAATATACCAGGGTTTCAGTATGTAGCATCCCTTTGGAAATTATAAACCCACATTCGTTAAAAATTATTACAAATTCCAAAGAGATGTTACAAGTATGGAATCTCAAGTGTATTTGTCCTCAAGAAATTAACATTGGTGTACAAGTACAACGATTGGAATAACTTAATTATATTTGCCGCCAATATCAATCAAATTATCTTGATTGATTATCAAGGCAATCAACACAAACTGAGAACCTGTACAAATTCCTTTCATGCAACATCTTGATCTGTTGAGACTTGGATAATACTGAAACAAAAAAGACCAATGTGACGATAACGCAGTATGTAATGTTCGATACAAAAAATTTATAGCCGATGAATAACAAAAATATAACAAAAACAATACCAGAAAGCAAATCGGACATTCCTCTAAATCGCACGTGCAATCCTCATCTCCCGGGTAGCACGGAGCAAGCTTAGACTCGAGTATGAGCTTCTTGAGCTTCTTATGATCCACGTCTTTATGGTGATAAAGCCCCTGAGGCCGCGTGTACTTCTCGTCAATCACCTGCCTTCTCCTTCCAAGCTTATTACCCATCCAATCTTTCTTCTGACAGTTCTCACTCTTCCCGTTTCAGAAACAAAACCGATCTTCGGAAAATGAAAACAGCCTATATCTCTCCCGCATACACTTACACCTATACACGAGTGGCAATATCCATCACACGTATACGATCATCGGCTCTCTGTTTATCTTACTCCTCGATCATACACTGATTAAGCACCGTCGCTCGATCACTGCAACATCCAATTCTTATCCTGAGAATCATTGAAAACGAATACAAATTCCAGCAGTTAGTCGGTGTTGAAAATTACTCCGATTCAATTCCAATTCCAATGCAATGCCTAAACACAAAGAGGAAGGAACATTAGCCCTAACACCAAGCTCACGAGACTGCAAGCCGAGCCTAAACTGGCAACATTGCGACACCAACAAATCGAAAATTCAAGAGAAAATCATGGACGCAAACGAAGCACAGACTCACGAACGAAAGACGCTCAAGAACCCTAACACATCCAACAAAGAAAGCAACGGAGCGTCGATTCCGCTTCGATCCTAAACAACCGCGAATGGCGAGCATCGCAGAGCCAGAAGCCAAACAGACAAGCAACGAGAAGCGAAATTGAACCTAAATTGACGAAAATTCTCACCTCAGAAAGGCACGAAACTCGCAGAGTTGTGGCGAGGAACAGGAAGAGCTCAAAGCGCGGCCATGGAAGGGGACGAGAGCGAGGAGTTCGGGTGAGACGAGGAAGATGGCGAGGAATTCCCGATTCCGCGGAGGGATTGAAATGCGGAGCGAGGAATCGGACAAGACAAGGCTCTTCCTTTCTTCTTCTCTGGATTTCCTCTTTTTATTTATATGTTTTATTTTTTTATTTTATTTGTGGATTTTGTCTGTTTCGGAGAGAGAGAGTAGCAGAGGAGGAAAGAATCCTGAAAGCGAAGGGGAAGAGAAGAAGAGAACACAGCCGAGCCGACTGATTCCCCTATCTCACGCGCCCTTTGGCTTCGCGTCTACCTCACTCGCCCGCTAATGCGGATTTGCGAAAACGACGACGTTTAGTATATAGTTTTTCAATTTGCGAAAACGACGTACATGAACTGCTGTTGACAAATGGAATGTATCAAAATGCCGCGGTATATCGTATATACTCTTTTTTTATTTATTTATAATATAATGATTAGATGCAAAATTATATTTTATTGGCGGTTTTGGTTATTTTTAACAATTTCATGACGAATATATATATATGATCTTATTAATTTATTACTGCACTTATATATCACTTTGACAGTCAAATATTGACATGATAGAAAAAGTACTAAATATTAATTAGCATTAAAAAATTAAATTAATACATTTGAAGTGTTATATGTTAATTAAATCACAATATATGTTTTAAACGTTAAAAATAACAAAAAAAAACAAATAATACTAAATGATCAAACGAGTGTACTTTGACACATAGTCTTAAATGCTTTGGCATGTCTTACATTTTTTTAGATCGTTAAAAATAACAAAAAAAAAAAAAATCAAATAATACCAAATGAGCAAACGAGTGTACTTTGACACATAGTCTTAAATGCTTCGGCATGTCTTACATTTTTTTAGAATTTTGACATGTATATCCATAAGCAACTATAACCTATCAATATAATGTCTTATTTTAATTATACTCCTATATTTATATTTTTTATAAGTTACAACTATAGCTCATATTTTTATATACATACAACTATAATTTATCAATATGATGTCTTATTATTAGTGTGATTTTTTAGTTATTTGTATTTTATGGTGATAAATAAGTAATTTTGAATCTATATAATAATCTTGCCAAAATATTAAAAATTATTTTCTAAAATCTCCTTTGATATTTTCGTCACCATGCGGTATGCTCGTGAAATTTATGCAGTATTTTGTAGCATGCGGCATGCCTTTTTTTTTTTTTAAAACTTTCCCATCGACATGCGACATGCCCCGTAAAATCGAGCGAGCAAAACAACATGAAAAACGACATTTAGAACTTTGCTTCGACCTGTAATTATTTTTTTATATTTTATATTATCATGGGTACATAAAATTGCGGAGAAGTTTCAATTACACTAGTGAAACGTGTATTATGAAAAACAGAAAGAAAGAAGAAACGCGAGTGTGGATAACGCTCCATGAAGTTGAGTGGACAAAAGAAATAGCTCGCAGTTCTACAAAGAAAGCAAGTTGGAATGACCCCATAAGATGGTTTCCTTTGTAAAGATCTCTGTGTTCCTTTGTCTGCCAAATCCAGCCGTCCGATTGGTTGACCAAAATTCTTTGCTTATACGACTCATGTCACAACATCCCACTTTAGAATTTGTATTTGTAGTAACGCCTCCCTAAATCTCCCTGTTTGTTCACTTTGCCCCTTGGATTTTGGTTTACGGTGTCAATGACCCCTTGCCTCCCGTGCTTTTCAAAGAGTACTACCAAGTATGTTAATATTTTTTGCAGCGATAATAGTTTCAAAAGACAGAGACCAATTTCAAGTTAACGTTTGTTAAGCTACAGACATGCGCTCAATCAAATTTTTGAATAATTCATATCTATAAAGTTTGAACCATTAAATATACACGTACATGCGTTCCTCGCGTGACAAACCGTCAATGGAATACGAAGAGAATTGTACATCGATATACTTTATGATCTTTACTTAGTATTGCTACTAAAACGGAGACTCGGAATGTGTCAATGCACGTAGTAAAAACATACCATTTTTTTTCTAGATCAATAAGAGAAATTGGTGTAAACACTAGAATTTTGAAAGGCCAAAATGCACACAAGCGCCAAGTTTAGGGGTATGTGTGCTATTTACTAAAAAAAAAAAAAGTTACAAATCCACAACTCCATGTGACCCTTTGAAGGATAAAATGATAGATAAAATTTTGTCATTTAATAGTTTGTGACCTTAAAACTTAAAAGAAAATGGTATCGGTGGTGTTTGGTTTATCCAATTTTGTTCAAGTTGGGTGTGACTAACGTCCTACGTGTCCATTTCCCATACCTTTCGATCTCTTCTCTCCTAATTAAACCTAAACACAGTGCACACTCATGTCTTCCACCTAAACAACAAAACAGAGTGATCTCAGGGATCACAAGAGAGTTGACTATTTCTTTTTGTTTATTCGAGACTTTAAATTATATAATTATTATTTATTGTTTATCGAGATGCCCGGGGGACGATACCGCGATACGGCAGATCGTGGCTTTGCCGTGGGCATGCTTGATTTTTATGACTTTTGATGTTGTATGACATGTCACCGATTTCTTTTTATAAATTAGTAAATTTTGAGTGAAAATACGTTCGATATATTTGACATGAAGTTTATGTTTTTAGTCAAATATTCGTGGTTTAAACCTTTAAAATATTATTATTTTATTATTCATTTTCTAATTTGGTAGCGGTTTTAAAACGATACATACTCTTATGTGCTTATATGTCATTTAATATTTTTAATTATACATTACACATATTATTATTTATAGAATATTCATTGATTATTGGATAATCGATAAATAGAAAATTGACATATAAAACTAAGAATTTATCCGTTGATATAGCTGTAAGTCATTGGCATCGGATTATCGATAGAGTCAGACTGCCGACGACTGTTGGCGTCTATATATTGAACTTTGGTGGAGAGAGAAACAAGTGAAGCATGTGGTATATAAGAAATGAAAATGTCCAAAATAAACTCTTTGTGGTTCACCAAAATGCGTGTAGATATTTTACAATGTTGCACTCTCTCGCTCATGTTTGGTATCGAAATCATTGTTTTCATGCACGTGCTTAAATGGGCATTGGTAATGATCGAGTTTCGAAGGCAGACTATAACGGTTGTGGTAGTGCCAACACGAGTAATGATGTGTCATAGTGCCACTTGTACGAGTCAAATGTTGACCATTTTGGTAAAAAACTTGAGATTTGAGAGGCCTTGTTGGTTGAGCCTTAAGAGGGCATTTTGGGCACGTCTTTGATCTGAATTATGTATGGTTTGCAAGAGATGCAACGATTGATTTGAAATGCCATCATTTGCTTGACATATTTATGGCCAACAACACAAGCTTGTAATTTTGTAAATCATGCCAAATAAATAAATAAATTCATATGGTGTGTAAAAGTAAAACGACAGTGATGCATGTCATAATGTGTGGGCAATGGGCATGACTTTGAGCTAGCTATTGCTTTATTACTTATTGTATCTATTTAAATATAAATGTCCAGTAAATGTTTCGATGTTGTTCATGTGCTTTGTGTTATTTTTGGTGTTCATGTTCTCGAGACTTCATGAAAGACTATAACTAAGCCGTACAAGTTTGGTTCATGACTTTTATGTTTGCTTCCGATTAAATAATGTATAACTGCAAATGATTGGACGAAAAAAAAAAATTCCTCTTTAACATTATACTATAAGTGCTTTTATTTAAATTAGTTATGACTTATGAGACTATTTTTTTTTTGAGGTCTTTGTACATTGCTTAGTTGTTGATCGATGATTCACATCATCAACAGAAAATTATATTAAATAATAAAAATTACAAAAGTAAAATTTTAAGATACGTATATAATATCGTATAGGGGAAATATTTTAATCACTAAGATAAACCATATCTAAGCTTAGCACTTAGCAGTATAATCACTATCGTAAGCGATTTTATACATAGAAATTGATAAATTGATCTTTATGAAATAAACCAAAAAATATCGTTAAAATTTGGTAAACAATAATTTTGGATTGATTTATTATTATTATTATTATTACACCCCTAACCTAAAGCATGTCGTTTATCACCCAAAAGAAAATAAAAGATAAAAATGTCAGAAGTGGGATTTGAACCCACGCCCTCTCTAATCACTATCGTAAGCGATTTTATACATAGAAATTGATCCTTATGAAATAAATCGAAAAATATCGTTAAAATTTGGTAAACAATAATTTTGGATTGATTTATTATTATTATTACACCCCTAAAGCATGTCGTTTATCACCCAAAAAAAAATAAAAGATAAAAATGTCAGAAGTGGGATTTGAACCCACGCCCTCTCTCGAAGACCAGAACTTGAGTCTGGCGCCTTAGACCACTCGGCCATCCTGACAACGTGTCAACATTCATCCAAATTTAAATAAATATAATCCAGTATATATAATTAAATTATTTAAATATTAATTATTGTACTGTACTCTTCTTCAACCTTGTGTGAGCTCTCTCTCTTCTCAAACTTCGCGGGAAAACCAGGCAGTTTTCTTCTTACTCAGAGATTCAGCCATTTCCAGCACCATTGTCTCGGTTTTTCTACTCTTCAAGAGTTATCACGTTGAGCTGATTGAGAATCAATGGCTTAATCAGAGTCAAACCCATTGATGAAATCGTTGTTCCCCGAGTGTTGGTTCTCCTGCCACGATGAATCCGAGCGGTCCGTTTCATCAGCCCATTGCTTCGCCGTGGAATTCTACGGTTCCGCCAAACCCGCCGGTTTCGAGCTCCTTCTGGCGCGCCGTGAATGTCCGAGACCGCCTCAAGGACCTGCAGCAAACCCTCGCTTTAGCCAAGTCCATGTGAGATTTCGGTTTCCAGGTTTCGTATGTTTGGTCAAATTCATTGGCTTTGCTTGCTTGACAGAGAGGGAAAGTAATAGGTGTAATCAATTTCCTGATTACATTTCTTAAATTGAATTCGCGGATTTGCTTGTTGGGATAAAATAGCTGTTTGAATTCTTGTTAATTACAATTAGAGCTTAATCCGAGTTTAATTGGCCTCGTTACTGTCGTTTATGTCAAAAAAATCGTGACTGGAAACAAACAAGTATTAGGTTTTCATGTTGCTAAGAGATTGCACGGTTTTCAGTTTCAGATATTGGTTGAAATGGGCAGGTTTTAAATTTTGATAGTGATGGTTGGAGTTAGATTCGGCTCAATTGGTCCCGGAAGCGTCATTTATGTCGTAAAAATCGTGATTGGACAAAAAGAATTAGGTTTTGATGTTGTCAAGAGATTGCTGTGATTCAATATTTGTTTGATAAAGGTTCTGTTTTTGGGCTAGTAATTTGATAGGACCTGAACAAGATACCCCGCGAGGATCTCGTCGTCGAGATTCACGAAGCTAGTAAATCCCCTTTCTTTACTAATAATCAACAGACGAATCACCGTATTAACTGCTTTCCTTCGAGAGCAAAGCCAAAAGTTTCCCAATGATGTTCAGTAGAAGTTCTCTGCTAATCAAATATAACAGCTAAACGGGCCGAAATATACTATATAGGATTAGAAATCCTAACCCCATAAGTTTTGTAAAACACCCCTATTACCCTTAACAAAATTACATATATACTGTATACATAATTAAATAGATGTATATATAAAAAATGTAATAAGTATGACTTGATTGCTTTGTCCTGATAGGAAGAAAGAACTTGAGACGTTGATGGTGATGAGAGACGGTGAAGGTTCTTTAGATGATTCAGATGACAAGCTGTCTCACAGTGCTTCTGTTAGCGGGTTCTTGCAACTTTTGGAAGATAGAGGGATCAATGTAGAATCACAAATTCCTCTCTCAGCGGAATCTGCTAATTCTCTGATGTCGAGATTACGATTTCAGCTTGAACCGTTCAGGGTTGTTACAGATGATTCGTGTCCGTGGGAAGAAAAATCAGCAGCTGTTCAGTTAGCAGAGAGGATGCAAAAGTCGAAGCGGAACAAGCTTTGGAGGAAAAGGAAGAGAAAGCGCATTGCAGAAATGCTTACTAAGGTGGTTTTTATTTTGATCATCTTAGGAGTGTGATATGTATTCTTGTTCGTGTATTCTCATGTTTTTTTATCATAGGAGCGTGACCGGTTTGAACTAGCCGATCAGGAAGCAGATGAGTGGAGGGTTCGGGAAATCGCTAAGGATATTGCCAAACGCAAGGTATTGAACCATTCATTCTGATTCTTGCCAGTAATTTATTATCAATTAATTAGAAGTGCTTGTAATAAATATTCCTATATTAGGCCCCAATCCCAAGGGGAGACGGCTCGTGAGTTTCGAGTTTTGACATATTGTTCCTTAGATTTGCTACGTTTTTCATTCGGTTCTATGTATAATTTCTGCTGGGTTTGTGTTTAATTTCTACCTCAAATCCTATCATGATTCTTAGGTGGAAAAAATGGAAGAGGTTGCAAAGCTTAAAGCTAAAGAAGAAAGAAATAAGCTAGAATCTGAGGTACATCGCTCACTTACTAATTCAATCCGAGATTATAAGTCGCTTACGTTTCTTGTTGTTCAACGTATCATTATCTTCTGGTCTATTATTGCAGCTTGAGTTGGTATTGATTGTGGAGAAATTGCAAGAGTTGCGGTCACTTAGAATCCAAAAATTGAAAAAGCAAGGTAAACTGTCTTTTTTCGCTTGTTTGATGCGTAGATTAAATTATTGTTTTTCAGTTTCTAACTACTTCTCAAAGAGGTGAAAGTTCTACACTAAATAATAAAAATAAAAATAAAAATTCTTCTTATTATACAGCAATTCGTTTTTAAACCAATTCCAGTACCGGTTTTCGTTACATATGGAAACTTGGTAACCGATTTTCCCACCTTAAATTTTACTAGGTATTTATAAGATTTTCTAAAGTTTTTTAGTTTATACATATGAAAACTGGTTCGAGTACTGGTTTTACACTGGAACTAGTTTTAAAACCTGTTTTCGTTTAAAGAAAACCGATTCCAGTTAAAAACAACCTGTTACTGGAGATATATATATATATATATATATATATATAATATTCTCTATCCTTATTCCAATTATAAACTAAACAGATACATCAGATAAATGACATTACCTAGTCCATGAACTTTAAAAAGAATATGGATTTTGTTTAAAAATTAAATGTTATACAGGTCACTTTCTTCCCAAGGAGGATGACAAATTTCTAGAGAAAGTCCAAGCAGCTGTCGAGGAAGAGGAGCGCCAAACAATTTTAGCAGCCGACACAGGCGCCGCAAAAGACGCCATTGCCACCGCCGAGGAGTCCAGGAAAGCAATCCTTAATCCCGAGCCGGACTCGGAAGATTTGACCAATGAGAAAAGTCAAACAACGGAAAATAATCCTACCAGTCAGGACTCCGAGAGCAAAAACGATGGAAACTTGCTGAAACTAACAGAAAGTGACTCTGGAAAACAATTACCGGAGACGCAAGCCTTCACTGGAGCTTATGATTCTGTTGGAAACTTACCGATCGAGTTTTATCACTATTATTATGGAAGCAATAGTGATATGGGCACCCTTGTAGAGGTGATTCAAACTTCTTAATAAGAGATTTTAAAGCTAAATACTCTTTGAGCACGTTTGCATTACATCAAGATTGTAACACGGAACATATGCAGGTGCGAAGAGCCTGGGATGCTTACATTAGGCCCGGAGGAAGGTGAGGATGTCGATTTGTTTTCTTTCCGTTTTATGTTAATTAGATGATTTTTTTTTTGCTTGATATGGGAGCTACAAAAAAAGACACTGTCTGTAGAAATTTATCGATTTCCAGATCATTAATGCCTTATGTAATAGGTAGTTGGGAATGTGTTACGGGTCCTAGGTACGGTAAAGACGTACCACCTTCGGACCTACAACACCACACTCCGTCAAAGCGAGTCAAATAGAGGCGATAATTAGGCTATTTTTATTCATGATTGAGAATTCTCAAAACCCAAAATTGATTCAATCTCTCTCTCTCAAATTGAGAAGGGATTGAGTTCTAGGGTTCTACGTGCCAATTCCGTGTTCTTCATTTCCTTGATTATCAAGGTCTTGGGCTGTCAGAATGAAAGTGAAAAAATAAAATATTCTTAAATCTACGTTGATATACAACTTACAACCTTTCAATTTTTATTTTTTTTTTCAGCCGAATTCCGGGGCATTGGGTTCAACCGCCACCGCCTGCCAACGAGACATGGGCTTCTTACTTGCTGACTCCCAAGTGATTAGTGATTAGGTTTCCGCAAACGACAGAAAGGTGTGGCTGCGAAACTCCACGGGGCGTTTGGTTAGGTTTTTGTCAAAAAAAAAGTTTCTGTTTGTAACTTTGGAATTGGCGGAAGTATTAAATTGTTTTTGATTCCCAGATAGCATTGTAAATAAATAATTAACTTCAAGAACTTGTAGATACTTGCGAATCACGAATTCGGGTTTTTGTTTGATAGGCTTTTGGACGGAAAAGAAAAGAAAAAAAATCCTGAAAATGTGCGGGTGTTGCATGCAGATTTTGTTTTTGGATCACAAGTTGAGGCCATCTCCGGCCAAGGCGTGAAGCCGAGATGCGGTGGCTGAACGACAGACAGTTCTCGGAAGAGCGATGAAAATTATTACTATTTGTTCTTCTTACAATATTTCAGTAAAACCAGATCTATTACTATTTGGTAAGCTCTTGGTCCTTGGACTCTTTGTTCAAGTACTTTGTTCATTTTAACCAACAACAATCAAATTTGCATTATTTCTCGTTATATTTTACGGAATTTCAAAGTCCAACGATATCCATGTCAAGTTCGTCACATGATCTTAGTGAAAACTGAAAACAATGATACTATTATGGCAACAATATCCATTTTTTCCCGTTGCTTTGAAACGTTTCTTTTTACATGTAATTATCAGAATTCAAACATCATCTCATCTTTGCTTGTTTGAGAACGATTCTTATTAACAAATTGGTGGTCATGGCCAATTATACTTGTTATTAAAGATCTAAGAAATATATTTTAATTCAGAAATATAGCCGAGGTTTCAAGATGATACAGAATGAAGGAATCTGGGCATCCTACGATTCGGCTGATGAATCTGCGAAGGTTTTGTACTGAAATGTTAGAGAGGCCTCAATTTCAAGAGTATATACTGCCTCTCCGCTGGGACCTTCGCTTTTATCACTATTTTCGAAAATTCGATCCAAAATCAAGAGATCCGAACGCCACAACGAGGTTGCGGATTCGGCGATCTGGTTTTCGATTCTATCTCCGAAGGCAAACTTGGCCAGAAACGCACTGTTTAAGCGTCACTTCCATAGGTCCCTCGTCAAGGAAGAAAGAAAGAAAAAGGATGATGATGATGATGCTCAGGGAATACGAACCGAAGTGTTGATGTTCATGTTGCGAATGCAATCAATGACTTCGAAAAATCTTCTTCTTCATCGCATCGATTCAAATCGCCATGGAAAAGCAAGAGAAAACGGCGACGAAAGAGATTAACAAACCCTAGAGCTTCCTTTCCCATTGCCATTACAGGGACGAAACCTCGTCTTCATATAGTGATAGCCTTCGGGGCCTTAGCCAATCTTAGCCGTTAGATGGGTTTACTCCTTCTTTTTTTCGTTGAAATTACAGGAACACCCCTCTGTGTTGCATTTTGCAAAGAGGCCCCTGTATTTCCATGATCTAGCCCCAAAAGGTCTTGACTTTCAATTTTATTTTATTTTTTTCCGTTCTGTTAGCGAGTTGAATTACAAGGGAATAGCCATGATTTCGGTGAGGTAAGATCATATTTAAGTAACTTATTTTTCTTCTTTCAGATTCAACGATTTTGAGGATGAATCGATTTTGACTAATTAATCAATTTGTTGATCATGATTCCCGATTTGAGTACGATGGTTACGGCCTGCAAGGTAACTAGCTCTCATTACGCAATTAATCTCTGTATAAGAAAGATGTTAATAATGCATAGGAACGAGTTGGGGTTGGCAACTAGTGGCGAGAATGAACTTTAGTAGAATTTAAGAAGATTAGAATGAAAATTTGTTTAAAATATAAGAAGGTTAGAGAAAAAATCATAAAAATTATTACTAGGAAAAAAAAATTGGGGAGTTTCAACCCCATCACTACTATTTCTATTTATAATTATGCCTTTAAGAATAAATTACACTTTATGCTATGTTTATTAATCTTGTAGTTCTAGTTTTACCATATTAGTTGTAGATGTTGAAAAATAGAACAATATTGTAGCGGTCCGGCTACGGATTTTGGGTCGGGCCCGTTGTTGTTTGTCGATTATTTTTGGGCTTGATGCTTTGACTCTTGAGGGTTTGGTGATCGGACCCTCCACTAGTCGTAGATCCGGTACCAGGTCCTCAAACCTGTTATCACAATATCTCGGAACCTACACGGAGCGTTTAGAATGGATTCAGGATATAGGTTAGTGACCACTGAGAACCAAAGTTTCCGAAGAGAAGGTCGGCGACCGTACCGTAAACTCTCTAATCACTTCCAGTCGAAATTAGTACCATATATTCTATTTGAGAGGTGATAACGGGATTTATATAATAGTAGAGAGCGTTGGAATGAGTTATTGTTTCCTTGAAATGAAACTTCTATTAATAGGAGGGTCCGGGGGCCTCTAAATAATTAAATTAATAGCCAGGAACCTATAAATAAATATTAATTTTTTGAGGCTTGCATGCCATAGCGGGCTGCGACGGCGCGCTTCACGCGCCCCCACGCGCGTGGGCACACGTGGATGCATGCCACGGCGCGCCCGAGGCCCCCCGAGACTCCCGTTTCGCGTGACGATCGTGTCGTTAGTCGTTTTTAACCTTTAACTTGTTTTGGGATTTTTAATTTCGAAAAAGGAGTTCTCGAAGAACTTTTTTTGGTCGAAATTGATTTATTTAATAAAAGAAAATTAATTACGTAATTTTTCCTTTATTAGCTTTAATTTTAATGATAAACAAACTTATGTATATCCTCATATAAATAAACGAATATAAATGAAATTTACGAGTAATTGCATGTGCATCCAATATATATATATATGTATATATACATATAAAAAGTCAATTTTTTAACATCGTGACAATAAAGAACGCGTAGTTCATTCTCGCACTAAAAACTCAGATGTTATGAACTAGTTTCTCCCACGGCTTGCACACGTACCTACCCATCTCTGACCTTCTATTATCGAAATCACCAACTTATATAAGTTATATTACACGCAAGCAAGCGCGCATATATATATATATATATACACACCAATGCATATCTTAGAAAGTTCTGATTAGATAAACTAGAACTTTCTGCAAAACTTCACATGACTTTCTCCGGTCATGTCTACAAACGCTGCATGCACAGCTGGTTGTATATATCTTTCTTTTTATTTACAGCGATATCAAACTTCCCTGCGTTTTAATTTTCTACTATATATATATTTATATTATAATACTAATTATCTGTCGAATTAGTCAAAGAAAAACAGCAAATATTTATGACGAAGAAGCTCCGATATCTGTAAATGGCGAAATCTCCATCGATCAGTAATTTCGTGGGTTTCGTGAGTGTCTTTCTATTCTCCATTTTCATAACATATTTTCGAAGAAATTTCAAGACAAATATCATCGACACATAAAAAAATGAAAAGAAAAGCAAAAAAAAACCTAGTTTCCGGCCACGTCTTACCAGTTTCACAGTTCACATTGTTACAGAACTTTCTAATTTCTGATTATTTAATTATCTAATTTACAAACTTAACGAGCAAACTTAGTAAAATAGCCTGCATTTGCTTACATGAAAACCCTTCAACATTGCATGGAAATAGCATACGTACTTACATATGATGTGCTTATATATATACGCCTTTTTCACAGCATATAGTTTTTACAAATCTTGCTTTATTACAATCAAAATATAGATACATATATATCTTGAAAATATGTCGGGAACATATGATAGCTCGTCTTTCTCGGCGCCTTCTGCGCAAGCAGCTCTTGGAGTGTCGAGCGGCTCGGCGACTGCGAGTAACGGCAGCAATGGCTACTATGATCAAGGTCAACAATATAGCCAACCTTCTGCCCAGGCGATGCTCGCTCCCACTCAGTACTCAAACTCTAATGGTGGCCGCTGATATTAATATATATATATATATATATATATATATATATATATATGTGTGTGTGTGTGAGATAATTCGGTAAAAGTATCTGAACATTATTTAAAATATCGTCGCATATTCCCGAGTTATCAATTGCATTCATAAAATATCGCCAAGGTCGTGAAATTGCGTTTCCAATATTGGAAACACATGAGCGAGAATCAAATTAAAAAGGAAATACTACGATCTTTGGGTATTTAATGAGTGCAATTGAAAATTTGGAAATATGATGCGCTATTTTGAATAATTTTGTGTACTATGCCAAAATTATTGCTATATATATAGGAATATCTGCTCTATTTGTTCTTTATAGTTTTGATATATAGTTCATGCATATTTATGATTTGGTTTAATTAGGGTTCCCGGCCGGTATGGGTTACGTTTTAGGATTTCTATGTACCATATGTTCATTTCTTTTATTGGTTTCTAGGGTTTATGTATAATGTAATGTATCAATTCATATATTGTTACAAGGAACAATTTTCCTTGTATATACCAATTCATATGTACAATATATAATGTATGTATCAATTCATATGTATAAGTTATGTATCAATTCAAGAAAATTTGAATGCTCAAAGTCAAAGTATATCACACGCATAAGTTCTTCTAAAAATTACGAGAAAGAATAGATCTAGATCAATATGGTGAACTTCGTCAAAAACATCATTCTCTCTCGTATATATATGATTCATGTTATGTATGGGATTTTTATTGCATCTATCACACACAAACACAAATTTTTTTCTTATAAATATATATTTCATTTTACATAATATTATAACAAAAAAATTAAGCCCTTATTTGCGTGATCTCGGTTATTTCCTTCCTTATTTGCTCGGCATCAACATGTCTTCATTTTTTTATATTTAGTTATATAATTTTATATTTGGGTAAAATGCGGCTAAAGTACCCAAAGTTTACATTTTTTGCGATTATGTACCTAATGTTTTTTTTTTGGCGGCTAATGTAGCTATTGTTTGTTCTGTTAAGCATTTACGATTCTTCCGTCTATTTTGTTAAGATCCTCGTTATTAGCGCCACGTAACCAGCCATGCCAGTTAAAACGAAATTAATTTTTTTGGGTAAAATGCGGCTAAAGTACCCAAAGTTTACATTTTTTGCGATTATGTACCTAATGTTTTTTTTGGTGAAAAATGTAGCTATTGTTTATTTAATGGTCTGGTTATGCAATTAATAAATCATATTTTTAGGAATTAAAGTGTGTAATTAAAGTTTTGTAATAGCCAGTGAGGAATTAAAGTGAGAAGATTTATTTCCATACAACAATTTTATCATGCAGTTGCATTGAGAGTAGACAATGTCGTTTTAAATAGCCAAATTACTGGGCTTTTATATGGCTTAGATTAACAAGCCATTGCATCATATAAATGTGTTCAAAAGTATATTTGTGGCAAATGTATGTAAGTTGCAAAATTGGGAGACGGCTGGCTAAACGATCTTTTATTTACATATGTTGAGAAAGATGTCTTTAATGTAATTGAAGACGAGCCTATTATGATTCATTTCCAAAACATGAAAAACTCGTAGAGGACAATTGTAATGTAATGTTTTTCTCGATTTTAATATCATATCTTATTTTTGAATTTAGTATGTTAATTTTCGCCCCCCTTCCGACAATTTCTAGCTTCCCCCCTGGTGACATTAGTGACATTATTAGATATTGTGGGCGTTAGTATTTGTCTATCGTATTTTGCCTTATTTTGGAACTTGTTATTTGCCCAATTTTGCAACTTACATACATTTGCCACAAATATACTTTTGAACACATTTATATGATGCAGTGGCTTGTTAATTTAAGCCATATAAAAGCCCAGTAATTTGGCTATTTAAAACGACATTGTTTACTCTCAATGCAACTGCATGATAAAATTGTTGTATGGAAATAAATCTTCTCACTTTAATTCCTCATTGGCTATTACAAAACTTTAATTACATACTTTAATTCCTAAAAATATGATTTATTAATTGCATAACCAGACCATTAAATAAACAATAGCTACATTTTTCACCAAAAAAAACATTAGGTACATAATCGCAAAAAATGTAAACTTTGGGTACTTTAGCCGCATTTTACCCAAAAAAATTAATTTCAACTGACATGGATGGTTACGTGGCGCTAATAACGAGAATCTTAACAAAATAGACGGAAGAATCGTAAATGCTTAACAGAACGAACAATAGCTACATTAGCCGCCAAAAAAAAAACATTACGTGCATAATAGCAAAAAATGTAAACTTTGGGTACTTTAGCCGCATTTTACCCTTTATATTTTTTACATACAAAATTTCAAAACTTCATCTCTTTAATTTTAAATTGATTTATGAAATTATCGTTGGAAAGGTTGTGAAGAGAGAAATCTTATGATAGGTGAAAATATATAAATTTGAGGTATTTTCAAACACTGCATTTTTCAAAATTCAAAATCAATATACTCTTATTTAAAAAAAAAAAAAAAAAAAACTTGACTTTAAAGACAAATGGACTTAGTTATTTATATTTTGATTGATATATCACATTTTACCATTTAGACTGACCTCTAAAACAAACACACTTTAATATTTAAAATAATAAAAATAAAGTAAGTAAACAATAAAAATAAAGCAAGTAAATATGACGCGTTAATAGTGGTCGTTGGAAACTAATTGCATGCTCCATCCATATATGCACGATCGAGGAATTGGAATGCCTTTATTTTGCACGTAAGTACTCAAAACACGATCCGACCACGTCTTGCGAGTTTCACAGCTCTTATCATTACAGCATTTTCTAAGTAATTATCTAATCATCTAATTTATAATAACTTGACGACCAAGATTACTAATGTATATATATAACCTGGATTTGGACATGAAAACCATTATTATACATATTTAACGGATATAGCATATTTACATCCACCCTTTGGATTGTGCTTAAATACGCCATTTTCACAGCTTAGTTTTCGTAGATTTTGCTTAATCACAATCAAAATAGGGAAAATTACGGCAAAAATATCAAATCTTTGGTTTCCGTGTACCCAACCTGCGTTGACTGTGACTCTGACATAAAAACGTTAATTTTTCCGTTAACATCCCTCATGTGGCCGTTAGCGGCAAAAGTACCCAACCTTTTTTTTAATTTTTTTTAATTTTTTTAATTTAATTTTTTTTTACTTGATTAGTGATAATTACTAACACAAAAGTTAGTCAAAACATCAATTGATTTCTTAATGTGCTTGTATAAGCTACATTTGTTGATAAATATCTTATTATTATGAGAAATTTATTAACACAATGTTACAGGTATTTTAAGCCATTTTTTTTTTTCAATACGGAGACATTGATTGACTATATTAATTCGATCTAAAACGGTCAATTACTAATGAAAAGGGTAAGGCTGTATCCGGAGTGAATTAATATAGTCAATCAATGTCTCCATATTGAAAAAAAAATGACTTAAGAATATATACCAGTAAAAAAATATTACAAATAATCAATAGGGCTTGATTAGTAATAATTGACTAAAAGAGCTCCCTTGGGATCCCATTAAAATCCGTACCCTTTAATACGGTGCTAATAAAATATGAATAGTGCCGAATGAAGCTATGAAACACAATGAAAACTCACACCCGCACCTTTGCTGACGTCATCAGGCTGACGTAAACCCTTATGAGGGCACGTGAGGAGGGCAGGAGACGCGTGGTGGATCGTGTGAGGCCTGTGGGGCCGCCTGAGGTGCTCTTGGCTGACTTAAAGGGTTTCGGGAGCGTTTCGTGACCATTTCTTGCAAACTTAATGACTATTTGAGTATCTTGATATTTCTTGAAACATCTAGACACTTTATTTCGTGAAAACGAAAGAATATCTCGGACTAAAATTGACTTTATTTAATAAAAAAAGAAAAATTAACTATATAACTTTCCTTTTATTAATTTATTGAAAATCAATTACTTAAAATACTCGTAACATTGTGTTTAAAATTTCTCGTAATAATAAGATTTTTATCAACAAATGTAGTTTATACTTTATACAAGCACATTAAGAAATCATTGATGTTTTGACTAACTTTTGTGTTATTCCATGTATTTGGAATTCAAGTAATTATCACTAATCAAGTAAAAAATATATAAATTAAAAAATATATTTTTTCAAAAAAGAAGGTTGGGTATTTTTGCCGCTAACGGCCACATGAGGGATGTTAACGGAAAAATTAACGTTGTTATGCCAGAGCCACAGTCAACACAAGTTGAGTATTTTTGCCGCCAGTTTTAATTAAGTTGGGTACACGGGAGGCAGTTTGACCGAAGATTGGATATTTTTGACGTAATTTTCCCATCAAAATATATATATATATATATATATATATTCATAAAATATGTCTGCAACATACGATTGCTCATCGTTCTCTGCGGCTTCTCACTTCTGCGAAGGACAATCTTGGCGTGGCGGCGTCGAGCTCGAGCGGCTCGGCGAGCAACAGCAACAATGGCTGTTATGATCTATCTGGTCAACAAGATAGCCAGCCTTCTGCTCAGTCGATGTTCGCTCCTGAAGATCAGTCAAACTCTAATGGTGGCTGAATCTGATTATATATACATTATAGTGTATAGATATATGGGATAATTTCGGCAAAAATAGCTATATTTGTGCAAAATATCGCAGCATATTCCCGAGCTTTCAATTTCGCAGATTAAATACCCAATATCGTGAAATTAAGTTTCCGATTCGCTACATTTATTTTGTCACGTGAGTCTGAATAAATTGAAAATGTAAATTTTGTGACCTGGAGTATTTAATAAGCGTAATTGAAAGTTTGCTCTTATTTTAAAGGTGTACTTGAGTTGATAACCTGTGATCTATGCGTAACAATATGCAAGTTGAACAACATTACCTTCCTTACCACGCAAGCTTGGCGTAGTGGTAACTCAACTACACTTCAATTCTAGAGGTCACGTGTTCAATCCATATGGGACTCAAATGAGTGCCCCTTTTACATATGTAAACTTGGCCAATAGTGTCACCTGTTCTTGCACTGAATATATATAGTAATGCGATAGTGCGTTATAACCTTGGCTGATAGTACCACCCCATTCAAAAAAAAAAAAAAAAGTACCTTCCCTTACGTTACCGAGATTGAATAGTTTACTATATCATATTAGAGCTAGCCTTGAGTTTGTCGTATTTAAGAATTATTTTTTCTTGATATTTGATTAAGTAGAAAATAATATATATATATATATATATATATATTGGGACCTTTTAATTTGGAGGCCCGAAGCGCCAGTCTTGCTCGTTTATAGCAATGGCAAGCCTTGTATAATATTCTCTCGAATGTTAAAATATAAGCTTTCTATTTATTTATAATTTTGCTCGATTTACGTGGCAGGTTGTTGAAGAAAATGGTGTAAATGATTTTTTGGAGCGAATTTGAACGAATAGTATTAGATGATCAATTATTCGTTTAGTATAAATGCGGTTTTCATCTTTTTAAAATGGGGTATTCAATTTTCATTATAAAAATATCAAAATACGGTATTCGGTCTATTATTTATCAAATACCGCACTAATTACCGTATGTTCACCCTAAATCAACAAATATTAAATATCATATATATATATATGAGCGAATTTTTCAACTTTATGAAATTATATATAATAAACAAATAAGACAGGTTCATTATCGCACTAGGAAGTTAGAAGCATTTTTTCCTACATCTTATACACACTTACCTGCCATCTCTGACCATTTTTTCTCCTAAATATCGAAATGACCAACTTATATTACCAATACCAAACCCCAAGCATTATTAATGTCTTGGCAAGTTCTGACTGGGTGTGGGAGATCTAGAAATTTCTTCAAAACTTCACAAAACTTTACAGTATGTATCTTTTTTTTTTTTTTTTTGCATGCAGCGACATCAAACTTCCCTGCTTTTTAAATTTTTCACACACACATATATATATATATATATATACATATTTATATTATAATACTAATTAATTATTTGTCGAATTAGTCAAAGAAAAACAGCAAATTACGACGAAGAAGCTGTATCGGAAGAAGCTCCGATATCTAACGGCAAAATCTGTATTGATCAGTAATTTCGTGGGTTTCGCGAGTATCTTTCTTTCATCAATATTCAAACCACGATTCTAAGAAATTGCAAGACAAATCTTGATGATTATCGGCAAATAAAAAATGATTAAAAAAAACTACTCTCCGGCCACGTCTTTCGAGTTTCACAGCTAGCTCACAATATTGTTACAGAAATTTCTAATTTCTAATTATCTAATTTACAAACTTAACGAGCAAGCTTAGTAAAACCCTTCAACATTGCATGGAAATAGCATACGTACTTACTTACATGAGAACTGAGATGTGCTTAAATACACCATTTCACGGCATATAGTTTCACAATTTTTGATTGATTACTATCAATATATAGATACATATATATATCGATCTTGGAAATATGTCTGGAACATATGATAGCTCGTCTTTCTCTGCGCCTACTGGGCAGGCAGCTCTTGGAGTGTCGAGCGGCTCGGCGACGGCGAGTAACAGCAACAATGGCTATTATGATCAAGGTCAACAATTTAGCCAGCCTTCTGGCAAGGCGATGCTCGCTCCCAAGACTCAGTCAAACTCCAATGGTGGCTGATATACAATATATGGAATGACCTGCGGTAAAAGTACTTAAATTTATTCAAAATATTGTGTCATATTCTCGAGCTCTCAATTGTGTTGATTAAAATACCCTCAAGGTCGTGAAATTTGAGTTTTCGACTGGTTTTGACTCATGTATCTCTGTTAAGTTTAAGTTATTTACACACGTACGGAGACACATGAGTAGAATCAATCAAAACATAAATTTCACGATCTTGGGTATTTAAAGAGGACAATTGTAAGTTTGGGGACATGTTGTGCTATTTTGAATAATTTTAGATACTTTTGCCAAAGGTATCCCTATCTATATATAGGACTGTTTACAATATCTATACGTTATTTTTGTTCAATCTAGTTCTATGTATAGTTCATAATTCATACAGATAATCTTAATTTATTAGGTTAAGTAAATTAGGGTTCCGGGTTCGTCTATGCGCGCTTTTAGGGTTTCTATTTGTTCAATATATTCATTTATTGTGTATATTACTGGCTATGTATGTATGTATCAATTCATATGTCAAAAAGCAAAAGTTTGCTCTTGTGATAAACTACACGTTATTAAGTTATTTGAAGGTGCACTTGCAATAATCAGATCAAGAACAAATTCATTTATTAAGTTATTTGAAAAACTTAATCCAACTTGAAACCGGATAGATGTTCAGTGTTCGAGGGTAATATAACCCTGTAGCCTGTCTTCAAGCTTCCTCAAACTCGGATTTTCTTATAATTAGGGTTTTTATTTATTTATTATATATTAGTGTTTTTATATTTTCTCTTCATTATTCCTCCAAACCTTAATACGAATTTTAGTATTTCATTACTTATATATATATATATATATATAGCATAGAAACTAAAGTTTTTTTTTTTACTAATACAAACTAGTACAGATCAACCTGTCTAATAAGCTTGGTTCGAAACCATGCCGTAAATGCAATTAAATCTCGACTTTTGTGTTGTGGCCTCTAAAAACTATTGTCGCTAAAAAAAATCAGTGTAAATTTGCCTATACAAGATTGAATACTTATCTTGCAAATATATCTCATTTACAAATACAATAAATTTATTAATTTAACAAGATTCTTACAAAGTAAAGTTGCGATATGAAAAAAGAACGTCTACTAATTGGATAATAATGTCGTGCTCAAAAATTTTCAAAATAAAATAATATTACAATAGCAACCTCTGAATATAGTAAATTTGTGTTTTTATTTCTAATTATGTTTATTGCAGTGATAGTCTTTGAATATAATGTAGCAAAATGCTTGCAAGCAACGTCACCAAACGTTAAGCATTACGTGACGAAGCGACAAAACATGTCAATTTTCATCGTTGGGTTTTTGAAATAATAATAAAAAAAAGAAAACGAAAAAGAGAAGAGTACGTCAACATTTTAGGGGGACATGAAACTACGGAGCCAAATTCCATTGGATGATACCCGTGCAAAGAAGGCAGGGGATAAAGTGGTTATTCAGCCGTTTATAAAGTTCATCAAGTCACAAAGAATGCCTTAAAATATTTCATAAGAGAGTTTATAGATTTTTCAGAAAGAGTAGAATTGTCTTATTTACACATAATCAACTCAAGATTTCTCTTATGCCATCTTAATGTGGGACAAATAAACTCAACTTTTTCACTTCCAATTATAGTGCACTTCAAACTAAGGACATATTTAAGAACCGGGATTTGTTAAGAAAACAAGAATTACAGTTTGAATTGAAGAAAAAAAAAATTGAATTCCAAATTTATATATATTAACACTACTAGAAGCATTGATATGCACATGGAGCAAATGTACTTTGTAAATCTTTTTAAAATATACTTTTCGATAGGTAATTTTTTTTTTTTTTTGGAAGAAAAACATAACGACTAAAACCAATTAATATAAAAACTCGTTATAATATTTGTGAATAAATCTTTAATTAGAACGCATATTTATTTCACTGTTGACTATCAACATGCTACCGTTTCCATTGGGTCGTGTGCTTTGAAGTTACATTTTAGCTTTTTTGAATAATAAATTATATATTATTTAAAAAAAAGAATGATAAATTATATATATTTGTGAAAAATAAACTAAGGAGTATGTGAAATTAAAATTTGCATACTATACTAACATGTATTTCTCTGAATTATAAAAAAATACACAATCGTTGAGTATATAAACAATTAATATACTTTAGGAGTAAATTTTAGATGTTTTCGAGATAGAGGGTATATTTTAGAAATAAGTGAAAGTTAGATAGTATATAAGTTAAAGTAAAGTGTTGAATTAAAATTATAAATAAAATTAGGGTAAATGAGGCAAATGCCCATTTGTGGCTCAAGGTTTAAAAAAAATGCCCATTTCTAATTATGGAAATCATAACTACCAACAAATTGAAATATGGACTAAATTACCCTTCTAATTTTTAAACCACATTTAATTATAATTCGTTTTTTAAATTAAAATAAAAAATAATTTTTTCCTCAAATGTAGCAAATTGAATAAATTAATTAATAACAAATCTCCCCTATTAATTAGTATTATTTTTTATTAGCTCTAACAAATCACTTTTAATATTCTCTATTTTAACGATTAAAATCTAAAATTTATTTTCCTATTAATCTATATTTATTTCGAATTTTTATTTATGAAACCTTATTTTCGTTTGCTTAATTTTATGTAAATTTGTTTACGAAACTTGGTTTTCGTTATGCCTCATTATGTGTAAATCTGTTTACAAAACTTGGTTTTCCTTCTGTCTCATTTTATGTAAATCTGTTTACAAAACTTGGTTTTCGTTTCTCCTCATTTTATGTAAATCTATTTACGAAATTTGGTTTTCGTTTTGCCTTATTTTATGTAAATCTGTTTACAAATCCGTTGACAAGATTTTAAAATTTCATATACATATCCATAAATGCAAATTTGTGTAAAATAACTCCAAATAAGTGTAAAAACATTTACAAAAAGCGTGTAAATCCAGTTACAAAAATATTGCCCCTCTAAGAGAAATTATCACTTCAAAATATCGTAAAATCATTTACAAAAATCAAATATATTACCTTAAAACTGTAAACATATATACAGAAAACTGTAAATAAATTTACAGTTACGATTGCGTGGAAAGGATCATCGCGCCGCGACGGAGAGCAATGGAGGAAGGATGCGCGACGGAGGGCGACCGCGACGGAGGAAGGAGGCGCGATGGAGGGCGACCACGACGGAGGCCACGACCGCCTCCTCGGCAACCGCGACCACGGTCGTCGAAGCCACGCACGAAGTTGTCGAGCTCTCGGCCCGAATCCGGCGATGGTGGTCAATCCGACGAGAGAGAGAGAGAGAGAGAGAGAGAGAGAGAGAGAGAGAGAGAGAGACGTGAGAGGGAGAGTGGGAAAGAGAGAGAGAGAAATATTAAATTTTGGGTCAAAATAACAAAATTAAATGATAACCTAATTAATAGGGGAAGTTTTCAACCAAAATTTAAGGATGATTAATTTAATTTCGAAAATAAATATATAATAAATAATTAAATACGAAAATAAATAAATATAATTAAGATCAAGGTTAATATGGTCCAATATATTTTTAAAATGGGTATAAATGAATTGTTTGAAACTATGGGCAATTTCCTTAAACCTTAAGTGATTTTTGGGCATTTCATGGGTTTTTCCATAAAATTAATGGAGTGCATAATTACAGAATTCTTATATATACTTTGTTGGGCTATATATGGGCCTATATTGAGAAGTAGGCTCATATATTAGATCTTCGTTGGAAATATCCGATTGGTGACATGACGTATCATCTCATCATAAAAATAAAGAATGTTTAGGGTATAAGTTCTTAATCTTGTACAGTAGACACAAATATCACAGATCAAGGTTCACTTCTACTGAAGTCTAATTCTACTAGTGCCGAGTTAACATTTGTTAAGCATGAAACCATGCCTGGCCTAATAGTATCGAGAATCATGGGCGAAAAAATAACATATATATATGAAAAATTTATAAAATAATTCTCAATACTCCACAAATTTTATTATTAACTCTCAAATTTTCACATTCTCAAACCAATTTTTTCAAATACCAAAATGCCCATAATATTATTTATTTTTCAGGACATATTAATCCTGAAAAAATAGACTTATATCGTCCTGAAAAATAGATGATATTAGAGGTATTTTAGTAACATAAAATTTGAAAATGTTGTTTTGAGAATTATGAAAACTTAAAACTTAATAATAGAATTTGTGTATATTAAAAATATTTTATGAAGTTTTCATATATATATATATACATACATATTAAGCTATTAAACTATTTTGAGATTTTTTAATTATGATATAATATGATATTGAGGTTTTTTTTTCTTTCAATTCGGTACTTCTGGCATAATATAAAAATAAATATTTATTGATCGAAATATAATTATGCGAAATTGTGACACAGAAAATTTCGTTTCCAAGTTTCAACCCCAATTCAGATCTACCAAATTCTATTTCATTCTCAAATCCCTAGCTCCGATTCACGAATTTCCCCCAAATTTTCAACACCGTTGAGTTCATTGCGTTTGTGCGATCCCGTATCCATACACACGCATATAGGTGTATGTAGACATCAAATCATCGACACTTGCTGGATTTGAGGTTTTGGCTTTGAATTATGTGGAACACGATCGCGAATTTGAAGGATAACCTGAACAAGATCGCTCAGGACGTCCACGACGACGAGGAGTACGAGATCTACGGCGACGTCAATGGCGGTGGAGCAACGCCGGTCTCCGATCGGAGGAGCTCGCACGGCTTCGCTAGGTCGTTCTCGCGCTCGCCGCTTGCTAATGGTTTCGATTCCCCTGGCAGTCCCGAGGTACGGCATTAGTTTTTTTTTTTTTTTGCGATTGCGCGATGGAATTTGCGGGAATGTGATTTTGTATCGGTTTGAGTGAATTAGGGATTGAATTTTGGTTGATGTGAAATTGAGCTTTTTGAGTGATTGACTGGTTCGGTACAGCCCAGGTAGATTATGGTCAAATTGTTGAAATTCACATACTATGTGAACTTTTTGAGTGATTGAGTGTTGAAATTCACATAGTTTTGTGATCTAGATTATATGATTTGAGAAAAGATTGATTTCAATTTAACTGAATACTGCTCAGTGAGTTAACTGGGTTTTTTAAGTGCATTATCTTAGAGGTGAACGAACAAGTCCTCGGCTCGGCTATTCGCAACTACTAGTATCTATAGCAACATTTTAGCTGTTTAATTTTGTAAACCGAAAGCTGCACTATTGATGTTCAAAACTAACTTAACCAATTACCAAATATTCAGTTTTGGATTTAGTTTAGATTCGGTTTTGACCTCACACTATGAGAAACACATAAATACGGGTGTGGAATATTACAAAACTTCTTGCAGCATATTACGTATAATACAAAGAGACCAATCATAAACATCGCCTTTTTAACCCTTCAAGTTTTATCTTAGGTTGAGCAGTACAAGTCGGAAATCAAGAGGCTTAAGGAATCAGAGGCGGAAATAAAAGCTTTGTCGATGAATTATGCAGCTTTGTTAAAGGACAAAGAGGTATTACTACTATAATCAACAAACTTTTTTAGCTCTTTTTTTGGTTTGCTTGTATCTTTCTCTGATGTTCTCTGACATTCCTCTTGCGTTCGGAAGGAGCAAATATCCCGGATGAATAAAGAAAATGGATCCTTGAAGCATAGTTTGGAAGTATCTAGAAATTCTGCCAATGTACTAAAGGTAGCTCTCAGTCTCTCTAAAATACTCAGACTATTCGTTAGCACTTAGTACCTTGTCTGTAGTTTTGTTCCTCTTCATCAATTCTGAGGCAGAATAAGTATGGGTAATTGAAAACCTTTTGCAGGGAAGTGGTGATATGTCCCCTAATCGACAACATAAACAAGCATCTCAAGGGAAAAACCGACAATTTGGAAATCAAATAAGCAACGGTGTTAAACATGATGGATTAAGCAACGGAAGTTCACATGCTGCTCGTACCGATGCCTTTCAGAGTAAGGTGGAATCGAGAAGAGTAATGCACTTTGTATTATGTTGCTCTTCTTTTTCTGTTTTCTGGATGCTATACGTTTCAGATTGCTTTTTGTTCTTTTATTTGTAGTTTAAGTTTCTTAACTTGTTTTGAAGTTAGTTTTTTCATTTTTTTTATGAATAAACTTGACGACAGATGTATGAATGCCTCTAGGATTTTGCAGATTCACAAGAAGATATAAGTAGGTCATCAGTTGCTGCGCAGGCGACTGCTGAGATAAAACAATTAAAATGGGATCTTGAGAGGGAACGCAATCAAAATTCAAAGACACTTATGACATTAGAAGGTAGGAGTTCCATTACCGGTAAATCTTAAGTTATCATAGCTATGGTGTAATGTGTTTGTTTGTAACACGTTCTTTTCTATTTGCCTTAATTTCAGGTGAAAGAAAGTTGAACGAATCTCTCCAAGTAGAGCTCAAATTGATAAAAACTGAAAAAGATAAAGTGAGTTTCGTACTTGTTATATCGCTAATTATACTAATTTTTCGGAATAACACTAGAAAATGCATTTTCTTTTTGTGACAGACTTTCAGTGAGATGAAGAAACTTGGTGACGAGTTACGGGAGAAAGTATCCACCATACAACGGTTGCAATTAGAGCTGAATAAAAGAGAGGAAAAGGATACATCTGGCACCGTGGAAACTATGAGGAGATCCATTGCAACACTGGAAAAAGAAAATGCTCGTCTTAAGGTTGTAATTATGTCCTTTGGTCAAGTTTACACAGTAATTGTCATATATCCAACACTGGACTTGTGCAATCTGTATGAACTAAAACGATATCATATCAAATTTCTAGATGGAGAAAGATGAACTCAAGGCCGCTATGGATATGAGCAAAATCTCAAATGAGGTAATGACCATGGAAAAGATTAACTCAAACCCGTATGTGAAATTGTTGCCGTTCTTTTTTGTGAAGTTAAAAAGTTAAAGAATATTTTGTTGATATAATATGTATTTAATGAGTTATCTATACATTGCTAATAAGCCGTTAATTATATAATTAGTTTATTAGCGGTCGATTATGTTATTACTTTAATTCCGAATCCAATTGTCGATTATCACTTGTGTTTGGTAACACACTATGCTGATTATCATGTAAAACTTACCCTTCTACTTTTCCGACAGAAGGGAGAATCGTCAGCTGGTTTTCTTGGGAAGGACGAAATGGATCTATCTTTGAAAAAGATGGATAGAGAGATAAAAGAAACTAGGCACGAAAGAGACAAAGCACTACAACAGTTGGCTCGTCTCAAACAGCATTTATTAGATAAGGTTGTGCCTCTTTACAAGTTCATTAGAAGTTTAGCATTGGATTACACAAATTGTGTATCTCACGAATAATTCACCGTGGGTATTGTTGTGTTGCAATATAGGAAGCTGAAGAATCTGAAAAAATGGATGAAGATAGCAAAATAATCGAAGAACTACGAGAAACCAGTGAACGCCAGAGGTCTCAAATATTATCTCTGGAGAAAGCTTTGAAGCAGGCCGTTTCAAGTCGCGAGGAAGTGAAGACAAGCAATAGTAACGAAGTTCGGAAACTTAGAGAACTTGTTGATGACCTTAATAAAAAGCTTGCAAACTGTATGACCACGATAGATTCCAAAAATGTCGAGCTTTTAAATCTCCAAACCGCCCTTGGCCAGTATTATGCTGAAATGGAGGCTAAGGTAAACAAAAAACCTTTTTCGTTTCTGGCCATAGAATTTTGTTTTTTGTTTTTGAAACAACGATTTTATTGATAAAAGATAAATTTCAGGTCATAGAATTTTCTAGACTGTTGGTTCAACTTGTGTGGTGGTTTGCAATTGTGGCTTTTGACAATTCGTAATCGTTTCTTTACAGGAGCGTCTCGAAGAAGATTTGGCTCAGACAAGAGAGGAATTATCCAAATTCTCTCAGCTATTAAGAGTAATACACATGTCCTTTCCTATGGGTATTTATATATTTTAATTATTTCGTGAAGTGATTGAGTTCTATGACGCCGGATTTTTTTATTTTTTTATTTTTTATTTTTTTATCGTAATAGTACCTTTGACTAGCCAACCTGTTCATGTTCGTATTGGATATTAAGATCTTATGCTTCTTTCAGAATGCAGATCAGAAGACAGAGGAATCAAGTAAAGAAAAGGAAGAAATTCTCACTAAACTTTCGCATGCTGAGAAAATCCTAGCGGATTGGAAGAGCCGAGTACATAAACTTGAGGATGACAATGCAAAGGTACGACAGGCCCTTGAACAGAGCATGACCCGGCTCAGTAGGATGTCTGTGGATTCAGATTTTCTTGTTGACAGGTTGGATTTTCTCAAAACTCTCAATTCAAATTTATAAATAATATATATTTCCTTTCTAATGATTTTTTTTATTCATTTTATTAAATGCAGTCTTCTATCTAATCTTTAAATATATAAAAATAAGAAATCGATCCGAGTCTTACTATCACACTATCTTTCTATATAATTTTGTATGTAAATTTTTGTCTCCGATTGAAGGTGAAAACAGTTTCTCTTTTTCGGTTTAATGTTTATCTACGATTTTGTTTTATATGCCTTTTCACACTAATTCTGATATCCTAGGCTCTTAGAGTTACGAACTTAATCACTGCGTTTGTATTTTTGGCAGACGGATTGTTATCAAATTACTGGTCACCTACTTCCAAAGAAATCACAGCAAGGAGGTGCGAGAATTCACGCACAGCTGACTTTCTGGGTCTCAATTATGCCCAGTTTCTTTATATTCGTTTTTAATTAATCTTGTCCTTAATCTTTGGTTCCTTAGGTATTGGATCTTATGGTTCGAATGCTCGGTTTCTCTAATGAAGATAAAGAGAGAATTGGTGGGGCCCAACAAGGTGCAGGAAAAGGCGTTGTTCGGGGAGTTCTCGGATTACCCGGCCGCTTTGTTGGGGGCATTTTGGGGGGCGGTTCCGCCCCAGGAGCTGCAAGTGCAGCTATGGACAATCAGGTAAACACTCAACTAACTTTTTTCTTTCATTGAATTTACGGATTGTTTGGTAAAAAGTCAATTAACTGTCTCCAAACATTGTCCTTACGTGGTTCGGTTTTTTCCAGTCCTTTGCAGATCTATGGGTCGATTTCCTCCTCAAGGAGAACGAAGAAAGAGAGAGACGAGAAGCCATGGATGCTTCGTCCAAAGCCAAGGATGAGCCGAACGCCACAAACCCCGCTCCTCTCAGAGGTAATCTCCCGCACTCCGAACACACCGATACCGAGTTCTCGACGGTTCCTCTTTCGGCGTCCGATAGTAGTTTTCGTAGCTCGAGATTCCTCCAAAAATACTGAATTTAAGTTGCACGAATGTAATTAATCAATGGTATAGATAATTTTTTTTTTCTTTTAAATTTAAATTAGATTCAAGTTTGGTTGATATTGCAGCCTTGCAATCCAGTTTTCGTTCAATTCTTTCCCATGATATAATTTATTGCGCCATTTTGCACCAGTGTATCAGTTTTTGTGCGAGTGAGTGATGTCTATAGAAAGCTATTCAATAGGACTACATATAAAAGCATATTGATTATCATATTGTTTTGGTTGGACTTAGTTTATTTTAATTTTGAGTAATTGATACTTATGCCTTGTAACTTTGTTTCATTGATCATGAACTTTAAATTTTAATGTTCCGTATAATTTCATGAAGTCGCAGAAGTTACCCACTTGATAATGAGAAAAATGTATTAATTTATTCGCAATACGTCGTACTCGATGGTGTTGAACTGTTGATACTGATCATAAGATTACTTTGAAAATGAATCTATTTGATTTCTGTAGTGCGTGCGTGTAGTGAGTGCATGTAGGTCGGGCCAGTCTGTCGAAGTGGGCCCATTGAGCGTGGGCCACACAGAAGCCAGTAATGATGGTGCTTTTTGTACGCATTTTTTAGTTTGATCATCATGGAAGTTAAGCTTTTTTTATTAAATTAATCCGTCATTAAAAGGCAGAAAGTTCAGAAGATCCTATGTCTTAGTTATTATCTCTGATTGAATATCGGGAGAGCAAAAGTTAGAGAATAAAATAACGCCATACTTTAAGCGTAAGTAGAGAAGAACATAATATGTTTAAAAACTACAAAAAGTTACATTAGTGAACTGTTGAGCTTAACTCAACACTTCAAGAGTGGAGATTCTACGTAGATTTATGCTCAATTATGTAGAAATTGAAAAATTATGGCTTTTTAAAATAAAAAATAAAAACTTTAAATTTTTTCCTATATTTTGATTCAAATTATAAATTGAATTTAAGCAAGATTTTTATTTTTAAATATATATCTTAGAAAGGATTTGTTTGGACTTAAAATAAAAGTCAGTACAAAATACAAAATATGTAATCAGCAAGCGCGATCGTTAAAATTCAGGCTGAATTCGGGCTTTTTCTTCAAAAATAATTTTAAATATTACCCCATTCTCCCTTCATTATATACGAAAACACGTGGCTGAGCATTTAGTATACGGTAACTTAATGTGTGGATTTTTTCGATATTCTAAATTACAGCAGAGAATAATTATCAAGGAATAAATGAAAGAGAGGAAGAGAACGGATGAGCAATCCACGTTCTAAATGTTCTCCTGACTTGCGTTTGTCAAGAATAATTCGTACATCGTATAGTGACTGCTTACTTATTGCTGATATAGTCCTAAATCAATGGCAAGCTTTATTTATATGAATAACTGAAAATGTAGTTAAGAAGACTTAACAGTTAAGAGTTAAGACTACAATACAAGATATTTTCCTTTTTCTTTTGCCTTTTTTTTTTTATTATTTCTCACAAATTTTAGTTCTGCTTGTCTTAACTCTTAACTACCATTTACGCTAGCTATAAGTAAAATCGATCCACATCGGTCTCAATTTCTCTAAATTAATGGTCGAAGTGTAGATTTTAAATTTTAAAAAACAAGAATCGTTTTATAAATTCCATTTATTGTTTTTTTTTTCTCTTAACATTACTTATCTAAATATGTCTATAGATTACTCAATATCAAATATTGATTATTTATAATTTAAAAGCAAAATAAATTAACCTAAACTACTGGTCAATTTTAAATTTTACGGTGTATTTTAAGTGGGTTGGTTTTTATTAATTATACGAGTAAAGTTCAACGTAAAAAAATCGATTAGAAAAAGGAAACACAAAAATAGCTCAAAAAAACACCATAATTCAACTTTTAAACTCATATTAAAAAAATACATTTTTTTTTTACTTTGTCCAATTTAAGACATTTTACCCCTGATTAACATTGGGGAAGTTGTATGAATAACATTCTTGAGACAATTTCTTATGATTTTTGGGGACAGTAATTTGAATTTAGGGGATAATTTTTGGTAATTTAGGGACAATTTTTGGGCAGTTTTGTGGGACAATAATTTGGATTTTGGGGACAGCTTTTTGGTAATTTAGGGACAATTTACGAGTTAATTAATCAGGGGTAAAAATGTCTTAAATTAGACAAAGTTGAATTATGGTGTTTTTTTAGTCATTTTTGTAAGTTTCCCTTATAAAAATAATATAATTTTGACAAACAAATTATAGGGTGTTTTGTATATAATGTATATTATTAATTTTCTTAATGTAGAAGATACAATAGAACCTTATTAAATTAATAATCTCGATAAAATAATATTATTGTGTGGTTTTGACTCTAATTAATGTAACAAAATTGTCACTCGATAATATAATATATTTTCTTTTCTCAACAATATCAATTTTTACTCGATAAAATTCTCTAATTCCGTAAAACCTCATTAAATTATATTTTCGTGGAATCCGAACTCTAACATATATAATTAAATTATCGTCTAATAAATCGATAACCTCGATAGTATAATAAAATTTGAAACAATAATATTAAGTTATATAAATTTTACTATATGTATAGAAAGCTATAAACCTATAAGAAGAGCATCAAATTAATCAAAAGATATCCAGCTCTAACCGTTTCCAAAAGTGAGGCGATTATATTAGAGTACTGACGTGGCGGCAAGCCAGAGTATCCGTGCCCGTGGGTCCCATACCATATGTCGTTGAGTGACCCGTACGTGGCTTTATCTTTCCCCATCGAGCGCGTCCCTGGTTTTTCGATTTATAGGGTTCGATCGTCTCAAACGGTTTAGCCGCGTGCTTCGCTGTTCTCTCTCCACCTCTTCTCTCTCCTCCCTCAAATCTGCACCACGCAACGGCGAGTTTGAAACAGAGGAGAATCTGCATCGACAGAGAAAACCCACTTCCAGAAAATCCCCACCATTGATGGGGTCGTTGTTTTCTTCTCGTCATTAGCAGACTCCGACCAGAAAAAACAACCCCCCATCGAGGGTTTTCTAGGGTTTGCTCTGCTCTGCTCGCATTGGCGATTCCTCAGATCTCTGCAACAATGGAGGCCCAGAAGAGCCGCAAGTACATCTCCTCCGCCGACCTGGCCAAGCACAACCAGCCCGGCGACCTCTGGATCTCGATCCAGGGCAAGGTCTACGACGTCTCCGCCTGGGCCAAGCAGCACCCCGGCGGCGAAATCCCCCTCCTCAACCTCGCCGGCCACGACGCCACCGACGCCTTCATCGCCTACCACCCCGGCACCGCCTGGAAGTACCTCGACCCGCTCTTCACCGGCTTCCACCTCCACGACTTCAAGGTCTCCGAGATCTCGCGGGACTACCGCAAGCTCGCCGCGGAATTCTCCAAGCTCGGGCTCTTCGAGAACAAGGGCCACGGGATCCTCTACACGCTCTCCGCCATCGCCGTGATGCTCGCCGCCCTCGCCTACGGCGTGTTGAAGTCCGACAGCGTCTTCGCCCACTTCGTCTGCGCCGTGCTGCTGGGGTTTGTGTGGATTCAGAGCGCCTACGTCGGGCACGACTCCGGGCATTACCAGGTGATGAGCTCGCGCGGGTACAACAAGGTGGCGCAGCTTCTCGCCGGGAATTGCGTCACCGGGATCAGCATCGCGTGGTGGAAGTGGACGCACAACGCGCACCACATCGCCTGCAACAGCCTTGACAACGACCCCGATCTGCAGCACATCCCGGTCTTCGCCGTCTCCTCCAAGTTCTTCAAGTCGATCACGTCGCGGTTCTACAGCCGGAAGCTCGACTTCGACGCCGTGGCGCGGTTCATGGTCAGCTACCAGCACTTCACGTACTACCCCGTGATGTGCGTGGGGAGGATCAACCTCTTCATCCAGACATTCTTGCTCCTCTTCTCGCGGCGCCACGTCCCCGACCGGGCGCTCAACATTGCCGGGATACTCGTCTTCTGGACGTGGTTCCCCCTGCTCGTCTACTGCCTCCCGAGCTGGAGCGAGCGGATCATGTTCGTCGTCGTGAGCTTCGTCGTCACGTCAGTCCAGCACGTGCAGTTCACGCTCAACCACTTCTCGGCGGACGTCTACGTCGGCCTCCCCACGGGGAACGACTGGTTCGAGAAGCAGGCGGCGGGGACGATCGACATCTCGTGCTCGCCGTCCATGGACTGGTTCTTCGGCGGCCTGCAGTTCCAGCTCGAGCACCACCTGTTCCCGCGGATGCCCCGGTGCCAGCTCCGGGGGATCGCCCCGATCGTGAGGGACCTCTGCAAGAAGCACAACTTGCCGTACCGGAGCTTGTCGTTCTGGGACGCCAACGTCTCGACACTGCGGTGTCTAAAGAGCGCAGCGCTCCAGGCGCGGGATCTCGCAAACCCCGTGCCCAAGAACCTTCTGTGGGAGGCGCTGAACACCCATGGTTAGAGGGGATTCTTGACATGTTTTTGTTCTTTCTTTTTATTTTTATTTTTTGGCTTTGTTATTTATACATATTTATTGGTATTATTATTATTATTATTATTATTGATGATTATCTTTGTTAAGATCATTCTCTTGTTTCATTGTTTCCATTTTCTTTGATTTCATTGGATACAACAAGTCTTTTGAAGTTCGTTCTTCCATTGAAAAACAGAAAAGCTATGAAGGTCAACGTAACAACGTTGAGTTTGGAACATGCTAATTATGCTATTAATGGAAAAACAATGATTGTTGATTCATGGTTAATATCGGCATAAGTAATTAATCTTTTGATTTAATGGTGGCATAAATTCAATCTTGTTTCACGAGTAAAATTTTCAAGCCTTACTTGCCTCTTATCAAATACAGCTTAACAAAATTTCATTCTTTTTAAGCGACGCATGTTTGACTAACATTTGGTACTTATACCGTTATACCCTAAGTGTTTGAATTACGAAGGGTGATGCTATTCGAAGATTATATGACCTGATTCAAATTGAGACGATCAACATAACAGCGTTGACTTTGAAGGAGTAAGCGCTAAATAACAGCTCTTCTAAGCTTTGAACACTTCGCCACTACTAGTCACCAATTTTCCAGTTGATGACTTATTTGCCATCATTAGCGAGCCAATCACGTGTAGCGAAATCGCCACGGAATTGCCGTGTCTTCTCCGGTTTCGGTTAATGTATGTCAAAGAAGTTTATTAATTTGTTATAATATATTCTTGTTCCAAAAAAAATCGGAACCAGAATTCAGTTCAATAGTCAAGGTTTTTTTTTTAATTTTTTTTAACTATGCTCGTTACTTTTTTTTTTTTTTTTTTTTTTACATTAACTCTTCCTGAATTTGTATACGGAGTCCGCCGCGCCCCGAGGTGCGTGAAGACCTATTTAACAATTCCTTGTTATAGACATGCCATCAATGTGAACACTGTTTCAAAACTTGTGTACATTTTGCCGTATGGCCAAGAAGTTGTATCTCCCATTCAAAAAAAAAAAAGTTGTATTTCAAGCTTGTTCCCACGTTAATGGTTGTTGATCCACAGAGATAATTAAATAATGTAATTTCAATTTCAAACTCTCTCTACAATAAAGGACCGAAATGCCATCGGATTTGAGCATATTCCAATAATTTTGTCGCCAATAGTAGTGGGTGTCAAACGGTGAAAACGGTCGGTCGAGTTGACGCGAAGGTGTTGAACAAAGCGAAAAAAAGCATATAATACTCTAGAAGCTTCTATTTTTGAGTAATTGGTCCCCTAGGTTTCACTTATCGCGTTAGGTTGGCGATTTATCGACGACGTAACGTCTCGTTGAGCTTCATGATAAGTTATTCGTGATAATTGTGTGCCCATTATATGTAAACGTTAGTTTATGATAATCTAGAAAGGAAAAAAAAAACTTACTGATATTTTTTTTATTTTTTATATAAAAAAACTACAAGATTCTCCCATGTACTTCCATTGTATATTTCACGTGGTGTATTCGTAGCTCATTCCACTCATCACTTACAAAATTTTCTCACATCTATGATACATATATTCGATGTCCGATTATGTCCAAACCGTCAATGTGTACCATTAATACTTTTTCCGTCAATTTTAACCGTGTAAGGGTTGATGTGTTGCTTTTTAAAAGAACAAGATACACTACTCCAAAATCTAATATTCATGGGATAAAATGCACCAATGAATAAAGTTTAGGGATATATTTTAGCAATGTTCTCTTAAGGTCTTTGCTTTGCTTAGTCGTAGTGGAAAATGACAAAGAGAAGGCAACAAGTATACTCTAATGCCTCACGACTTGTCGTCTATAGACACCCAGCGATTACAATCACCAACTTGCCCACTTTACTTGCATAATCTATTAGTTCTAGAGTAAATATCAATAATATTCCCAGCTTATTATTCTTCATAAATTTGTTTCTATTTTTTTTTAATCTGCTTATCCCTCTACCTTATCAGTACGCTGTACAATATTAGTGGGTCCAATACACTTATATTTTGTTTTATAACAAGCTCAACGTATTGCTATAATAAAAAATAAAAGCAGTTCAGGGGTATTATGGTAGATTCAAGAGATAATTTGGCATAGAATGATAAATATAGGGACATTGGTGATATTCACTCTTTAGAATGATATGGCTAGGTGTTGTGTTGGGTTGAAATGTTGATGGGGTCTCTTTCAGATGACTTAGGACGCATTTATTCCTATACACCTCATTTTGTCAAGTTTTCTCAATTTTAGACAATTTTAGCCTGCACAAGATTTAGTCTCTGGTCTACTTTCATGTCATTTAATTTTTTAGGGCTTTTTTCTTTTTCTTTTTTTACAAAAAGAGAAAAGAAAATAACCGTCGTATTCATCACCTAGCTTCCTTTATAGAATAGTCTCCGTTATAAGAGATCGGAACAATTTTGATATTACGGAAACCACTAAAATAAGACATAAAAGCCCAATTAAATTTACAGTTTTTAAAAAATTTACCGTGAAATAAAAGTAACTAAATCGGACAACTCTTGTTTGCACTAAAATTGTTCATAAGCATCTTATTTTTTATCACCCTTGACACTAATCGGATAGAGCTTGAAATAAAGGAGATATACTTACATAATTCCTATCTTGGGTTTCAATTAAATACTCTATCGACATTTCGGATTCTAAAATTACAACGGTTTGGTACGATTTTATGTGATCTGTATTTAAAGAAAAGAGAAAAATTATATTGATTAAAAACTCTAACCAAAAAATTCTGATTTTTTTTTTTCCCTTCAACGTCAAGATCCAATAAGTCAGATTTTAGATATTGATGAAAAGAAAGTTTGAAATTTCTAAATCTGGAATCCCATTATAATGTACAATTATTTGTAATTTTGTGTCACTGAATTGGTTTGAAGGCTACATTTAACATCATCTAAATTAGGCTATAAGTTATAACCTACAACGTTCTAGATTTGTATTGTCGAAGGCATGTTTGGGTATTATTCATTTGTGTATATGTGTCTATAAATACATTAATATTAATTTGGCAATGACGTGACAATGAATTGAAGAATCAAAGCATTGACAGGTGCATTAAAACCACATTATATCATATAAGGATTAGATCGTGTAAAGCCACATTAAGCATCAAAACGTGTAAAACCACATCACATGACAATTGCTTTGTTTTATTGAAAAGAAAAGTCAATAATGCAACACACTAGTTTCGTAGAAGGTCGACTATATTAATACCATTATAAATTTAAAACTGTAACATAATGTGGGATTTTATCTAATATTTGCCCAAACGTAGATTGGAGACTCATTGAGATTTTCTCTAAAATTTATTAATTTTTACAATTTAGATTTTGGGGTCATAAAAATAAAATATATTTTTCAGATTGATTGATAATGTAAATATAATTAACAAAAATAATATAGAAATTAATTAATTTCGACATGATAACAGAAAACATTAATTATAGAATATAATTTTGCATTATTGAGAACTTTTGTCACTAGAAGAAGAATATTAAATTATGGTGTCAATCTTAACTGATTTGCTAGTACTTATTACTTAACACCACAAACTCCTCTCATATTAATCTGGTATCAATTATTTACACAAACGGGAGATTTAAAGAGATTTAATGAATTTTCCTTAATATTTGATATCATATATAATAGGGATAATTGCGGTAATAATACACAACTTTTGGTCAACAGAGGTTTTAGGTCCCCAACCTTTCAAAGTGTGAAAAAAAATTCACAACGTTTGTTGAATGGATAATACACAACCTTCCGTTAGGGATGTTCAGTTATGTTGATGTGGCATCGTTAAACTGTCAAATGGATTGCCAATTTGTAATATTAATTACATAACTTAATTAATAAGAATAAATTAAATCAGATTTTGATTATGATTCAAAAAACAAATTAATACTTTAAATTAAATAAATAGTTTTTACTCCCCTCTAAAAATTTAACATACTCTTCGTCGAACATGACTAAAATTTTGAAAAACAACGGATAATTAAACACAACTAAAATTTGCAAAGATTACATAACGATAGTTTATTAAAAACGATTAAATTTTAGAAAAATGACCGATTATTAAAAACAATTGTAATTTATGAAACGACATAGTAAAGATGTGAATAATATTGAAGTACGAGTTTAAAATAGGAACTACGCGTTAAAAAAGAATGCTCGTTATTTTTAAGTTTTAATTTATTTTTTAATCATAATTAAAATATGTTTTAATTTATTCTTATTAATTAGGTAATGTAATTTATATTACAAGTTGGCAGTTTAACGATGCCACATCAACAAAATTTAACATATCCCTAACAGAAGGACCAACGGATTTTACATTCAACAATTGTTGTGTATTTTTTCCCATACTTTGAAAGGTTGGGGACCTAAAACCCCTCTTGACCAAAGGTTATGCATTATTGCCGCAATTAACCCTATATAATACTACCACATGGAAGTTCAATTATGAAAAAGATCAAAGTAGCTCGTAACGAAGAAGGATGACAGAAAAAGAATCAAGATCACACTAAAGTTTTATTGAATTAATATTCGATAAATTAATAATTTTAATCAAATAATATTTTTATAAAGTCCGACTTTAAATAACATCACTAAATTATACTTCAATAAATTAATAATCTTACTACTATAATATTTTTTTGATAATTTGTAGAGATTTTATTGTAATATATAATATAAATAAAGTTAAAACTAGTGCTAATAAACAAACATAAATTATAGTCACGCTTGAAAAAATAAAACGATCAAAAATAAATATATCTGACGACCCTCCCCACGCCTCCCTATTTATTTGTGCATAATATCTTCCCCTTGACTTTGGTGAAATTTAATTTATCAATTCGATTTTTATCATCATCTTTATAATTTATAATGTCAATGGAGAATAAATAATTAGTGTACGATAAATTTAATTAACTACGTAATAAATCACACTAATATCTGTGTCGTTTTTAAGTATACAAATTAAAACACCTTTAATCCCCATCATTTTATTTATCCTCGTGAGCTTCCAATATTTTTTCGATACAATTAAAAAGCATGCGTAGAAATTATAGAATACAATATAGATCTTAATGTATGTAGTACTATTTAGGCAACTATTTTGAATAAATAAATGAGTATATAATATATAATCTCAATATTTATTGGCTAATATTTTTTCGTATACCATTATTTGATTTATGTGTTCCTTTATAACTAGAAGAAGGTACGAATACGATCACACACGTAATCTCAATACAAACATCAAGTAAATATATTTGTCGTATAAGCAAGCTCGAAAATTGTCGTATGATCACATAAAAGTTTGTCGTTTAGTAGTTTGATCTAGTCGTTTAGGAAAGGAGATCCAAGATCGTACAGATGAACAGAGAGAAGACTATTTGTGGCCTCAGAAAGATGAAATGCATCCCAAAATATGTATTCAGAGGCGTTGCTGCAAGTTCCCATTGCCGACGGGTTGCACAAAAACGACGTCTCTAGCAGTCCTGTTCCGCAGCAGCCCCGCCTCGCCTCCACAAATCCTGTCAACACATTTTTATTTTTATTTAACAACACATGGAATATATTTCACAATAGTTTAACAAAACTTTAATTTGAGTACATTTCAACTTTTTTTTTTTTTTTTTTTGTAGTCTTTTAATAAAATTGATTGTCGTTTTCATTCATGTGAGATTTTCAAAGGATAAAATGATAACCTTGGAGGAGCACATTTTAAAAAAATGGTAAAAAAGTTCCCCACGTGATATTTTAAAAAATGATTATGATTTTTTATTTATTTAAAAATCTATGTATTTAGAGCCCTCTAAACATAGGCGGAACTAGGAAACTTCGAGGTGGTTAGTTTAAATTTGTAGTGCAAATTAAAGGAGTTTATTTGTAAAAAATTTAAATATTAGTACTAAAAAAGATCATTTTTTTTTTGGGTGGTTCTAATCCCACTACCTACAAGGGTAGTTCCGCCTATGCCTCTAAATATTTCGAAACTCTATCCTGGTTCTGCCACTAATATGCACTTATGACTAAGTTCGAGAAGTAATGTCCCCGCATAAAACTTTTTTCTTTTTAAGTTGTCTGAAGTGAAAAATCTATTAAATATCTAGAAGGATTAATATAAAGATAGAACTCACCATTCTCTCTAGGGTTTTTTATAATGTCGTAAAGAGGGTTGTATATGTCGAAGACAATCAACTTGAGATCGGTGAGTCTGTTTTGCAGCCTGTGAGAGATTGCATTGAGCTTCTGGTTGAAGGAAACGGCATCGTGGTTTAGCCTATCCACGCACATGTTGTTTCCCGATCCGTACAACGTTATCGCCGCCGGCAGACATCCGATTGGCGACAGCGTCGTCACTCCAATTTTCCTTGCTCCCAAGTTGTACAAATCCTATCACACATTTACCGTCACATAGGCTTAGCCTAAACACTTAATTCTATCGATGAAAGTAGCTCAAATGGGTTATAATTATTAAAATTGAATTATTAATATACAAGGTTCAAGCCTTTGTGATAAAAATAAAAAATAAAAAATCAATCAATCAAGATTATATTTCTTTTCTTCTGATCTAATTCATGTTTAAGCTAATCATCGCGTGATAAAAATATGATAAAATCATGGAAGGACGTGAGACTTGATCAAATAATGGTGAAACATTTTGAGTTAAGGCTGTTTAATTAATATATTATTATACACATATATACATGCATATATATAATATATATATGAAATGGGAGTTGGAAGAACATGGGGCTTGGCCGACCACACATGGTAAAGACGACAAAGAGTGATTTACCGACGAAAAGAGGTCAAGCCGATAGGACCTACTCGATCAAGCCGATTAGCAAGTCGACCAACTCGTTCACGTTCATTCGACCTACTCTTAAGATAAGACTGTTCCCCCTTTAGCTTCTTTAGTCAAAGCATTTGAGGTTTACTACATATAGAATATATATATATATATATATATATATATATTATTACATAAGAAATGGGAGTTAGAAGAATATGAAATTCTTATCAACCACATGGTAAAGCAATTTAGAATTATATATATGAATATATAGAATACGAGCATGAAATTTATATTGATCGACCACTTATTGGTTAACTAGTTTTATCAGTCAATTTTTAAAAGGATGCACAAAGCCCCCGAAATTTAAAAAGCGGCTCATTTAAGGCGCCCAAAAGTTAAATAGTTTATAACCGTTAAATTTTGTTGAAAAAACGCCTCATTTTTTTTTTTGCTCAAGGCCCTGAAAAGATTAGCCCCGACTACATATTTATGAATAAAGCAAAACGAGAACGGGAAGAAACCTGGATGAACTTGTCATAGTTTTGGACAAGAATGTTGGAGAACTGCTCGGGAGTGTAAGTGTTATGAAGCGAAGGGGTAACGTAGTAGTTCTGAAGGAAGTCGCTGTTGCCGGTGCTCAGAATGTGGATTCCGTTGCTAAATGTTGCCGTCGCGTTCGCAGCGCCAATTATTGTGGCCAGCTGCCTTTGGTAGGTTCTGTAGTAATCCACCTGACTGCTTAGCGAGATTGATCGCTGCAAATATATATTATATGTCATATATAAGATGTAAATATGATAAAATGCGATAATTGTTCTAATGATTACTAAAATCTATTAGGATTTAACGATTTAATTTTTTTTGGATATGCTATTTATTAAAATTGATTTAGCGTCGAACTCTCGTGACAAATGTTTTCTCCAATTATCAGGATTATTGCGACATTTGAACATTTCCTAAAACGTTCAAACTGAGTATGAATGACCTTATCGAATTCGTTATTCTGATGAAACGTTCGGGTACAATATGTTAAATTAAATTTGCCTAATATTTTAAAAAGTGGTTTTAAAAATTGTTAAGTTGTTCACTAAAGCCCCTCTATTGTTTTTGAAAATAAATGGTATAGTTGTGCAAAACGTTGAAAATAAAAGGCATATAAAATCAACATTAATCCAATCTTTTAACTAACACACAACCGTGTATATATAAAATCTACGGGGAAAAAAAATAACCATCAAATTTCATCCAAAACCTTATAGAGTGATGATAAGTTTAAATTAAAACTTAAAACGTTCTATGTATTATAATTAGTAAATATTAATGTGTCAATATATATAGTTTGAAAGAGCTTTTAGCACATAAAAATGAAATGAAAGAGAGCAAGTCTTACATATAAGTCTGATGTTTGTTGATAATAGCCAGAAGCAGCAGAGGCAAAGTTGGCTCCAACGGTGAGGGCGGTTCCTCTAGCTTGTCTGCTCATATAAGCCGGTGGGTACGAAGAGAAACCCAGATTCTCGGCTTCGGGAAAAAAAGAACATAGACCGATTAGCGCAAAATGTTTTTGAGTCAGGACTCTTTTGATATAGAAATATAAATGCAGAATATGCCCTTTTTTTAAAAAAAAAAATCTTAGAAGAGAGAATAGAGGATCAAATTCCCAATTAGTATGGAATCAGAAATTCTGATTCCATAGGAATCCGACTATCCAATTCCGATTTTCTAAAAAAAAATATCCTACTTCTAATAATATATACGATAAATATATGCCGTTAAAGAAGTCAAAATTAATAAAACCGACTTATAATTATAAAAAAAAATTAAAAAAATTCAAGAGTTGCATAGTCGGGATTATGATTTCTTATTAATGAGGAATTGAAATTTTGAGTCCTTATTTCTGGATTCGGGAAATATGGAATCGGATCTCATGAAATGATTGTTATCGCGACAAGCAAAAGAAACGAAACCCTAGTAAGATGGGATGTAATGTGATATACCAATGAAGTCAGTGATGATTTTTCCATTGCAAAATCTTCCGGTCGCCCGGTGGTGGTTGAAGTCTCGGCCGTAAGGCAGGAAGTTTGCCCTGACGATGGTGTTGAGGCGATTGTTATTACCAATGTCGACGTTCGAATCCCCGAAGATGAACAGCGCAGGCACCTCCTGCCCATTGCATAGATTCACAAACACAAGAACCAAACTCAGAAGCAGAGACAAAGTCTCCATGAAACGCATTTCTTGCTTCTTTCCGCAATCAAATGAAGTGTGAAGAAAGATTTGTAGTTCAGATATATTTATATGGAGATTGAAAAGGCATGTTCATGACAAATGAATGTTGTTTCTAACACACATTTTCTTGGTTGTCATGGTCTTTGTTCTTGCTATCTTTTTGTGTCGAATGATTTGGAACTAATGCCGTTGTATTGGCAAGGTTCTAGGGAATTTATATGGACTCTTGAAATCCCAATTCCATTCGATTGGAAATATTTTTGGAATATGTGAGAATTCAACGCAAAAAGTGTTGGGGTATCTTCTTTGTGCTTTCATTATTTAATGTTGGTAGTTTACCTGCATGCATGGCACAAGAAATATGCCTCGTAGATTATTATTTAGTCCTTACCCTTCAATTCAACTATATTTATAAATTACATATATATTTTTTATAAGAAAAGTAGGAGTAATGTTGTTACAACTCACGATACAAATCAAATTATACATGCATAACATTGCTCTGAGTAATTTAGAAAGAAATGAGGGGTAATTTTTGCAATTTTAAGAGCACATGGGGTTATTTTAGCACATCGCTTATAAAAGAGGGCTCAATAGTGTTAATAACTCAAAATAATTGCACTGTGTCCTTAATTAAAAATATCTTATTTTTGTTTTTCTTTATATGATTATATCAACGATAAGGTTTACAGATGAACCTATCCTCATTGATTGTTTTCGGAAATTATTTTTCGACTAGTCTGCCCTGAACTTATCATTCGCGTCGGGAATTCGGCCCGCAAGCTTAGAGTCCACCCCGAATATGGGGCTCTAATTTCAAGTAACCAAATCGTCTATTGGAAAATTCATGGTGTGACTAAAGAAAGCCAATTTAGCATTAAGTCCAACAATATTGTATTTAAAACCCTTCGTAATATATGAGAGATAAATAGCAATATAAGTATCTAAAGGTATTCATGATAGGTCTTGTCCAGCTCCATGGCACGTTCTTCCAAAGCTAGCTATATCGTTTTTATGTCTGTTTCTCATCATAAATTAATATAAGAAAAACCCGAAATGTCCAAAAAGCACCTAAGGTTTGAAGGAAATGCCTATAGTTTAAATTAATTCATTTGTGCCCATTTTACATTCATTTTGGACAATTATAACCCTGATCTTAATTATAATTATTCCTATTATTTATTTTCGTTTAAAATAATTTCGAAATTAATTTCCCTGAAATTATGTTTGATTTATTCCCATATTTATCCTATTTCAAATTAGTTTGTTACTTTGACCAAAATTAAAATTAAAAATTAAATTCCTGCATTTATTTCTCACCTTCTCTTTCTCACCTTCTCTTTCCCATTCTCTCTCTTTCGATCATACTCCGCCGGTCATACTCCGCCGGTTCTCTTCTCCTCCGTCGCACCGCATCCCCCGTCGCGCCGCCTTGTCCGTCGCGTCTCATTCTCCGTCGAGTCTCCTTCTCCGCCGCGACTCCTTCTTCAGTTATCACAACAGTTGTTTGCCAAGAGTCCAGTTCGAGAAAAAACATATCGGTATGTCCGTCGCGTCTCATTCTACGTCGCCGCAGCGTCTCCGACTCCTCGTGTGTCGCGTGCTGTAAATATATTTACAGTTCTAACAGGTTCATATATTTACCGTTTAAATGAATATATATTTGGTATTGGAATATATATATTTACAGTTTAAATTTGGTTTTTGTATTGGTATGTATATTGGTATTAATATTAGTATATATATTTACAGTTTTTGGTATAAGTATTGGTATTGGTATAGATATTTACAGTTTTGTAGTATTTGTATTGGTATATACATTAGATATTAATATTAGTATATATATTTACAGTTTTTGGTAAGTTCATTTACAATTTGACATCATTTACATTTAGAGTTTGACATGATTTCGTAAATTTCGTAATTTTTTGTAATTTTATTTACAGTTCAAATTGTATATACATATACAATTTTTCGTAATTTTATTTACAGTTTCAAATTGTGCATAATGTTTGTTCGGCATTTCTCATATACAGTTTAAATAATATTGATTGTTAGGGACCAAAAATTCAAAAATCATATTATGTTTTTAATCTTTAAAATATGGAGGATTAATTCAAAAAAGTTTTGTGAAATCGTTAAAATAGGAAGGATTTAATGTTGATTTATTTAGTTTGCTACATTTAAGGAAAATATATATTTTTTATTTTAATTAATAAAAAACGAATTAATAATGTGAATTAAAAAGTGAAAGGGCAAATTAGTCCATATTTCAATTTGTTAGTGGTTATAATTACCATAATTAGAAATGGGCATTTTTTTTAAACCTTGAGTCACAAATGGGCATTTGCCTCATTTACCCATTAATATATATACATATTTGCGAGGATTTGTACATGTGCTACTTACTACTTAGTAACCTTGCTTGTTAATAAATAAATTTATACGCATATTCATTATATAATTCCAAATTTAGATCTACTAATTATTTATAGTCTACCTATTAGCATGTTCCAAATATCATAGTCAGAGCCGGCCCTATGGTTCATGATAGTTAATTATCAGTTGTCTCTGCGATACGAGCAGACCTTTGTACCATACGGGCGATCTTACAGAGAGACGTGTCTTCTGACACGCCAGCCGCGGGTGTTAGTGCAGTGGTACCCGGATCTAACCTCACATTTGTAGAGCTGATCACGATTATTGCGATTTGCTAGAACTGATCAATATATCCGCCTGAAACTGGTTCATCCGTAAAATCTGATCGATAAAACTTTGTCCGTGAACCCGTTGGTTATGAACCAATATTATCTGGGCATCATGGGTTGTTATTGTAAATTAAATATGTTGGGGCCTCTTGAAAGAAAAGGAGAAAACGACACCCCCACATTACAAAACGCCAATAAATGTGTGTAAATAACTATATATATTCCTTTGATCAAGTCAAGTGTAATTGTAATGAATAATAAATTAGGGTAATTACAGTATGGTATTTAACGATGGGCACCAAATGAGAGCTGTATATTAATATCCAACCAGAAAAGAAGTGGCTCATTTAATGGAATACAAAGAAAACAATGTCTACTTCACTTCAGTTACCAAACCACGAGACTTGCAATTAGACCAACACATGCCATGTCAGGGAATACTATTTATCTCACTCCAGACCAGCACCACCAGGACAAATATATACACATATATGAAAAATATTAAACTCCTGTATGAATTTGGGTAACTGCTTACAAGAATTTTTTGACAGGGTCGGTCCTGTCACGAAAGCCGCAAACCCGCGACAGTCCACTAGAGTTTCTTTCATTTAAAAGTAAAAATGAGAGCCCGTTTGTGGCACGGGACGGCCGCAACGAGCCATAATGTCCGTTGCCAGTTTTGCAGGATTATCAGATACTACAACAAATATGCCAAGAATCAATTTGGTTCTTCTTAATTTGGGCCAAAATTAAAGAAAGGTTAAAACTGAATTTCAGGAACAAAGATATCAAATTGGACTCAGAGAATATGGCAATGGTAAAATTTTCAGGAACTAATAACAATACTTGTTGAATTATGTACCAATGAAAGTAAAAACACAGAAAGCAAAATTGATGTAAACCACAGTACAATAACTTTATAAAATTGAGAAATTAGCTGTAATTTTTAAAAATCTACGCATTTAGCCCCCATGTATCAAACAATCAATGATTCTTTCTTACCATCAAATATGATGCAATGGTGTTACACTATAACATAATTAGAGACTAGATTGAATTCATAGTGTATGGTCTAATGAAAATCAAATTTACACTTCTACCCTCCCACCCCCCAAACCCCAAAAAAGAGGAGCAAACAAACTCATCTCCGGCGGCGCCGATCCGCGGCGAACTGCGCGAGCGGCACGACCTCCTGCAGCGGCGTGGACAGCGGCGTGGGCAGCGGCGAGTTCCGGCACACGGGGCAGGACCCGTTGAGGCGCAGCCACGCGTCGAGGCAGCAGAGGTGGAACGCGTGGCGGCACTCGGGCATCATCCGCAGCATCTCCGCCGCGCGGTACTCGCAGAGGCAGATCGAGCACGTCGTCTCCTTCCCGCCGCCCTCCCTCTCGTAGACGAACTTCGGGTACGACGCGATCACGCTCGGGTCCAGCCCCACGGCGGCGCCGCCGCCGTCGCCGTCCTCGCCGTCGTCCTCGGCGACGAAGATGATCCGCGGCAGGATGACGCCGTCGGCGGCGCGGCGGTCGGAGGCGGCGGCGGCGAGGGGGCGGTGGGCGCGGCAGCAGAGGTAGGAGGCGAGGAGGAGGACGGAGAGGAGGACGAGGAAGGCGAGGGCGACGGCGATGGGGTAGCCGAGGCCGAGGGAGGCGAAGGCGGCCTCGCCGGGGGAGGGGGATGCTGACGTGGCGGCGGGAGGGGGAGGAGGGAGGGACATTGAGGGGAGAGGAGAGAGAAGGGAGTGGAGTCAGAAGGAGAAGCCATTTGAGGGAGGAGAGGAGAGAGAGGGAGAGGTGGGTGAGAGCATTTAAGGCATTAAAAGTGGTGGGAAAACTCAGCTTTGCTTTGCTTGTTTGGTTTTCTTTCTTTCTTTCTTGGGAGGGAGGGAGGAATGAGGAGGAGGACGATGGTGTCCCTCTTCAAGGCCGCTATTTACGGAACCCACGGGTTTTGGAACGATGTCAATGTGTGTGTAATTGTTTCTTGCTGTTAGCATTATCGGTTGCGGTTTTTCAAAAAAAATTACGAAATCTCGTCGGTCTACTCGCTATGACTGTAGGATTAAATTGAACTTGCGATTAGTTTGCGGTTTGCGGTTTGCAGGAAGTTGTTACTTCTTAATTGATGAACTCTTTCAAGAATTTAGATGGGTGGAAACATAAAAGTTTTTCAAACTATCTAAGTCTGATTGCAATTGAAACGATTAGTCAATTAGGATTAAATAGTCTAGTCCACACAAAGGCAAATGATAGAAATAAAGAAAGAAAAAGAATTCGAAATGCGCAGATTTCGTCATGACATTTAATTTGGTGGTTAGTATTCCCAATTTCGATACTTGAATCAAAAGTTACGATTTGTCAAAATTGGGCTCGAAGTGATCTTGTCTCTAAATGTTGTAAACACGTTAAGAAGTTTTAATATCTTTTCACATAAAATCTTTGTTTGAATTATGAACACGAAATACATCAGGAAACCAAGCAAAAAATTCAGCTCTACTCATACATATGGAAACTTCTTTAGTGTTGATTTCTACATGAGAGAAAAATCAATAGTAGTGTTGTGTACACTAAAGACTTGATGCAAAGTGAACACAGAAAATGAGAGCACATCTTTTGAGTCAATGGGTTCACTATAAAAGTGAATCATGCCCCCCTAGAGTTAGTTATATACTCTTTAGTCGAAATGCGGTGGACAACGTTTTGTTAATTGTGCTCGATACGATTAACGTTAAATTTGACCAAAATCAATTTGTGGTGTACATTGTCACGGTAAGGGATTGTAATGGATTCGAGGGTTCGCCCACCCGCCTAGTCATTTGTAAAATCGTTTTGAAAGTGAATGAAGTCATAAATATACTAATACTAATTTTCGAGCTTATTTGTTTGTGTCAATTTTTACTTGTAGCACAAAAGAAAAGAACGTGGAAACGTGCATCGTGACCACCTAGAACTCCAATAGATTATAATAGAATGATTTACAAGCGTTGATTAAAAGTATTCCTCACACCGAGTGTTATAATTCAACATGTCATCTTTATTTTTTGTTTCGATTGGTTTATGATTTTTAAAATATGGTTTAGTACTAATTAACACAATGGAGAAGTATCCGACTTGTCTTGTCAAAAGCAATTTTAAAAGAGATAGTCAACGTTTAGAAAAGGCTGAAGCCTCATCAAATAAAACAGAAGTAAGATAAACATAAGAATTTCATTTAGAAAAAGGTGATAAACTAGTCATTTTGAGCGCCACAATACACCGTAGCTCATATATTAATCACCTCAACGAGAGAGAGATTATATGTATACATATATATATATATAATATATATTGTTAGCCATTTTAGTCATTAATAAAATTTTGTACGTATATATAAAGTGTAAATTAATTTTCTAAGGTAAGATATGTATATATACGTATTATAGATATATGTGCTGTGTGCATATGGTTGCGTCCTTAAATTCAGGGTCCTGCAAAGTTTCCAAGGATTTTTCTACGCTCTAAGCCAGAAATCCCCAATCCATGTGATGCGGTTATAATAAAGTAAAATATCTCGGATGTATTCTTATATAATACACCATATCTTTATATCAAATGCTAGGAATTAAAATATACATGTGTTATATATACTATAAAACCGTGTGTGATATTTTTTATATTTCTAGATTTTCTCAGATACTAGAGGCTAGGATTGTGCATGACTCATGTGAATATGATGTTGAAGAAAAAAAAAAGGCTAAAAGAAAAGTCTTGTTGAAAAATAAAAATATATAAGAGAGTCAAATGATGATTTTGATCTTATTTCGGAAATTGAATGAATGAAGATCGGAAAGCGACCATTGACCTAAATGAAAATGACCATACTTCTTCCTATTAAGTGGAAGATTTAAACTAGTATTGACAAATTTACTTGGCTTATGAGAAAACCAATTAATGTGAAAAGAAAAAAAAAATGAAAGAATTAAAATTAATGAGTCAATGGTCAATATATAGTTTACTGTCAAATGCTTTAATTTTAGTTGTCCACGTTGAGTACAATATATTTCTTGATTTTTTTTTTCTGTCTAATTGAGTGAAAAAACTTCAATCCATATTTGTTGGTGTACGATCTCGTCTATAACTAATAGAATAAACCATAATGATATAATGTGTTTTAATCATATGCGACAGTAGACTTGGGTTTGATGGCGGGCTCACCGGGTCTGCCCGGAATTTTTTTTTACCCCTTTTCTCTCTTCATATTACTGTCGCTATATGACATCCCAACATTTTCATAGCAACATTCGATCACGTTGGAGCATCGTCTCTTAGGTATTCCGGTAATTGATTCATTCAATTCAATCACATGCCCGTCTATATTTGACGTTTACGAGCCTAAGTCAAATTGTTTCGAGAATCCCACAAAATTAATCAAGTGACCAATCACGTGTTAAACCATAATGATATATTGTGTTTTAATCATATGCGACAGTAGACTTGGGTTTGATGGCGGGCTCACCGGGTCTGCCCGTAATTTTTTTACCCCTTTTCTCCCTTCATATTACTGTCGTTATATGACATCCCAACATTTTCATAGCAACATTCGATCACGTTGGAGCATCGTCTCTTAGGTATTCCGGTAATTGATTCATTTAATTCAATCACATGCCCGTCTATAGTTGACGTATACGAGCCTAAGTCAAATTATTTCGAGAATCCCACAAAATTAATCAAGTGACCAATCACGTGTGGTCATAAACTTACTAGCATGCATTTTTCAAGTTTCACGAATGTTAATTTAGAGTACTTAAAAACAATAAGTTTACGTGTCATAGAATAATAGGTGTTATGACTTCTTTGAAGTTTGACCATAGAATCATAGGTGTTAATGTTATTTTCGAATCAAGTAACCATCTTTTACAATCATATCAAATAGTATATGGCTCAAAAGTCAATCAACCTTTACGTGTTTCTGCTACCATTGATATATATATATATTACATATTAATTATCATAGCCATCTTATAATGAAAATGTGTCGCTAATAATGTTATGCCAGCATATACGAGTTTAATTCGATAGACATTAAATTCCATAAATTTATAGGCTCGTTTATTTCTTTCTACTTAGGGCCAATAGTCATAGCTTTTAGGCTCAAATAATATTGATCTAGTTGTAGAAAGTTCAAGTTCATTATAATCTTTTTCAGTTTGAAGTACAGTTGCTAAATTTTAATAATTTAAGTGCACATGTAAATGGTTTTGGGACAAAGTTAATCAAAAATATAATTTAAAGATCCCAGGTATTAAATCACCGCAATTAAAAATTTAGAAATATACCATTCTATTAAAAATTAAAAATATAACGTTAGCTACTTATATGGTAATTATTTTTTCTTTACGAGTGTAAGATAGATATCAATATGATGTCATAATTATTTTTTCACTCAGTGGCAATATGCATAGGAGCGGAACCACCCTTGTGAGTGGTGTGATTCTAGCTGAACCACTCTATATTTTTTTAATTGATCATTTTTAGCACTATTTTTTAAAAAAAATTATAAATAAACCCCGAAATTCAAATACTAATTCGGCTCAACATGTAGATGTAGAAACTTCCACCAACCGATTAATTGTTTGTCACTTAGTCTAATATAGCATGGGTCAACGCCTAGTCATCATCATGAGAGTTTTTTTTTTGTTTTTTTTTTTTTAACTATGAGTCATCATGAGAGTTAAAGGGGCACAAAGTAATTTTTTTTTTTTGCCAACTAATATGAATGAAGAGAAAATATAAATTATAGAGAACATGAATTAAATTATTTTTAAACTATCTAATTGAGCAAGTATTTTGATCTCAATTCTCAACGAACCAACTCCGCCACCTATTACTGTTAATTTTAATTAAAAAAAATTATTAACTGAAGAACTTGTGTCACATTTATATATTTTTATTTGATTAACTAAGTTATTAATTTATCGGTTACGGATGACATGAGAACCTTGTATATGTTCATTAATTACTACATCGAAACGAAAACCGCAAGAAAAACAACAAAAAATATATATATTTCTACCTATATAGTAACTCTATGTTAAGTCTTCAACTCTGCATATATATATATATATATATATATATTGTAAACAACTACATAAAAATATAAAATAAAATAAAGCACGCGCTCTAAATATCGACCTTTCTCTTGCATTTCTGCTCCTGAATCGCCTGCGTTGAAATATTCACAGCCATAGTGCAGTTCATCTTCACAACCACGTGCTTCTTCACTATGTTCAGTATGTTGACCCGACCCGGGATCCGAGAATAGCTGTTCATGCGGAGCAACCCCGACACGATATCCGCCGTCAGGTTCGGACTCGCCATGACGAGGTCCGTCACGATGTCCAGCGTGATGTTCATCCTCGACGTCCTCCGGGCCGCGGACCTGCCCGGCGGACCCCGGGCCTGGCCCACCACCACGCCGTGGTAGTACAGCGTGGTGCTCGTGTTGCTGTACTTAAACGACGCCACGTTCGGGTTTTTCACCGACACGTCTGCGGTCAGCGACATGTTCGTCCCGGGTTTAGGGACGGTGCCGTTGACCAGCTCCAAGTGGGTCACCGATACCCCGTTCATCCGGATCACCGGCTCCTTCACCTTGAAAACCGTGAAGGCTAGAGCGACGATCACCGCCGCCTGGATCGCTAACACCGCCACCACTACACCGCAACATTTGACGCACCGCCGGCGCCGGCGTTGACTATTTAGCGTCGCTGTCTCCTCGTCATCGTTGCTCGCTGGAGCAAGCGGTCGAGATTGATCCTTCTCCGCCATGTAAAGGGTTTTCAGATCGTGTTTTAGTGTGACTCCCTATATATTTATACGAAATTTTTTGTGCAGTAGAGTGGTTTTGGTAATTCTTAAAGCTTAATATATATATATATATATATCTATATGTACACACGTATATTCCAACGTGTTTATTCAAGCCGTTCAATGTTGACTTTGGTATCATTCTGTCAGTGTAAACAATGTATTCGTGGCAAAAATGGAAATACGAGTGAGTGGTTTTACACACGAAGCTTGTTTTTGCTAAACAGCCGAAACATATATATTAATTATGAATTAAAGGATTTGTTACATAAGTACTTAATCTTGCAAGAATGTCGATATATTTTAATATCTCTTTTTGGCGGCAATAATATCTATAGGGTGCAAATTAAATTGTGTCGAAATCTAATTCTTTCTATGTCGATTTACCGTCTGTTAAGTTAGATACACATGTACGTTTCTTATAGAGTAAAACTGTTTGAGTAATTAATATTTTGAGTTCGAAATCACTGATGTGCATGTTTCTCGTGTAGTAGATATTAACATGACAAGGAGTAAATTGAATCTCAATGTTATTTTATGATTTTGGGTACTATTGTCGGTGATTTAAAATAAAAAATAAAAATAAGAATCGAGTTAGTATAATTAGGTAGAAATAGTTAGTGAATAGTGGGACATTTAATATGATTCACTTATGTTGTTGCATGTCATGTCATTTATATAATACAAATTTAATGGGCAGTAGATTAGGCTATAATGTGGTCAAAATATGTGAACCAAATTAGGACTCGTTTCCATAACATAAACATTTTTTTATGGTGCAATTGGAGATTTTATTAGGCTACATGATGTAGAGAGTATACTTTATATTTATATTTATTATTTATATTATATATGTGGTATACATTTAATTATTTACAAAAATACTTATAATCTTTGATTAGTTATAATTTGATGATAGAGAATTTCCAAAACTTCACCAGACGTAAGAAAAATGGTACTCTATCAGTCTATTGTCTATTCGATCTTATAAGGCTTCCATTGTGTCGTTAACGGATTTGGTTATTTTATTTTTATATTGATTAATGAATAATTAATATGAATGATGCATATTTTGGGTTTGTTATTTTCTTACCTCTACACTACTAATAGATATATAAATAAATAAATGAATAAATGATGGTGGACTTTATTTGTTTAGTATGTTTGAAGATTTTATTGAGTTCGTGTCGATACCTTCCTCATTTTTTTGTCAAATATGGTGGTGCCTACCTAATCACTAGGATATAATATATTCAACGAACGTAATAATGTAAGCATTGACAATAAGTATAAATAAGTAGAGCAAAAAGAAAAAAGATTGAGCAAGTACACGACCAATCCTTTGTTGAACTGCTTTCTAGTTTAGAAGTGGAAGATTCCGGAAGCATGACCTAATAATTGTAAATGCACTCCACAATATCATTTCAATGACAATCGCATATTCATCTCACAATTCGATATGGAAATTTCGAGCTTGGTTCCCGTATTTCTACCGATCCTGTTTCTTTCACGTGACGGCACTGGCGGAGTCAAGATTTCTGTTCAGGTGAAGTCTTAAGATAAAGCTTTAACAAAATTTTTTTCAAGTAAATTCTTAATTCTTTTTCAAGCATATAACTCACATTATAACATCTACTAAAACATAGATAATGTTATCTAGTACAAAATATGACGTCGTATTTTTTTATCTTTTAAAAGTATACATACAATATTTTGTATGCAATATTATAGTCCGACGTTATACGTACAATACTTGTTATGCAATATCATAGTCTTACATTGTGACTGGCTTTAGGCGGTATATATTTTGAAGTTCCTAGTATAATTTTTTATTAAATACAATAAACAATTATTTTTTATATCATTATGAGATAGAATTTGTAAAAGTGATATATAATAATATACCATGAATAGACATTTGAAATGATATTTATACAATTAAAAAAATAACAGTTATATATATTTAGATAATTAATTTCAATTGATGGGTAGTGTATAAACCAAAAATATCGTAAATATTAATTTATTTTATAATTAATTTTAATATGCATCGCGTCATATTTGTTGATTTAACATATTATTACCTAATTATCTTATCATAAAAGTCTAAATTTAAAGTGGTAAAAAAATAAATTGTAAAAATAAAACATTAATTGGACTTCTAATTTTTTTTTAATACAACTTTACTGCATGTGGGGAATTACCTTTGAAAATAATGTGAAATTATCACTAGGCTATCCTAGCAACCACGACTTCTTACTAAGCTTAACATTTTTGTGCACCAACTCAATGTGTTAAAGTTTGAAAATTTAAAGTGCAGCCCATACTGCAAATCTCATAACGTGGCTAAGCCACTGCGTGGCTAAAGCCAGAAACATGCTTTAACAAATCTCGGAGTTCTTTATTTTTTTGTTAAAAATTATATTATTATACATTAAGGGGAATTGAATAATTTCTAAAAATATATATATTACAAACTAAAAAAACAGTAATCAAGAAAATGTTGTATATACTCAGTAATAAACGATGTCGTATTGCAAGAGCCATAAACGACATGTCGTATAGCGCGAGTAGAGCGTTACCTGGGGTTAGGGTTTAGCGAGAGACAGAGAGAGCGCCATGGCAGGAAAAGGAAGGAAGAGGAGAGAGAAAAACTACAGAGCCGCTCACGGCGGTTTCAGCCGCCTTCCGCCACCGCCTGATCGTGCGAAGGCCGAAGCTTTGCCTTCCAAGCTTCGAAAGCTCTTGGCATTTACTTCTCCACCTACCCAAGGTCTTTAATTTTTTTTAATTTTTTTTTTCCTGGATTTTTCAAAATATGATTATATGTATATGCATGTTATCTATGGAATTCGAGCTAAGCTTTGTTTATCAAAATCCATTTTAGATTCAGGGCCTGTAAAGGAGCTTAAGGAAGCGAAGAAGAAGAGGAAAATTGGAGATAACGCTTCTGAATCGGTGAGGTTTTTTTTTATTTTTTTTTATTATGAATAATTTATACTAAGTTGTTCGTATTGAATCGAGAATTGCAATTTGATATTGTGAATGCTGAATTTCATATACTTTCATGTGCTTGCGTAGATATCGCACCCGGAGAAAGAAACATCCACGCAAAATGCTGGGATCGAAGATTTAAACGTGTTGCCATCTGATTTTTTGAACGATGACGATGACATTGATACCCCCAAGAGCAGCGCCGGCGAGAAGAAGAAGAAGAAGAAACGGAAGAGGAATGATGTTAAAGACCTTCGCTTTGAGGAGGAGTTGAAAAAATTGGAGCCTGGTTCGAGAAGACGGGAGAAGAAGAAAAAGTAAGTGTACACTGCACAAGTAATGTTTTCGCCGATTTGTTCGTCTTGATTGTAGCTCGGAAAGTAATGCATACGCCATGTTTTCGTGGTTAGATACTTGGAAGCCCGCAAGAACAAGAAGAAAGCGAAGACGGAAGAGAAAATAGACTTCCCAGGACAGGAGAAGATCAAGTTTGGAGATATAGTCCTAGCTCCACCGAAATTAGTCGTTCCGAAGGTATTCTTATAAACGCTCGTGTCACGTGACCGTAACAAATTTGATATGTCCTCATACTTTTTTCCATTTTTTTTGCAGGCATTCAAAACATCGATCACTCCTTCGCAGGAGAGGATTCGGCTAAAGGCTATCGAGGAATACCGGAATCGCAGAGGATGGACCTCAAGGCCCGGAATTCACGTTCCTTCGCCTGTAGAGCTATAAAGCTAGCGTTATATTTTACATCACATGATCGTTATGTTTGGGGTTCTCAATCTTAAGTTTGAGCTTATAGTTGAGGGTTCTGTATGCGATACAATTTTAGTCTATAGAAGTTTTGATGTCGTTTTAGACGTCTCTGTTTCCTGTCGTTTTTATTTTGTTGTCGTTTCTGCTTTTTCTAAGCCATGAAGCCCCTCGAGCCCGTCAAAATGTTCCTTGGAATCCAAGAAAATTGAAGAGGCAAAAAGATAAAGAAGTGGACAATTATGGATTAAACGAAAACTACACGCAATAGGAAAATTCGAAGAACAGTGTGAATTTTTCTTGAGCCATTATTGAACTTTCGAGTCCAAAGGTATTTGTGTAAAAATATATACATGCACAGATGGATATAAACTTGGACCTCAAGTATCATCAAAAGAGTTCATTTTCAAACATCTAAGGTTCCTTCATTCCTGTCAAAGATCCGAACTTGGAGTCCTCCATCGATGTGGAGATTGATCATTGTCCTGTATTGCACTTCCCTACTCTCGTCGCTCAGTTTGAACTCGAAGCGGCTCAGCAAAACGGCTGTGAAGATCTTCAGTTGTCTGTAAGCAAATTCTTTCCCGAGACATATCCGCGGTCCCGCCTGCAAGTAAACAGATGTAGTTTTCGGACAAATATAGACATCCTAATCTTTGTGGCCTTACTTTGTTAAATAATCAAGCACACCTTGACTTTGTATTTTTATCCTTATGTAGTAAATGTTTTCATTTTTTTTCCTTCTCTACGTAGCGCCATTTTACCGTTAGTATTGTTTTCTGATAAGATACTCATGGGGAGTCAACTACGGAGAAGAATACAAAGTTGGGCGAGATACGTATAAATATATAACGCACGGTGGCACGGGGCTTAGAAACCAAAAAAAACAAAAAAAAACAAAAAAAGTGGACACTTTCTTTTTTAAAGCTTCATTGGTGTATTTTAATGGATCACACACACACATATATATATATATATAATATAGAAGTAGTAACTCCCATTAGATTGAGTTATGTTTCATGTAAAGAGTGTTCGACTCGCTTTCGAAGGAAATAAGTTTGTGTACTTCGTGTTGATATAAAAGATGTGGAAATCTCCGTTTTGGTAGTTCTCGTCCGCCTATATGTTCGTTTGGTTTTGCTTTGGGTTTATCACAAACCTGAAAGGCCGTGAACTTGAAAGGACTCTCCGGCTGAAAAACACCGTCCCCATTGAGCCATCTCTCCGGCTTAAATTCCTCGGCATCTTCGCCCCACAAGAATTTCATCCTTCCCATCGCATACGGCTGATAAGCCACCATATCGCCTTTCTTCACAGAGAATCCGTCCGGCAACGTATCGTCGGAGAAACAAATTTTTGCATCCTGAGGAAAGAAGATCCACCTCAATCTTTCCGAAAACATAAAAAAGGTCTTACTTTTACTTTAAATTTAATCGAGGGTTGTGCTCACCACGGGAACTGCTGGGTATATTCGGAGCGTTTCGGTGATCGCCGCGTGAAGATACTGCAACTTTTCCAGCACTTCCTCACTCAAAGTATCAACGAAATCTGCAGAGCACGTGACCCGACTTGCTCTGGTCACGTGCCTCAGTTCGTCCACGACTTTGTTCTGCACGTCGGGATGCTTGCAGAGCAAGTAAACGAACCACGCAAGCGTGGTTGCCGACGTGTCTTTCCCTGCGATTATGATGTTGAGAATCACGTCACGGAGATAGGTCGGATCGTGCTCATTTGCTTGCAGAAATCTCGATAGAATGTCTTCTCTCTTCATCTGAGCGATGAGCAACAAAGTTTCACAATTTCTAGTTTAAATTCAATTAACCGTTCGATTTTCAGATTTTTTTTTCTTCTATTAGATCGGTTTTAAAAGAATTTGATTAAATTTATGCAATGTCTTTTTCAAAATTAGTTCTAGAACTCATTTCGCTATGCAATTCACGTACCGGAAATTTCTTGTTTGAAGGGTTCTTTATTTGCTCAATCTTGTTGTCAACTAGCTTGAACATGAAGTCATTAACGATCTTGGTCTTCCGCTTCAGCTCGGATTCCGTTCCGATGTTGAGTAACTTCTTGATCTTCCAAAAGGGGTCAACGTAGCGCCAGAGCGTCATTGAACTTGCATCATCAAACGCGTTGCTGAAATGCTGACTTTCTTCGTTCGATCCACACATGCTGTCTAATTCAACCCCAAATGCCACTTGGAAGATCGAATCTAGAGTCGCTTTCATCGAGATCTCCTGTAAACGGAATTCACCAGTTTTTATGTCTCGGTGAAGCCGGAAATTAGTTCTCTTTTTGTGAAAATGGAGATAGGACTCACTTGAATGTCAATCGTCTGGTCCGCTTTTGCGATTCCGGATAATATCTCAGCGACTTTTGCAGCATTTTTCCGGAAGATCACACAGCTGAAGTCTCTCAACACCTTTGTGGAGAATTCATGGCTGGAAATCTTCCTCTGTTGGCGCCACTTCTCGCCGTCAACCGTGAAAATCCCGTCTCCGAGAAGATCCCTCAGAATGTCGTAGTTGTACGAACCCTGGGCCGTTTACAGAAACCAACTATAGAATAAATGCTTGAATCTCAAGTCCTAAGAATAATTTCTATAATTCCATTGATTTGTGATTACATAATAGTTTAGTTACCAATTCTGAAGAACATTTTATCTAAATATTCTTTAAAAAAAAAGTGTTAGATAATTAAAAGAACAGCATTTATGAACAGCACTTCATTTTATTAACTGGATGACAATGAAAACTGAGCAGAAAAAAATGTGAGTTTTATTTAATTATTTAGTAACAGAATATAGGACACTATTTTCTTACAAAATTACAGTACTGAAATAGAATTTATTTAATCAATGAGCCTTGAAAACGAAAAGCATAAGAACATCAGAATTCAGAAGCACAACTACCAGATCACAGAACAAAACTGTCACTTCAATTAATTCTGAAAATTTAACCCAAAAGGGCAGATTTGTCAAACATAATATTGGTCGACGGCTCTCACATTCCGCGGCATTTTACGGACGCAAACTCAGGGTCGCGCCCGCCATTAAAATTTAAATTTTATCAAAAGCAAACACTGAATTATATATTTTAGCGGTTTCGCCCCTCTGGAATTCATATCCTAGGTCCGCCCCCAGATTCCGGCCCGGTTTAGTCCAGCACCAAAACGAGAAAGGCGTCGAGATCGCTCACCTTCCCGTAATTCTCGAAGTTGGTTTTGAGAATGTGCTCGACGTTGCGCGGGTCGGACGTGTAGATCTCGCTCCTGGAGAGGTTGAGGAGCCTGTAAGTCCTGTGCCTGCGAGCGAGATCGGTCATGTAATGGTGCAGCCTCTTGAAGTTGAGAAGCTGGTGGAACACGGTCCCCGCGATCGGCGGGTACTTCTTCTTCGGCGCGCCGCCATTGTTGAGCTTCTGCGACAGGAATCGGACGATCAAAACGGAGAGGGATACGGAGAAGAGTGTCAGCAGAACTGGGTTGGTGAAGAACTCCATGGATCGCGAAGACTGTGTGTGAGATTGGATTTCTTGTGATAAGCCTGTACTCTAATGCTGACACACTTCTGAACTAGCAGCCTAGCAGGGAAGGGAGACCATGCGGGTAGTCCCACGTGACTCGCACGTGGACCATTTCCAAATTGGTCGTCTTCGATTTTTAATTTTATTTTATGGAAATGATCCTTTTGTTAGACATATAGGGGGGAAAATAAAGTAAAAGATGGAGGTTCGTTAGTATTGCAACGTGATCTCGAATCTCAATCTCAACTAGATTGGTACTTAAAAAACACAAAAGGAGAAACGAAGCTCTGAACAAGAACTAACAGAGTCAAAGATCTCTCTTACTGACAAGTCACATAAAAGTTTTTTTTAAGACTACGAATTATTAAAATATATAGCAAGTTACAAGAGTTACAGCCGCTAATAGTTTTTCTATGAGGGATCACATGCAGAAATGATTTATTTAAAAAAAAAAAAAAAAGCGAATATTGGTCTTTCTATGACGACTTTCGAAGCGGAATGATATGTATATTTGTTATTAATAGTATATATTACAAATGCACGAATTTGATCCCTAATTTTTAGTATGAAATTAACAATATACATTTTCTTAGGATTTTGATAAATTTACAAAGGTAAATATTAATCATGTTAAATATATTGGGTTAAATTAAATAAGATAATTTTTTAGGGTGAATATGACATTTCTCAAGATAAAATGTAATGATAGATTAATTTAAGGTTAATTTCATAATATGTGAAATTAATAGTAAACATGTTTTTTGGTATAGCTGTTAAATACAAAAGCACTTGAATACAGTAAGAAAGTATATAGTGGAAATATCAAGCGAATGATCAGATTCTTCTATATTTTAGATGTGTGTTGGTTTTTTCATGAAGAAGCCCTTGGAATTGCACGGAGAGAGAGCTCGCCATGGATGTGAAGCGTAAACATGGTTCTGTACGTCACGCTGTCCGATTCGTTGGCTAATTCAAAGCGGAAGAAGCGCAAAAGAGCGGCCGATATAATCTTCATCTGCCGGTATGCAAAGTCCTTCCCCAGGCAGATCCGAGGGCCGGCCTACAAGTAAGAAATTTAAGCATGATGAAAATATTTGGTACGAGTTCAGTTATAGTTTCGAAAGGAAAGCGATACGAACATGGAAGGCGATGAACTTGAAAGGCGATTCGGGTCGGAATGTCCCATCGTGGAGCCATCGCTCGGGGCGGAAATCAGCCGCATCGTGGCCCCAAATGGTGGTCATTCTTCCCATGGCGTAGGCCATGTAGTACACGCCGTCGCCTTTTCTCACTCTGAAGCCGTCAGGTAGAGTGTCGTCGGACTCTGCACATCTCCCGTCCTAAAACGACACGAGAGAATTCAAGTTTCAATTACATTGTCGCTAAACTCTCTTAATACAGGATTGGCTACTTATGCTGCAAATATCGATAAACATAATAGAAAGGACCTTATCTATATCTTTTTTTTCTCCCTGGAATTACTTATATTTTTAACCAAAAATTCTTATTTTACTTTACAGTTGCTAAAAATAAAATGAAAAAAATTGAAGTCATATTAGGTCATAAACATGAGTATATTGACCAAAATTATAAAAAGCGCTTACTATAGGGACAGCAGGGTACAGCCTGAGAGTCTCCGTCAACGCGGCGTGAAGATACTGCATCCTCTCCAGAGCTCCGTCGGTTATCTTCTCAACAAAATCGTCGACGCTGCCCTCATCAGCCTCGACAACGTCTCTGACTTCTCGTGCAGCCTTGTCCTGCACCAAAGGGTTCTTGCAGAGCATGTAGAAGAGCCACGAGAGCGTGTTGGCGCTCGTGTCTTTGCCCGCGATCATGAAGTTCAGGATTATGTCTCTCAGATATCGGTCGTTCATTCCGATCGGGTCCTTCTCCCCGGCCATTATGAACCTCGAGAGTATGTCGTCTTTGTCCTCCTTCACCCAGATTTAACACATAAGATTAATGTAGATTTTCAATATGTAATAACAACCAATCTCTTTCAACTTTCCAAACAAGTTCATTTTTCCTATTATATATATATTTTTGAACTCTTATAAGCAAAACTATGATGCTAATTAAGTGATTCCATGTCAAAATTTTAAGCTTGAGAATTATTTTTAGAAAAGATGGTAAATCTTTTCGGAGCCGCTCACGGAATCGTGTCGTTCTGCAAGGAAGATCCTCTTGTTTCTGATAAGTTGGTTGACAAACTCGTCAATGAGCTTAATGTTGTTCTTCAAAGAGGCTTCACAACCAATGTTGAAGAATCTCTTGAGTCTCCATAAAGGGTCAACGTAGCGCCAATAAGTGAGAGCATTGGACTCGTCGAAGGCCTTCATGAAAGCAACTCCTTCTTCACTTGATCCCTCCAAGCACTTCAACTCCACTCCGAACCCTACTTTGAATATGGAGTCCAATGTGCACCTCATAAACAAATCCTATATACATGCATATATATAGATTACTAGTGTGTACGTAACAAAAAAGAATAAATAAATTAATCTTTGACAATAACCATGTATCTATATGTACTTGGATTGAATTTTAACTAATCTTTTTTTTTTATTATTATTATATATATGGGGATCTTTGGATTTCACTCCTACCCCCATAGTGACTCGAACTCAAGACCTCTAATGTCTTGAGCGGTGCTTGTTACCACTAGACCAAGCACATTTAGAAAGTATGTTCATTTAGAAGGTCACTCGCACGCAACTCTAATTAATCGACAAGGTTTTTGCACGGGTCAAGGTGAGAACGTTGGGTACTGGTTGCCCGCGCCATTGCCCGCTTGTTTGATTCACATTTGCTTGGGCAGCAGGCACCCTCCCGATTTTTAAATTGTTTTAAAATAAAAAATAAACACAATAATAAAAAAGTGAGACGGGTTACATTTCCCTCGCCAATTTAAAAGATGGGATGGGCAGGGCCCTCCGTGAGACAGATTATGATTGGAGATTTTGAGCAAAGATTATATCAATTTGTACAAACAAACAACTAAGAAGGACGGGTATATTTACCGCTAAAATTATTAGTACAATATTAATATTAATTTTAGATAGTAATTATATAAATATCTCCCTATAAAATTATGTCACGAATAATTCTCTCTCGTTTGTTTCCTATATATATTCCCTCGGCCTATATGATATATTAATCTCTTTCTATCTTGTTTTTACCTTAATTATATAATATAAGGATGACATTAACAAATACATCCAACAAAAAGAAGAAGTCTAACATGAACAGCTAGCCATTATATATATAAATATATATATATATATATATATGAACAAACAAAGCACTTTCCTTCTTACGTTGCACATGCATATATAAAATATATATGTCACTTTCTTACATTGATTAGATCATAGAACAAAGAAATTACTTGCCTGCATGTCAAATACCCGACCCGCATCCGAAAATCCAGAAACTGATTCGACGAGCTTCGAAGCATTTCTCCTAAACACAGTGCAGCTGAAATCCCTGAGCACTCTCGTCGAGAACTCGAAGCTCGCGAGCTTCCTCTGTTGCCTCCACATATCTCCGTCAACCGCGAATATTCCTTGGCCAAAAAGATCGGTGACGATGTCCTGGTTGTTTATCCCTTTGGAGTACTTGTCGAACTTTGTCTTCAAGACGTGTTCGATGTTTTTCACGTCGATCGTGTAGATCTCACTTCCGCCGGGCGCGAGGAGCCGAGAAGTCGGGTGGTCAACGGCGACTTTGGTTTGGTAGTCGTAGAGATTGTTGAAGTAGAAGAGCTGGTGGAATACCGTGCCTTTCACCGGCGGGTATCTGGGGTCGTTGATCGATTTTCCGACGAAGATTTTAAGCATGAGAAGTGAGAAGGCTAGAAGGAACAAAAGGAATGAGATTGAGATGAGAGTGAGGATGGCGTTGAGGAAAAGCCAAGCCATGTTTGTGAAAAAGTTGTGAAGAAGATTTAAGCGAGTTATGAAGATATATATATATATATATATATATATATATATATATATATATATATATATATGCGCGTGCGTGCGTGCGTGTGTTTAGTTAATGAAGTTTGTATCTTTCTTGAAATTTAGTTCTTAAGATTAGTCCCCGAGATGTGGATCCGGTTTAAAACCCGGATCCACATTTAAAAAAAAAAAACGGACCCGGAACTATCCGGTTCCGGATAAAGTCGGAACCGGATAGATCCGGTTCCGGGTTTTTAAAATTAAAAAAAAAATACGGCTTTTGATCTGAGCCGTTGGATCAAATCGATCAACGGCTCAGATCAGAGAGCCGTTGGAGAGGGGACAGCTTTTGCAGGGACTGCAGCAAAAGTACCTGCCACGCGTCAGCGTGCAGGGAGCCGTTGGGAGCAACGGCTAAATTGCCTCGGGGTCCCCAAAAAATGACCGTTGGGGCTTTATTACACCCTCTTTCTCGAATTCCTTCACCATTTTCCCTATAAATACCTCATTCCACTCTCATTTTTTTCACACAACATCTTCTCTTCATCTCAATCTCTCCCAAACTCTCTCAAGCTCTCATACTTGCGATTTTAGTCTATAGTTTAGCTACTTTATAGTTATTTAAATACTCTCTATTTTTAGTTTAATATATTGTTTAGGTATTTTAGTTGTTATTAGTTTAATTTATTTAGTTGTTATTATTGTTAGTTGTTATTATTATTAGTATTAGGTATTTATTTTAGTTGTTATTATTAGTGTTATATAATTTTAATCTACCTTAATTTATCGTTAATATGTCGAGTGGAAACAACCGTTCTCGAGGACGTCCCGATGTCCGAGGAAAAGGACGGGCTACTATTCCGTCGCCGAGGTCGATTAATAGCGGGACGGCTTTTAGTCAACATAATTATAATGTCGGTGTTATGAATCAACACAATATTCCACTTCCCGGTTCTTCTAGCCAACCGTTACCGGCACATCCTCAATATGTTGCCGGTGGCGTCGGGCCGAACCAACAATTGTTATTTTCTCAAGGTCACGGCGGTCTTTATACTAACTTACTCAATTATCAAGGTACAAATCTTCCGGAATGGCACAGCCTTAGCAACGAGCAACAACAACAATATCAAGCACAATACCAACAACAAGCGAATCAAGCCCACGAAAACAAGGTAAAAATCGAGTTTAATTTGTGATATTAATTTGTTAGTTTAATTTGTGATATTAATTTGTTAGATAATAAATTAAAATATTAAATTATTAATTTTTGTGATAAATATTATTTCTTGAAAATCTTAGTATGCTCTGTGGTTGCGGTTCCGACTGATCTTCCACATCAGAAACGATTTTCTTGAGGTTGTTTGTTGATTAATAATCATTTAATCATATTTGCCTAATTTGTTTAATTATTTAATAATTATTTAATCATACTAGTTAAATTAAGTTAAGATTGTACATTAGGGCTCTCAAGTTTGACGTTATTAAGCCCTTTTGATGAGGCCCAACAAGCAGACGAGCAGCATTGACGTTCTTGGAGCGACGTCCGTGAAGGCCTAGCTTCGAGAGGTCATAACATTTGAATCGGATGTTTGATTTAGGTGTATAACATACAAATTAAAACTCGAGGTGATAACGACAGGAAGACAGACCTCGACTTCTAAGGCCTAAAAACGTTATTTTAGCGTGCCTGGACACTTTTTAAATTTTAGTTTTTGTGCTCATTTTTAATCTTATTTGATGTTGTTTTTGCTATGAGCATTTAGGGATGGACTACTTAATCCTCTCTTAGCTGATTTTAAGGATTTTTTTTTAATGCAATTGAAAACATAGTTTCGTCCACAAATTGAGTTCTCGAGCGAAGTTTGAATACGATGCACAAACCCTAGAATACGTACGTGATTTAATAGGCTTCCAGAAGGCTCCACGATCAGGTAATAGTGAGCAAATGCACGTACGCATTCACAAAAAAGGAAAAAGTTCCGAAACTAGAACTCTCGTGGATCTAAATTCAAATTTCAAGGGGGTTACATTTAAAATATTTTTCACAAATTTGGTGTAGTACAATAATCGTGCCAATTCATAATTTTTCTTCTTCATAAATTCAATTTTTATTTTTTATATTTCAAATAGGATAATTAAGACAAAAGTAACGTAAGTGTAGTAAATTGATCGGCAGGTATTATGTATTGGGCTTTTCGTACCCAAAGCCCATGAGAAACTCACAGTTAGCCTCCGACAGTGAAACATGACTAGCCAAAAACCCGCTTTCTTCTCAAATAATAATATTAATAATTCAATTTCACTATAAGCCGATTCTTTGCACATTTTTGTCGAGGTCAATTGCTTGAGAATTACTAAAAAACCCTTTGAACTTAAGAGAACCCGATAGTTCCTAAACTTATTTAAATTATTTAGATGTCACAATTATTGAAGTGTTGCAATTATTTTCATTTATGATATTCAAAACATACAGAAATGATATTATTAATAATATAGAACAAAATCCCAAAATGATCTGATCTGCCAGCTTTAATATTTAACACACAACACAAGCAGACGCTGTCCTTGTCAGCCCATTGAATTCACAAACACAACGACCTGACACCGGGATGGATATGGTGGAGGAAGTGGTCATAGTTGGCGCGGGAATCGCCGGCCTAGCCACCGCGTTGGCGCTCAAGAGACTCGGGATCGACGCGCTGGTCTTGGAACGCTCCGACACCCTCCGAGCCACCGGAGCTGCCTTGACGCTCTTCCCCAATGCCTGGCGCGCCCTCCACGCGCTCGGCGTCTCCGAAAGCCTCACGTCAACTTACAGTGCCCCGGCCCGAAGGTCAACGCTGTCTTGCTCATTCTCGCTGCGGTTATGTTTCTAATGGATTCACTGATTCCGATTTCCGTGTGTTCGTCGATATCGAGTGCAGATCGTTCATAACCAATTTGGAAACCGGTGCAGTAAAAGAAGTCGCTTTCAGTCGTCCCACCGGGTAAATTAAATTAGTCGCACCGTAGAACTTGTTATGCGAAAACCGTGATCTCATCCCGAATTTATTTGGCTACGAAGAGAGGATGAATTCAGGTCGAGGACGGTGCACCGGAAAGCCTTGCTGGAGACTCTGGCAGGGGCATTGCCATCCGGATCAATCCGTTTCTCCGCCAAGCTGGCGGCGGTGGAGACCCTGCCGCTCGGGAACTCGTCTATTGCCATCGTCCACTTGGCGGACGGAACAATCATCAAAGCTAAGGTAAGTTCCGGAATCTTTCTCCGACGGTGTTGATTATGGTGATTTAACTTCGAAGTGCAGGCTCTGATAGGGTGCGACGGGGTTCACTCGGTGGTGGCGAGGTGGCTTGGAATGACAGCGCCGGTCCCCTCCGGACGGTCGGAAATGCGAGGATTGGCAGTGTTCCCCGACGGCCACGGTTTAGAAGATGTTCACCAGTTTGTTGGCACGCGCAAGAGAGCCGGAGTTGTTCCCATCACGAGTACAGAAATCTATTGGTTCTTCACTTCTTCTCTAGCATTTAAAGGTTCGAGTTTTCGACTTTCTGATCTCTGTTACCTCATAGACACATCAGCAATTTGTCAAAAGTCAACACGAACAAAATCTTGCAAGATAAACATAGTGACTTCTTCGATCACAAGATGAACCAAGAATTTTGTGCAATAAGTTATCGAGCGGTTCGTGAGCACACAATAACCGGTTATGATGCGCATAGATCGGGATTTGCAGCAATCTTTGATTGTTGATTCACGCACAAACGTAACTTGTTGATTCGATACAGACTCTAGATTCTAAGGCATAAAAAATCGCACTCTCAAAAATACAAAATTTGGGGGGAAACACTAGAAATTTTAATTTAAATCGGTCTGCCCTCAAATTTCCATAAACGAGGCTTAAATTTCCGTAACTCGCTTGAAAATTATTTTTAAGCCTCCAAAAGTTCCATAGTCATGATGTCAATTTCGAATGTTGCGAGTCCGATTAAGACACCCAAGTCAAAGCTACGATTCGTCAAAGTTAGTCTGTGTCAGCGCCTCTCAAAGCGCTCTATAAACGTCAAAGACTTGCTCGTCTATGGATTGTAAATTGTGTTCTTTGTGTAAAAATTAAAGGTGTTAAACTACTTTAAAATTATGCTCACATTTTTTCAAAATTCATTTCGGTTTAACAGATCATTCTGGAGGAGACCCGAAAGTGATACAAAGAGAAGTGCTCGAGAACTACGGCAAGGACTTGCCGGAGCTATACCAAGATATCGTTAAGCACTCCGATCTGCAGACGCTGACGTGGTGCCCACTGATGGTTAGACATCCATGGAAAGTGGCGTTCGGGACGCTGAGCAGGCAGTGCGTCACGGTGGCCGGCGACGCTATGCACCCAATGACACCCGACTTGGGCCAAGGCGGCGCCTCCGCGCTGGAAGACGCCGTCATCCTAGCCCGACACCTCGCCGGAGCCTCTAAGGTGTCGAGAGCATTGGCGGACTACGCTGAGGAGCGACGGTGGCGCGCGACCTGGCTCATAGCTGGATCATATATCTCCGGGTGGATCCAACAAGGCGGTTCCTCTTGGGGTGTCAAGATGTTCAGAGACCTCGTCTTCTACAGATTCCTTTTCCGGCGCATTGCCAGCGTTATAGAATTCGATTGCGGGAAACTCCCTGGTGCACAACCGGAGACAAACGTTGTGCTTTAAAGTTTAAAGTACTTAAATAGTTAAATTATACGTATATTTGAATAAAACCATGTCATTGTAATATATACTTTTAGATAAAACCATGTCTTGAGCAGTTGAACTTGTATCCTTGAACGACCTCGGTGCAGTTGACTATAACTTGAGTAAATTTCTCATTGTAATATATACTTTTAGATATAAATTAATCTGGACGGTCCAAACTAAATTATTATTATTAACATTGAAAAAAATGAATTTAATTTAGGGCATTATAGCGTAATAGCCGAATAGAAAGTTTATATTTATTAGATGGATTAATAGCGGCATAAGTCCCAAATTTTTACGCAACTGGGGCGGCATAACCCCAACCCCATTAATAGCGGGTAAAGTTACAAAAGTTGGCTTCCGTCAATAATTTTCTAACGCTGTTAACTATGTGGACGTGGCTTTTCTTCCCTCTTCGTGTGGGTCCCGCCATCCCCTCTTTCTAATCCCAGAAACCAATGAAGAAAACATTACATAACAAGGAGATCAAGTGTTATGTAGTGTACTGTTCCAGCTACCCCTTGCTGCCTCGCATGGATCACCTTCAGAAATTGCAAAAGATCGTTCTGCGCCGACTATCACCGGAGAAAAAAATAAATCACTTTTCCGATCATAATCCATAGACCGGGGAGAGAAACGAAGATGAAAATAAAAAACAGTAACGAACCTTATTCTTGTTGTGGTCGTCTACGACGAATTTGTCAAGGCCTTCGATGTCCCGGTTGTTGGTGTTTGGTTTCATGTCTTTAACCCCACCGAGTGTCCGCCATTTTTGTAGGTTTCATGGTCTCTCTTTGTCTTCCTTCACTTTTTTGCGACTGAATTTGAAGCGTTGTGAATTGATTTCAACTAAGGCTATTTGAGAGAGAGAGAGAGAGAGAGAGAGAGAGACGTGATGCACAGCATCGTCTTGTCCCCGCCATCCCCGAATTTTTTATCACCAGTGCAGCTGCATGCGTTGGATTTGTCCTTACGTAGACCGTGAGAACTGCTCTCTCGCTTTTCTTCATCTCCTCGAGGCCGACTTTCCCGAATCCACGAGGAAGCCAAAATGCTTGACGAATTGTACTGCAAATTTAGGGGTTTTTTTCTTTTTCAAATGAACCACAAAAGCTTTTCAATCACAACAAGATTCCCAAGCTCGGATTCAAGATAAAAATCAAAGGAATGAAGTGAAATCACTAACGAAACTACATACCCATAGTGGTCTCTCTTTCTAACCCTCTTATAAAAATCTTCCTACAAAGTGTAAATGAACAAAACAAAAGAGGGGTTTTTGCTAGGGTTCTCCTATTTCGTGTTCAAAGGAACACTTTCTCGCCAATCAAAGCCAAAGATAGTGGAGAAAGATAATGACAGAGAAATGGAATGAGAATTAGCCAGGGCTGACTCCATCGCCGGTGTGATCAGTCTGCGACTTGTACTCTTCCTTCTTTGTCGTCGTCCCTGCAGTCCAGCCTCTCCGCCTTGTGAGAGTCGTTGTTGATGTTAGCTTCATTGGCTTGCGAATCCATGGAGCTCAGTCTCTCGGAGATTGAACTAGAGAGAGAGGGATGGAGGGACCCACACGAAGAGGGAAGAAAAGTCACGTCCACATAGTTAACAACGTTAGAAAATTATTGACGGAAGGCAACTTTTGTAACTTTACCCGCTATTAAATGGGCTTGGGGCTATGCCGCCCAATTGTGTAAAGGTTTGGGACTTATGCCGCTATTAACCCTTATTAAATAACAAATTTTTGGTTTATATTTATCCATAGCCAATTAATCATGTTAATGAATATAAAATGACTTATATATTCTTAAATATTATATATATACATTCTGATTAACGATATTTTGTTCCACTAATTCAACAATGATAATTTAATACGAAAATCATAATTGAAATTGAAAATCCCTGAAAATTAGGGAATGGAACCATTCCAGCTTCCATTCACGGCGATTTCGAATCACGTTATTAACTGTTGGTACTTGGGTTTATTTGGAATCTGGTTTTATTAACAGTTGGTAGGTTTATTTCGAATATGCGTTTATTTACTTTCGATTCCTGGTATATTAACTGTTGGTATATTAACATGATTTATTAACAGTTTTGTAGATTTATTTTGAATCTGTGTTTATTAACTTATTTCGACTCCTGGTATACTAACGTTATTACACCAACGTTATTAACCGTTGCTATATTAACGATATTAACCGTTGGTGTATTAAAGTTATTAACCGTTGGTACTTGGGTTTATTCCATGGAGCCACTGTACATCTCCTGGTGCGACTCCGATCCTTATGGATCGAACCTGGATCGGCGTCGTGTTGGAAATCGCATCTAGCTCCGATACCATTTATTTGAAATCGGATATGCTAATATGCCAATTTACCTTGAAAAATAACGAAATAGCTTTTATTGCAATTCATTACAAAATACTTTTAACGTCCTGTCCAAATTACCTCGAATATTCCACTCTCATCAGTTCGTCCGAGAAACTTCTAAAAAATAATTTTAAGTCGGAATAGTTACTCCGTAACGACGTACTGATATCGAGTAATTTGGATAAAGCGATCGGATAAATAATTAGCAATTTAATTATCACAATTAATTTCATAATAACATTATTAAATCTAATGTCTATGGAAAATAAATAAAGGGTAAATGAGGCAAATGCCCATTTGTGACTCAAGGTTTAAAAAAAATGCCCATTTCTAATTATGGTAATTATAACCACCAACAAATTGAAATATGGACTAATTTGCCCTTTCACTTTTTAATTCACATTATTAATTCGTTTTTTATTAATTAAAATAAAAAATATATATTTTCCTTAAATGTAGCAAACTAAATCAATCAACATTAAATCATTCCTATTTTAACGATTTCACAAAACTTTTTTGAATTAATCCTCCATATTTTAAAGATTAAAAACATAATATGATTTTTGAATTTTTGGTCCCTAACAATCAATATTATTTAAACTGTATATGAGAAATGCCGAACAAACATTATTCACAATTTGAGACTGTAAATAAAATTACGAAAAATTGTATATGTATATACAATTTGAACTGTAAATAAAATTACAAAAAATTACAAAATTTACGAAATCATGTCAAACTGTAAATGTAAATGATGTCAAATTGTAAATGAACTTACCAAAAACTGTAAATATATATACCAATATTAATATCTAATGTATATACCAATACAAATACTACAAAACTGTAAATATCTATACCAATACCAATACTTATACCAAAAACTGTAAATATATATACTAATATTAATACCAATATACATACCAATACAAAAACCAAATTTAAACTGTAAATATATATTACCTTAAAACTGTAAACATATATACAGAAAACTGTAAATAAATTTACAGTTACGATTGCGTGGAAAGGATCATCGCGCCGCGACGGAGAGCAATGGAGGAAGGATGCGCGACGGAGGGCGACCGCGACGGAGGAAGGAGGCGCGATGGAGGGCGACCACGACGGAGGCCACGACCGCCTCCTCGGAAACCGCGACCACGGTCGTCGAAGCCACGCACGAAGTTGTCGCGCTTTCGGCCCGAATCCGGCGATGGTGGTCAATCCGACGAGAGAGAGAGAGAGAGAGAGAGAGAGAGAGAGAGAGAGAGAGAGAGAGAGAGAGAGAGAGAGAGAGAGAGATAGTGGGAAAGAGAGAGAGAGAGAGACGTGAGAGGGATAGTGGGAAAGAGAGAGAGAGAGAGAAATATTAAATTTTGGGTCAAAATAACAAAATTAAATGATAACCTAATTAATAGGGGAAGTTTTCAACCAAAATTTAAGGATGATTAATTTAATTTCGAAAATAAATATATAATAAATAATTAAATACGAAAATAAATAAATATAATTAAGATCAAGGTTAATATGGTCCAATATATTTTTAAAATGGGCATAAATGAATTGTTTGAAACTATGGGCAATTCCCTTAAACCTTAAGTGATTTTTGGGCATTTCATGTGTTTTTCTATAAATAAATACAATAAAATAAATTTTGCATTTATTGACCCAATGCATAAGGCCGTACCTCATTGACGACTTTCGGCTGCGCGTTTTGACCCAATGCATAAGGCCGTACCTCATTGACGACTTCCGGCTGCGCGTTTTGACCCAATGCATAAGGCCGTACCTCATTGACGACTTCCGGCTGCGCGTTCTGACTTTGGCAGGGCTCACTCATTTTCGTATTTTGACATAACTCACTCATTTTTTTTAGATCTATCTCTTATCTTTCCAACCATAGGCCGTGCATATAATTTGGACAAAAAATGAGTGAGTTATGTCAAAAATACGAAAAGTGCATATAAAAAAGGAATCACTCTCTAACGGTCAAGTGACGGAAAACACACAAATATCTAACGGATCAAGCATTGGGTACATTATCCGCCAAAAATAAACATTGGATATATAATCCGTACAAAATTAAACATTGGGTACATTAGTCGCAGTTTACCTAATTAATAACGTAACTCCAATTTAAAAGTGAAATGGGCCTTGTGAACATTTCTTTAGTAACAAAAGCCCCTGAACCTTATGAAACCCACTTCACTCAGCTTTTTCTTTGAACATTTACTTAGAGGTCAATTGCTTGGCTTCCAGCCTTCCACTAAGAGCCTGATGATGATGGTTTTCCTAAACTTATTAAATTATTTATATTTTCAATTATTGAAGTTTATTTTAAGATTGTTATAAATTCACTAACTTTGCACCTTGAATTTAAGTGGTAAGAAATTTGGTGAGTGGTGTGTTTTTTATGGAAAATATGATGGAGAGAAGTAAGATGTGAGTGAGATAAATGTAAGTGTAGAAAATGTGAGAGGTGAATTTTATTCATCCACTTAGGGGGGTATTTATAGGAAATTTGGAGCATACAATTATTGACTAATATAGTGTGAAAATAAATGAGCATTTCACATTATACATAACACTCCCCCTTGGAATGCTCATTACAAGAATTACGTGTTCATGCTGCCTCATTAAAAACCTTACTAGGAAAAACCCAGTGGGATAAAAACCATAGTAAGGAAAAAAGAGTGCAGTCACGTAAAGCTCCCCCTCATGCTGACATGGGTGATAAATTCTGTAGTCTTCGCATCCCGATGTCATGAACATGTTTTCTGAAAGTTGAAGTAGGGAGCGCCTTTGTGAAGAGATCCGCCGAGTTTTCGCTGGAACGAACATACTGGATACTGATGACATTGTTCTTTTCCAGTTCTTGAGTAAACGAGAAAAACTTTGGAGGAATATGTTTTGTTCTGTCGCTTTTGATAAATCCTTCCTTCATCTGAGCAACACACGCAGCATTATCTTCGTAAAGTATGATGGGATCATCATTTGTTAGAAGACCACTTGTGGTTCTGATATGCTGTGTCACGGATCTAAGCCACACGCACTCACGGCTAGCTTCGTGTAGTGCGATGATCTCAGCATGGTTTGATGATGTCGCTACGAGTGTTTGTTTCTGGGAGCGCCAAGAAATTGCAGTCCCTCCGCAGGTAAACACATATCCCGTTTGGGATCTCCCTTTATGTGGATCTGACAAGTAACCTGCATCTGCATAGCCAATCAAAACTGGTTTTGTATTGTTAGGGTAAAATAATCCCAAATCAATTGTTCCTTGGAGATAACGAAACACATGTTTAATCCCATTCCAGTGTCTTTTAGTAGGAGCCGAACTGAATCTTGCTAATAAATTAACAGCAAAAGCTATATCCGGTCGAGTACAATTAGCAAGGTACATAAGAGCTCCAATTGCACTGAAATATGGTACTTCTGGACCAAGAATCTCTTCGGATTCCTCACATGGACGATATGGATCCTTTCCTACATCAAGGGACCTTACGACCATTGGGGTACTCAATGGATTTGATTTATCCATATTGAATCTCTTTAAGATTCTTCTCGTGTAATTTGATTGATGCACAAGTATCCCCCTTTGAAAGTGCTCAATTTGCAAACCGAGACAATACTTTGTTTTCCCAAGGTCTTTCATCTCGAATTCTTTCTTTAAGTAAGAGATTACTTCCTGAATCTCTTCATTGGTCCCAATGATATTTAAATCATCAACATAGACAGCGATAATCACACAACCAGATGTTGTTTTCTTGATAAAAACGCAAGGGCAAAGCGGGTCGTTAATATATCCTTTTTGTAATAAATATTCACTTAGTCGGTTGTACCACATGCGTCCGGATTGCTTTAACCCATATAGAGACCTTTGCAATTTGATTGAATATCTTTCTCTGGGTTTTGAACTTGATGCTTCAGGCATTTTGAATCCTTCAGGGATTCTCATGTAAATATCAGTATCAAGCGATCCGTATAAATAAGCGGTAACAACATCCATGAGGTGCATATTTAGTTTCTCATGAACAGCTAGACTGATCAAGTATCTGAATGTAATTCCATCCATGACAGGAGAATATGTTTCCTCAAAGTCAATTCCGGGCCTTTGAGAAAAACCTTGTGCAACAAGTCGAGCCTTGTATCTCACAATCTCATTTTTCTCATTTCTCTTTCGTACAAATACCCATTTGAATCCAACAGGTCTCACATCTTCAGGTGTGAGCACTATAGGCCCAAAAACATTGCGTTTGTTAAGTGATTCTAATTCAACATCAATAGCCCTTTTCCATTCAGCCCAATCGCGTCTATTTTTACATTCGGTAACAGACCGTGGTTCAGGATCCCCATTATTTTCGTCCATAACATCGCATGCCAAATTGTAACAGAGTGCATCATCGATGTCCATATCTCGATTCCACATTATACCTGTACTGGCATAATTAATCGAGATTTCTAGATTTTCCTCGTCGCGTATTTCTTCAGGAATACGTTCCTCTATATTGGGGTCATCTTGTTTCTCTGCTCCTTTTCTTTTTCGAGGATTTTTATCTTTGGAACCGAGTGGTCTCCCACGCTTCAGGCGTGTTGTGATTTCATGGGTGACTTTATTTTCAATTTGCCCTTTTGGAATCTCTATTTGGGCAGGAGCGTTCTCAGCTGGTATATGAGATTTAGTCACTCTCTTTGTGTCTGTAAATGCATCAGGAAGTTGATTTGCTATATCTTGCAAATGCAAAATTCTTTGAACTTTTCCTTCACAATCTTTTGTGTAAGGATCAAGATGCAATAATGTTGGTACAGACCATGTAATTTCTCTTTCCAGCTGTTTTCTTTCTCCCCCTAATGCTGGGAAATTTTCTTCATCAAAGTGGCAATCAGCAAAACGAGCTGTGCAAATATTCCCAGTTTGAGGTTCAAGGTATTTAACAATAGATGGGCTTTCAAAGCCTACATAAATACCAAGACTTCTTTGTGGCCCCATCTTTGTTCTTTGGGGTGGTGCAATAGGCACATAAACAGCACAACCAAAAATCCTTAGATGGGATATATTTGGTTCTTGGCCGAATACAAGTTGCACTGGGGAGTATTTATGATATGCACTTGGTCTGATGCGAATTAATGCCGCAGCATGTAATATTGCATGACCCCATACCGAAGTAGGAAGCATTGTTCTCATTATCAATGGTCTAGCAATAAGCTGGAGGCGCTTGATCAATGATTCAGCCAGACCATTTTGTGTGTGAACATGAGCAACAGGATGCTCGACATCAATCCCAACTGACATACAATAATCATCGAATGCCTGGGATGTGAATTCACCGGCATTATCAAGTCTGATTTTCTTGATCGGATGATCGGGAAATTGAGCTCGCAATTTGATTATCTGAGCGAGTAATTTAGCAAATGCCATATTGCGAGTTGATAATAAACACACATGTGACCATTTGCTAGAGGCATCTATCAATACCATGAAGTATCGAAATGGTCCACACGGTGGGTGAATTGGCCCACATATATCACCTTGAATACGCTCAAGGAACATAGGTGATTCTGTTTCAACTTTTCCCGGTGAAGGTCTTATGATTAATTTTCCAAGAGAACAAGCTTTACAATGGAATATTTTTCCTTGAGGGATCTTCTGGTCCTTTAATGGATGTCCATGTGTATTTTCAATAATTCTCCGCATCATGGTTGAACCAGGATGACCTAGGCGGTCATGCCATATGGTAAATATTGGAGGTTTGGCAACTACCATATTTGATTCAATTGCACTTATATACGTAAAATGCAATCCTGTGTGGAGCATTGGTAGTTTTTCAAGTACGTATTTCTTCCCCGATTTATGCATTATAATAAACATATATTTCATGGCATTCTCAGTTGCAGACTGAGTATCAAATTCATGAGAATATATATCCTTGAAACTCAACAGGTTTCTTTTAGATCTTGGGGAGAATAAGGCATTGTTTATGGTAAACATGGTGCCATTTGGTAATGTAAAATTCGCTTTACCAACTCCTTCAATCAGATCTACAGGACCTGATATTGTATCCACACTGGCTTGTGTTGATTTTATGTTTGAGAAAAACTTTTTATCCTTCAATATTGTGTGTGTCGTTCCACAGTCGAGTATACAAAATTCTCCAGCTTCACGATTAGCTTTGTCCATTTGAAAAACTTTAACTAAAAACAAAACACAAATTTTGATAAGAAAGGTAATTAATTAAACATGAGCATTAGTCTATTACACACCTTAAAAATCATGACATATTCTAAAAAGAAAAGACAAACAAACATCGGACCATTGGGCTTCATTCCCAAAAGGAATTACATAATTCATATTAGTTTCCACTAGTCGCTTGTTCAGCAAAATCGCCAACTGTGTCAATGAAATCACCATTGAAGTCGGATGCTTCGAGATGAGTGGATTCGTTATTGTCAATAAAGTTGACTTCTTTCTCTTTCCCTTTCCCCTTCATGGACTCTTGGTAGAGTTTGCATAAGTGTGGTGGGGCTCGGCAAACTCTTGACCAATGCCCTTTAGTGCCACATCTGAAACAAGTGGTTTCAAAGCCTTTTGGGGAGATCATCTCTTTTCCCTTTTTAGAAGGGTCATCGTGGCTCCTCCCGTGTTGCTGTTTTTTATGATAGTAATTAGCGGACTTATAAGAGGGATTATAACCACCTCGTCCACGTCCGTAACTACGACCACGACCTCGACCTCGCCCACGACCTCGGCCTCGCTCTCGACCCTGAAAATAGTTCTTGGGCTCAGGCTCGTCAAAGTTGATAGCGTTTGCTTCAGGAAGCGCTTTTGAGCCGGTCGGGCGAGATTGATGATTTTTCATCAGCAACTCATTATTCTTTTCTGCGATAAGGAGACAAGCAATTAGTTCAGAATACTTTTGAAAACCCCGTACACGATATTGTTGCTGTAGGGTTACATTTGATGCGTGGAAAGTAGAAAAAGTCTTTTCCAGCATTTCAGCGTCAGTTACCGTTACCCCACAAAATTTTAAGTGGGTCACGATTCTGAACATTGCAGAATTATAGTCTCCGACTTTCTTGTAGTCTTGGAACCTTAAAGCGGTCCATTCATCGCGAAAAATGGGGAGCATTACATCCCTTTGGTGATCGTATCTTTCTTTGAGATTTTTCCACAGCTCACTTGGATCTTTCACAGTGAGATATTCATTTTTGAGGCTTTCGTCAAGGTGTCGACGAAGGAAGATTAAAGATCTCGCCTTGTCCGTCCTTGACGATTCGTTTACCTCCTTGAGTGTCTCAAGAAGATTCATTGATTCCAAGTGCATCTCAATATCCACTGTCCAAGGCATGTAATTATTGCCAGTGATATCAAGAGGGCTAAATTCAAGCTTCACAAGATTTGACATAGTGGTAACTAACATGAAAATAAAATAATTCATTAGATTTAATTCAAAATATAAAAGTCTACAAATATTGTAAATAATAAAGCAAGATACATGAATACAACCATCTTAAAGGAAAAATAAAATTCCTCCGGTGTAATATGAAAAATGAAAATACTAACATTAAATACAAGGATCATTATGGCTATAAAAACTAACATTAGTCTAGTCATTTTTCGGCTAAAACTTGGAGAGAAAATATGAGGTAGAATAAGAGATGTGAATTTTGTATGGTTTGATAAACTTGTATTTATAGTGTAAAAACTAGCCGTTTATAGCCGTTATATAGCCGTTGGAAATACACAAACATAATGTAATTAAATGCTATAATTAGGTTAGTGATGATATGTCATAAAATGAGATGTAAAAATAGTCAAACATTATACATATATAATATTAATCATAAGCATATTGAAAATGAAGTAGTTAAAACTAATCTCAATAATATCATTTTACTATAAGGTGGCAGAGCCTCCTGTATATAATAATTTGATATTACTTGAAGATAAATTTTATTTATTTTTAGATGTAAATCACATCATTTTATTATAAGGTGGCATAGCCTTCCATTGTATAATAATATGATGTTATACATAAGAAAGTTAAATATTATAAATCATATTACCATAAGGTGGCAAAGCCTCCTGTGTATGGTAAGATGATGTTATTCATAAGAATAATTAATTATCATAGATCCCATCACATTACTATAAGGTGGCAGAGCCTCCTGTATATAGTAATATGATGTTGTACAACGATAATAATAATTATAAAATTTTCAGTCCACAGTTTAATATACCGAGTTCTGAGCTTACCGTAGAGTGATCGTGCTGATAACGTGTTATAAATTCACTAACTTTGCACCTTGAATTTAAGTGGTAAGAAATTTGGTGAGTGGTGTGTTTTTTATGGAAAATATGATGGAGAGAAGTAAGATGTGAGTGAGATAAATGTAAGTGTAGAAAATGTGAGAGGTGAATTTTATTCATCCACTTAGGGGGGTATTTATAGGAAATTTGGAGCATACAATTATTGACTAATATAGTGTGAAAATAAATGAGCATTTCACATTATACATAACAAAGATTGATTTTTATATATGTTATTAAAAAACAATCATCATTATATCAAGATGGGCAAAAAGTTCCAAGATGCTCTGCCAGCTTTAATATATATAATAAGAAAATTTGTTTTTTATACCCACTAATAAATATAATTTTTTAAAACTTAAAATTACTCCTTAGTAAAAAAAATTAATTTTTTATATTTCGTTTACTTTTATATATCACCAAAATATATCTTACGTAGATTTTTATTTATTGAATTGTTCAAATAAATAATTAAAATATAAGAAGACGAAGAGTAAAGTTATCAAATCATATACTAAAGATATATTTTAGATGTTTTTGAACTTGCTATATATTTTAGCTAAAAATAAAAGTTGGATGGTATAATGAATAAATTTCCTATATAAACATAAAACGTCAAATACAGACGCTGTCCAGCGAATTCACAAACATAACAAGCAGATAGAGAGATGGAAATGGTGGAGGAAGTGGTCATAGTTGGCGCGGGAATCGCCGGCCTAGCCACCGCGTTGGCGCTCAAGAGACTCGGGATCGATGCTCTGGTCTTGGAACGCTCCGACTGCCTCCGAGCCACCTGAGGCGCCTTGACACTCTTCCCCAACGCCTGGCGTGCCCTCCGCGCGCTCGGCGTATCCGAAAGCCTCACGTCAATGTACACTACTTCCGCCGCAAGGTCAACAATCTCTTCCTCGTTCTCCCTGCGTTTAAGTTTCTAACGAAGTTACTGATTCCGTGTACTCGACCTTGAGCGCAGAGCGTTCATAACCGATCTGGAAACCGGGACGGTACAAGAGTACGGTTCCTATCGTACCAACGGGTAAATTAAAATTACTAGCACCAAAGAATGTGTTTGGCAGAACGTTGAAACCGTGATCTCATGATCTGAAGTGTTTTTCGCTATGAAGAGAAGAGGAAACCAGGCCAAGGACGGTGCAGCGGAAAGCCTTGCTGGAGACTCTGGCGGGGGCGTTGCCGCCAGAATCAATCCGTTTCTCCGCAAAGCTGACCGCAGTGGATACACAGCCGCTCGGAGACTCGTCTATCGCCGTCGTTCACATGGCCGACGGAACGGTCATCAAAGCTAAGGTAGCTTCCGGAATCTTCTCCGACAGTGGGGATTCCGTCGATTTAACATCCAAGTGCAGGCTTTGATAGGGTGCGACGGGGTTCACTCAGTGGTGGCGAGGTGGCTGGGAATGGCGCCGGCGGTCCACTCGGGACGGTCAGCGGCGCGAGGCTTGGCGGTATATCCTGACGGCCACGGTTTAGAAAATGTTCACCAGTTTGTTGGGGCGGGCAAGAGAGCCGGTCTTATTCCCGTCACCGACACAGAAATCCATTGGTTCTTCACGTCTTCTTCACCACCTAAAGGTTCTTGATTTTTCCCAAGTCAACATATATAAATCAATTTATATATATTTAATAGTAAATTATATCTCTATCCGTGATTTTCTAGGTAAAAGCACCTGTTAATTTCCGCTTATTTTCTTTGCGAATTATGTTCGTTGTATGGCAATACATAATCAATTTCAGAACAGATTATAACTACGCTCGTTTTTTGTCAAACTTTATTACGTTGAACAGATCACTCTGAAGAAGACCCGAAAGTGATACAAAGAGAAGTTCTTGAGAATTACGGCAAGGATTTGCCGGAGCTATACCAAGACATCGTCAAGCACTCCGATCCGCAGACGGTGACATGGGCCCCACTGATGCTCAGACATCCGTGGAAAGTGGCGTTCGGGACGCTGAGCAGGCAGTGTGTCACGGTGGCCGGGGACGCCATGCACCCCATGATGCCCGACTTGGGCCAAGGCGGCGCCTCCGCGCTCGAAGACGCCGTCATCCTAGGCCGACACCTTGCAAAAACCTCCACTGTGGCGATAGCGTTGGCGGACTATGCCGAGGAGCGGCGGTGGCGCACCACCTGGCTCATAACGGGTTCTTATCTTACCGGGTGGATCCAACAGTGCGGTTCCTCTTGGGGTGTCAAGATGTTCAGAGATCTCATCTTTTACCGATTCCTTTACCAACGTTTCTTCGCCTTTTGGGAATTCGATTGCGGGGAACTCCCCGTTGCACCGCGGGAAAAAGGCGGACGTTGAGCTTGAAAGTTCTTAGACATATGATTTTAATGAATAAATCGTCTCAATAAAGCCCAGCTAAGTCATTGATGCTCTGATTTGAGCCTTAATGCTATTTTCATTTTCAGATTATTTGGTGCTATAAAAATTTAAAGAACGAACCATATCTTCTTTTTTTAAATTTTTTTCTATGGAAGAGGTGTAAAAAATATCCTTAACCGAATTTGATTGAAAACTTCAATTAACTAAGTTCCTCACTGCGGTATTTTTTAGCTTCTCTATAGAAACTGATAACTGTGATTAAAACTCTTGCTGAACAGTACGGTTACGATTTTTATTCTAAAAATACAAAAACCGATTTTGCCATTTAGACGACATGTGCTTCTTTCTTTCTTTTCTTTTTTTTGGTTCAAAATATATATTTTATAATAGGTGCGGTTTGCTATTAATTGTTTTATGCAATTATTATCTTTTAGATGAAAACCGGTACCGTTATCAAATAATACTTTGTTACATAGTATTAACGGAAAAATTTAGGAATTTGTGCCACTAACAATATTGAGAAATATTTTTGTATCAGTGTTTAATATTATAGAGACATGTGAGAGACAGATAACATAAACATTAAGCAAAGAAATTGTATGATAAGGAACAAAGTAGCATGATGCTCTCCCAATTTTAATTTATAACAAACGTCAGAAACGGAGGCTGTTTTGAATTAACAAACACAACTAGCTGATAGGGAGATGGAAATGGAGGAAGTGGTCATAGTTTGCGCGGGAGTCACCGGCCTAGCCACGGCCTTGGCGCTCAAGAGAGTCGGGATCGACGCGCTGGTCTTGGAGCGCTCCGACACCCTCCGAGCCACCGGAGCCGCCTTGCCTCTCTTCACCAACGCCTGGCGTGCCCTCCGTGCACTCGGCGTCTCCGAAAACCTCACGTTGATGTACTCTACTTCCATGGGAAGGTTAACACTCTCTTCCTCGTTCTCGCCTAGTTTACGTTTCTAACGATTTCACAACTGATTCCGTTTTCTAATTACTCTTAAGCGCAGATCGTTTATAACCAATTTGGAAACCCGGGCAGTACAAGAGGTCGCTTACAGTCGTACCGACGGGTAAATGAAATTCGGAGCGCCACAGAACTTGTATGGCGGGTCGGAAAATCGTGATCTCATGATCTGACAATTTTATTGGCTATGAAGACAAGACGGAACCGGGCTGAGGACGGTGCACCGGAAAGCCTTGCTGGAGACTTTGGCGGGGGCGTTGCCGCCAGAATCAATACGTTTCTCCGCGAAGCTTGCGGCGGTGGATACGCAGACGCTCGGAGATTCGTCTATCGCTGTAATCCACTTGGTCGATGGAACAGTCATCAAAGCTAAGGTAGGTTCGGGAATCTTCTCCGGCAGTGGCAATTCCTTTGATTTAACTTCCAAGTGCAGGCTCTGATAGGGTGCGACGGGGTTCACTCGGTGGTGGCGAGGTGGCTGGGAATGGCGGCGCCAGTCAACTCGGGACGGTCATCGGCCCGAGGCTTGGCGGTGTATCCCGATGGACACGATCTACGCGGGATTCACCAGTTTATTGGCGCGGGCAAGAGAGCCGGTCTTATTCCGATCACCGACAAAGAAATCTATTGGTTCTTCACTACTTCTCCGACTAAAGGTTCGAGTTTTCGACTTTCTGAACTTCTTGATCTCTTCTTCTTCATCGTTCGTAGATCAATATATATTCTCAATCCATTTCGGTTGAACAGATCTCTCTGGAGGAGACTCGAAAGCGATACAAAGAGAAGTGCTCGAGAACTACGGCAAGGACTTGCCGGAGTTATATCGAGACATCGTCAAGCACTCTGATCCGCAGACGGTGACGTGGGCCCCACTGATGCTCAGACATCCGTGGAAAGTGGCGTTCGGGACGCTGAGCAGGCACTGCGTAACGGTGGCCGGCGACGCGATGCACCCCATGACACCCGACTTGGGCCAGGGCGGCGCCTCCGCGCTGGAAGACGCGGTCATCCTGGGCAGACACCTCGCGAAATCTTCCACTGTGGCTAGAGCGTTGGCAGACTACGCCGAGGAGCGGCGGTGGCGCGCCACCTGGCTCATAACGGGCTCTTATCTGTCCGGGTGGATCCAACAGGGCGGTTCCTCTTGGGGTGTCAAGATGTTCAGAGACCTCATCTTCTACCGATTCCTTTTCCGAGGCTTTGCCGCCGTTTCGGAATTCGATTGCGGAGAACTTTCTGTTGCGACGCGGGAAGAGACGGATGCTGAGCTTGAAAGCTCTTAGATATATATGATTGTAATGAGTAAACTGTCTCAATAAAGCGATGATGTTCTGCTTGAGCCTTAATGTGATTGTGGACAGTGGCATAATTAGGAATTGAACTCGATCATCGACACGACAAGAAGGCCAAGACCTTCGACGCCGCCGTCGAGCCCCTCATCGACAGCGATTAGCTCCGTCTCAACGAGCGCCTCGCCACGGCCTAGCTTCGTCTCGATGCATTGACCTTGAGATTTTGCCGTCTTCACCGTGTCTTTCTTATTCAAAATATATATTTTACTTCCTAAGTGTAAGTGATATGTGCATTGTGCGGGGCCGTGCGGTTTGCTAGTAACCATTGTATTTTGAAAAATTCTAGTATTTTTTTTTCTCTTCTTTCTACCATAACGAAGTTAAATCCAAATTTAGAATAGAACTTAGTAATCAGTAAAATAAAATGTTTATTTTTTACCTCGTACATGTAAAAAGCACATAGGCCTTGCCGAGAAATCTATTGGACCCCATTTTGTATTAAAGCCCATGAAAATCCAATTCCCCTCTCTCTTCTTTTTTTCGAAAATTCAAACAACATTAGCTTGACATATATTGTCGAAAATTCAATCAACATTAAACCCTTAAACTATATGGAGTTACGGATTAATATTCCTGGAAGCTCTCGTTGTATTTTCGGTTCTTAGGCAGCGAGCTAATTTCGGATACTTACACTTTTTATTATAAAAAATAAAACTATAAAGCTGTAAATCTATCTCTTAACTTTTCAAAGATAGGTCATTTATAAAATTCACATGCTAAAAATACGAGTTAACGGAACTAATGACTCAGATTCAATTTTTTTCAAAATATAAAATTGATGTATTTTTAGTTTTTTACCATAATATTTTTAAAATTAATTCTATATTACTAGATTTTTAAACTACATGAGAACTTTTACCGATAATATAAACCCTTAGATATATGAGAGTAGTGCATCACGTGACCATAAGCTTATCCTGAAAGACCAGTCGTGGGAACCAACTAGGGCTGAAACCAGAACCGGAAACCGGGAATTTGACTATTTTTTTGTCCCTGTCCCGAAAAAACCGCGACAAAGTTTTCTGTCCCGGTTTTGGTTTTGGTTCTGGAAAGTCTTTGTTTTTTATTTAAATCAGAACCGGGACCGGGACAGGACACCATTTAAAATCCCAATTTTTTTAGTACCAAAATTGGGACAGAAGCCGGGAAAAAATCCAAGATAGAAACATGAAAATTACCAAATCCGAGTAAATACAAAATGTAAAATACCAAATCCGAGTAAAAACGAGTAAATCCAAAACGTAAAATACCAAATCCGAGTACAAAAGCAAAATACAAAATAAACAAATGCAAGATCCGAGTTCACGTCGTGAACTTAACAATACCAAATTCAAATCTCAGTGCAAAAAACCGAGTCTAAAATGCTAAATAGTAAATACCAAGTACAAACAAATTATTTTTTATAACAAAACAACATATAAGAAATGACGTGTTAAATAAAATACCGTGTAATGGCTGAAAAATAAATGACATGTTAAAATAATGGGCTGAAAAAATAAAATAATAGATTAAGAAAATAATAGTAAACGACTTAAAAGAAATGACATGCTAAAAAACGACAAATTTATAACAAAACAACATAAATACGGAACCAGGACAAGAAAACCGGGAATTTCATATTTTGAATTGGTTTTAGTTTTGGTCCCGGTACCGAACCGTTTTTGGTTTGTTGATTAATGATAGAGCACGTGCGCTCACTCAATAAAAAAATTAAAACGACGGTGTTTATTGTCGAATCTATGCCACCCTACTCCTCTGCGAATCTTCACCACGAGCTCGTCTGCTATCTTGCGATCGTCGATTCGATTCCAATTTTTGCCGATTGCTCTCGCTCAGTGCTCAACCCTAAACCCTTTTCTTCGTTCTGTAACTTCGGCCAGTCTTTCTCTCTCTGTCTATCACCAATATAACTTGCTGACTTTGTATATGATTATTCAAATTGTCTTAGTATTGAATATAACACTCTTCTATTGATTTCTTTCTCTGCATTGTATATATTATATATATGAATTGTGTCGTGTTGCGTATTTTTTTAGTGTCCACAATATGTTTGTTCGAATGCTTGATTAAATATTCTGAAAGCAGCCTTCACTTTAAGGTTAGTTTTAAAAAGTAATTGAAATTATATCTATTTGAGCCGTATTAGAAATTACAACTGTATTAGAAATTAGAACTGTATAGAACATGATTTTTATGAATTGTTACTCCTAACTAATGTTAAAAAGATGCTTTGTTTATATGTTCGTGATAGGAAATTGTTTCAGTAATGTTGAAATATTTCAAAAGAGTTTCGAGTTCCGCTGGTAAGCTCTCTCAACTAGGTAAATGAGTCTTATCTGAAGAAGAATTTGGGAAAGTTAGGTTCCACCTCAAAACTAAATGGCAATGAGGGGAGTAACCCATGACCTTTTAAACCTTGCTAAGTCCCCATGTCTTTTCCATGTGGGACTCAACATGCCCCCTCAAGACGGTGGCTCTTTGGCTCACTCGTCTCGGGCCGAATCCTTTTTTTTTTGGACCGGTGCTCGTTTGAGCTTAATGGGCTCTGATACCATGAAGAAGAATTTGGGGAAGTTGTGATTTCCATTCATGAACTGAGTATTTACAACTCTAATTACAATAAAAATAAATTGTAGTAAAAGAACCAAAACTATAAAACGCTCACTAAGCTATACAATATTCAACATTATATATTGAGACAGAGTTTTTTTTTTTGCTACGAATATCATCAAAGCTCGATTACGAAATTGAATGCGTGATCAATAGAGGAATGATAGTATGCTTCTATACATTGAGGGAATATATCTATTTCTAACGACGAGGAGTCTATAAAGCAATATTTCTAAAAGATGAAATCGCGGAGTCATATCTTGTATTAAGTAACACTATCTATTCATGTCTTTTGTTTAATTATTTGAATATTATTGTGTGATTATTGTTACGTACTTGAAAAAATTAGTTGAAAATTTTGTATCGTGCTCACCTGAAACCAAAGTCTGGCTACGTCACTGTGTGCACCAGTGAGTGCACGTGCATACACTCACTTTTTTTTAAATCACTTTTTTTTAAAAAAAATATTCAGAATTGATTCGACTCTTCTTATTCATTTCCTTCATTGTTGACTCGATAAATCTATTCTACTATCCAAAAGTAATATTATCTATTTATATGTCTACTAGTCGCTTTAATTTAGTTGTTTATGATTTTTGTTATTTACATATTTGAAAAGCAAAAAAAAAAAAAAAATCGATCAAATTAAATACATTGTGGTTCACCTAAAACAAAAGACTCGCTTGGCTTTGAGGTAATTTACAAACAAAAATAACGTCTCTTTTATATATCCGAAGGTGGCATGTATTTCGCTATAAAATTTATGGAAAATATTATCATATTCATATTATATACTTCTCTGGAGCCCCATGCATTTGGGGCATATGAATTATTGATCCAAATTATATATATTATATATACATTTATATCAAGCGTCTTTCATGACGTTCCCCTTCAAAATAATTATAATAAAATAAACATTCCCTAAGCTTATTCATAAAACAAGAAAAAAAAATCTTAGTGGGTTGTTAGACTTAGATCTATTAACGACAATTTATGTTGTGAAAATAAAATAAAATTAAAACCTTTTTCCTCAACTTTGATAAACTTTAAATACTTATGTCACAGATATCCACTGTTTTTATATGCACTTGAGTGGAGACCTATTTTCAAAAAAAAAAAAAGAAAACCTTTAAAATTTAAACAGTCATTATTCTCCCACCCCATTAGCAAGCTTAGTTTTCTCCCTATAATTGGGTTGAGTCTATAAATTAGCCAAGAATAACATGATCCATGCAGAGCAAATTACACCAACTTTTCTCCTTTGATATTTGTTCAAATGGCCACAATGATCAACCCTAACGACTACGACTATCGATGCGGTCAAATCCCCACCATTGACTACTCCATGATTTTCTGTGACGATGATATCCAACATGGCAAAGCTCTCCAGTACCTTACCCATGCTTGCCAAGACTATGGCTTCTTATATATATATATATATATATATATATATATATATATATATATATATATATCCCCATATATATATATATTGATCATGCATGCATGCAATTATTATTTTTTTACCCCACTCGTACTTTTATCTCCATGCAGCTGGTAAATCACGGCATCCCCGAGGGCCGGGAGGTGAAATGGACATTGGTACCAAGCTACTTATGCTTTAAAATAAGGTTATTAGCGGCAGAAATACTACCAGTTTTTCCTCGAGATAATCCCAATCTAAAATCATCGTGACAAAATTACCCAGTGACGGAACCAGGAATTATGTACCAGGGGGGTCGGATATAATTTTTTGTCAAAATTTTAATTTGAGGGGGTTGTATTAAAATTTTGGTGAAAGTTAAGGGTGGTTTAACTATAATTTTATATATACTTACATTAGATTTTTTGAAAAATAGGGTATTATTTACACAATTTTTTTTGGAGGGGGTGGTTTGAACCACACCCCCTCTCCACATACATCTGCCAATGAAAGTACCAAAACTCCAATTTTTCAGTCGTATTGTTTGTTCCAAGACGTCTTTTTTAGGATGCATCCACTATTGCGAAAATAAAAAAACCAGTTCAAGCGAATAATTATTGAATTAATTCGGCTCAAAAGGCAATACCTTAAGGCGAAGCGCCAAATTTGGCATGTTCCCATTTCCACCTGAAATTCACTATGATTCAGTGAGTCCATGGAGGAGTATATCAAGGGAATGACACAAGTGGTTCTCGGGCTGAGCAAGGCGGTATCAAAGACGTTGGGACAAGAAGAGGGCTTCCTTGAGAAGACATTGAAGCTGAATTTAGGGTTTGATGTGGCAGCGATAAACTTTTATCCACCGAACTGCGAGGCAAAAAGCGTTGTGGGCTTGCCAGACCACACCGATCCAGGCTTCCTTGTGACTCTCACACAGGACGTCAACGGAGGCCTTCATATTCTCTCCGACAATGGCGACTGGATCGATTTGAATATACCGACAAACGCCATCTTTATCAACCTTGTTGATAAAATATTGGACTTTTTTTATTTAATAGTTCGCCGATTACATCGGTAGCATAGGCTATATATACAAAAAGTTTGTACCACATATTGTGTAACTGAATATTAAAAGAAAATAAATAATATATTATAATACAAACTAATTCCCTATGATGTTGCCGAATGAGTGAGCTTCGGTGTGCTTGGTCAAAGTCCATCATCTTCGGTCAATGGCCCTTCCTTGTGGTCTGATGATGGAATAGTTCTAACACTTGTAGACCAACTAGAAGTGCGTAAGAAAACACTCAGTATAGTATATTGCTCTTCGTTAAAAATAATAATAATAATAATAATAATAATAATAAATATTGAAGTTTCAACGTGAAATTTGCACTTAAAAGCCTTAATATATTTTGGTGAACTTAACAAAGAGATGAAATGGTAAAAAAAAGTAAACTTTGCTCTTATTATTCATGGCTCGTTATTTAAATATTATTCACAAAATCATTCCCCACTAAATTAACTAAGTATATTAGGTCCATTTTTTTTTAACTCAAAAGCCGGAATTGGATTCCGCATCTCAAGTTCCTATAAGGTATAAGCTTATTTATAAGAAAAATGTGTAAAAAAAAAAAAAACAGGGGTTTGTTACAAAAAAAAAAATATCCTTTTGGTTTTATTTTTATTCTATTTCTAATTCAGAAAATAATTCGAAATCATGTTCATAGAATATTTTATGGCTCTGTTTTTCAGTTCAACTGTATTTACTAAATAAAAAACAAAATTATGTTTGGTTATGTTCTATGATTTTGATTTCTAAATAATTAAAAAAATATGTCAAAACTATTGCTCCCACCTATCGATGAATTTTTCTCGGCATAAACTTTCTAACTGCCTATATTATGAGTTCACCCAAGATTTGTGGAAAAAGTTATAGAGTTTTTAAAATTTGAGTAAAAAGAAAAATAATAAAATATATCTTCAAATAATTATCCCATGAGTGAGGAAAAAAGAAATATATTGGAATATAGTTTTTTTTTTTAAACACACACACGGACATTTTATATGTCTTTTCATTGTATTCAAATTTCAAAGGCAAAAAAATATAATTCTAAATTCGTTTTCTAAGTAAAATAACTAACTTTCTAACAATGGTTTCTAGAATTCAAAATTAGAATACAGAAATGAATTCAAAAAACGAAAAAAAAAAATACAAACAATTTAAATATTTTGTTTGTTTCAGAAGAACCAATGTCTGTTCATTTGGTAATTGGCTATTTTGTGAACTACAGTTGTAACTAGTTCCAGTCTCTTTGTTTGTTCTAGTTACAGTCACAGCTCTGATACCAGGCCTACATTGATATTGACACCGATGATCGCCTCCAGGATCTGAATCTCAACACCAATGTCCTCACGTTTGGGGCTCTTCGCTCTTGGGAAGGTTTGTTTTTCTCCTCCTCGAAACTGACCAAGAGGAACTTCTGCCTCTACAAGTTTGTGGCCCAGAATCTCCTGCCTTCATCCAATAATATCCGGGTGTACAAGAAGGTTGTCGTGCTTATGTACGCCATACATGATAAGCTGCAGTGGACTTTGCCGGGCTGATCATGGAGAACATACTGCAAGCTAACAGCTCCAAACAGAGATCCATCTGTGCATCTGCCGCATCCTGCTTCTGATCAGTTCAATTCTTGAGAGTCAATTCGGGAAATTTCCACCTAATGAGCTCTCCCACGCCACTCATGCAATCACGTTCCAACACGCTGAAGCGAAGTGGGAGGATCTTATTGAAGGCTATGATGAGAACACTCCAATACCGGGAATTACTTCTACAGGTGCCTCCTCTCCTCAAGATACTACTGCAGCTCCCTCCTCAGGCAAAGCTCCTGCTACAACTGCAGCTAGTTCTTCTGCAAAGCTCCATGTACCTCTCAAAGGGCCGTCATTGGAGAATATTTGTGCTTCATTCTCTCCTCCTCCTAACTCCTCGGTTCCCACATCTTCACTGAATTTGGAGGAAGATTTCTCCATGGATAAGCTCTCGGGAGAACTTCATTCTATGTTCCAAAGCATGGGGATTTTTCAAGCCACTCAAAGCTCAAGCACTCATCAGACGAATATGCTCCTTCAACGGTTCAACATTTTGCAGAAGTACTTGGCTAAGGCACCTCGGACTTCCTCATCTTCTCCAGTTCATCCCACAGCAACTGCACCTGCAACTGCACCCGCTGTCCCTCAGGATGAAGTTCCTTCGAAGTCCGATCAACGTGAAGATCCTGACCTCTGTCAAGCCCCTCAGTAGCCTACCTTTGTCATTTTATGATAAATAGGGGAGAAATAGTGTGTGTGTTTAGCTATGTTGCCTTTTTTTTTCTTCTAGCTGTAAAGACAATTGCGTCGGTTGTTTTTATTTTTTGTCAAGACTATATTTGAACAACAGTTTGGGCCGCATTTTGGCAACTGTTATGTGGTGTAATAGCTAGGTGGTTTCTTTTTCATCATGCCATCGACGTAGCCATTGTCCATCAGGACTACTGTCAGAAGTTCATTAAGAAAAAACGTCTGCTAGTCTCGCAATATCACACACATGGGCTAGGTCAGTATTATCTTATTTCTGCACAACTTTAATCCCGATGATTGATGAATAGGATTGATTCAAAAAATGCCAAAGGGGGAGATTGAAGAACCAATGTCTGTTCATTTGGTAATTGACTATTTTGTGAACTACAGTTGTAACTAGTTCCAGTCTATTTGTCTGTTCTAGTTACAGTCACAGTTGTGACTACAGTTGTGAAGGTGCAGAAACTTGCGATCAAAGAAGGTTAAGGATTTATTCGTATATTATTCTGGATTGATTTATTTCATATCTTATTTAACTTCTTTGGACTCGCACGAAAGTCTCCCAGTGGTTACGTATTGGCTGCATGCTTTGTGGAACCACCTCTCAACAACCACGGAATCATAGGAGACGACTAGGGTTGATATCAATGTTTTGATTTTCGCGATAATCGAGCGATTTATCGCTGAAAACCACTTCTCGGTAACTTATCTCCTCTAATCGTTATCTTTTTATACTTATCGCGATTTTTCGATTCGAAAAGCAAGTCACTTATCTCTCAAACTTATCAAGTGTATTTTCTCGAAAAGCAAGCTACTTTTCGGTCAAAAACGATAAGTCAACCCTGGTATAAATTTTTCTTTTTTTGTGGCAAAAGTTCCAACTTCTTTTAATTTTGAAATTTAAATGTATTTTTAGGGTTTTTTTTAGTAGATCTTTAGCGTTTTGATGTTTAAATGTTGTATATGTATGAATCATGTCAATTTTTCACATTTTTATTCTATATTTGTATTAGTTACTTAGAAGGCTATTAGGTTGAATGAAAGTTAAACTTTGAGTTTCATATTAGTTTAATTGTACATTTTACGTTTTGAATCAAATGTTGTTGAAATTGATTTTTTTTAAGTATATGACAGAATATAGATGAATCAAGATTGTTTGCGTGATTTTTATTGATTTTTTGCAGATTTGGGTTAAATTTAAGGGTTTATGCAAATTATTTCTAATTGCGACAAAAATATCAATTTTCCTACATATAGTGAATTTGAGATATATTTTAATTTTTTTGTGTAATTTCATTTTGTAACATTGTATATAATTAAGAAAATTTTAGTTTGACATAACTATTTTTGTAATTAATGTCTTTCTGAATTATGACCTTATTGCGGCAAAAGTACAAATTTTTGGAAATTAGTTAAGTTAAGCTAGTTAGTCTATTTTTTTTTTATGTAAAATCATTTTATAACATTGTTAATAACTTATAAAATGTGAGGTTGAAATAATTATTTATAATTTAATATTTTCCCGAATTGCAACCTTATTGCGGGAAAAGTAAATATTTTTTTTGAAATTGGTCAAATTGAGCTATTTCTTTGGTTTTTCATATGTAACTTCATTTTGTAACATTGTATATATTTCTGATACTGTGATTCTGACATAATTTGTTTTGTAATTTGACGTTTTTCAATTATTAAGGAAAATATACATATAGTATTTTATGTTATGAAAAATATTTTATGTATGAAAATATAAATATATATGAAAATATTTTATAAGTTTTCCATATTAATCCATCGATAAGTTCGATAAGTTTCGGTAACGGCAAACGATAAATTTTATAGGTTTTCCATCGATAAATCTATCGGCAAACGATTACTCCGTCGATAACGGCAAACGATTTATCGGCAAAAACGGCATTCAAATCCTTGGTTGATATAAATATGAAGAATGCGCCTCAGTTCATCTTCAACCCTTCCAGAGAATAACCTCGCGCTCAGTGTTCATCAAGGTTATCAGCTTACACAGTACAGTGATTTCATCATCGATCATTCCTACCTCGGGAGAGGCGTCGACTGCGTTATTAAGAACCATACTGAAGGAGTCATTCTAATGTCGACAACATAGCAAGGGGATCTTGCTGAGTCCGGTTCCAGAAGGGAAGTGACGGTCGTCACGTATCGGGACTCTATCACCAGTTTCAAGACCAAGCTGTTCTATCAGCTATAGCTTCAGGGGGAGTCCTTTACTTTCAGCTATTTTACTATCGTGTGTAATTGGTGCTTGTAAACAATATTGGTGATTAATCTGGGTGAGTGCCCCGCAGAAGTAGATAGGTATCGAACTGCGTTACCAAAACATCGCGTGTGTTCTTTATTGCTTTCACGTTGTGTTTGGTAATCGTAATCGTAACCGTAACCTACTTAACCGATAATCTGACTTCACAGTTTCTACGAATTTAAATATTATAATTAACAAAATACAACTAAGTCCTTATCAAACTAACATACAACATTAGATACGATTTAATAATGTTTTGTACATTCGTAGATTTTGACGAATGGGAAGTACAAGAGCCACATCCACCGAGTGGTGATAGGGAACAACAAAGTGAAGAGGATTTCTTTGTCCATACTTCACGGCCCGTCCTAGGACACCTTCGTGAAGCCGGCGCCGGAATTCGTCAACGACGCTCGTCCACCGACTTACTGTGGAGCCACTTACAAGCAGTCCTTGGAAGCCCGCGGAGGTGACGAGATCGATATTCATTCTTCTCTCGATCTACTTCGTATGTGATGATCAAGTCAACTCATCAGTCTTTAAACCGAGCAAATAAAGTCAACATAGTTGACTAGTTGTGCCCTAGGTATGATGATTGGGTTTGTTTATTTGTGTTCCGGTATGTCTTAGAATTACTTCAAATGTATATACATGCGTAAGTTATTGCAAAATGATCATCTTTTGTATAAAAAATCGAGCTTTTCTTCTTTATCTTTTCAGATAAAAAATGTTCGATTGACTTCTATTTTGTTGAACTTTGGACAAACTTTGTAAAGGTAGCTTTATTAAGGAGCTAAATTGAGTACCATTTACAGATATACTTCTGTATAAATAGGATTTTTTGCCGGTTAAAAAAATTAAAACGGGGTAATATGCCACAATCATCTTTTCTATAATTAATGAAAACTTCATACAAAATATTTCATCTTACTATATATGCGTCAGATCATTGTGATTGTGTTTAGTTATTGTGCTTTGTCGCTGCCTGAGATATTCTATTCTATGATTGGTAAGGGTTTTACTTGAGAGAAATAAGAACGACGATAAAGTGAAAAAATACTTTAAAAAAATTATAAAGTGTAGCTAATTTATCGGCATTTTTTATAAATAAAATCAAGGATATATTAATAAGTAAAAATATGAAATACAAGAATATTCTATACATAATATAAAATTACAGCTCATTTATAGGATTAGGAACAACGGAGTGGTTTTTAATCTATCTCATCTCAACTCAACTCAACTCAACTCAACTCAACTATCTCATTGAAAACCATATCACGCTAAACATGTAAAAGCCCATAGGCCTCGTCTATTGGGCCAAACCTGTATAAAAGCCCATGACCTGCCAAATATTGTATCTTTTACACTAAAAATGTCTATATACTCTATATCAAGGTACAAAATTTCGCGAAAATCGGTCGACATTTTGACCGATTTTTGTTTTTCGGAGGTATGCGGAACGAAAATTTTTTCGTTTTGCTGGATTTTTACCATTTTTCGCATTTTTCGCATGGGCAAGTGGATGGAATTTCGTTTTTCGTTTTTGTGTGTAAAATGTGCGAAAAATGGATGGAATTTCGCTAAAAGTTAAACTTTTGGTAGATTTCGGCAAAAATACCAATTAAACTTTCGGCAAAAATAATTACATTTTCGGTAAAAAAAAATTGGTAGATTTTGGCAAAAATACCAATTAATATTTGACTTAATATTATACACTTCAACTAATAAAGTGACATAACATTATACATTTCACCTACATATTTAAGTTACAAATGTGTTTTGTTGTATACAATTATGTCTTGTATTTATTAAATATGTAGTTTTGAACCTATATAATTATCTTACTTAAATACTCAAATATTTTTTTACAAAATATCCGTCGAAAACCCCATCGGCATGCGGTATGCCCATGCGGTATATGCGGCATGCGGCATGCCCTTTTTTTACCATTTGCCCATCGACATACCCATCGGCAAGCGATATATCCGTAAAATGAAAAATGCGAAACGACATCGATAAGCGGCATTTTAAACCTTGCTCTATACTACACAAAGTAGTCACATCACATGCATTATACAAAGTCAGCCGCTGATTAATTTTGCCCGGAGGTCGTTCTTTTTAATCAGGGCTCTAGAGTTAGACTATTTAAAATTTCAGGGTCTTTGAAGTAATTAAAATTAAATTTAATTTATATTTAATTAAATATACAACAATATATCTAATAAAATTGTGGCCCTTAAAATTTTGGGGCCCTAAGCGCCCGCCTTTCTATCCTATAGCCATGGCCGGCAGGAGCGGACCCAGGATTACATGTCGGGGGTGGCGAACTCTAAACAGAATTAATTATTCTAAATAATTTTTTCATAGCCCGCAAAAAAAATAAATATAAAAACACTCTAATTAAATAGTGATTTTTTAACAATTAAATATAACTTTTAATAATTATTTTTGTGAGTATTGATCAAATCAGGTCCCGTTAACTTTAAAATTTGTGAATAATTTTTTTTGACAATAAATACATTTTATTTTTAATTACACATATACCTCGATAGTTACATGAAGAAAAAAATAATATTTTAACTTTATAAGTATAACTATAATATTATTACGGGATGTATAAAGTATTAATAAAAAAATCCATTTATATTCATTAGATTAAATCAGTGAAAATATTAATAAAAACCATCATATATACAAAAAATAGGTGTAAACAAGTAGATAAAATTAATAAAAATAAAAAAGCTAAATTGGGGTAGTAGGTAGGTTCTGACTCTAATTATTTGCCAATGTGATTGTTTTTATTTAAAATGTTAATATAAAACTGTCATTGAAAAGTGAGAAAGCGAAATACAACGGGTAATGGGGGTGACAGGCAGCGGGGGTGACATTCTAAAGAGAGAGGTAAAGATTTAGGCTTCTTTTTTCTTTTTATATTTAAAATACCAATACATATATAGAATATTTTAGAAATGTGGGGGTGACATCAGCCACCCCTAATTACACGTGGGTCCGCCCCTGAGGGCCGGCCCTGTATATATGTATATAAAAAAATTGACACAAAGGACTTATCTGCCAATACAACATATGTATTTTTACCGCCAATTACTATCTCTATTTTTATAAATCAAATACTGATAAACCTAATGAAGGACGTATTCTTGGTCATCTCGTCAATTCGATCTTAGTTTTAGTAGAGATTAAAGTAGAGATGAGATCACCCAATTAACAGCCAGCCCTAGTAGAACTAGAAACTATGGTCTTTGTTTAGCTGAATTAATGACCATAATTAAATATTAATGATAATTTAAATTTCATGTGAAGCATCTGAGAAATCAACTTAACTTGCAGATACAGTGCATGTAAAATGCTCACTATGTTTTTATTTTTATTTTATCATCGATAAAAAAAAGGAGTAGAAAATGAGACCTTCATAAGTCAATAAAGTTTATCTACTAACAATACGTGTGTGTGTGGAACTGTGTATAGTAAGTACTACACCTTCTATATATATTATATATGTGTGTATATATAAACTCAACTTGCAAAAGGCTCACTAAATTTTCTTCCATTATTTTTGAAGTCGATGAAAAGAGACAAACTCGGACTATTATGGGTCAATAAAGTATATCTTTAATACGGGCATACACACATACATACATGTAATTATTATATGTCTACGTGCGTAAAAGCATTCTGCTATATATTCATTCATCCATAGAAAAGAAAATATAACCTCGTAGAAGTACGTACGTTAGATTGCACCATGGATGCTTACATGAATATTATTCCAAAACGACAAAACCTTCATTATCGTATTATTTTGCATCTTCAAACCTAGTAGAAAAATCAGTCTCAACAACGGTTTTCAACCATCATGAAAAATTGATGTTGATCGGTAGCTGAAGTTTTTACATGACTGTTTAATTAAAATGTCGTGTAAGATTCATTCACTACAGTTGAAAACCGTCGTCCGAGCTGCAGAAAAAGGATGCCACGGCGGAAACAATATGTAGCAGCGGGAAAATTTGATATTACACGCTGTTTTAAGCTAGCTAGCTGTAATTGTGTAAAATAAACCACCATGCATGACGACTTACCAATAATTCAGCCGCGGTGAATATTCGAGTTTACACGCCGGTTACAAAATCGATCGTGAAACAAGCTTTATACGATAGTTTTGCACAACCGTCTTGTATCTAAGATTTTTGGTAGTGCTCTAAGTTTTCATATTTTTTTTGTCCAATCAGTTAACAGTAGACCATATTCAAGTCAGAAAAACATGACAGGTAAAGCCATGAATTACAGCATATATATATAATATATTTATCTTTTGAAAATTACAATTTTATTATAATGTGTTTTAGCTCTGATATCCATTATCCATATGTATGTATATTAGTATATACATATATGCGCGCGCGTTAATATAAAGATCATGCTTATTTAACTAACAGGAGGGAATGTAATAACGAAGTCACCTTCCAATGAAGAACATAATTGTACCCTAAAGTCAATAAAATTGTTATTTTATTCTTTATATATAAGAATTTTGTTCCCGTGTAAGATATAAATGAGAGTAGAGTGCATTAAATAATCAACAAACTATGGTCTTAGTTTATCCTTAAAGAATGATCTTTCTTAGTTTAAAATTCAATGTGAAGCATCTACCCGACTCAACTTTCATGTTTAAGTAATATATTACCATGAATACGTGAAACATTGAAAGAATTACCAGAAATATTTTTATGAATTATGGATCGACAATCCATGGAACAACAAATATCAAAGCTTAAAATCACCATATAATTTATTATTCGGGAACAAAAACAACAAAGACAAAAATATAACTATATATACCAAAAATCATGGTATATCACATATATCGGGGATATAAACGTTGATATCAATAGCGATATTATTAAGGAAAAGTATCCTCATTGTAGTTTAGAGTTTATGAACATTTAAGTAAAAAAAGAAGATGACTTTTGGCAGAGAAAATATATATATATATAGTAAATGCAACTACTACAATAATCTTAGTTTATATCCTGAAAGAACGGAGGTTTGGCCAAGCATCATAAAGAAGATAATAAGCTACAATTTTAGTTCACATTGCCGGCCCGCTGATGAGTTTAGTTTCTTCCATCATTTCACGTGTGACATGTCAAAAATAAATAACTCAAACCTCATGGTCCGTAAAGTATAATGTGTATATATATATATATTGTTATACATACATACCAAGATAACCCTATATTATATCTCTTCTTTCTTCCTGACTTTCTCATTCAAAGAAATCATACTTAAGAAAAACTTTACTAATTAAGGTTTAGTTATTGATTAAAAATAAGCAAAGAAACACATTAATGGGTTCTTAGATTTTCAATATCTAATTATACAGAGCCCGCTAATTCAGTTAGTACGCATATATATTAAAATTTAAACAGCTCTCAAACTATATTCTAAGTTTCCACTACTAATTAACCTAGTACCAACTTTATTTTTGTCTTACTTGACTACGTCACTTCCCATTGGTTTGTTTCTGACATAGTATATACTATTAATAAATAGCCCACGACCATTCCATGAGTCTATAAATTAGCCATGAAGAACATGATCCATGCAGAGAAAATTCATACAAAACTGATCTCTCTCTCTCTCTCTCTCTCTCTCTCTCTCTCTCTCTCTCTCTCTCTCTCTCTCTCTCTCTCTCTCATATATTTGTTCAAATGGCCATAATGGCTAACCCTAACGATTGCAATTATCGATGCGATCGAATCCCCACAGTTGACTACGCCATGCTTTTCTGTGATGATGATATCCAACGTGGCAAAGCCCTCCATTACCTTACCCATGCTTGCCAAGACTATGGCTTCTTCTATGTACGTATATGCATGCATATGCATGCAATTGTTTTTTTGGCCCTTTTCATCTTATAGTTTAATTATGAGAGGAACTTTACTTATGTATGCTCCATATGCAGCTAGTAAATCACGGTATCCCCGATAGCGTTTTTGAGAGGGTGTTCAAGGGCATCTCAGATTTCTTTGATCCGGCGACTCTGGACGAGCGAAAGCAGTACGGTAAAAAGAATCCAACGGACAGGATTCGTTGGGGCCTGAAATCTTCTCATGCAGAGAACAGGGAGTATCTCAAGGTTACTGCTCATCCTCACCTCCACTGTCCCACCAAACCAGCTCATTTCAGGTATGTAAATCCATCTTTCAGTCACTCTCTGCTAGCATGTTATGTATAAATAATTAAATATATATATATATATATTATCTAAATGGTAAATCTATATGTATATCAGTAGAGGTACATAAATTGAATATAAACGTGACATGAGATTAAAAGACAAATTATAGACAAACAATACTACTGTCAGGTATATATAAGAAAAAGAAAAACAATCATAAATATAATTTCTGGCTGTTAATAAGGAAGTTATTAACATATTTATCGAAAAGAAAATATATTTAAAAAAATATAATTTCGTGAGAAGTTTGGAGTGACTTAAAAAAAATGTTCTTGGACTTTCACTTTCTGACCTAGATGGTGCAAAATTAAGGAGCCAATCAGTTAATATTGTAATAAAGTTACTAACGAGAGTATAGGAAGCCTATTATCAGCTAGGTTTGAAATTTATTTCAGTAAAAGCTACTTCAAGTTATAGTAATTAAGGATATTATACCTATCCGAAATTACAATCTAAAAACGGAAGCAAATAATGACGGTCGATCAAAGTGTATACTTGATGAATATAAATATATATATAGTATGTATTTATATTAATATTGATTTTGATAACCAGTGAGGCCATGGCGGAGTATTTCAAGGGAATGACACAAGTGGTTCACGGCATGAGCAAGGCGGTGTCAAAGACGCTGGGACAAGAAGAGGGCTTCATTGAGAAGGCGTTGAAGCTGAACCTAGGGTTTGATGTGTCGGCGATGAACCTTTACCGTGGGCGTGCCGGACCACACCGATCCAGGCTTCCTTGTGTCTCTCACTCAGGATGTCAACGGAGGACTTCAGATACATTCCGACAAAGGCGACTGGATCGATGCCAATATACCGCCAAATGCTATCTTCATCAACGTCGGCGACCATCTTGAAGTGCGTAACAAAATTACTCGATAATATTTTTAGTTGTCAAATAAACTATATTTGAAGTTTCTACGTGAAATTTGCACTTAAAAGTCTGATACATTTTGGTAACTTAACTAACATATGAAATTGTTAAAAGGAAACTTTGCTCTCATAATTCATAAGTTGCTTATTATATTACGCAAATCATTCCTAAATAAACTTAATTAAGCCAGAATTGGATTTCCCAAGTTGATTTTTGAAAACCGGGGTTGAAAAAAAAAAAGAAAAAAAAAACTGCTTTTAGATATCAAATTCGTATTATAAATCGCTACAAAATTTTAAAAGAGGCGAGGACGCCCAAATAAAAGCAAGAATACGAGCGGCTAGGGTGCCGAGTAAACCCGTACCGGCGAGAGTGCCGAGTTAAAGAAAGCGGCTAGGGTGCCGAGTAAACCCGTACCGACGAGAGTGCCGAGTAAATGATAGCGGCTAGGGTGCCGAGTAAACCCGTACCGGCGATAGTGCCGAGTAAATGATAGCGGCTAAGGTGCCGAGTAAACCCGCACCGGCGAGAGTGCCGAGTAAAGGAAAGCGGCTAGGGTGCTGAGTAAACCCGTACCGACGAGAGTGCCGAGTAAAGGAAAGCGGCTAGGGTGCCAAGTACACCCGTACTGGCGAGAGTGCCAAGTAAAGGAAGGTGGCTAGGGTGTCGAGTAAACCCGTACCGGCGAGAGTGCCGAGTAAAGGAAAGCGGCTAGGGTGCCGAGCAAACCCTTAAAAAAGGCGAGAGTGCCGATGGGTTCCCGGAAGCTGGTCGGCTCGAACCGATAAAGCCCGGCGATACTCACAAGCAAAAGGCAAGAGTGCCTAAGGGGTCTCGGAAACTAATCGCCTCGAACCCGATCAAGCCCGGCGATACTCACAATCAAAAGGGTGATAGTGCCCATGAAGAAGGCGAGAGTGCCTACGGTGGGAGTACCGAAAAGAAGGGCGAGAGTGCCCATGAAGAAGGCGAGAGCGCATACGGCGAGAGTGCCGAAAAAAGGGCGAGAGTGCCGGTGAAGAAGGGCGATAGTGCCCATGAAGAAGGCGAGAGTGCCCCCGAAGAAGGGCGAGAGTGCCCAAGAAGAAGGCGAGAGTGCCGAGAAGAAGGGCGAGAGCGCCCAAGAAGAAGGCGAGAGTGCCGAGAAGAAGGGCGAGACTGCCCAAGAAGAAGGCGAGAGCTATGTGATGCTCATATCTATGATCAAGCTACCTTCACTGTTGACTATCATGTTCCCAAAATAATAGTGTTGGGAACATCGGTAATATATTGTGCTCTTAAACGGTTAAATCAAAGAACAATCAAGTCAACAGTGAAGGTAGCTTGATCATAGATATAGGCATCACATAGCTCTCTTTAGAGTCAAGATGATTCCCTTAATTGTCAATGGTGAGAAGTGAGATTTACTAATGGCCAGCTTATGACTCGTAATCATAAGTGGGTTGCTCATAATATTATCGACAGAGTTAAGGATGAAAATGCAGTGAGAGGCAATACGGTAAAAATCGCCTGCTCATGTGTGGATCATCAAGTGAAAGATCAATAACCGGAATTTGATTGTATCAATGGACACCCTGCTGTTATAAGGGAACAATATGTACCGTATCACTAAAGAGTGCAGCCTTGGGTCTATAGAGGAATCACTTCGAGGTTTGACGAACATCTAGCAGTTCGTTGGAGATTAAGTGATACGGGTCCATGGTCCCTAGGATAGCTCCGTAACGGATGATACGTACGTGATTAAAATACATTCTGGATAATTTTTAATCATTTGGCTCGACTTATAAAACTGAAAAGTCTTTGGCGGACGTCAGATAGTTTTATCGTCAGCGTGGCAAAAGTACCGTATTTTGGTACACGGAATTAACTGATAAAAGGAAAGTTAGAATTTAGATTTTCTATCAGCACCATGTTGATGTAAATTTAAATTCTAAGCAACTTTGCTTTTTGAACCAAGTCATTCTGACTTACGGTTTGTGATTTATGGTTTTTCTAAGTTTGTGTTCGGTACGACAAGCTATGAAATTAAATCACATATCACGAATTTAAATGATGGTGTGGCACCATGACATTTTAATGTGTGATATTGAGATCAGGAATTATTAATATAATTTAATTATTTGGATTTAATTATTAATATCTTATTAATAATTAATTAATAATTAATGGATTTATATTAATAATAATATATATTTAATTATATATTATATGTGTATATCGTTTATTGAGCAGCAAGAAAAGTGCAACCACTTCACACGCATTTGACTTGGTTTGAACTTTTAAATATTTGCGGCATAAGTACCTAATATTTGGTATTTTAGCAAAAACCCTAAAATCAGTTTAATCCATTGGATCGGAAATGATTTAATATCAACCGTTGGATTAAGATAATTGATTTTTGACCTAACCCTAGTTCGAAAAATAGTAGCTTGGTAACCAAGCTTAGGGTTTTCGAATTTGACCTAATTAATTATATCCGTTGGATCGGTTTAAGATTTAATCTTTACCGTCGGATTGGAAATTAATTAATATATAATAATTAATAATTTTTCGAAATTATTATTATTATTATTATATATATATTTCGAAATTTAAATAAGTAGATAAGATTGGTTTTTTGATTTTATCAAGTCTTTCTTATTTAATTAAATCCCTAATTAATTATATCCATTGGATTTAGATGAGATTGAATCTAAACCTTTGGATTAAGATAATTAATTATATTTAATATATATAATTTCAAAATTTGGGAGGGAATTTCTCAAATTTGGTTACGGGCTAAGGCTATAAATAGGGAGCTCATTCTACACATTTTTCACACCTTTCCCCAGAGCAAAAACTCGAGCTCTCCCTCTCTCTTTAGGGTCTGCGAGTTTTCTGCTTCTGATGTCTCTTCTGGTTCGGCTTAGGAGATATTTTTCTCCGGTGGCTTAAAAAGAACCGCCAGTTAAATTTTGCGACGGAGTCCTGCCGGCGAAGCCCACGCTTCGGTACGAGGAATCCAGGAAAATATCCCGGAAGATCACGGGAGTTTCTCTCAGCATCGGCGGAGCCCTGCCAAAGTCAGAACGCGCAGCCGGAAGTCGTCAATGAGGTACGGCCTTATGCATTGGGTCAATAAATGCAAAATTCCTTTTATTGTATTTATTTATTTTCCATAGACATTAGATTTAATAATGTTGTTATGAAATTAATTGTGATGATTAAATTGTCAATTATTTATCCAGTCGCGTTATCCAAATTACTCGATGTCAGTACGTTGTTACAGTGTAACTTTTCCGACCTAAAATTATTTTTGAAGTTACCCGGACGGACTGATGAGAGCGGAATATTCGAGGTAATATGGACGGGACGTTAAAAGTATTATTAATGAATTTGCAATCGAGGCTATTTCGTTATTTTTAAAGGTAAATTGGCATATTAGTATATCCGATTTCCAATAAATGGCGTCGGAGCTATATCCAATTTCCAACAGGAAGAAGTTCACCGCTGCGAGGAGTTTATCGCAATAAACGAGCTCCTCGTTGCGAGATCCTTGTCAAAGAGAATATCATCACCAAGAAAAATGCTCCACCCAACGAAACCAGCTACAACTCAGCGAGATGCTTCATCAGCTTCCCAAATGGAGTCCACCGATCAACAGATTATAACGAGGTTCTCCGACAAAGCTTCTCGGGGTAATCGCGTCAACTAAAGCAGTCGACAGAGTCTGCAAAACATCCTTGACAATTCACCGGTACAATCATTTTTCATTTCACCAAGTGCTTACACTTGATAAAATGGAGGACTAACTGTTAAGTTCGGATTTCGTCAAATCCCTCCTTAACACCACTCATGTTGTTTTATCCCAAAACGACGTGAAATGGAGGCAAGGAGGTTCGTTGACTTTGGCCAACGAAGAAATACTTTATCGCATCTCGAGGAAGTACCCTCTAGGACGATGCTCGAGAAGGATGCCCGAGGGAGTACCCTCGAAGAAGGTGCTCGAGGAAGCCACTCATGTGGGCATAGATTAAAGAAAACGCCAGCAAGGAAGTTCTTCGAGGACGACGATTAGCAAGGAAGTTACTCGAGGAACTAAACCGGCGAGAAGGTTGACCGAAAGCCCGACGAAGATATACACCGAGAGTTAAGAAGAAGCGCAACAAGAATGTGTCAGAATGTTCGACCATCTACACTAAATGAGGACGAGGCATTGTCGGCGGTCCGAATGAATTCGTACGCACATTAGACGCCCAGAGGTGGTCCCAAAACATTATGTGTGCTTTCGGCAGAAGGTGGCAGAAAATATGACAGAGGAGGACCATACGAAGGATCACATAAAGATCAACAGTGAGATGAGCTAGGGCAAAAGACCACCCGAAGATCAACGGCTAAGGAGCTGGGGAAAACGCCTATAAATACTAAGAGAGCTCCATTGAGAAGGCGACACATGGAGGGGCCGGTACATTCGGCCAAGAGAAACCACATAGAAAGAAAGAAGGAAGAGAGAAGAAGAGAAACACTATCCACTTTGAACTACGTGATGACCTCATCCCGGCTTGACAGGTACGTAGGCAACCTCGCCATAGACGGCGGGGTGCGGCATCATATCTAAGAAAGTGTATTCACAAAGCTGTAATCCCCCTAGTTCATCAATAAAGAGAGTCTATAGACGTTTGCCATCGTTCTTCTTGTCGTTCTTAGCCATAAAGAGATTAAATCCGAACTCCTTTCTTTTAAACTCGAGGAGAGATCCTCGTGACTATGGTGGGTGATTTTACCCTCAACAGTAATCATGTAAAATGATTTTTTTTACAGAATTAAAAAAAATGCACCAAACAGATTTTCTATTTTTTTTTAGCTTTTTTCAAATAAAAATAAAAATCAGTAACAAAAAGAGTTATAAAGAAGTGAAAAATAAAAAATAACATTTTTTAGTTAATTCGCGTCTCTCGATTAATACTATTCTTAGCAATATATATAAACTAAAATCCATGGTTTGAGGAAGAGAAAAACAGAAGAGTCGAACTGAAACAAAGGAGCTTCCGATTCTTAAGCCACACACAACCATAGCTTCCAAGCACGGTAAGCTAAGCTCGGATTGATATCCGATCAATCTCCGATTCTGGGTTTTGCTCAAAATCGCTAACCTTGAAACCCTAAACCCTAAATAAATTATTTGATTTGAGTATATGCTAATCAAACAATAATTTATTACGATGAGTGGATTAAAATTGATTTTAAATTGTGTCAACTCAATCTTATGAGCATATCGAAAGGTATGTCATATTTCATAAATTATAATATTTAACATAATTAATTACTTATAAGTAATTTGAAAAAAAAAAAATGGGTTTTAACTTGTATATTTACTTCAGAAGTATATGTTATAAGGTCTGGTAATTATTATGGGTTAATGTGAGTGGTTCTACGAGTTACTGGATACCTTCTATGACGGTTTGAGATTTTGTTTAGTAACAAATTTTTTCCCGCATTTTGTACTTTAAACAGGATTTCTGCGAGGTTTGCAGTTTTGACATTTTTATATAATTATAAGACTTCGATGAGTATACTGCAAGGTTTTCTTTAACCTTTGTTTGTTGGTAGTTGTTGAAATGTATACAAACGTGTTAGATGATATTCCATTATAGAATTGTTTTAATTATTACTAATGCTTAGGTATGTTCTATTCTCATAACAATTAATTTTTAACGTGGTTTGTAGAATTTTAAAAATATTCATTGAACAATGGATTTTGTTAAATTTGTATTGATTCCAATAATGTTTCAATAATATTTCTTCATCTTTGTTAATTAGTAGACATTGTAACGTTATTTTTTATTTGAATTTGATTAAGAGTATATGTTGGTATTGATGAAATCTATCAAGAACATACTATAATTGATGTAACTCTTATTTAAGAAGAGTCACGATGTTACGAAGAATAATTGTAAACTAAGTTTGTAATTATGTGATAATAATTGTTATGATATACAAGAAACATAACAATATATTATTGTTGTTTTGAAGGATGAACCTTTTTCATTCATTATAAATACGTAATGTTTTGACGATACATAGGTGACTATTATTGAGTTAGTGAGTACAAAGGGTGTGTTTGGAAGCATTTTGAAAAATGATTTTGTGTTTTGGAAAAAGATGCTTATGGAATATTCTCTCCAAAATTTGATTGGTTTGGTTGTGTTTTTAACAAAATATTTTTAAAAAATCAATTTTCATTTTCTTTAGTTTACATATGAAAGTAAACACATTTATACGTGCTTTCATTTTTAAAAGCTAAAGATGAGCTGAATAAATCTTAATAAAATATTAAACGACCACATTTCAAATATAAATGCGTTTTTATTTTTTCTTTCATTGATATTTTTATAAATATAATATATATATATATATATATATATATATATTTAGCAATATCTATCTATAATATATATTACATATTATTTGTTTATAATTTGAAGCAACACCTATTTATAATATATATTACATATTATATGTTTATATTTTATAATTTGAATCATCGACTATCATATTCCGTTGGATTCATGATATCTTATATATATTTTATGTGGTATAGTTTTTATCTATTTATTTATATGTATGTCATTAGTTCAATTAATTATAATTATTTTTTTAAAATTAAATTAAAAAACAAAAAATAACAATCAAACACTATTTTTGTTTTTTGTTTTTCTAGAACAATGTTACAAATAATAACCAATCATATTTTCAAAACGTTTTAATAAAGCTGTTTTTCAAAATAAGAAATGCAAACACAAAATGGAAATACAAAACGCTTCTAAACGCTACCAAAATGATAGGTTTTTCCTTTTCTTACGATGATAGTTATTGTATTGATTATGTTCTACATATCTTTCACATATTATAGCTAGATGTTTTGAAAACATTAAAATTAATAAAGGGGTTCTTTTGAAGGTATGGTTCGGATTTTTTTGTTAAATCCCTTTTATATGGTTAACTTTAGGAGATAATTCTTGTAGATCAATATTAATATGATTATTATCTATCTTCTAGATGTACTAAGTTTTAGTTGATTTCTTTAGTGATCTTAAATTGATAAATTTTTAACTTTTGAACTTGATGTTATAGTTTGAACTCTGAATCTTGATACTGAATTGTTGACGTGAATACTTCATGATGATTTGTCAATATTGATTCGTTCATTAGTAACAATTAAATTATATTAGCTGCTTAGTTAATAAGTTAGTTGATTATTCATTAGTTAGTTTAGAATTTAGGATATAGTTGATTTCGTTTAGGATTTTATTGAATTAAATTGTGTTATTAATTTAATAGTCTTGAATATTAATGTTGATAAATGATTTTAAGTTAATTAATCATTTGTTAATTTGAGATTTAGTTAAATGTTAGGATTTATGACATAATTTAGAGTTTAAGATTTAGAATGTAATTTGTTTCACTATTTCGTGGTGTGTTTTTTCACAATTAATGTCTTAGATTGTTAATTTTCATAAAAGTTTTGGCTTTTGGTGGCTTTTGCGATTATTTATTTTTATTTTTATTTTTATTTTTATTTTTATTTTTATATTACGATCGTGGGTAGGACGGATGTTTTTTAAAGTTAGTATAAAGTTATTGACAATTGTTTTGTAAAACAAGTAAAGTGTTTTCTTAGCAATTTAAAAACCACAAACTGATTGTGTTGATTTGATTTTACGAGTATACTAATTGATATACTTGCATGTGTATCATATAATGATACTATTTTTGTATCTAAAGGATTTTTGTGGATTTCTAGTCTTTTAGGTTATTATAGACTATTGTATTTTTTTTAGGTTAGTAGCTTTATTTTCATTTTTATTAAATTGAAACATATTTTTCTAAAATTTAAACTCAAAGTAAGGATTTATAAAGATTTCGTAAATTAAATTAAATGTGTTATTATTGATTTGTTATTATTCAATGATAAAAAAAAATATTAAAAAAAGGGTGTCCAACTCCAACCGCAATATATTTTATTTCAAGTTAATTATTATAACATAACTATTTTTTTTTATCAATGCTCCCATGTAATTGTTTTTTTTTAATGTGTTCTTGTAGGATTTTTGGTTTTAGGATATTTATAGGCTTTTATAAGTTCTATGGGGATTTGGAGTCGCTATAGAGTTATAAACAAATCATAGTAAAATATTGAAGGATTTTTATGTAACAAGTTTATGGTTTTTACTTTTTATAACAGTTTAAAAATCATCAATCGATTGTGCCGATTCTATTATACAGGTGTACCAAAGCTAATGGATATAATCATCATGGCTGTGTTTGGTAGCTGACTTGGAAAGTGTTTTTGACTTTTCTCTCTCTAACATTAAAAGTAGAAAAGCTGAATAAGTGTTCGGTATATGTTTTACTTTATCTAACTTGGATTGTTCCTAAGATGTTTTTAGGTTTGCTTCATAAAATCTGAGATGGGCTTTTTAGTTGTTTTCTATTTTTTTAACTCAAATTTTATTTTCTTTCTTTTTACTTTATATCGATCTTCTCTGTGTTAATTTTCTCTCGACCTTCATTTTCCCTTACTCCGGCGACTCATTGTTGGCGACCCATCGTTTTTTGGCCGGAAAACCTTCTTCCGACGTCGTCGACCCACCGCCCCTTCATGGGAAAATCATTGACCCACCATTTTCGAATCATCAATCCATCGCCTATCGATGACTCCCATCCACCCTCGCCGACCAGCCATCCCCGTCGATTCTTCGTCTTCGTCCCTTCTTCGTCGACCCATTGCTCTCTGTCGACCCTTCAGGCCTTTATTTCAAGACCTTTTCTATCAACCATCACTCTTTCATTGTCGACTATTGTGGCGAAGAGAACCTTCGAATGAATGATAGGGATCAGACGGGATTTGTAAACGTGGATGAAGTTTTAAACCTTTCGAGGAGCCTTACTATAAAATCAGTCACAGACTATGGTGTAATCTTGGTGGGTCATGTTTATATCAATTAACATTAATGTCAACTTTATACGTAAACGTGTGATATGTTCGATAAAGGTTGATTTTTTTGTTTCCTCGTATGCTAATCAAGGTAATAAATTTATGAAGTTGATAACTAATAAGCTACTGCCACATCTTTAAAGTTTTTTATGCTAATTGTTCAATGAAAATTTTATATGTTTTATGTAATAAAAATAAAACTATCTAATTTGTATGATTATGTAGTACTTATGCTTTATATAATTAGATGTTTCTATAATTGATGTAATTATATTTATTCTAGTAATGTATTAAAAATATAATTTAAAAATAAAAAGTAAAAACAGAATCATGTACCAAACCGTTATTATGTTTTTTCAATATTTGAATAAAAAATACCAAAATGTGTACCAAACAGTTATTTAAAATCAACTGCAATGATATTTTATAATACAACTATAAAATTATGAGTTATGAAAACACAAAACAGTTTGAGTTGACTACCAAACACAGCCCATGTGTCTTATAAATTTTTCAAGACTTTTACAGTCTTCTTGGATTATTCGGTTTTGGTGGTTTTTTTTTTTTTTTTTTTTTTTGAGCTTTGTGACTTTTAATATTTAAGTAGGATCATTTTTTTGTGTAAAATTTATTCAAAAGTTGTGGATAAGCATTCGTAAACTTTTGTGGGCATTCAAAGTGTATTTACTCTTGGTCTATTTAATAGCTATTGAAATATGTAAATGCGTGTTGATATGGTAACATGATTATAATATTACTGGAATTACTATAAATATATTAAAACTGATGTTCGATTGTGTCAACCCAGTCTCACCGGCATATTGAAAGGTTAATAACTTATAAGTAATTCAACAGCAAAAATTATGGTTTTAACTAGTATTTTTACTTTAAAAGTATGTGTTATAGGGCATGCTAATTTTTATGGGTTAATGTGAATGGTCTATGAGTTTTTGCATACCTTCTATGAAGTTTGAGATTTTGTTTTAAGTACATACTAGTGGGTTTATAGGACTTTATAAGTATATTGTAAGTTTTTTAACATTTGTTTACTGGTAGTTGTTGAAATGTATACAATGTGTTAGATAATATTTTATCATAGAATTGTTTTAATTATTACTAATGCTTAAGTACATTTTGTTCTTAAAACAATTAATTTTTATCGTGGTTTGTAAATTTTAAACAAATATTCATAAAGAGAAACTGATTTTGTTAAATTTGTATTTATTCCAATAATGTTTCAACAATATTTCTATCCCATCGTTGTTAATCAGCAGACATTACAACGTTGTGTCTATTTGAATTCCATTGAGTATATGTTGGGTATTGATGAAATCTATCAAGAGCATGCTATAATTGATGTAATATCTTATTTAAGAATCGAGATGTTATGAAGAATAATGGTTACCTTAAGGTTTTTTATTATGTGGTAATAATTGCTATAATATACAACAAAAATAATAATATATTTTTTTTTTAAGGATGAACCATTTACGTAATAGTTAACTATTATTGAGTTTTTCTTTTTCTTATGATGATTGTTGTTTGTTGTTGGGTAAAATTGTAGTGTTAAGGAATAATTAATATGGATAAATTGTAATTATTTTGTTAGAAACATTATTGTATTGATTATGTTATACATATCTTTTACATATTATAGCTAGATGATAAACATAATCTACAATGCGTCATAAACATGTATGTTACCGATATTGGCAAAGATATGGCAAAAAAAAATGGAATAAAGTTAACGATATTTAACTTCTCTTAAAGCTCATTTAAACCCTTTCGCATATAGGAACATAAAAATACCTCGGTCCTTCAAGAAGAAATTACAAACGAAAATCCTATGCCCCAATGGCGTACATTTGATCAAATAAAAAAATCGACAAAACCTAGAGCTTTAAGAGAAGGGTCCATACATTCATTCCACATACACATCACTAAAAAATAAATAACGTGCACATATCTTTGCCAATATATATATATATATATATATATATATATATATATATATAATTACTCTTAACTTTATATTCACGACCAACTATCTTATTGATTATGAAAAATTTATTAGGCAATAACACAATTAATTGTACGTAATGAATTATAGCGACTTATAGTAAGTTTTTGTTTAGGGCATAGAATTGGATATGCTAATCGAAGTTGTTGTAGCAACTTCGAAAATTGCTACAACAACCGCTACATTAAAAATATTGATCAATAAATTCGATATATCATGCAAGGTTCGAATATAGTACCTCTTCTTAGTCTTGAAATCCTTGTTCAATCTTCAAACTCTTCAATTTCACTCTGAAACCGCAAGTAGTATAGTGTGAGATATATTTTGGACAAGAAGAATTCAAATTTAAGTCACTGTACGGTAATTGGTCGCTTCATTTTCTCACATATTTTAAGTCGTTAGAAGCATCATTGCTATCACTCAATATTGTACACGTAAGTTATGGTTAAATTTAAGAATTTTAAGTAGGAAATAGGAAAAAAAAAAGTGGGAGGAGTTTTAAGTAGTACGATCTTAATATTTTGTGTTTTTATGAAACTAAATAAAATATACAATACACAACTTCGAACTATGAATGATTTGGAGAGAAAAAAATGCAGTTTAAACCTATGTCGAGCTAAATTTTAAAAAATTATTGTAAACATGTCTTTTGCAAATTTTTTAAATCGATACCCTCCTTCGTAATAAACCAATTCTCTCTACCTCGCAAAAAAATATGCTTCCACATGGAACAAGGTTTCAAGAAAGGTTTTCGTATTGAAAGGAAATTTGTTCTCAAAACGATAGTAGTTAACTTACAGAATACATATGAAAAAGACATTTTTTAACAAGTAAATCTAGTTTATTTTTAAATAGGTTGAATCTGTTATATTGGATTATAGTAAAACTGTAGAGTAATCATAGAATCATATATAAAGAAATAAAAAGAACCAAGGAAATCTTATCTTTATGTTGACAGTTTAATGCGACGCCTTGGACTTGGTTGCGGCACTATCGAACCAAAACGCCATTGTCAATGTGACGGGATAACCAGAAAAGAAACACCTGAGGGAAAAAAATTTGAAAATCATGAATAACACACTATAATCAACAAGCTATGATCAATCCTATTACAAGCGAATCCGCAACGACAAAATAAAGAAAATAAATATTAATCATGTAATAAATTAAATATTAAAACTGTACTACGTAAAACAAAAGCAAGACAAAAAAAATAAAGTAATCGTAGAATTACAAAGAAAGACATAAAGCAAAGAACAAAGAAATCTTATCTTCTTTGGTCGTGATGGTTTGAGACTGCTCCGGTGAAAATGATGGCATGAGCAACGTCAATTTTTTGACATCAAACAAGAATTAAAGTCATTATCAGAAAAATCAAACAATAATTACAATTTATTATTTTCATCCGTTATTCCATAATAGACCACTGTAAAATCATCAACATTAATAACTATAAATAATTATTTTTTAATCCCCACAGTTTTGGAATTTCTCGTCTTTTAGTTTCACCATCCTACAGTTCAAATTACGCAACGCATAACATCGTTCGCGATCATACATGCGCATGTGGTTAGGTGCGGATAAGGTATATGTTTGCTGAACGTGTATGTGAATATGTAAATCTTTCGTGCATGATGGAAGAAAACCACAAGAGAGAAATTGGGTAACGTATGTGAACATAACCACGTTATGAAATCGGGAACTATACTTTCAGTGCTAATTTAGAAAAATATGAACTAGTTTAAGATAATACCTCCTGAATATGTATTATGTATAGTTTCGTACTTCTATACAAATTGCGATCGTGCCTCCTCATTGAACTTGAGATAAACAGACCACCTGAGTTGAAATATCAATTCCTTGAATAAGTAAATTTAAAATATGATCATAAAATCACAAAATATGATAGCAGTTTTACCTATGATTAGCAACTGCAACCCAATGCTTAGAAACTTCAGAGTCGACTGTGACGAGTGTTCGGAATACTGCCATCACATTGAGAGAAAAAAAATATCATAATAATCATGATAGAGTATACAAGATTGACGCTACGGCGAAGAAGGAAACCAAATGATGTAGAGTAACTAGTGATAAATATACGCAGGTGGTTTTAACGAATAAAAAGTGCAAGAGCAGTTTATAAACTCTATACCCAAAGCAATAAGGTAGTTATAGTAGGTTTTGATATTGCACATACTCTGTTTCAGGTTATTTAGTGGCCTTTTAACAAAGCATCCATGCTCCTGAACAAGAATTAAAAAAGGAATATTAAAGAATAGACTTGTATTTATTAATGTGATTCATCTTTAAAAAAGGTATGCTGGCTTCTACGACAAGGAAAGTTCAAGAAAAGTGAAATCAGAAACAAAACTCAAACCTAAATAAAAAAATCAAACCTAAATCCGGAAACCCTAACCTTGAATAAGTGGAGAAAGACGAAGCGATCGATCGGCGAATCTTTCCGTCGCGACGAAGAGCCGAATCTGATCTCAGAGCAATGAATTTCTCGACACATAATGAACATGTAGACCAAATGATTGAGCATTTAACCAGCACACCTGGAAAACGTGTATATTAAAATTGGAACTAAAAGATTAAACTAAATAATCTCCAATCTGAAATTAAATTAAATACTTTTTACTATACATGTCTTTCTCATGTGTGTATAAATCGACCACTACTATTTTGAAAATATTATCCCTTCATATTGAGCCCCATTCTCTCTGCCCCGCAAAAAAATATGTTTCCATATGGAACAGGGTTTCGAGAAAGGTTTTCGTATTGAAAGGAAATTTGTTCTCAATACGGTAGTAGTTAACTTAAAAAATACACACGAGAAAGACATTTTTTAAACAAGAATATCTAGTTTATTTTTAAATAGGTTGAAACTGTTATATTAGATTATAGTGAAACTGTAGAGTAATCATAGTATCATATGTAAAGAAATAAAAAGGAGCAAGGAAATCTTATCTTTATGTTGATGGAAAGATTCCAATCACTAATCGCATAGCAGAATATTTAGTGCGACGCCTTGGACTTGGTTGGGGCACTGTCGAACCAAAACACCGTTGTCAATGCGACAGATAGCCAGAAAAGAAGAACCTGAGGAAAGAAAGATTTGAAAATAATTAATCACACACTATAATAAACTAGCTATGATCAATCCTAACACAAGCGAATCCGTAATGAGAAAATCAAGAACACCAATGCGATAAAGCAGAAACCATATCAATTCTGTAATTCGGCTAAAGATCGGTTAAGCAAAATTGGGGAGGAATCGATACGAACATTGACACGAAAATTAGAAAGTGGTCAAACCTCAGGTGGTGCAAGGTGAAACGATCTTCAATCTCCAATATCACTGGGCCAGAAGACCCAATATTGAGAACTTGGATCAAATTCCGTGACCAGAAGCAGAGTTCATGGAAGAGATTGAGTGCATCAGAGATCATACTTGTTTTGAACAAAACCAAAATCCGTCGATGGCGAATTCCTAAACCTAACACAACACAAGAAAAATGAAATTTGAAACAAAGTTCAAGCCTAAATCCATAAATCAAACCTAAATCCGGAAATCCTAACCTTGAATCTGTGGAGAAGGACGTAGCGATCGATCGGTGAATCTCTCCGTCGCGACGAAGAGCCGAATCCGCGCTCGGAGCGATGAATTTCGCAAAACATAACGAACAAGTAGACCAAACGATCGAGCATTTATTAACCAGCACACCTAGAAAACTTGTATATTAAAACGGGAACTAAAAGATTAAACTAAATAATCTCCAATCTGATATTAAACTAAACACTTTTTACCATACATGTCTTTTTCATGTGTGTATAAATAAACCACTACAATTTTGAAAATTTTATCCCTTCGTATTGAGCCCCATTCTCTCCGCCCTGCAAAAAAATATGTTGCCATATGGAACAGGGTTTCGAGAAAGGTTTTCGTATTGAAAGGAAATTTGTTCTCAAAACGGTAGTAGTTAACTTAAAAAATACATACGAGAAAGACATTTTTTAACAAAAATATCTAGTATAGTTTTAAATATGTTGAAACAGTATATTAAATTATAGTGAAACTGTAGAGTAATCTTATCTTTATGTTGACGGTTTGATGTTACGCCTTGGACTTGGTTGCGGAGCTGTCGAACCAAAACGCCGTTGTCAATGTGACGGGATAACCAGAAAAGAAACATCTGAGGGAAAAGAATTGAAAAATAATGAATAACATACATTTTTTTTTTATGAAAAATCATACTTAATGCTCAAGACAAAAGAAAACTTGACCAAAACACTTGCTTAATGCTCGAACTTCAATTAATAGCTAGTTATGTGATTACAACTCCAATCGATCGAATATAATTACCTTATCTCCATTTTATTGAAATTCATGTGTGTGTGTATAAGGATCCAATGTTTTATGAAATGCTTAGGCGCCCTTAATCTTCCCTCGATCAACTTAACATCTAGTCCCCCAAGATGAAAGTGGAAACACTCCATAGGCTTACGTTTACTCACTCTCTCCACTAATTTAGGTAGGCTAAGACATGAGGATAAAAAGGCACTTTCCCGTTTAATCGACCTTTCCCCCGAAGTCTGATTGGGCTGCCCATTTATTTCTCTCTTTTTTATTTTTTTGAAATAATTAAACACAAAATAAGCGCTCTTTTTAAAGGGATAAAGGTTCGATAAATGTCTTTCAAATTCGGTACTTGACCGCCAACATGTGCGGGAAGACGGCCTAGTCCTCCTAAGACCAAGCAACGACAAAATCCCTTACCCGATTTGAGCCACTTACCTTGGGTTCAATTTTTATTTTTTTTTATTAAAAACAAAATAAGCGCTCTTTTTAAAGGGATAAATGTTCGATGAATGTCGTTCCAATTCGGTAATTGACCGTCAACATGTGTGGGAAGACGGCCTAGTCCTCCTAAGACCAAGCAACAACGAGATCCTTTACCCGATTTGAGCCACTTACCTTGGGTTCAATTGAGTTAATGTGGATATAGGATCACTAACCTCCTTCTGGGCCGATTATAATCATTCCCGAGGATTGAATTTGAACGTTCGATGAATTCAAGGAAGTGATGAGCGGAGTAGCTTCTGCCACCGCTACAAAAGATAGCTTTGACTCGGAAACCTACGAAATAAATTTATGGAGTTATGTTTGAAATATTCTTTCTAAAAATGAAATATAAGGAAACATCTATGGTCGGCTGCAACGTTCTTGGTTAATACGATCGGTAAATTCATCATCTATCGTATATTGGATCTCTGTAAAACTCAAAACTAGATAAACCAGAACAATGTAAATGTGATAGAAAAATTTAATGGTAACACTCACCGAAGATAATAGGTCTTTAATTTTAATAGGAGGATTCAAAACCATCTCGTGAAATCGCTGACCTGTAACCAACCCAACCGTGTAAAAACGACGGAAGCAAGAAACAAACAAATGATGAGAAATTTCGAGCTAAAAAATCTACATTGTTTGGCTGCAGCCAAAACAACCCGCTCCAGTCGGTCCACGCGATTCTCATATATCGAAGAAGAACGCTCCGTGAGAAGAGGAGTGACACTGCTAGGCTCCCGGCCACCGCCACGTCGTCCCCTGCCTCGACGGGGCGGCGGAGCTTGCGACATCGACGGCCGAAGCCGCCGCTACCACCTAAACACATCACAAGCAAAGTCAAATCAGAAACGAAACCCAAACATAATTCCAGAAACGAAACCCAAACCTAAATCCAAAAACAAAATCCAAACCTAAACCCAGAAACGAAATCCAAACCTAAATCCACAAACGAAACCCAAATCTAAATCCAAAAACGAAACCCTAACCTTGAATCCGTGGGGAGAGACGAAGGAAGCGATCGATCGGAGAATCTCTCCGTCACGGCGAAACCCTAACATTGTTTCTCGGAGCGAAGTATTTATGGAAGCGCGAAGCAGTAATAAACCAGCGATGCTTCGGCGCCAAGATATGCCCTCTAAAACGACAGCGTTTTGGGCCTGACTCTCCTAATGTATATCAAACGGTTATATTCTGAAAATGGCAACTAATTAGAGTCATTAATGCTCAAAGAATATTATTAAATTCATAATTATAATGCGAAAGCTGGCTGCTAAAATTATCTTTTTACTAGTGGAAAGGGTGGCGATAAAAAACCTTTTATATTTTTAATAGAAAAATATTATAATTTTTCATTGTGAATTAACATATAAATTATATTATTTTAGTAATATTTTACTTGCTTTTTATTAAAATGATCAAATCTATATTAAAAACTTTTAAAATAATGGATCAATGAAATATTTTTTGCAAAATATATATTTTTATTTTAACATTAAAGAGTTCATCTAAATATTAATAAGAAAATTGTTGAACGCCCATCCAACTGTATGATTACTTGTTTTTGGATATTTTTAGGCTCTTTAATTTGAAGGAAGTAAATCTATATCCAGTATTTAAAGAAGAGTTATAGATGTAGATAAAAGATTGAGATTTGTAATTTTTTTAAAATAAGTGAAGTATAAGGCGCTTTGCGCGGTGGCGAAGGAGTATAATTACATGTTTTGAGAAATATGCTAAAAATATTATTTAAATTGTAATAATATCAAGTTGTTTTTTGACATTCCAACTCTTAATTTAGTTGATATTTGCATCTGAACTCTGCTCTTTGTTCACGTTGTAATATTCGGCAACATCCAATGTGCATTGTAAAATTAAGGAAAGCTGAGACGAGCGTCAATCAGTTAGAGTTTCAGGGATTTCCTTAACATGTTACTACTTTGCCGCGTCTTCTGTGAGAATATTAAATCTAGGATTTTTGTTTTCGTTTAGGTTGGAAATGGTTAAAGAGTTGAATTTGGGGCATTATTTTGCGTTTCTTGATTTTTTTGGCATTTGCTTCTTCATTTTGCATCTTTTTATCCACAAAAATTGTTTCCTCGGGTTTTTATTTGCACATGTTTTTTATGCACATAAACCGAATTTTGGGCATTGTTATGAGTTTTGAGTGTTTATTGTTGTTATGAGTTTTGAGTGTTATTGATTTTTTTTTTGTTTTTTGTTTATCCTTTTTTCTTCTTCTTTCTATTTTTGTCTCTAAAAAAATTAAAATAAATAAATATATAACCAGTTTAGTTTTGTATTTATTATGTCGTTGGACAGTGGCACAAGCACACCGTTATCTTCAATCTTTAGCAACTTTGACATTTTTGTCTTTATATATCTGAGTTTTGTGTTATTTTGTATGGGTGGTTATAATTTTTGGTGTAATGAAGACCTAAAAATTGGTTGATTTTGTGGGTAACAATTACTTTTGGTTTACAAAGTGTTTATAACAAACCTATTTTATTTAAATAATATTTTTAGCATGTTCATCAAAATTTGTAATAGTACTCCTTTGCCACCGTGCAAAACGCCTTATACTTCACTTATTATAAAGAAATTACAAATCTCAATCTTCTATTAGAATTATAAACGATATTTTATCGCAGCCGCGCTTCAAAAAAAATTATTGAGTTTGTGAAAAATAATTTATCAGTATTTTTATCTAAATTTTACGAACACTTTTGTCATCGCATAAAGCGCCGCGCTTACGAAGTGTGAGGTGGAAAAAGAGTAAAACAAAAATGTATGATTAATGATTCTACATGTTTGCATGTCATTGATAGAAAGAAAAGAAAATTGTATTACTAAATGTCTCATTATCTATATGCATTAGTATACATTAAGATTTTGTTAATATTTCACTATATGTGATTATCTAATTAGAAAGAGATATCTTTTAAAATTTATTTTTTGAGTTGTTGAATTATGTCGTGAAATAGTTATTTTTACAATCAACACATGACGTACAAGTTATTACATAGCTAAAAAATGTGTGTTGTATTTGATGCAAGTAATTCATCTATAACGCACAATTTAAAGAATATTTTAGCATATTTATCAAAATATGTAATTATACTCCTTCGCAACCGTGCAGAGCGCCTTATACTTCACTTATTTTAAAAAAAATTACAAATCTCAATCTTTTATCTACATCCAACCATATCACATTTATCTCTTCCTTAAACATTGGATATAGATTTACTTCCTTTAAATTAAAGAGTAAAGGCCTAAAAATATCTAAAAGTAAGTAATCATACAGATGGATGGAAGTTCAATAATTTTCTTATTAATATTTAGATGAACTCTTTAATGTTAAAATAAAAATATATATTTTGCAAAAAATATTTCATTGATCCATTATTTTAAAAGTGTTTAATATAGATTTGATCATTTTAATAAAAAAAAGTAAAATAATACTAAAATAATGTAATTTGTAATGTTAATTCACAATAAAAAATAAAAATTTAAAAATCATCAATCGATTGTGCCGATTGTATTATACGGGTGTACCAAAGCTAATGGATATAATATCATGTGTCTTATAAATTATATTATTTTTGTCTTTGAAGTATTTTTCAGGATTTTTATGGTCTTTTAGGATTATTAGATTTTGGTGGAATTTTTTTTTTTTGTTGAGCTTTGTGACTTTTAGTTTTTAAGTACGATAATTTTTTGTGTATAAAATTTATTGTGGGTATTCAAAGTGTATTTACCCTTGATCAATTTAATAGCTATTGAAATATGTAAATGCGTGTTGATACGGTAACGTGATAATAAAATTACTGGAATTACTATAAATAGATTAAAATTGATGTTCGATAGTGTCAACCCGGCATATTGAAAGGTTAATAACTTATAAGTAATTCAACAACAACAAAAAAGGGTTTTAACTAGTATATTTTTTTTAGAAGTATGTGTTATAGGGCATGCTAATTTTTATGGGTTAATGTGAATGGTCTAAGATTATTTGGATACCTTCTATGAAGTTTGAGACTTTAATAGGACTTTGAGTATACTGGACTTTGATGAGTATACTGTAAGGTTTTTAACCTTTGTTTACTGGTAGTTGTTAAAATGTATACATTGTGTTGGATGAAATTTTATTACAGAATTGTTTTAATTATTATTAATGTTTAAGTACATTTTGTTCTTAAACAGTTAATTTTTAACGTGGTTTGTAAATTTTAAACAAATATTCATAAAGAGAAACTGATTTTGTTAAATTTGTATTTATTCCAATAATGTTTCAACAAAATTTCTATCCCATCGTTGTTAATTAGTAGACATTACAACGTTGTTTCTATTTGAATTTCATTAAAAGTATATGTTGGTATTGATGAAATCTATCAAGGGTATGCTATAATTGATGTAATATCTTATTTAAGAGTCGAGATGTTATGAAGAATAATGGTTACCTTAAGGTTTTTTATTATGTGGTAATAATTGTTATAATATACAACAAAAATAATAATATATATTTTTTTTAAGGATGAACCATTTACGTAATAGTTAACTATTATTGAGTTTTTCTTTTTCTTATGATGATTGTTGTTTGTTGTTGGGTAAAATTGTAGTGTTAAGGAATAATTAATATGGATAAATTGTAATTATTTTGTTAGAAACATTATTGTATTGATTATGTTATACATATCTTTTATATATTATAGCTAGATGATAAACATAATCTACAATGCGTCATAAACATGTATGTTACCAATATTGGCAAAGATATGGCAAAAATAAATGGAATAAAGTTCACGATATTTAACTTCTCTTAAAGCTCATTTCAACCCTTTCGCATATAGGAACATAAAAATACCTCGGTCCTTCAAGAAGAAATTACAAACGAAAATCCTATGCCCCAATGGCGTACATTTGATCAAATAAAAAAATCGACAAAACCTAGAGCTTTAAGAGAAGGGTCCATAAATTCATTCCACATACACATCACTAAGAAATAAATAACGCGCACATATCTTTGCCAATAAAAGAAAAATATTATTCTTAACTTTATACTCGCGACCAACTATCTTACTGATTATAAAAAATTTATTAGGCAATAACACAATTGATTGTACGTAATGAATTATAGCGATTTATCAGAAGTTTTTTTTAGGGGATAAAATTGGATATGCTAATCGCAGTTGTTGTAGCAACTTCAAAAATTGCTACAACAACCGCTACATTAAAAATAGTGATCAATAAATTCGATATATCATGCAAGGTTCGAATATAGTACCTCTTCTTAGTCTTGAAATCCTTGTTCAATCTGCAAACTCTTCAATTCCACTCTGAAACCGCAAGTAGTATAGTGTGAGATATATTTTGGACAAGAAGACTTCAAATTTAAGTCTTTGCACGGTAATAGGTCACTTCATTTTCTCACACATATTTTAAGCCATTAGAAGCATCATTGCTATCACTCAATACTGTACACTACACGTAGGGTATGGTTAAATTTAAGAATTTTAAGTAGGAAATAGGAAAAAAAAGTGGGAGGAGTTTTAAGTGGTACGATCTTAATATTTTGTGTTTAATTATGAAACTAAATAAAATATACAATACACAACTTCAAACTATGAATAATTTCGAGAGAAAAAAAATGCAGTTTCAACCTATTTCAAGCTAAATTTTTAAAAAAATTATTGTAATCGTGTCGTTTGCAATTTTTTAAAATCGAGACCCTCCTTCGTAATAAACCAATTATCTCTGCCGTGCAAAAAAATATGCTTCCACATGGAACAAGGTTCCAAGAAAGGTTTTCGTATTGAAAGGAAATTCGTTCTCAAAACGGTAGTAGTTAACTTACAGAATACATACGAAAAAGACATTTTTTAACAAGTATATCTAATTTATTTTTGAATAGGTTGAAACTGTTATATTGGATTAAAGTAAAACTGTAGAGTAATCATAGAATCATATATAAATAAATAAAAAGGACCAAGGAAATCTTATCTTTATGTTGACGGTTTAATGCAACGCCTTGGACTTGTTTGCGGCACTGTCGAACCAAAACACCGTTGTCAATGTGACGGGATAACCATAAAAGAGACACCTGAGGGAAAAAAAATTGAAAATCATGAATAACACGCTATGATCAATCCAATTACAAGCGACTCCGCAACGAAAAAATAAAGAAAATAAGTATTAATCATGTGATAAATTAAATATTAAAACTGTTCTACGTAAAACAAAAGCGAGACAAAAATAATATATAAAGTAATCGTAGAATTACAAATAAAGACATAAAGCAAAAGGACAAAGAAATCGTATTTTCTTTGGTCGTCATGGTTTGACACTGCTCCGGTGAAAATGATGGCATGAGCAACATCAATTTTTTGACATCAAACAAGAATTAAAGTCATTATCAGAAAAATCAAACAATAATTACAATTTATTATTTTCATCCGTTATTCCATAATAGACCACTGTAAAATCATCAACATTAATAACTATAAATAATTATTTTTTAATCCCCACAGTTTTGGAATTTCTCGTCTTTTAGTTTCACCATCCTACAGTTCAAATTACGCAACGCATAACATCGTTCGCGATCATACATGCGCATGTGGTTAGGTGCGGATAAGGTATATGTTTGCTGAACGTGTATGTGAATATGTAAATCTTTCGTGCATGATGGAAGAAAACCACAAGAGAGAAATTGGGTAACGTATGTGAACATAACCACGTTATGAAATCGGGAACTATACTTTCAGTGCTAATTTAGAAAAATATGAACTAGTTTAAGATAATACCTCCTGAATATGTATTATGTATAGTTTCGTACTTCTATACAAATTGCGATCGTGCCTCCTCATTGAACTTGAGATAAACAGACCACCTGAGTAGGAATATCAATTCTTTGAATAAGTAAATTTAAAATATATCATAAAATCACAAAATCACAAAATATAATAACATTTTTACCTATGATTAGCAATTGCAATCCAATGCTTAACAACTTCAGAGTCGACTATCACGATATTGTTCGGAATACTGCCATCACATTGAGAGAAAAAAAATCATAATAATCATGATAGAGTTTGCAAGACTGACGCCACGGCGAAGAAGGCAATCAAATGATGTAGAGTAAGCATTGATAAATATACGCATTGATAAATATACGCAGGTGGTTTTAAGGAATAAAAAGCGCACGAGCAGTTTATAAACTCTATACCCAAAGCAATAAGGTAGTTAGTAGCTTTTGAAATTGCAGATACTCTGTTTCAGGTTATTTATTGGCCTTTTAATAAGCATCCAAGCTCCTGAACAAGGATTAAAAAAGGAATCTTAATGTGATTCATGTTTAAAAAATGTATGCTGGCTTCTACGACAAGGAAAGTTCAAGAAAAGTGAAATAAAAAACAAAACTCAAACCTAAATCAAGAAATCAAACCTAAATCCGGAAACTCTAACCTTGAATCCGTGGAGAAAGACGAAGCGATCGATCGGCGAATCTTTCCGTCGCGACGAAGAGCCGAATCCAATCTCGGAGCGATGAATTTCTCGACACATAATGAACAAGTAGACCAAATGATTGAGCATTTAACCAGCACACCTGGAAAATGTGTATATTAAAATGGGAACTAAAAGATTAAACTAAATAATCTCCAATCTGAATTTAAATTTAATACTTTTTACAATACATGTCTTTATAATGTGTATAAATCGACCACTACTATTTTGAAAATATTATCCCTTCATATTGAGCCCCATTCTCTCTACCCCGGAAAAAAATATGTTTCCATATGGAACAGGGTTTCGAGAAAGGTTTTCGTATTGAAAGGAAATTTGTTCTCAATACGGTAGTAGTTAACTTACAAAATACACACGAGAAAGAGACATTTTTTTAACAAGAATATGTAGTTTATTTTTAAATAGGTTGAAACTGTTATATTGGATTATAGTGAAACTGTAGAGTAATCATAGTATCATATATAAAGAAATAAAAAGGAACAAGATAGTTACTTTTGAAATTGCACCATATTCTGTTTCAGGTTATTAAGTGGCCCTTAACCAAGCTATCATGCTCCTGAAAAAGGATCAAAAAAGGAATATTAAAGAATAGGCTTGTATTTAATAATGTGATTCATGTTTAAAAAAGGTATGCTTGCTTCTACGACAAGGAAAGTTCAAGAAAAGTGAAATCAGAAACAAAACACAAACCTAAATCCAGAAATCAAACCTAAAAACCTTGAATTCGTGGAGAAAGACGAAGCGATCGATCGGCGAATATCTTTGTCGTGACGAAGAGCCGAATCTTATCTCGGAGCGATGCCGGAATAATGAACAAGTAAACCAAATGATGGAGCATTTATTAACCAGCATACCTGGAAAACGTGTAATTAAAATGGGAACTAAAAGAATGAACTAAATAATCTCCAATTCGAAACTAAACTAAATACTTTTTACTATACATGTCTTTTTCATGTGTGTATAAATCAACTAGTACTATTTTGAAAATATTATCCCTTCATATTGAGCCCCATTCTCTCTGCCCTGCAAAAAATATGTTGCCATATGGAACAGGATTTCAAGAATGGTTTTCGTATTGAAAGGAAATTTGTGCTTTAAACGTTAGTAGTTAACTTACAAAATACACACGAGAAAGACATTTTTTTTAACAAGAATCAAGAATATCTAGTTTATTTTTAAATATGTTGAAACTGTATATTGGATTGTAGTGAAACTGTAGACTAATCATGTTATCATATATAAAGAAATAAAAAAAGAACAAGGAAATCTTATCTTTATGTTGACTGTTTATTGCGACGCTTGGAAAGATTCCAATCACTAATCGCTTAGCAGAATATTTAATGCGACGCCTTGGACTTGGTTGCGGCACTGTCGAACCAAAACGCCGTTGTCAATGGGACAGATAGCCAGAAAAGAAAAACCTGAGGAAAGAAAGACTTGAAAATCATTAATAACACACTATAATAAACTAGCTATGGTCAATCCTAACACAAGCGAATCCGCAACGAGAAAATCAAGAAGACCAATGCGATAAAGCAGAAACCATATCAATTCTGTAATTCGACTAAAGATTGGTTAGGCGAAATTGGGGAGGAATCGATAAGAACATTGACACAAAAATTAGAAAGTGGTCAAACCTCAGGTTGTGCAAGGTGAAACGATCTTCAATCTCCAATATCACTAGGCACGAAGATCCAAAATTGAGAACGTGGATCGAATTCCATGACCAGAAGCGAGTTCATGGAAGAGATTGAGTGCATCAAAGATCATACTTGTTTTGAACAAAACACAAATCCGTCGATGACAAATTCCTAAACCTAAACACAACACAACACAAGAAAAGTGAAATCAGAAACAAAACTCAAGCCTAAATCCAGATATAAACCTAAATCCGGAAATCCTAACCTTGAATCTGTGGAGATAGATGAAGCGATCGATCGGCGAATCTCTCCGTCGCGACGAAGAGCCGAATCCGTGCTCGGAGCGATGAATTTCTCAAAACATAACGAACAAGTTGACCAAATGATTGAGTATTTATTAACCAGCACACCTGGAAAACATGTATATTAAAACGGGAACTAAAAGATTAAACTAAATAATATCCAATTTGAGATTAAACTAAACACTTTTTATACATGTCTTTTTCATGTGTTTATAAATAAACCACTACAATTTTGAAAAATTTATCCCTTCGTATTGAGCCCCATTCTCTTCGCCCTGCAAAAAAATATGTTGCCATATGGAACAGGGTTTCGAGAAAGGTTTTCGTATTGAAAGGAAATTTGTTCTAAAAACGGTAGTAGTTAACTTACAAAATACATACGAGAAAGACATTTTTTTAACAAGAATATCTAGTATAGCTTTAAATATGTTGAAACTGTATATTAAATTATAGTGCAAATGTAGAGTAGTCTTATCTTTATGTTGATGGTTTAATGTTACGCCTTGGACTTGGTTGCGGAGCTGTCGAACCAAAACGCCATTGCCAATGTGACGGGATAACCAGAAAAGAAACACCTGAGGGAAAAAAACTTATTGTCAGAAGAAACCATAATTTATATCAAATGGCAAATATCAATTTTCTTACTTTGTCAACTATATCTTTGATGATTGTCAGAGGAAGTATGAAACATAAGTATTGAATCATTATTTGTCGAATATATCTTTGATGATCCAATCATTATTGAATCATGAAAACTTGTTTCTTAGATTATTATTGAAACGTGTATTTTACTATAACAACCCTTTATTAAAATCTATGAATCTAAAGATATTAATGTGACCACAATCTAGTTGCAGATAAAACGAAGAAGAAAAAGGAACAAAAATCTTGGCCATTCAGGTTAAATAAGCATTTTTTATTTTTCCATTAAAATCGACCTGGATGAATACAAGTTAAATGTGATGCTGAATATTTTTCCATTAAGAAAAGCAGGACATTAAAATCTATTGTAAATACGGAAAACATACGATTAGGGCGAACGAAGAGCGAGAAATTTCAGAGACCTACCTGTGAGGATCGAAGAGAGAGCGGGAAGTTCTTCACGGGCGAGCCGAGAGTGACGGCGAGCGGAGAGCGACGGCGAGATTGAAAGTGACGGACTGCAGCAAGTTGAGGGTTTAGGGTTTAAGAACTGCAGCGACGGCGTGGGAATATTGGGGATTAAAAAAAAAAAGGAAACTGATTCGCGACCGTGAGGGAATTTTTAAATATAATATTTAATAAAATAAAGGATAAAAGTGGCACAAGTACTTTTTTTTATCCTGGTATTATTATAATAAAATTGAATGAGTTATATCTCCTATTATTTTTACTATTTAACGAATGGAGTCAATAATTTATTAAATGCTTCAAATTAAATTGTAACTTTTATTGGAGTCAATAAGTATCAATATTAATGTTACTATTATCAATACTGGTAGTGATTTTCTATTAATACTAATGTTTCTATTATAATAAATCTTACAATAAAATATATCAAATTAAGTTACCAATAAGTTAAAAATTCTAATAAGTATAAAACATCAGATCATATTTTATAACACATATAGTCTAATTATTCTATTCATAATTAAAAAAAATCACTACCAAGTACCAACCAATAAGAAAATCACGTGCAGGAAAAAAATAAAATAAGAAACTGTGAGGGCTGAACTCGAAGTCTAGACGTGATTATGTAAAGAAGTGGAAAAATACTACTGTTGTCCATTGAACCATACTACATTTCTTCCTTATTATACAGTGTTTATTATATATACAAATATTTAGATTAATATTTTTTAATTAGAGATCAAAGACATATCAAGTCGAGCTGCACCGCTCGGTGGTGTCATTAGGCACCCCCAAACCTACTATTAGGCACCCCCAAATCTACTTGGGTCAGCCCCTTGCTACATTATTGGAGACTAATTTTAAGCATTAGATACTTATTTTTTTTTATTTTAATTATTTAAGACTGAATTTCAGTCTCTAATAAGTCATTCTGTTATAGTATACGTGACTAATGTGACGCGAATACTATCCAAGACAACTGAATCTGTCTCGGATGGACATAATCAGAGACTAAAAATTAGTCATTTTTTTTAATTTAACCAGGAATTTATCCGTGACAAAAAAAAATCACATTTGTGACTAATTAATAGTCTTGAGTAATATACACATAAAATCAATCTTGAGTATTATCAGAGACAACCAATTTACTCTCCGATGTTGACTATTACTTCAGCTCATTGGAATGATTGCCAAAAGAACTATTACGTCAAGGGAAGAGTCGTCGCGGACGAAGAAGATAGCCAGAGCTCAAGACTCCATACTCAAGTACATGGTCAAGATTATGGAGTTTTGCAAAGCTCGGGTACGTACTATATATCTATATTTCTATCATGCAAGATTTTTCTATCATTTAAGGGGGCCATAATAATCTTTTACAAATTATTGCTAAAGTTATTCTATTATTGTTTTACGGACTTAAGAGTAATTTTTAAAAGTGGTCCTGGATCTGGATTTTTAACCCTATCTAAAACCGGAATCCGAATATGATATTAATTCGGTTGCGGTTATTAAAAAAACTGGTTCAATTTAAACTGGATAAGGTTTTTTAATAAACTTGATCTGGTCCAGGCGCGGTTATAAAGCCGCATTTATGGGTTTTTTTTTTTACACCCCTGCCCGTTAAACTTTATAATTTTTGTTATGTTGCTCACTTGCTTGCCTTGAATTGAATTGTATATCTCAATGAGCTGAAGTAAATAGTCAACTCTCCGATGTTAACTATTACTTCCGCTCATTTATGGTGGGATATCAAAACAAATCCAAAACGATAAAGAATGCATTGTACAATTTACTTCAGCTCATTGGAACTATTGCCAAAAGAAATATTCTACAATAAAAAATCAAATTTTATCCATTGTCATGTGCATCACAAAATTTCAAAGCGATTTACTGAATCAAAATTTTTTACTACGCATTAATTGCAAGTCTGCAAGAGAAATCCTTGAAAAAAGATGTTCAAAATATTGCATCAAAATAAATTTTTGCAAGATGGCTAGCAATTTTATCTATATTTGATTTTGATATAGAATATATAAAGGGAATTACAAATTCAATTCCATACTTTCTGACCAGAGAGTTCTTACAAAACAAATCATAAATGACTACAAAATGAAAACAAAAAGATCGAGGAAAATCGAAACAAACCATTACTTCATGGGCGGATATGGTCGAAGCGTCAACAGAAGAAATTTCACCTGTTCAGTCCCCAGATTCTCAAAAATCCTTCAAGGCCGTCCAAAAATGGATTGAATCAATTTCGAAGTCACCAAATCTATTCTCTGGACTAGAACAGGCCTCCAATATCATTTCAGAAACCACAAATACAAAATCCTCATCAAATACCCCAATTTCCCTTCCCTCCAATATTCAACATGTCCCAGACACAAAAATTCTTGCTAAAAACACCAATTCCAACGAAATAGTAGTAAGAACAGATTAGACCAAAATTAGGAAAAAACCCTCTGACCTCATACAAAAAACAAGATTTCAAACCGTTATAACCATCGAAAACGGGTTTTTAGAGCCTGAGCCAAAAGATACGGTCGCCAACCTTTTCCCTCAAGGTTGGCATTTCAAACCCTGGGATCTCTCCAAACCACATGAATACTACATGTCAGTCCTCGAATGCACAGACTCAGCAAGATTCAAACACTTTTTCCGTTCGGATAAAAATATAACTCCAGATTATTCAACATGCAACATCCAGAAAATCCTCCACCCTCAACAATGGGGTCATCCTCTCACAAAACCAATATTATTCCCAGTCCAGTTTACCACAAAATTCAAACACGCCCCCACTTACAACTATTGGGATTACCAACAAGCGTGTTCAACACATTTTTCCTCCAAAACACTTACCAAACTCATTCCTGGCTTTTTTACTTCAATACTAGGAACCAATACACATTCTCAAAATGGTTCAAGCTATGGTGGAGTTACTTTGGTTCAATACCAGATATACTCCATCCTGAAGTCAAGGAAAGCTTTGACCATTTCAAAAAATTCTTTAACCCCAGTGACGAAGAAAAACAATTCAATCCTCTTTTGCTCTTCTCAATAAAATTTTGTCTTCCCTGGTCTTTGTCATGGAAGTACCGCCAATTCTTTGATGACAAAGGAGATGCAATACTATCACGGGTGTTCTTGGTCAAATGGTGGGATAACTATCAAGTCCTACAAATAATCAAAATACAGGCAGTCCAAACATGGTTAAAACAACACAGCAAAGAGAAAATATGTCCGTCGGAAACAACAACTTTTCTTGCAAGGAAGTCGCATGCACGTGCAATGTCAGCGGCAGCCAAGACAGAAGAAGAGTACTTTTCGATTATGCAACAAATCATGCAATCCAAGACTGGCTCATCAACCTCTGGCGACAATAAAAACGATGATGATGAAGATCATTTATTGGCAGATATGGAAAAAATCAATATGATGTAAAAAAAAAAGTGTTCTTATTTTTGAAGGGGCGGAATATGTACCTAACCCCAAATTATGATCATTTTAGCTTCTCAGCAACAATAATGTAAAGAGACTCTTCACCAACTGGCAGTCACTACCCAGCTCTGACAGAACAACTGGCAATCACCACTCATCAACAATAATGTAAAGGGACTCTTCACCAACTGGCAATCACCACTCAGCTCTGCAAAAAATACCAGCTGGCAGTCACTACTCAGCTCTGACAGAACAATAATGCCTCCCCGACCAATACTCCATCAAATACATTGTCCCTGACACTACTACACTAACAACAATACCTACATCACTATCCTACCCACTATCACTACACACCAAAATGCCCACCAACACTACACACCAAAATGCCCACTATCAAAGGCTCCACCATCATGGAGGCTCCATCTTCCTACACCCATTACCTCCACTACCTAAAGCACCCATCTCCCCCACCATCAAAGGCTCCATGGCTCAAACGTCGGAAGGAAAACATCTTGCTATAAATAGAGGCCCTTGTTCATGTTTAGGGACAGATTAAAATTTCAGTAGAATTTGTATCTCTCAATTTATATTCTCTATATTGCTTGTAGCATCTCTGTTGTTTCCAATATCATTGTAAGTCTTGTTTATATTCTCTATCTTGCTTGTAGCATCTCTGTTGTTTCCAATATCATTGTAAGTCTTGTTTCAATAAGTTCTTCAAATATATTTATGTTGTGATAAAAGTTCATTTTACTTATCAATATTATTGCATCCAGTTATTTTTAATTCGATGTTTTCCATGTTTTCCATTACATTCACGGAACACCGTTCACGCTAACCCATTGGCGCTAATCCATTACATTATAATGTGTATCGTGATTCCGTCTTAAATTTATTAATATGTTCCTCACCTGTGGCAGAAAAAAACCGCGCTCACAAACGAGCGATGAGGTTTGTTAATCCAAGATTAAAGTCACATAAATTATCTATCAATCTCTTTCGTCTCCTCATTTTGTCCAGCAGTGGCATAAATCTCCTGAAGAACAAAATTGTAGCCTCCATCTGGATCCAACTCTATCAGTTTCTTCGCAACTGGCTCCCCAGTACCCGCATTTCCGTAATGTCTGCACGCCGCAAGTAGCGATTCCCACAGAGCTTTGTTGCCCGCCATCGGCATGGCAGCGATCACACCGTAAGCCTCCTCCACCCGACCCGCCTTGCCAAGCATGTCGACCACACACCCGTAATGTTCAACGCTTGCCTGAATCCCATACTCTCTTTGCATACTCTTAAACAGGCTATACCCGTCGTCTACCAGCCCCGCCCGCGCGTAAGCCACCAAAAGCCCCAACAAACTAAATCCGTCGGGCGGAACTCCGTAGCCAATCATCGCACGAAATAACCCGAGAGAATCGCCGACATGGCAGTGAACAGCGCAGGCCATAATCATCGAGTTCCAAGTCACCGAGCTCCTCCGTCCCATGCTGTTGAACACTCGCCACGCGCCGCTCAAGCACCCGCACTTAGAGTACATTCCGATCAGCGCATTGCAGAGCGAAACCATCCATCCGAACCCCAAATCATCGACGTACCGATGAGCCGCTACACCCGTTTCCAGATCCCCCAAATTTGCGCAGGCCGAGACCATGCTCAGCATCGTCACCTCGTCAGGCGCCACGCCGGCGTCCATCATCGCCCAAAACAGCTCGAGAGCTTCCCTAGAGCAGCGCTCCCGCGCGTACCCCGAGATCAAAGCCGTCCAAGAAACCACGTCCCGCTCCGGCATTTCGTCGAACACTTTCCGCGCGTGGTCCAACTCGCCGGCCCTCGCATGCGCCAGAACCAGACCCGACCACGACACGACGTCCGTCTCCACCATCTCCGCGAAAACCCGCCTCGACTCGGCCGCGTCACCCGTCGCCGCGTACAGATGGATCACCGCGTTCCACACGAACATATGAGAGCCGAATCCGAGCTTCAACGCGGCCCCGTGGATCTCGCCTTCCCGCGGCGGGGACGGCGGCGAGTCCTTCCTGATCTTGGAGCGCGCTTTGAGCAGGAAAGTGAGGGTGAACTCGTCCGGGTCGACTCGGTGGAGCCTCATGCGGTTGTAGAGGAGAAAGGGCATGGAGTCCAAAGAGGTCTTGGAGTGGCCTCTGATGAGGGTGTTGTAGAAGAAGGCGCTTGGGTCGGGCATTTGGTCGAAGAGGCGGTGGGCGTAGCGCAGGTCGCCGGAGGGGGACACGGCGGCGAAGCGAAAGATCTTGCCGAGCACGACGGCGTGGCGGAGGACGCCGGCGGCGACGGCGAGCGCGTGGATGCGCTTGAGGTCTCGCATGGAGAGGCAGCTCTCGGCCATGGAGGCCAGAATGGCCGCGAGGCCGTGCCGTCCTCGCATGGCTCTGATAATTTTCTCTACTTATAAAATGTAATGTTTTATTTTCATCAAAGATTTAGCTTAATTTCATGACACTTGTAAATGCATGAGCCAGATCAATAATATCATATTATTAAATAAATACTGTAATTGAATAGAAAATTGGAGTATTTGGAGTTGTCTAAGAACAAAAGAGCTCGTCAGTTGAGTTTAGTTGAGTTATGTTACACGAACTTGTTGAAGGTTCATAGGTCACAAATAGATGAGGCTTGTTTTCTAGTCACTATAGGAGTTCATAAATCGTTCTTTTACTCTTACAAAAGTCAACTTCTTATTGAATTTATAACGTTATTGGCGGCAAAGTCCCTCAACGTTATTTATATATATTACAAAAAACTCTTTAACATGTATCTTCTTTTTTTGCAACAAAAATCATAGATGTAACACATTTATAAAGTGCCACGTTGACGTGCGTTCACTTTCTCATAATGGAGTTAAGTGCCTACTAAAATCTAGGTATATGTTATCTCATCGGAGTAAAACTTGAGTATATTTTTACCCTCTTGTTTTTAAAACTCCTAATATCGTCTTTTTCTTTCTTTGGCTCTTTGAAATTGATCAGGAAACTTGAAGATTTCAATCTTTGCACCAAAATATTCGTCGCCCAATCCATGGCGGAACCTCGAGCTCCAGTTCTCCTCCTTCACCTCTTCGGTCTTTATCCCTAGTTGCCTCCTATGGTGGCAACCGGATCCGAAACCTCTTCACACGTCTTAGAGTCCAACAAATATTCTTTGGGTACATTTTTCGCATTAATCTATATAAGGTTTACTTCGTTAAGAGAAAGTGGAAAGAGAAATTCAGGTCACAATAAAGCGAAAACTTTACATTTATCATTAAAAATAAACTCGAGTCTACGCGATAGAATACAATTTGAATACATTTTATCGTCATTAATAATTAAACAGCGTGACATAATGTTTGCGCAAAATTCAAATTTGAGAGTTTTTTCGTTCAAATTTACATTTGAGAATTTTATGCAAATTAGAGATATTTTGGATAAAATTAAGGAAGTTTAGCCGCTAATATTTCTAACAGAATTGGAATAATTTATTTTGCAAGTCTCCAAAGTTGGATAAAACAACGATCACTTTCCCGGGAAAGTTGCGTGACTTTCCGGCAATGGCGAGAAAGTAATCTCCTCTCTGATCGATCATGAGCTTCCTCAGAGACCTCGTCGACTCTCTCGGCTCAGCCCTGTCCACGGCCTACAGTTCCTCCACCGATTCCTCCACTCGCACAGGTCCTAGCTCGAGCTCACACGGCGGTTCTCCGGCCATGGACGCCGGAACCGGAGCTCCGGTCTCGAACGAGCGCGTCGCGTACAAGATCAAAGGCTTCTTCGATTTGGCAAAGGAGGAGATCGACAAGGCTGTTAGGGCTGAAGAATGGGGATTGGTCGACGACGCGATCGTCCACTACAGCAACGCTCAGCGGATTCTCGCGGAGGCCAGTTCGACTCCTTCCCCGTCTTTCATCACCGCCAGGTTGGGGAATTTCAGGATTTTGATCTCTTTTGGGATAGTTCTTCGTTTAATTCGATTGGAGAACTGATGAAAATTGTTGATTGAATCGAGAATCGTGATCGAAATCTTCGTATGTGCTCTCCATGATCGAGTCGGTCGTTTACTGGTATTTGAAATGCACTTTGTGAAGTTGACTACTTGAGTTATTCTATGGCACTGCACTAGAGAAGGTGCTGAATCAGTCTTTGCCTTTGGTTTGAGTCTTTGAATAGATTTTACGCTTCCATAAGCAAGTTAATCCAGGAATTTGATACTCTGTAATCTGTACTGTACTGGTCAATAGCTTTTCAGCGTTTAAGCTCGAAGAAGAGACTCCAAAACCTCGATTTCATATTTTCTATGCCATTTACGGAGAAGATTATTGTATATATACTCGTCATGGGCGATGCAAACGAAGCTGAAATACTTACGAATTCCCCAATACAGTTATATGAAACTAAAAGAAACTCCGGTTCAGCGCACGTAATTTGTGACTTCTGAGGAACCTGCCTCGTTATCATCTTGAGCTAGACAAAAGTTATTTACTTATTGGTATGTATAGCCGGATTGATGCTCTGGGTCTATCTCCGTCTCATTTGGGTCGAGATGATCCTGTCATTGGGCAATACCGAAAACTACTTAGCCAATGTGTATAAGAGTGTCTTAAATGCTTTGATCAATATTTTGTTTCCAAGCTTCGAATAGCTGCAGAACAGAAAAATTCATGCGGTTTCTAATGAGAAATGAGTAGTGATCTCTTGAATGTATACTCTAGAAATCTGTGATGAACAGGATATAAAAGCTTCAGGTTCTGACAGGTTAATAATTTAGAAATTGAATTGTGTTCATGGCAGTGAACAGAAAAAGGTGAAATCTTACCGTCAAAAGGTATCGAAATGGCAGGGTCAGGTGTCCGATAGATTGCAGACTTTAAACAGGAGAGCAGGTTTGTATTTCATACTGATTTCAATCCACACGCCGTTCGTGCCTAGTCTGATGTGGATTATTCATAGTGCTAATTAACATTTGTTTCTTAAACCCTTTGTATTTCAGGTGGTACACTCGTAATTAAGGTGCTGCTCCGTTCTAGTAAAGCATGATGTGTTTCTAGTAACTCATCTTACTATACTAATCTAATCATTATTATAATTTGGGTCTTTCTCCGATATTTTATAGCGCGATAATGCGAAGAACTTAGTATGGAGTTACGAACTAGATTTTTTGAATCTTGAAGCATTCAGTGGCTGGCTCCTATGTGACTGTATCTTAATTTATAATGTAATATGTGCAGAACAAATTGGTACCTGCCCAAAAAATCCCAGTTGCAACACCAAATACTAAGAAACGTATTACGTCTACCTCTTCTCATTTAAGCAGAAACGATACAGCTGCTAGGAGAAACACAAATAGCTCTGCAAGCACGCGTCCTGTCCAAGAGTCCGGGAATGACTATGAAGCAAAGTTAATTGAAATGATAAACTCCTCGATAGTGGATTCAAGTCCATCCGTGAAGTGGGAAGATGTTGGTAAGGCCAGCTAATATTTGTGGGCTTTATTATATTTATTATATTTTTGTGCATTGTTTTTCATGCGAACTCCTAGATTATTATTCATTTGGGCTTCTTTCTTCCAGCCGGTCTTGAGAAAGCTAAGCAAGCTCTCATGGAGATGGTCATTTTGCCAACTAAAAGAAGAGACTTGTTTACGGGGCTTCGAAGGCCAGCTAAAGGTCAAGAAATCATAGAAATTGTTCATTTTTGTAATCTAATTTTTATTTTTGACAAATAATCAAGAATGATCTGTATTTAAAAAGAGACAGTCCAATGATTATAATACTCTCTCAACTCAGTGAATAACAAAAATGACAACTACTTTAGAAGACTATTTACTATAAAAGAGCATGAAATGACAATTTATACCCAAAAACGAATTATTACACATGATAAACTATTTTCGAAAATCACTTATTGGTTTTGATCTGAGTAGGTCTGCTTCTCTTCGGTCCACCTGGAAATGGGAAAACCATGCTAGCCAAAGCAGTTGCTTCCGAATCGGAGGCAACGTTTTTTAACGTTTCTGCATCTTCCTTAACATCAAAATGGGTTTGTCTCTATCTCGAGTGCTGTTTGAAGCTTTCTCTTTCCGGTGATGATCATCATGAAAACTCGACTGAATTTGTTTAACTGTAATAGGTGGGAGAGGCTGAAAAACTGGTTCGAACTCTCTTTATGGTTGCCAAATCCCGACAACCTTCTGTTATTTTCATGGATGAGGTAAGCTTATGCTTTCCAACCTCTAATTGTTGGTTCAATTTCTCTCAGTTTCATGCTCTAGCTAGCGTACCAAAAATACAATTCTTTTTTATGAGAGTCTGAAAAATGACAGCTCGGGAACAAAATTTTACAGCGGAAATCGGTTAGTACATGGAAAATCGGCTCACTAGAAAATGAATTACGAGAATATTTGGCTCTTTGGTTTTACACAGGAATCGGTTATAGGGGTGTAAATGTCATTTATTAAGATTTTTACTTTTGGACATGTTCATTTCTAATTTGTCAGTTAAACACACTATCTTTCACATTAATTTTAAGATAGAAAACATTATTGAGAATTATTTTCTTTTTTTCTTCACTAAAGTTTTTTCTTATGACTATTTTTTGCACACGGGGTTTAAACAATGGTTTCCATAATGGAAAAACCTGTTACGGATATCCTGCCTAAGAATATATTCAAAACCTGAACCGGGACATCGGTTTCACCCATCACAGACAGCTATTTATGTTGGCTTCTTAGATAGGATTTGTCATCATAGTTTTGAAATCAAGTTTTCGTTTACAGATTGATAGCATCATGTCAACAAGGCAGACCAATGAGAGTGATGCCAGCAGAAAATTAAAGTCAGAGTTTCTAATACAGTTTGATGGGGTCACTTCTAATAATGACGATCTTGTTATTGTTATCGGTAAGCTTTATCTTTTCAATACGCTTTTTACTGATAAATTGATATGATCTGGCCCAATAATCAAACCGAAACAAGAACTCTTTATTGATAAACGATACCCCGGTCTCTGATTCGAGAGGGAAATTCAATGATGTTCAAGAAGAATTTCCCACTAAGCAAACATGAAGGTTTAACATTGACACCTATTTTTTATTGTAAGATGCCCCTAATGCCCTTTAATGACATAAGACTAACAAACATAGATAATTAACAATTATTTCATATTTTGCGGGTCTAACATAGAAGTAGCACAAGCAAACTTAAATCTTTGCCAACTAAATGTTCTGTATGAACTTTGGATATCATATGAGATATTTGAGCTCCAAATTTTATTATTTATTTTTTAAATGTTCTCTATGAACTTTAACCCTAGATTATTTCAACATGTAGAAATTCGATTTCCAGTAAAATATAAAATTAGAGCCAATATTAAGTTTTTTTAACCCTTATATATGTCAAACATAAAGGTGCTACGAACAAGCCGCAAGAACTGGATGATGCTGTTCTTAGGAGATTGGTATGTATTATTTTTTTCAGTTAGCGATCTTATTATTTCTATGAACTAACATTTACTTACAATTTAAACATTATAAAGAACATTGTCAAAATTTTCGGAGCCTGTAAATTATGCTCTTGATCTTTGGCTGTCGTTTAGCTATAAACCGATATATTTAGACAATTTTTTTAAATAATTTTTATGAACATATACAGTGTTTTACGTGTAATTATGATACAGGTGAAGCGAATATATGTCCCTTTACCAGATCAAGCACTGAGGAGGCTTCTTCTGAAACACAAGCTCAAGGGTCAATCGTTCTCGTTACCAAGTAAGAACACTGCCTGGTTTGGTAAAATGAGAAATATTATCTATTATCGTAACTTCCATCGGTTTCTTCTTTTATCGACTTTCACATGAAAAGTCTCGTTTATCAATCTTCGATTTTCACAGGTGGAGATTTAGAAAGGCTCGCAAGGAATACAGAAGGTAAAACTAATTTTCTGTACAAGCTCCTAAATGGGTTTACAGTTAGCAGTGTGGCGTACGGGGATTCGATTTCTTATATTACACAATTGCTACCGAGTCACCTATCATCTTCCAAACAAGTATTCACTGTTTGTAGTTTTCGCTATCCAGTGAAACTCACTAATATTCATCGGATTTTTTTTATTTTTTTATTTTGTCAATGTAGTAATCTTTTTATCAATATACTATAGAGTTGACAAATTCAAGATTGGGGAATATCATTTTCAATGTTATTTATTAAAAGATAAAGGATCTACTAAATTTTCAACAACTAATAAGGGGTAATACTGCCACAAATAAAAACTCGGCTAATTTTCAATATACAGGGGTAATACAAGAATTATTGCATGTTAAATTTCACTTGAAAAGTTTGGACGGTCTGAGTTAATGTAAATGAAAGCTTATTTTGCAGGATATTCAGGAAGTGATCTCCAAGCGTTGTGTGAAGAAGCTGCAATGATGCCCATCAGAGAATTAGGCGAAAACATTCTCACCGTCAAAGCCAATCAGGTAAGCTTCAAAAACGGTTTCAGTTCTTTACACCAATGGCCGTTTTATGTCGAATTCAAATCTTGCCGTCAAAATGCTTCAGTAGCTAACAAGAAATAATATATACAAAACGCATGCTTAAAACAGTGTCATTTTTTCTCTCTTTTTTTTTTGTTTTATAAATATAATTTTACGTCAAAAGACTGAAAATGATATTGTCGAGCAGGTAAGAGCACTGCAGTACGATGATTTTCGGAAGGCGATGGCCGTGATAAGGCCGAGCTTGAACAAAAGCAAGTGGGAAGAGCTTCAAAAGTGGAACGAGGAATTTGGCTCTAATTGAGTTCTTCTGCAAATAATGTTCTCAAATTGCACAAAATCATGACCTTAATGTTCATATCTTAGATATTTATTCTTTTCAAATTAAATGTATTCAGGTGTCTATACGAAAAGCCCTCTTAGTGTATATTTAGTTTATACTGAAGTGGCTAAATTATTATTCGATAAATTAATAACTTCAGTAATATAATAAAAATCTTTCATCTTAACCGCATTAATCTATAGAAGTTCTCGGGTGTATTTTTGTATGGTTGTCTATACTTGGCTGTTGACTTAGTATTGAAATTCTCGTCGTATTACATAATCTTTATGGAGTCACTAAAAAAACGCTGTTGGGGGAGTCTCGATGGCCACGAGAATGGCCACATATCTCCGATTCTATGGCGATCTTACCTGACCTTGTCGGATATTCTGTTCGGGACGGTGGAGAGGCCAAAGGTGCCGGGCCATTGTACGGTGCCCTCAGGCAATAGTTTCATTTGCCCACTTGGTACATATAGATTAAACTTTAAAAGCAGAGTCTATTCCTGTTGGTTAGTATTGTGTTTTAAGAAATGAAACCACGCTGGAGTTTAAAAAGAGTGCAAATGTCACATAACATGTGTATATATGTAATATAAGCCACTATCGTATCAAGATATTTTTAAGAACATAAATTGTTAATGAATTTTTCCATTTTTAATCTTAAAAAAAGGGCTCTTTGGATAAATAGTCAGTGTGTTTAGCAAAATAGTCAAACTTTGGTTAATTTTGTAAACTAGTCAATTAATCATTTAAATAAAATTCCAATTACATTATTACCCTCATGTTTTAATAAAATTTAAAAATTCATTTATTTTCATTAATTGAAAATATTGCTATTAATTGAAATAGCTATTAATAGGGTAACAACCAAAACCAAATCCTTTTTTTTATATAATTCAAATTTTAAATTCAAAACATTTATATAATTTTCGGATTTATTTTTTCAAAAAATATCAACAAATTAAAGACGCGAATTAACGTAAATCAACAACGAATTAACGTAAATCAACACTTTAATACACAAATAAACACAAAATTAACACGAATAAACACTTTGATACGCGAATAAACACTTTATTCTTATAAAATTTTAAATACAAAATAAACGTGAAATAACGAGGGCGACTTCAGGCGCAGCGACGCCGACCATTGACGAAACCTTCGCTGCCGCGCCGGCGCAGTTGCCGACCTCGCTCATCCCGGCGGCTCGTACTCACTGGCATTCACCGACTCCGGTGCCATGTAAAGAGGAGTGCCTCTCATCTCACTCCTGCCCACCATCTCCTCCTTTTCCTTCGCCGCCCCGAAGTCGGCGATCTTCGCCACCCCGCAGTTGCATATCAAGATGTTGTCAAGCTTAATATCGCAGTGCACGAATCCCTTGGCATGGATCGCCGAAAGCCCTTCTAGAATGGCTCTCGTGTGCCTCCGTACGTCCGACTTGGCCAGCCCCAAGCTGTGACAGCGCTTGATCTCGTCGGTGAGAGTGCCCCGGAAGCGAACTCCAAAAGGATGTTGTAGAAGCTTTTTCCGTTCTCTATGGTAGTGCAGTGTCCGAAGTAGCGAACAATCTGCGAGCAAGATCCAAGTGCGTCGAGGACCCGCTTCTCTTTCCGCATCGAATCTGAAAGCGAGGCTACGCAGGTCTTGACGGTCGTCGTCTGCGGAAGGTGGGTGTCCGGTCCCTGCTCGACGACGGTGGCTTTGCTGAACGACAACGCCTTCGCCGGCGAGTTTCCGGCCAAGAGAGAGAGAGAGAGAGAGAAATGAAGCTGTATTATTTGCCAAATATTTGATTATTAAAGCACGAATTAATATCCTAAATAATAGGGAAAGAGGTTACAATAAAGATTTGGTCTCACTCACATTCAAACGTGCTGATTTAGATGATTTTTTTTTAATTAAATTAAAAAGTAATCAGTTACCATGATTTGTGCTGATAAGGTTAATTACCATATTAATTAATTACGAATTTAATAATCTAAATTGATTAATCAAAGGGTATTTTAGGATTAAAAATTGAATTTAATATGCTACAAAATTAATCAAAGTTTGGCTATTTTGCTAAACATATGTTTCATATTGGCTATTTAGTGCAATTTCTCTTAAAAAAAATTCAAGCCGTTTAATTTCTACTTTTTCAACTCAACATCTAATTTAAGTCCAAACAATCTAATTTTTCACTTCTCTAATTCAACAATTAATTCGTCTAAATAAATTTGCGTGTGACACGTGGCGCAGTAACAGATTGCCACATGACCGACAATAATTTTTGTTAGTCAATTTTGACGGCGGGTTCTGATCAACATTATAGAATACAGATTGAGAACTTTGACCACGAAAAAGAAAAAAATATTTTAGCCGGAAAAACCATAGACATGAAGTATTTAAGTCGGAATTTACACTACAATTTTTTGTTGCGCTTTCGTCTAATGAACAACATTCAAAAGACTCTTTTACCCCTGCTATTTTGCACATGCGTTGACTCGAGCTCCGAATCTTCCCGCCGGATTTTCATTAGACGAAAGAGATTATAAAGGGTATTATAAGCTTAATAGCCTTCATAATTAAGTCCGACATTCCCGCCGGATTTCCAAATTCGAAAAACCCCAACAACAGTCTCTCTCGCCATGAATGAATGCACCTTCTCCATTTCTCCAGCGACGCCGAAGAAGAATGAAGACTCCAACAGTTGACGACATCGTCGACCTCGAAACCGAATCCCCACTTCATTCCACGCCGGGAAGCTCCAAACGCTCGGCCATCGACCTCGACGACGACGACTTCGAAACCGGAGAATCCTCCACCTCCAAATCCAATGACAGAATCCTCTGCGAGTTCTGTGCCGCTGAGAAGACGAGCGGCGAGTGGTTCCCGTTCCACGGCTGCAGCCACAGGTACTGCAAGGACTGTGCGGCGTCCTACGTGGCGTCGAAGCTGCAGAAAAACGTGACCGCCGTCATCCCCTGCCCGGCCCCCAGCTGCGGAAGCGGGAAGCTGTCGCCGGATAATTTCCGGGGGATTCTGCCGGCGGATGTGTTCGAGCGGTGGACGCTGGCGAACGACGGCGGGGAGGAGCCGGTGAGGGAGACGAGGTGCCACCGGATGCTGTGCGCGCGGTGCGGGGAGAAGTGGCAAGCGGGGATCGGGCGCGAGGAGGGGGAGACGGAGGATCTGATGGTGACGTGCCCATATTGCAGCAGCTTCAACATTGAGAGGATCGGCGGTTGCTCGTCCATCAAATGCAGGTGACTCTCTCTCTCTCTCTCTCTCTCTTGTATAATCTGTAAGAAATAAACCTGTAAATGCATAAGTGAAACGAGAATCGTGATCGAAATCGTCGTTTTTTCTCTCCTTAATCGAGCCGATGGCGTGCTGGTATTTGAAAAGCAGTTTGTGAAGTAGATTACTCAAGTTATTCTGTGGCAGAGCACTAGAGAAGGAGCAGAATCAGTCTTTGCCTTTGGTTGAGTCTTTTGAGTAGATTTTGAGATTCCATAAGCAAGTTAATCCAGGGATGCGATACTTGAACTGTACCTGATAATCGCTTTCCGACGTTTAAGCTCGAAGATGAGACTTTAAACTTCGATTTTCATTTTTTCATACCATTTACGGAGAAGATTATTGTGTTTATACTCGTCGTGGGCAATGCAAAAGAAGTTGAAAGACTTACAAACTCCCCTAATACAGTTAAAAGAAACTACAGAAAATTTAGCGCATGTAATTTGCGAGGTGCTGAGGAACCTTCCTCGTTATCTTCATCAGCTTGGCACGAGCTCTGTGCATGTGGTGGTCCGTAGAGCCGAGTTGATGCTCTGGGTTTATCTCCGTCGCCTTTGGGTCGAGATGATCTCGTGCCTCGCGTTTTGGGAAACTACTGGGCCAGGCTGTATCAGAGTACCTTAAATAATTTGACCAATAAATTGATCTAGCAAGCTTCGGGCTAAATTTGTGTGTGTGTGTGTGTTTAATATTGAAAATGTAGTTTGTAATTGATTTCATATGTTCTATTAGATTAACTAGATTATGATAAGAGTAGAATAAGATCTTGTTTGTTGACTGAAACAAAAGGTTAATAAATTATAAAATTGAATTTAATTCATGGCAGTGAACAGAAAAGGTGAAATCTCACCGTCAAAAGGTATCGAACCGGCAGGGTCAGGTCTCCGATATATTGCAGACTTTAAACTGGGGATTGGGTATGTATTTCCTACTATTTCAATTCACGCGCCATTCTTGCCTGGTCTGATCCAAAAGTTTGGACGATCGGACCGGAGTTAATGTATACGAGAGCTTATTTTGCAGGATCTTCAAGCGCTGTGTGAAGAAGCTGCAAATTAGAGAATTAGGCGAAAACATTCTCACCGTCGAAGCCCATCAGGTAAGCTTCAATAAACGGTTCCAGTTCTTTACGCAGATCGTCATTGGCCAACCCGTCAAAATGTTCCTTGTGTGGTCGAATGCTTCAGAAACAATAAATAATTTACAAAACGCTTGCTTAGAATTTTGAAAGTTCCGTTTTTACTTGCACAAAAACTGAAGGGCCCAAACTGTTTTTTTTTTCATCTTAAAAACAATGTGACATTTTCTCTCTTTTTTTTTTAAATATAATTTTACGTCGAAAATGATGTCGTTGAGCAGGTAAGACCGCTGCTGTACGATGATTTTCGGAAGTCGATGGCCGTGATAAGGGCGAGCTTGAACAAAAGCAATTGGGAAGAGCTTCTAAAGTATAACCAGGAATTTGGCTCTAACTGAGTTTTTTTTGCAAAGAATGATATAGCTTAAGTTGCACAAAATCATGACCCGAATGTTCATATCATTGATATTGATTCTTATTAAATTAAATCTTAGTTTAGTGTGCATATTAAGTTTACACTGAAGATTCTAGACTTTCTGATTATTGTTACATACTCCATGATGCCAAAATTACGGCGGATATATCCTCAATACCTAATCAATGAGAGGTTAATTTGATTAAATAATATTTTTGTATGATTCCGATTCTAATTAATATTGCTTAAATGAATAATTTTAATAATATAATAAAATTATTTAGTGTTGATGATGTGAATTTATAAAATTCTAGTGTATAATTTTTTTTTTTGAATTTGTGTTCTTTGTATTATTATTCCCAGTTCGGCTCGTAGAAGTACCTAGCCAAAATAAATTTCTAAAAAATAAAAAATAACGGCCTTTTAACATAATGGTCAAGTATTGATAAAATTGCATACTAGAGATGCCAGTCATTTTACAAAGTGAGAAGATAAAAATATATATATATATATAAGAAAATACTTTATACCATAAATTTAAATTATGTTGAGTAAAATAAAGTTGTATATATAATGAAGCTATAGCAACTTATTCTTTAAAACTTGTTGGTCGTCACGTCCTATCTTATAAAAGCACAATCAAGTCCCTTTTTAAATGCATACCCTAACTCGTCCTTTGACATCATGGGTTGGGATTCGTGAGCCTTGGCCGATGTTGCTTCCAACCTACTTGACACATCTACTATATAAAGATAAAAATAACTAAAATAACTAAAAAATATTTACATATGTTTTAAGTTTGTATATTTTTATTGTTTTAGCCTTTCTTACACAAAGATATTAAGTCAAGATATTGAAATTTAAATCTTAAATAGAAAGTTGGAAACTTGATACAGTCATTTTATAAAATGAAGGGTCGTTTACGATCAATTGTATAAAGTAAGGGGTCGTTTATGAGCAATAAATAGAAAGTGATGGTGTTGAATACAAAGTCGATTGCCCTTTGCCGCCACTTGCAGAGATTTGAATTTTTTGAGTTTCAACAGCCATAAACGAAGAAATGGCGGAAAATCTCGCCGGAGAATCGAGCAAAACCGAGATCTGAATCGGAATCGGTCATCGCCGGAGTATCGAGCAAACCTTGACACCAGTTCCGATTACCGAACACGAGTCTCAACGCCAAAATCGCTTATCGGCGAAAAATGGCGTCGGAGAATCCACCAGTCACAAGCCCGAAGGAATATTGGTCACTGAAGGATTTCGAGATCGGAAAGCCCCTCGGAAAAGGCAAATTCGGCTGCGTCTACCTCGCTCGAGAGATTCAGGTCAGTCATTTTCCCCTCTTTCCTTCCTTTTGGGGGTTTCGATCAGCTGATTGGGAAGCGAGGAAATTGGGTGTTTGCAGAGCAAGATGATCGTGGCGTTGAAGGTGATATTCAAGGAGCAGGTGAAGAAGCACAAGATGCACGACCAGCTGAGGAGGGAGATGGAGATTCAGTCGACCCTCGATCACCCGAACGTGCTGACGCTGTTCGGGTGGTTCCACGACGAGGAGCGGATCTTCTTGATCCTTGAGTACGCTCATCGCGGAGAGCTCTACGGCGAGCTTCGGAAGTCCGGTCATTTCTCCGAGAAGCAAGCCGCCACGGTATAGTGCCACGGAACCCTCTTGATTTACTCAAATTGAATGTTGTGAGATTGTGGTGTGGCAAGCATTGCCTTAATTGTCTGAATTTCGGGAACGGGACATTTTTGGGTGTCCACTAAACCTTTTTTAAGATCGCTCGGAAGAAATTACGATAATCGCTGCTCATTCACGGACTGGCTATCACAAGATTATACACAGTGATGGAACCAGATTACGAATATCAGGGAGGCGGATTAAGCGTTCAGAGAGAATTAGGCATAAACGAGGGTAAAATCTTTTAGGAAGTATGAACATTTATTTAGGGACTATTAGTTGAAAAATAGGAGGTATAAAATTTGAAATTCTATGATCTTGGGGCGTAATTTCCCATGTAGTCGTGGTTGTGCTTCCGCCACGGACCACTCGGACTCTTTTGAAGGCGCTCTTTGTAAATCTAATGCAAAACTTGGTAAGCAGTAGGGGATGTTATATTGAAGGTGAAAATACTGACCACACATGTATCTAGATATAAGAAACTTCTAACAAATGATGTAATTGTAATAAACTAAATGGGTTCATTATGGACTTATTTGTTAAATGAGCTTCCATAATCATCTGATTTTAGAGAATTCCAGGCACTCGTGATGATCTTAAACAAATCTATGCTATTCAAAGTAAGTTAATTACCTTTTGTTTGTTTTGTTTTGTTTTTGGCGTTCTTAGTACATCTTGAGCCTTGCACAAGCATTGGCGTATTGTCATGAGAATAACGTCATTCACCGGGATATAAAGCTAGAAAATTTGCTGCTCGACCACCATGTAAGTGTGCTTGGTCCTTTAGGTGTTTGATCATTTAAAAATCGCTTCATTGTGATTCGGAACTTTGGTTAACTAATCGGCTTTGGAATTGCAGGGTCGACTGAAAATTGCGGATTTCGGATGGTCTGTGCAGTCGAGAAGCAAGAGGCGCACAATGTGTGGAACATTGGACTATTTGGCGCCGGAAATGGTGGAGAACAAAGCTTACGACTATGCTGTTGATAACTGGGCTTTGGGGATTCTTTGCTATGAGTTCCTCTATGGTGCCCCTCCTTTTGAGGCCGAAACTCAAAGAGACACATTTAAGAGGTACTAATCACTAAAGAGTAATTATCAGTTGCTCCTCCTGTTTTACATTATCAATTTCCTTCCTAAACTTGTAAACTACTGCAACTTTTCGACATCTCGGTTGCATATTTGACGGTTTCTGTTAAATTTGGAGCCTTGTGCGCGCAAGTTGTATATGCTATAATTTTAGAACCAGTTAGTTACGATTTTGTCATGATAGCAGAACCTCATAAATTACGATTTTGTTCTTCATGAAATTGCTAGACGTTACAAGTTTAGAGAGGAATATAAAAATAAAAATAAAGTTTCGAAGGGCAAGTTAAAAAAAACGCGAATAAGTTCAGGGGATAATTACTTTGACCCTAGTTAATACTATTATGTGAATGAGTCAATTATTTGGTTATTTAATCTGATTGTTTTTTTGTCTGGAATAACAGGATAGTAAAAGTAGACCTGTTATTTCCTTCTGTCCCTGAAGTTTCTTCCCTTGCAAAAGATCTCATCAGTCGGGTAAGTCTTTGTGCATATTTGTTAGGCCGATTATCTTGAAGGGCGTAACGGTCATTTTAACTGCATTATGTTAATTTGTTATTAGGAGTATATGTGCTATTTGACTGTAAGTGTAAGATTAGGGTTTCCTGTTCCAACTTGGAGAGCTACTTGTTCTCTAAGCAAAGACCGTTATTATTAGTAGTACAATATTTAAGAATACATTTTACCCCGGTGAAATTCACGTTAAGGGATAGTGTACTTCGAACACACGGTGGAACGCGTTTCATGTTTTGCTTTCGTTTTCATGTTGCCGCAGCTTATAGTGAAGGATTCTTCACGGAGGCTCTCGCTTCGGAACATCATGGAACATCCATGGATTACCGTGAATGCTGACCCTAGCGGCGTCTGCAAGAGCTAACAGCCATCCTTATTCCTACATGTTCGTGAGGAATTTACCGTAGCCGTGTTGCCAAAAAAGAATACGCAATCTCAAGCTTTTTTTTTTACCTTCATTACATTGCAAACCACCTTTAAATGAATCATTGCATTGGTGTTTGTATGAGATTACATTGCTGCTTGCATATAAAGACCAAAATTTGGCCAAATTATATCAAATAGACATGTATATGCAAAGAGCTTCTATACTTTCTTCTCTCTGCCCTCTGGATCTACCTGATTTTACCATTATTTGCAACTCGATAATTGATGTGTTGCCGTATAAATCCGGTTCCTCCTCGAAGAGTAATCTCCCTCTTCGCGGCGTAAGCATTTTTCCGGCCGAATCATATAAAGGGCTCGTTTGGCATAGCTTAATTTTTACAAAAGTTGTTTTTAGTTTTAGTTTAAAAAATAAATTGTCTTTGAAAAAAACGGGTAGGCGTTAGGTAAATTTTTTATAAAACATTTGTTGTTGGTAACAAAAACTGATTTAGCGTTTGGTAAAAAAAATTATTTAGGCTAAAAGGACTAAAATAGGCTAAAACTGTATTTTTGTTTTTAGAAAAAACCAAAAGCTACGAATCCTAGCTTTTACGAGTCATGTACAAAAATCAAAAATCGATTTTATGTTTTTTGGAAAAACAATTTTGCCAAACACGTAAAAAGCGATTAAGTTTATTTTATAAACAAAAACAAGACTAAATAAGTTGTGACAAACGCACCCAAAATCCTTCGTATATAGGCCTGTGTTGTAGGCATCTTTGTGTCTGCGCTCCCTAATCACTATATTATTAGCTCTTTTCTATTAGTTTGCAAGAAACTGATTCGCAAGATTCCGGTATTGTTTCAAGAGTTTTTTTAGAAAAAGGGTGAATTGCTAGCTAGATTGTCACTACATTGGAAATGTGTAAATTATATAACTGTTGATCCCGAAGAAAAAAAATTAAAAGGCGATACAGACAATACTGCTAGATTTCACGTGTTTAGAATGACCTTTGGTTATGATTCCTGTCACAAACTTTTCACAGCCTGTTATCCCCGGCGTGGCCTACCTTTGATCCGTTGAGCGAGAGCCCTTCTACACGGGACTCCCGAGTAAATCATCCAACCAACGCGGATTTAGGGTAATATTTGCGGTAATATAAAGCATCAACAAACATGAATATATATATATAGTAGACTATGTCCAAGTTTTCTCCCAGATCAGGTGGTATCTTCATAAGCAAGAAGAGATAATACCTTCAACAAAACCCTCTTCCTTACTAATATAACAGCATAAGAGCATTACACCATTCAAAAGGCTCCTTTCTACTAGGCGTTCCTGCTGATGACATAAGCGCTGATGCTTGAGTCGGAGAGCGTCGTGTCGCTGCTGGCGCTGCAACTGCTCTTCTCATCGTTGCTGACCGGAGGCGGGCTGGTCGGGACAGAGATGCAGAGATCTGTACTGAGACCGGCTCGGCCATCATTTCGTGGGCTGGAAAATGAAGCAAGAGTCGGTTCGTAGGGTTTGGGGAGTTTCTTGGCACCTCTGTGCATGTGGCGAGGGCAGTACTTCTGATTGGTTACCACCTCTCTCCGGCACCGCCATTTCTTCCCGTCGGTCCTCCTGCACCTACCTGGCTCAGTCTCTATCCCGGTTTGGGGCCCGTTGCTTCCCGCCACTGGAAGTGTGCAATTATAACTTTAAATTTTAAAGAGTAATTTACAGTATGCCCACTGAACTAGCTGCAACTTTTTACTTTAAAACATTTTATGAAAAAATTTCCTCTTCAAACTTATAGATTTGTAGCAAGTACACTCTTCTGGCCATTACACTAGTATGAGCATTACACGTGTTTATAAATTCGACAAAAATCAGAATTTTTTTTATGATTAATGTAAACCATTATAATCAACATTTTTTTTAAGGGGGGCTGTCAAATGTACAAACAGCAAGAAATCTATAACAAATAGGATTCAATAAATTGGTTTTGTGATTCGGAAATACCTTGAAGAACGCTTGTCGGAGAGAAATCTAATACCTTCGACACACTTCTTACAGCAACAGTGACTTTGTTGTCGTCAACACTGTGGCCTCCAAAAAGCTTCTCACTCCGGCCATTAGGAGCTTCCTGACCAGTTTTCTCAGCGTTTGAAGTGTCCGTTGCTTCTGTGGGAGAAGGAATCGCTCCACTAGAATTGCCAGTGGAAATAAACGGTGCAGTGACACAACTAATCCGCTTCTGGCTAAACCCACCAGTGATAGTGGTGTTGATATTGTTATGACAGCTGGCATTCACATCGCCGGGGGATGGGGTCATGAGTTGGAGACCAACGGACACTGAGAGGTTTGAGTTTGGTTTTTGTTTTTCCGACAGCTCCCGTTTTGGTTGCTCGGGTTTGGTCGGTTTCATAGGGGAAGCAAACCCCGCTGCTTCCACAAGCTTTCTTGAACGTTGCCGGCCTCGGTGAATGTGCCTTTCGCAGTACTTTTGGTCGGAAAGAACGTCTCTGCTACATCTCCATTTCTTCCCGTCGGTTCTCCGACACCTCCCTGGTTCGGGATCCATAACGCTTTTACAGTTGAACCCCTGTAGAATGAACCCTATAACTGAAAAACACAATCAATTGAAACATACAAACAGAGAATTATAAACCCTAACACATTATTAAGAAAATAAATTCAAAGCATGATTTAATTAGGTATAGAAATCCTTCTACTCACAAGCCAGACAACCATTAAAAAGCAAGAATTCCAACACGAAATACGAATATAATGTAAAACCCCGTACGATAAAGAGAACCCGACTCAATAATTTTAAGCGGAAACCCAAATTGAGAACAGGGTAAAGAATCTACTATGATCGGAAAATATTAACATCTAGGTTATCGAGACTGGGCTTATCGGCTCGATCCCTCCGCTTCTACCAAAGACCCCAAAATATCCAATAAATAATGTAACACTGTGAAGCTGCGAAACGAACTGGGCCTAGAAAACGGACTCAAGTCACAAACTCTAACAATGATTATATCAACAAGACATTATCAAATCTTCAACCGCATCAACATGCAAACACATTATACAACCATTACACACACACACATATATAATATGTATACACATGATCAAACGAAGATAAGAGACTTACAACTAGGATACTGCTTGTAAATGGCGGGATTGGAAGGTCCGAGCGAAGCGACGACAGTCTTCCAGATGGGAAGAACGAGGTGAAGCGGAACAGGTAGACCCGCAGAGAGATGCCGGCTGATCACGCCTTGCTCTTCCAGCTCCTTCCTCTGCGCTTCCGTGAACCCCCGCTCGATCAACGGCCACGATTCCCCCTCGCCCGACCTCCTATCGCTCATCGCCGCCGTCCATTCTCTCTCCTTCCCCACTCCACCACCTTCACCGACACCACAAACACAGAGTCATATATATACATACATACATATATATATATAGAGAGAGAGAGAGAGACCTGAAAGCGTTGGAGAGCTCATTCTGGGAAGAGGACATGGGAAGGGTTTCGAAGCTTGATTGCTGGCTTACACGCAGACCTGAGAGCTTTATTTAGTGCTTGTGTTTATGCGTGACTGCGAAGCCAGAGAGAGTAAAAGCTGAACCGAAAGATGACTCGCGAACAGATCTGAAACAACTCAGAGAGAGAGAGACACCTGACAGAGACACACAGAGAGAGAGAGAAGAGCCGCGACGCGTTGCGTTTCAAATTACCCATTGAAACGAGAACCGTCTACCATTGTAACGCTTCTCTGAGCTTCTCTGTACCTCGCTAAACCTCTTCCATGGCCATTGATGAGAGAGAGAGAGATTAAAGCAGTGTCAGTTTTCTCTGACAGCCATTTTTACGCTTTGGCAAGCAAAAACTTCTCAAAGAAGAACAGGGACGAAACACGACGCTGAAACGGGTTGGCGCGTGTGATATTCACGCGCAGATGGGTGTCCACGTGGACGTATAGCTGGGCGGTGGTGCTCACGCGTCTGACTGGGAGCGTGGGAGGGAAGCGAAACGTCTCTCTGAAATCTGCATGAAATTTGGTTGCTTGCTTTGCTTTACTCAGAAATAAGTGCTGGCGTGGCAGTGAGGAGAGAGAGAGAAGAGAACACGTCACTCTTTGTTTTTGGATGCCACGTCAGCTTTCTCTTCAAAGCCTGGCCCAATTACATTTTGACATACATAAAGCCTGGCCCATTAACATTTTGGGATACATAAAGCCTGGCCCAATTTCGTGCTCTAATTTTTTTTAGTGGTGATTTATAAAGATAATTGAGAACGATTACTTATGAAGAATTGTAGATTCAGTTGACTATAATTATTTTAATTTTTTGTTTAAAAAAAACTCCACATTTTACTTCAAGTTCAATCTAATTATTAAAGGAATTTAGTTTAAACAGTTTTTATTTAATACGTATTAAGTGAATGACTAAATAAAGACAAAAGATAACACACTTATTAAGTTTGTTGTCTTAAACCATATGAGAACAATGTGTATTAAGAATCCTAAGAACTTAAAAATTATTTAAATTTCTAATAATTTAATTAAAAAGGTTTAAAATGTCACGAAGTCGAACTTCTCTTCGAAGGCCGAAAGGGTACGGATTCCACGAGCCGTTGCTTTTGCGGAATAAACTAATTCACTCTGATGAAGCAGTATATTATATAGGGTTATTTTAAAAAATACCAATTCTATGTCAAAGGTTTAAAAATGCCCACTGTGTATATTTTTTACTCTCACACGTGGGTATTTTTCTTAAACATTTGACACATAATGGGCATTTCTTACGATTTATATATTATATATGCAAAGATATTTACTTGTTATTTTATTTTTTCTCGATATTTACTTGCTTATTACACATGTTACAATAATGCCCAAAATATATATATATATATATATATATATCAATAAAACATGCAAAATCTCTCGAGAGATTGCTTATTCTTATGTCGACGTATAGCGGCGAACCACAACCCACGATTCGAGTTAGATTCATTGGTGGCACAATTATGTCGGACAAAAATTTTATTTTCGATTTATTTGTTACATATCCTAATAATTTAAAAAATAACATTTGGGTATTCTATAATGTATGATCCATCAATAAAGCCAATATGTAGTGGTCATAAATCATAGTGCGCGTGTCGGCGTGTGAAGTTAGTGATACCAATATACTTAATCTTTTTATAAACTATGATTACATAAATATTCCTGATTTTTGTTTTTTAGTTCAATAGTACTTTGCTTTCGGTATGTAATTTACGTAAAAACATAATCATATATTTTTTTTTCAATCAAAAACATAATCATACTCTTTTCTCATTCCAAAAACTATGTTTAGAATTTCATTTGAAATATCATTTATTTTTACTTTTTTACAAAAATATTTATATATAAAAAAGTTATGTATTCCATTCATATAAACAAACTTATAAAATGGCGGGACCGCGCCAATGAGTTGATCACGTGACAAGTGGACGAGCGGAACCGGTGACAAGGTCGAGCAGCACAAATTATAAAACAATACATGATCCAAAACTAAGATAACAATCACTTGATTACATATGACTAGTGAATCCAGGACTAACGGTGGCAAGACAATGCCGAGGCGACGAAGCTCAGATGGGTAAGGAAATGTTGAATTTATATATTTTCTCATTAAAAATAAATATTACATGTCAATACAATTAACTGCAAATACTTTTATCGCTATTATGTTATCTTATAATAACACTGCAAATTACAATGCTTTGCTTGAATTTTCTAATTCAAGTTATTCTACTATTGAATAAAAAATATTTGGTTGTGCTATTGTATTTATTTATTTATTTATTTATTTATTTATAAATCACAAGATACAATGCACACTAAGTGTTTTCAGCTCTGGCAGCATGGTCCAAAGAGGAAGTGGATAAAAAACACCCCACATTATTTAATTTGGGACTTTAGGTTAAGAGGTGTCAAGTGGGCCGGGGTGGGCCAACCCGGCCCACAACCCGTTAAACCCGCATGATAAACGGGGCGGGCTCGACCCGTCCCGTTCAATGTGCGGGGCGGGGCGGGTTTTGAAAAAGGCATCAAGGCCCACCCGGCCCATGAACTCGAACCCACAATGTCGCGGGGCGAGGCGGGGCGGGCTTTTTACGAGTCGATTTAGTGGGCTTTTACGAGTCGAGTTTAGCGGGCTTTTAGGGTTGAATTTGGTGAGCTTTTCATAAACCAAAACGGGTTGGATTTTTACGGAGAGTAAATACATGAATGAATGAATAACAAATTATAACTTGAAAGTATAGCATGAATGAATGTTGAATTGATTCATGAATTTCAAGATGTAAAGATTGAATAGTGAACGTGAAAGTGAAAGTGAACAATAAAATGAGAATATGTGATTTTGAAATTAAATAGTGAATAATAAAATGAGAATATGTGATTTTGAAATTAAATAGTGAATAATAAAATTAGAATAGTGAATAATGAACGTGACTAATAATTATAAATTCTAAAGTTGAAACTTGAAACTAATCAATTATAAAATCTAAATGAATATGTTAATACGAAATAGATTAGTGAATCGTCAAACCGAAGGTCTATACCTCGTGAATAATGAAATTGATTAGTAAGTTATGAAATTGATTAGCGAATTATAACTTGATAGTTTAAAATTAATGAACGTTGAATTGATTCGTGAATTTCAAGATTTATATGTTAAATAGTGAATATGATAGTGCTAATTGAATAATAAAATGATAATGAGTGATTTTGAAATTAATTATTGAGTATAAAATTAGAATAATGATTTATGAACGTGGCTAGTAATTATAAATTGTAAAGGTGAAACTCGTGAATTAAGAAATTATGTTTTATACATGAAATCACGCAATGTCGTAATTGATTAATTCATTTTCAAACTAAAATTAAAACTAGAGAATAATCGATTATAGAATTTTGATTAATAAATTTAAAAAAATCAATTAAAAAATTTAAGAGCTACATTTAGTAGAATATATGTACAAAATAAATTAATAAATCATGTAATACAAAGATAATTGTTAATTTCTATAACAATAAAATATTTAGAGTAATTTTTTATTATTATAATATTAATTATAATATTTTTATTATAATTTTTTATAAATCATTTATGAGCCTCACAGTCACTGCCATAAAATAGAAATAGAGTTATCAAATGATACATAACAATTACAAACGATATCAAAAACAAAACGACTGAATTATTAGTAAACATTGTCAATGTTGTAAAAGAAAAAAGGATAAAAGTTGACGATATGGTGGATTACTTGATTTATTAGGGCACCAAAAAACGACAATGACATTTGAAAGCGACCAATACCAAAAAAATTAACAGTAAAACAAGTAAAAATATGGTTTATGTGGGCTTTTTTAAACGGAGCGGGGCGAGTTGGCCACGGGACGGGCTTATGTGGGCTTCGGGGCGGGCTTTTGAACGGGGCGGGGCGGGTTTGGGACGGGCCTAGAAAAGCATAACCCAGCCTGACCCTTTTGATAGGGGCGAGTCTAGCCCGGCCCACAAAAAAACGGGGCGGGATGGGGTGAACCCGCTTTTTTTACGAGTCGGGGCGGGTGGGCCTGGGCTGACCCGGCCCACTTGACACCTCTACTTTAGGTACACAAAATTTGAATAAAATAAATGCACTATATTATATATATTTGTGTATATACATTATAATAATTTATAAGTTGTAAAGGGTTTTCTCCTTGCATGTTTTTCTGCTAATAGTATTGTATATACTATATAGTATATATACGGTAACATTGAATTTGGAAATATTAAATTGGTCAAACGACAAGAGGTCTTAGTCTATTAAATTCTCAAATTAATTAAAGTATTAACTAATCATCTTCTCTCGTCATTATTGATGGAAAGTGCCTTGAGATTTGAAAGATTAAGATGTAAAAGTAATAAATAAAAATATATGATTAATATGCATTGGCTATTGGTGTGTACGTATATAGCGTCCCATGCACGGACTCGGACAAAAACTTTCAACGCTTCACTCTTTAATAGACAGACAAGTACATTAATGGATTTTTAATTTTTTAATTTTATGTGTTTTTTATATATAACTATTTTAAGAGATAAAAAAAAAAAAGTCGGTGGAAGTTTCTGATTTTGGATGTTTATTGCAGTTAAATTTCTATATACTGATTTTACTTTTGATGGTAAAGTTATCACTTTCACAATTTTTTACACAATAAACAGAGCTCGACATATTGACACGTGTCTATCCACGTGTCTAGTCATTTTGTCCTTGCACTGCGATAATCCATGGTTTCATACGTTTATTGCACTTAAGTATTTATATACGAATTTTAACCGAAAAAATTATCTTTCTTAAAATTTCAGTGACTAAAACAAATTGAAATTTGTGTATAGGAATTTAACTATAACAAACACACAAAAAAAAAAAAAAGACTTTCGGAGTGAAAACATAGCTCAACACGTGTAGGCAAGTGGCATTTATCACTAAACTCCATCCATTTGCTACAAACTTAAACAGTGAGAAGTTTTACCACTAAGATTTGTAAATAACTTAACTGCAATAAACATGTAAAATAAGAACTTTCACCGATATTTTCACAAAAAGTAAATAAATGTCGAGTTAAGTTAACCATGAATCTGACCAATTGCGAAGGGTAACCCAAACGGCAAACCCCACCACACAAAGCCAAAAGTTCCGCAATAGTTTATTCCAACTTGGGGGTTATTACCGTTTTTTTTTTTGAACGAAGGGTTATTACCGTTGGACTCGCACCAATTCATCTCCATAACCATAAGAAATAGTCAAATGACAGAAATATCCCCTACTCTAAAGACAGTGTGTAACACACATGTATTTAGTAGTTTATTCCGAAAAGGAGAGGGTGATTTAGTAATTTAAAGTTTTTATTTGTACCAGAGAGAAAGCGGTTGTGGAAGTGGGATAGAAGGTGAAAAGAGGCATTAAAGCACGGACGCAGAGAGAATGGAAGAGCCCTTTTCATTTCCAGCTACGACCAAATATCATCACATGGCCCCTCACAAAATCCACCAAATCTCTTCTTAACCATACTCGACCCATTTCCCTAACCATGGTTACACACAAACCTAACCCTACTCACATAGGCCATATGTTTCTCTTATTTACACTTTACTCCCAAATCTAGCCTCAAGTTGCATTTTGATACCTTCAAACTATAGCTTAACTAAAACTCTTGATTTTTACACTTAAAAAACGTAATCTCTAGCAATATAGCTCTTGAAATAGTCACCGTACTCGGAGTGAAATTTTTAATAATAGATACTATGAGATGAAAACCAGGAACTGATACTTATGGTGTTGCTTAAAACAAGTTAAATACGTATTGGTTGCCGTTTATCGATAAATGCCAATGTTTTGTTTTAACAAATTATTGATTATTGAAAAATCAATATTAATACTGGTACTAATTTTAACAACAAAAAGATCGTGACCGAGACTAAATGTTGATTATCGTCCGAGCTTCACCCTTGCAAAACTCGAACTTCTAAAAGATTCTTTGCACGGTAGGTAGTCGGAACCAATTGCCAAAAAAAAAACTAATTAACTAACTAACTAACTTTCTTATGACTAATTGAAAATAAAACTTAAAACAAAGTACCGAAGCGAAAATACCACTGAATACATGTACCAACCTCGCAAACTCACCCAAAAAGCCAACAACAAAACCCAACTCACTCTGTCTCAATTCTCACACTCTCACTCTCCAGACACTGCAATGGCCTCACTGCGCCTGCAGCTCCTCGTCGCCGCCCTGGTGGCCCTGACCGCCGTCGCTCGGGGCCACAACATCACCGACATGCTCTCCGGCTTCCCCGAGTACAGCTCCTTCAACGGCTACCTCTCCAAGACGAGGCTGGCCGACGACATCAACAGCCGGCAGACGCTGACCGTCCTCGTCCTCGGCAACGCCGCCATGGACGCCCTCGCCGCCAAGCACCCCCTCTCCGTCCTCAAGAAGGTCCTCAGCCTCCACATTGTCCTCGACTACTACGACCCCCAGAAGCTCCACAAGATCCCCGACGGCTCCACCCTCACCACCACCCTCTACCAGACCACCGGCAACGCCCCCGGCAACCAGGGCTTCGTCAACATCACCGACCTCCAGGGCGGCAAGGTCGGCTTCGGCTCCGCCGCCGCCGGCTCCAAGCTCGACTCCTCCTACACCAAGTCGGTGAAGCAGATCCCCTACAACATCTCCGTGCTCGAGATCAGCGCGCCGATCGTCTCGCCGGCGATCCTGGCGGCGCCGGCGCCGTCGGCGTCCGACGTGAACATCACGGCGCTGCTGGTCAAGGCCGGGTGCAAGACCTTCGCGGCGCTGATCTCGTCGAGCGGCGTCGTGAAGACGTACGAGACGGCGGTGGAGAAGGGCCTGACGGTGTTCGCGCCCAACGACGAGGCGTTCAAGGCGGCGGGGACGCCGGATCTGGCCAAGCTCACCAGCGCCGAGGTCGTCTCGCTCCTCCTCTACCACTCCATCGCCGGCTACACCCCCAAGGGCACCCTCAAGACCGCCACGGCGCCGCTCAGCACCCTCGCCACCAACGGCGCCGGCAAGTACGACATCACCGTCACTCACGCCGGCGACGACGTCACCCTCCACACCGGCGTCGGCTCCTCGCGGCTCGCCGACACGGTGCTCGACTCGACCCCGCTCGTGATCTTCACCGTCGATAGCGTCCTCCTTCCGGAGGAGCTCTTCGGGAAGTCGCCGTCTCCGGCGCCGGCGCCGGAGCCCGCGGCGTCGCCCAGCCCGACGCCGGCTCTGGCGCCGAGTCCGGCTTCGGAGCCGGTGGCTTCGCCGCCGGCGCCGCCGATGGAGAGTCCCGACGGCGCTCCGGCGGACGCGCCGTCGGCGGATTCGGAGAACAGCAAGTCGGCGAACGGCGCCGGGGATGTCAGGAGGTCGAAGTTGTCGTTTTTGGCCGGCGCCGTGGTCGTTTCGTCGGTTTTGTTGTCGTAGAGAAGTGATTTCGTGTCGTTTTGTTTGTGTTTAGTTGTTTTGTTATTAGAGAGGCTTGTTTGTGTTTCATTGAATTGATTTCATTAGTGGAAATGGTGTGTATGTCTGAGTTTAACGTGAGCTTGCCGCGCATTTTAGCAGCCATGAGTCAGTGAAGGAAAGGTATTCGATGTTTTTCGTGTCATTTTTTGTATTATTTATTTATAATACTGGTATATTTGGAAAATGAGCGAATGAGAAATGTCGGTGGGTGGAAATGGAATCCAGATAGAGATAGAGAGGTTTGCATGGATTGTTGTCGCAGCTCACTGTGAGCCCACGTGGATCTCAGTGATCTGCTTTTGTGGACCACTGTTTTTGTTTTTTTTATTGTGAACAAAATATTTCAAACAAATATTTTTTTGACGTAAATATTTCAAACAAATATTCCAATCTAGATAAATTGCTCTCTAAACATATATAGTATCTACAAATGTTTGAGATCAATAGGCCAAAAATCTATATATATATAAAAGGAAAATCACACATAGATGACATGGCAACATAGATGAGCAAAGATTCAAGAATACTAATTATTCAGAATTTTAAATTTTTTTTCATGAAAAAATGATTTTGCAATTAAGTTTTTCAGTTTCTTAATTTATGAACGTCTTTCAATTATTTAATGTTGTTATAGGCATAGCTATTAATATTTTTGCACCTTTATGGAAAGCAATAGTCACCCCTTCAAATTTAACGTGTGTAAAAATGCTTCTACAACTTCTTAAGTAATTCATTCATTACTTTAATATCACACACGTATACATATACACCAACATATATATATATATATATATATATATATATATCATCTTTAATGCACACAGAAAGTTACAAGTGCTAATGCATATCCCTGGCTATTATCTTGCTAATCGGCAGAAGTTCATGGTTTTTTTTCTTTTTGTCTTTTGAATTCCACTCTTTAATACATTTATTATATATATATACATATTAAAGTTATACGACTCTTCCATTTTACAATTTATATAGCTTATAAATAGATGTTTCGTGATACAATCTTTCAAATCTCTCTAAATATTGTGTTTTTTCTTCTTCTTTTTCTGCTTAGAATTATTTTATCTTATTAAAATCTGAACTATTGTAACTAATAGATTGTCATATCTCATGTGTTTCAAATTAGCAAGTTCGGGAGAAAGAAATTAAAGAGACGGACTCATTTTGCCGACAAAGAATATGTTACATCAAGGTAAAGTTCTCTCATTGTTTCATGTAATTTCATGTTTCATGTCATGTTTATAATGACTAAGTTTGTGAGTATATATTATGTATATTTATTTATGTGGGTATTATACTATTATTCAGCTTGGACTGTAAATTTCATGCATCTATTTTCGTAAAAAGGGCTATTTATTTATATATATGTTTTTTCAATATATGTGATATAACACATATTACGTAGATATCACACACGTATACATATAATATATATATCACATAATATTTTATTTGTATATATGTTTTTATTTTTATTTTCTTATAATATGATATAATACGTATATATCACACATATATGTATGTATTTACGATTTACTAAAAAAATCTTCAAAGAGGAAAAAAAAACTGGCATTTCATATGTATTTTTATTAGAGTATATGCACAAAATCTATGTATATAAAAAAGAAAGATCTTGAGAAGTTGAGGTGGCAAGATATAGATGTAAAGATTTTGAAATTCTCTTCTAAAAAAATCAAATCCACTACTCTCTATTTGCTATGCACTATTAATTCGATAATCAACCAATTATATACTATATTTATTGCGGTTCTCAAATAAATATCAGAGAAATAAATATCAATTGAATTATTGAAGTCTCTTTTCTTTTATTCGGTGAAACAAAATCATCCGCATATAGCCATATAGAGAGAGAGAAACATTATTATTATTATTATTATTATTATTATTATTATTATTATTATTATTATTAATATTAGTATTAGTATTATTGTTATTATTATGAGATATGCATGGTAAATAGAGCTGCACAGATCCGTCGCCACATCCGACCACGACGCGTCGCGGCCTTCTCCGGCGCATCGCGACTCTTCGCGGTTCTGAGCCAAAAATTGCGACGGTTCGCGGCAAGACCATTCCGTCGCGACGCACGTCTCTCTCCCCCTCTCTCTCCCTCGCTCTCTCACAAGGCTGGCTCTCTCTCTCTCTCGCGGTCCATCGCGATGCATCGCCAGGCTACCTCCCACGACGCGTCGCGATCCGACGTTTGGCGATTCCGGCGATTCCGCCGCGACCAGCCGCGACGGCGTTATGTGCAGCACTAATGGTAAAGAAAGATGGTTTATATTTTTTTTCATTGGAAACAACTAATTAGCCAAATATGAGTCTTCTTTTTATTTTCTATTTGTGATATATAGCTGAATATATGTGATATTTATAGATGTATAATATGTACCATATATGTCTTAATTATATATGTAATCTATATATATAATCATATATGTGATATTTATAGATGTATAATATGTACCATATATGTCTTAATTATATATGTAATATATATATATATATATATTAAATTATGATGACAAAGTTTTCTCAAAACAATTATATCATATTTTGAATTAAAATAAATCTCATTCAATTGAAATTCGCGGTTAAATGCATTGAAATCTATATATATAATGAAGAGTTTTTTTTTTTTTTTTTTTGAATCCATAATGAAGAGTTACTTAGTAGTTTGTTTACAAATTTTTTGTATCCGTTGGCATATTTATCCACACAGTCATTCATCGTTCATTGATTAATATACTTTTATGTTTTTACCAAGAATACCAAGTGACTTATTTGGTATCCATTATTCATATTTTTATGTATTAACATAATCTTCTTAAAAAGAGAGTTTTTGACAATAACATGGCACAATAAGATCTAAGTTTTCCTTATACTCTAATTTGTCAGATTTTTTATTTTTTCCATTAGTAAAAAATCAATACTCCTCCCATGACAATACAACCACGTACGGATATATGACATAAGCAACTTTAATTTTTCATTTCTTTAATGGTGACAACATGACAAGAGAGAAGAAAGATCAGAAGGTGTTGCACACATAATAATTATTTATAACTTTCTATTCATCACACATAACTATCATTAATTTGTTCATCCAATTAATTTAACTAATGTCTCTAACCTCTTTGAATTCTTAGCATGAACTCATGCCGTAGGCTCATTTATGTAAAATTGTATCAGTTTTGATTTCATTGAGTTTTGTGCATTTTAAGGCACATGAATATCCCAGGCAATTAATTTGATTCTCTTTTAAAGAGAAGAAGTAACTAGAAGAATTTAATCTATAGTGCAGCTATCAAAGAGTATATATTGTTTTCGGATTTCTATATCATGATTATATATATATATATATGCATTTCATTTATTTATTTTATTTTATTTGGATTTCTATATCATGATTATATTTATATACATATGAATATCTATATATATACATAGAAAGATTAATGTTACTACTTATGATTGTTCGCTTTTTAATATTTCAGGCCATTGATGGAATTTTTTGTTTCCTTGCCTCCAAACCTAGGATCCAGAAACTCGATGGAGATTCTCCGCTACCTACATCTTCAAGTTGTTAATCACGAGTAAGCTCTTCATCAATCTACAAACTTATTAATGTAGCGGCCGATTATTTTGATATCATTTTGTGTGGGATTTTCAGTTCAGTTTGTGTTATATTTTAGTTGAATTTTTGTTTGATTTATGATATATGCTTTCTCTATTTTCTGTTTGTTTTACCTTTTTTACCCTTCTCATGGTGGTCATCTGGTTCTTAGATTGGCTCGGCACCCATTTCTCTTTCTTGAAAAATGTACAATGTTTTGTTGTTTATAGACATGATTGCGCGAAACAAAACATGCTGCACTATTTAATTTTTTTTTCTATATTTACACATAGTTACCGTGTTTATAAATATGAACAAATATAGAGCATGATTTTGATGAAAAGTTATAGAACTTAATTTCAAATAGTTGATTTTAAAGGCAGTGTTTGGGTTTATGTTGATATTTCAGGGATTTTTTCGAGTTGTTAAGACTTTTGTCATCGCTTCTCCATTGAGATTATTTTACCCAGGATGTTTTATAGGGATTTCCTCCATTTGTTCCGGTGAGATTCTCTTTACCCTCCAATTTTTGTTTCAATAATCTTTCACAGAGTAAAATAGTTGGTTTCGGCAATGTCACATGACATCCCCTTCATATTCTCCGCGAGTTTGTCTTCAAAGTCTACATTTATTTTTAGGTTTGAAAATTTAATTTATTTATTTTCATGTTCTCCGCGAGTTTATATGCTTAGAGTTACATTAATTCTATCTGTGTGTCATGGAGAAAGATGAACATGTCGTTCCTGACTTAGTTCAAGTTACCAAATTTGGATTATAAAGTGTTATCAAGACTTTTGTTTCTTTATTGTTTTGTTTGATTAACTCGAATTCGGTTATCAAATCTATTCGTTAGTTTTCCTTGACACAGTATCAAATCTATTATGCCTTAGCAGAGGACCGCGTAATCAGGGAGTATCCGATTTTTTTTTTCTCTCTATCATCTATCAATAGTGTAGATTTAGAAATTAACTTATTCATTTATAAATAAGATTAACAGAACAATAATTAAGTGGCGATTAACCCATCACATTTGTTGTAGTTTATTTAAGATTTGGATAAAAAAAATAGCAGCATATGACAAATTTTATTTATAGTTTCACTTTTTACATTAAAAAAAATAGAGTTTTGAAGGATAATCACGTTTCATGGTACCAATCTTCAATCACACATGTATGTGTGTTATCTTTTGATAGTTACTATATTGATATTTATAGTGTCTATATTTTGTTATTATCTTATGATATTTTCCATAGTAATATATCGATCATAATTATTCTCAAAATATTTATATCTAAAAAGCTTGAAGGCATAAAATTAATATCAGAAAGTAAAATTGAGATTCGTGTTATTGTCGGAATAACTTAACCCAAAGAAGAATAAAAAGGTCGACATAACTAAACTTCAACGTGGTTTTCAATTACGACAATCTTTACTTATTTTTTTCACATAACAAATTCGTATGCATATATAATTATTTTGGTCGTATTTCTTTGATATAAGAACGTTAGTATGGAATTGAAAAATATTTGCTATAAACGAAACTTTTGCATGTATATGTTAAGTAATCTTTTTTGTTTTTTGGCGTGCGTGTGGAATTAATTGTTTGCTTATTTTTTTTCTTTTATCTCTATTTGTGACATTGTTTACTCACCAATTAACTTAAATAGTAAAACAATCATTTAATGTAGTAAACTTATTAACAATAGGTTGTATTTTCATTTTATTATTCACCTATTAAGCTATTGTTATTAATAATGAAAAGTTTTATCAGTTGGATGGTTTATTGACATTAATATTAAAAGCAACATGAATTGATAACAAAAACACAAATCAATGATACTTTTTCAACAATTGATAAATCCGATGTGAATGTTAGTATTTCTATTAAAATATACAATATTATTAATAAAAATGGAAAAATTTACATCCAAAATTAAAAATATAAAATAGACCAAAATTTAAATGTAATAAGTATTTTATATAAATTTATTGATATATTTTATCGCCACCGCGCGAAGCGCGGTGCCAGTGCACTAGTTAAGAATAAAAACGGCAGGAAATTTGATTTTGTGGGAAAAGCATGGTCATCGGTGTATTGAGAGTTCTTATTATTTTAATCGATCGTGTTAATTCGATTTTACGGATTTATTAATAATCGATAAGTATATTGCTGTAGTTCATAACAATATTTTAAAAATTAACAGTATTTATGTAATTTGTATTTAAAAATAACAATATTAAACATTATGCGAAATAAAAATGACTTTTAAATGTTAAAAAAATAAAAAAGGAGATTGGTTGTCGCTGAAAATCGGAAAATAGATTAGAGTTACCGACGGCATTTTCACTATTTGTTTTAATAATCAAACAAAATTAATTACTAAGATAGTTCCAAATTCTGTAACCTTTATTCTCTGATTTGAAGATTGGTTTTTGAATCATAAGTTTTGTGCAGCGACTAGGATTGTCGGAAGCTGCTTTGTTTCTATGTGTAGGTGGTCCTACTCCTTACATGATATATATATATATATATATATAGATAATGTCTTAATCTTCAAATCTAATTTGAATTATTTGTTTATTATTAAATAAATACTAAATTAAGACTCCAAAACAAAATGTCTCGCCAACGAGATTAGACAAACATATCATTTTCATGTAATCCGAGGATAATGATACTCTCCTCAATTGTCTGAATGTCATGTCACAACTAAGCTTGACTATATATAATTATATATTTATATATACACATACGCAAAAGTTATAACGGCGAGGCCTCCGAAAGCCCAAGTAGTTCACCAGAAATGACTCCTCAAAATTCAGCCCATCAAATTTTAACATTAAAAAAATATTTGCCAATGTTTTAAAAAATATTATTTAAATTCTCAGTTTTATTTTTGGTTAATATTATGCACAAAAAAAAGGGTATAAGTTATTAAATCTTTTGTTAATGTTTTTTGAAAGTTTCACATGACGACATATGATTTGATCATATTTCAGTTCGTTTTTTTAATCAGATATGAGAATCTCTTCCAAAAATTTGTTGATGTACATGAAATTTCGCATTGTAGCCAAAATATGTTTAATGATGTAAAAACTATGTCGCCACGTGGACAACAAAACTGAACGTAATAAATATGAGTGAAATACAGTCAAACATAGTCACGTTAAACTTCACAGTAAGTAGTTAAAGAAAAAACTTACTAACTTATGTTAAATATTTTTTGACATCATTCAAATTTTTGCCAAAAAAATAAATAAATATAAACGATATATTTTTTAGTAATATACAAGTATTTTTATCACAAATAATTCCTTCATTTTTTATTCTAAAGAGATCATTAAAGCTTTTAAATTTAATTCTCGAGTTAAGAAAATCATTTAGTTTAACTACTTTTCAATATATTTTTCAAATTTATAGTATATAACTATTAATTAGACTCTGTTAGTCGTCATCTTAGATTAAAGAATGTTTAGTCACGACTCACACCGCTACCTGCAAAATTAGCTAGAAATTTCGGGAAGGCTGAGTTGCGGATTAGTTCGCTCTCTTTAAGGTGTTTCATGGCTCTGTCTTGCTGCTTGCAGTTCGTCTTTACCCCGTCACCCTCAGGATAAAACAAGCCAAATCTTTTCTGTCTCGATTGAAACCGTGCACTCAATAATGATCAGAATCACTCAAACCTTGGAAATATTCTGCTCGAAATACCGTAAGCTCTGTGGTTTTGTGATGGAAAAAGTGAGAACATGCAATAAAAGAGAGAGTGGAGAGAAAGTAGAGAAATACCAGATTCCACGTCAGAAATTCATTTTCGTAAATAATTAATTTCGATAAAAATATCTATAATTTTAATTACGACAAAAATACTAATTAGATTTTCGGCAAAATAATTATGTTTGCAGAAGAAATACACACGCACCACACGGCGGCACGCGGACTCGGGCTCAAGTTCCATTAACTTGTATAACAAGTTGTCAAGTTCCAACAAAGGTCAACCCAAATCGGGCTCAAGACAAGCCCAACACATCTCGGGTCGGATCAGCAAAGCCCCGCCCGATGCGCAGGTTTTTCACGAGTCGAACTTATTGTCGTTTCTCACAGCCTTACCTTCACTTGCGAGTTGCGAACAAACATCACATATATTCCTTCAAAGACGAACAAGCAAAATCCATGGCGACGGAGGCTCACCCCGCTCTCGCCGGCGCCGGCGCCGAGAAACGACACCGTTCTTTGTTCTACCTGCCCGCCGATTTCTTCGAGTCCTGCGTTCTCCTTCCTTCTCCGCACTCCTTGACTCCCGCGTCCTCCGCAGAACCGCCGCAGAACGACGCCGTTCCGGAAGACGAGGAAGGAAGCTTCCAAAGCGCCGTCGCAGCGCCTAGGCTGACCTGCAACACCTGCAAATCGGAGTTCGAGTCTCTCCAGGACCAGCGCTCGCACTTCAAATCGGACATTCACCGTTTCAATGTGAGAAAATCGATCAATCTGAACAGCGAATCTTACTGTTTAGAGAATTAAATCGCTTGTTCAATTTCGAGGATTTAGCTCATTCATGCTCAAGGTTTTAGAATTTAGGTGAAATAGCGGAGAATTGACTAGTTTTCTTGATCATTAATATACTCATTTGAAGCATCTGAGAGCTGAGTGTTTTTCTCAGTACTCGATTTTTCGGTTATTGAATTCAAAACTAGGATAATCGTGGGTCTTTACTTACGTTTGGATCGTTATTGCTGTAGAATTTCAATGATTATATGTGAGTGATTGTGATTGTAGGTTAAGTTGAGCATAGCTGGGAAAAGCATTGTGAAGGAGGATGATTTCGATGAGTTGACGTCTGATTCTTTGAACGACTTAGAGGTCTCGAGCATATCGGGATCAGAAGACGAGGCCGAAAAGGAAGTTCGCTCTCGGAAGGGTCCGGCTGAGAATCTCAAGCAGGAGTTGTTTGTCCACCTTCGAACGGGTGAGAGGGTTTCGGTGTGGAAGTGTTTGGTCATGAATGAGACCGAAGAAGTTTTGTTTGAAAACGATAGGGATAATTTTTTTGATAAATCTGGACTGAAGGAGAAGGATGTTATAGAGAGGCTGAAAGGTTTGGTTTGTGAGGCGGGGGACGGTACAAATTTAAGGATTGTTTTGCTGGCAAGTGGTGGGCATTTCGCTGGTTGTGTCTTTGATGGCAACTCGGTCGTGGCTCACAAAACATTCCACAGGTTTGTTCTTGTTAACGTTATTTTGCACGTATGCTTTGTCAACATGGGCAACTTTTCCTTCAAATATAGTTTCAAATTGGATTTAGAATTGAAGAGCGTTTCATCCCGAGCTTTGCTTGCTTTGGATTAACATTTAACGTGGTATTTTGTTGTGAACTTTTTCCTGAGTTATTTTCTTTGTCGCTTAGATATGTTGTGAGGGCGAAAGCTGGAAAGAAACAGTCAACAAAAGATGCAGGTGGTCGGACTGTACATTCTGCAGGAGCTTCTCTTCGCCGGTACAACGAGCTCGCTTTGAAAAAGGTATTTAAGACGATACGGCCTATATGAAGTTAAGACGTGCTATATTATATCTCCCAAAGTCTGCTTACACACATATCACAAATTTTTAGGAAATTCAAGAATTATTTGTAACTTGGAAGTCGTATTTCGATGCTTCATCTTGCGTTTTCATATACGCTCCTTCCAGCAGTCGGCAATTGCTTTTCAACAGCGGAAAGCCGTACTTCAGTAATCTCCATTGTGCTGTCAGAAATATTCCATTGGTACCTCGAAGGCCCACGTTCAAGGAAGCTAAACGGATCTTTGAACATTTGACCCAAATCAGTCATAGAGCCGATGAAACAGAAATCCCTTCCCCTATCGAAAAGGAGATTTTAGTCAGCGATGAAATCACAGACAATGCCAGTTTAATATGCGAAGAGATGATGACCGAAAACTTAAATAGTAAGGAAAACTCTGAAGATAACACAACTAATAAAGATTCCAATGAAGCGCTTGAACCGAGCGAAAGCGAAAGCAAAGAAATCTGGTCAACGACACCGTTGCATGAAGCATCAAAGTCAAACGACTGTGACAAGGTGTTGGAGTTATTAACAATGGGTTTGGATCCTTGTGCGAAAGACGAAAGGGGACGGACGGCTTACATGGTAGCAAGTGAGAAAGAAGTAAGAAATACCTTTCGGCGTTTCATGGCTTTGAATTTGGATAAGTGGGATTGGCACGAGGCCAAGGTTCCGAGCGCGCTGACTAAAGAGATGGAGGAATCTCAAGCAGCTAAGCAGGTACTTCAACTTGCTTTATATATTCGTTAATTTCATAGCTTTGTTGTTTTCAGTTTTATTTTGCATGTTCGGAAGTCTTGATTTGTGTTTTATGTCGGTTGCGTTTAATCTTTTTTCTCTTGGTATCTTCGCTTTCACAGTTAAATATAGAGTAGTTGACAGTAATGCCCTATGAACTTTATATAATTGTGCACTTTGTCCCCTAAACTTTAGTTTTTTGTAGCATGGCCCCTCTAAACTTTTAGAGAGTAGAACATTGCCCGAACTTATTTTTATCAATTAATTACCCAATGTTATCAATATACTAGATTACGAGACTAGTTTGAAGCAAGAAGTCTAGTTCTCAAACCAAAGAAGGATGGAAGTCCATAAAATTGGAAAAAATAATAAATTCACGAGAATAGCCAAGAAAAAAAAGTTACCCGTCCAAATAGTCTGAATCATTTCTAAAATACAATCTGTTTACCACTACGATCGTTTTATTTGATGCTGTGCATATCAGAAATGTCAAGAATTGACGATATTTACGGTTTCTCAGGCTGAAAAAGACGCCAAGAAGAAAGCAAAAGCGAAAGAGATGAAGAAACTCCGTAAAGCAAAGGAAAAGAAAGCTCAGGTGCAATTTCATGAAAAATAAGGCGAACTAATAGACTTAAAGAAATGACTCTACAATATTGATTACTTTTATATTCAATTGTCAGCTCACTTTATATTAGGTTTTAACGGTTATTCAATGTGAATATTCAGGCCGAGGCTGCGGAATCCGAGAAAGCCGCGAAAGCTGCACAAGCTCGGGGAACTTCTTCATCATCTGTTAACAAACAGCCTCAATCATCTTCCATAGCTAAGCTTTCGAAAGAGGTTAGAATTAGTTCTTAACTTCTTACTTCTCTCACCTTAAAATATTCCCACCATTGACCGAAAAATATACTAACACGGTTAAGGGCCAGTTTGGTATTGCGGTAGCCCTTACGATACTTCCCATATGCTATCTCGTCCGTAAAGTTTACTTTGAGAAAAACAAAAGCAGATACTGTTGAGAAACCTTTATCGGACTCATCCTTCTGTTGGCTGTCAAGTGGGCCGGACCTGCGCCACAATTTCGGAAATGTTGAGAGAGAAAAAAAATGCATTGGCCCATATCCTTCCAAAGCTCATGTTTTTTTTTTATTCTTCTTCTCGCCATTTCCAAAAATGCTAGTGAAAATACCAGACTGGCCCTGAGAATCCGGTGCTTTTTTGTTTATATCAGGAGGCACTGAAGCGTGCCCAGGCGGAAGAGCGGGAAAAGCGAGCGGCCGCTGCCGAGCGGAGGATGAAAGCGGCGGCCGATGGTATTCCGCAAACCGGAAACGGGTCAGAGAGCGGTGAGATGTGCTCTTGCTGTGAGGTGTCATTGGCTGGTAAAGTCCCATTTCATAGGTACAATTACAAGTATTGTAGCACTTCGTGCATGTTTGTACACAAAGAGATGCTTGAAGAATGAAGATGGATCATAACTCAAAGCCTTATTTATTTCATACCAACTAGCAACTACAAAATTATTTTTTAGAAAAATTGCAAATATTTCCAAGGACCCTATTATTTTATTTATTTATTTTGTTCAAGTCCATTTGTTTTTTTTTTTCCCTTTATAACATGAGTGACATTTTTGTAAATAGGAGAAAATGGTACCTATTTATTACTGTTTAAGAGGCCATACACGGATTTTATTAAAGTTCAAATACGCATGGAGATACTTATGTCATGAATTATGCTTAAAATACGGTTGGAAATTCTACTTAATTTATATATGATTGAATAAAGAAGATGATTGAGAGGCGAGTGTGAAATAGACGAGAGCGGAGAGAAACGACAGAAAATGGATGAGAGAAAGACGACAAAAAATGATCGTAGGATTAGATTATAATAATTTTTTTTATAAATTATTATTGTTGGGAGCGGATAATTTTATTATATTATCATAATCATGCTAGTTAGAGTTGTGACCATACAACAATATTATTTTATTGAAGTTATTAATGTATCGAGTATTAATTTAACGAGGTTCTACAGTATGAGATCATAAGCAGTCACCGAGTTAAAAAAGTGTAATCCTCGTTGTGCGTTGAAATTTTTAAGATAAAAGAGTTCAAGTTTTATTATACTAAAACAATATATTCAAATGGACACTGAATTAAGATACTGAACGATGGAGAACACCATGCTCGAGTTGTGGGAAAGGTACCTAGGAAACCATGGGAAAGGTACCTGGTACCTAACGAACTCATTTCCTTTGTTTCTGCAAATGATTTCTTGTGAGATTATCTTACATTGAATTTGAAACTAAAATAACATTATCGCCTTCTAATTTAAATTCGTATTTCCGTATTCAACATCTTGAATGGATTTGGACAGTTTGCGAAAAAATTTCCAAAATTTAAAGTGCAAAATGAGTTTCAGAGAAACTATGTGGCCGATGTAATGTTTTATAGTATGATTATGAATTTCCCAGTCTTATAAATAAGCTATGTGGGACTAATTAATCATACAAAAGTTTAGAAGATACTATGAGAATCTCATTAAATCATATTATGCAATTTTCCCCTCTCTACGCTCCATCCTTTATTTTTTTCCTTCTTTGCAAAAATTATATCTTTTATTTAAAAAAAAAAAAAAAAAAACATAGCTTTAAGACTTAAGTGTAACTTGCCAATATTGTCCTTTATTTTTATATGTTTAATTGATTTACAAAAATATTTATAATCGGTAAAGTTGATGATAAAAAATATTTCAGTTTGTTGAAAAATAATAATTTATTTTAGGGTTATTTTAAAAAATACCCATTTTGTGTCAAATGTTTAAGAAAAATGCCCACTGTGGTATTTTTACTCTCACGTATGGACATTTTTCTCAAACCTTTGACACATAATGGGCATTTCTTACAATTTCTGTTTATTTTAATCATAATAAAACTAAAGGGTGTAAGTAAAAAAATTAAATTATGAATAAGGTGGGTGCTTTTTAAATTAGAGGGTGTAATCACATTTCACCTATTCTTCAATTAATTTAACATAATTTAGATGTACCGTTAAGTTTCGAACAAATATCATTTCCGGAGATAGCAGATTCTCTTAACCTTACATTAAAAAATTTGTTACACCAACTGAAAAATGAACCGAAATTTAATAACAGACAAGATAATGAGCACTCTAAAAGTGGCAAAGATTTAAGAAAAATGCCCATGTGTGAGAGTAAAAAATACACACAATGGACATTTTTCTTAATCTTTGACACAAAATGAGCATTTTTTAAAATAACAAAAAAAAAAGCTCATGCCGAAAACCCACAAACTGCCCAAAAAACACCCAAGGTTTATGAAAAATGCCCATAGTTTTAGAAAATTATTTTATACCCATTAATGAATTATTTTGGACCATTTTATCCCTAATTACACTTTCTAATTTTCGTTTTATTTATTTATTATTTTTTAAATCGGAGAAATTTTAAATAGCAATTATTACGTTTGACTCGGCTATTAATTATCATATTTAATTTAAAAATATTCTATAATTAATTAAAATTCAAACACATTTATTTCCTCGACCACCTCAATTTTTTTCTTCGTTTCTCTCACCCGCCATTGACATTCATCTGCTTCAATTTTTTGTCGCCGTCAACCTCTCCGCTCGCTGTTGATGCCGTCCCCTCACGTCTTCTCCATCGACTCTCCATCGTCTTCAATATCTCGTTATCCTCTGCACTTGTCATCCTGTCCCCTCACTGCTTGCCGTCGCAATCCACGTCGCGCCGCGCCTCAGTAGCGTATTTTTTCACAGCGAAGATCGCGGTGACGATATCCTCGTCGGATTGACCTCCATCGCCCGATTCGGGCGGAGACCGTGGCGGCATCAGGCATGGCTTCGACGACCGTGGCCGCGGAGGCCGTCGCGAGGAGGAGGATAAATGGGTCCCGGTCACAAAATTACCTCCAAGGTCTTCATAGTCGTCGTCGGCGACTCGGCCAGCCGCGTCGAGATCGGAGTGAAGTGCGGGAAGGAGGTGACGACTGCGATTCGCGACGCTATCTTCCACGTCAAACTCTCGCTCGTAACTGTAATTCTTTTTTACAGTTTTTGTACATATATTTAAGATTTTGAAATTGGTTTCTATATTTTCATTTTTTTTATAATTTTTGTATATATATTTACAATTTGTATATATTTACAGTTTTTTTTTTTTTTTTTTTTTTTTGTTTTACAGTTTTTGTATGTATATTTACAGTATTTACAGTTTTTTTACATTATTTTTTATACAATTATTAGAGTTTTTGTATATATATTTACAGTTTAAAATTGGTTTATATATATACATGATTCGTATATTAATTTACCAACGGTTACTGTACAAAATATTCGTATATACATATGCAAGATTCGTATATTAATTTACAGTTTGAAATTGGTTATTATATTAGATATATATACATGATTCATATATTAATTTACCGACGGTTCCCGTAAAAAATATTCGTATATACATATACAACATTCGTTATTTAATTTACAGTTTCAAATTAATATCTGTATGTGTTACGTGTTGAAGACGTAAATGGGATTACATATTCGAGTTTAAGTTTTGTAATTTAATTTACAGATAATTCGTTATTTTGATATACAGTTTAAACTTTAAATTGATATATGTAATCACAAGACTTTTATATGTATTTACAGAATCGTCTGTATATTAAATGATATACGTAAACATACTCACAAATCAATCGAACGATCGCTTCTGAAAAAATGGTATTCTGAAAAAATTCTTTTGCAAATATATTTCAGTCCCAAAATAAAATGGCGGACAAATATACCAATTATTTTCGAATTTATTCTGAAATTTTGTTATTTAATTTCAGTCGTTAAAAATATGATTTATAGGGATTTTTATTCCAAAAATAATTAAGGTAGGATAAATATGATTCAACTATCTCATTTGCTACTTTTAAGGAGATAATCAGTTTTCGAATTTAAACTTCCATCGACCAATTAACTGAATATTTATTTAATTTTAAAAGAATCTAACTTCCCCATAATTAAAACACGTCAAAATACATAAGGGTATATTAGTCTATATTTTATTTAATTGGTGGTTTTTTTGCTAAAAATTGAAATGGGCATTTTTTTGAAATGTTGTGTTACAAATGGCATTTGTTTCATTTATCCAAAAAATTAAAACATCAAGTATAAATTACTAACCCATATTGAAAATAGAAATTGTAAGACATGCTCATTACGTGTCAAAGGTTTTAAAAAAAATGCTCATGTGTGAGAGTAAAAAAACACAAAGTGAGCATTTTTCTCAAACCTTTAATACGAAATGGGCATTTTTTAAAATAGTGTATATATAATAATCAAATATCATGACACTGAAAAAACACTTCTTTCGCCATTTTAGCGCGAGCTCTCGACTGCAGAAACCGAGCGAAACCAGTCTACTTCCTCTGCGCAAATGGTTGGTTTTTCACCTCTTTCCTAGGGTTAGGGCTAAATCAATGGCGGCAGACACAGTTCCTCTGTAATTTTGGTAGCAATTGGAAGAGTTTTTTTTATTGAATTTGGGTATTGCAGTCAGTGACGTTGCATACGAATCTGGGCGATATCAAGTGCGAGATCTTCTGCGACGAAGTTCCCAAAACCGCCGAGGTTAGGTTTGGTCGATTCTCTCTGTTTGTTTCCCGAGAATCTTGCTCTCTTTGCTTTACGCGTACTAAGCAGTCTTTAGGGGAGATTGTTGAAAGATATTTCAGAAACTGGGTTATAGTTTACGTATAAGAAAATTAATGGATATACATTGTTATTTTGGTTTCTTGGGAATGAAATGCAGAACTTTCTGGCGCTATGTGCTAGTGGTTACTACGATGGAACTATATTCCACAGAAATATAAAAGGGTTTATGATACAAGGAGGAGACCCGACCGGAACAGGCAAAGGCGGGACCAGCATTTGGGGCAAGAAGTTCAATGACGAGATCAGAGAGTCGCTTAAGGTGACAATTTATCGCTTTTAGAGATCTCTTTTTTAGTTATTCTCCGACAGCATGTTTTTGGGCTGTTTAATCGTATTGAATTTGCTAGGTGGCTGTCCTTGGAAGATTTAGGAGTGCTGCCTTGCCAATATTTAGCGAAAATACTTTTTTGTGGTTGTTTTCCCATTCGTATATGTCGGCTTCTAGACAAAGAAAGGCGCTTAACTTGCTAGTTACTTGTCAATGATTGTTGAACTGAAATGTCTTTGTTTGGACACTTTGATTTACAAAGGGAAGGGCAAAATTGAAACCAAATTCATGGGTTAGTAGGAACAGAAACCGAAACTGAATTTTAAAGGGGGAAGTCAAAGTTTATAAAACCGAAATTATAAATTTTGGTATCAGGGTGGAGAGTGAGAAACCATAGAACTCCCTGTCCGGTCTATAAGAATTCGGTATAGAGGAACCTACTATTTGGGTTTTGTTTCCTTTGCTACCCATTACTGAAACCACTATGGTTTCGGTTGCACTTGAACCAATTTTAGGTTATTGGAATTTTGGCCAAATTGGTTAACTTGTTAGATCAGATAATCCGTTTTTTTTTTTCCTTCGGAGATTTGAGAGGTTTTTCAATCTTACATTATAATGTACCCAAATGCCTGTTTCCCCCACCCTTATCTGATTATCTGTCTGGTTGACTGCTATTTTATGGCGAATCGACAAGGAAATTTCACTTCGTGTGTATCACATAAATCATATAGTTTCTCTTTGTCTGTTTTCCTTCCTATTTTAGCACAACGCAAGAGGTATCTTGGCTATGGCGAACAGTGGGCCCAACACAAATGGAAGCCAATTCTTCTTAACCTATGCGAAGCAGCCTCATCTGAACGGTTTATACACCGTCTTTGGCAAAGTGATTCACGGATTCGAAGTTCTCGATCTCATGGAAAAGGTCCGTAACCAAAACCTCTAATTACAGAGCTTGTACTTTGCGAGTACCTCTTTGGCAATCACAGTGACACAAACCGTAATTCTGCAGACCCAAACAGGACCCGACGATCGACCTCTTGCAGAGATACGGCTCAATCGCGTTACTATGCATGCGAATCCTCTTGCCGCCTAAGTATCAACCGTTTACTATTGGAATTTGGTGTTGTTCTGATGCCCTAATTTTCACTAATCATAGAAACTTCAGAGTTTGAATCCTAGCTATGATTGTAATCGATTTCAGTCTTGAATAATTTTCGGATATAAGCTTAAGAGTTAAGAACTTGTATAGCAGCATCTGAAAATCGCTTGATCGATTTTTTTTCTTTTTCCGGGAAGTATGCAAATCTTGCGGTGAAAATGTCAGAAATCGTATGAAATATAAATGAATCTTCATATTTTCTTTTGGACTGTTAGTACTTCAGCTGTCTGTTTTGCATTATATTGGTTATGGAGTGATATATAAATCTTTACTAATTTATATATATATATATATATATATATATATATATATATATATAGATATATCTGTTTTTGACAACTTAAATGGTGAAGCAAAAATCATTGTTTATTTTTTTTTATTAATTTCAAACATCGTCACTTTACTTTCGGGCTTTTTGCAAGAATAACCTTATACGGATTTTTATTTAGGTTCATACCCTCTCTCGGTATATAATATTTTTGTTTCTTAGCCGGGGAATAATTGGAGGTATACTTTTTAATTTTTATAAAAAAATTCAATAGATGTCTTTTAGCAATTTATTTCCTTTTACTCTCTCTTTCAACTCAACGCTCATTTCATATATTTCTAACTCTCTTTCTTCCTCACCCTCTTCCAAAATTGGGTGTTTGTTGAACAGTTTATAAAGTGGTCACCAAAAAGTAAAACCTATTCAAAGTTAGTGATATTAATACTTCAGTAAAATATTTAAATCTGAATTTTAATAATAATAATAATAAATAGAAAAATAAAATGGGATAATTTGGTTATGGTAAAATCGAATTCAAGTGACATTTGACAAACGAATTCATTCTTACCATTCTTAGGTAACATTTGACTAACGAACTCATTCTTACTATTATTTTTTAGTAATATGGTCGTGATTACGTGCGACTATCGCTACTTTAGAAAGAAAAAAAAAAACAGATTTATTAATAACTACTAGAAAGAAAAAATAGGTTTTCTACATATTTATAGTCCGAAACAACAATTTTCGCCATCTACAAAAATAGATTATAACACTTATCAACACAAGTCGAGTATTATTGATCATATATTAGGTGTTATTGCCACTAATATAATTATATATCAAGACATTCTTAACAATCAGGGCCCACACACACAGTACGAGAGGAGTTACACAAACTGACAGCTCACTCTCTCTCTCGTGCTCTGTAAGCTTCACACCACCAACTCGAGCTTATAAATCTAGGGTTTCAAAATCCCCGCCAAAAAAAAAGCTTCCCTCTCCGTCGTCCATGGCTGCCGTCGACGACGACCAGCCGGAAACCTCCGTCCCGGAGTCACGGCCTACCGACCCCGCCGTCGCCATTTCTGTCAACCCTCTCTTGGCGAACCCACCGACTCCCAAGGACTGCATGGCTTCAGTGGCCGCCAATGTCGCGTCTCAGCCTCTTCAGAGCATCGACCCTCGCGCTTGGGGCGTCCTGACCGCCATCTCCACCAGCGCGCGCAAACGTAAACAGGTTGATCGCCGAAAGCTCCATTTTTGTCCCCTGTATTAGTATACATTTATGGTTTCTATGTCGAGTTTCTGATCTCAAGAGATGGTAGCTTAATCGCTGCCGATTTCATGGTTACCGAGTTTTGGCTCTTGAATTTTGCTAATTACGTTCTAAAATTTACACCTTTAGGAGAGTTGTTGTTATTAATCTGTAGTAGTCGACGTTTGAAGCGATCGATTGACCGGGAGTTTGAAATGTAGGGAATCAATATTATTCTGACTGACGACGAGCATTGGATCGGGAGATTAGTAGTCGATACCCGATTCCAGATCGATGTGAATGCAGTTAGTGCCAATCATTGCAAGATTTTCCGAAAGGTCGGTAATCCAGACGATAAGGAGACTTCAGATTCGAGCACTATGGTTTTTCTAAAGGATATAAGGTTGTGTGCTAGAGTTTCTCGGTAGTTTTCTTTTGCTTGTTTTCTTAAGCAATTTTATTGACTTAATCGTGATTTTTTCAGCACAAATGGGACTTATATCAACGGAAGAAAGTACAAGAAGGGTAGCCCTGAAGTTAGAATTCATCATGGAGACATCGTGTCATTTGCGGCTCCACCCTCTCATGGTGATTATAGTAGATTTTTTCTATTTTGATTCGCTCTTGCAGATTTTCCCCGAGTGTTACATTTGCGTTCGGTTAATGCTTTTTTTTTTTTTTTTGTCAACTTCTACTCTTGCTGATTCTGTTATATCACACATTAAACAGACCTTGCAGTTGCATTTGTGTACCGAGAAGTTGTTAACTCTGTTGCCAATACAGATGGTGCAGCTCCAAAAAGAAAAGCAGGTATATATAAATATGTGTCATATATATATATATGATTTTTTATTTATTCTGTTAATGTGCCAAAGCTGTGGCGGGATTAGTTTTGGATTAGAATATCCAAACATGATTCACGGCTATCAGAGTGGTTGAATCACAATGTAAATTTCGTTATTGTGGTAATTACATACCGGTATATTTGGGAATCCTACATAATGTGAATCAGTATATTCTTTGGTTGAATAGCGTAAATGACTTGCATCTTTGGGTCATTAGTAGTAGTACTTCTAGTGTGTGATTCTTTTACCGGAGCTGTTTATTTATTTATTTTTTTTTTGTTGTGAGCAGAGGAGTTGGATGTTGTAAGTAAGAGACAGAAAGGTATTGGCATTGGTGCTCCAGAGGGCCCAATTTCTCTTGATGATTTTCGAAGTCTACAAAGATCTAATACGGTACTTAATCTTCATAATTTGCCTTTGGTCTTTGTCTTATTCCATGTTAGTGTGTTTTTTTTTACTCATTTAGAATAGGATAATTATCCCTATAGTTTGAGGGTAATGATGTAATTTGAGGCAGTTTCATATCAGTTTGCTCATAGCGCTTTTCCGACCGACTCTTTGTAGAGTAACTTACTCTTCTGAAATCTCCTTCACAGGAATTGAGGAAGCAGATAGAGAGCCAGGTTGTCACCAGTGATAAGCTGCGAATTGAGAATCGTGCTATCATTGACCGGCATGAAAATGTATTATTGTAACTTCAGAATTTAACAATTTACTTTTTATTTTTATTTTTGTTGTATTATCTGGAAAACACTTTGTTATCTATTATCTGTTATTTAATCATGTAGGAAATTAAAGAGATGAAAGAATCCGTTTCTGAATCGTTCTCACACCGACTCAAGGAGTTGGGCGATTTGCTCGAGGCGAAACAAGCTGAGCTAGCCGAAGTCAATAAAATAGCTTCTGAGCAAAAACATTCTATTGAAGACCTTCAAGAGAGGCTGAGTGCTTCTATGCAATCGTGTAACGAAGCAAATGAAATAATAATCAGGTATAAATATACATAGCTGCTTATATAAATTAGAACACACTGTTGCTTTTTTAGTTAAGTCCGTAGTATGAATAGTCCAAGTTATCTTATAACTTTTCTTTTCCATATATGCTTTATTTATTAAACCATGGAGGAAATGGATTCTTTTTATCTAGAATTTATTAAGTGCTGTCCGGTGGGCTTTATCTGATATCTGTCTTGTAATAACAGTTTAGTAAGGAGTTTCCTAGAATAATGTTAGAATTTAATTATGTATTTAGGTACTTTCATTAAGTAGGCACTTAGTTGAGGTTTAGTTGTTATGTTTGATAACGATTAATGGAAAAATCCTATTAAATGTTATTGGAAGATTCTCCAAGTCTAACTCTCGAATTTGAGATCCGGTTGCATTTATCATTTAAGTGTTATCGTTTTCTCTTTGATTATTTATCCGGGTCCTATCAAGTAACCTTCAAATATGCTGGAAAATACAGTAATTATCGGATTTCATGGTTGCAGTCAGAAAGCATCAATTGATGAACTGAAGGAACGAATAGATGAAGAACGAGTACAAAGGCAAGAAGAACGAGAAAAGGCTGCTTCAGATTTAAAATCAGCGGTGCAGAGAGCAATCTCAGAGGCTGAGGACGAATTAAAACGAGCATCTGACGCCGCTGTAAGGCGGGAAAGAGAACAGCAAGATGTGATTAATAAATATCAGGTTTGGTAGATTTTACTGAAATTAAACCTTGTTAGAATGTTCATAAAATCTCACGATTGCGTTATGAGTGATATACAAACATCTTATCTTGACAGGAGTCGGAGAGAGAGAGATGCCTGCTTGTTGAAACTTTGAGATCCAAATTGGTATTTGAATCTTTAGTAAATTATGTTCGTTGTTTATATATTATATAAATTTCACTTTCATCATGTGTACATTTGTATAGTTTAAAGGTCTTTTCGGTCTTTTCTAAGTTGCCTTTGTTGGATTTACTGCAGGAAGACACGAGACAAAAATTAGTTACGTCTGACAATAAAGTCCGGCAGCTAGAAACTCTCCTTTGGGAAGTTCAATTGAGCTATGAAAATGGGAAAAAAGTAATCAACACTCACACAATGCTCTCTCAATTCTTTATATGATTCTGAAAATTATTGCTCACACTATACTCACGTATGTCGTGGCGCCTGGGACAGAGAGTGGAAGAACTTGAGCTTGATACGAAGCGATTGAGCAACGAGCTTGAGAGTGAAAAGGTAGGAACTAGTGCTCATTATTCGTCCGGTGCTGATAAATAGAAGATGCATGTAGATGAATCCTAGGGTTAATAGTAAATTATTTATTTCATTAGGATTTCGTAACTTCACGATTTTGTTTTATTTCCTAAATATTTAAGAAGGTTTTCATTAATCAAATATTCTGAAAGTACTCAAAATAATATTAGACATTGTAGAATAATCTAATTAATATAGATATGGTACGACATTCTCATTAATGCTAGATATTCTCTCGACTAGGTTGTAATAACTAGTAGTATACAAAAATTAATATATATATATATATATATATATGTGTGTATATATAAAATTCATGGATTATTTATAATATTCTAAACCTTTCAAACTGAGTAATTTCGTGGTGTCGGTAGCAGTCAGCACGAGAAGAGGCATGGGCAAAAGTGTCAGCTCTTGAACTTGAAATGAACGCCGCAATGCGAGATCTTGATTTCGAGAGACGAAGGTTAAAAGGCGCCAGAGAAAGAATCATGCTCCGGTACTTACTCAAACATCTGAATATTTCTTAGTTCTACACCCAATTTTTAAGAGCTAATAGCATCGAACCCCCCTTCAACTTTGCTCGTTGGTGCTATTTGGCCCCTTAGCTATGTTCCATGGCATTTTTACTGATAAACGTTCTCATGGATTCAGAATGCCCACACTCTACTGTAAACTTGACAAAAATTGCCACGTACTTTTATTATTGCAGACGGGACATTCTGTACTACGATTAAAGTTTAGGGATCTTGTGCCAATGATAACAAATTCAAGGAGTATTTGTTCTGATTACTCTATTTTTTATATGTATATAAATTCTGTCAAAATATGGTATTCTTGCAGAGAGACACAGCTTCGATCGTTTTACTCCACCACCGAGGAGATCTCAGGGCTGTTTGCCAAGCAACAAGAACAGTTGAAGGCGATGCAAAGAACCCTCGAAGACGAGGAAAATTACGATAACACCTCGATAGACATCGACCTGAATTTGCCGTCGAGAAATGTAACTCGAACTTGTGGCAGAGAAGAAGACGCCACCGAGGAATCTCCACTCACTGCTGCTAAATTGGCCCCATTGGGCCCACCTACTTCAGCACAGAGCGTTGAGAAAGTTCGAGTCGTGTCTTCAAGCGATGAAGCCAGCGCCACAGAGAAGCATGACTGTGATGATGTTGGAAGTGAAGAAGCCGTGGAGAACACCCAAGAAATGGAGTTAACAAGCGGAATAGACCACCATGGAACTAAGGTCGGTTTTGGTTCTGATATTGAGTGTATAGATACAGCTCCAATCCTAGACGGAGACGGTTTAGGAACCGAGCAAGTTCCAGAAACCGAGAGCGCTGGAATTAACGGGAATCACGTATTCGATTTGAACAAAAGCAGTAATTTAAATGGTGACACTATGCAAATGGATGAAGAACCACAGTTACAAGAAGCCAATGAGAGAAATTCTCTGTCTTTGCAAAACAAAAATGAAAAGGATGTGGAAGATTCGATTAGGACTGCGGATCTTTTGGCTTCGGAAGTTGCTGGAAGCTGGGCGTGCAGTACGGCCCCTTCAGTGCACGGAGACAACGACTCATTGGCTGGAGAGAATAATGACGAAAACAACGTTCATGATTCGAACCTTCAGGTGGCCGAGAGTCAGAGTAACCCGCCAGTTGAGCCTGTTGTCATGAAGAGGAATTACGAGCGTGAAGCGCTTTGCGAGATGATCGGGATTGTCGCTCCTGATTTGAAGGAACAATTTGGGCGGAAAGAGTGTTCTCGTTCTGATTCCGATACTGAAAATAGCTTGGATAATGAAGATGAGAAACGGGCTGCAAAAAGCGGATCGATTTCCGATGAGGAGACTCAGGATAGTGGCGAGAACGGTAAATTAAATGACGGAATGGACGAGGATGAAGCCACACAACAAGATTCTGTTGGGTAGTTTTTGTGTGAATGTAGCGTTAGTGTACATAAGCATCTATTATTTTTGTTAATTTTGTTTTAGTAAACGGTGTATGCCTTTCTTTTGGCCGCCGAAACCGTGGCTGTTAACTTCTCTCCTACCGACCGTGGGTTATTCTCTTTCACCTTCTCTTTCTAGGTTCCGATTTTATTTATGTTTTTTCAATTTGAAGGTAAAAATTCGGAAATCCGAATTATAAGTTACTAAAACTTATTAAAAGACCTGGACAATGGAAGTATATATAGATATATATAACTTTAGAAGTGAATCAGAAGAGAAATCACATATTAAACATATTTGAGATTCATGTAAGATTATTTCATAAACTTTTATACGGAGATGACTAATTTGAAAATGTTTTTTCATTGATGCCAACATTTACCAAATTATAAATTCCGTTCTATCTCTTTAATAGATCCCAATATATTTTCAGTTATCATTATTCCTAGTACCATGCTGGGGTCCAACATAGGGGTGAACATCGGTCGTTTTCGGGGCGGTTTTCGACAACTATTAGACTGAATATTGCATCATGAGTTATTGTTTTATATTACTACTTCAAATTAACATTTCATTCCAATTTTATATTAACGGCGATCGTTTGTTCATTACTGCTTTATATTAAATCTGATCATCACAAATCGATTGTGTTAAGTCATTTTAAATTTGGTGTATAATCCGAGAGCCTGGTCTGTTGAATACTACTATATGACTCATATACATTAGAAGATATTTCTGTGCTTTCAGTGCATTGCACTTAGCTTATTATCAACTCTAATACTTTATGCTATATATATGATTTAGACCTTACTTAATTTGGTTTATGATTCACTTGTTGTATAAACTTATTTACTCTGATTATTTTCTATTTATATACACTAATTTTTTTAAAAAAAAAAATTCTCCATAATTGTGTACGTTAGGGACTAGCTAGGGACCACACTTCAATATGTTATGCCCAAAAAAAAGAAGAGTAATTGGAAGATGAAAGTCATACTTTCACTTTTTTTTAATTAATTATAGTTTTACCAATTTTTGGTGCAAATATTCAGAAAAAGTATGATTGTACGAACATACAAGTTAGTTATCATAATGGTAATAGAGGGAAAGATGAGGATGTGTATGAACCCATATGCTGTGTGGATTGATTGCTATGGATATATTTGAAGGCTCTATGATTCTATAAATGTCCTGCTTCAATGGCTATACATGGTGATCTGGACCACAAACAATATTTTTTTTATCTAATAGCAAACTATATGAATTTCAAGAACGATTATTATGAATTTGTCACATGTTTTTCTTTAGATCGATTAGTTCCTTTAAATACATTGGCAAACCCAAGATTAACAGCAACTACTACCAACGGAAAATCAATGGTTCAATTGAATCGGTTTATCAATGAGTAATGGGTCTACCGACGAATTTTTTTTATGTGTAATATTGACAGAGTTCTTAGAAAAATATATATTTAACATTTATGTAAATAGATATTATATTGAAATCATTCTTTAAAATGACATTGATATATAGTATAACATCACTTGATTGATACAATATTAATCATTAAAAGCAATTTATATTAATATGATATACTAAATTATCATTGTTTTCTTTTGTATTCAATTGTTTCTGGTGTTATCGTATTTGTGACTATCAGTATTGTAGAAGGCGTTTTACGACGCCTTGCAGTCACAAGAATAATAAAAAATAAAACAAAATATTATGAACACGAATATCCTTGATTTATTGTGATTCCGAGAGGACCCGGTTTCTTCCGTTTATTAGTTTGGACAATCGAAGATTACACACTCTAATCCTTGGGAAATCGAGAATGCTATGAACAAGCAGACTCAAGAACTCTAGAACAATTCTCTCAAACTCTCGATATAATGGTTACTGAATGAATTTACACTGAGTTTACATGCACATTTATAGGCTTGTAGGGTTTCTAGATTGTTCCCACGAATTGTGCTAGGGTTTCCTTCTTTCTTGCTATGATCGTTGTTGACCTTCTTTATTTGCGTTGGATATCCCACGAAATCCTCAACGGAATGAGCTAGCTTCCCTCTTTTCTCGCGATCTCGAATGAATTCTTCTTTAAATTCGAGTTGGTTTTCCCGATGAGGCTCTTCTTCGATGAGCTTCTGTACGATGCGCTCTCTTGTCACGATGAAGTCTTGGTCTCTTAGTAGATTCGGACTTCTCGTGGGCTTCATCGCTGTTGGGCCTTTATTCGCTCTATCCTTCGATGGGCCTGGAATCTTTAAGTGATCTCGTCTCCATTCTTTGTCGTTTGCACATAAAACGACATCAGTAGTGTTGAGGGATGATTTGACAAAATCTGACCTTAACAAGTATATCCTCATATTTAGTTCGATCATCCATATTTGTTAGACCATAACCACCTTTTCCACCTAAAATTGCATTTTCGATCCAATGAGTCCCGGTTTTTTATAAGTAAATACTAATCCGTCGATCAACCGTATTCGTAAGATCATAACTATTTTTGTCACCTAAAACTGTCGATCTAATAAGTGCTAATATATCGGGTTTTCGTAGCGTTTTTTTGGCAAATTACCTTCACAACTTAACTTAACTTAGCGTGGAGTTGTGATTAATATTTGTATGATGAATCCCACTTGCACAATTGCGACAAAAGATGAAACACTCAAAAACGCATTTGAAAAACAACAAGATTCCAATATTATTGTTTAGAGGGAAAATTAAACGTGGAGTACTTATACCCTTATTTGAAATATATGGGCGTCTTTCATTTCTTAGTTGACTAGATGATCTCTCATAAGTGTATAAATACTTTTCGTGATAGTAAACGTGAGTATCAATTGCGTGTGGCTCATAGTCCTAATCAAAACACCCAAATATCCTTCCATGTCCAAAAGACCATGATGATAAGGAAATTAGTACCCATTAATTGTTTTTTTTTTCTTTTTTCTATATACTATCCTATATTTTTTAGAAACCTAACTTGAAGTTATGCTTCATGCACCCTTGCGTATTATGTATTAGTGTATCCTAGAGAAAACTTAATGTTCTAACCAGTGGCAAAGCTAGCTATTTCAACCGGGAGGGGCACTAATATATATTAACATAATGTCTCTTCTAGTATACGGTTTTTTATTAATTTAATTTTTCCTAAAGTTTTATCATGCTATATGTCGAACACATAATAATAATAATGCTAAAAATAATTAAGAATTATTTCACAAAATACTACACATAGTTGTATGCTTAATCAAGATTCAATAACATTTTTTTTCATAAAAAAACAGTTAACTTAGTTCTATTTTTTTTAGTTTATTTAGTTCTATATCCATGGGTAAATTAAAACCCATTATGATATGTACTAAAGTCATATATATTTGTAGGTTGATTAAAATAATGCACGAAAATCATATATATTATATATATATATATATATATATATATGCAAGAAAACCCATCAAAATTTATGCACGAAAATCATATATTTATATATATATATATATAAAAATAATGTAATCATTTAGGTTTATTACTATTTTTATGGGTTCGTTAGCAAACAATATACACATACTAATACTTACGTAATATTCTCTATAATTAAATTTTATTCCTATTTTTATGGTTTAATTATCGAATTCTTAATTTATTTGACTATTTTTGTGGGTGACGAGCTAGCCTAATCAAGTTTAAGTATTAAATACTAAAAAACTAAAAATAAAAAAAGGAGAGTGGTCACATGTCCACCCTAGGCTACACATACCTTCGCCTCTATCTAACTAAAAGTTTAAATTTTGTTATTCATCAACACATGAATCGGAAAAGAGATACAAGATATTTATAAAACCCTAGATCTCCGAAATAGAAAGCATCAAACCGTATATATATATATATATATATATTAACGCCATAAAGTCGAATAACTAAAAGGAATAAAAACAATAGTCGGAAATAGTATATAAAAAAAAACAAGGAAGTTGACCAAATTTCCAAAAACTGTCGATTTGAAAACCAAAACGATAAATTCGGCCAAAATTCAAAAACCTCATTTTTTTTTCCGGACGTGTTTCTACCAAAACAATGCTAATTGAAAGAAAGAAAAAAATCATAATTCTAGTCGTATGACATTGTTTGCATTATATATAACATTTGATCATACACAAATGCATATAGCTAATTATCTTATAAAGATTTTCTTCTACTTTGATAAATATACCTAACTATTCAACAAGTTATTGGATTCAGAACACTAATCCATGCACGAGAGCAAACAAAAACATGAGAAAAGCATGCAAATTATTAGTTCGTTATGGTGCCACGTACTATAGCTAAACTAATACATAAATCGACTTTATAGAAAAAAAAAACGAATTTATTATTGGTTAACTAGATCGAGAAACCATTAATACTATCTTATATGCATAATATTGGAGATTATATTTATGAATCCTTTTCTAAATATTATAGTAGTACGTATAAGTTCGATATTGAGACGAAAAACATTCACGAACACAATAGTATTTGAGTTCATCTATCAGAAACTGTCAATTCATCATTAAGTTGTTGTTTTTTTTTTCTTTTTCGAAGGACATCATTAAGTTGTTCTGCTCATTGTTATTCCAATGAAATACAGAATGTATTCTGAACCTAAATATAAAGTTGGTCCCATTGTGTAGTTGGCAATTAGAGTACTTTGGCCAGCTAGTTTAAGGGACCAAGAAATGAATCATGGTCGAGAAAATTGTTTATAGAGCTATTGGCGTTAATGTCCCTTGAACTTTGCACGATGATGCAGTTTGTCCTTAAAATGTGTTAGTATAATTTCAAAAGTAACATAATTCCCGCCCGCTCATTGGAGTAATTGTTAATATTCGTACACGACTTACGCGAAAGCTATTTTTGACTTTTAATTATCACGAGATCGTTATTCAATAATATTTTACTATTGTGAAACAATTGATGACTTCAGTCATTCAAAAACAGTCTCGATAAAAGTCTCTGAAAATTAAAAAAAAAAAGTTAATAAAAATGATTAAAATACTATTAAACAAGTCATGTTTAATAGTACGCACATGTTAAAATTTTCCGGTTTTTTTGTATTATAATTATTACACAAGGAGTTAACATTGTTTCACTTTTATACGCAACTATACTATAGTATATAAGTATTAAAAATGACAAAAATACCCTTTATACTCTAGTATATATGTAAAAAATGACAAAAAATACCATTTCATCATTACGATGATGATACATGCTCTATATCATCCAATGGGTGTGAAATTATATTGATAGTCATGATGATATGATAATGGAAAAGAACAAGGATGAAGATGAAGCCAAAATGGAATTTCATTTTCCAATTAAATGAGCATGGGTTTTTGTACTCAATTACACAAAGAAAAGGGACCAAAACAAAACCTAACAATATTGACTATTCCCTCTTCACTCTCCCCTCCACAATAATATTATCTCCCCCTATAACAACTCATCATCATACATATCTCTAAATTGACCCTTTAGGGTTTTGATTTTAGTGGCCCATTTGTGAATTATTATTTTTATTATAATTTGTTTGTTCTATAGTCTTGTGGTATATGATGACATTGAGATATCACTTCAACAATTGATAACTAATTGTACATATTTATATTCCCTAATTTAGTATTAACACTCAAACTCAAAGTCAAACATATCTAAAGGCATTGTTATGTCATTTACGACAATATCTTAATCTCCAAGCAAGAAGACAATATATAGGTATATATAGGATTAATAGTGGTTAATTATTTAATATTTAATTTTGTACGTAGTGGTATAATTTTTTGGTTTTATTACGGTTAATATTCTCAGAGTGTCCACTGTTTTTCGTTTCTCTATGTGTTACTAAAGTCTCAATTTTAGAAAATAAAAAAATAAAAAATTGATAAAAAAAAATAACATGTATACAAGACTTAACAACATATATATATATATATATTGTTAAATTGATGAAAGAGTGTATGGAGTTATTGACTGAAACTTTGTCCACGAAACAAATAACTAAGTTTATGCGATCTTAGAAAGAAAAACACATGAAATTCTTATGTGCTATTATTAACCCATGCATATATATATAATATTATACTATGTAGATGTTTGAGTGTGAATATGATGTGTTCAGACCTTGAAATAAGCATAATGATTAAGCTTAACGAGATAATTAAAGTTGTTAATTCGAGATCTTAATAAGTGTGACATCATGTGTTTACACTTTTTGTCAATAGCAATTACAATTAGTAAGATCAAGACACCTTGGAAAAAATGTGGTGTTCACTTTTCAACGCGAATTTTTATGGATAAATTATAATAATATGGATAAGACCTAAGTGTTGTTTGATTTCACAGGATTAATTAAATGAAGCTATTTTAACTTTTTTGACCATGTGGCCTTGCTATTTTCTCAAGCTAATTATTAGTCAATTGTCATAATCGAAGTACAGCCTGTAGAAAGTCCAAGCTAACCTTTTGACTTCTTTCTAAATTAACTTTATAATTGAAATTTTTGAAATACATATTTGCGGCATTAGGTACATATACAAAATGCATCGACATGTTCATAATTTTTTTAACGACAATAGTACTCATAGCCTACAAAACAATATCAAAGTCTGATTAAGTCCATGTCTCGTTAAGACATGTATACTTCTATGATCGAGACCTATATTCGCATGTCTCGTTAAGATTATTATAAGCAGCTTAACCGAGGTTAACTCGACGTGGATGAAATTTGGACCACGATATTATTTTGTGACTTTTGAGCACTATCTCAGTCAACAAAGAGATTGATTGAGAATACACTAACACATTTGGTATAAGTAGATATATTTGACGCAAATATCTCTTTTTAAAATTATATATATCACGATTTTGAACCAATGAAAACGTTTAATTCTATATTTTTAAGTAGATATATTTGGAATTAACAGATAAATGACGTGTGTTGCAGTCTTTGAAAGAGAGAGAGTTCTCCCAATTAGGGTTTCCATATAATTAAATACAAAGTTACTGCAATTCCGTAGATAAAAGAGGTAATTGTGCATGCATTTAACCAAGTGAATCATTCATGTCCTTTCTTTCACGTCACAATCATTTAAATCTGTTTTTAATATATATATATATATATATATATTATTGTAAGGAAAACAAAATTACCTCCGCGTACTAGAACCGGCCAAATTGCCCGGAAATCTCTCACAAAAGATTTTTCCACAAAAATCATATAGTTGCGGAAACCATGGCCGTGAACTCCTCTAAATATTTTTTAAATATCTAAAATCTGTTTTCGATTTTTTATTATAATAGTTTTAGAAAGAAAAAAATCGCAGGCGGAAATTCGGGCCGTGAACACTTGCGGTCGCGGAAGTCTATGCATAATGATGATACGATGCATATGAAATGCTCTAACCTAAATCAAATTTTAGCAATTTTCATGCATCTACTTTGCGTGTGGTCCTTATTAAAGATGATAATAATTATGAAGAGCCGGCTAGTTTGAAAAGTGAAGAACATAATTTGAATTGGTTGATTTTGTGCTCTGTGTAATTATTTCATTATTCACTAAATAATTCATTAGAAAACAAAAAAACTAGGAATATAGTTCAACCATTGAATGTTACAAAGTGTCAGATTGAATCATTGTTTTATGCCTGTTTGGCAACGAGAAGGACTTCAAGAAATATGGAACTATTAAAAAGTGATGAACAAGTTGGTGGCCAACTCAAAGTAAAACAAATTATGGAAATCCAATGGCAAATAAAAAAAATAAAAATTGTGACGTCTAAATTTTATATTTATGTTCTTACGTGGACCTTCATTTTGAAAACCGTACGGTATCATCTATTTTTTTTCCCTATATTGTGAGATCCTGTATTTTTAGAGTCTTTAAATAGAATAGATAGGTATTGATTCTATTTTTATTCTTAATTTATTTGGGATTTTTATATAAGATAATTGAATATATCTTTGATATTTTAATAAAAAATAATATTTTTCTTATGTTATTTAATTAGCTGCGAAAATCATTAATAATTATGGTTATATTTAAACTCAATTAGGTTAGGGTTTCCACATATTCTCTTATTCTCTTCTTAGCCTCTCTCCCAAAACCTCTAGAGAGAAAAGGGAGAAAAACTCTTTGATTCATTCATCTCATTAGCCAGAAAAAAATGTTTTTCTTCCATCATCATAAAGGTATGATGACGTTTATCCTCTTAATTCTTTTTTTATTTTCGTAATCCTATGATGCATAATTTTCTCGAATTTTTATCTCCTAAAATACTAATCGGTTTTGGCTGAAATTTTAACCAGTACTTCGATTAGGTTCATAGAAGTCCTAGATTTAATTTTAGAATTTTTAGAGCTCTGAATCGCTCGAAATCGTATTTTCAATCTTTCAATTTTCTGAAGAAAAAAAAAACGAAAAAGTCTGCAGAGCAGATTTTGATTTTAATTTTTATAAATTCATAGAGTCCGAATTAGGATTTTTATATAGAGATAGATGTTATACAGAAGTCAATTTATAGCATGTTTCATGTTTTACAAAATTCGAAAAGATGTCGGGATCTAACCCGAAACTGCGTTTTAGTATTTCTGCCGAATTAAAAAGTTAAGATATAGCATAGTTGCAGCCTTTTTCTGAAAATTATTGAAACATAAAAGATGTTCAATTTCGAAAAATAATGACAGTTTGTGAAGAATACTTTTTCCAGATCCTTACCGATTTTGATATATCGAGAAAATACTTCAAAAGCCTTTTTGAAAACCGAAATCCCCGTTTAGCCTTTAGAACATCGTTCGTAGAAGCGTCTCCGTCGGTTTCGCGAGGAAGACAGTCGTACCGATTCAGGTGAGTTCAACCTCACTGCAGTACAAATTAGTTTGAAAATAAAAATTTTGCTTGATATGTTTGATTGTGTTGTCCGTTGATATGTGTGTTAGATATCATTGAATGTGCATTCGTTATGATTGTTTGATACATGTCATTATAATTTAATGATATAAATATGAATATGAAAGATTGATGCTGATTATGTGATGATCATGAATGATTGTCGAGAGATGTTATTTTCCTTTAGCCAAAGGAATAAGATACAGAATGTTGTTAGTTCATAAGCTTATGATAACAAGAACAAGAGAAACATATGAATTAATAAAGTGTCGTACCACACCTCACGAGGAGGTTCTTAAAGTTAAGATTTTTCCCCGAGATGAGCGTATTGAGGACGGGATTTATCTTGCAGTTTAGCTAAACTGCCAAATTATGATTTCTTCCTGAGATGAGCGTATTAATGACGGAATTTATCATGCGGTATCATGAACCGCCAGATGTATTGGCCTAGGACTTCGGGACTTGTACACCCCGTCGATCCAACAGCCCGCGCGCAAGTTGGTACGTACACAAGATGGTGATCACCTAGGAAAAGATTAGTAATAGATTCCTAAAACGTAAAAGTGAAGCATAATTGAACATTTGCATGTTATGTTTTCTTTACATTATTATTTTTGTGAGAAAATAGTTGTATCTCACTGAGCTTTAAGCTCACACAAAAGATTTTTCGTTCGTACTGTAGGTAAGAAACCTATGATATGATTTCGTAGTGGATTGGACGGTGACGGTGGAGGATGTGCGAGGGATTGGGTGAATGGGTAATCACTGTGAAGACGTTTTTCGCATATTTTATTTCATCTATATTTTGGTTTTGAAAAAGGAATTCCTGATAAAGATTTTCACTACGTACGTATTTGCTTACTTTATTTGAAGTTATAAAAAAAATGGCCAAGTATTTTCAAAGAGTATTAGAGTAGTTGGTAAGTGACGGCTTCGAAAAAGTCGGGTCGTTACATATATAGTATTTTTGTAGTAGTTTAAAGGAAAAAATATGTGCGTATTTTCATACTAGTTCATCAATGATATAATATATATTATATATAGTTAACATATTTATCGTATATTCTAACAAAATATATCATTTTGACGTACTTTTATCAAACAAAAGATTCCGGAACTTTAGTTTAATATACTACTTTTTTTTATTAAAAAATATATCCATGTCCATTTGTAGTGCTTGAATTAAAATATTTGCTCTTATAAAATACATCATGTGACCTATATATTTATATTTTTAGTCCTATTAATATAACCTTTTATAAATTTGTCTCTTTGTTCTTTTTAATCCAATCAAGGCCATACCATGTCGAAAATAAATAATTCGGTTAAAAACTAATATATATATATATATATCAAGGCCATACCATGTCGAAAATAAATAATTCGGTTAAAAACTAATATATATATATATATATATATATATATATACATACCATGAATATGTTCGAGTAACAATACAAAGTCGTACCTGAAATATAATCATTTTACGAAATTAGACGCGTAAAAGATAAAAGTGAGATTATTTAAGCAATAAAAAAATAATCAAAGCCCATATATTGTATTTAATTATTAATATATATATATAGAGAGAGAGAGAGATCCTTGTCTTGGTCTTCAATAATACTCATCTCTCATTTGGCCTCTGTATAATCATGACTTCCTTTGCCATCGTTACTATGGAAAGCTCTTCTCTCTCAAACCATTACAGCTATAATTTTTTATGTATATATATCAATTTATTCTACATATATATATATGTAGTTGTGTATATATATACATATTGTATTATCTCTCCCTATATAAACCAAGGATGCTCTCAGAACAAGCATTCACTCAAACTCAACTAGCTGACGTGTAGTTCTTACCATTAATACAGATATCTCTCACTATCTTTCATACAGTCTTCACTTGAATCTGAAAATCAGTGTACGCATATATATAATATATAAAACATAAGAGTGATACTATGTGTATGAAAAACTCGTCAGAAATGAAGACCATTTGCCATACTTTCCGTCTTCGACGCAATTCAAAGCGATTCAGTCTCAGAGTTATTGGCCTCGTCAGGTGCTAATTTATCTTCTTTTCCATTGCTTTCTCGTGTCACCATTCGTTATAGGCGTGAAAAATTTGACCCGAAGCCCATTTCCCCGGTTTCAGATTTTAGGAAAAATTAGGTCTTTCTAACAACCGGGATTAGGGCCATGACTGGTATTGGGAAACCCGAATATCCAAAACCGGACCTAGGTTGGACCTACAACATTCCCAAAGGGTTTTATAATTTCGTAACTTCTAGTCCCCTCAATTTATCTTATATTTTTAATATTTTACTTTTAAATTTTGAATTTAATAAGAAAATACTTCTTTTGTAGGATCTTTTATAAACTATACATTTTAATACACAAAGTGGATAATGGGTGCGTTTGGCACAACTTATTTAGCCTTGTTTTTGTTTATAAAATAAACTTAACCGCTATTCAGGTGTTTGGCAAAATTGTTTTTTCTAAAAAACACAAAATTGATTTTGATTTTTTGTACATGAATTGTAAAAGCTAGGATTCGTAGCTTTTGGTTTTTTCTAAAAACAAAAATACGGTTTTAGTCTATTTTAGTCTTTTTAGCCTAAATAATTTTTTTTACCAAACGCTAAAACAGTTTTTGTTACCAACAACAACTGTTTTATAAACAATTTACCAAACACCTGCCGGTTTTTCTCAAAAACAGTTTATTTTCTAAACTAAAACTAAAAACATTTTTTGTAAAAATTAAGCTGTGCCAAACGGGCCCAATATTTAAAAATATTTGTAGCTAAATGAGTATTTCGTACAATTTCTTTTAAAGTTTTACCTCATTATATGTATTCAGGCTTTCTTATTATATACCCTTTCATAATTTATATCCTAAATCCGCTACCGTTGGACCGAAAAGAAAAACAAACACAAAAAACAGTTCCCGGTTCCTATTTCAGCACTAATTTCTTGTAGTTTTTTTTTTTAATTTAGTTATATAACTTTTTATGAATTTAGCAGGTGGAGAGAACTAGGAAAAGAAGCGAGCAATGCAAGGAAGAGAAATCTGGGGGCAAAAATGGAAATGGAGCTCAAGAATTTGAGGCTGTACATGGAGAACAAAAGTATTATGGAAGAGAATCAGAAGCTGAGAGAAAGAGCTCTTCTTCTTCACCAAGAGAACCAAGCCTTGTTGTCTCAGTTCAATTCTCAACTGTGATCCTTCCATTTAGTCAGTAATTGATAACTTAAAATAATAAGGCTAATATTTATATGGGGTATTTTTTATTTTATTTTTTTATATTTTTCTTCAGCTGTAGAATAAATTGTATAACCATTATATTTTCTAGTAATGTAATGTAGAACAAGTGTAGGTTTTTTGTGTTTAACTCATGAATTAAGTTATTTTAGTGTCGTTTGTATGTTTAAAGACTTGATTGATCATATATTGGAATGGAGAATAAGGGACTATAAATAAAATAGAAGTACTTTTTATTTTCTCGTAATATACTTTGGAAAAATAAACACTTGGCTTGTTTGGTAATCAACTAAGATAATTTTGAGTTTTTAATTTTAATTTTTGTAGTTGTAATGTAACAAATTATTACAGTTTTTAAATAGCTGTTTTGTACAGTTTTTTTTTTTTACATTATGAAAATAAAGATATAATTACATTCTATTAATTAATTAATTGATATGTTATATTAATTATAGATTGGCGAATGCTAATAGAATTATTCGATTCACATTTTTTAATAACTCTTAAAATAAATTCAGAAAATAAAAAAAAATCAAACTCCCTAAGCAGAAAAAATCTATTTGTAAATATAAATTGAATAAACACTGATTTTAAAAGCTTAGTAGAAATAAGCAATGCAAACTTTGTTTCTAAAAGCCATCTAAATAATAAAAGGAAAGCCATTCAAAATAATAATAATAAAAAGGTTTAGGAAGAAGAGGAGTTGCCGATAGGAGAAAGAAAGAAGAAGAAAAAAAAGAGAGAGAGAGAAAACATAGTTAAAAAAATGAAAAGGAAATAAACAGTGTATGATATGTAATGCAACTCAAAAATTGTTTTTCATCTTTCTAACTTGAATAGCATTTTTCAATAAAATGAATCATTTTGTAACTCAGATAATTTATTTAAAATTTGTAGAGTTGTATTTTATTTTGTGAAAGATTTTACAGTATACCCAAAACTTATTTTCTATATCTTCACTTAAATTATTTTTTATATTTTCACTCAATATTATTTTATCATATATATCTATAACTTTATATGCATCATAAAAATATGAAAACAATTATTGTAGATAAGGCATTTTAATAAATTTGATTTATTGTCTCATTTAATATGTATATATATATATATTGATATATTTAAAAATATTAAAAATAATGAGGTTTATAATTATATGAATTTTTTAAATAATTATACTTATATTGTTTAATCACATTTATAAGAAAGAAATATAGAATTATCTAACAAATAATTTTTTTTATTATTTTGTTATTTTTTTTCTCCCATGAAAATATAAGCCCTAAGGTATTTTTAAAAGTATTTATATTTATAAGGTAATTGCGGCATTGATGGCCATAGTTTGCAAATGTCCCCGGGTATGATGTCAATGCGAATAAAGTGCGGCGAAAATTCCCAATATTACTTAATCACGAGATCCACAGAATTCCATCCAATTAATTAATTGGATGTCCGTTTACTCTGTGCCACATGGACACAATTGTACATGTGTGTTATAACAGGTGGCAAAATTCTTTATGAAGTGGAATTCGAATAATGTACTTCTAAAATATTATTAACTATCAAGATAAGACCGAGACTAGAGCTGGACAATTTCACAAAAATATTGACGATCGCCAAAGGGTTAGACGTGTCTAGTGGGCTAGGCCGGCCCACAATCCGTTAAACCCGCATATTAAACAGGGCGAGCTTGGCCCGCATGTCGGTTTGATGATTCATTAATCTCAGTTAAAAAAAAAAAAAAAAAAAACTCCATATCATACGTCCTGTAAATCAAATAACAAGGTTGCAACTGGTCAAATTAGATGACAAACTAGTTAGAACCTTTCATCAGATTTTTCATTTTTGGCCCTCGTGTTTACGAAATGCAAATAAGCACCGCAAATTCTCAATAATTTAAAATCTAAGATCAGCTTGTGAATGGCATGTTTGATGATATAAAAAAAATATCGTATTTTCAGAAAGACCACTTAACAAAGAAAGCAATTTTTCATAAAATACTATTGCAATACAAACAGACCTTCTCGCCAATACTGGCAAAGAAGTATATGAAACTATAAATGAGGTAATTTTGCAGCGTACAGACAACCATGAGAAATTTAACTCCCAAAATATGGGCATTTTTTTTTATGATAATTAAAAATAAAAATAAAAAAGCATTGATTAATTTGGTCTAGCTTGACACCATGCTTTATTTAATATAACTGGCAAGACAAGATTGAAACTCTGGGGTTTAAATTCGTACCAAAAGAAGTTACAGGGACAAAAACAGGCGACAACTAGATCAATATCGATCCACCAAGATGAAGTCGTCGTCGTCAAGAACCCTGACATCTTCTTTCCCGACAAAATTCTCCCGCCCGATGCTGTTGACCAACTTAACAAACTCCGCCCTCTCTGCCTTAGGAAGAGGAACATAAGGAAGCCTGAAAACCGGCCTCACGACCCCTAGTTGAGCAAGGGCCGTGTTCAGCGGGATAGGGTTCGGCTCTTGGAACAGCCAGTCCATAAGCGGCAACACCTTCGCATTCAGTGAAGGATTCTCCCCTCCGAACATGAGCTCCCTCATCAACCCCGGAATCACGTTGCTAGTAACAGAAATGACCCCTCTGGCCCCGTGGCTCCACCTGGCATCATGGCACTGGTCGTCGTTTCCGCTCCAAACAACAATCCCTTCACAGGTATAACCCTTGACCCGGTCATTACCCACGCACTCCTTGACGCCTGCCAGGTTGGAGCTCTGCGCCACTCTCTTGATAACATGTGGCGGGATATCCTGCCCCGTCCGCGAAGGCACGTTGTAGATTATGGTGGGTCCCATGGAGATCACGCTATCAAAGTGAGAAACCAACCCTTCCAAGGACGTTTTGCCGTAGTACGGGTTGATGTGAAGAGCGGCGTGCATCCCAACGGCAAAACCTTGCTCAGTGGCGTGGATCGCTTCCCTAGTGGAGTTGCTTCCGGTGTTTCCTATCACCTTGATGGACCCGCCGAAGCAGTTCACGGTGTGCCCTATGAGCATTATGTGCTCATCCCAGCTCATGAGCTGGCCTTCGCCGGTGGTGCCACCAACAATCACGCCTTCAACTCCGTTCGAAATCTGCGTGTTCACCAAGGCATCATACGCTTCAAGATCGAATCTTCCGTCGGGGAGATACGGGGTTTTGATGGCTGTCATCAGCCGGAGAGATTTGATGGCTTCCGATGATGTCCTGAAAAACATGCATTGATCCTATAAATATAAACAACACGGCAACACGCTATTCAGTGATTATGAAATGCTGGGTACTACTTGCCTGTTTTTAACTTCGAAGCTGCGCATAGGAAGATGAGAGTTCGGTATTATTGCTGCCTGCGGAGCTCTCCATTTCCCGGTCCTCCTGTTCAAAGAGTCGTCTCATATCGCATAAGAAAACTAAACAAATATAGATGCAGTCACAGAAGAGTATACTCTACCAGGGTTTACAAAATCGCTAGAGGCGTACTCCGCCTCGAAGATCGAAAGGATTAGCGAGGAATCCTCATATATTTTACTTGGACTGGTTATATAAAACTGCAACTCAAAGAACCTCATGATGCTCACAGGGACGAGCAATCCGCCATTACAGAGCAAGAAACTTACTTCCAAATAGACAAAGATCCAAAGAAAAACTTTAATAAAATCACGAAAGCGAAAGATAATGACATTTCAGTTTCAAAAATTAACAATACAGAGAAAGGAAACAGGACAAGTTGGAAGCTAAGCAATCGCAATCCCAGCATTATATATATATGAGAGAAGGAAATGAATATACCTCTTGTAGGTATCGACAGAGTGGTGACGCGGAAGCTGGAGAGACGACTCTCTGAAGCAAACGGCGCAGCTCTTCAAGGTCGCCATTGTTGTGGGAAAAAAAACCGCACAGATAGAAGCAGAGGCCGAAACCCTAGCGGGAAGAGAAAGAGGAAGGAACGGCGGAGGCTCAGCGAGTAATGGAGGTCGTGGCGATGGAGGCGAAGCTGGAGATAATCGTAATCGGGAGAATCTGGGAGCAGCGAGCGAGAGACGAGAGGCTGAAACCCAGAGCGGAGAAATCGGCCATTGAAGAGCTTGCTTGTAAGTGGTGGCTGAGTGGAGTAGAGGTCCCGAAACGAGGGTTTCGGTTGGGGAAGTGTGTTCGACGAGGGTTTTCTAGACTATAATATCCAGGTGACACGTGTCCATCTCTTTCTCTAGTAGAAGCAAGCACGTCACCTTTTTTGAGTATTTACGGCATAAGTATATAATCTTCTTATGTATTTTTTTTCTAAAAAAAAATATTAGTGATAATAATTTTTAAGAGTGGGCAAAATAGTATCAACGTCCGATTTCGTTTATCTCCTGCTAAATTCTATGACACATTCTATGACACGAGGGGCACATATTAAACTAAAGATATGTAAACGTGCGTCGTTTACAAGACATATATATTAGTGTGTTCGGCATAGCTTATTTTGCCTTATTTTTGTTTTTAGAATAATTAAACTATTTTTTATGTGTATGACAAACTGTTTTTATAAAAAAAAAAATTGTATACGAGTCATAAAAGCTATGATTCGTAGCTTTTTTTTTTCAACAAAAATAATATTTTTAATATTTTAACTCTAAATATATTTATTTTATCAAACACTAAATCTTGTTACCAACAACAACTGTTTTATAAATAATTTACCAAATAATTTTTTAAAATAATTTTTGAATAAAAATAATTAAAAAAATAAAGTTATACCAAACAGTGTCATTGTTACATGGCCTCAAATACTATTATTGTTTGCCATATTTGTTATAAAATCTGGTATTTAGTAACAAATATCTTTTTAAACAAATGATGCTTTAAGTTTAAGGTAAAACCATTTATCTATTTCATTAATTGTATTTTTTATATAGTGTAGATGTGATGTAGTATCTTGGAATATAAAATTACCAATTCAGTTCGACTATTGATCTTATATTAGGATTTATATGGTTAATCGGAATTCAACGAAAAGGAGTTAGTTGCCAATTGAGCACTCGTGAATAATGACTAGAGATCATCAATAAAGAGATTAATTAAAACTTGGATGAATATTGTTGACTTAATTAATGTAGAGATATAACACTGGTGACTAAGCATAACATAAATGAACAATGATAAAAATATGGGCACTCCATTAGTGTATACGAGGTTAGGAAGTATTCCTTTCAAATTATAAACATTCACGCAAAGAGTCTAATTTTACGACTGTATTGAAAGATTTACGGATGTAATTGATATAAAAATAAAAAACCAATAATTAATTTGCAAATTTAATTCTATAAATATATTAATAGTTTTTATGTTTCCGTCTAAATTTGTTTATGTATTTGCCTATTTGGATAATCAATTCCTTGAAACAAAGTGACTAACAAATCAATTTGTTAATAATTTTGAAACGATATAACCACTGAGTCATCATTATATCTGCAAGTTAACGCCGATGAATCTTTAGTACTAAAGAGAGACAAGAAATCCGAGCTTTTGTACTTTACGGATGCTCGAATTTGCAATTAAACTCTAAATTGAGATACTTTCAATCAAATCATATGGATCGTCCACCTCAAAGTAGAGGATTGACAAACATTGTGTTGGTCACTAAATTATTACAGTTTTCCTATTTAAATACAAGCGTGATAACATTTGTCTATTCTTTCGCCAAATATAATCATAACATGTTAACACGATGCTTACAACATATCCCAATCATAACATAATGCCAAAAACGTTGTTAATTTAATATATTTTATTTTGTTTCTCCTCTTTGATCTATAATACTATATCACTACATAATATTTTAAGGTTGTCTCGTTAGAGAGGTTCGAATTTAAATCCCCCTTTTACCTTTTCCATTACTTTTTTAAAAAAATTAAAAAAAAAAATATTCTATAGTTGGACGGTCCATATAGGATGTTTGGACCATATAGGATGTTTGGGTTTGTACTTTGTAGTTTGTAGGCTCACTTTTTTTCAGCTAACCCACTCATAATGAATCCCTTTTCAATATTTGCTTACTAATCACACTATTGTAGTTATTTTTGTCATTATTTTGTTGGGAACAAAATATTTATGTTTTCAATATTTGCTGACTAATCACCATGAGTGTTGAAAATATTTAAAAATCAACGTTAAATATTTATATTTTGTTTTAACGAGATATAAACATGTATCAAATAAATCTGAAAAAAAATATATATATCTATAACGTGAGAGAAAAGTAAATACCAACTAAAAAAATAAAAATAAGCATTTAACGGTGATTTTTTGAACAATTTTGGTATTTGTGTCGCTAATAACTTTTGAGTAACCTAGGATGCAAAGATAAATATCAATATCTCATAATATTCATGAAATGATAATTTATATAAATGGATCGTTGGCGTTGGGCGAGACAGTTATATAAACAATAATTTCTTTAGTATAATAAACAATATTATTTACTTAAAAGATATTTACTTTACTCTCCCTCTTCTAAGACAATATGACTTACGAGGTTATGAGACTTCGTGGTTTAAAGACAACAAATTATATTATTTTAAACACTAAATATCCCTGACACTTTGAACTTATTATTCTTTATCAATGTGTTTTTAATTTTTTAATACAAGTTTATCTTCCGTACTTGTTATCAGTTTACCTCATTAACATAATTTGTATCAATCTACTCGTTGAACGTTTCACTCATATCAGTGATAAAATGATAAAAAAAAATTAATATCAAGTGATTAATTTTTTAAAAAATAATACAAAATATAATTTATAATCAATGCAAAAAAAGTTATTTGTTCAAAAAGTAAATTGATATAAGTAAATAAGTCTGGCATTGAGCAAATAATTTCGTACTGGCAGGATTGTTTGATTTTTGGAAATACAAGAGAACTCAAACAAATTGTTTGATCCAATATATACGACCGTATATACGACGTGCTTTTCTTTAAACGACCGTATCCTAAAAAGAAAAAGAAAAAGATAATTAAGAAATAATTAACTTAAATAATGCATGTTTATCACAATAATCATAATGATCGCAAGACTTGTACATACCAACATATCATCTTCAAGGGCCCGAGCTCGTTCTACACGACTCCTATTTTTACACCGTTCTTCAAGATTAAGCAACAAATTAGGAAGAACTCCGTCTAGAACCTTTTTTCGGATCAAGTATTAAATTCATATATATTATGAACATTTATACTATTTAAAAATAATTATGACTTACTACGATTGAGCGATGACAATAGATGCACTACCAGTTAGTTAAACAATCGCAGGTGCTATAAGTTCGGGGCATCAATCCATTTTTAAGAACTGCGCCAGTTCGTAAAGAGGGATTAACGCCTCGAGCTTAATCAAATGTACGACGTCTAAGCAAATGAGGAGTTGTGATCGTTGGTAAGTAAGGTGTATGAGGCTCTATAAGGCCGATATGACTTTGCCCGATAGGTGGCTGATGTCCACGTGGACAAAATTTTTATTCAATAAGAGCTCCTATTCAATGGAAGTGCGTGGTATTTCCACAATACGACAAAATAGTTATATTAAAAAAACTCATCTATTTTAACTAGGGTTAATTGCGGCAAAAATACCCAACCTTTGTAAATATTCTCCGATAGGTACCCAACCTCAATAAACGTAGGCAAAAGTACCCAACGTCACACTTTTGTCGCCGACCAACTAACGCCGTTAGACACTGCCTACGTGGCCGTTAGGGTGTCTCGTGTGGAATGGCCCATGGCCAAAAGTTGGGTACTTTTGCCGCCACGTGGCCAAAGGTTAGGTACTTTTGCCGCCACATGGCATTTAAAAAATAATTTTTTTAATTTTTTCTTTCTCATTAGCCAGTATGTTTTTATTCTTTTACGTATATCAAACATGATCAAATAATTTCATAAAATATGTACTTATAAAAAATTATGTTATTTTTTAAATAATCAAATAATTCCTTAAATTTATTAGTTTTAATTTATTTAAAAAAAATATTTCCCGTGACTCATATTTTTATTTTTTTACATATGTTAAATCTAAAAAAATAATTTTATAAAATATTTTTATAAAAAATATTTTTTCTTATATGTATAATTTATAATTTTTTAATAGATTATATTAAAATTTTGAGACTAAAACATTATTGTATATAATAACACGAGCATTTTAATATTAATATTAAGGCATGATATGATTTTTGCAGATATATAACATATTTGAAACTAAGGCATGATTAAAACAAATAATTGTATCAAATACAGTTCAAGCTTAATTTAAACTGAAAGTTTGGTGATTGGTAAAAATTATGTTTAACCTTATTATTTTTTGTTTTAAAGTGAAAAAAGAAAAGTAACATTTTTTTGGTTTTTCTTTAACATTTTTTTTATAAGTACATTGTTTATAAAATTATTTGATCATGTTTGATGTACATAAAAAAATAAAAACATATTGGCTAACGGGAAAGAAAAAATTATAAAAAAATTTGTTTTTTTAATGCCACGTGGCGGCAAAAGTACCCAACCTTTGGCCACGTGGCGGCAAAAGTACCTAACTTTTGGCCATGGGCCATTCCACACGAGACACCCTAACGGCCACGTAGGCAGTGTCTAACGGCGTTAGTTGGTCGGCGACAAAAGTGTGACGTTGGGTACTTTTGCCTACGTTTATTGAGGTTGGGTACCTATCGGAGAATATTTACAAAGGTTGGGTATTTTTGCCGCAATTAACCCTTTTAACTATTTTATTGATATTGTTTATTATTATTTTTAACGTAGGCTCAAAATGAAGTGATAGATGTTGGTCGCGGGCTATGGACTTTAATACAACTAATCTTGCTGTGGAAATGATGAGATAATATATTTTTTGAAAATGATTGACAATAATAACCATAGAGAAACGAGAAGGAGATGTCTGCAAATTATTTTGTAGTGTTTTTTAAACTGTTGATAGATGATTATATATATATATAAAAATTCTACGTTTTTTGAAGTGTGGAATTTTGTAGAGCTCAACAAAAAAGCTATCTTTATAAAAGTTACCTATTTAAACATTTTGTTACATTTTTATTAATATTTACAAATAATATCCATTTCTTTTAATGTAGTCTGAAAAGGAGCCTAAAGATTCTCAACGCGCGCTATGAGCTTTTATAAATCCAATCGCGTCGGGGAAATGATGATTGTCAACGTATTTGCAAGTGGTTGACAACATTTAACAAAACAAAGATGAGAAGAAATGCGAAGAAGATAAAGCCTGCTATTTATTTTGTACGTATTTATTTAACTATTGAATAATGTTATATAAAATAATAGATTGTTCTATGTTTTTTGTTATGAATTGTCAAAAACCACACTAGTGAATATAAAACCTTAAAATAACTAATGACCCTACTAATTTATAAATAATTATGCAATAGGTCAATTGTGCCACCTGTTCTTACACTGAATATATATATAATAATGCGAGAGTGCATTGTAACATTGGCCGATAACGCCACTCCATTAGAAAATAAAAATAAAAAAACCGTTGAACTAACTGTGCATCTACTGTGAAGTTGTTTATCCATTTTTTTTTTTGGTACTAAACTTGAAAAGCAACGTGTAAAACCTTTTTTTTTTCCTCACAAAGCTTATCAACTTTTAAACACATGAAATCAACCAATTTATTTATTATTTGAGTAAAATTATTATTTGTTACTGCTCAACTAATTCACTGAGACTTGAGAGTTTTGACAAATGAATATTAATTATAAAATATAATAAAAATGGAAAACAAACAAGGTTAAGAATAAATTAACTTCGCCATACGTATACTGACATGTGACATTATAAGAGTTAATTGATAAAATGTAATAAAAATGGAAAACAAACAAGAAAAATAGCATGAGATAGCTAAATTGAAATGTTTGATTAGCCAAATAACCAACCTTTTATTTTTCTTTGTGAAATAACCAAATAGTTAAAGTACATTTTTGCAACAAACAAAATTGAGAGTATAAAAATGAAAATTTCTTATAGAGTAGTATAAACAATAGCAGGCTATTATTGAAATTTATATGTAGAAAAAACTAATAAAATTTGTTAGATGAGCAATAATTTTTGCTGAGTTTGAATATGTGCATCTGTAAAAGTCATGAAGATTGAAGATAGAGACATATTTCATATCAATTAACTCTTATAATGTCACATGTCAGTATAACGTATTACCTTAAAATGGTGAAGTTATTTTATTCTTTACCTTGTTTGTTGGGGCAAATAGTCAAATAGCCAAACTTCAAACTCTAATTAGCCAAATAGCCAATGTTTTTACTAATATTGTCAAATAGCCAATTAACTATGTTAATAAATCACGAAAAACCTGACTACCCTTGTATTAAAGTGTATTAACGTAACTTCAAACTCTAATTAGCTAAATAGCCAATGTTTTTACTAATATTGTCAAATAGCCAATTAACTATGTTAATAAATCACGAAAGACCTGACTACCCTTGTATTAACGTGGTTAATTTGTTTAAAAATAATAATAATTTTTTTAATTTTTTTTTTTGAAAAAAAAATTATTTTTTTTGTTAAAATTTTAATCACGATTTTTTATTTTTAAACAAATTAACTCCGTTAATACACATTTATACGTTTACTAACGTATTAACGTGGTTAATTTCTTTAAAAATAAATTATTTTTTTAAAATATAATAAATATTTTTTTTAAATAAATTTTTTGTTAAAATTTTAATCACGATTTTTTATTTTTTAAACAAATTAACTCCGTTAATACACGTTAATACACATTAATAAACGTATTAACGTAGTTAATTTGTTTAAAAATAAAAAATCGTGATTAAAATTTTAACAAAAAAAATATATTTTTTTTAAATATTTTTTTTTTCAAAATTTTAAAAAAATAAAAATAAATTAACCACGTTAATACCGTTAATATGTTAAAAGGGTATTATAGGTATAAAATCTGTTATTAAATAACTATTTGGCTATTTCACAAAGAAAAATAAAAGGTTAGCTATTTGGCTAATCAAACATTTCAATTTGGCTAACTCATGCTATTTCTCTTTTTCTTATTCTTTAACAACCAAATTGAAACTTTGAGTGTAATTTGAGAATATGATATTTTATGCTTATAATGAACTATTGGTTATTGTATTTTGCAAAAAAAAAAAAAAAAAACACGTGATTTTTTTTTTCTTTAAAAATGAGACTGTAGGGTAGATAAAAATAAAATTGTATACTATTGAATAAAGACTAATCTTGGATTTTCAAAATAAAAACAATAACAGGGTATAAAATAATACTAAAATATAATTTAAGGGTATATTTTAACTCTCTATATTTTGTAAAAAATAATAATTGGTACATAAAAAGCAAAATTGGATAGATAGATAGATAATTTGAATGTCAGATTTGCAGCTCCATAATAAAATGCCTTAGAACAAAATAACACGTGTGTAAGAGCTTTATTAATTCCAAATATTCTTAAAACTGGATCTTCATTTTTTTTTTCTATTGCTTTTTAACTACTTAAAGTCTTAAACTACTAAAGGTGCTCGCAAGTCTCAAGTGGAAGTGGGTGACGGACACTGAGGAGAAGTGAGAAGCCAACTCAACTGTTCTGTCTAATTTCATACCAAGTTTTTTTTTTTTAATTATTTGTAAAGTAATCTTATTTTGAGAAACAATATGGACATTAAATTCGATGCCTGCTAATCAAATGTTCGAAGCTTAATCGTCATAAAAAAAAAAGGAAATATATGCTTTTGTTACAGAGAAATAAAAAGAGAAAGCGTCAAGTATAGTTATGTTATGAGATTATTTTCGATAATATATTAATATGAGATGTTGCAACTTGCTACATTGAAAATCATCAATATTGCTTTTGTATTTTCACAATATTATTTCAAATAACGACAAGCCAGCTACAAATTCGCAGTGACAATCGAGCTAGAATTTAATACATCTATCTACTACTTTTTAAAGACAATATTCTAGAATACTTCATGATTTTTTATTTATTTATTTATTTTGTTTGTAGCGGTCACAGGTTATTATCATTATTTTAAAATATTTACCTGTTTTTTTTTATTAACTTAATAGCAATTTAAGTATGCAACTGTTTTGTTTTTGATTGACTGAGATACGGCTTTTAGCTCAATTAGTGATTTTTGGATTAATAAACATCTTATTTTTTAGGATTAATTACAGTGTAAATACTTAATGTTTTTTTTTTGTGTGTAATAAACCAAAAAATATTTTTGCGGTAAAATTCTTAAGTTTAATATTTGATTATATTCAAAGTTTATAGACTTCTGTTGAAATCATGTTCCATCAATAAAAAAACTACAAAAATTATATTTAAAAATTTATGTAAGTAATATGTGTTCACGGTTATATTTATTTAAAAATTTGTTAAATATGAGAAAAGTAGATATATTTTCAATGATTTATTATGAATTTTAATTGTAAAGAAATCGAATTTATATAATAATAAATAATATATATGTATACCACTATAATTCTATTGACCTTTAATCCTAATTTATATTTAGCACATTACAGAAGCTTAGACCCTTAGTTCAATCGTTGGCAGCACATTCTTTTTATTTGGGTTTAATTGACAATATCATTTTTAATAAACAAATATTTGTGTTTAAGTTTTTATGTGTAAAGAAAAAAGAGAAGAAGAAAAAAGAAGTAGAAACAGAAAAAACTAAAAGAATGGTCGGCGCGACAGTACCCCTTGTCACGTTACGTTAGGATAAGAAAACATGTCTTTAAAGTTTAAACAGCTCTACAAATTCTCAAAATTTTGTATTATTTCAGAAAGTTTCTATATAAGTATATATTTAAAATATAATTCTATTAGTATTTTTAATAATAATATCTAATCATGACCACTTAACTTTTTCTTTTTACCTTTCTTGAGGTGGAGTATCTATTATTAATATTATTATGGTATCGATAGTGTGTGTGTGTATTGCTTTATGCCTTTTTCTTTAAGAAATTTAATAATCAATACCTTATTTTTTTTATAGCATAGGTTTGGCAACTCAAATCACAAAATAGAAGTGAAGTTTTTCTCAATTCAAATAGAAAAAAATCATATTTTTTTTTTTTGCATATGAAAAAAGGTCCAAGTTCGCTACATCCTACTTAAAGTGTTATTGAATTTCGAAGAATTAGAAGTCTGATATCGCTTATTATAAAGTGCTATCTCTTTACAGTAAGGCATGACCAAGTTATCCAGAGACATTTTCTCATCGCGAGCCGCTTAAACATTATGTACAACAACTATGACTATCTTTAAGATGTTCTTACATCGCAGGGATGCACAATTTCCTTTCATCAACTGACTTATTCAATAAACATACCCATAAACCATTTAATCATCACTTGAGTCTTGACATAAACATAAACAAAAATGCCAATTACAAAAAACCGTTAATTTTCTCAACTAATAAAACTGTAATTTTCTTAATATTTTTGCCACGAATATCTTTAATTTAAATCAAAATGTCTTAAAAAAGAAAAAGAAAAAAAGGTAAAACATTCCCTCGTTCAAAATTAAATAAATAAATGATATTTCAGTGGGACCCACAAGGAAACCCCAATCTGTCTCTGTGTGTCCGAAAGGGTCCACCTGAAAGAAACCAATCCCTCTCTCTCTCTCTCACCTCACTCTTCTCTTCACCACTTCGAGACCATCGCAGACCCAGACCAGAAGCAAGCCTCCACGACAGTGCTCTGCTCTCTCTCCATGCTCTGCTTCTGCCGCTGAACCTCCGAGCTCCCCACCGCCGCGGCCATGGCGTCAGGCGCTCACCGGAACGGCGCCTCTCAGAGCAGCCGTGGCGGCGTCAGACTGGATCAACGCCCGATCAACTTCCGAACGTCGTCGTTCAAGTCCAAGCTCCCTCCCAACCACTCCTCTCCTGGATCCGGCGCCGCCGTTCGCCGGAGCAGCTCTTTCAAGGACGACCGTGGAGGTTCATTGCTGCTCAACGCTCTTCTCTCTCTTCCTCCTCTTCCTTTGTTTGATCAGTAGTAGATATACAAGTGTTTGCTATATATTTGTTTTGAAATGGACGAGTTTAGTGCTTGTTTACGAAGTTATGGTGATTTAGGTTTGTGGATCGTGGAGTTTCGAATGATTTGAAGAATGAGCCATTGCGAAAGAATTGATTAGCTAATTTTTGTCGTTGTTTTTGAAAAAAATAGTTCCGGGAAGGGTTCGAGTGGCAGTCAGGCTGCGGCCGCGGAACGGCGAGGAGTCGGCGGGAGATGCGGATTTCGCCGATTGCGTGGAATTGCAGCCCGAGGTAAGTCCGATTTCGTCTGATTGTTTAAGGATTTGAGTGAGTTATGGTGTTTGTTGGTCATGTGTAAATGTAGTTATAGCTGTTTGGCTGTATTGGCATTATGCTCTGTTTTGGTTTTTAGTTTTGTTTGTGGTCCAGAGTTTGAGGTTTGGCCTTTTGTTTAATGCAGCTTAAAAGGCTCAAACTCAGGAAGAACAATTGGGATTCCGACACGTACGAGTTCGACGAGGTTCTTACAGAATTCGCTTCTCAAAAGCGAGTATATGAAGTCGTTGCGAAGCCCGTTGTTGAGGTGTTAACTTTGCTTCTAGTCTTTCTTAGTTTGCAACATTGTGAGTGGTCCTCTTAATGTCATCTTCACTGCTCAATTTTGCAGAGTGTTCTTGATGGTTATAATGGGACTATAATGGCTTATGGCCAAACGGGCACGGGCAAGACATTTACCCTTGGACGGCTCGGGGAGGAAGATACATCTGATCGGGGTATAATGGTCCGATCGATGGAAGATGTTTTAGCAAATATATCTCCAGAATCGGATTCGATCACCGTCTCATATTTGCAGGTTATTTTTTTCTGCCTTGATGTTTATCCCATTTTTAGTTCAAAATTTATCTTTGATATTGACAATTTTGGAACGAATGTGTAGCTTTATATGGAAACTCTTCAAGATCTTCTCGATCCGTCAAACGATAATATCCCCATTGTGGAAGATACAAGAACCGGTGACGTGTCGGTGCCCGGTGCTACTCTTGTAGAAATCAGGGATCAAGAAAGTTTTATGGAGTTGCTAAGAATCGGAGAAAGTCACCGTATTGCCGCTAATACAAAACTAAATACCGAATCTTCACGTAGTCATGCTATACTGATGGTGAGCTAATCATGTTCCATTGTCATATTTTTGCACCAAAACTTTAAATTTTATTGATATCAACTAGTTGCATTAGTTTGTGCTGCGTAAAGTGGATCTTCTTCTGATACAGTTATGTTCTTTATAGTGCAGGTAAACGTCAAAAGGTCGGTTGTTGAAAGGGAGGATGATCTCTCCAGTGATAATGGAGAACCTTCTAGTGTGACAAGATCTTTCAAGCCACTTGTTAGAAAAAGCAAACTTGTTGTGGTAGATTTAGCTGGTTCAGAGAGGATTCACAAGTCAGGTATAGACTGTTTTCATATAAACGTTTGTCCGTGTTTATGTTAGTATATTTTTAATTTTTATATTACAGCATAGAATATATGTTTCAATATACTATGTTTGGACTTTACTCCTATAGTTAACTGAGTGTTTATCATGGAGCAACAAGTAACTAACATTGAGCTAATTATCTATTTATTCATATGAAAATCGGCTCATATAGGATGGTTCCAGCTCTAGTTTATTATTCTTTTTGAGAAATGCTTATCGTTTGTCTTATTTGTTTTGAGAGGTCTCATGTAAGTATTTTACGGGCGTAATCGGGTAATATGTATAATGTATTTATACGATCAGCTAACCTCTTTTGCTAACTTAGATCATTATATTTTTTCAGGAAGTGAGGGACATATGTTGGAGGAAGCTAAGTCTATCAATCTTTCTCTTAGTTCCCTAGGAAAGTGCATAAATGCTCTTGCAGAGAATAGTCCCCATGTTCCAGTTCGCGATTCAAAGCTGACGAGGCTACTTAAAGACTCTTTTGGAGGTTGGATATCCTGTCCCAGTAAAAAAATTCAGATGTTTTTTGGTTAATGAATTATTACTCTTAAATTTATATGCGATACTTTTATGTTTTATGGTTCATCCTTTTTTTTCTTCTGCTGTTATTCCACAGGCTCAGCTAGGACTTCTTTGGTTATCACTATTGGTCCATCGCCACGCCATCGAGGCGAGACTACAAGTACCATACTTTTTGGGCAAAGGGTTAGTTTAAATTTTTTTCTACTCTTCTGTACAAGATAAATTTGGTTCGGCGATCGATAAATTATGGTTTACCAGCAGCAATATAGATGTTTAAAGCTCATATAATGCAACTTCCTAATCAATTTCTAACCAGGCCATGAAGGTTGAGAATATGCTGAAGATAAAGGAGGAGTTTGATTATAAGAGTTTGTCAAGAAGGCTTGAAATAGAGCTAGACAAACATATTGCTGAAAACGAAAGGCGAGCTAAAGCTTTTGATGACGAAATTGAAAGGATGCAATTGGAGTCTCAAACCCGGATCGCTGAGGTTGAACAGAACTTTGCAGATGCATTAGAGGTTGGTTGAATCATTTTGCAAAAATCAAGTATTCTATAAGTATTTACAATTGTATTTCCATTCTCTGTGATAAATTATTTGGCCTTTTTTTTTCTTTTATTTATTTGAGATTTATTTGTTTGTCTCTAAACACAGAAGGAGAGGCTCAAATGTCAGATGGATTACATGGAAGCAGTTAAGCAGTTGGAGGAGAAATTGGTATTAAATCAGCAGAAGCACAGAAATGGTTACGGCGAGGTATTAAGTTATGAAGTAATTTGTCATGGAACGCGACTTTCCATGGTATTTATGTTATTTGAATTTTTTCGTCATGTTGTTGAGTTTGAGTTTTTAATTAAGTTTGGGGTTTGGATAATTATGTTTTATGTTTGGGACTAGCCCGTAAGGTTGTTTTGTTTGGTATATATAAGACACCTGAAATGAATGAGAAAATGAGTCGAGGATTATTCAGTAAGTTTGTATCGTTATTAATCAAGTTTCTCTCTTATAGTTTAGTGTAGACATCTCAGGAAAATAAGGTTTTCTCAGTTATAGTTCCGTGACGAGACCCACAACTTGGGATCGTAAACTATATTCCCTTGTTATAATACTTGTGTGTACTAAGTAGGCTATTGATTTAAAGACATGACATATATATTTTTATCAAATATATTTAGATTTTTGCTTTCCCCGAAATCCCGAATGCATTTCTGTTTTCTTTCTACGTGAACTGAACAAGTTTTTTAACTTCTAATCAATTCTCTCCTTTTCTAAAACCCAGGGACCGGGGCGTCCCTCATCTGAGGACATTGTGGAGATTAATAAACTGCTCCAAAATGAAATGAATCTAAGAAAGGTGGCTGAAGAGGAAGTAAGAAATCTCAGAATCCAATTTAGAGGTCATAACCAAACAGAGGTTCGTTGTTGTACCTAGCATTCTATCATTTAAAAAACTTAAATATTTGACTTAATGATACACAAAATTTTTGGGTGGTCTTAGGAAGGTGAATTGGAGATCATAAAGCTTCGGAAAAGTATGGATGAGGAAACACGCCAGAAGAAGAGACTCGAAGAAGAAATAATAGTATTGCGAAGTCAACTTCTGCAAGTGACATATGAAGCTGATCAGGTATTGCTTCATAAGAACCACATAATTTGACAATCTATGGTGTTTTAATAGGATAATTGCGGAAAAAGTACCCAAAAGATAGGTAAAATTGACGGCATATTCCACTTCTTTTTTCGTCGCTGCATATTCCTAATCTTGTCAAAATTATCAATCCCAAGTACCATAAATATGCCCGCTGAGTATCTAGAATTTATACTTTTGACATTCTTAGGAATATGCTGCCACTTTCTCATAACTTGTAGGTATTTTCGCTGCAAATATCTCTAGCTTAATTTACAGTTTAATGCGATATATAGTACATAATAATATTGAGTATTTGGCTTTTCTCATCTCATTGTAGACTTAAAATAACTATACTATATAGTTACTGTCTGTCAGAATTTATGTTTCTTTGAATTCATATTTGTAGATGAGGAAATGTCTTGAAAATACGGCACCACGAAACGGGTTCAACGGAGTAGATTCTACCTTAACCCCATTAAGAAATCTCCAAACTAGAGACTTCCATAATGGAGATTCCACGCTCTTTGAACAAGGTTGCGTAACTTTCTCCCCAAGCTATCAAAAATTATCCCTGTTTTAGTTTTATTTTTATTTATGTTTCTCTTCCATCACAATCAATGCAACAGTTGGATTGCAAAAGATCCTATCATTGCTCGAGTCAGATGACCTGAATGTTCGTATTCATGCTGTGAAAGTTGTGGCCAATCTAGCAGCTGAAGGTCTGTCATCAAATTTCAAATACGATATTAATTTTTTTGAAATGTACTTTCACTTAGATTTTTTGTTGTTGTAATATTTACTAATTTGTTGTCTCATTTTATAAGCAGAAGCAAATCAGAAAAGCATCGTTGAAGCTGGCGGACTTACTTCCTTGCTTATGCTTCTTAGAACCTTCGAGGATGAAACCATTCGAAGAGTAGCAGCCGGTGCTATCGCCAATCTCGCAATGAATGGTACTATGATGTGAAATATTTGTTTAGATATTAGAATTAAAAATATTTTTAGGGTTTCAACTTTCAATTGACTGAATTTCTATCTTCCAAAAAAAAAAACAGAAGCCAATCAAGAACTTATTATGACTCAAGGGGGTATTAGTTTGTTGTCAATAACGGCGGCCGATGCTGATGATGCTCAAACGCTTCGCATGGTAGCCGGGGCTATTGCGAATCTATGTGGAAATGGTAACTATGCTCATTTTACTATCAATCTTAAGCGCTATTTATACATATATATATATATATATATATATGTGTGTGTGTATGTGTATTATATTTCACACATCTTGTAATAAATATTAGATAAATTACAAACCAAGCTGAGGACTGAAGGTGGAATCAAGGCTCTGTTGGGAATCGTCAGATGTGGGCATCCCGACGTCCTTTCCCAAGTTGCTCGTGGAATTGCAAACTTTGCAAAATGCGAATCTCGAGCATCTACTCAAGGTAAGGAGTGAAATATCATTTTTACCCTTCCGACTTGGGCTTCTTTGAATTTATTAGGAACCAAACTCATATATCCGAGAATAAGATAAAGTATAACTAGGGCAACAGAGATTTAAAGAAAAAAAGGATAAATAACTTGCACACTCAAACGACCACAAAAGACCTCCTATACGAGATAAAGGCCAATTCTCTTCCCGAAGTTCTAATCTAAAAGAACTTCTACTTGACTTTAACATGATCCTGAAATGATAACTTCTGAACATATAAAACCCTAATTAACCCGTCAAAAGACTAATCTGCCATTTATACCCTAGCTTGATTTTCCATTTTTCTTGAACTAAATCTTCAAGAATTTAACATAGTTATAAATTCAATGCAATCCAGTTTTAGGGTCGAAAGCTGGCAGATCGCTTTTGATAGAAGACGGTGCGCTTCCTTGGATAGTACAAAATGCTGACAACGAGGCCGCACCAATTCGGCGTCACATTGAACTTGCGCTTTGTCATCTGGCACAACATGGTACGTTCATATCGAATTTATTTCTCGAACTAAATCAAGATTTATTACACAAAATTGGGATTTTATTTTTCGAAAAATAAAACGAAGGAAAACAATTTTATCAATGCCCTATAAACGCAAATTCAGGATTTTATACTTCTCATTTGTTCCAAGTATCCCTACATAATTTAAGGCTTTCTTTGTAAATTAGAAAAGCGAGAAAGAAAAATATATGTAAATAAAAGAACTTTTATTGTACCTATTTGGAAATTTGAGCTCAAAATCAGAAGACAAATTAGCCGGCAAGGTCATTTTGTCAAGGCGCAAATTATATTCCTGATGTTTGGTTTTTTCTCTCTTAAATTACAGAGGTAAATGCTAAAGACATGATAAATGGAGGGGCACTTTGGGAACTTGTTCGAATATCCCGAGATTGTTCCCGTGAGGATATCAGGACTCTTGCACGTCGGATTTTGAACGCAAGTCCGACTTTCCGATCCGAAATGCGTCGTTTACGGATAGAAAGCTAATAATCTATTGTCGGATTCGGAATAATTCGTTTTTAGCAGTGTACAGGTTGCTTCGATTTATCATTCTTTGTGGTCAGTTAAGTTAATTAGGACTCAAAAATAGTTAACGAGCAATTTTGTTTGTATTTAATGTAAGCGTTGGCATCACTCAACTCTTCATGTGTGTTTTGATTGTAGTTCACTAATAGACCGAAAAAAAAAAAACTGTTTCTATATATATATATATATATATATATATATATATATATATATTCATTTTAATAGGAATGAAAAGTCGAAATTTTAGATGCTCTTTTTATTCGAGGTTGTATTTTATTGGTAACGCTGATTCTTTTTGGCAATTCAAGCTATTTCTTAGAAGATGTACAGAGAAATTTATAGCGTGAAAATTGAAAAATGTTCGAGACAATTGTAATTTTTCTTCAATATTGATAGACTCGACTAATAATTAAATAGAAACTAACCTTTTATTGATAAATGACACTCTTGTCTTCTTGTCTCTAATTAGAGAACTAGATTAAGACTTTTTTAATGATATTTAACAGGATTTATTTACCATTTAAACATGAATCGAAAAAAATTGTAATAGAGGTGGCTAGTTATAGGCCTGAAAATTATAATTCTATGGTTATTATAAAAACACCTCTAATATTCTTAAATTATATTAACAGTATTGAAAATAGATAATCAATACTTTCTAACGTTAACACTCTCTAAATTAAGTTTGTCTTCAGATTTGAACTCTTCTTCGCTGACCCGTTCTTGTGATGTTCAAACTACGATATCGTCCTCGCTGTTGAGTCACTGCTCGAATCCGTCCAGTCCCCTTGTGTTTCAACCGGTCCACATGAGGCAAGTGTGAACAATCGTGGAGCTTAATAAAGAAGAGCAAGTATAATATATATGTGCATTTTGTTACCTAATAATTTTGACCAATTTTTTTTTTTAATGGGGTGGCTCTCTATCAACCAATGTTACAATGCAATCTCGCATTACTAGACATATTCAGTTTTGACCAATATTGAGTTACCATGATATAGATGTACATGTTTGAATCAGGAAAAAAAAAACAAAGGATATTCAGTTGGTTCGAAACACCTCTGTTTCCCGCTATTTATAGAGCGAGCCGTGGGGGAAGACCGGTATCAACCCGATTTAATATCCTGTATTTAATTTATTTTTTTAAATCTAATTCATTCTTTTTCCCGAATTATAGTACTTTCACGTCCGCTCCTAAAACTCGAGAACAGACAGACTTCCACAATTAATGAATAAACAAGAAGATAAACTCGGCTGAGACCATACTCTTGTGTATAGATTTAGAGGACTCCAATATATAATATGCATATACACTGTAGTGTACACATACATATACTCAAGATGCAGAGTTCAGCACTCTTGGATAAACTTATTAGAATACCATAAATATAAGCATAATATCTATTATCTGAACTGATCCTCTAAAGCTAATTTATCTGCATGACTTTACATGCTACAGAAATATAATGCGAAAAACTATATATATAATTATCTATAATATTTATATCGCTTCCTGGGATCAGTTCGGAGTTTCGAGAAAAAGTTTTTTAAGTACTACGCATTATATAAATATTTATATATAGATATTAATACATATAGTTATAAAAGTGACAAGGGAGAAGAAAGAGTTCTAAGAGCAAGAAAGTGGAAAAGAAAGGGAAAAAGAAAAAGGAGCAGAATCTTGATATTTAATACACTTGTAGTCATTAGCAATTTGTACTTGAAGGAATCAAACTTATGCTAATAATCATGATGAACTGTAAAGATTTATAATGAATCATCCCAAGCACAGTGTTATGCAACATATATCTGGTCCACCAAAATAACATTATAGATATAATATAACCATTAATTCATGACATGCGATATATATCTCCCAAGTCCCAACACGTATGAAAATACAGTATGAAAAAATAAAGATGTGAAACTCGAAAGATAATTTAACAAGAGAATTGAAGAAGTATGAAAAGGTAATTAATGATAGAAATGTCAGATAAAAAGGGTAAAAAGAGAAGAAGTACAAACATAAAGATGTCTATTTCTTCTCTGGGGTGTATATAAATAAATGGCTATACCTAGTCTAATATTAGTCCCTGTCTATGTTAGTATATATCAGGATATTATTCAAAGAATATCTATAAAAAACTCTGAACAAAATCAGAAAATATGGGACATGCAACATTAACATATATACACACACAACAAGCAAGAAAGTTTCGTTCAAAAAAAAAAAAAAAAAACAAGCAAGAAAGAAAGAAAGAAACAAGTACATAATTATATATATATATTTTATATAATATATTGTCAAAGAATATGTTGAACTTGAACTGCAGTGTGCTGGTGCTACCTAGGGTTTCAAGGAGAAAGAGAATGTGTGTTTACATAATCTAAAATTTGGTTATTAGTTTGTAAAATCTTAATTTGTTTTGTCAATATACCCGTAACTATCGAGCAACTATCGAGTTATGTTAAAACAAATTGTACTATTTTTGAGTAGTACCGACGCTTCCTAGGGTTTCAAGGAGATAAAAAAAAAAAAAGCGTATACATATAATTTAAAATTTCGTTATTGATTTATTCAAACTTCGTAAAAAAATTGGACCATCAAACAAATATCGATTTATGATTAAGAAAAAAAGTGTCCTAGTTTTTAAACAGCAGTACCGGCGCTACCTAGGGTTTCAAGGAGATAATAAAAATAAGGGAGTATACATATCATGTAAAATTTATCATCAAATTTAAAGCCCTACAAAAATTTCACCGATACACCCGTAAATTCGATCATCGAAAATTTACTATAGAATTTAAAGCCCTACAAAAATTTTATCGATACAACCGTAAATTCGATCATCTACCGGTTATCAATTTGAGGATCCTTAAACCTTATTTATCAACTAGCAGTATCTGTTAATGGGAATATAAACAAGCTAAAAGTTTAATCCTAATTCATAGCGATTCACCTCCTTTCTTTCAAGAGAGAGAGAGAGAGAGAGTTTAGCTTTGGTTGGGTTTGGGTTGAATGAAGTCGGTTCTGCTGGCTGTTGTTGATGTCGTTGGTGCCTCGAAAAGGAGCTTTTTACGGAGCAGTGCACGTGTGACCCAACACCCAATGCTCTCTCTCTCTCTCAAACCCTAATCCTCAGAAGACACCGACCCAGAAAGCCCATACTCTCTCTCTAGAAACCACACACATATCTATTCAAACCACTTATTAATATTGCACTTAACACATTATATATATATATGTGTATGCACTCATGCCCATGTACTATATATCAACTTGTGTTATCATGAAATACTGAAAAATATTTAAGACAGAAGAAGAAGAAGAAAGTTACTACATCCAGTGTACCTTTAAGGTTTAAGCTAATCCATGAAAACAAATTAAAGAGAAATCCATGAAAACTTTGTACATTCTTCTTCAATCAAAAGAGTAGCAGTAATGCCGTCGACACCAACAATCTCCATTAACAAATTAAACACCAAAGAAACCAAGATCAGAAGTCAATGATTCCAAAAAAAAAAAAAAAGGGACGAAAAAAGAAACGTTTCGAAGCGGAAGAGAATCACGAAACCCCGACCGAGCAATCGAGATTCCATTTGTAAGAAAGACAAAAGATTATGACAAACACTGATGAATCAGTAAGGTGGCCTCGCCGGCGTGGCTCCCCAGTACGACCCCTCCGTCAACAGATTCTGCGCCGCCGCGGCCTGATGGAACATCGGCGACCCCCCACCCCCGCCCCCGCTATGATCCAACATCGGATTCGGGTTCGGGTTCTGCCCGATATTGCTGTTGCTGTTATCGTTGTCGCCCGGGCCCTGCCCGGGCCCCACCTCGTCGTCCTCGAGCGGCAGCCTCTCGTATGCCGCATTGCCGAACGAGGCGGCCATGATTACAACCGGCCCCGCGGCAAGGAGTGGGCCCACCACGCTCCCTCCTACTACCTGCCCCTGCCCGCCTGCGAGGTAGATCGTCAGCCCCGAAGCCGCAGGTGGGGCGGGCGGGGGCAGGAAAGACCCCGAGAGCGAGAGGATCTCGAACCTCCCGTGGAGCGTGACGACCGCGCCCCCCGCGGGGGAGCCCGGCTGGCGGAGCGTGACGTTGGTGACGGCCCCCGTGGCGCTGAGGACGCAGACGCCGCGCTGGCGGCGGCGCGCGAAGGCGGACATGGCGTCCATGACGTCGCAGGCGTTGGCGACCTCCATCACGTGGGAGCGGAGCGCGTTGGCGCTGTCGCGCGTGATGATGATGGGCGGCTTCGGCTTGTTCTTCGACCCGGCGGGCCGACCCCGGGGCCGGCGCGTGATGATGTCGGCCGAGTCGGGGTCGGCCCCGGTCGGGGTGGTGGCCGAGTCGTCGCGGTCCCGCTTCTGCCCGCGGCTCAGCAGGCTGGCGCCGCTCGTCTGCTCGTCCTCCGACGTCTGCTGCTGCTGCTGCTGGTGCTGCTGATGCTGATGCTGCTGATGGTGCTGGTGATGGTGCTGCTGCTGAAGCTGCTGTTGGAATTGGTGGTGCGAGTGGAGGTGCAGATCTCTCGACAGAAACGGCGGCGGCAGAGGGCGGCCGTGCGCGGCGGCGATCGGATCCATTTATGTCGACCCAATTAAGGAAATAGTAGAATAGAGAGAGAGAGAGAGGAGGTGTGCTTGTGTATAGTATATGACTATATGTGTATGTATGTGTGTATATGTGCGAGTCGAGTGGAGGCTTTAAGGCTAACCCACCAAATCTTTAGCTGAAAGGGGTAGAGCTGATGAGTGATGTCCTCTCCATCTTCGATCTTAAATGAGTTTGATTCAGAGAAAAGTTCTCTCTCTCTCTCTGTCTAAATAGTAGCTTTAGAGCTGGGTTTTGTTTGGCTTGGCTTCAGGGAGTTGGGCAGAATAAGAAGGAGAGAGATGAGACTTGACTTCGCTGAGGAGGAGGGAGGGGTTAGGGTTAGGTCTAAGGAATCGGATGGATGATGGGTTCGGTTCTGCCTGGTAAGACAGCGTGCGCATGGGCGGTCTGTGGGACCCACGTCCCTCCAGCTTTCTCTCTCCTTTGTCTGATCATCACCACCACCCTCTCTCTCCTTGATGAGGGCCCCAACACCCCATGTTCTCTCTCATCTCATCATGTGTATGTAATATGTATGTCTAGCTACGCAGGGGGGTGAATCTATATACTTGGGTTGGGTTGAGGCCGAGAGAGACTCCGATCGAGTTCATTATTTTTAATATTATTTATAAATAAATATGTATAAAATTAACTACTCATCGTCCTAACGCTAGGAGACGATCATGAAATCAAAGTCCGCGTATCAACTTGTTTGGCAGCCATGGGAGGGGGGAGTATTGAGCTTCATTGAACTGTCTGGTTTTTCTTACGAGAGTGATGAGAGTTGGGTTCGTTTACTTTACACTTCAAATATTTAAGTTTGAGAAATAGAGTTTCAAATGTATTTGAGATTGTTTAGTTTTACACAATATTTTGATTTCTTTTTCAATATTAAAAAATCACTTATATAGCGTACCTCTTTATTGTGCTTATTCATCCACCAATTGGGAATCAATATGAAAATAATTTACAAGTACCTGTAATAATTTATAGATTTCGAGCTCAAAATGAACCATATTTCAATTTAAAATTGTTTTAATTATTAATTGACAAAATACGTTATTCGAGAATCAAAATATCAAATTTATAGTTGATTATTTAATAATTTATAACTAATATTTCGTTTAAAATTAAAAATTAGACAATACTTTGAAAAATAATAATGTGTGATAGTTATTGTTATTGTAAAAAAATCATAATTAATCAAGAAATAAAAAAATATATTTACTTATTATATCTTATATAAATGTTCGTTCAAGACAAATACACAACAAAAATAGAGATGAATTGATAAATAATATCTTATTTTTAAATCGTCTTCAATTACTTTCCGACTCCCCTCGTGACTATTTCTGGCTTCGCACCCAGTCTATGTCTTCTAGGATTCATGGAAACCATGCCTTTCTATCATATTTACGTCTGGTATCTTCCTCCCATCTCGTTATCGGTATAATCGTAAAATTTGATTGATAAACTATTGGTATCACTATGGAAATACTTATAATTAGAGATGACCGGACAATACTAGTAACGAGCGTGCCTTGATGGTCCGAGTTCAACTAGTAACGAATCATACTCTAGAGCGGGCGAACTTCTCCCGCTCAGATTACCCTTTTGGGATAAATAAGCAACCCGTATCAGGATCAATCTTGAACATCTTTGAGTCAAACCTAAGCGGGGAATTGGCAGGCCTACGTATAGCATGACCGTCCCAAATTCATTTAATTGCTTATAATAATCATTTTTTTAGCGTGGGGAAATTGATAATCGTCCGATGATCTAATTTTACCGGTCCGGATATGCTTAAACATCATTATATACTAAGCTTCAAAATGATATTTTTAGCCCTAAAAAAATCTACTCATGAATAAAGTTGTACTTGGAGGAATAATTAAGTAGCTGTAGAAATCATTTAAGTTCATTAAACCAAAGTAGATAGGCTTATAGCTAACAGTACACTTCTCTGAATTATTGCTCTCACTGCATTCAATTTCTCACTTCAAACTCAGATATTGTGTTGTGTTTTGTGTGTGCTTCTTTCAAGTACAAAAAAACAAATTAAAATTCAAAACTCTCCCACTTTTGAAGCCTCGATCGGTTATCATCAGCACTGTGTGTGAGTGGACCGAGAAAACAAGCGTTCTTCTTCTTGTTCTTCGTAACTTCTATACTGAGAGTGAGAGAGAAAACATGGAAGTTGTTACAACGAACGATTAGGGGTGTTTTGGTCATTGGGCGAGGGTATTTCGGGAAGGGCAGGGGTGGGGCCCAGCCGAACAATTCGGGTCAAGAGAGTCAGGGCGTGTCTTAAGGGCGACTCTCGTTTTTAGGGGCAGTTTTTTTTATTTAATAATTGAGAATGTGATTGTGTTATTGTGAATGTGATGTTGAAGTTTAAGGGTGGGTCCCACGGGTTTTGAACAGTAGGTCGTGAAGTCGTGGCTCTTCCCTGCTCTTTCCCCAATCTCCACCATACTTAACTCATGGGAGAAGTGGGATTAATTGTGGCCCCCGGCCGAGCCCGATTTGGGACCCGCCCTTGTCCGGTGCCGGCCGGAAATCTACGTTTTGTTACGTGTATGAATCGGGATTAACGGATCGAGGATCTCGTAAAATAAAAATTGCGATTTCTAATCGGTATTTGAATATATATATATATATTATATATATCCGAATTCAAAACAGTTGTTTGTAATTGTTCATGCCATTTATGCCTTCTATTTTATGTGATCAACAATCACAACCGCAAATTTAATCCCGGCAATTATTATAAGCATAAATTAATGTACGAGCTATTTCTGTCTAAGCTCAATAATCAGTTTAATGACTCACTTGATCATTGATCGGAAGAAATAAAATACGAAGTAAAATACCATATAAATTAAATGACAATAAAAAATTAAGAGGGCTCAATGATAGAGCTTGTCTGCCACAAAGAGAACTACGAGAATGTCAAGTATCGAAACGACGCTAAATCGTCGTCTAATCATGAAAAACGACAATGAAAGAATATTTGTATTTAGGTGCACGATCGAATTAAATATCAAATTCAATTACTGATTTTGTATGTGCCAAATTATCTTAGAGTCAGGGCGGTGCTTGAAATTTTCACGGCTCTAGGCGAGGAAATTTTTTAGGACCCATACCGTTATTATACATTATAGTGGGAAAACATATAAATAATTGTATAATAAATAATTTCTCATTCAAATATGACGGTCGTATACTGTTTCTCATTTGGACCTTTTAATGGGCTATGATTACAATGAATAAAAACCTTTATCATGTAGTCCTTGTGGTCCCAAAGTGCTTTGAATAGCTTCGGGCGAACAGACCTTTGTTGGCTCTTCGGGAGACATGTCCTTACGTGCGAGACTTCTATACTCTTCCTCCTTGGTCTTCAAGCGTCGGGTGGAGTAGAATTTATCCTGCTTCATCGGCTGAGTTCATCTCTCTCTCTCGGTCCGGTCTTATCTTTTCGCTTGGAATCGATTGACCTATTTGGTAGAAACGCCCTTGATCCTTACATGTCTTGATTTGATAGCTACATTTCCGCTCGAGCGCTTGGGATATGGCTTTCTCATGTAGTGATTTGTACTACGCGTCCTTTCGATTGAAGGTCGTGTTGACTTTAGACCCGAAACAAAATTGGACACAAACAGTGATTGAGTAAGTAAAACAAACATAGCTCTAAAAGTTTAAAATACAAAATTAGGTCTTTTTTAGTTTTTTATAAGGCCAACTGCTTGGTAACGATAAAAATACAAAATAAGAAAAAATTTACAAGTATTTGTCTTTTTAAATTTTTCGATGTAAAAATGTGAAAAAGCTTTTGGCAGTGGGAACAAAGGGTACAATTTTAAACCCTCAGTAAATGCAGTATTTTTTTTCTTCACTTTCAATAGATAAATCATAAAACTAAAATAACATTTAATAAGTCAAGACTATTGATACGATTTTAATTATAATTAAACTTAGACTTGTACCTTTCCACTGCTGTTATTTACCAATGTTGTCCAGTTGTATTAAATAATCGAATCGGACAGAATTGTAACTTTTACCGGAAGGACTTTTACATGAGATTAAAGTGAAAAAGTCAAGAGAAGCAACAATATATATGTATTAAAGGTCAATGGTCAACAAAGGGGACATTTATTTCATTAATTTTTATTATTATTACGAAACATAGCTTCTAATAGGTATAACTGTTTGACATATGCTTTCAGTTATATACATCTATCTATATATATATATGATTTTTTTTTAACATGATGTTAATCGCTGAGTCCAATTAGATTAAATCACAATTTACTGTGAAAGAAGTATGCAATATCATGACGATTAATTCTGTATTATATTTGTATAGGATATGTATTTATAAATTATTATATATGAATATCTGAAGCAAAAAAAAAAAAAAACAACTTAGAAGATTATGTATAAGGGCATATTTTTTTTTTCTGAACTTATATTTGTAATATTGTCAAAAGTATAATTACATTTTATTTTTATAAGACTAGCAATATATATACATACGTCGTGAACATGTGATAAAAAGTGTAACATACCATTACTTTCACTTAATTTTGTAAGTATTTTATCGCAGATATTCACGTTCCATAAACTACTAAGCCTCAATCTAAAGTACTAACACTGTACAATAATAAAAGTGAGAAATTAAATGGGTGAATGGTTGACTTTATTATTCATTTGACGAGGCGTTTTTGGATAAGTTCTATTTATATAATATCTAAATATAAATCAGTTGGGTGGGGTTATGTTACTCTACATTCTATATTATATATACTTCAAAAAAAAAAAAAAAAAACTTATCAATGAACTTATTAATTATTTCCCCATAAAATAAAGATTTCAATTGACAAATAGAAACAAGTATTTTCTATGTATTTAACAAGCATGTAGAAGATTTTCTTGATTTATTTGAACCCTCCTATAGTATGTACTTTTCACATATCAATATCTTTAGATTGATTAAAAAGAGAATCTCTGACGGGGAAATTAGAGATCTAGAGGATTCCCAAGTTAATTATTTTTAAGGCAAATAAAACCAAAACTATGAAATATTCTTGTGAAGAAAAATAATAAGGCATATGATCTCGCTCTATATACATTATAATATATATACACTAAGGTTTTTTTTTTATTTTTTTAAAAGAGGTTTAATGTGATTATATAACGTTCATACTCACTTGCAGCGGCAGATCCGTATACAAATATCAAAGGTGAAAAAAATATGTAATAATAAGTAGAGAGAAATACGTTATGATGGTATCATAGTGAATCACATTATGATACAGAATTGTGCACTCTCACATTACTGATGTCAATCATTTGATTTATAAAACGATGTATCAATCTATTAATATAATTAGTTTTTTAAAGTTTAATTAAACATCAAAATCATGCGGATCGAGACTCAAAACGAATAATATTATATCAAATTAAGTCGAAGTCATAAATTTCCCAACACGAAATGATTTGAAGCTTAAAATAAATAAAAAAATAGAAAACATTGCAGCTTATAGTCATCTAACTCGTTTATTTCTAATAAATATTTTTTTTTAATTCAATTTTTCGTGGCTAAAATCACTAAAATTACACTTTCATTGTAATTAGATGGAGTCGGCTCGTAAGTGATACACGTCATCGAAAATACTCAATTGTCATATGTGGGCTCAATATCTCTATGATGATGTTACACGTAGCCACATACTATCTATTTCATGTAGTAGGGCCAATCCAATAGGTTGGCGAGTTGGGTGACCGCCCAAGGCCCCCAATATTAAAAGGCCCCATATATTATGTAACTTTAGTATTGAAAAAATAAATTAAAAGAAAATTTATAAGATGAAAGAGGCCTCCTGATTAGTATTGTAAGCGATGCAACTTGAAAAATAAAAAATAAGAACATGCTTATTGCTTAGTGGAAGAAAGATAAATATTTGTAATTAAACATACTATGTTTTATCAAATATATTACTATTAAGAATTTGGAAAAATATCACGTCTTAACTTTTCGCCCAAGGTCTCCGAAAATGTTTGGCCGACCCTGATTGATAGTGACCTTAGTATTCAAAAATTGGACTAATTAGAGACCTATTTATTAGAAACGAACGAGTTTGATAACTTTAATTGCAATTTATTTAAATTAAAAAATAATAAAAATGGTCAAAAACCATGGGAGCAGGAATTAAAAGCTCGCAGATAATGGTGAGACAAGAGTTGGATATTTGTCTGCATGCATGCATGCTTGTATTGAGATCAGATGCTCTCTCTCTCTCCCTCACGTAATGCACCCTCTGTTCCAACTCACGTGCACGTGCTTCCACTACTTCTTCCTCGTGATGATGTATTCTCTATTCTATTTATATTTATTTACATATATTATTATTAATATATATATATATATATATATATATATATTTGGTATTTGTTTGCTTCCGATTTAAGCACACAAGCACTACTTCACTCCCCGGATAGCAAGGAAAGTGCCTTTGAACCTAAGTCACGCCTCTCACTAGGGTTTCGTTTGCACATGAAACTAGGAATAGTGTCCGACGAATAATGTGTACAATCCTTCATTTGCTTTAGTTTCGGATAAGCCATTCAAATGGGAATGTTGAATATATATATATATATATATATATATATATATATATATATATATACTTGAATGGTGTTGGTTGGAGTACAACAAGCCTAAAAAGTTCATTAGGGTTTTATATATTTTACTAAATTATTATAAGATTAAATATATTATTACACGGTGTGATTTACACCTATGATAAATAACACTTGATAATTGCAGGAAGTACCATAAGCACTGACGTAGCCAGACTTTCATTTTAAGCGAAACACAAAACACATTTTAATCGATTTTTTTCTTTTCATAAACGTAAACAAAAAAAAATCATAAATAATTATATTAAAGCGACTATTAGATATATAAATAGATAATATTACTTTTCGAAAGATAGTAGAATATATTTATCAAGTTAAATAGGGAGAGTGAATGAGAAGAGTCGAATCAAATCCTGAATAGTACGTTTTTGTTTGAAGTGAATGTATACACATGCACTCAATAGTGCACATGTAGCTTTGCTACTGTGTTGAAGGATATATTTTATATAAAAAAAATATTAAAGAATCTAATGTTTTTTCTTTTCTTTTCAAGTGGATTTTGAGATGGGTAAAAAAAAATATTAGATGGTACATCATGATATTTAATAGTAATTAGTTAGAACTTCCTTAAGCTTCTGTCTCTCTGTTTGTTATACATTGGTCGTGTAAATATTTAATATTTCAGTTCGACAAAACATGTCTAAGTTTAAAAATTATATACATGATCAAATAAAAAAAAAATAGAACTCTAGACATTAGTTATCATCAATTATTAATTCACTCCGATTTTTAATAGAAAAGCTAAAGAAAAGGCAGTCATTATCAACAAGTACGTGTGATCCTATAGCATAAACTAATATGTTAGAGAAAGGTAAACATAGTTATGATGAAGAGTAACTATATATACCTAATTTTCTTTCAATTCCCAAGCATTAAAATTGTTTATTATTCCCTAGCTTTTGGCACTAAATTTTATCAAGGCGGTACATATATTATATCAAGAAACATAATGATGTGGGTTATTTCCTATTACACTATTTTAATTATTTTCTATTGGGATCTTGAGATCAATTATTTTAAATACGAGTTTTCATATGCACTTATGTTTTGTAATTTTAATGACTCGAAATCTTACCGGGCAAGTAGGAAATATATTTAAGACATATTGGATGACATAAAAATAATCTAATTGTTTTTTTAGTAAGAGAATTTTTATGCATTATAGTAATGCATTGTCTAACATTTCAAAGAGAGATTATGGAAACCAAAAAGTACATATTTATGTCTTAGGTTAATTATTATACTTAGATATATAATAATAATAATAATAATAATAATAATAATAATAATAATAATAATAATAATAATAATAATAGTAGGAACTTTTGTGACATTCTTGAAAAGACATTGATTTTAGTATATAAATAAATAGAAGAACATCAAACCACCAACTTATTTAATTATTTCAATATATGCATGGTTGAACTGTAATAATTTATTCACTAGAATCGCTATGAAAATACGATACAAAATAGTAAGTTGTTGTTTTTATTAGCGATAATAATTTAAATATTTCACGTGTATTTTAGTGTTGTTCTAGTTTTTCAGTATAAGGCTTCTAGCTAATTTTATTAACGCTCATAGCACAAAAAGAGAACATAACAAAAAAAATTATAACACAAGAACTCTGAGTGTTTGTAACGAAGACGATTTGCAAGCGACAAATGGACGTATAAGAGTTCAAGTTCAAATTCTTGTCACTTTTTTTTTTATTTTTTATTGTTTGATTTTATTTTCTGATTTGGATATTAGGCTTAATCATAACATGTGAGTTTAAGCTCGACATGGTTCAGCTCATTGAGTCAAGAAACGACTAAGGTTGACTAGGCTCCGTCTTGTTCACCAAATTCTATCTATCAAATTTTATCCACAGGTCTTGTCCACCAAAAAAAAATTGTGTCGATCTGGTCACCACGTCGACCACGACCTAATCGTTGAACATGACACAAGTGTTGACTTGGACACAACGTCGACCATGACATGACGAGACGGTCATGTCGACTATGAACTAGGTAGACCTGATTGAAGAAGTCAAAGAGTTGGCGTGTTTCAGTCAACTTACATAAAAAGGAAGCAACGAGATTTGTGGACATAGTTGGAAGAGAATGTCAATTATGACACTTGTGGCTACCTAATAGTTAGTGTAATCTCCATGATTTAAGGGATTTGATTGATTAGCTTCCCTAGTATAAATAGTAGTGCATGTTTATTATTTGGGACGTAACGTTCATAGACATAACGTTTAGTAATCTCTTTTCTTCTTCTTCTTCTTCAATATACCGTGAACAATTTTTTCCTAAAATTATATTTTTCTTTGTTCTTGTGTGCTTTCGGTTTAAAGATCCAATTCGGAACTAACATAACACACATACAAATTATAAAATTAAATGATTTTTGTAAAATTAATTCACGCATATTCACATTGAATATTTTTCTGTACACAAGACAATTTGGAACCTATTATTTATATAAGCTCGTTGCACCCATATGATAACATATAAGAAACAGGGAAATATTAAACCTATATATATATATATATATATATAGGATAAACTACGGCTAATGTACCCAATGTTTGATTTTGTGCGGATTATGTACCCAATGTTTATTTTCGACGGCTAATGTACTTAATGTTTGATCCGTTAGATTTTTTTAGGTTTTCCGTCAGTTGACCGTTAGAGAGTTATCCTCCTCTTTATGACACTTTTCGTATTTTTGACATAACTCACTCATATTTTATCCAAATTTTATGCACGACCTATGGTTGGAAATATAAGAGATAGATCTACAACTTTGGTTATTTAAGTTTTGTAAAATAAGTTTTAAAAAAATACGAAATTTCAAGTACAACGTAAAATTGGACATTAGTTTGATGCAAAATATTTGTTTTAACCAAATTTTAATATGCTTAATGATTTTTTATGATGAAACTTAAAAGAAAAAAGTTGTAGATAAATATTTTATCTTTCCAACGAGTGTTTATTTATAAATTTTGGATAAAAAATGAGTGAGTTATGCCAAAAATATGAAATATTATTTCACATCACATCTTTCATATTTTTGGCATAACTCACTCATTTTTTTGTAAAAAATATATAAATAAACACCCCTTGGAAAGATATAACATTTCTATACAACTTTTTGCTTATAAGTTTCATCATAAAACAGTCATTAAGTATATTAAAATTTGATCGAAACAAATATTTTGCATTAAACTAATGTCCACTTTTATGTTATATTTGAAATTTCGTATTGTTATTAAACTTATTTTACGAAACTTAAAACACCAAAGTTGTATATCTATCTCTTATCTTTCCAACCATAGGTAGTGCATAAAATTTGGACAAAAAATGAGTGAGTTATGTCAAAAATACGAAAAGTGTACATATAGAGGAGGATAACTCTCTAACGGTCAACTGACGGAAAACCCAAAAATATCTAACGGATCAAACATTGGGTACATTAGCCGCTGAAAATAAACATTGGGTACATAATCCACACAAAGTCAAACATTGGATACATTAGCCGCAGTTTACCCATATATATATATATATATATATAAATTATTGATATATACGTGCGTGTGTTTGCGTGTGTTTTGGTGTTGAAAAACAAGAGCTTGGGAATAGGCTTGGTTGTTGAGAGGCAAAGCATGAAGTAGTAAATGTGTATGTGTGTGTGTATATATATATACATGTGTGTGTGTATAATTATATATATATATAGAGAGAGAGAGAGAGGGAAGGAACTAGCTGGGAAACAAGCGCAGCTAAAGGGGCATGAGATCAGCTGTGTGAGTGTCTTCATTTTGACTGCATCGTCTCTGATGCTTCGTGTTCGTTGAATGGCGAACCAAAGCGTGTGGGCGTGATTGAATCAACCAATATATATTATATTTATACATGCATGTTGATATATTATATAACTAGATCAGAGAGGCTAATACATATACAATATATTATATATATACATATGAGGTCTTTGGTGGTGGCAAAGAACTTGTCATTTTATTATACTTAGATACATATGTTTAAAATTTAGCGGCAAAAAATGTTCAAATTTATCGATTTTGTATTGTATTACTTATGTTAAAAAAATTATTATATTGCTTTCACGTTTTGCGTTGTTAAATGACAACTCATCGAGCGGGCTACACAGTCAGCTTGAAAAAATAAATTGAAAACAAATAAAATGAAATTCAACGCCTCTCGACTATCCAAGATCACATGACACCTCGGTCTCCGGTACAAAGCTTTCGGAAAATGCTTCCAAACACACCCAAATCTAAACATTTTAACTACAAATATTTTAAACATAAACATTAAAAGTGCAATTATATAGTGATAAATTGAATATTTTTGCCGGAAATACGTGGTGACAATTAATTGAGAGAGAGGAAAAAGTTAAGAGCACGCACGAGAGGGAGGTATGCAGTGAAGGCAAGTGAGCTGAGCGAGTCCTTAATTGGATGAATAAAAGAGAGAGAGAGAGCAGTTAGTGGGGTGTCACTGTCTCCACTCCTCCACGCGCTGAATTCCATGAAAAATAATCCCATCATTTAGTTTCTTTTATTATTATTATATCAAATTTCATGTTTTAATATAATGCATATTACGTGTCTCTTTTGACATTATTCAAATCCGATCTAATTTAATCAACAACTTTTGCATTCTTTCAGTAATGCCTTATGCCTCCATAAATCCTCAATCTATATTTATAATATGTTTTAGAATGTAATATGTGTGTGTGAAGGGGACGTGCATAATTTATTTGGCTAGAGGTAAAAAAAATCGAATTAGATTATAATAGTAATCTTGGTATAAAATTAAAAATCAAATATATTCAGGGTAGAACGGAAACTAAACTACTTGTATAACTTATAAGTGTGTGTGTTTCGGTTTCGAATTTTTATATAGGACCAAAAACAGATGACCAAAATAAAAAATAAAATAAAAAAATGAATGCTCAATAATCAATTGATTGTTAATTACTTTTGTTTTTAAATAATTATTGATTTTTAGTTAATTCTGGAATTTCGATAGTTGTTGTTGTTATTAGATCAATAGATCTTTATAAATGATCAATACTTTAGTTTGAGTAATCAATATATATTTTAGACCATTTTAAGGCAAAACCAATAACTTAATTAGTGGACATATATATATTGAAACCCGATTTTATGTGAAAATAAAATCGATTCGTTGTGTAATTTGTGGTAAACGATTCTTGTTTTTCGATAACCAAAAATATGAATATGAGTCAAGAGTTTGAAAATTTTGAGATCGATGTCGACTGATTTCAAATCTAGCAGTTCGGCTTAATATTATCTTATTCTACGAGACATTTGTATTTCGAGTTTTAAATCGTACTAAAGTGACTTTCTCTCTCACGAGTCAGAGAATTTGAGAATCAGAGACAATAATTAATTTTAGACTTAATTTTTGTGTAATCTAAATGGTATAGAAGTATTTTGCTACATTTTGATAATATAAAATCGTTTTATCATTAAATTATCTGAGTTAAACTAAATTAGAATATGCTTTTGCCACTTTTAGATTATAATATAACATGCGTGATTTGACATTAGCAATTATACTATGACTAAGATTCATGAAGCTTTTATATTGTTTGGCTAAATTTGTGCACACAATAGAAACCAAAGAATGTCATGGAATCCCTTAGAAGAAGGAGAAGAGATCATAAATGTGACAATTATTTTGGTGAAAATTAATTGTTGATGCATGTACATCAAACACTTTATTCAATTCTTATAGTTTCATTAATTAAGATATTTATGGCTTCAATATATAATATATATATATATATCATAGCATGAAATGCTAAACTTGACCAAATATAATAAATACCACATCCCATTGTGTATGTGAGTAACCGACAGCCTCTTCAATGAGCAAATATTAGCCGTTAGGCTCGCAATTCATCGCAACATTATTCAGACACAGTCCAGTCCGTATAGGATTTTGGTTGAGAATATTTATAGGCACTAATTTTCCTAGACGCCCCCTATTTTATAATTCTGTCTTTAAATGGCTCTTTATTCTATGGATGACTATGTTACACTCTTGAGTTTTATAATTTATTCTTATGTAGACCAGTAATATTTATGACGAGGTCGGGACGGAGATTATCCGAGGGGGCCAGGGATAGCCCCCTCACTTTTTATTTAATCACGTAGTATAGTTTTTTTGTTAAGTTATCGTCGTAGTTCAAGCTGGAATAAAAATACAACGGTGAAAGATAAATAAAGACAAAAATATGAAATCATAAGTTGCATAAATAAAGATAAAAATAAAAACAAGAACTAGGTTATAAGGAAGAAAATACATAAAAAATACATTTTAATAAATTATGTGCCAAATTCTTAGTATATAAAATAGAAGTTTTAGTTTAACGTATACGAATGTAAAAAAAAGTACATAAAGACAAAACTACAAAATCAGAGGCGTGATATAGTTATTTTTTATATAATTATTTTATGAGTGAATGGACACATCAAAACAAAATACTTATATATATGTATATATATATTTTATATATGGATAAGATGTGCTTGGTCTAGTGGTAACAAGTACATCACTTAAGACATTAGAGGTCTTGAGTTCGAGTCACCATGGAGATAGAGGTGAAATCCAAAAATCCTCATATATATATATATATAAAAGAAAATATATATATATAAAAGAAAATATATATATATATAAATGGTTAAAAGCAATATAAGCGTCCCGTATTTTTATTTTGTAGTGGCATAAACTCTTTTTCTTTTTTCACAGCCGTAATTCTTATTCACTATTTTGTTTCTTAAAAATTCCACCACTTTTTTTTATATATGTTTAATTTAACAAAAATTTAGATGCCATTAAGTCTTAAGTCTTGGACATGTCATTTCCGAATGCGAGAGAATTTTGTTAACGATAGATTTTTGGAGAAAAATAAAATAACAAACATTGATTTTTATTTATATTTTTTGACATTTTAAAGAATATCATACTACTATATAAAAATAATAAAACTAAGTACTTATGTGCCTGTTAAATATTAACCCATATATATTAACTCATGCCTTGCTATCCAGCTTTGTCATTAATAATTAATACTATCATAAACACCAAACACAATCCCGAAATTCACGCTCACTTCTAGTTTCTTTTATTGAAGTCCTTCTGAAACATTAACATAACGAACTTTTCACTTTACTCGTACACAGTAAAAACAGACAGAATAACTATCTTAATGTTACAGTGTTACTTAAATTGCACCTTATACACTATGTAGCTTATTACAGTAATTATTATTTATTAATACACATTTATGACCAATCAATGCACTTTAAGTAGAAGTACATAATATGTAGTTTTTGTAATTTACATGTAGTACTTACTGTACATCTATGCGGTCGGCATGCAACTTTATTATAATGTTTTAACGACTTTATAATTTATTTTCATTTACAACAGTCAACAGCAAATACTAAGCCTATTTAGTGAGATTAAATTGTATGATAAACAGGCATTTAGATTATTAAAGGCATTACACTACGCTTTGAGGGAACGCGGAGTAGACCCGTGCCTATTATAAAATGAAATATTCTAAATTTAAGGGCCCAAAAAAATTTAATTTAAGATCTTGGGGATAAGTTGAACGTTTAGCTAGATCCTCTATCGAAAAAGATATGATCGAGAGACTCGACTATATAGATTCAGTTAGTAATTTAATGTCAAAAACACTGGAAGCGTCATATTTGAGCGACTGATTAATTATTATATTAAAATATCTTCTATATTTTTGCATCGAATTCAATTTAATAATTTCAATAGGAGCTCAAAAATTACTCTCTCACCTTGGGCCCCAAAATTCTCAGGCAACACCCTGATTAAATTAATTCCAGAATTACAAGGGTATAATTATAGGTTAACTAATTGTGATCTATAACCAAAAACAATAAATGCTTGGATTGTTCTTAATAAATGCATCATTTATAAAGAGCCTAATATTTTTTATAAAGAAATCATTCTTGAACTATATTTATTAATCGTTCACCATATCTATCGCTCGTAGTTTTGTTATTATTAGTCTAGTTCTTATAATTACTAACTCAATTCTATGGAGTCTTATATTTATTTTACACCATATACGCTTTAAATTTTAACTACTATACGACAAACTTTTAATTTTATAAAGTGATGGGACATGGAATATGGATAGATACCATACGACTCATACACCAATTATCATATTTTAATTAAATTAGCATAATAGAGAATAATTGACTTATGTGAGAATTAAAAAAGAAATGGAAATTGAACAAATCAGATTGGTGATTGGACAAGGAAGAATATGAAGTAAACAAAATGAGGTCCAATCAAGGAGAATAGAAAGGCTTCTTCTCTCAAGAAAGCGTTATGTTTACCCTTTTCACCAATTTATTTAGCCATAATTGGAAGTACATGACTACATCCAAACCGGCCGGCCAAGTTCCCGGTCAGCCCCGAGAGATAATTTATATAACATTAACTTAAGAGAATAGTGGCGCGCTCAAAACGAATTCTCTGTTTCAGTTTGTGATCACTCATCATAGTGGCCATGATCATAGTTTTGTGCATATATGTATTACGTAAAGTAATTAGAAAGACAAACTTGTAAGTGTATTTCGACAGTTTTAAATTCATTTTAAAAAGAAAACATTCTTAACTTCATTAAATCTTTCTATATATTTTTGTATATTTTATGCATTAATTAGATGGAAAAAAAAACATGTATCACGAGATTTGAGGATGAGAAGATATTTAACTATTTCGTTACTTTACATTGTCAAAAATTTATGATATATGCTTTGTTTTTCTTTGCACGTTAAATTAAACATGAGCACAAAGAGGCAACCCGTGAGCGGCCTTGCTCAATCTAAGAGACCCGAGACGTGGTTGCCCTGCTTGCCCAAATTGTCGGGACTGGTTGTCTAACCCACATAAGATTTTATTTTTTTAAAAGCTCGTAAGATTTGTTATTTTTCTAGAAGATTAGAAAAAGAAAAAGAAAAAGAAAAAGGCAAAGAATTTAGTTTAGAAAATAGACACATGTCATTGTCACAACCTCTTAAGTCAATAATTCAAGACATAGTAAGTTTTACAATCTTGTACTAAGTAAGTAGATAAGATAACATTTTTGACGGAACGGTCGCATGAAATTATTCAAGTATTTTGAGACTGCACATTTATTTGAGGTGCTCATGCACGTGTGAGATTATACGGTCAAATATGTTTAAGAGGACCAAATTAATATTACCTAATTAACAAATTTCATCTTCTTTTCAGAAGCTCATATGTAAATAAAAAAATAGAAAAAAAAGAAGAAAAAAAAAGATCCATATCAACCTAAGATCAGACAATCGTCGATTCAAAAGAGCAACCGTAATTTTTAGCGCTAAATTCGTGATTTTAGACGCTTTAAGGTCAATGATCCTTGAAAGTTGAAACCCTAATTGAAAGAAACAGAATATGAAGGCTGTAATATTGTGCCATGACAGCCTATCGTTCCATAACATACTCACACATTTTTGGTAGTTGATTATGTTATATCATATTATATTATATTTGGTAGACACTATAATTGAATATACATCGCTCTCAAGCAAGCGAACAAAATGGCATCCAAGAAGTACCTATATAATATGCCAAATATTATTCAAGATACAAAAATATTTATACATGACATATGTGATATATATATATATATAATGTGTGTGTATACGATAAAATAGGGTTGTCTTAAGCAGTCAACGTCGCTGGCTCCCACCACAAGGCACCAACTCCTTCCGAGGTATTCAAATCCAAATAGTCACCTTCATCACCAAACACCTTTCTAGCTACTTACACTTTCATACCCACTATTCCTATTTTCATTTATTTTGGCACTGTCATTTTCATTTTGTTCTATTTTCTTCTTCTTTTTTCTATTTATGACAGTAATTGCTATCATATATATGGAAATAACAGGGACAACCTTATATTTTTTTATATATAGTCTCCTATATGGATTTCCCTTCTCATGGACATTTACTATAGTATTAATGCCCTATAAGTTGTAACCATTATGTGTTTTAAAGAAAAATATATATGTTTTTCTTTTTTAATTTAACATAAATATATAATTCGGTGTATATTTTATGTTCCGAGGATTCTGTTCTGTCCTTGCTTTTTCCAAGTGTGCATGCATATGTGTTATATCGCCATGATTAAAAACGCTATCTTTTTATTGTTTTATTTTTTTACAAAATTAATATATTATAAAAGGAAGTGAATTTAAATTGGCAAAATAGAACAATTATTGACATGGAACACAGTGGAAAAGAACATAATTTCATAAACTACTATTAAATCCACTATTTTCATAATTGGAAAACTAAGTTTTTGATTATTTTTATTTAAATAGAAAAATACACTTGAGAAACTTAATTCGACCGAAGACCTCTCTAATTTCATGTCCGAAAAATCAAGGGGTAAATTTGTAGCTAAAAAAATCTCAATAGCTTAATTTTTCAACTATGAAACTAATTTGGAGTTAAAATATCAAATATTAAACTACGGAAGGTCATTTTTTTTTCTTTCTTTTAAATTTTCCTATTAAAATCATATTATTATATTTATTTATATATTTTGCATGGTACTATATTGCAAAACAAAAACACAAAAACAACTAAAAGTTGTGTTTCATATCCTTAATTCAATTCTGAAACCATAATAACTATATATATATATATATATATATATATATATAATAGTTCTTAAATTGCTTACCAACACAGTTTGCCAAAGTAGACCAAACATGGCAACTTTTTCAGCCAAGTTGCTTCCAATTACATATACAACTAGTTATAAATTATATATACACAATTATTTATCAAATTATCCGTCATTGTATATATAAATATATAATATTATGCGTTAATAGTGTATGATTAGTCGGTTCCACGACCAAGATTATTGGATTAACAAAGGTGTTCAACTTCAATTAAAATCCAACAACGTTTTTCTTGTTCCTCTACAAGTCCAAACAGCGTTCTTTATACGCGTTATTTTTTTTAACAAGTTTTAATAATAATCAAATGAAATCCGTAATCAAGCCAATAATAGTGTTGTTTGTTGCTTTTGAAGTTTGCGAGTATTTATGGAGGAGTTTAAGTCTTCAAGAAATAGTCTTCGCTTTAGAGAGGAGGCTAAATGAATTAAAGGGCTCTCTAAAGCTGCTTAGAGAAAAGGGTTGGTTTACTTTTTTTTATATGTACTCTATTTTTCATAAAAATATACTTAATTGCCATCCTTTAAATTGAAACTAAATGCTATATGAAAGAAAAAGTTTAAATCTGTAAATAAAGACAATTTTGTAATTTTGAAAATTAAAATATGAAAGAAATTTTTTAAAAATGTAGATATAGACAATTTTGTAATTTTGAAAATTAAGGAAAAAAAATATAATTAACTTTGAGAGCATATTTTAATATTTTTACGATTAGGGTATATTTTTTCAAAAATTTAGAAGTATAGGGTGTAAAAAAGGAGATTATGTTTTAGAAAAAATAAAAACTTTGGTGCAAGTGCGACAATGGATTTGTCTTTATCACCCCCATTTAATTAAAGGATTAATGAGAATCATTATCTTCGGCTTATTAAAAAAATCATATAAATTGGCAAAGCTAATCAAATGAGGACTTATACATATGGACCACACTAAATAAGGAGTACAAATTAATTAAATTTATTTAAAATACCAAAAGTTTCCATGTGAAGAGCACTATTTGCTTCGAATCTAGCATAATATGTTGCATGTTCTCACTCTCCCACAAGACGCTTTAATTTTCCTTGAGATTATTGCTTTGTCCTCTCGAGGGAAAGTTTCAATAGAATAGGCATTCATAACTTTAGGTTAAAACTAAATCATTAAATAATCGGATCTTTGGGGGTAACTGGTAAGTAACCAATCTTTGTATTAAGTGTCTCAGTATATTTTTAGTCTTTTTTTTAGGCGACAATAATTTTCAAAGACCACAAAGTATTATCGAGGCCCAATCTCGTTAATGTTGAGTTAATATCTATTAATTTAGAGACACACGAACATCTTTAGTTAAATAAATAAATTAATGTTATTAGAGTTTAATCGTAAAACTGTAAAAGTATACATGTCCCTCGCGTAACCAGTGCATGTCTATTTATTGCTACGGAGGTTGTAGCCCCCCGATTTTTCAAACAACACTCAAAATTTACTGGATTTTTTTTTCTGCAATTTTTCCCTTAAATTTTATGTTAAGGGTAAAAATTAGTCCGTCCACAATACGTAGACCATTCAGAATTTGTATCCTAGATCTGCTATTGCGTGTAATAGACCTTACGAAAAATTTAAGTAATTGAGCCTAAAAATGTTTTGCTGGTTTTTGGTATTTTTGTCGCTAAATAAATATATAAATTGAGAATATGCCGATGAACTTAATATAAGATTCGATACTTATGCCGCAAATATTCCTCAATTAATTAAGTAATCAATTATTTTAAGGAGTAAAGAGCCGACCAAACTGAGGTCACCATGTGATAGATATGGAATCATTTGAGTCACCTCTTCACCTGCTTGCCTTAATCCTCTTCTATTATTTTAATCAAGCTTTGTTATTATTTTAATGGAGTTTTGTTCAATAGTGCTAACTTTGTGCCGCTTTCATCGATCGACGATTGTCGCTTATAATAATGTCAACGCTCTCTGTTTGTGATTATCAACTAATTAATTTTGGTTAACTTTGATTGGCTTTGTGGTTTACTTCAATCTGCAACGCTAATTTGTTTGATCAATTCACTGAATTGGTCTCTCGTGATCAACTTGTGCGTTTTGCAAACCAACTTTGAAATTTTACCCTTTTGACTTTATTACTTTTTGCTTAAGCTCTACGTAATACTGGGATTTATTCAGAGATCAAGAAGTTGAATTTATGAAGCTAGTATGACTTGTCTAATTGGAATTGAAGATAAAAATTATTATTAAAAAATGAGAGTTTTAGTTTGAACGGTTGCCTTGTTTGTTTTGTTCAAAGCACGAAATTAGAAGATTAAAAAGATTAATATCTCCTATAAATTCCGCATGTAAGAGACATGACTATTTAATAAAATTTTAAAAGGGTATTGTTTTTGTTTTAAAGTGTAAATCTAAGATATTTTAGGCTGTGTTTGGTACATAACTTGAAAACAGTTTTTTAGTTTTCTAACTTGTACAGTTGCACTGAAAAAATAAATGAATGTTTGGTGTGTAACTCATCAAATTGAACTCCAAAACATTTCAAGTTTTATTCTATTTTTCTTAAGGATTTTCAAATACAGATTTTTGTTGTTTTCTGTTTTTTCACTCAGTTTTTTCTTTCATCACTCCTTATTTCTATCGACTTCATTAGGAGTAAAATCGGAACCGGGAAATAACTTTTTTTCGTCCATGTTCCGAAAAATCGGGATTTTTTTTTTTGGTACCGATTTCGATTTTAAGAGTGGTTGACTTAAAAACCACATGTATTTTTTGAAATCAATAAAAGTTTAAAATACACTAAAATAGTATAAAAACGAATAGTATAAAAACGACAATAAAAGTTTAAAATACACTAAAATGACATACTAAAAACTAAAAAAATGACATGTAGTTTAAAATCTAGGAAATATTTGTTCATGGCATCGTTTATGGTTCTCATTTCTAAAAATGGGAACCGAGAAGTACGAGTTCTTGGGTTTAAATTAAATTTCTTGAATTTTTTTTAAAATCGATTCAGGACCGATACCGGAACAGAGACAAAACCGGAAAACGGATACCAAATTTTCACCTTTGAACTATAACATTGAACCTTCAAAGTCTCGATGTCGATTGAGACACCAACGTTAACTGCGACACCGGTGCTGGTGCTGAATCTGACTTGACCTATGTGATGGTGGGACAAAAATTAATTGTGTGATGACACTGGAACAATGAATATGGACGACCTGTTGTGCTGAATATACAATTTACGCGAAGACTATGTTTAATATAATATTGGTGAAAAATAATAGAATAAAATGACATGAGATATTTTACTTTTGATGCATGTTAAAACCTGATTATTTAGACTATATAGTATATCTTTGATATGTTAAACATGATTGTATTTAATTTACACCGTAATATAATCTTTATGTTATTGTATTATTAATGTAATAATATTTTTTAAATTTTATTAATGTATTAAATATTTAATTTTTTAAGAAAAAATTGAATCGTATTCCAAACACTTATTCTGTTTTTTTATTTTTTAAAAATAAAAAACAGAAATGTGTACCAAACAACTATTTAAAAACAAGTGCAAATTTTTTTTACACTGCAACTATAAAATTCTGAATAAAGAAAACAAAAACAGTTTGAGTTGTCTACCAAACGGCACCTTAATATCTAGCAAAACCAAATTATAAGCTCAAATGAAAACCGCTTGAGAAACGATGAGATTGGTCTAAGATAACAAGCGATTTAATTTAGGAGCGTGTTAAGTAACTCGTGAGAAAAATTATAGCGATTTAATAAAGTTTATAGAGTCTGTAAATTTTGTTCTATATTAATTTTAAGATTAACAATATCCAATATTCATAATGCTTATGTCATTATTGCATGATCAAATTATCAATATAAATTTGCGTATAGTTTTGAATAAATGTATAGTCTTTAACTGGAAAACCATACATTGTTTGTCCGTTCTTATTGTGATTATATAAAGGTGTTTGGGGGCCGGAAATTTTGACCGCAATTTTTTTTCTTTCTAACTAACGTGAGGTCGATCAACGGGAGCCTACTAGCGATGAGCTCCCATGATTTAAACTGCATTCATGAAAGGCGTGCTCATATCGATAGAGCCACGGCTATTTAAAATTGACCCAAATTTATTTATTTTGTATCATAATTTATCTCATGTCTAGATCCTCATTATCACTTTTAGTACTATAAGTATAAATAAATACAGATGCATTAATATAATATATTTATATAATATTGAGGATATTAGGCTTGAATATTTTCTTCCTACATTTTTGGAAGTGCCATAACATTAACTTATTACCTGTTAGAAGCTTCTTAATTAATAAGATTTTGTTTAAATTAACAATAATAAGATGGGACTAAGAAAAAGTAATGCACCGCATATTTCTTTTATTGCATTTTAGATATTTTGGTCTCTGATATCCATATATATATATATATAATTAAGAGAAGTCGTTATAGGCGATAAATAATTCATTGAACCTCTGCGACATTAGCAATTATATATAATTTACTTATTATATAGTATTTAGCTACTGGAACAATATATTGATCTTCTCTTTTTAGTTCTAAATTCGCAATATGATAATATCATTGATAAAGCTATCCAGAAGCCTTGAAGTACTAAATTAATGCTAACCCAAGAGTTAAGAAAAATAAGTTCTTCATTACCTAAAATAGAATAAACACTTAGAATAAGGAAAGAAATTATATTTGTTGAGAAATGTAAAATGGTATGGATACGACTCTGATTGTGCGTCTTGATCAATTGGATCGTTTCTTTGTATACTCCGGCGTGAAGCTTTTGTAAGGGCCCTTTCGGGTATTCCTTTATCATTTCATTGAAGAGGGATAGTTCCTCTAATTCTATTAATTTTTTTAGAATAACCTTCTCTTGAACTTTATTCAAAAAAATTTCGGAGTGCCTGATATTCCACCAATTATTAACCCAAGATTCTAGACTTTTATTAAATGTAAATGAGAGAGCGATCCACCAAGGCAAAAATACTATAGATGCAAAATAGAGTAGGGAATTAAATGCTTTCTTTTTTGCCATTTGCACGTCTGTTAATTTTTAAATGAACTCATCTCAGTCGTCGAATACTAATATTTCTATCAAGTATCAGTTCTATTACTTTACAAGTATCGAGCCTATAGCCCTGTTTTTTATTTGTGATTCAGTAATCTCTGAAAAAGATACTACATAATTATAATTTAATTCCCAGTCAAAAGATATCATATCAAAATTGCAATTTATTTATCTTTATAAGTATAATAATATGCGCTAACCAAGTAGATAAAATATATAGGGCAAGTTGGCCTCGAAAAGGTACGATCGAATTAGTGTTTTTTTCCTGATTAAAAATGTTGATGAAGTAAATTAATTAAAATTATTAATCAAACATGTCACAAATCGTACGATCTAGATACATATATATATATATATATATGTATTATATATATGACTAGTGTAAAATATAAACTAGCATGTCACTGAGTACATCAAATAATTATATAGTAATGTTGGGATTGAGGCATTCTTGAATCCGTACATTACTACATTAGAAAGAAAAAAAATTATATATCCAAATATCTAATATATATATATTTATATATATAGCTGCCATAAAATATAACTATGACAATTATTATCCCCTATAAGTATAAAATATAATGTAGACCGAAAAAGTGTTGAAATTAAAAAGTTTTCAGGATACTATATAGTATACAGAGAAACAAATCCATATATATTTGCATGTTTGAAAAAAAAAAAGAATATCCAATACCAAATTGAATATTATTACCTTGCTGTCCCAAAAATGTAATTTAAAATCCTGTTTTAATTAGATTTAATTTAAATTTTTCTGATGAAGAGTGTAGTCTTTAGCTGAAATACACTAACACTTGTTTATATAAAAATCTCAAACTTAAGACATTATATGTACCTCAAGATTTTCTTCACTTTTTGTAGATAATATATGTTAAGCTGATTGATAACATTGGATCCAAGATCATGATTTATCTGATTCTTATCACTTTATTAATTTACATGATATATAAATAATAAACACAAAGTTTAATTATTAAAAAAATGAATTTGACAATATAAGTGCAACAACAAAAAGATAAGCAAAATTTTCAAAAAAACAAAAAGATAAGCACAATCAAGGTTTTTTTTTTTCTTCTTCTTCTTTCCCAGATCTGAAAACATTTTTTCATTTTTTAAAAACTAAATATACTGTATGAAATGTTTACTGGTTACGAAGTGCGATATTGTGAATGAAATGATAGTATAGTTTTTACGACCCTTGGTTAATAAATGTATGATAATTGTTCTTGTTTTTGTTAATATGTTACAACAACAAAATACCATTTTAATCTGACTTCGTAGTTTTTTTTTCCTACATAGGAAAATTATTTAGAATATTATTGAAAAAATCAGGCATTATGATATATTAATAAATACATAATACATTTTTATTACGAAATTTCTACTGTTCAAAAATTTCAAAAATTATCTAACAAACGTTAAGATGTAATTTAAACGAGATTTGGTTAATTTATAACTTTATTGAGCTAAAGTCCCTTTGAAAAGGCCCACTATGATAGACCCAATAGTTGGCCCATTTTGCATTGATTTATAAGTTTTCTTAATTATAAGAACCGAAGTCTTAGTATTAATTTTCTAATTATCAATTTTGATAGATAAGTTATTCAATAGATTGTACTAATGAAATGAGAGAGAAGGGATGAATTATATGACAAAATGATATATATATATATATATATATATATATATATACACACACGATGATATACAATACCCAATTTAGTACTTAAAAAAGATTTTTTTTTAGGTTCATGAATAGAAGAAAGGGATATTCGCCTAATTACATACAAAATGCTTGTCCGTTTTCTCTTCTAATAAATAATCTTAGGAAACTTTCTTGGCTTAACGATAACTTTACTACATGCATTTTCAAGAGGTCATGGTTTTAAACCCTATAGACGGAAATGCGTGCCTCATCTACACTTATAAACTTGATAATATAGTTACTTATTCTTACACTAAATATATATATCTAGTATTGCGAGAGTGCAATGTAATTGGTGAATAGTGTCACTCCAATTAAAAATTGGAAAAAAAAAGAAGCAAGCTTGAGCGCATACTTATGCGCATCTTTGTGATTATGATCGGGCTTTCCTAGAGCTTTGAATAAGGGGCGCTCTAGCTTGGTCCTTCTCTTGCCAACTTATGATCTCGAATAAAGATTCTTGGGCGCTAGGCTCTGCCACTAATCCATTGGAGTTTGTCTTTATCGGGAAACCCGGGTAAAGAATCGAATTATTAGTTGGCATGGGATTTCTTCATAAACCACATTTAATCTAATTATGTTGCACTTGCTTATCGACTCAACTTACGGGAGAACTGCCTTTCTGTATATAATCTTTTTTACCGAAGATGGTGGACGCTTAAGGAAGAAGTACTTAAGTTTAAATTTTGTTTGCATCAGTCGCTAAATCTACCGAGAAGTATGAGCCGATTTTGCTTGAAAAAATTATCCACGAAGATACGAAAACAGCATGAACAATCGTCAAACTCAATCCCGTCTCGAATTGTGATAGATCAAATTGATTAGGATTAAGGTAATTTGATTAATGAGGCTAAGACCCCAATTATGGTTGGTTCAAAAATTACATTCCATTAATAAATTGCATAATATGACTTAATGTGAGAGCAAGCCACGGCTGGTTGCCTCGGATAAGGCCTTGGTTTGACGGAAAATTAAAATAATACTAAAATAAAAGGAGAAAACTAATACCAAACTCTTATATCTTCTAAAAACCGGTAAATCCACAATCATGTTTAACAACAAAAGGTATCCCCAAGAGTCTATCAAACTATAAAAGGTTTCCATGAACGTTCTCTTTGACAAGAAAAATTCAGGAACATATTATTAATACGTCGAGAATTATCGAGAAGTAGCAAATTTCATGATCGATCTCCCAAAGAAATGGGGAAAGATGGAAATCTGACCTCTACTTCCGTCGCTTGAGCGGTCCGGTCTTGAATCCTGACTTGCACGGCTTTCCCCAGGGCGTACGGGAAGTACTTCCCCAGGCACCACTACTCTTGCTCCTTCCCTCTCCTCCACCATGAGGATGGTCAACCGGGTTCATCGCCACACCACGAACCGTGGGCCGGCGGCCCAGCCACCGGCTGTGGCCAGCCTTCGTGAGCTTCTTGGCCCCGTGGCCGGGATTCGATACAACCCCGATGGAGGCCCGACAGTTAGCATCGATCCACTTCTCGTTACCCGAAGGCAGTCTAATTAGACAGCCGCTCGCCGAGGGCTCCTTGAGGATCTTGGCGGAAGTCCCTGCGGAGCGGACGAGCTTGCCGCCCTGGCCGGGTTTGACCTCGATGTTGTGGATGATGGTTCCGATGCGCATCGCCGAGAGGGGCATGCAGCTTCCTACCATGGAGTTGATGTCCATGTGGAGCAGCTGGTTCGTCATGCTGTTGCGCAACGACTTCGTGCCTTTCTCCACCGCAGCTGCACAATGATGATAATGATCAGTCTGTTTCGGCAAGACAAGCAATGGAGACCTTGAATACAGAACAAAACTCACGAACCAATAAATATTTGGCCTCTAAGACCGGATTTGGCCAGGTTTCCGGGCAACATAAATATCTATCCTTAGAGGTGATATATTTGGCCAATAAGTATGTTCCAATTTCAAAAATCTGGGTTTCTTCCATAATGGGACCCAAAGAAAGCCCAATGTCCGGTTCCCGGTCCTAGTTTCACTCCTACATCTAGTCGTCTAACCTATGGTATGCGGATTATTCATTTATGTTTCTAAGAAACAGTCTAAAACATATTCAAATGACAAAGTTTGCTTTGTACAATTGTGATTACTAGTAATCAGTTATTTCCATACTGGGACCGGACCGAGAAAAGGCCAATATCCGGTTACCAGTCCCGGTTTCAGTTCTACATCTAACCGTCTGACCTAAGGAATGCGGACTATTCACTATTTTTTCTAAGAAACGGAGCTAAAACAACACTCGAATGACGAATACTGATTCGTACAATTGCGATTAACTTCCGCTAACTGAACGAAATATAAAATTAAGAAACCTCCCCGTCACGCTGAGCGCGCTCTTTCAATGGAGAAAGGCGTTTCGCCAAAGAATTGGATTTGAATCGTAAATCAAGCTAGTCCCATCGACAGGGAAAGTGTCTTAGACACACAAACTAGATGAAATCCAGAACACGAACTCGTTCTCGTTCTCGTAATCAGAGTGAGCGAGAACACTAACCAGGAGTGATGTTGGGGCGAGCGGTCAACCCGGAAGGGCAAATGATGTAGCTCACGAAAGTGGTCGTTGCAGCTCGAGCTCCTTTCAGAGCCATTTTTATAGCCCCAAATCTGAAGAAACCTGTGAAGGTCAGAGTGTCAGATTCGATTAAGGACGAAGAACAGAATCAAATGACAGACGAAGAAGATCGATCAGAAAAAAGCCAATATAATTCGATTACGAAATGCTACTTCATACAAAAATCATCAGAGAATCATAAGCACTTACAGTTTATTCAAATATCATTTCTGAAAAAGATGAAAAAAATCGGAAGGAACCTGGCTCAGACCGCCGATGAATGAAGGAGAAGGAGACGAAGAAGGGGAATAGCCAGAGTCGTTTTTTATATTAGCGGCACAAATACCAAATGTTTTTTTTTAAATAATAAATTTGGTCGTTCTTCAGTTTTAGTCTAACCTTTTGTCGTTTTCCAATCGTCCCTTAATTTAGTGTCGTTTCTTTAACCTTCGCAAAAATACTTGTAAGTTTTTTTTTTTTGCCCCCAAATTAGTAGTGCGATGACGATGTATAAAATACCCAATTATTTACTTGAAAATATTTATTTAGGCTCATGAATAGGAGAAAGGGATATTCGCCTAATTACATACAAAATATTTGTCCGTTTTCTCTTCTAATAAGTAGCCTTAGGAAGTTTTATTGGCCTAGGGGTAACTCATGCCTCTTCAAGTGGTCCTGTGTTCGTATTGAGAGCGTGCATTGTAACTTTGAAGAACATGTCACCTCCATTAAACAAAAAAGAAAAAAGAACGCAAGCTTGAGCGCATGCATGCGAATCTTTGTGATAACAATCGGGCTTTCCTAGAGCTTTGAATAAGGGGCGCTCTAGTTTGGTCTTTTTCTTGTCAACTTATGATCTCGAATAAAGGTCTTGGGCGCTAGGCTCTGCCACCGTCGCTGGAGATAGACTTTATCGAGAAACCCGGGTAAAGAACCGAAGTATTGAGTCGCCGTGGGATTTCCTCATAAACCACATTAAATCTAATTACGTTGAACTTGCGTATTGACTCCACCTACGGGAGAACTACGGAAGACCCGAGCTCGTATAGACACTAGCAGTTGAGACTTGAGAGAGGACCATGAAAAACTGCCCTTGCTTTTATAATCTTTTTAACCAAAGATGGTGGACGCTTACGGAATAAGTACCTAAGTTTCAATTTTGTTTGTTTGCATCAGTCTTTGTGTCGCTATATCTGTCACACACAAAAGATAAAAAAAATTGTGAAGTTAAATTTCAGTTACTTTTCAAGAACTAAACTCCGACGTTAACAGCTTAAGTGCGTAAAAATTGACCGTACCAATTCGTTTACTGTTATCATAAATACAGCAGTTTAACTCTTTGGGTAAAAAGTAAAAACTGAATGTGACTATAATGCACACCAAGAACATTAAAGAACTAAAAGATTCCTGAACCAAAAATATTGAACGCTCTTCATACACTAAACTATACTCTCTCGACAATAATCATTAAACAAAAGAAATGGAATTATAGCACGTTTATATCGGAAAAAAAAATATATCATACATCTTCACATATGCCGGATCAACACGAATGGAGCAAAACCGGGCCCAGCGACGAGCTGAGCATATCGCTCAAAGCAACTTGAACCTCGCTCGACCCGTGTTCGCAACTAATCAAGCTCGAAAGCAACGGGAAGAACCGGGCCAAGTTGTTCGTGAACGACGCCTCTCCCAAGCTGCAGATCGCTTGGAGCGTCGTTACTATGAGAGGCGCACGGGCGGCCAATTCTCTTCTCTTTCCAGAACCTAACGGAATCTGCCAGTGGGGATTCCCGGGAACGCTTGGTTCTGAGATCTGACCGAAGCGAGAGCTTTCAATGTAGAACTCGAGGATCTCGAGGCAGAGGTCGACGAGATGGGCCTCTACCTCAGGGCCGTCATAGCTCGTGGGCCGGTCTTCGATTAGGTTCTGAAGTAAAGTGAGGCAGAGCTGGTACGATTCGGTCTCGAGGCGTAGAAGAGGAGGGTCTTGCATTTGGGTGACGGGGCCGAGCTCTTGCAGCTTTGACCGGAGAGCGGTGTCGTTGTTGACTTTGTGGGCATGGGAGGCCACGTCTTGAAGTGCGCCAAAGAGGACTACAATGTTGTTGGCAGCGAAGCGGGATCGGTACATGTTGTAGATCTCCATCATCGCCTATTTGATTTAATAAAAAAATAAGATCATTCTCGGAAACTTAGTTATGAAATATGTTTAATTTGCCAAGGAAAAAAATATGCTCAATGAAACTTTAGATATTATTTTCTGAGAAATAGAAAACGAAGAGAAACAAAAGTCGATGACACATTGAGCCAGAAAAAAAGTCAATACTGAGGAATTTTGTTTTTTTGTTTTTTTTTTTTTTTTTTTTCGGGAAGAAAATTCTTTTTGCTCGAAATCATAAAATAGCTATTCTTAAATGAAAATATTCCTATATTATTCTCCTCTCATATATTCAAAGTTCCAATCAAGGCCTAAAGGATCTAAATTAATAAATAAAATATCTCAATAACCGGAAACAGAATTACCTGAATTAGTAAAAGCTGAACCGCTGCCCGGCACTTAATGTCGGATATACAATTATACAGATGGTGTCTCCTCAGTCTATCTGAATCTTCGGCTTCTCCGTTGCTTTCCAAACTCGACACTACTTCATTAGTTCCGAAGACGCTATCGCCCCCCATCACGAACGAGAAATCAGGAAGAGTCGAATTTGCAGCTTCTTTCAGCGACGTAACCACTTCCAACCACTTCTCATCAGAGAACAGATCTCCGGCGTTGCTCATCAGACGGACAAACGAAGCGATGCCGATTCCGGCGAGGCTTTGGTGGGGCCGCTTGATGAAACTCACTAATAGAGTCAACACTTTCTTCAGGAGAGGGTTGACCGTGCCGTAGAACTTCACAAAAAGGTCAACCACAAGTCGGAGAGCCAACGTGCACGTCTCATAGAGCCAGGCGTCTTGGTCGAGCTCACCAGCGTCGCTATCGATATCCTCCGGCGTGGTTTCTCCAGAAGGGTCTATGGCGTGTCGCACGTAATCGAATATCGGAAAGAGAACCGACTCAAACACTCGCTCCCACAGCGAAAGAGAGAAGAGGTGACCGTGGTTGCGTAACGTTTCGAAAAGAACTTGTAAAGCGCTCTTTCTGATTTCGGGCCTAGGGTCAAAGCTAAGTTCTGACAAACCTGAGAAGAAAAACATATATAAATAAGAATTTAAGTGTTTTTACTATTTGGGCAAATAGAGCAGACAGAGATCAGCCAAAAATACATTATATATGTAACTTAATTTTATTTTTATTTTTTTTGTATATTTGCAGCAGAGTAGCTATAAAGTAGTGTTTTGAGGCGGCATGAACATTTATTTGTTTATCACGGGTTGAGTATCCAGTTTTACGATTTATGTGACTCAGTTGGTTTCTATTAGTATTCATATTGGGTGGTTCGAAGACACATTTATTGTAACACTGGGTACTTAAAAGTGATAAACACGCAACAGGATAATGCCGCCCCAAAATACTACTTTATCGGCATATATCCCTAGATTTTGCAATAAGAAAATGTAGGAAATCTTATTATCGTTTTGTGATTATGATCTAATGTGGTGAAGTTGTAAATTGGTTAGCTGATTTGCCAATCTAGGTATTTTTGGAAATTGATAATAGAGTGGTACGTTTCTTAAAATCAAATTAATTTTCAAGAATTCGACTAGTATTCTAAAATCTGTACAAATTTATACATATAAATCATTAATTTAGTAATTTACCACCGAAAATAATACCCTCAGAGTGAAAGAAACTATTAATAAACGAGCACTCACCAGCCAATAAAGGAAACCAGAAATAGAGATTGTCATCCTTGTCATGCAATTCTCCATTCTCTAGTTTTCCATCTTTACCGGGTCTAGGCGATGTTTTTCCCGAGAATCCGATATCACCCTGAGCGAGCTTCGTGGCACAAAACCGAAGAAAAGAAATTGCATTGAGGCTGATATCCTTGTTGAATCTACTGTTTGTGAATGCAACGAGACAATTCACCCAATCCGTAAACGTGGTGGTTTCCGTCTCCGTGATATATGGGAAGTAATCTCTGATGATCTTCTCGATTATCTCAAATGCCAAGAGCACGATGTTTTTGTGGTCATCGTAAGCTGCGGTTGTGAACACCTAAATGAAATAGAAATGAGAAGGCGTAAATAATAGGATATGAAACAAAATATACAAAGCAATTAAACAAAGTGACGCAACATATTTACCATGAACATGCTCTTCCATCCGGATTTGACATGGTTGACACGAGAAAGAACCATCTGAGAGACGCATCGGATGATCAATTCTCTTATCTCAACCGCACTACTCTTACGCATAACTACAACGAAGGGCTTCATAAATTCGTTTTGAAAATTATAGTTTGACAACTCTTCTCGCTCTAAAAATTTCATCGACAACTGACGTAATGAATCCATTGCAAAAATAGCAATGGAGAGGTTTTCAGAACAGCCAATCGTCACGAAGAAATCGGAAAGCACATTCCATATGCTAGACCATACAAGCCTGATCCGGTTCATGTTGTAGTGCCTGTCATAAGAAAAGACCCAATAGACCGTTCAAAGCCCAGTTGTTTTTAGTGAAACTGGAAATCGGAAACGAATTTTAGGTTTGACGTAAACACAAACCCGCCATTGAATTTATTTGACACTGGGTTTGAAAACAAAAAAACAATTTCGAATTCAAAAACCGAATTTCATATTGATGACTATACAAATAAAATTAAAAAGAAATAGGATTTTGGACTAATCAGTGTTTAAGAACCTACTAACCGGCTCTCAAACTGGAATCTGGAACCGCTTTCAATCCGGTTCGGGTTATACTAATAATTTGGTTCCAGGTTAACCTGGAATCTGGTCTGAGTTACCTGCATTTCGCCCAGAATCCAGGTTGGGCTAGTCCAAAATTCGTTTTGGTTGGTTTGAAATCTGGTTTTCTGAGTTTATGTTCAACCCTAATCAAACTACACACATTTCGAAATGAAAAATCACAGATTACCAAGAAATTTATGAAGCTTACGCAATCTCAACAATCTTTGTGAGGCTGAAAACCCGAGGATCAGAAGCGGAGCGCAATTCTTCCATAGAGACCTTGCAGAGAGCCTTGACAAAGTCAACAATCGCCTCACTGTTTAAATTTTGACTCCGTGTGTATATTCGGTTCATTTCAGAGCTTCCTACTTGCTCTAACATGCTTAAGTTAGAGACTAAATTATTCATCTGCTCAGACGTGACAGAGGCTTTCCCACCGATGCCGGCACTATCGTATGAGCCTCTCAGAACAGAAGAAGCCGCGTATTGCATACGCCCAGCACCTTTCTTCTTCAAAACGGGGAGGATAGTTGACTTTGTTTGCTTTGACTTTTCCAACTCGCCCTGCGGGAAAGTGAAAAATGTGGCGTCTGGAGGAGCACCCTCCCCCATGAGGTGTAATTGTTCATATCTGGAGACACACGTCAGAATATGCTCCCAAGCTTCTTGTAAATAATTTCCATCTTCATCTGCTATGGTGACTATCGCCTAATAATGATTTTAGACATGTCAGTTATTTCCTTAGTCATGACGAGACTGATAGGTGAAAGCGAAACCGGTAACTTTTTTTTTTTCATTTTCAAAGTTGGAAATGGATTTTCACGTTTTAAGAATAAAAAAACAAGCCTGTTCTTTTCCTTCATGAAAACTGGTATTGGAACCGGATTTTTTTTTTTTGAAAAAAAGAAGAAAAAACTAAATAAATAATATAACTAAAAAAGGTATATGAAAATCTAAAAAACGTTGAAAAATCTTAAACTATAACAGGTAACCTAATTTCAATGTGGATTAGAACCAATTTAAAACTAGTTAGAAGGTAGTTTTGCTAAGAAATTGGATTTCCATTTTTCAGTGTGTAGCTTGTTCTGCCATAAAACAGGTACGGGAACCGTTTTGAATAAAAATAGATAAATCTTTAAAACCTATCAAAACCTTAAAAGCCTAAATGCATAAAAAATTAAATTAGGGTACGGACCGGAACCGGTTACAGGGTTTTTATCATAAAAACAGGATTTGCCAGTATCCGTTTTCCGATAGAGAACTTCATACCTACTGAGGCAAATTAGAGAAACACAATCTAAGAAGAAAGAACACAACCTCAATTGCAGCTATCCACAGAATCGAGTAAATGAGGCTGACCTTAATAGCGTCTATGTTTTTCTGTTTGATATCGGCAGGAGAGTGGAGAGAGGTGAACTTTGCAAGTGAAGTGACGAAGGCATCTCTATGAGTTCTCATAGACATGACGGCAGTCACATGTATAGCATAACGAAAGCCATCAAGACAAAGAGTTATAATCGCTTCGTCATCACTTTGATCGAGAGGAACACTGAAGGCAGCCAGCATGGGAGCCCAGCACACCTCAATCATAAATCTTAGAATTACAACATCCGTCGCAGCATAATACACAGACCTACATTTTGCAGAATAAGTACGTTAAGGAATACATATATTAAAATAAAAAATAAAAAACCTCCCATTGATGTCTAAATCTCCAGATAAGATACTGAGAATAATTAGGGGCGAAACCGGCTCCGGTTCTTCGGACAATTTCAAAACATGAGATGGATTTCAGATTTCTATTTTTATTACAAAATTCCGTATTAACGAATACTGGAACCGGTTTTTTAAAAATAAAAAAACTATAATCCCTTACAATGTGTAACCCGTTTCCAAATGTGGACTAAAAACTATGCTGTTTTTGTCCTCGAAAATTGGCTTTTAACAGTTACCGGTTTCCAGTGTGGACTGAATGCATACCGTTATTAAATGTAAGAACAGTACCAAGTAAATGGAGCACTTATTCAAAGATACTGAAGGTAAAAATGTGAATGAGAAGGCTCTGGGTCTTACTCAGACTTGCGTGCTTTTTCTTTGAATTGCTCTTGCATGTGTCTATAAAGATCATCACTGGTCTCCATATGCTTGTCGTCCCGCTTCCGAATCACAATGTTCAAGATAGAGTCCAATCCCAAGAGACGGTTTGGGTTGATCGATTGTATCTGTTGAGGAGTGATATCAGTCTCTTTCATCTTTATTTCATTCCGCGAAATTCTCTCAAACAAGGACCTCAAATACTCTTCGGGTAGATCTTTTCCATCATCTATGCCACGGTTGTTTCTTATAAAATCATCGGCTGACATCTGAAAATTTTGATCGTCGGAAATTTATATCAGAATCACACGAGGTGTTTCAAAACATAACTAGCACAAATGGCACTTCAGAAATGTGAACTCACCTTGTTCTTGACCATTGGATTATGTGCATCTGTATTGAGCATTATCACTGAATAAGCAAGGACGTAACCCGTGTCGGCACTAGTAAAAGCCCTAGGGTTACATTTGCAATAGCGCTCAGCAAACTTTTCCATGATACGGTCAATCTTTTGGGCCTCACCGGGCAACCTAAAGCCTTGAAGAAAAGCCCGGATCGCCTCATCAAACTCCATATCTTGAAACTCAAAGGAGTCCACATATTCATGCATCACTTTCAAAGACAAGTCTTCTCTTTCACCGAGGTAATCTCCGATCAAGGTCTTATTCAAACCAGATGCGTTTCTAAGAAAAGCCGCGATTTCCTCGGGTGAATTTCCCACCTTATTTGCATTAATAAGGAACTCGATTCCTTTCTTCGGTTTACGATTAAATATAGATATACCTTCCTGCCAAAAAACCTAAATTAGGTTCCATAAAACTAAATAAAAGGCGGATCTTGTCCTTCTTATAGCGAGTATTGCAGTTTTTGGGATAATGATTGATTAATTTCACAAATGATTGATTAGTTAGGAATTAGGATATATCATTTACTCAGCTTATAAGAAGCTAATCATAGCTTTTGTAGCTAGTCCCTATAAAGTATTTAGTTACTTTTACAAATTACACTAACTATGTACATATAACTATAATTTACAAACTATTTAGTCCCTAACTTTCTATATTTCTAGACATATATCCCTGCTTACCTGAAGTTCCAGCTTGTAAGCCCTTCGCTGCTCAATAGTCAAAGCATCAGAAGATTCACTAGAGGCTTCAGAATGGGAATCCGATCCTTCAGCAGGCTCGTCACCATTCCCATTTGCCATGGCTTGACTTCCATGATCCGGGTTAGTTTCTGTTGACTCAGATTTCTTGGTGGAACGAGGATCTGGGATACGAAATTGCTTGTTTGCCCAGTCTCCCATTGACTGTAAAACTGCTACTAAACACTTCATTGCTTCGAGCTTCATAGTTGCCTCTTGAGGCGGTAATAATGTGGTGACCCCACCGGCAGGAACGCCTTGTGCGGTTTTAAGAAGTCCATTAACCATCCTTGAAAGAATGACATAAATACGGAAATGTTTAATAAGTCACATATTGTCGAATATGGTACAAGTAATGAATGAAGGACTAGCATTCACATACCTTTCAAATATGTTTGACGAATTGACATCACAATCATAATTGATGAATATGTCCACTAAGATCTGTGAATCAACGCAGAGCTTCTCAAGAAAACGGAGCACTATCATCTTCTGTTGAAAATTAGGCTGTGAAACATTTTCCAGAACTCGGAGAACAATCATAGGGAAAAACACTCCGATTTCTGCTTTTAGACCAGCTCTAAATCGGGACACAAGACTAATGAAGATGGAGCAAGATAGCTGGAAAACTATCATAAGAGTTGAAGCGCTGTTCTTCAGCAGTGATAGACATAAGTATTGCTTAATGGCACCTAAGAACCTGCAACCGAAGCATATCACGAAATATCAGTTCCGGGGGGCGGTAAGAAAAAGGAGAAGACTTGTAGTACAATCAACACATTGACAGGAATCGGACCAAACACAAGCCAACAGGAACATCAAGGTGATGAATTCCCAGATGCTTTGTTTCAACAACCAAAACAATCGACCATTCTTTCGGGAAGGCGGTCCAAGCTCTTCAATTCAATCAATGTCTAGTTGGGATGAAAAAATCAACCATGCCTCTACTTAAGAGAATTAATGGCATAAAAAAAATAAAAAGCAGAAAGACATAAAGGGACATAAACAAACGACTTATATAGATATCTAAACAGGGAATTCTAAACTGAACTGTTGGACCTAATAGATATCAAAACTGTTTCCAACTTAACTAATATAGTTTAATACGTTGACGCTACAAAGCTCTCTCTTTCTTTCTCTTTCTCACTCCTTTGCATGAGGATCATTTCAAATCTCAGTCCACCAGAAATCAATTACATACGAACTGTATAAGGAAATTATTGAAAAGCTTCAGCCTTAATTCTAATCCCCCAGTTCTTTACTTAAACTACTCTTCTGCAATATCAATAAGTATATGTACAAATAACCACAATCAAAGAAAGCGAAAACAGATAATTCACAGTAATTGCTAGTCAAGTTAAGTATAAAGGGTATGAAAGATTTGGCATAATCATACCTCTCACTGGTTCGAAAGACAGCCCCTGCATTCTCCAGCAAGATCTTCAGCAACTCCAACGCCACAATCTTACCCTTCATCACCTGCGGATCCGACATTGCCTCCTTCGGAAGCGTCTTCATCGAGAGCTTACACAGAGCTCTGAATACCAAGAATGCATCCCGGCGCAGCTTGTTCCCAATCTGAACCTCCACGTCGTCGTCTCTCTCCCCCTCACCATCCACCAGCTCGCCTTTCCGCCCCTCCAACGCCGTCTTGTACATGCTGATTTCCCAGTACTTAGCATCCAGCATGTCCTTGTCCGTCGAGTCCAACAAATCCGTCGGGTTCGTAGTCTCCACCGTGCTCGTCTCGAACGCTCCGTCGTGCCCCCCCAGCGAACCTGGCGTCACTGGATTCAGCACTCCATCAATGTCCTGCATAATCTTCGTTATAAATCCCTGCACGAACATTGTCATTGAACCATCCGCGTCCGATTTCTCGATCGGCTCCATCAACTCTGCCACCACAATTGGCTGAATCGGCACGGTGGACGAGTCGGCCTCCATTCTCCGGAACACGATCACCAGCATTTGGATCAGAGAGGCCTTGGCAGTGGTCTGATTCACCACATTTTTGCTCCCGAGGTAAATGTCGTAGCAGGTCCGCACAATTAGGAGCAGGCAATCGCCGTGGATTCGCAGCGAAATCGACGTGACCGCCGACAAGAGCGTCTTCAGCAGCGAGAGCTCCATCTGATCGTCGCCGAGATCATGGCAAGTGCAGACCGACTCGATCAGCCTCGCCAGAAGCTTGGCCTCATCGCCGCCACCGCCGGGATCGGCTTCTCCGCGGAGGTAACCGTGCGCGATCAGCTTCTGGACGCAATCCACAGCCGGATCGGCGATCTTGAGAACACCGGAAGAAGCGGCGTTGATCAGAGGGCTGAGGATCGCCTCCGACTCCGCGAGCGAGTACTCAATCGGACCTCCGTCATGGAGCGGACCAGGAACGGACTCGCCGGATTCCCCGCCGGCGCTAGATTCCTCCGCCGGTGGCGGTTTCCCGGCGCTGAGCTGCTCGAGGACGGCCTTGCACTCGTTGGCGAGCTTGGCGTGCTTACGCCACGAGGCGTTCTTGATGATGCGGTCTAGGGCTGGGGAAACCACCTGGCTCAATCGGGAATCGGCTTCCGAGAGAGCCATTCCCTTGCTCGGAGAACCTTACGAGTTGCGACTCAGTGAGTCAGATCTGGAGAAGAGTGACTCACTCCGACCGAGTTGGGAGCTTGCTAACTCAGTGAGTTCTCGCTCCGAGTCGAATCGCATTGAGCATGAAGAAGTGTCACGAGAGAGAGGGAGAGATTTAGATCGAGTTTTGGGATTTTTCCTTTTCTTTTTTGTCTCTCATGCACGAAGTTTCACAGTATTGGCAGTGAAATGACTGCGATACCCCTGCCACTTCGTTTCCAGTTGAGTGTTTTTAGACGAGGGTCGAGCGAAAATACGCACTGTGTATAAGGGTGTTTTGGGTATTTGGTGTTGAAGGAGTGCTTTAAAAATTGTTTTTTCCGATCGAAGTTTAGACTTTTGGAGTGTATTTACCGGGAATATATTCTGTAATGTATTTATTTAGAAAGCTTAGAGTGTGTCAATCAAAATTCAATGGCCCGTTATGTCACATTTATGATCTAGATGATGATTATTTATTTCAATTAAAATAAACAACAAATAAGGTACATGATGATTTTATATGCTTGCTGTTTTTGCCCCTAAAAATGTGTGAATATTTTCTCGATGGGTCAATGAAGTTCATATGGTCTAATATTAGGAAAACAATTAAAGAAACACTTAAGTATTTTATTTTTATTTTGCATATGTACGTTGTTTGTGCAAAAAATGTTACATTTTCAAGTTGTTCTCTTACAAAAATATATAGGCATGACATGAGCATTACAGAACGATATCACATCTCTTCAAGACATCAATAAGAACATTTGTACGGATGTAAGAGAAGACAAAGAGATGGATGTAAGTTTAGAAATTAGAATGTTTCTCTGCAAAGACAATTTTTTAACTTTTAGAATGTTTTTAGTTTCACTAAAAAAAACAGTATTAGTAATTTCAATAAATGGTTCAAAAATTATTGAGAATGTTTTCAGTTTTACTTTAAAAAAAAAAAACAGTAATAGTAATAGTAATTTCAGTAAATGGTTCAAAAATTATCCAAAAATATTTATTTTTCATAATTTTTATTTTTACTTGTAATTATATGTATTCAACCTCTCTCGTGATACTTAAGCTCTCTAGAATTATTGATTAATATACGGCTTTCGAACTCTTCTATTTCTTAGAAATAAAATTTTAAACTCATTTTTAAGGTTAAATTTATTTTCATACTATCTTTTACAAATAGTTATTATAGTTTGATTGTTAAGTGCCACGCAGGGTCGGCCCAACCATTTTAGTGGCCTTGGGCGAGAATTCAAAACGAGGCCTTATTTGATATATAGTGAGGGCCGGCCCAACCATTGATATTAATCGACGTTGATAGAAAGACTAATACTTTCACCACCATTAATGAGCAATACTATTACTAGTCACTAATATAAGTTTTTTTTTATTATTATTATTCTATTAAAGTGGGCCACTTTTTGGTAGAAAGGCCTCCTCAAATACTTGCAATTCAGGGTTATTATTAATTATAGTCCCAGGGCTTTTAAAGTTGACTTCACAGTATAGTTATCCAATTAATTTTTGGCATTTATGTTTACACTTTGGGGCCTTTATTTAATAGTAAAATAGTTATGTAGGTAGTGGGCCTTGGGCCATTGCCCAAGTCGCCCAGGCCTCAGGCCGGGCCTGGTGCCACGTGATGTTTAGTTGAGTCAACGAGACGCCACATGGCACATAACCGTCAACCATAACTACTTAAATATAATTATAGTTGATTGTTAAGTGCCACATGATGTTTAGTTGAGTCAACGAGATGACACATGGCACATAACCGTCAGCTATAACTATTAATATAAATATTAGATTTAGTGATTTTGGCCGTAAAGAAAATGTTTAAAAACTTATTTGTAAAAAAAAAACGAATTCGATGACTTTAACCGCAAATTCCTCGTTTGTCATAAACACATTATGTAAACGACATGTCGTTTGAGGTCATCTGTCGTTTTATCCTCAAAAAGACGACACTTAAGAAAACATATACCAGAACTTATCATCCTTCTCCTTCCCAACCCAAACCCCTCTTCCGCCATGGAAGCTCTTATCTCAGCTTCAAGCAATCTCCCAAATCCCCAACTACCAATCCGAACGAGCTCACCGGCCAATCGAATCGCCACCAAACCCCGGTTAGCGCCGGCACCGGCGAGGTTCCACCGTTGGAGGGTTCGGTGCCGAGGAGCGTCGGCATTGGGGGCGGAAGCAGAGAAGACGCGAGGGAGGTTCAAGTGGACCGAGGTGGGGACCGCCGTGACCGAGGAGCAGAGGAAAGCCATCGCCGAGCTGTCTCCGAAGATGACCAAGCGTTGCAAGGCCGTGCTGAAGCAGATCATCTGCTTCTCCGAGGAGAGAGCGAGTTTGTCCGAGTTGCTGAGCGAGTGGGCCAGGATCATGAAGCCTCAGAGAGCTGATTGGCTTGTGGTGTTGAAGCAGTTGAAGATCACGGATCACCCGCTTCACCTTCAGGTTTTGTCTACAGTTTTTCGTCTTCTAAGCTCAGAATTTGTGGAAATGGAAGCTTATAATTCGGTTTAGTATATTTTCCATTGTATCATATCATATACATCGCGGTTCGATTGCCATTAGGAACTACTGAATACCGATAATCCGATTTTACGAATTTACCGGGGTATTTTATAAGCAACCGGTTTCTCGACAAGATTTTACGGATAAATCAATTATCGGCGAATGAACCGACGGGTAGAACAATATAGTAGCATGATATATAGTTCATCGTTTTGTTAATCGGTAAACCCTTTTGTATTTTGATGACTTGTGTAGGATTCATCGGTTTTCCGTCTTATTCTTCGTTTTTTGTAAGCCTTTAGTAAGTCATGAAATGACAATGGCTCGTGTGGGTTTTTTTTACCGGACTTGCCGGTTTCCGGAAGGAGGGAATTTATTGGGTATAGCAAAAATTCAACAAAGCCCGCTCCGTCTTATACTTGATTTTCGGAGTTTTGGATGGATAGAACCCCCGGTACCCGATTAACCCCACATATAGCTTATAGACAGATATCCTCGTGAAGGGGAAGCCGGAACTGTGGGAGTTATCGGCCGCCCACCGCAATTTACCAAAAATTTCCCGATGAATTTGGTAGGATCGAACATCGAGTATGATGAACTAATAACTTATTGAGTTTAATTTGTGCTGTTGCATTTGAGAGCTTTCGAGAATGCATTGGTGATTTATCGTTATGATTCTGTTTTTTGATGTTTCAGGTGGCAGAGCATGCTCTCCAAGAGGAGACCTTCGAAGTGAACATCCGAGACTACACGAAGCTAATCCATGGCTACGGAAAGAAGAATCAACTCAAGGAAGCGGAGAACACACTCTCGGCCATGAAAGCCAATGGGCTTGTCTGTGATCAAGTAACCCTAACGGCCTTCATTGACATGTACAGCAAGGCGGGTAATCTGAATCTGGCGGAAGAAACTTTCGAAGAGCTCAAGATGCTCGGAGAGCAGCTGGATAAACGATCATACGGCTCGATGATCATGGCCTACATTAGGGCAGGTACGCCTGAACGCGGTGAGAGCTTTATCCGAGAAATGGATTCCCAAGAGATTTACGCCGGAAGCGAGATCTACAAAGCGCTGCTTCGAGCCTACTCCATGGCCGGAGATGTCGAGGGAGCGCAGAGAGTGTTCGATGCAACCCAGCTCGCCGGAATAATTCCCGACGCTAAGCTGTGCGGTCTCCTCATCAACGCCTATGCTGTGTCCGGTCAAAGTCAAAAGGCGCGCTCAGCGTTTGAGAATATGAGACGAGCTGGGCTTGAACCGAGCGATAAGTGTGTAGCACTAATTCTCTCTGCTTATGAGAAGGAAGATAAGCTCCAAACGGCATTGGAATTTCTGATCGAGTTGGAGAAAGACAAGATTTTGATTGGGAAAGAAGCTTCCGAGATGCTCGTGGGGTGGTTCCGGAAGCTCGGTGTTGTGGAGGAAGTTGACCTTGTCTTGAGAGAGTTTGCCGATTCGAAAGAGAGTAATCCCAAAGTCAACGAGCACATAAAACGTCAACCCCTCTATAAAAACAGACCTGAATCTAGTCCTCAAGTGGGGGCTAAGATCTAGTTCCAATGACCAGTTGTATAAACTCCATTTGTAGATGTAGTCTTGTTTGATGAGAAGAGCATAGTGATAGACATGGAATTGGTAACTTGTATAGCAAGCAAGCAAGTTTTGCTATGGGAGACTATGTTTCCTCTCTTGAAACGAGTTACAGCCCGGGATTTTGAATTTAAAACAGTGTAATCGTAAGTCTACTCAAATCGACTTAAACTAAACGACGTCATTACAACTTGCGATACTTAGAAAGTCTGTTCAGGCTCGTAATTCGGTAGTTGGTTCGTCAAGAATCCTTCTTTGTTAAGTCATACAAGAGAGTAGAAACAAAGATGGCTTAGACCGGGTCAACGGGCAAGCAAGGTGAGACTGTCCGGTCTCCTCCGGTCAAGAAGAATGGCAGTTAGTGAATTTAAACGCTAAAGTCCACATGCTTGTCTTTTTGTATTTATACTCTTAATATTCTCTTTTCTATATGAAATTGTATTTTTTCTATTGTGATAATTTATTTTTGTTTCCCTGTTGAATGACGATGCACGCACGTGCATGCACTTGTGCGTTTCTGCATTGTTGTACTTGTGCCCTCTACTTTCTCTCGACGAAGTTATTTTTTATTTTTTTTAAACATATGTTGTCCAAGACCAACATTATTAGACAAGTTTATACGATATATTCACTTTACAAAGACATTAAGATAGAAAGAGAATGAACTTCCACATGTATGAAGAAAAATGTCTTGTGCTTCATAAAAAAAATTACTCAAGGCCTCACATTGGATGTGATATCGGATTACAACTAGAGCGAGCTAACAATCATTATTCGATATTGTATTGTAAAGTATTTTTTGGTTCTACCATATCGGTTTCACCGCGTTGATATTTTTTTTTATCATGTTGAAAATTCATTAAAAAAAATATCAATTTTGAAATATTATCACATTAAGTCGAATGTGAAAACAGATTTCTTCCCTTGTTCGAAGAATTCTTGGAAAATCTTCCTTTCCTTGATTAGGGTTTAATGAGTAAGTCTCGAAGTATAAGTATATTATTTTTATATATAAAAAATATATTTAAAAAGGTCTCCATTTTAGTCTCAGCTTTAACTAACAATGTTAGGCCAACATTATTAACGAAATTTTTATTTTTTACAAACTTATTAAAACATACATATTTTAGTACATTTTAATACACACAATGAGTAATTAAAAAAAAAACTTGTGGCTAAATGGGTATTTCGTACCAATTCCTTTAAAATAATCTAATAGTCCCTAACAATTAAGTATATAGAGGTTTTATGTCAAATCCTATGATCGTAAATTACATGTGAAATCGATAACACATTTTAATGTTTTCAAAATTGAGAATGATATTCCGCGTTCTAAATTTAAGAAACGGAATCAGTTCTTTCGGAAATCAAGTTTTAGTCAAATCTTAAGAAAAAGAAAAGACAAAAAAAAATCTAGATAAACGCCAAAAAATACTTTGGAACGTAAAAAAATAAGGGATAATAGCGGCAAAAGTGGCTAAAGTTAGGCCGAGTGTGCAAATAAGTGGCCAAAGCTCAACACTTGTGGAAATGACGTGGCAAACGGCGTTGACTTGAAATTGATGGAATTTGTACTGTCCACGGTTTGGTAAATTTTGACTACTTATGCCGATATTAAATCAGTTTGGCTACTTATTTGCACACTTAGCTTAACTTTAGACACTTTTGCCGCTATTATCCCTTAATATAATCAGTGGTTAACTTGTATCAAGTTTCTACTGTCGAGTGACTTTTCATTTTCCAAAGCCACTATTTATATCTGTAACGCTATTAATTATTATTTTTTAAAAGGAAAAATGGAGTAAAGGCCTCAGACAAAACTGGAGTTGAAACATTCGAAAAGAAAGTATGTGATTTGTCTCACTTGAAAGTGACACTACACAAACAGTGTACATGAGATTCATGCGAGTTCTAGAAGAAGAACTCACAAGTAAGCTCAGACTCATTCTGATCATGATTATCAGACAGTTGAATGCTTGTGTCCTTCCTGGTTATAAATTATAATATAAGCATTTAATATTTTGATTTTGATTTTTTAAAATAAATCAAAATAGTAAATAGTAGGGTTTTTTTCGGTGAATTTTTTCTTTGAGTTTATGTGGGCATAAACATTAAGATGTTAATTACTTAAGCCGCGATTAATAATAATTTACAACGATGAGATGTAAAAAAATTATAAACATGGATCAATTATAAACGTTCAATCTAAAGATCAATTAACCTTTCCATGAACTCTTCTCTAAACGCATAATATGACCAACAAAAAGAACAACCTCCATGATCACCACCAGGCAAGTTTTTCTCTTTTCTTCTAGGGTTTGGGTCAGAGAATATATAAGAAACAACCATGATCACATTCATTTAGAGAGAGACTGCGATTGCGAAACGTCCGAGCACTGCGGCGGTGAGCCGTGCCGGTGGAGGAGCTCGCGCGCCAAAGCTTGGAGGTCTCCGCTCCCTCCGCCGCCGCCGGAAGAGGAGCCTCCCACGAAATGGCGAGAGTGATCCATTGCCCTATGGTGATGCTGCTGCTGCTGCTGCTGCTGAAGGGAGACCGAGCACCACGGCTGCACCATAGGTTCGAAGAGCGACGACAAGTCGTACGTGGGGGGCACTGCGGACGCGGTGGGGAGATCGGAGATGGAAAGCGACGGCAGGTTTCCGACAGTCGATGGCGGCTGTGGAGCCGGCGGCGGGGAGGGAAGCTCCAACGTTGCCAGATGGGCTTGTAAGTAGGAGAGCTCCGTTTGCAAGCTCACCACCTACGAAATCAAGCAATTGATTACCATATAATAGAATAAAATATATAATGATACCGGATCGATCCCCGCAAAACCCTGTAAATTTAGGATAATTATCGGATTTGGTCATGTTTTTATCAAATACGGATAAATCAAGAACCATAATATTCGGAAAAAAAAGAAAATTAGGACTAAAAAATCAAATTCATGGCCGGAACTATCTCCGCCAATAGGATTCAGAGTGGGATTCTCGTCGGTGCTCATGCTTGCAGAGTGTCGTGGAGTACGAAGGTATTAGTGGGATCAATTTCCTACCGACGGCGCAAACTATTGGTGTAGTTTCCCACCTCAGTAACATGTAACAAATTATAACAGTGGCATAAGTACCTAAAGTATCATAAAAAGAGCATAATTTCACGTATCATCGCAAAAGCAAGCCACTTCACAGCTAGGGCACGTAGACTAAAAGTCAAAATGGATACCGAAATAAGTTTTCAGACTTCAGTACCATTTCTCTTGAAAAAAGAAAAAGAAAAAAAATAATAGCAATAACCGGCCCAATTTATGATATTTCAAGGTACTTACGCCACTAAATGTATTTTTTTAATGATAAGCATTTGATGTGACTAATAACAAATTATATGCTTGACATGTAATTAGAGTCATATCTATTAGCTTTTTTCTTAATTAAACAACTTATACAAGTTGTTTTTAATTATGAGAACCACTTCTCTACGCAAATTTCTTGCGTATTATGATAAGACTTGAGAGATATTCTAAAGAAAATTCTCTAATATATTGGAGAAAGGCAAAAAACCTGTCCTATTTTAGACAAATTTAAGCCTTATTGTCTTTGTTTATACTAAAACGGTGCTTGAGTTTCGAGCATTAGAACATGGGATTGCCAGCATTTAAAGGAATCACATCGCATAAATATATAATATATATATATATATATATATATATATAATTATCACTTAATAAAATACATTATAGGTTACACAAAATTGGACAGCTCAAAATGATAGTTACACTATATTTTACGTATGCTTTTATTGCATTATTTGAATATCTAGACTATATATGACACAAAAACGTTTGACTTGTATCTATTTATGTAAATAATATACATAGATAAATATGAATATATCAAGGGATATACATATATTCCACGTCTATATCCGACGTCTAATTATTGGAAAGTATATAAACTTCATACGTTAATTATAATGTTATACACACAAGAACTATATACTAATGATGTCAATGCCATGTATTTATAGAAACATTATAAGAAAATAACAATATATGGTATATGTATATGAAAGTAAGAAGACAAATTAGGGAAAATAATATAATAAGGAACATTCCAATTATTTGGAAATTCCAATTTAAACATTTGACAGAAGAAAAAAGAAAGAGAAAGAATCGAAGTTTTTACAAAACGATCCTACACTTTTTTTTTTAAACAAAGGATATATCATATACACCCTATAGTTAGAAGAAATTATATAAATATATGCAATAAAGTAATGATTATATATTTGGAAGTAGGAAGTAAAATCAAGGAAAATGAAAAAAATCAAGGAACATTCAATTATTTCAACATACCAAAGTAAAATCTGAAAGAAAGAAAGAAAGAAGATAAAGAACCGAAATTCATATGTACAATCCCTAAAAATTGTGCTTTTAAAACGAGGGTATTATAACATTATAGAAGGGAAAAAAAACAACCTAAGAAAATATCTATATAAATATTATGCAAGAAGGTAGGATTAAAGAATGAACATAATCAAGGAACATTCCAATTATTTCGAAATATCAAACGAAACATTTGAAAGAAAGAAAGGAAAAAGAAGATTACATACAACGATCCCTACACATTGTGCTTTTAAAAACGTGGATATTATAATCCCAATAATTATTAGAAGAGCACCAAGAATCCATCATTTATATAATATATATTATGCAAGAGAAAGTGATGAATGATTCATGTCACTATATTATTAACCAAAATGCCTTAATCCCAAGAAGCAAAAAACCGACCATTTCCTTAATACCAGCGAACCCTAGAATTCTTGCACAGAAATTTGGTACAAACCTTAGGCTTAGCAACTCATAACATTCATAGTAACCGCCGACCAATTTACTATTTCTTAATCCCTAAAAACCTTCTTGATTTCAGCAAAACATAAAATTGTCCCCTAAGACCCTGATAACCCAGCATTACCCCAAAATCCTTCCTTAATTTGGTTTCCTTTTCATTTTTTAATGACTACCCTTTTTTTATCCACTATTTATCCACATAACCCTTGACCATTTTTCTAAAATTTTATTATCTTAATAAGTTATTTTGACTCTCTTACACGGACACACCTTGCGATTTTTTTTAATTTATAAATATTTTCCTAATTTTATTCACTTTTCATTTTTTAATGAATACCCTTTTTTATCCACTATTTATCCACATAGCCATTGACCATTTAAAAAAAAAATTATTAACTCAAAGAGTTATGACTCTTACAGACTTACACGGACACACCTTTAGGTTGATTTCCTTTACGACTACCCTTTATTTTTCCACTGTTTACCTACACAACCCTTGAACGATTTTTTGAAATTTTATCAATTCGAAGAGTTATGACTCTTACACAGAGACACGCCTCGACTATTCTATACCTAACGACATCACCTTCAAACCACTGTTTAAATTCAATGCATAGGTTTCTAAAGCGTACGTTGATCACTCGTAACGAAAAAGCACTCAAAACACACTCCACATAACATGAAATTTGGGAAAGGAAAAAAAACAATGTAATAAATGATAAATTTAACCCCGGTTAGGGTTTTTATCCGTTACGTGAGCGTTTTCGGTTTTCGTAACCGTGGTTAGGTTTATTTTCCACGTAACGTAAAAACTGATGTAATGGTAAATATAACCATGGTTAGGTTTATTTTCTAAGGCGAGCGTTTTTCAATTTTTTATATGTCGTTGCGGTTTTGAATTCAGCGTCGAACGTAACCGCTACGGTTAAATGGTCATTACTCCGGGTTTAATTTCTATAACGTTTCATTTCTTCTACATTTCATCCTAGTTTTACATTTTAAAGCTATTAATTCTAATTATCAATCAATCAACTGAACTAGTCTTTTCGACCTAATGAATTCGGTAAATACCTGTTGTTGGAGAGCAAAGATGTGAGCGACGCAGCCGTAGACAGGGTCACGGAGGCGCGCCTGGGCCTCGTAGCAGACGGTGACGACAGCGTCAAGGCGCTTGTGCACCGGGATGTGCAGCAGCAGCTTCGACACGTTGCTGGCGCCGAAAACCTTGTGCACGGCTGCAAAGTGCGCTGCGCCCTGCTCGGAGTCGAAGTAGGGCGCGAATATGCACCCCGACACGCACTTCCGCCGCAGGAACTTGCACGCCCCGCACGGCCCCCCTCCCCCGCTGCCTCCACCGCCACCGACGCTGCCGCTGCTGCTCGGGTTCGCGCTCATCTCTCGCTGCCGAGACGTTGCTGCAGATAGGGTTTATAAGGGTATTGAAGGAGGAATTCACGATTGCGCGTTGTTTTTCTCTCTCTTTTTTGGATTTTTTTTTGGGGGGCTTGGTTGGTGAATGGTGGTGGGTTCGAGGGATTTTTTTTTTTTGGGATTTGTTTGTGTGTATTTGTGGGGGGTTTAAAGTAGGGATGATTTAAACGGAAGGAGAAGACTTTAAAGCCACGCGAGAGAGCAAAGGCTTAATATTACAACACACATTTAGCTGCTTGCGTGAAGCAAACATGCGATACATAAGCCCTAGTAGCAATATATATGTGCCCTCTCTCTCTCATCGAACAGCTTTGCTCGTTGCTTTTCTCTTGAACGATTTTGGACACATTTTTTATCACATTAGGTTAGGGTTTGTGATGGACACATTTTTTGCTATATATGCTTTGGCTTTTGGTCATGATGCATATCTCTCTATATATATATAAATATAGTATTAATGAAAATATATCAAGGGATTTTAGAAAGTCGAAACGTGTCAATGAGACTCTCTTCATTTGCCACTCTGCGTGTTTTCAGCTGCGTGGAGGGCAAAAGACGCCATCTCTCTCTCTCTCAACGTTGAAAATGACTCGGACTTTCCTTATATAAATAGACCATATATAATTGATATTCCTTTTTCCACATAAACCAAAGAGAATCCTGTTTTTGAAAATGACAGGAATGCCCATTGTTAATATGCATTAACTGTAAATAATTAGTATTTAATTAGGGCTAAAATGAATAAATATTGATCCATAACTTGACTATAAGAATAGCTAATTACTTGAACTACATATCATCAACGCGTGTAGTTTTATCTTGATATTTATTTGCATGCGATTAAATAGTAAAAAAATAAATTACTATCGTAATTATTACATCATGATCATCACTACAAGAGAACAAACTAGGTGAAGACAGTGACGGGAGTGATATAACTAGAAGCAATTTTTTTATATTAAATAAAAAATATATAATGGATCTTTATTTTTTTAAGTAGATAAATTATCCCTTTAATTAAATAGGTAATTTGGATAGTACTATACTACTAGTGAAACTCCAAAGAAATTGCAATTGTAGCATCTAGATATAATTATTATTAGCTTTATCGACAATATATGTCTCATGATGACATCACTGACTCTACTAAACATGCATATCATACATCACTATATCTATATATGATATCATACATTTGCTTTTCCCGTGTAGTCACGATTTTAATGTGTCTATAATGAAAACTTTCTCACTACGAAAGTATCAATATAAGTTCAAAATATTCATTTACTTACCAATATTATTCAAAATTAGAATTATAAAAGGGTTAATATTGATCATACTGACATTATTACTAGAAATTATCATACAAGATACACTGTAGCGATTCATTATAAGTAGTTTTATGTAACTCGTAAATAAATCTTAGCATTTTTATGTTTGTTTGGAAATTGGATGTGGAACTACGTTACTGGGATAATAAATTTTAAGGGAATATTGGTTATTAAGGGGGAAAATGCTTAAAAATTTGTGTTTTTTTATAATTAAAACGAACTTCCCAATTTTGTCTAGACATTACATAAAACACCTCAAGGTCCGCAAAATGTCGCATACGCCAATGCGGTTAAAAGCGGTATGTAACGTTATTTACAGTAACATAATTGTATAGCATTGTGGGTTTTGTACAATTTTTAAAAATATATTTAAGGATTTTCGCCGCAGATATCTAATTTACGAAGTAGGTTCAATTGTAGATATATGATAAAAACATTATAAATAAGCCAAGCAAGGTTCAATATGAGCATTCAATGTACATATTAATGTGTTCATGTACACAGTCTATCTCTATATGGTAGTTAGAAAAAAAACAGTATTAGATTATATACATATAATTCTGAATTCTGATATCTATAGTATATGACTATATTCTATATATATGATACTAGCTGCTCTTAAATTCCCCTAGACTTTTCATTTTTATTTTCTCTACGTCGCGTACATTAGTTTTGACAAGCCTGAGTTTATCGCATTTCGTGAAGTTTTAGACAAAGTGAATTTTAGGGTCCGTCAAATATTTAAAAAATATTTTTTTAATAATAATTAAGTAAATATATATAGATATATATTTATATAAAATTAGGACCCTTAAAGTTTGGAAGATGAAGGCGCTAACTTTACTCGCTTATAGTGAAGACCGGCACAAATTTATATAGAAAAAGATAATTGCGGAAAAGTAAATGAGCATTCAGTTGCCTAGTTGGAAAATAATATAAATCCTCTCACTCACACACATAAATTATACAATTTGTAAAACGTGCCAAATCTGTTTACATGAAAAACAAATTATTCTGTAATTAGTTTGTAGCTACGAAGATCCTATCTTCAAATTAGCCTGTAAGTTTATAAACAATTAATTAAGAATTCTTAGGCTTGTGTTCTGATCATCTTATATTTTTCTATGCCTTATTTGTGGTCTATATTTTATATTTTTTTAGCAGTCACTTTTCTATCTTTCTAGATGCTTCGACAATTTAATATCAAAAAACTTTTTTTGCCTTCTAAAATCTTCTTAATTGTGATAAGATATTAAGAATCGAGAGATTTGATTCGATCCACGTAAGCTTTCCATGCAAAACATTTGACCAAAATGAAGGGCATTAAAATTTGCCAGGCAAAATCTATAGCCAGCTAATTCATAGCTTCAAATTTTAAATAATGTAATTTAAAACTATAAAATTTGTCATATGTGTATATTGGGAAAGAAAATGGATCACCCAAACTACAAAATCTTAACCGTAAAGACATAATTTCTATTATAACGTTCTTTAAAAAATAATGTTAAATAATTATTGATTTTAATGGTCTTTTTATAAGTGCTATATCAGGATATTTCGGCAAAAATATTAAAGAATACTTTTTATGAGCGGCATATTTTTTATTTTATTTTAACTTAATAAAATTAAAAATATATATATTCTGTAAGAAATTTGAACTACCGGCTGTACTATTTTTTAGTTTATTGATATTTTTTTCTTGATAAAAACAAACTTCGGGATTTAAAATTAAAAATATATATATATATTCGGTAAAAAAATTAATCTATCGACTGTACTATTTTTTAGTTTATTGATTTTTTTTTTGGTAAAAATATTTTTTGGGTTTCCGGCAAGACCTTTTGTTTAATTTGAATCTTTTTGCACGACAATATAAAATTTAAAATATTCGACCCCAAAAACTCTTTTGTGGTATTTTTGCAAATGTAATTTTTCACAACTTAGAACTTTTAAAAATAATTAAAGAATAAAAAAAATAATCTAATAATGTATTTTTTTTATACACACTGTAAGTAATTTTTTAAAAGATCGGATACAAAATAAATATTTTGTACGATTTCTTTATATATATCAATATCATGCATGCATACATAGTAATCCAATCTAGAGGTCAAAGCCTTAAGTTCGGCGTTCAAAGGCTCAAAGAGACACGATCCAATAGCAGAGTGCCACGTAGAGTCGGTGACCGTGAACGTAACCGTCCTGTGAGAGCATGACCCCATCTTGGAGAGATGGACCACACGCCGTTCACTTGAAAAGAAAGTAACGCTCCAATCTTTTCAACTTAATGTGAGTTAATATCACCTCTACATGATATAGATTTAATATATATATATATATATATATATATATTATATCACTCATAATTTTGAATATGAAAGTAAGTAAATTTGCGAGTGTATGTGGTTATAAAAATGGGTTAATGACGGTAAAAAGATTCAAAGTTGGGACAAAGAATTTTTTTGTGTATCTAAAATTTAAAATTGGTGACAAGAGTATTCAAAGTCGCATTTAGGGAGTTGACCACTCTATTCTCGTAACATCGTTAACTTGCTAGTTAACTCTGGTCACGTGGACGACCAGGAGTTGCTGACATAATAATTTTTTCCACGTGAAAGATCCCACATCAACCTCATTTACAGCAAAAATGCAACGAATTAAACCCCTAATTAATAGTATTTAATATAATTGATTGAACCCCTAATGAATACACTTAACAAAAAAGATTTGTTCACGTGGGCAGAGTTAACGAGTAAGTTAACGGCATTACGAGAATGAAATGGTCAACTCTCTAAATATGATTGTTGATATTTTTATCACTATTTTTAAACTTTGAGTACACGAAGAGTTCTTTTATTATATTTTGAGTATTTTATCGTCATTAACCATATAAAAATTGACATTAATAGTTGTGTAAGTTTTTAAAGCTTGAGTTTACTATTTTATTTTATTTTTACAAAAAATGATGATTTGAAATTCCGATGTTACATAAAATAATTAAGTATTTTGTTGTTAGTGAGACAGTAATAACGTGTCACCGCGCCGTCCGGTTAATATAAAGTCAGTGTGGTGTGAAGAGGAAGCATTGACAGAACCCTCACTCCCTCAACTTGACTGACACGTCACTTCTGCTGATGCTGTGATGTTCCATATGTACACTTTAGTTTTCACCCCTCTTTATGTAGAACGGTAATTAGTAGTTACCAAGAAATCTAATTTATAATTGATAAGAAATGAAATGTTATAAAAATTACATTCGTGTGTATGGTCAACCGATAAAAATACAAATTAATATAGGGCATAGACAAATACATAATCAGATTGCTAAATAGATAAAACAAATATATATATATATAATTTTCCTACATTTCAATCATTTTCATAAGAAATGATTTTTATAAATTAACAATTAACCTATGCTAAAACTTACAGTCTTGTGAATTTTTATAGCAATGTATATATATCAGTCAAAAGAAAGAGAAGGAAAAATAAAATAAAATTGGGTATCTATATTATTAAATTAAAGAATGTTTTGGACTAGTACCACAGTCTCCGGAAATAAAGGCATTTTAGTTTCAATAGTTTAATTAAAACATGAACTTTGAATTTGTATAGTAATATTGGTGGTTCCTAAACTTTTTATTTTGTTTATTTTAAGTCGATTACTTTTAAGTCACTTAAATGTTTTGGTCTTTTATGATTCAGTCAATGTAAGATTGTAAATTTGTAATAAGCTTTTGAGTTGTTAACTTTATATGTGTAAATATCAACATCATTTTATTTGTTGAAGTTTATTATGTTATTAAACTATGTTATATACTTTAAGGCTTTAACATACCATAGGTGATATTATTTTTTGAGCTCCAATAAAGAACAGGTAAGTTTATCATTTTAGCATTCAAAAAGTTTATCATTTTAACTCTCCCTTAATAACATTTTAACAAATCTAATTTTAAAAGTTTATAAAATGTCAACTTCTTATTACAAAATATACAGATCTTAACATTTAAAATGATAATATATATAATACCGATTTTACTCATAAATATATCTAAAAATAATATTTTTAACATTTCCTCCTCTTTCAAAAAATAATGATAAATTTTTTAAAAAAAATTAACTGAACAAAAACTATTAATAATCTGGTATAATATAAGGTATGCACTTTTTTATATTTTTTTTGGTAGGTGTCACATATATGTTAAGTATGACTCAAATTAATGAAGACTTACGACCACGTAGTATCCAAACGACTTCTTCTGAGATTGCAGCTTGGCGAGGACTCCTATTTTTTACTGTTAGTAAGTGTCTTATCAAATGTATTATTGGCTCTCCTATGAATCTATTAATAGGAACCAATGTGAGTCACAAAGTTAGTACGAGAGATGATTTGTAAAGAGAGCAAAAGATAGAGATTGAGAGAGAAAGATTCAAGGAGGGAGAAACTTTCAAGGGTTGTAACTTTCTTTGTAACTGGATTGTGCTTGATATTGAGAGAAGAGCTGAGATGCATAGTGTACAAGAGAAAGAGTCCAAGAATCTCCTAGTGAATTCCCTTTAATCGTTTGGAAATTTAGTGGATTAGACACGAAAAACGTTTCTCATCCCTGTCCCTTGGAGTAGGATTCCACATTAGAACCGAACCAAGTAAAATAGACTTGTCTTCTTTACGTTTCTGCACATTTTACAATCTGTTTGGATTAATGGTTTGGATATTTCGATTTGTTGAAGAACTTGGAAGATCGGTTCGACGCGGTTCATATATTGGACCGAAGACGTAATTTTCTCAACAATATATAATATCAAATTTTGATACTATATCAGTTTAATTTTATTATTACTCTTTAAAGAAAAAATAAATTTATACTTATGTCGCGAATCTAAGAAAAATCTTAAGATGATGAGCCTATTTCTTTCTAAATGGCCATTCAAGCCTAATCATCTTTTTCTTCAAAAAAAAGAAAAGAAAAAAAAAGCCTAATCATCTTCTAGGAACTATTCAAATAAACAAATCAAATAATATTTAAGATTTGTCGTTTTTTATTTTATTTTTTTGCCCTGTACTTTTTTTGAGCATGACATGGTCTACTTGTACTGCAAGATCAAGCGTTGTTTAATAATTAAACACTTCTTTATCAGACAGTTTCTTAGCATTTAAGTAGTAGTTTCTATTGCATATAGTCTTTGCCTATTCTTTTGTCAACAGCAATCTACTCATCTATCTGCCCAATCACCACCCAATTATATCAAAACCTATGGTTATCTTACAAATGTTCCATTAATACTTATATTTATTTAAGTTAATTTATTAATTTATTTATATGAGATTATTAGTAATACTTTAGGGAGTCTAATTTTAACCAAAGGGAGCCAGCTACCTAAAAATCAGGCAAGCAAGAGTTAGTTAATTGACAAGCTTTTACTAATATAATAAAAAATTTACATCATAAAAATAAATAAACTAAAAAAAATGAGATGGTCAAGGGTCGAATAATTTGTTAATTAGAACTAGAAATCACTAATAACATGATCATTTCCTGATTTTTTCGTTGAAAATACTAGCAACATGTTAAATTTATTGAAAGTAACCCTAATCATATATGTTGTATATGCAAAGAATTTTGTGAGACTTCTGTTAAAATTACTTAAAATATATTGGATTAGAATTTATTTGAATCGGAAAATCTGCCATACAGTATTTTTCTTTCTAAAATATTAATATATTGGATCATATATAATGGAAAGAACTAGACCACACTAAACATGAAATATTAGAACAATTAACTATTAATAGATATAGAGACTTAGAGAGTTAATTGTTTTGCAGTAAAACTTCTATCAATATGTAAATTAGTAAATTACTATCCTCACCATAGTTCATACAAGAGAGAAAATAAGTTTATTTAGAAAGTATATGAAAAATAAATAAAAATTAAGCGTGTTGTATCAAAAAAATAAATCATGAGATATCAATAAATTTTCGTTGTTCTCCAGTCTCGCTATTCATTTGACTTTGTTGCGATTATTACTTGACAGCACGTCAACTATATGTATATATAATATAGTTATATATATATATAATATCGATCGTTTGTATTAATAATTTCACTAAGGAATTAAAGAAAGATTCTGGACCACCCTAATCATTATACTACGTGTATATATATAGTTGGGATGATTTCATGATAAGCTTGATTTCATAGGGTTTTGGTTGGAGTCATTTGAGTCATGACTCGTGATAATATTGTTTTGAGTCTTTTGACTATTCATTAATAGTATAATAAGAAATTAAGAATAACATGATAATAACTATATCCCAATTATATTAACTATTGACAATATTGTCAATATGACAATATTCATATTGACAATAAAATCAATAAGGAATTGGCAAAAACGTTCTTATCAAACTTTCATTATTTTTCAAAATCAGACATTTTTGTGTTCTCATCTTTATAAATTTTGTAAACCAAGAAAGATGTATAGAAAAAAGTATTTGTACCAGTTATATATTTAAATAAAAATCTTAATCCGGACTCCGTGTTTTTTTTATATATAAAATAAATTCTAAAATAGCTGTATAGATTTTTTTTCGTTTTTTTTTTCTTTCAAAAAAGGTAACAATGAAAAACTAGTTTTTGAGCTATTTAGCGGTAAAAAAAATCATGAAATTGAAAATGTATGCTCTGTATAAATATAGGATCCTTTGGTTTTAATTTCAGGCGAAAATACCTTGTATTTTTGAAATAAAATTTGAGAAAATTGAGTAAAAAAAATCAATACGGAAATAAACTATCTCACAAGAAGGATAAAGTAGATCATTTCCTTAATTAATGGGATTCTAAGAGCTTTTGGACGATGCGATGATGAACACGAACGGTTTTCTCTTTTCTTTCTCTCTAGAAAGCTTTTAAGGTTTTGTGAGAGATGGAGGTTAATTAGAGAGATTAAGAATATAATGAAACTCTAACTCTTAGGATTTAAATGAAATCCTAATTAAATAATAAATTTGTCAGCTAATTTATTAGCATGTTTTTTTATTAAAATATAAATTTTATTTTATATTATCCTATCTTATATAAAGATCTTAAATTAATTAAAAAATAAATAGAATAAATACTTCTATTTTATTTAGCGACTCTAAAAATATGGGATCCCACAATTACTAGCATAATGTACAAGCATATAGATATACTAATCATATAGTACGTATACATGTAGATCAAAATTTAAATTATACATTATTTATGGATTTATTTTGGTGTTAATTATCCTAGGTAGATAAGTAAAACCCTAAATTGCTCAATTAGTCTCCTTCAAGAGACCAATAATTAGCCTTTCACTTATATGCGTACGTGTTAATGAAGGTATATCTCTGAGTGTACACAATCAATTCTTTGAAACTTTTCTTCAAGCGATAATCTTGATTATTGTTACGTATACTTTTGGTGCACACTGCTCGCACTTAATTATATGTAAGAGTCCAAAACTGAGTATATTATTTTAAGAAGTATCTTTTCTTTCTTGATATAGTTCGTGTCTTAAAATCTGATACATGATTATTAGTGGGAAAAATGTAAATCAACACGATAATCCAATATTAAGTGTAATATATTTAATTTGATTAATTAATTAATTACATACGCTATATAGTATATACAATATAAATATACAATCTTTAAATAAGCACTAGATATATTAATAAATTTGATTAAATTATAATTTCATTCGTCTCCATACACTAGAAATAAAAATAATGAATTAATATAACATTGATAATATAATAAAATTTTATAATTCATAGAATATTAGTATATGAAAAATTAAATTTATATGTGTGTGGTGTGTCCGAAGTCCGAACCCATTATTCACTTTACTGCATTTTATAATTAGCTTGTATAAGCTTGAACTTGTTCACGTGTATTGCTTAATTAATATATTTTATTAGAGTAACATATAGTTTCATTTTCGCGTCATGGAATTTATGAGAGTAATATATATATTCTATTAGAGATGCAAATGTTTTTAATTTTTTTTAATTTTTATAAACTTTTATATTAATTAGTCATGATCTATAATTTGCTTTTTCCGACACTAATACAAAGGTAAAAAAAAATAATAGTTATATTGCATGGCCTTTACGTAACACTTGAGGCACATATTTTAATATATATATATATACTGTATATATATATATATATATATATATATTTGTTGATCATTTTATGCGACTTTTTTTATATTCATAATAAAATACACAAAAGGTATTCTTGACTTATTTTATCATTCTATAGAGTGTAGAGCAATTTGTTAAGACTTTATGGGCATTCATTTGATACGCAAATATAGATCATAATGCTTTATTCATTATCATTATTATTTTTTACCCTTGTGGAGCTCTATACAATACGCGGTATTACACTTTAAGAATGTAAACTAAAGAGATATATTTGCCATAAAAATACTCACAATGTTACTAAAAAATTAATATGCTACCATTTTGTTTTGTCGTTGCGTGTAAAAAAATGTTTCATTGTTGTTCCATCACGACGAAGTCACTTAATAAAGTTAAAATTAGAACATACGGTATAATATTTTTATACACGATATACTTCACGATTAAAAAAAAAACATAAGTCAGATTTTTGCCGCATAGATTAATCGAGAGTAAAGCGTGCCAAGAAAAAACTCTTCTTTGAAAATATTTTCTTCGGGACATACTTTATTAAAAAAAAAAAAAAAAATTGGTTCTTCGATAAGACCTATTTGCTTGAATATAAGCTGAACGGATATAGGCTCAACAATTTAAATTGTTAATTTCGCAAAGCCTTTAATTTAATAATTACGAGTAGGTTAGATATAGTCCTTAAGAGCATGTGCATTCGATCTGCAAAACACTAAAATAGAGTTGGATTCCTATCCATCCGAACTGCAAACTTGACGCCAAAGTGGAGTTTTATAAATTTTTTAACAGTACTATCACCCATATGCGTTTACACTGTTCATCAACCCATTTAACTTTTTTATTTACATTGCAGTCCTTCTAAATTTTAATATTTACACAAAGTGTTATGTTGTTTAAAATTCTTTACTGTTTTATGAGGAACTCCACTTTGCACTTTGTAAAAATAATGTTTTATTTTTATTCGTGTATGCTAATTCCGATGCATAATTATAATTTTTTTAATTTATTTTATTTTATATGTGTTGTAATTTATTTATTTTTATTTGTGTTGTGTTGTGTTGTGATTGGTTTCATTAAATAATTATTTATTTTAGTTCGTGTATGCTAATTCCGATGCATAATTATAGTAAATGTGTATTTATATTTTAAACTAGTCTACGGAGTGACTTTGGATTATAAAATAATGAATTAATGGTATAGATGAGAAATATTAAATTAATACAAGGTTTTGAAGATAAATAAGAAAAATAATGTTTTATTTTTATTCGTGTATGCTAATTCCGATGCATAATTATAGTTTTTTTAATTTATTTTATTTTATGTGTGTTGTATTTTTTTTTTATTTGTGTTGTGTTGTGTTGTGTTGTGATTGGTTTCATTAAATAATTATTTATTTTAGTTCGTGTATGCTAATTCCGATGCATAATTATAGTATATGTGTATTTATATTTTAAACTAGTCTACGGAGTGATTTTGAATTATAAAATAATGAATTAATGATATAGATGAGAAATATTAAATTAATACAAGGTTTTGAAGATAAATAAGAAAAATATGAATATAAAAAGAATATTTTATTTGGGGTAAAAAATTCGGATGGAGATAATGTAGTGGTTGATGTGACGTTTAATGCAAAATGGAGTATGAAATAGAGAGTTCGGATGGAGTTGGTCTAAATCGTTCAGACTCATAAATACTATTAGATCTTAATGCAAAAAAACTATACACTATTATCTTATATAATGTGTTAAATTAAATATACTATGTATAATATATAGTACGTACATACTATGTACAATTTGGGCCATATTCTCTGAAATTTTGACCTTGGAGAATTGGGCTTAGTTTTCTCTCTTGAATACTAATGCTATAATAACGACATGTAATTAGAATGTTAATTAAAATGCTTTTCAATTTGCATGTAATGATTCTTAGTTAATAGTTTTACTTTACAAAGCACTATAGCAAATGGTTTATTAGTAATTATACACACTAGTACTGCTTTATAATGCGAACCAAATTGAATTGATGTAACATATGAAATGTTGACCATGTTTATTTGTAAAAATATATTTAATAGTATTAACATGTTGACCATGTTAATCAGAAGGTTTTTTATAAATCACATTGTACGGAAAATTAGTTATCGGCGGATACCATATTCAATAAAAGAATATTAGTATATAGTGTAAAACAATTTTCTCTGAGTAAATAATGATAAACACAATATATTATATAGCCTCTTCTGCTTCTTTTTTTTTACATCATCGGTTAGTCCTCGATAAGGATTCATGCGAGCTCTCATCGTTTTTTTTTTGTCAAACCCGATGAACATTAGCCATTAGATAGCTGATAAAACGACAACTATATTAATTTATTTTCTATTTTTTTTTTCAAGATCAATTCACTAGATTGCAGACTCACATGATCTTTTGAGTGTTAATTTTATTTTGGTGTTTTTAATGTTTATATTTTGTTATTGATTATGTGTTATGAAATATTGAGCTAAAATTCACAATTAATTTAAAAAGTAATTTTTTTGGAGTTTATACATTGAAAATTTGACTATAAAAAAACTATAATGGAAAATATGTAAGGAATAAATCGTCGACAAATCGTCGACGGTAAATGCAACAATATATATAGTAACAACTATTTATTCAACACAGTTTAGAGTAGTTACAACTTACAACATCAATGGTACTATAAGTTATTAAAAATTTATTTTGGGACTTGTTTTTTATTCGTAATAAGAGTGACACCCATACCTAAATTAACTAGTACGAAACATACTTCTAAGAACCGTAGAGTAATATTCATACCACGATATTTAAGTCTGGAGTATAGTAGGGAAGTCTTTAACTTTGTGCAGCGGATATCGTCATAAATAAGAAAAAACTTGGCACACAGAGATCACGAATACGTTAGTGTTTTGCATTTTAACCGAATTTCAACGTTTAGACATTAAAATTGATTTATTTTTGTGTTGCTTATTTTTTTTTTCTTAGTGCTATTGACATTCATATAGTGTTTTTAATGTTCATATAGTGCTCTTGAGGTTCGCAAGATGTTCTTGATGTTCATAGCCGTGTTATTTTTTCTTCGTGTTTAGAATATGTATATATATATAATGTTCATATAGCATTTTTTCTTCGTGTTAATTTTCTCTAAACGAAGACTTATGGTTCGCCTTAATTTTTTTCAATTTTTTTTTCTTCGTATTCTTGACATTCACATCTTGTTTTAAATTTTATATATTGTTCTTGAGGTTCACATCATGATGTTGAAGTTAACATATTTGTAATTTGAAATTAGTGTTCTTGATGTTCATTTGTGTTCTTGAGTTTGCATATGTGTTCTAAAATATTGACCTAAAATTTACAAACCAATTCAAAAAGTAACGTTTTTTTTTTTGCTTATACATTGGAATCTGTCTATAAAAAAAGTTCCGTGGAAAAATATGTAAGTATTAATTTGCTGACGATAAATATCATAGAAAATGCTATAGCATTTATAGTAGCATTTATTTATTTTACACGGTTTACAACTGTTACAACATCAATGGTACTTTAAATTATTAAAAATTTCTTTTGGGACATGTATTATATTCGTATTAAGAGTTGTAGTCTCAGCGGGACCTATAATTAAATTCAACCATGAGTACGAAACATAAATATACCACGGCTTAAAATCGTAGAGTTAATTTTACACCACGGTCCTTAAGCCTCGAGTAAGGTAGGGAGATCTTTACTTTGTGCAGCGGATATCATCGTAAATAAGAAAAAACTTGGCACACGGAGATCTCGAATACGTGAACTTTTTGAAATTTAGACAAATAATTTTGACGTTTAGGCCATTAAAACGATTTTTTTTTTCGGGTGATATTTTTTTTTATTTTTTGTGTTGATCTTTTTAAGTGTTTTGTGTATTCATGTAGTGTTTTTAATGTTCATATAGTATTCTTTAAATTCACATCATGTTCTTTAGTTGTTAATGCTAATATAGTCGTAATTTGATATTGTGTCTTGATGTCTATATTGTGTTAATATAGGCTCTCAAAACGAAGATTTTTTGTTCGAATAATTTTTTTAGATTTTTATGTGGATATTTGTTTTCGTATTCTTAATGTTCATATATTATTCATGGAGTTCGTATGGTGTTGTTCATGTATGAACAATGAACCTTGAAAACTAAACCCTTTGTGTACAGTTAATAATACGCAATAGTGTACTATCGAACATGTTGTACAAATTGCATTCACGTCCATATTTTTACTTGTGATTTGGGAATATGAAATATTATCAGAAAGTTGGTATTAGACACATGATATAGCACGAGTATTTTTTCTAATAATTATTACAATCAATCCAAAACGTTTTGCTAGTACGTACATACAATTCAACTTTGACATATAACGTGTCATGTTTAAGACATGAGACGTAGAAGATCACTATATCGATCGTCAGTCTCTGCCTCTCTGGTATGGTTTATAATATTGTTTACTATTCTCGAGTCATAACTTGTATTCTTAAACCTTTCGAGTGCAAATACTTTCATAGATCGATAAAGGACAAATGTACTTACATTTTCATCATTACCCTTTTCCTTTCCGTTCAATAATTATTTGGCATATTCAGAGTAATGTTTTTATTTATGAGAAGATCAGATATCATGTTTTGATATTTATAAAGTCATTACATTATCAAATGCATTTTCTACTATTACGGAAGTCACGTATTTGTAATTTAATTCAAATTTATGAACAATATAACAAACGATCGATGAAATTTATTTTATAATAATTAAAAAAAATACTATAAAAATTAAAATAAATCTGTAAAATAAAAAAACTTAAAATTAATCCATACAAAAATATTATTATAAACATGTCTAAAATAAAACTTGGGAGATTTTTATCAAATACAACATTAAAAATACATGATCATGACCATAATCCAAACGGATTATTATTAACATTATTTTTAATATAAGCAAGGCTTGTATGATTTGATTTACCGCATCAAGTTCAAAAAGAAACGAACATTATATATGGCAACGGGAATCTACTAATTAACCGGAATTATTATTATTTATCTCAAACCCGAACCAAGATGTGGTTAACCAACATTATTTTAACTTTTTATTATCATTTATTGAATGGTAGAAAAACATAAATAACCATGGCACACGCGCTTGTACCTTGAAAAGCAAACATATAGATTTCATTAGTTCAGTTTCAGCTTTCAGGATAGCAAATAGTGAATATATATAATCAATCTGAATAATTTTATGATCGACTTGGGCCACTGTGTAAGCTAAGTCATTGAATGGCAAGGAATAAATAGGAGTAAGAGACCTATGCATAAATGGACACGTGTCATCTTTGGGTGCAAAAGTAAACAACATTTCAATTTTGTAGTATTATTTTATATATGTGAACAATATTGATGTAGGTTGCAGAGAGAGAGAGAGAAGCTAGTTTGTCCTTTGTCTTCACTTTTTGACTCCATATTTATTTCAATCTGCTTTCAAAGCCACACGCGATTGTCTTCAAATTCACTGTTTACATCTATGCATTGCAATCTCCATATTCTCGAAAACTCAGTACTGAGTATATACTATATACTGTTGACTTGATTTTGTTTATGACAATATATGCATTGCATAATATACATATTCGATAATCATGATTCTTAATCAAATTTAACAAACGAGAAGATAAATATATTAATTCGCCCTTCCAGCTAACTGAATTCTATACTCTAAATTTTTAAAAATGTATAAATTCGCTTCTTTTAGAATATATATATCTGGATATAGTTTAATATATAACATAATATCAGGTTTCTAAAAATATATAAATTCGCTTCTTTTTAAAAAAAAAAAAAAAAAAATCTGGATATAGTTTAATATATAACATAATATCCGGGATTTATGTAGGTTTTGGTTTTTTCTTTTTTTAGAGTTGAATTTATGATTTAGGCTTTATTTTTTAATATATATATATATATATATATATGAACACTGAATTTTATACTTAGATTCAAGGCCCGACCCGATGATGGGAGATGACATAGGCACAAGTCTATAATAAAAGAAATCGGAAGATGTCATAGGCATAAGCTTAGAATAATAATAAAAAAAGATCTATTGATTTGATTCAGAGGCTTAAATTAGGATGTATACATATAAATTTTAATTTTTTGTTCTAATATTTAATTGTTTTATAGTTTCGATTTCGATATGAGTCCTAAGATTCTTCCTAGTTTTGTCGTTTTTACTCAAAATATTATAAATCGGCTCACTTGTATCTAATACAAAATGCAATTTTGTATGAAATTAAGAGAAAGAAACATAAACTTATAGTGAATATATAGGGGCTCGAGACTTAAATTTAGTGCTTCGAGCACGAGGCTAAAGTTTGAATAATTTAAACACCAGTTTGAACTTCGAAGTTTGAATAATTTCTATGAGAAAAGGAAGAAGATTACAGATTGAAAAGTTGACAATCATAACTAACAACGTTTTTGCCATTTTCAGTAACATATATAAAGGTCGTCCACTTAGATAAAGGTAGTAATGAGTGATGATTATATTATATAGTTGATTCGATGCCCAAAATCTCCCTAATTTCGAGACAAACACAAAACACACCAATCTTTTCACTGAAACTGTGAAAACACATACTCACAAAACATAACATAACATGACCAGACCAAGACATCCAAGTAAACACATGCAAATTAGTGAGCGTTTTCTATCATGTGTGGATGAATACAAGTTCGTGATCTGACGTACGTGTCTGATCAAATATTGGAAAAGACAAGATATATATATGTATATATGTCTTCCTTGTGTCGCACGTGGGACCAACTCGTGCGGCGGTTGAGAAGAGAGTGAACTCTGTGTCCAATGTAAAGTCACTCATCACTTTGCTTCACGCAATCTCTCTCTCTCTCTCTCTCTGGCTTCACTGTAGAGAATCGGATGTAGGGTTTAGGAGGTTTTGTACGGTCGATCATTGAGATGAGTTTGATCTATATATCAACTTGGAATGTTCGTTCGTTAAAGCCAATTGATCCGATTCATTACTAAATACGAAGAGACGCAAAAGGCAAGCTTTTGGACTTCACTGTCAAATGGTCTCGTTGAAATGCCAAAAAAGTAAGTTAATGATTAAACTACTTACAAACACAAAAAATATTTGTGTCAAAATATTCAATTTTGCATTAACTACACAAACATATTGATATATGATGAATGATCAATCTCTTTGTTTAGGTAATAGTACTTATTTTATTAAGGTCCAATTTCATAGATCACTATTTTTTGTTAATTTTGAGACACTTCAGTGTTTAGTTTATTTAATATAAGTGTTGAGTAACTGATATTTTTTTAAAAAATTAAGTATAAATGTTCAAATCTAAAAAGACATGGATATATTTGAACTTCAATAATATTTTTGAATTTGAATTATTTTTTCCGTTAAAAAAATATTAAAAATATACCACCACATTAATTAGCACATTAATCTAATGTCTCCGAAGTCATAATAGTGTAAGTTGCACTAGTGTACAGGGCCGGCCCTGAGGGTATACATGGTAGGTCTGGGACTATAATAAATTTTCACTTGATGATACCGAGGGGCCCAAAATAAAATATATATATATATATAAAACAAATATGTTATACACTTAGCATTGAACTTTAATTTTATAATTACGAAAGGGGCCCCAAAATTGATCTTCGCCTAGGGCCCCGACAAACTCAGGGCCGGCCCTAACTAGTTATAACATTACTTTTCGTTTGATTTATATATTAGTGTTCTGTATAACTTAAATAAACGTGTTAAAACGTACACTTAGTATAATATGCGATGATTAATTCATAACATATAAAATGGTCGAAAATTATTTTTTCTAATGAAATACCTAACATGACAAAACAACTTAAAGTCCAAAACAGCGTCCATGATAATCCTCTAAAACTATAAAAAGAAAAATAAAAGAATTTCATTCGTGGAGAACTTGAATAACAAGTTCTGAATTTTGATTAAATATTAGCTCATAAGTTTAATGGATTAAACTTATATTCGTGCATTTGCGGATTAAATCTCACATATATTAACATTTCGTTCCGATCAATTTTTTTATTTTATCATATCACTTAATAAACTTAATGAATTTATCATTACGTATATCATATTGCCCTATAAGTTTTCTATTTCATTTTTATCACACTACCTTTCGGGATTTATTATTATATACGTACTATACCACCATTTTTCCTTTGAAGATTGATCTTTTATTAGAATATATAATGCATTGTCTTCATTGCCTCCCCGTGGCTTTTATTATTTATAAAGTTTTAAAATTCGTTATTTTATTCATATAAGAAGATTTTCTTTTTCTTTTTCTTTCGTTGGATTAAAAGACAATATTTTAAATTAAATAATATTTTTTTAAATCAATCAAAATTATTGTTTTCCACCTATCGTAGGATTCTTTTCGGCGTAAGTTTTCCTACGGTATATATGAGTCCATCTCAGGTTCGTAGAAAAAGAAAAATAATATATATGTGTGTGTGTTAAAAACTTAAAATAGCAATAGCAGGGGAGATAAATAAATAAATCATGTGGAATAAAGTAGAAAGCACATTTTGTTTGTTTTCTATGTAAATTTCAAAACCGAAAAAACATTATTCTAAATAAAACGATTAGAAAACATAACAAAAAGATATGATTTAAAATAATTATTTACGGATGATACAAAATAAAAGGTTTTGAAAGCATACTGGTTAAAATGTACTAGGATTGTTATACTCAAGTTCTACACTTCTACTTCACTTAGGTTTATATATACCTGAGTTTTACTTAATTGCGGCTTAAATATATTAAAATCATAAATTAAAGGTTAATGATTGATAGCTGATAGCATCATAAATAGTAAACACAACCCGAAAAAGAAAGGTTAGTAAACCCCATTTTATTCTTTATCATTTAAAAAAGAACATATAAAAAGCAAAACAAATCAAACGCTTAGCTTAGCTTAGCAAACATAAGATATATTGATTGGATTCACACCTCAACCAGTATTATCTTTTCAGATCCATCACCCAAACAAACAAACAAATTTTATATTTTAAAACTAATGATTGAATAGCATCATAAATACTTAATACGTTGATTTTAATATTAATGGCGTGAATTTATTTTTTTCACGATCAAATTTCTTAATTTTTCCACGCCCCAACATCAATTTAATAGAATTTAGATGTGCCTCAAGTATTAGACATTGTCCCTTTACAAGTTCTTAACCTTTTTTTTTTTTCTAATGCAAACGGGATTTAAACGAGTAAATTAAATTTTAGAAAGAGCAATCAAATTAAAAATTGATAATTTTGATCGTAAAAAATTTAAATTAATATGTATACAAAATAGAATATAAATACTTAACCCGAATATAAAAAAAATGAGAAAACCCCTGTTATTTCTCTTTCTCTAGGAAACGACAGACCCCTCTATATATCCCACAAAATCTACTTATTCGAAACTATTCTCTCTCTCTCTCGTCCATAAAATATCTTTTGATCAGCATTGTCTTTACCATATTATATAACACAAAAACATTAGGTTAAAATGACAAAACCCCAGTTTCTCTTGCCCTGAGAAACGACACACACCCATCTTCAAATTCTCCAGGAAAGAGCCCTAGTTAGCCGTACCCCGACAGTACTACCATGGAGATGAGCGGCCCCATGGCGACGACGGAGGGGCCTCGGGTGTCGGGGCCGTGCGGGGCGTGCAAGTTCCTGCGGCGCAAGTGCGTGAAGGGGTGCGTGTTCGCGCCCTACTTCGAGGCGGAGCAGGGCGCGGCGCACTTCGCGGCCGTGCACAAGGTCTTCGGCGCCAGCAACGCCTCGAAGCTGCTGCAGCGCATCCCGCCCCACAAGCGCCTCGACGCCGTCGTCACGCTCTCCTACGAGGCCCTCGCCCGCCTCCGCGACCCCGTCTACGGCTGCGTCGCCCACATCTTCACTCTCCAACAACAGGTTCAAATCAAATCCATATGATCTTTATAAAATCTATACACTTAAAATGTCTTGTGTACTGTATGATCCCCTTTGTTAAAAACGTTATTATGTTGTGTATCACTCTCCAGTAACACCCCTATAATATATATATATATATATATATATATATATAATGGAAATACCCAAGATATAATGCCATTTTTTCCTATAGAAAATAATCACTACTCGAGATTTATGTTATATATCCTTTGGGTAACTAATAAGTGAGGTCTTGTTTATTGCATGCGTCAGGTTCAGATTAGGCAAGCTTATATATATATATATATATATATATATATATATATATATATATATACACGTGTCGTGTAATAGATCACTGTGTAGTACATGTGGTATGGACATGCTTTGCTAGTTAGCTTTGGTATTTTAGGGTCTAAAAAGAAATGCGTGGTCTTCATGATTGAACTTTTCCTAGTATTTTTATTTTTATTTTTATTTTTATTTTCTACCAACCAATACTTAGTTAATTAGAAGTTTTGAACTCCCTAGAGAGAAGAATGTCAATAATATGTGTCTTTTACACTTGCAATATTATCCAAATTGAATGTAGAGAGACTTCCAATTTCAAGAGGCAAAAGTTTTCACTTTCCATCACTAAATATCAAACCCCACTACTTTTAGTTCGAAATGCTTGATGATGACGATGATATATATATATATATATATATGTGTGTATATATCTAACTTGACTATTTATCAAGTTTATCTTCATTTCCTAATGAAGTGATTCGTTCGAGATCAACTGCTTTTATACTTTCTAGGTCTCATTACTATCCGTCTTAGATTTCCAACTTGTTGAATTGCTTGAATTCCATGCAAAACTCGCACTATATGGAGAAAATTAACATTTATATACACAATATGTATCAAATTATCTTGTTACATTTAATATATATTTTCTGAAACTCTCCTATTTTTATTTATAATTATTTGATTATAAACTTAAATATGCAAAGGCAATGCGTCACAACCGCATATATTTATAAATATGATAAATATAGTTTTGCTGCTTGCCGGCTCTACCAAGTAAACATAGTAAAAGTTATGTATACATATAAATTAATAATTAAAATGCCTCAAATTTTGACTTTCGTAACCCATAATCAATATTTTTAATCTCATTGCATTAAAGGAACTTTGACATTTAGCAATCTAGATTGCTTCCTTGCAAGTATCAAACAATTGTTGGAACTCGTGTTGTAAATTTAGAGTGCGAAAAACCATATAATAAATAAATAAATATTCTTCGCTCACATGGAGTGACAAAACTTGCAAGAGATTTAATTCATAAATTTGTCTGCTAGTTGAAGCTCACACACACTTGAACTAGATTTCAACTTCATTGAATCATCATTATAATCTTTTGCGTGATCTTGTATCAATCTTCTTTACTTTCAATCAAAGACTTTTGTGTATAGATATTGTAGAGTAATTATTTGTATATAGATAGATATATAGCACGAGGGATATAAATAAAAGTTACCAATCCTTGTGGTTTGTCTTTTTTTTTTTTTTTTTGGCAATATGAGTCATGACCATGAATAATTTTTAAATATAATCGAAACGTTTTAGATTATTGTCAAAAGGAGAATAATAATGCTCATATATTTTGTTAGGCCCAAATCCATATTAAAATGTGCTCCTCAATTGTGCTAATCTTTTTCATTTTTCTCCATTAATATATGTTTTTAAACACTATAGAAAGATACTTATCTATTGACTTCACAATGAGTAAGCATTTATAGCTATCTCTACCGAATTCATTTTTATTGCAGTGTTCTCAATTTCATTTCACTCTCAGGTAGTGAACTTGCAAGCGGAATTGGCGTGCGTTCACGCCCGGCTCTCAACCCTGCAGAGGCTGCCACCTCAGCCACACAATGCAAGCCCGCGTGCAGTCATGCCATCGTCGTGCAATGGTGCCAACTTGGCATCGATGCGATCGGATGCTCAGCCAGAGACGGCTAATTCGGAGTTAACGTCTTTCTTCAGCTTGCTCGATTACGGGATTCATAACGACGATCTCCAAACGCTCATCGGTAGACAGCTCGTGTCGCGGTTCAGCTCTCCCAACGGTCACTAGCCATTAGGTCTCCGAGACTTTTTTTTTTAGGGTTTCAAGAAAATTCATGTAGCAAAGCATTTGTCATGTATTGCAAATTGCTTATTATATGCTTTGTAGAAAAGAACGAAGCCCAACATGCTACTTTAAGCCCAGAAGTTTAGGCCCATTAGTTAAGCGGGTATTGACTATTGCCAAACTAATTATTTGTCAGAATAGTAGCCAAAATACTCAAATTTGTCCATGTCCAAGTTCTATCAATTTTCATGAAAACAAAAATAATTTAAATGAATATAAATAAACAAAAATAAAATTATGTGAAACTGAAAGTACCACATTCCTTCTTTTTTTTACGTATCTTTCAATAATTGAACAATTCAATAGTAAAATTTTTGCATAAAATACTGAAGAGTTTTAACTAATAATTACCATTTTACTAGTTTAACCTTAATAACATGACTTCTGAAATAAAACGGCAAAGGGTTGAGCAGAACTTCAGATACAAAAGAATTAAGCCGGATAAGTGCCCGACAAGAAACGGACTGGACCAAGGTTTTCAAAACCGAGCCAGCCAAAAAGGACCAAAAACACTTCGGATTCGGGTAAAATTTCAAGAAAACAGTAGACAAGAAGCAGAAGGATATGAAAGTAAGAATGCAAATTGTAATCATAATGTGATAGCAACATTCAAGAACATTTATCACTCAAAATGTTTAACAGGCATTATATGATTTTCAATTAGATTTAGAAACAATAACAATCTCTGAAGAATTCCTAAGAAACCGCAAGCTCCATTTTATACCCAGAAGCCAGAACAACTAAAAACCTACCGGGAAAACAGAAGTTCCAAAAGTAAACCGGTGAAAATCATAGTATTTCAAACTCTAATCGCAAAACAAAAATAGCATAAAATATTCAATCGACCGTTAGTAGAAAACGTAGAACCGAACGGATCAAATGCGAGTCAAAAAATAAAAATACTTACTGATATTCATTTTCAGGATTTACCCAAAAACTTGGGCACTAATAATAGCTAATAATACAGTATGTGCAGATAAGCCCAATTGGACTGAACTTTACAGTACTACCACACAAATTAAAGGAGCCTAAAGGGCATGTCAAAAGGCTCTTTCCCGCAAAATTAGAAAGAAAAAGACGCATGTCAAAGGCTCCGATTCGATATTCTGTGTACATAAATATACAGCCAATGTGAACTCAATGGGTTAGAGAGGCTTTACCGAGATAATGAGTCTAGACAATCTCGCCGTGCCTGAAGTCGCTGTCCCCGCAGTCGGCGCTCGAGTCCAACGCACAAGGAGAGTCGTACCACTTCGGGTTATCTTGGTAGAAGCTATCTACCTGTATGCCAACAAGACCTACGTCCGTCACTAAAGCCTCGTCCTGTCTTAGAGGCTTGGTTAGTTTCGTGTCTTCACACTGAAGAATGCTCTTCTCGTCAAAGTTACTGCATTTGAGCCACTTCTCGGGCTTACAGGACTCACCCAACAAATCCTTTTGATTCCTACAATCGGACCGCATTTGGTCCCACGACACGACGTCCCCGAGCGTTTGCCCGAAACTATCTTCGTCGTCCTCGATCAATTCGGTCTCTTTCCCGTCTCCGTAGATCCGGTCATGGTGATGATCGCTCCAATGGGCCAAATCATCGTCCACGACCAACACATCATCGGAATGTGGCTTGTCGTGTAGCATTTCCATCGGCTTTAAGCTATCTTCCCCGATATGCCTGACCCTATTGACGATATCGAAAAGCTCTCGCGACACTGACCCTAATAGATCCTGGGGTACCTTCGCAATCTTCGCCTCCATTAACGCAATTTCAGCTTTCAGCTCATGCACTTGCTGCAGAACGGAGAGATGCAAATCCCCGTCGTCCTTCCCAAGCAACCCAAACCCATCGTTCTCCATATCCTCACTCACACCGTAAACCGTCTCCTGATCCATCAAGTACCCGCCTTTATGACCCACGACCCGATGCATGATCCTCGCATTCCCATCCAACGGGCCCGGCTCGTGGCCCGAATGAACGGCATAGAGCTTAAACACTGCAACCCCTTCCTCCTGATAAACGAAAGTCTTGTCCTTCTCATTATAATTAGCAATTGGCACAATAGCTCGAATACGGAATCCGCAGCCACACCTCTTAGAAGCGTATGGTTCCTTCTTCAAAATCTTCGACTTCTTGGCGGCCGGCTCGCCCGCTCTATGACAAGCATAATCCTTAACCTCGGCCATAAATGGCTTATACCGAATGTATTTCTGCCTAATGCAAAGAACAACCTTGTGCTTCGCGGCCAACTGCTGAAGCCTATCGGGAACCTCCTTGGCTGGGACATCGAAAGACTCAGTGTACTCAAACCTACGGCGCTTGCTTCTCCCGGCCCCACCGGACGCCGTCGACGAGCAAACCGGGCACGAGGCCACGCAAACCCTAATGTAACTCTCGGGAATCCCGTAGAATTTGGCACCCACAGTCCAAACCTGCTTAATCCTATCGATGGTCTCCTTCAACCCGAGGTGCTTCAAATCCGCGTCGCCATGGAAGCTCATGACAATATCCTGCCACTGATCGATATGCGAAACGAATTGCTGCGAATTGTTCTTGAAGCAGAGAAACTCGTTACCGCTGCCGTCGACGTGCGCCGAGAGCTTGTCCTGGATCCTCTTCCACGCCGTGAGGTACGCCGTGTCCTCGTTGCGGTCCTTCCACACAGCGCGCCACGACTTGAGCACGGCCCGCGGCGTCGCGGCGCGGATCTCGGCGGGCGCGGCGAGGCGGCGCTCCACCAGGCAGCGGATCATCAGCGCGTGCGACTCCGCGTTGAAGGTGTAGAACTGCGCCGAGATGTGCGCCTCGGGGCTGATGAAGAGCGCCTGCGCCGCCGCGGGCGGGTCGCCATGGGAGGCCGCATCCGGGTTCCTGGGGGAGGCGTCGTCGTTGTCGTCGGAGGAGTGGGAGGCGGCGGAGGAGGAGGAGGATCGGAAGATGACGATCTCCGGGAGCGAGAAGGGGGGGTCTTCGTGGCGGTGGTGGTCGATGAAGTGGGTGGGCGGAGGAACCAGAGAGTGGTGGAGGAAGATGTCGTCTTCGGTCTTGCTGGGATTCATGGAGGTGGATTGGAGGATTAGGGTTTCAGGGTGTGGAGAGAAAGCGAGTCATTTTGGGGGAAACTCACGAGGCTTTGAGTTGTTGAGTCTCTCTCAGAGAGGAAGTTGCCCAATTCCCTTTCACTTTCTTTTTTAATTCTCTATCTTCATTTTCTTATTTCCAAACTCTTATTTATTTTATTTCTAAATTTTCCTCTCTTTTTTTTTTTAAATAAAAAAATATTACACAAACTTTTATTAAAAACTACTATTTTATTTTATTTTCTCACGGGGTGAAAATGAATTTATTTTCATCTTTTAAGATAAAGTTGAATCGTAAATTTTAAAAAAAAAATAATCAGTAAATTATCATTGAAATATAAGTTTTTTTTTTGGGTATCTTGTGTGTTTTAGTTTTGACTATGATAGATTTCTTTGTTCAAAGTTCAAACTTCAAAGTAATTTTGAATTTAAAAAATATATATTTGGTCCATTGTAGCTTTAACTTTTAAGTATTCTTTAAAAAATATATATATGTTAGAGCAGATGAAAATCATACTAAAAAATGGACATTAGTTTGAAAGCAAATTGTGTTTTTGTGATATTTCGTGATCTTAAAAAAAAAAAAAAAAAACTAAGATTTGATTTTGTAGAAGCTTTTTATTTTTTATCTATAAAATGGGATTTGATTTGAATCATACAACATAAGACATAAATGAGAAAGGTAAAACAAAAATACTAAAACTGCACATTTCAACTTTAAAAAATGGAGAAATTTGTGCTTGAACAGGGCTGGAAGATCTCCATCCGAGTCGGACTGCTTACGTGCATCGCAACTCACAAAGAGCGACAACTACCGGGGTCTTCAAGGCCCGATCTTGGTGAACATCCGAGCTCTAGCACACGCAATTGGAATGCCCGTCGAATGTCGATGGACCCCAAGAACATGTAACGAGGCGACAAATATTGTTGCAATCTTCTTTAATATCCGATTTTGCGTACTTTTGTTACCCAGAGTGACTTGTAAACACCGTTTCAAGGGATGTTTGCCCCAAAATTAATATATTACTTCTGTTTTCCATTTTTTTTAACACTTAACAAAATAGAGAAAAATAAAATCAAACTTTATCTTAAATAGACGTGTAAGAATATACCGCTCAATTTTTAACACTTTTAATAATTTATATAAAAATATTCAAACAAAATATAAGTGTTAAAACACCTCATACATTAATTAAACACGGCAAGTTTGCAATGCATTATTTAAATATATACTCTATCGAACAAAATTAATTTTTTCACGGTTGAACTATCTTTTCCCTTCATATGTTTGAATATTTACGAAAAAAATATATCTCAAGTCGTTGTGTTTAAACACGGCAAAAGTCACTTTCTTATTCTTAGAAATGCATTTAGATGTCTATCATGTCGTTGAAATGCTTTTCTTTATCTTTCACATTTTCGTCGTTTGTATGGTAATCGTTTCTCCAATTATGAACATGTTGACTCTACGTTTCTTACCTCATTAGTTCTCGTCATTTTGACTCTAATGTTGCTTCATGTTTATCTTTTTGTATTTTGAATAATATGTTGTATTTCTAATATCTATGTAGTGTGACCAAGTTTGTTTGATCTAATAGTAACTCTATTTTATTCATTTTTAAGAAGATATAAGTTTGAATTTCACGGAGTGCAAATGCGTGTCCCTTTTACATATTGTAAACTTAGACAATAATGTTTTCTTCTTACACTGAATATATAATAACGCGATAGTGCATTATAATATTAACAGATAATGTAGTTGCAACGAGTAGCTTCGAGTCTTCAACTATGGTAATTGCAAAAGAAAAGTTGAGCCCTTAGATCACCAAGATATAAATTATAAATGGCACTGATTGAAACAAATGACAAAGGCAAAAACTAGTTTGGACCTTTTGGTTCACTTTGGCTTCACAAATATAATATTTGGCATGCTCAACTTCAAACCTTATTTATTAAGGATATAAGCGGCTTAATGTTAAACGTGTTTGAAAAATCAATGTTAAATAATCATTATTTATTTTAGTCAGATAAAATAATAATATTTTTCTCTCACGTTATAGAAAGGTACCAGACAATCCCAAAAAAGATACATGTCCATGGGAAAATAAAGTAATAGCGTTTGAAACCGTTTTGTATTTTCATTTTACAAAACAGCTTTATGAAAATATATTTTGAAAAAGTAATTGGTTACTATTTTGCTTACACTGTTTTTCTTTAAAAGAAAAAAAATGGTGTTCTGTTACATTTTTTGTTATATTTTTTAAAGAATAATCAATAGTGTTTTGAAAGGAATATACACCCTGATTATCTTTTGCCAAAAGGAAAATGATTTTTGAAAATGCTTCCATTCAGGGCCTAGTGTTTTGTCCAACCAAAACAAAAATGAGTATTAATTTAAAATTGATTTTTTAAAAAACTTTTGATATTTGTATTGCAAATAGCCCTTCTTTTGTGATTTTTTTTTTTTTTAGGGAACCTTATTTATGATAATTAATTAGTGCTAAAAGTGATGTATTAATAACAACACCATTATTTTTATGTATTATCTTCTTCTTTCAAGTTTTAAATTTAATGCGTTGTGTTGTGTTGACTCTTGACTTTCGTGTTGACATAGTTTGACTGACACGTTTGCTAAATAGTTTGAGAGCCAAAGTTTCTGACATCGCAACCTCAGACACGTTCAAACTTCAAACCCTTCTCTATGGAATCTAAACATTGTTCAAAAATACTCTCTACCTGGACAATTTTTTTTTAAGGTGTTAAACCTTAATTTTAGAATGGGAAACTTTATAAAACATCCCTTAAAACACTATAAATTATTTTATTACACCTCAAAACATCATAATTAGAAAAACATCATTTTAAAATTTTATGTACCAAAATACCCTTTCAAAATATACATATTGTGTCCTGAAAAATGGACATATTGCCTCCTGAAAAATGGACAAGTCGCGTCCGAAAAAATGGACACAACTAAGGGTATTTTGGTACATAAAATTTAAAAAGGATGTATTTCCAATTATGATATTTTGAGGTGTAATAAAATAATTTATGGTGTTTTGAGGGATGTTTTATGAAGTTTCCCTTTAGAATTTACATTATAGAAAGAGTTATATAATACAATACAGTGACATTAAGATATTAATAAAATTAAAATAAAATAAATAAACATTGTTTTGTAGTAGGCTAATGTAAAACTAAACTTGTTTGGCCCGGTAACTCTACTACATACTTATTTAAGAGGTCACGAGTTCAAACTCATATGGAACTTAAATGAGTGCTCCCTTTATTTATGTAAAAATTGACCAATAATATGACATGTTCGTATACTGAATATATCAAGTAATGCAAAAATGCATTGTAATATTGACCGATAATATCACTCCACTAAAAAAATCACACATATTTATATCTCTGAAGGATACGTAAGATGTTACAATAGAATGTATAGATTATATGTAAAATCACCACTATATATACTAACAAAGGAGCATTTATTTTTATATTTTAAGAAACCACAAAAATATAATAGAAAGCTTCAAATTTGTAGAAATCTTTGTATTATTTTTATTTCTTTTATTTTTAAAATTAACTAATTAATATTTTGATCTTGTTGCTATAATGCTCTAAGGCAATTTGGAGCTGTCATAATAAACTCATACACAAAAGTCGCAAACCGAAGAAAAATAAAATCTATAAATCATGCTAGTTGAGTTGACTCTTTATTAGATTTTATCAAGTTAATTACTTTAGCTAATTTATTTGTTACTTGATGGGTTATAAAAAATTAATCTCTGAAAAAAATATATGGATTGAGTAAAAACACTGAAAGTGGCTGTATTTTATGGTCAAACGACTCAAAAAAAAAAAACTATTTTCATTTTTTAGGATAAAAATTAAAACTACAATATAATAAAAGAGTGTATTGTAGATGGCCTAACAAAATAAATAATAATCTTTTCTAGAGGTTTCTTTTAAAAATTGGAAAGCATAATCATTATTATTGTTTTTAATAGCAGTGAATGTTGAATGTGACATGACAAAATTAAGAGTAAAGTTTCTCAATTATTAATTAAGAATAGGCATGTGTTGATTCTGAAGCAAAAGTCAGCAATTGGAGTTACTCTACTCAACCACTGCACCACTAACAATTTAAATTAGATATCTTTATATTTAATTAAATAGATAAGCTGAAGTTAGTGTATTTTTTTTTATTTTTTTTTTGGGTCTAACAGAATTTACTACTTATAGTGCAGCATTAAAAACACATATGATCATAATTTATAGATACAATAATCATTTATTCAGCAAAAAAAATCATAGAAAACAATGCATTGCAATAATTTCACATTCTTCTAAATATGATAATTGTATTATAAAATGCCTGTAATGTATTTAATCGTATACTTTTTGGTATATTATTTTTCAGTAATCTAAACTTGATAAACTAAATATATTTCTGTGATGTATTAAATATTTTACCTAATTCTTTTGATAACAAAATTTTCATTTATATGTATCTAAACGAGATCTTTACAATGGCAAATTTAGTATCTTCATCGGTCTCTCCGTAGTAAAAGACAAAAAGCAGGTCAACGGCACAAAAAGGACCGTCTCGTTAGCGTGCCAAATTACCTTTTTTTCAGCATTCAAATGGATTTCCAAATTACGAAATTCAAATTTAAATAGTACTGATAAATTATTTTTATATATGACCGATTTAATTTTTACTTTTCACAATTATATGATTTGGGATAAATGATTATAATTTTATTGGTAACCTTTCACGTTTTTCATCCATCTTATTAAGCTGTTTGGGAAATTCAATATCGAATTATATTGAATCAAATAATCAAAATTGGATGAATACATGTGTGATATTATTTGGGTTCTCGAGCTAAATGTATTTATTTATTTAATATTATCGTGGGTTGTCTAAAAAATGGTTTCTCCCTTCCAAATCAGTGCCTCTAATGCTGATTTGAACACTAGGGGTCAATATGATTTTGCAAATTATTTGAGAGGCTATCTCGAAATGGGAAAATTGTAAGATTTTTCGTGGTGTCAATTGTCTTGATAATAGACTTGTGTTAGTGTTAGGGTGTAAATAAAACTCTAAAATTCGGATTTTTAATCGCATTTGGACCGTAATCGTATTTAAAAAAAAATCAAAACTATATAAATCCGGGTTAAATCGGAATCGTTTAATTAAAAAATCACATCCGGATTAAACCGGATCCGAGTTTCGAATTTAAAGGATAAAAACCCCCGAAACCCGGATAGAAGGTTACTAAAAACCCGCTTATTAAATATATATACAAATTTTTTATAATTTTTTTACCCAAAAGTACCTTATTATTTCTCTAAGGGGATTAGTCATGTTTTAGTAGAAACTGATGTTGTTTTATTTAACCCAAAATGATGTCGTTAAATGTTTTTATGCTATGTATAGCAATCCGTAGCAAATCAGATGTTTTTTGGTGCTATGTATAGCAATCCGTAGCAAATCAGATGTTTTTATGCTATGTATAGCAATCCGTAGCAAATCAGATGTAGCAATCCGGATGTATAGCAAGATGATTAACTATGTTTAGCAAAATGAATAATATTAGGTTTATTAATATGTAGCAATGTTGATGTTTTAAGATAAAGTATGATATATGAACTTTGATTATAATTATTTCAAGTTTTTTTTTAAATATAAATTCAAGTTCAAATCCGGGTTATTAGACGAAACTTTATTTTAAAACTGAAATTGCATGAAATCTGAATTCGGCTATAAAAACCGATTTTTCAATACAAAACCAGTTTTTAACCCGGATCCGGATTTTAAGTTTTTTTTTTTTTTTTGTGAAAAAATATCCGGATCCGGGTTCCTATATCAAACAACCCGGAATCCGGATCCGGGTACCGGGTTTGGTAAAAAAAAAAAGGCACCCGACCAGCTTTTAGCCAGGCTTAATGTTAATGGCTATATCTTCGAACATAAAATGCTTAGTGCCACCATGTATTTCCAGCCTTGTCATTCCCTTCAGCTGCGAGTCTGGTAGACTGGATCTGACGTCATCAAAATCAACAATGATGCAGTTTTTTTAGAAACGTAGCTGATTGCGGAGTGGTTGTTCGGTACTGCAATGGTAGCGTCAATGGATGTGGGGAGGTCAAATTACAGTATTTTATATCTTTAACAACCGAAGTAGAAATTCTAGCCATCCGTCTAGCCCTTCTTCTTGCGATGTTCAAACACTTGGAATACATCGTTGTTGAAGAGGGTAACAAAGTAATTCTCGACAATTTGACGACTTACTTGGATTGTTCGAATTAGATTATGTAAGTTTTTCTCTTTTTTTCAATTTCACTTGAGCCTCTGAAATACTAATTTGTGCGTTTTATACTTATGTAGTCAGACTTATAATATTGTTCGTTCCAGGTTTTGTTCGTTTAAGGTTCCCCGTCCTCTGTTTGAGAAGCTTTGCTTAAATGAAATTGACTAATAGCCTTTGTGCGTTCTTTCTTTGCCTAAGTAATACCCTTTTGATGGGCTTGGATAGGTTTTAATGAGACCACTCTTCATAAGAAAAAAAAAACAATCTTGTTTGAATCTAATGAAAAATCGAATCTTAAATGACAACGGTTCATTGAGAACTAGCGCCATTTCATATTCCATGTGGCGATAGTTGAAACCTTGTTACTCTTCAGTTGCTAATAATGTTGTTTGGTTGATAAATAAACAATCTATTAAGAACTTTTGGCTTGATAATTGGTTGTATCCTTGTGTAGCGGATAAAGAAAACATTCCTTTGCAAAATAGAACCAGTCTCACGGCTAAAGTTTCTGATTTTCGAGTTGATGATAATTGGAATTTTCCCCTGAACTTGTCGAACACACTCTCAGACGAAATCAGTAATTACATATTTATCGAGGAACCATATGATGTGTGTATCTGGAAACCCCATAACGATGGTAAGTTTTCGGTCAAATCCCTGTATAATAAATTTTTCTCTAACCATAATTTGTTTCCTCAGTGGCAAAAGTTTTTATGGAAATAATTTCTCCCGCCATCGAGGTCAATTACTTATTGGAGAGCTTTATCAGGTTTCCTCCCAACGCAGCTAATTTTGCAGAAAAAGGGATTCTCTTTAACCTCTATGTGTCGTTTTTGCCATAATCAGATGGAAGACTCTGATCATATCTTTGTCCATTGCAATTTTGCTGGTTCGGTTTGGTCTGCTATTTCTGGTATTTTTCTTAAACCTGTTAATAGAGGAGGGTCCCTAGCCTTATTACTCTCCGACGCCGCTTCAGTTAATCTAAACCCCCAGGTTTTTGCACTCTGGAATACCGCTATTATTTCAACAATTTGGTTAATTTGGCGAACTAGAAATGCATGTGTATTTGATGACGAGTTCCCTAACATTCACGCTTTTTTGAGACATGTTTGGCGACTTATTAAGGAGGCAAATTTTTTCAAGTTGGGGACGGGAAGCACCTTGGAGGATCTCAGAGTTTTGAAGATTTTAGGCATTGACATTCAACCAAGAGAAACTCCAAGAATCATTCCTGTTTTGTGGCGGTTCCCTCCTACAAGGTGGTTGAAATGCAACACGGACGGCTCTTCTATGGGCACCCCGGGAGTGGCGGGAGCTGGAGGCATTTTTAGAACATGTGATGGATTTCCTCATGGCTCGTTCTCTTTTCATATTGACTCCTCTTACGCGTATGAAGCTGAAGTGATGGCTGCAATATTTGCGGTGGAAAAGGCTATGGAATTTCACTGGGAAAACATATGGCTCGAGTGTGATTCTTTCAACTTTTTCAGAAGAAATCGAGTTCGGTTCCTTGGAAGTTACGGGTTCGCTGGTCCAAATGCATTTGATATGTGGATGTCAATAATTTCAAAGTTTCTCATATCTTCCGAGAAGGAAATAGAGTAGCCGACGCATTAGCTAGTTTTGGTGCTCAAAATTTGGGTCATCATTGGTGGCCTTCGCACCCGGATTTTTCTTCGTGTTTTGTAAACGATGATATTTGTTCGAGAGAGAACTTTAGGTTTCGATAGTTCTCTTCTCTTTTGGTTTCGTTTGTAATCTTTGATATTTTATTTATATCATTATGAGCCTCGGTTCTTACTTTGTGATCTTTGGGTGCCAACCTAGTTGGGATTCAAATTCACTCAGCAAGATTTTGAGCCTCCATCTTTAATTAATATATATATATATATATATATATATATATATTTGTTAATTTTACGAGCTTAGATAAACAAGAAATCTTACATAAAATTTATTGTAATTCAGATGTGTTGTTTGGCAGATAACAACCATTTTTATACGTTTTCAATCTTATATTCTTAATAACCGAATATGATTTATAGATTTAATATTCTAACTTCTGAGTTATAATGAAAATCTAATGTGTCAATTAGCATTTCGAATTACTTAAAAATTATATTAATCACAATTGTTATTTTCTTTATTCTTAATAAAAAGTTTTTTTTTTGTATTTCTTTTAATAAAAAACGAGTTATATTTTCAACTAAAATAATTAAATCGGAGTCATGATAAAAGTAACTTCTTTTAACTTTTTAAATTTAAAATAAAATAACAAAATAATATTTGGATTCAATTTTTTCGTATAAATGAACTAACATTTTTTCGTTAAGTTATATACTTATATAGAGGTGATAATTTGGGACTGAATACAAATTTGAACGATTTCAACACGATTTAAATAAATTTGAGTCTACCATAAATAAATATGGGTCTAATCATGTTGAACACGATTAACATTAACACGGCTAATAACATATTTATAGTTTAGGGTAATTAGCGGCATAAGTGGCCAATATTTTCGAATTTCTTTAGGCATGATGCCAATGCCCAAAAACGACGGCAAAAGTCCCCAATGTGCACTAATCAGTCTAATCACAAAATTCCATCCAATTAATTGGATGATTGTTAGTCAAATGATGATGTGGCAGTGTTGACTGACACGCGGACATCTACGTGGCACGCCATGTCGTCTTTTTTTATATAAAAAAAATTGCCACGTCTTTTTTATTTTATTTTATTTTTAATTTTTTTACGGGGACTACTTATTTTCTCGCCCTCTCCCACGTTGCCACGTGTACTCTCTCTCTCTCTCTCTCTCTCTCTCTCTCCTAAATTGTCCCACGTATCATCCAAATGAGTAATCAAAATATTTTGTATTTATATTTTAGAACCATGACCAAACCCAGATAAAGAAAGCACTAAATTACTACATCAAATGTATTTGGTGTCAAAATGTAATGGATATAACAATTTAAATAGCAAACATATCCATTAAAATGTGAGATATCTTTTCGATTATTATCCGTCATTTTTTTGGTAGTGGTTGAAAATACTACTAAAGTTATAAACATTATCCTACTTATAAGTTTTTTTTCGGTTAGTTATTGAAAATACTACTAAAGTTGTAAATATTATCTTACTTATAAGTTTATTTTTGGATAGTTGCTGAAAATACTACTAAAATTGTAAATATTATCCTACTTAAGAGTTTTAAATACTTACATCTTATGATAATTTAATAAAGTAAAATAAATATGAAATAAATTTATGTATTTATTAACAATATCACGACTAATTAAATAAAAAAAATGAGTTTAACATAGCTGCTGTAACTAGTTTATTATGATTAGTTAATAAACATGATGATCATAAATCTATAGAAATTTAAAAAAATGAATAATGTGACTTGACTAACGTAAACCCTTTTGATTGTTCAGAAATTTTATACTTATCTCGATAAAGTCCAACTATATAAAACCAAACTTTAGATAATGTGGATTACTTGTTATGCTAATTATACAATATTATTTCCTATTGGTTTAGTTAATTATACTTATCTTGATAATCTCTTAATATGTTTGCTATTTAAATTGTTATATTCATTACAATATGTCACCAAATAACTTGGTGGTTTAGTGTTTTGTTTCTTTGGGCTTTGGGTTTCAACCTTATAAATGCAAAAAAAAAAAAAATGCTAGTTATTTGGATGACACATGTCATAGTGTGGGGAATAGAGAATGAACACGTGGCAACGAGAGAGAAAGCGAGAAGAAAAGTGGGCCAGGTTAAAGAATTGCAAAAAAATAATGTGAAAAAAAATTAAAAATTAAAAATGACGTGGCATGCCATGTGGTTGTCCGCGTGGCGGTCAACACTGCCACATCATCAGTTGACTAACATCCATCCAATTAGTTGGATGAAATTTTGTGATTAGAGTGATTAGCGTACATTGGAGACTTTTGCCGTCGTTTTTAGGCATTGACATCATGCCTAAGGAAATTCGAAAACCTTGACCACTTATGCCGCTAATTACCCTATAGTTTATTATAAAGCTTATATATAAATATACCCATGACTTAAAGCCTAAAGGTTAAATAAAGACATTCACTTTTTCAGTTTCTCCCAAATGTCCCTTTTACCCTTTTCACCGTCTTCCAATTTAAATATCACGGACGTGAAATTTCTCTTAACGAAATTGTATTAATAGGGTTTGGCAGAGACAATTTAATACTCTGTTATTAGAGAAATGGAGAGTTTTCACTTTTTAGTGTCTCAATTTATATAAATATATAATATATTATTATATATTACATATGTTGTTTTTTGTGTTTTTTATTCTTAAGCGGTCTCTTAGTTTTCAGACAGCTTTGGAAAAACCGGCTAGTGGTCTGGTCTCTGTCTTCCATTTTTCCTCTCTTTTCTTCAATAAATATAAAATCTCAGTATTTTCTAGAGAAACAAACACTATTTATTTTTTCTTTTCTTTCTTATTGTTGAATATTTGTTGCTCGTCTCTGTAAAGCCATAGGTGTGTGTGGTCGTTGAGCTTGGAGAGCGGGAAAGAAAGCTTTGACAGCTTAACCGGTGAGTCTCACTGACAGTGATGTTCGCAGGTTTCATTGCTCTTTTTTTATTATTATTATTATTATTTATTTGTCCGGATTTAAATAATTTTTTATATAGTGTTTCTGGGTTTTTTATCTTGAAAGTTGACAGTGTATTTTTTGATAGTTTTGGGTTAAAAGTTTTGATCTTTATATCTTTTTGTATAGTTTTTGAACATGGGGTTTAGTATTACTGCAATTTTGTTTGGTTTATAATGTTATATATATACATGTATGCATATCTCACTCTGTTATTAGGTTAAGATTAATCCTTAATTTCCAGTGTATCTTTTAATTTTTACTTTTGCAAATAATGTTGATCTGATTAGAACTTATTTCTTCTTCAGTCCTTTGATTTTGCAGATGTTATAATAGTCACTGCAGATTTTAGTGAAGTTTCGCATGGAAGGAAGGGACGGGGTGACGTTGCTAGGTGCTGAGGCTCCATCGGCTTACCACGTGGCGCCTAGGCTGGAAAACAATGCCGAGGCGCCTGGGTCTCTGGCGATGGTTCCGGTGCAGCCTCCGGCGGTGAATCCAGGATTTCCAGGGGCGATGGGTGAGAAGAAGAAGAGGGGTAGGCCCAGGAAGTACGGGCCCGATGGGACGGTCAACACGTCGTCGTCTCCGAGGCCCGTGTCGTCCTCTCCATCAACGGGCGGGTTTTCATCCGGGAAACGGGGCAAGAGTCGGGCTGCCGGGTCCGACTACAAGCAGCAGAAAAAAGCCGGAACGGATTACTTCTCCGGTGCGTACTTACTCTTGATTGATTTTGCGTTTGTTAAATAGGGAAATATAGGTTTATTAGGATTTTGTTTTATCCACATAAAGTTTGTGCGTTTTTTCTGTATGATGATAATATTTTAAATAACATTGGAGCGGTTTTTTAAAAATGATTCGTGTGTTCGGAATTATATTTAGAGTACGCAAACTTTTAATTATACTCGTCACTAGTATAAATTGATCTTTAGATCAATTTTCAGCTTGAATCTTCAAAATCGTTTGCGAATATTCGAATCTGAACTTTCTTACAATCGAACTCGTTATTTGAGTGACGATGATTCTGATAGAGAATTCGCCTCTTTTGGGAATTCCGTCCGTCTTCTGAATTCAAACTTACCTTAAACTTAATGCTGTTTTGTGAAGGTGACTGGAACATGTCTTCTCTCGGAACAAGCTTTCTGCCCCATATAATCAATGTCAACGCTGGCGAGGTAAATACTTTAAATTGTTTTCCCCAATTATCGCGAATATTATCATAAGTAATGTTGGACCTTTTTTAATGTCCTTCGAACTTTCTGCAGCTTTAATAGTAGCTTTCTCTTTCCCTATTTGACCTCCTTGATGATTTTTTGGTTTCATTTTCGGTGTACTCTTTTGTTGTAATAGGATATAACGATGAGGATTATATCGTTTTCTCAAGAAGGGCCTAGGGCTATATGTATTCTATCTGCTACTGGCGGCATTTCAAATGTTACGCTGCGCCAACACGATTCGTCCGGGGGTACTTTAACATATGAGGTATTGTGAATTTTCTTTTCATTTTAAGGAGTCTATTTCGCATCGTACACTTTTCTTTCTTACAATATGAAAACATTGTCAAATAACAAATTGATTAATTTCATGGTAATAATTGTTTAAGCTTGAAAGTCTATTTCGCATCGTACACTTTTCTTTCTTACAATATGAAAACATTGTCAAATAACAAATTGATTAATTTCATGGTAATAATTGTTTAAGCTTGAAATGTGTTACATCCGGAACATTGTTTGTAACTTTATTATGCTTGATTATTTATGTCGTTAGATTTGTTATGTAAATAAGCTATGTTAATTATTTAATCATTTTGAATATGTTTTAGGGTTTGGGGTAAATATGGGTTTTAAGGTTTGGGCTTCTCTATTCAAGAGAGGAGATTGGGTTTTGTGGAGGTTTGAGAAAATCCCTTTTCCGAATTGTGTTTTGGGTCATAACAAACTGTGAAATAAAAAATGCTTATGCGCAAGTTGTCGCTTACAAGGATATGCGTACGAGTGAAAGCTTATGTTCATTTGTTAAGGATCTCACATCGGAAAGATAAAGAAACATAAAAAAATGTTTGTAATTGTCATTTAATTTTAAAATGGTATGAAACTTAAAACGTGTTCCGATTCATTCTAGACGACGAGGCCAATTTTTCGCACATATAATAGTTCTGTAAATAAACGAAGGATGGTCTCGGTCCAATTGTACAAAGATAGAGATTAAAAATTATTGAAGGCCAAATTGTTTCAAATATCTAGGTTATAACCTTTCTCCATAATTTTTTTACTGATTTATATCAGCATATGCTAAGAAATTACTTTCTTGTGACAGTGTTTCTAAGGGTGTTTTCACTCATTCTGTAGGGTCGTTTTGAAATACTTAATTTGTCTGGAGCTTTCACACCGACCGATGTTCAAGGAACGAGAAGTAGGGCCGGCGGGATGAGCATCTCGCTGGTGAGCCCTGATGGCCGAGTGGTGGCTGGCGTTGTTGCCGGACTCTTAATTGCAGCATCTCCAGTTCAGGTTAATTACGTAATTTTACTCTTTTTTTATTGCAAGTTTTCTTCCATTGTTTTAATTTGTTTCTAAACCTAGTAACTTTAAAAAACAAAATCAAACCGACCCGTTTCTATTTATAATCCTTCCAAAGGATGGGAACACCAGGTAGTTCGAACTGGGAATTCATCTGAATTGGTGAATAAACGACAGTTTACTGGTGAAAACCGATAAACGGAAACAGTAACCGGCCTTTGATTTGAGAGGTAGGCTGTTCTCGCCCGATAATATTAATAGTAATGCTAAACTCTTAAATATTAATAGCTATGGCTGCCAACATAAACTAATTCCCCTAATTATGAAAACTGCCAAAAATACCCTTGATTAGCTTAAATTCCATTTTGCCTCACATCCCTTATCGATTAATTTTTTCCGGAAGAAAGCAAAAAGATCCCGCTTTTCTCTGACCATTTCCGTTTGCATCCGTTCAATCAGTTGATAGTGGGCAGTTTCCTTCCGAGCAATCACCAGGAGAACAAACCCAAGAAGCAGAGAGCTGAGTCAGCAGTGGGGTCCGTAGCCACCAGCATCAACATCTCGGGAATCCCGGCCCGAGCCGAGGAAGAGGACGGCATGAGCCACGCCCACACCCACTCACACCACAACTCAAATTCTCCTTTCCAAAGGGAGAATTGGCCGTCCATGAACGCCATGCAGGACCCGCGGAACTCCGCCACCGACATCAACATATCTCTCCCCGGGAACTAATTTGGTAGTTTTGACGGCGGCGCCTCGAGAGAGAAGCCTAGATTCTTGTCCAGACACGGGTCTGTCTCGGCTTTCATTTTTTTTCCATCTGAATTTCTCTTTGACTTTGATTTAGCTAGGTTTTTGGTTAATTTATACATTTTATTGTCTAGTTAAGTCAATAGTCTGATTTTTAGGCTTATTTTAGTAAGGCTAGTTCAAGGTAAGCGTTTATGATGAGGGATGGTTTTATTATGGAAGTCATGTAAGAGAAATTTATTTTATTTTTATATTTTCAATTATCGGATTTTATTATTGCTTACCTAATCCTTGCAAGTCTTGACTTTGGAATTTCTTATTTCTAGCTTTTCATTTTTTTTTTGTTGGAATTTCAGAAACATGTACGTACGATTCATTTATTCTTTTTAAGTGAGCTCACCTATTAGTAAATGTATTATTAATTGATTTTACGGTGTAATTTCGTAAACTTTGACGTATGAAAGTTTATCATTCCTAAAAAGATAAATATTTTAATTTAGGCCGGTTTAGTCATCTCATTAAAAAAAAAAAAAATGAACATTTTTATGTAAATTTTTGTATTTAATTTTATGTAATTTTTTTTTTGAATAATTTTTGCATATTGTTTATTTTGTATTTTTGTCGTTATAATTTTTTAAGAGTATCATGATAACTTCTCAGAAATATTACATTTTGGGATATTTCAATTAAAGTATTATTTTAGGGTTAGAGATAACTACTGTGCCCACAGGCAACACGTTAAGGTAGAATAAATAAAATTCTTATAGCTATATTCGACATCTAGAAAGTCAATATATATAACTACTTTATGCAATCATTAGAAGCTTAACACCTTAAGTTTTCTCAACTTTATGTCATTCTCTGTTCCAAGAAATTGTCTCATGATTTCGAGGCCAAATAGACCTTCCATTATACATAATTATATTATATATATTGTAGATAAAAGTTAAGAGGCAAGATCCCGGGGTTCGATCTCAACGAGAACAAGACAAATGCATATGTAGTTGCAGCTGTTAATGTCCGCGGCCAACAATACTAATTAAATGTACTTGCACTGAATGTATTTAATAGTGTTTCTTATTTTACAAAGACCTATTTACCGAAGATTACCGCAAGATCTAGTTTTACGAGTACTGTACTATACATTTGAGACGCATACACATATATCAGCAGAATTTTTATAAGATTATAATAACATGGGATTTATTATGCGGATATTATTTTAAGGGTACACAAAAAGTTAATGGGCGCATAGGTGATATTTTCAATTTCAGAAAATGGCTATAGTCATAGATATATTTATTATAAATATTAATTATTTATAAATTACAAGATTAATTTTTACTAAAAAATTCAAATATAAATAATGTATCTAATATTATAAATGGAGGAGATTCTTTTTTGGGTTTTCGCGATTAATTGGGTTGAAATGCGGGCAATCGGTTTCGATTGGAAGTTAAACCCGGTAATCTTCTTAAAAGGGTTACCTTCGGGTTTTCGGAGGCTTTAAAATTAAAACCTAATATATATTATATTATATAATAATATAGTATATATTAATATATATATATATATATATATATTATAGGTTGATAACTTGATATATACTTGATAGTTGATAGTTTATACTTTTTATAATTTATGACTATTAATTCAACAATTACGTCTCATGATAAGTAATTCCACGTCGTCAGTTCTGGATCATTATTCCACTATTCCACTCTACTTTTGACCAAAAAATAGCTAAGAAATTTCGAAGCAGTTTATACCCAAGTTTCCATATTAAGAAAATCTAGTTAAAGAATCTCGTTATACATAAATAAATAACTCATTTATATAATATACATAAAATTGCAAAACAATGATTAATACTCTTTCAGAAGTCTTCGTCTTTGCAAGTTTCCTCTAAATTTCTGCAAATTTACGTTGAAACAGGAAAATGGATAATGTCATCACAATATATTCTTATTTTAAGTGTATAAAAGGATGATTAGAATTAATAGTTTAAACACGCAAAGAATTGAGAGCATGAAGACTAGATTATCATTTCGAACCCTATGTATTGTTGGTTCAAATCTTCTTCTTGTCATATTGGTCATCAACGTTTCTTTGTCGTTCACGGTACGAAATCACCGAACCCTAATTCTCTCAACGTGCGAGTTTGTCACCGTCATGAAGTCCAGTCGTGTTGCAATGTTTCTCATCTCCAACGCCATCATCGTCGCCATCATTTTTGCTAGTTTGAAGCCCTCCAATGAATGTGACTGTTTTCAGAATTACCCGATTTCGAAAATAGAAGTCCCGTTGCCCCCGTATCGTGATCTTCATATCGTAAAATATGATAATAATTGCGATGGTGATGATGATGATGAAGAGTGTCGTGGCTTTGATGTTTACTATGAGGACGCCGACGATGAGGGCGAGTATGGATATGGCTACGATGATTCGGTATTATCGGACAGTGACGAAGAAGAAGATCTTTGTAAAGAAAAAGATTGTGATTTAGCGATGAGAATCGAGGATTTCATAGCGAAGAACAACAAGATGTGGAGAGAGGAATCGCTGAGAGAAAGGCTATCTTTATTACAGCTTCTCCCACAAAGATTTTAACAAGATCGAGTTAGTTTTTCCTTCCATTATATGCATGCCATGCAACTATATATCATATTATGTATATCTCTGTGTTGTTTGAGTATATGGAAGTGTAAAAGCATGTCTCTCATAAAATTATGTATATATTAATGGTGTATTTTTCTTTCTTTTTTCCAAACCTCCCCTTAGTGTGATTAATATTGGAAGGTGGGCTTGAGTTTGACAATGGAGTTTTGACTAGAATTGTGTAAAGGTGGCACACGTCTACCCATTAGCGTTTTTAGTAGAATTTAGACAGTTTTTGAACTGTTTTTAACAGAAATTAGACGGAGTTACTGATTTTATTAACTTAAGTCGGACGGATATTTTACGTAGTTTGACGTCATAGGACAGTGTTTGGCCTTGTCTCGAAAAAAGGCCGGGATTTATTCATTGCTGCATCGTAATACGGAAAAGGGGATTCATCTTTCTGGAGGGTCTCTCTTCGCTGAGTTCTTGTGTCGAAATCGTGTTTAGATCCGAGGACATTTATTTGAGGACATAATTTTCTTAGAAACCCTTTCTTTTGTGAATTTCTTTTAACCATAGATCAATTACTTTGGGATTTCAGTAATTACTTAGCACCTTTTTTTTATGTTTTACTAGGATTATAAACATTAAATTAACATATTCGCAGAAAAACAAACCCGAGTAGATAGTATAATTTTATGTTTTTATATATATATATATATATATATATATATATATATATATATGTGAAATTTGCTTAAGGATCTCTTACAAGAGGAAGGTCACTCCAGACATTCAGTATTTAAGTCCTTTTATGTCATTAAGTTATTTTGTTAATTAGGATTACGGAATAATTGACTCATGCTTGTCAAGACACATAGAAGAGTTTCGGCCGTGTCCCGAAGGAGCGTGGCATTTTTTTTATCGGTTATTAGAATAAAGCATTTGGGGGTTCATCACTTCGGTGAATTCTCGTTGGCTCGTGTATTTTTTTTTCTTTCATCTTTCTCGTTTGGGAGTTTTATGTCGGTTTCCGAATATCTACGCGAAATCACAAACTTCATAGCTAAATGAATCATAATAAGAACTATAGATGTATCTCAATCGAGTCTCAAAAATGTGAAAAACAATCAGCAAAACGGTTAGATGATACTTTTTGCAATTTTTTGAGCGATCCACTCGTATAATTTATGAACAAGAGAATTAAGTTATCAATCAAATTAAAAAAACAAAAGTTGTCCACAGATTAGCACGACATCGTCAAAACCCGAACTAATTTTCAACAGCTCGTCTTCGAGATCGCTTGTCAACCTAGCATTGACATCAGAACTTATGGATTATGTTTGAAAGATACATGGCCATACGTAAAAAAAATTAACAGAGGTAAAAAAAAATATTACATTAGTCATATTGGTCTTCGAGATTGAAGAGCAACCTGGAAAACACAAAAGCGAAACAAGTCAGCGGTTTTTCTGATGCGTCTTATAAGAGATGCAAAATTTAGAGGAGAAGTATACCAAAAGAGCGAAAAGACGAATGCGACGAGGATGTATCCCATCTTGAAGTAACGCTTCTTTTTCTCTCGGTCCAGCTGGTTGTAGATCTCGGTGACGTCCATGAGGTATTGTCCGCCCATGTAGCTGATCATCATCAAGTCAAAAATCACGTCAAATTGGAGCTACAAATTCGAAAACATAAACACGCCAGGAACGCCAAAGCCACCGATAGTCAAAGAATGAAATTAACAAACAACCGTTCCTTCTTGAAGGATTAGGGTTTCCTGATCCATCACTTATAGCAAATTACGAACATAAGTAAATTCCAATCCCGAGCCTTTCTCTATTTCTTCCACAATACACAATTATTTCCGACGCATCAAATACTATGTTGCTTGAAAAACTACCTATTAGCACAAAATTATAAATTCTTGTATAAGATTAAAAGGAACTTACTCGTGGACGTTGTAAATTAGGTACGGGAGAGATAATACAAACATGAGCCAATGTCCCGTCAAGAGATACACAACGGTCAGAACTCCGTGAGTGATAAACTCGGGCAGCACGGATCTGTTTATCCTCATCGCTGAATCGTATGGGTTCAGATAATCATATTCGAGATCGACCAAGCACACAAGCTGCGTTCAGAAAATCGAGTCAAATTTATGAGAAAATCCCTCGAAGACTCCAAACATTGTAACTAATTACATACACAGGATCTATCTATTTGAATTTATCCTCACTCCTTTGCTCTAAGCCGGCAATTTAAAAGATATTAGGGGCAATTGTGGAAAAAATACTTGAATTCGATAGACATTGACACTTTAATACTTAACACTCGAACTTTGACAGTGAAAGTACAAAACATCAAAGTCAAATACTTCTGCCACAATTAACCCAAGAAATTTATAGAGCCTTAATACCGATCCCGGGACTGGCCGGGAAAATCGTCAAAATCCCAGTTCCCGGATCCGGTTTCACCCCTGGCAATCGCTGCTCGGCTAACAAAGAAAAAATTGATTAACATATACAATTTTCAAGACTTCAATCACTCTGAAATATTGAGAAAAACCAATAATCTTCACTGAGTTTATTTATCGAAAAAGCACAATCACACACACATAGCTAACCAACTAAGTTTAATTTCGATTAAAAAACAAACCCCAGATTGACGATTATCCAAAAAATCATAAATTGAATCCATGGGGAGTTAAATATATAAAAAAAAAAAAAAAAACCTGAAATCCGAGGAGTATGATGAGAGCGAGGATGAAGAAGAAGGAGATGAGCCAAGTCCACAAGGCCCACATCGTCGTCGTTTCCAGATTCCGATCAGCTCGGCGTTAAAACGATGTCGTTTTGTTCCTTCCGTTTACTTTGGTTTCCCTTCGAAGCACGCTTTCGGAATATTTCGTCGTAATTAAAGAATATTTTAAAATAAAAGAATAAGCACTTCTTGACAGCTTCGTGAAGTCGAGACAGGGTTGACTTTGTGTGTTGAGTTTGCCTTTCTAATGTTCTTTTGGTTTCTAAGTTTATTTATATAGATAAAAATGTTGCTAAGATATCTAGTCTTCAAGAAGATAAATACGATAAAAATTGTTAAAAGATAAACAAATAAATCCTTACTCAATTTTCACGAAAAGATAATGTTTTAGTAGATACTGAAAATCCAACACAGAGTTATGTAAAAACACTAAAAATATAATCTATTTTTACTTACGCATTTGAAGTAATACAAAGGGATCTAAAAAAGTATCTGAACTTTTATATACGAGGCGATAGAAAAAATAACGGCAAAAGTATCTTAAGTATAAGAAAATAAAGTGTCACATTTTTCATCCAATTTTCTTTGTCGGATTTAAAGTACAAAGAATTTTAAATAATTGGATGAATATATAAATACGATTTAATAACATTATGATAAAAAAATTGAATAACTTCAGTAAAAAAAATTAAACAAAAAATATGTCATCTCACATTTGATTAATTTGGTCTCCTTTTCGCTATTTCTTTTTTCTAGAACCCTATCGTCTCAAATTCAAAATTTAAGTATTTTTATCGCAATTAACACTTTTTTTTTTGTCAATTAATTTGAAGAAGGTGCCATATATATAGATCATAGATATATATGTGGATTAGGGGTGGCAATTCGGATTACGTGTCGTGTTCGTGCCGGGTCTTAACCGTTTTTCACTTATTTTGTCTAGACCCAGACCCGCCCCATTCAGTAATCGTGTTAGAAGACGAGACCCAGACCCGCCCCATTTAAATAACGTGTTTATCGTGTTTACCCGTTTAACCCAATTAATAGATTTATTTATTTATAAATGATAAATTAATTCAATTTATACTCATTTAAGTTAATTTATTTAACTATATTATCGAATATTATAAAATTTTACTAGCGAATTTTTATGTTCATCAATCGTAAGACGTAATTAATAAAATAAAAACGTAAAATTTCATATATAATAAGTATTAAAAAAATTAATAACAGATATAAAATGTAGAAAATATAACTTTTTGCTATTTAATCGTGTCTAATTGAATCCCATCGTGTTATCGTGTTCGTGCCGTGTTTACCCGTTATTTAATCATGTTAATCGTGTTCGACACGGTTGGACCCAAAACCATTTATGGTAGACCCAGACCCGTTTAAATCGTGTCGTAACCGTTTCGTGTTTCGTGTCCGGCCCTAAATTGCCACCCCTAATGTGAATGATACGATTATAAAATCTAATAAGGCCTTCTCTAATTTGGGCCGGGTTTGTGGCCCAACGGTCTCCGATAAGGCCTTTTCATCAAACGCTGTCGTTTAGGATCCTAGCCTTTTCATTTCTTGAAGACGAAGACAATTGAGATCTGATTGATAAAAAAAAAACTAAATTAAAAGCTCGAACTCTCTCATTTCCTTCACGCCCTAACTCTCTCTCTCTCTCGCTCGCTCGCTCAAGCTCGGAGTTTCCAGAATCGCCATGACGAAGCAGCAAGCTAACTGGTCTCCTTACGACAACAATGGAGGGTAACTGCTTCCTTTCCATTTTCATCAAGTGATTGATTCAACGTTTTCAGTGACGAAGGGCTTTTTTTTCTTCCTCTGTGTGCGTAGATCTTGTGTGGCGATCGCCGGAGCTGATTACTGTGTGATTGCCGCCGATACTCGGATGTCGACGGGTTACAACATTCTCACCCGTGACTACTCCAAGATCAGCAAACTGTATGTGTATTACCTTCTCTTAGTATATTTCAGTAGGAATTTGGATTCGGGAGGTGTATTATTTCTATATGCTTTGATTGCGATGTAGAATTGTTGGTTTGTTATGTTTTCTTTAATAGTTATGCATGATTTTGCTTAGAATTAGGGATTTGGGTTTGTTGTACATCCACTGGGTTATCCTAGTTATGCTGTCATTTGGTTTTGTTATAGGTCTTTATGATTGGAAATGGGGGTTTGAGCAGTCATTTGTCGTCATTGTATTTTAATGGTCCCGTTTTTTCTCGACTTTTCACGGAATCTTCACTTTTTGAGAGAAAATATTTATTTTAAAGTTCTGCTTACTATGAGCTCTCTGATTGGATTTCATTTGGTCATCCGGCCCAAGAGAAACCGGGAGAACCACCTCAGGATGGCTAAGCATGACTTGTTTACATTACTATAGTGTATTGTGTCATTGTATTACAGTTCTGTAGATTTTTTGGAGATTATACTATTTTATGAGCGTCTCAGATGGTGAGGTTGCTGATTTATTTCACGGACTTATTTTGGCCGTTCAGAGCTGATAAGTGTGTGATGGCTTCGTCTGGTTTTCAAGCTGATGTGCGAGCTTTGCAGAAGCAATTGTCAGCTAGACACTCGGTGAGATTCTAAGACCTAATCTTATGAGCGTTGAAATATTATACATGCAAATATTTAATAATGCGCTGCAGTATTATGTTTTGACTATATCAACTGTTATTCGATTGTCAGATTTATCAGCACCAGCATAACAAACAGATGAGCTGCCCTGCTATGGCGCAATTGCTCTCAAACACACTCTACTACAAACGTTTCTTCCCTTACTATTCCTTCAATGTTCTTGGCGGTCTTGATAATGAAGGTAATTTTTAGTTACAATATATTATTTTCTCACTTTGAAATACCTTCCTACTTAGGGGTGAAACCGGAAGTGGGTATCGGGGTATTGTGTTTTGGCCTTTTCAGCCCTGTTTTTAAGCTAAAATCAGGTCGGGCTCAGACCAAAACTGGGCTTCAGGGCCAAAACTTTTACACACATTCCTATATAGTGATAACTAATAGGATAAAGCTTCTTTTTCTGTAGGGAAAGGTTGCGTTTTTACATATGACGCTGTTGGCTCCTATGAGAAGGTCGGTTACAGCTCTCAGGGCTCGGGTTCCACTCTCATCATGCCTGTTTTGGACAACAGACTGAAGACTCCAAGCCCTCTTTTATTGCCTGCGCAGGTATATTCTCATCACTCAAAAGTGTAATGAATGTGCACTGTCTAGTATTTACTCAAGGTCACTATTTGTTTTGAAGATGGAGATAACAAAGTCTATGAAAATTAAGGAAATAGGGAAAAAATATTTAGCTGAACGGAAGAAATGTTAAGATTTTAAGTTTATTGGGCATCTATGCGTGTTGAATTTTGGTAAGAGTCAATGCTGCATCGAGGGTGTTGCGTTTAGCGCCTGCACGTAGTCGATGAAGGCATTATCGAACAAGTCCATCTTTTTTTTCTTCTTCTAAATATTATAAAGTTATCATTGATAAACATTGGGGCAGAGCTACATCCACACCCCCAAAAAATTCATTTTTGATTTTGTATCCCTGTATATATTTCAATTTTGTACCCTTAATTATTATTAACCCCAACATTACCTAGCCCTTCCCACGGAATTGAATCCCGGCCCCGTCGCGGATATTTATTTTCGTCGCTACCTTATTCTTTATCTTTATATTTTATTTCCTTTCCCTCACTTTTTCTTATTCCGAACAGAGCCTTAGGCTTAGCCGTGTCTTAATTTCTGCCCCTTGTTCGGCTTTTCATTTGCCCATTTCTCTAATTTGTAAATCGTTTCTCCGTAGGATGCTGTGACTCCACTCTCGGTAGAAGATGCAATTGACTTGGTCAAAAATGTGTTTGTGGGTGCTACGGAGAGGGACATATACACGGTAATTTCTCACTTTCTCCATTTTATTTGTTCAACACCCCTATAAGCATGTTTCTTAAACACGTCCCGGGCTATTTTTTCAGGGGGACAGTGTTGAAATCGTCATCCTAAACGCTGATGGAATCCGAAGAGAGTTGATCCCACTCAGGAAAGATTAAGTGATTGATTGCGAGTTTCGTGCAAAGCTTCTTACCCTGTTTGTGGTTTAGCTATTCGATGAGTTAAGCCCTTCGAACGTTGCGGTTCCTGCTTATCGGACATGATGTTCTAGTGCCGGATTATATATGACTTAGACTTTAATCGCAATTAGCTTTTGTCAATGATATACATTTTCACAACTGGTGTCTTGAAAGATTTTTATTTTCATCCCATCGCGCTGTTGGTAAATTTTTCCTTTTTTTTTTTTTAAACATAAATCAATAACTAGAAGATGAGGTATTTTACAATAGAATGCTCAAGAGTACTTGTTAGCGGTATCGATTTTAACCGCATTTGCTGCTTCAGGGATGTAGCTATCTTTAATTTGATCCCCCGTGAAAATCAATAAATCAAATATCGCCATATTCATTTTATTTTTTGCCCATTTATAATTTTAGTTCCTTACCTAGTGAAATTAGTTACCGCATTAGAAATTGGCCTTCACATCTCGTTCATAGAACTTGAAATTTGGATTCAACGTAACTGTAATTTGTACTTTCAGGTAGATGAATATGTATCATTATATAATCTGCTCTATACTCTATGGGCGAAGCACCTTCAGAAGCTATCTTGAGAAGTCCATCCCTTCTTTTCCAATTCCTGCCTTAATGCCTATGTTCGATGAGACATGCCAAAAATAAATCAAACCTACAAATTCACAAAACATGGTTAACATTTGTTACCAAACTACCAACCTTGATTCTCTTTCTGTTATAGTCAAAGTCAAAGCTTCCCACCCGGGACGCGGACCGATACTCCACCGTCGAATAGCCGCCCGGTGGAAACCAGAATTCGACATCGTCTACAAGCTGCATAATCGAAATGCAAATTCACAACAATGATTTGACATGTCGTTTATGGTAATAACTTCTAAAATACTGCTCATACTTACTCCAAGAACAGGGCTTTGATATTCCACTCGGGCATAGTCGTCCCTTTTCTCCGCTATATTTGGCGTGAATTTATCGGCTATATTCGATTTTATCTGCACCATACGTATTTTACAATAAATCAGGCAATATATACATATATAAAATATATATGTATTGTCAAAAGTTTACCACTTGAAGAAGCTCCTGCATGGCAACTTCTCTGCTCACCGGCTTTTTCCTTCCACCATTGTAGTTCCTGCAAGCAATTATGTAAATTTACAAGTAATTTTATGAAACCAACGTGAACAACATGTTATATATATATATATACACACACATATAATAATATGTTATATTATGGTCGCTGAGTGGTGACATAGGTCAATACGATCCTTACACAGTGTTCATGTGTAACCATTCTAATGTAAACCCGCCAAAAGAAACGAAAAAAGTTCGACCATTCTTCTCTATCTTTTGACTTTTCGTTCCGTTGACATTTTTCCTCGGACCCAACTGCTTGATTCTCAACTCTGCACTAAAGATAAGACAAAGATATACCCGCAAACTGACTAAACGTCGGCCCTAAGGGTCCGACAGATTCGAGTGTGTTTCGATCTGAATTTCATTGAGATCTCATCTTTACGCAATTGAGCGAAAAATTCGAAAGCGAATACTGCGAAAATGGCGAAGAACAAACATAACTAACCAAGGTGGAGTGTAATGCGTGAGATCAGCCGTGTTTTCGGAGGTTGAAATGCAGTTCTTCGTGGCCGGACAAAGCGCCAAAGCCGGTTGATTCTTCTGCACACCGAGGTACTCGGGTTTCTTTCCGCTGTAGTTTCATCAAAACCGACACAAATTCAAGGAGCAGATCGGAAATCTGAAGAAACAAAGCATGGTTTAGAGTTTAGATAGCCAGAAGAAATTGGAATCACCTGAAGTTGAAGATCGCTCCGAGCACGGCCAATTCGCTGCTTCTCAGGACCAACTCTCTGGTCCGAATCTAGGTTTAAGAGTTTGAACATGCAGAAAGTTGAAATTAAGCGTGGCTTCGAAAGGAAATGAACGGACCTTCTGGTTCGAGCGATTTGGTGCGGAGCTGCGTCGTCGTTTTCTTCGTTGCACTGCTTGGCAGCCAGAATTCGAGGAGTGCTGGAGAAGCTTCTCGTCTTTCTGTGGAGTTTGACGGCGGAGCAGGTGGTCGGAGACGCCATGGAAGCCATTGTTGGAGCTTGGAAGAAGCTCTCTTCTTCGAGTTGAGAGTTTTCGCGCATTTTCTCAACCACTCAGCGATGTTATCTCTGATTCAGAACGACGTCGTTTTTGCCTACAGATGAAATAAACGACATCGCTCGATCACTGTGTTGTATAGTTCTCCTTCGACTTTATTCTCTATTTTTTTTTTAAGGAAGTTAATAACACTATTATTTTGAGATATAGAATCAAGAAGTTCTCTATTTTAATCAATTATATATGTTTTGGTGAATTAATTAAACGAGTAAAAAACTTTGCTCAATTGGTATTTGGTAACAACAATGATTATATTAGTTGTTCGAGGTGTAAAATAATTAAAAAATAAAAAACAATTTTCAAGAACTTGTATTAATCTGCGATGTAGATAACAAAGGGGATGTAGCTCAGATGGTAGAGCGCTCGCTTAGCATGCGAGAGGCACGGGGATCGATACCCCGCATCTCCATTCATATATTTATTTTGCACTCGAGTGAAGTTCTAAATTGTAAAATTTACAAGTTATAATTATTCGAGCAAAAAGTGAAAATACTTCTGTAGATCAATGCCTTTATAAATTAGAGTAACTGATAACTTGTAATAATTTCATAATTACACTACTAGGGCATCTCATCGGCACCGAATCACCCCGTCTCGCAGCTGTCACGTCTTGCATCGCTGCTCCGCCGTCGCTGCATCTTGTTGTCGCATTGCCTTGTCATCGCTACGTCTTACCATCGCCACATCTCGTCGGACATCATTGTCGTGCCTTATCGTCTCGTAACGCCAGAGGAACATCTCTAAACATGAGATATCAATCGTTATAACAACATAAATAAGAAATACAAAAGCTGAGTAATCAGCAGTTAAACGGAGCAAATTAGATAAATAATATAAAAATAAGAACCCAGCTAATTTCAAGGATATTTTGTGCACTTGAAAAAACAAAATGAAATTAACATACCAAGAGATACGAGTACGACGATGGTGACCTCGACGATTGCAAGCCTTTGCAGTCGCACGTTGTGCCGGTGGCAAGACACGGGCATGTTTTGGATTTTTTTTTAAGTTTTAAAAGTGACTAACTAATAATGTTTTAAAACTACATTTTTATGATTTTTCTCTTATCTTATTCACATGTTTATTGAGGTATTTTTTTTTCTATTTCAAAAATCGAACATAAATATCTAAAAAAACACCTTTTCAAAGCATATTTGTAAAATCATTAAAAAAAAACACAAATTGAAAAGAAAAAACAAACACATAAAAAAAACCCTCTATCACAGATGACATGATAAAATAAGAAGTGAAATACATCATCACTATCTCACATAATTCATTAGTATTTTTAATGCAAATAAAAAAATAATTATGTTTGATATTTTTGTTTTTTGGACCACAAGTTGCTACACACCAATGTGTCCCGCTTGCAGCCTCACACATTAATTAATCAAGCGAAACCAAATAAAAAGGAGAAGAATGTAGATCCAACGTTCATAATCAAGCATTGAATTTAAAAATATTTATGGTATTTTATCAAACATCATATAAAATTTAAAAGAAAAAAAAAGTTATACAATTTTGAAATTTAGATGAGGATAGAGAAATATATAATAAGTGAATAATTAATGAGATAACCAAATAGTTTATCCCACTTCGCAAAACGTAAAAAAAAAAAAAAAAAAATCAAATAATACCGAGTAAGAAAAAAAATAAAGAGTCGTCGAGATGAGAAATTGGATGCGTTAACATTTTGCCATAGAAGAGACTAAAGAGCAATCGTAATATCATCTAAATTTAATTTTACAGTTGATCGAATGTCATAATTATATCAATTAAGCTTTTTACATTTTAATGATATAACAAAATACGTACAAATGATCCTTAGTCGAGAATCTAGATAGCAATACGTATCTCATATTAGTTGGCATAACTAGCTAATATTTCTTCTTCTTCTTTTTTCATACGATAAAAAGATGTCATATCATCTCATTAATAAATTACCATTTAGGGTATTTTATTTTTGGAGACATATAGCAAAAGAATAATCTCTTATCTTTTCTGATTGATTGTTGCGTGTGTAATAATGTATCCAAAGATACGTAATAAACATGCAAGCCAAGCAAAAGCCAAAAGCTTTCTCAATCCCAACAAACAAGGATGATAGATTATCGGCTTTGTCTCTAATTAGCGGCATGTCATATCATATGATCATCATGAACAAATTATTAATTTTTCATGTAGTTCGTTAATTATTTTTGTACAAATATTAGCCAAAGATTAGTTATAAACTGGCTAATTACTTTAGTAATCACAACTATTACATAATTAAATGTGTTTAGGCACGAAATCGATTTTCAGGGAAATCAATATTATCAATAAAAATTACACGACTAATCCTTTACAAACGTATTTAAAAAAGAGTTTGAAATTATTATATAATAAAAAAAAATTATGTCAGGTTAAGTATAGTGAGAATAACTCCGGTGGATAACACTTAACAGTTTAGGTGGGAAACGAATAAATAGCCAGCCATAAATAATTGTTAGTCCCTTATTAAATTTCAATATTCTATATACTATATATATGCTCTTTTTTGTGACATATTTAGAGCCATTATTTGTGTAGAATATATTTGGTTTTGAGAGTCGTACTGATTTGCCTCTGCCTAGTTGGTCGGGCTCTTCGATTTGTCATTTCATACCTAATTTATTCCCTTGCGTTTTGAGCAAACGCTCCCAAGTTAACCGGTTACAGATGCGGTAATTGGTAGAAAATCAAAGTTACCATTATATCGTTTTTATGGTTACAGAGGGTTTACCTAAAATCAAGATCGTGCAATTGAAAAATTGACGAATCCTTAGCAAATATGATACAATATGAGATTATAATATGCGATAAATTGATCATTTAAAATAAAACGAGAGTTTGGTGATAATTAAATAAACCAATAATACCATATATATTTAACTTAAAAAAAAAAGATATCGAAGTGTAACATAAAAACTAATATAATGTAATACTAGTATTTTATTGAAAGTCGTCAATATATCATTAAACCCGTTAACCGTCGATCAAATCAACAAAATTAAACTATCGTTTTTTATCGATAACAATCTAATTTATGATTAGATCTGTAATTTTGAGAGGCAAACCCAAATTATTAATTTTTAATTATTATACTAAAACCATGTTAAGCCTACTTGAATAATCTCCTAATTCTGTGATATAAATGACTTAATTTAATTATAATAAACTTTATCACACTTAAAATATTTGTCTACACGTAAATCATAAACTAGTATAAGAGCCAAACTATCCTTTTTTTTTTTTTATCGATAACAATCTAATTTATGATTAGATCCGTAGTTTTGAGAGGCACACCCAAATTATTATTTTTTAATTATTTTACTAATACTAAGTTAAACCTACTTAAATAATCTCCTAATACTGTAATAAAAAATGACTTAATTTAATTATAATAAACCTTCTCACTCTTTAATTGTTTGTGTACTCATAAATCATAAAGTAGTAAATGAGCCATTATCATGTGAAAATATTCATTTGGTTAAATATTTGTAGTGCATTAATAGAACGTTCTTTTGTTTAAGAAGTATTGCCCATTGGTTATTTGTCATATAAATAAATATAAATTAATTAATGTGATAAATGTAGGGGGTTCCAAGATTAGAAACTTATTTAAGGTGTCATGTGTTTTAGATCAGAATCTAGTTGGATTTCATTTACTGCCCTTTCTTTTTTAATATTCAATAATAATCCAGAACCATACAATTATTGCACATTTTCGATCAACAAGCTGTTATGAAACTTGAACGCATTAACACAATTGCAAGGCATCCATTATTGTCTTGTTAATTTGAGTCATTTCTCTACGTGTCCATTTTTTCTATGCTACTACAGAAATCGTGTTCTATATTTGCTTGAGTTTAAGTAAGGTGACAAATCATGTGCTTTGTATCTTAATTATTCTTAGATAATATTATATGCATGAACGAAAATCCGTTATATTTGTTAATTACATTTAAAGGTGAAAATCATACCCACCTCATTTAATAACCGTATTAATTTTTATATGCACACTTAACTACTATATTGAGCCTATTTATTATTGGATAATATATTAATTAATTAGAGTACTCATTTCTTAACTTAATTAATATAATTACATGAAGAAGTATTTTGAAATTTACAAGTAATTGTAATATCCGTACGTCCACTTAACAATAATGAATAAAAGTAATATATTTAATATATAATCGATATATATTTTACGAGACTACAAATTAATAATATATTAAGTTCTTGTATAAATTATTACGAGACATTTCATAATAAGAGGTAATATAACATGGAGCTTCTTTTTAATAAATTTTGCATATAGAATTTTTATTTTATCTTTAGTGCTTTGGGCGATTGTCCATTTTTTTTTTGTGTGAATTAAGATCAGCCCAAACTTACACCACACGGTCTCTTTTTTATATAACGATAAAGTAATATTAAAACTAAATTTCGAGTTTTGTATGTGCATCTGCTGAAATATCAGTAGCTCCGCCCCATTCGTGTTGTGTTCACTCGTAATTCATAATCGTGTTCGATACGATTAAATAGAGACGCGTTTATTTAGATTGGTCCGTATTCATTTACATTTTTTCGTACCTTGTGTCCTTCTAGATGGTCCTACATATTATTAGTATCAAGTAACATCCAAATTTACAATCCAGATGATCATTGGTCCATATGCTATCCATGTAATCCTGCAAATGTGGGAGGGCACGGATATCCGTGCCCTCTATTTTTTTATTTTTTTTTTGTCGGAGTCGGATTAATCCGAGTCCGGATTTTCTCGGACCCGGATTAATTCGACTCCGTGTTTTTTTTTTATATTTTTTTTAAAATTGCGTTTTAGTCCTTTTATTTTAAAAAAATGTTGTACAAAGCCTTTTAGAGTTCTTGTACACGGGTTGAGTTCGAAATTCAAATTATAGTTTACGGTTTTGAGATTCAAATTTCAAATTTCAAGTAGGATATAATTATAAACATAGAGATATATAAATAACGGGCCTCGTTAAAACCTCTCCAAGTCCCCCAAAAGGGTGCGGCTCGGGCGAGGAAAGAGCGCCCTAAGGTTTTTATTTATATTATAAAATAAAGCAAATACAAATGTCATAAAATTACAAAGTACAAACCGATTACTCCGGGTTTGCCACATTAAGCTCGTTGAAATAGTCTAACAACTCGTTGTCTACCATTTGATTATCTTGCGTTCGCTTTTCGGCCAAAATCCAATCCTTGGAAAGCATAAGGATTTCGACCAAAAACGCCTTCGTTGACTTGCGTCGAGCCTCCAATAGGCGTCCCGCCAATGAGAAAGCCGCTTCCGATGACACCGTGGAGACCGGAACGGTGAGGGTGTCGCGAGCCACCAATGATAAAACCGGGTACTCAAGACGATTTACGCGCCACCATTCAAGTATGTCGAGGCCTTCGTCGGGACACGGTGCTGGTGGAAGCTTGCAAAAGACGTCGTACTCGTTGATTCTTCGGCGGTTTGCTCTTTGGGGACGACGACCTCCGGAACTCCCGCTATGTTGTGACGTTGACGCCGGACTTGAAACCGTTGATGATCCTCCGTGCCCGCCGGTATGAGTTAGGTTGTAAAACACCCGATGCGTCGAAACATAGGGCGCTTCGGAACCATGGCACGAGGTTGAATTTGTGGCGATGGTAGACTAGAGGAACCCAGAGCATTTTGTTGGTAAACACCGCCATAATATGTATGTTGTATTTGTTGTTGTTTTACCAGCGGAGTTGAATGCGAGATACTATTAACCGACCCGGTTTCGGAACCGGCCCGTCCTTTTCCTCGGCGATCATTTCGGCCTCGAGAACGGTTATCGGAACTCGACATTATAACTAAAATAAACTATAATATAACTAAACTATATAATATAATAGATATTATAACTAAAATAAGTGTATTAATATAACTATAAGATAAGAAAACTATAGCTTAAAATCGGATTTTTTGAGAGCTTGGGCGAGTTGAGAGAGTATGAGAAGAAGAGAGTGAGTTGTGTGAAAAAAAATGAGGGAGAAGTGTGATTTTTATAGGGAAATATTTGGAGAGAATCGAGTAAGTGGTGTATTAATCACCAACGGATATATTTGCAGGGTCCTTTCTGCAAAATCAGAAAGCTTTTTGGGATACGCGAAGGGAGCCGTTGCCCAACGGTCGACTTATCTGGGCCGTCCACGCGCTTCATCCAACGGCTGCAAATAAAGAGCCGTTACACGAAATTTATTTTTTTAAAAAATTGTCGGAGCCGGATTAATCCGGCTCCGTATTTTGTCGGAGGCGGAGCTCCGACTCCGTAAAAAAAAAAAATGGAGGGTCCGATGGATCCGACCCTCCATATTCGCAGGATAATAGTGCATGGACCCAAAAATATCACATCTCTCAGTATATCAACACGTTGGGAAGCGAGACGGGCAAAGTTGAATTGTTTCTGGATTTAAAGATATAACTTGAAGTCTTGACTCTTGAACAATCATGTTGACTAGAATTTATAATTTTTTAATAGTTTTGTTAAATAGTTTTGCTTTTGGATTTGAAAAGAAAAACTGGTATACGTCACAAAGCTCTACAAAATCCCTGTCTGTTGGGGTGAAACGAGCCAATGGACGGACCAGTCCATTCAATCATTCTGTTTTTACGGGTTCTCTAGCGGGTAAGATTATTTAGAAAATATTTGGATGTGAACGTCAAGTTATTTTTAAAAAGTTATCTTTCATAAAGATTGGAATTTATGAATGCGCAATTCTTGTATTTTAATTTGACATATGTACCTCACTCATTTCATATTAAAATTACACGATTTAACTCTCGTCATAAGGATAACAACGTCTTAAGATTTTAGTTTAAACTTTAAAGTATTTGCAAAACGAAAAAAAAAAAAAATCTCTAAAATAAATGAAAAAAAGTGGAAGTTCCGTGTGGCAAAAAATTAGGCTCGTTCACGTGGCAAAAAAATGCTATGTCAGCAACCCACGTTTGTCCACGTGATCAGAGTTAACGGGCAAGCTAACTGCGGTACGAGAATGGAGTGGTCAATACCCTAAATGTAACTTTAGGTACTTCTGTCGCTACTTTTAGACTTTGAGTATAAGAGAGGTTCTTTGACTAAACTTTGAGTATTTTCGCCGTCATTAACCCAAAAAAGATCGATTATATGTTGAGTTTATTATCGTTTCAATTTTTGATGATTTATATACAGTAGAACCTCTATAAATTAATACTGTTGGGACCGGCCAAAAATATTATCTTATCAGATTATATTAATTAACATATAAATTAATAATTTATTAGTTCATACATTAATGAAGAAAAAAATATTAAGTAGCTAATAATTATATAAATATCTTATCAACAAAAAGTTATTTAAATTTATTATATCGAGAATATTAGAGTATCAATATTAAGAATGTCAAGAGAGACTTATGATTTAATTTTTTTATTAAAGTATCAATGTCATAAATATTAAAAAGCCGAATGAAATAAGAATAATAATAGCTTTTCAGAGTAGTGATAAGGGTATTAGGGTAAATGATTAGTGAATCATGTGACGTTATAGGGTACAATAGTTTCTATAATAATACTTCATAAACAACTATAGAATCATATTTTAAAAAGACTACATGATTAGTGATGTAATGTTAACTTTTTGTTTAATGTGATTTCATAGTTATTCATGTTATATTTTATGTATAGTGATTTTAAAACTATTTATGTCATTTTTTATATTGAATTATTAATTTATATATCACTTGGGACCTATATACTTTCTATAAAAATTATTATCTTATAAATTTAGTGTATTATTAATTTAGCAGCTAGTTAGGCCCGAGTCGGGACCGGAAAAAAATATTATTTAATCGCGACTATTAATTTATCGAGTATTAATTTATAGATGCTCTACTATATATATATATTTAACAATTTCAACAAATAATTATTTACTAGAAAATTCTTCTCGAATTTGTTAGACAGACTCTGAAACTGAGTTGTTAGACAAACTCCCGTACAACATTAATCATAACACTATAAAATATCTTTGATCATCATTTTTTCAAAGTAACAAGAAACCCTATCTTCTCATCAATTATCTCAAACCCTAAAACATGTTGCCCTATCACAGCCTTCAAGACGCCGAGAAAGCTCTCGGGAGAGGTCTCACCGTCGCTGAGAAGCTGTGGCTGAAATACTCGGCTCGAAAGCCCGATTACGTGCTTCACTGCCACAACACTCTCTTCCTCCTCCTCTTCTACACCATTCTTCCTTTGCCATACGTTGTGATCGAGCTCTGTCTCCCGAAGAAGAAGACACAGAAGTATAAGATTCAACCAAGCTTCAAGAGGTCGTTCTCGGACATGTTCAAGTGCTACAAAGCTGTCATGTGGAACTTTGCTTTCTCTGTTGGCCCTCTTCAACTGCTCTCTTCAGCTCCCACATTCAAGGTGTTTTAATGACAATATTTGGATCCATTCACTAGTAGTGATGGAGCCAAGTGTTTAGTTTAGAGAAGACACTAATTATTATGTTCTATCATCTCTTAAGTAAAAATGAAAGAGAAAAACTAAAACCGATTATCAACGTCTTTTAATCTTAAAATCGTAGAGAAGACTATAGAGACATTTGTAACTCGTATACTATCATTGGATAATGACAATATTTATAATATTTAAAAAACTGAGGATGAGCACGTGCACGTGTTGGGTTACCACTAGTTCCGTCATTAGATCCATTTGAAATACGTACAAAGTTTATTTTTATCATGTAATTAGGATCATATAAAAATATCTTAATTATTGTGTTATTGGCCGGCTCTTTTTAAAAGATGAGCGGATTTGGTCCATTCGTCCCAAAAATAGCAATAATGGCGTCTTTATAATTTTCATGGGGATCGGCTAAATGAAAAAGAAAAAGAAAACATTTCTTTTTATAATTTATATATATATATACTTAAAACTTATTATCTGGTGAATTAACAGAAATTTCCTAAATAAATATGTATTTTTGTTTTAAAAAAATCCATTTTAATTAGAAACATTATTTGAACTTTTTCTTCTCATATATATATATATATATTTTCAAAATTAAAGTAATAAAAATTATATTTTCGGAGGATCTTTTATTTGAGATTTGAGTATATTCAAACCGTAATAATATTAAACTTGAGTACACTAAAGCCGCAATAAAGTAAAACTTAGACTCGTTAGTCAGTAAATTTTTTTTGTCTATATTGATTTAATTATGTATAATTTGAATACATTTGCCATCATTAATATTTTTTTTTTATAATTTTAAGGATTTATTATTTTTTTATATTTTTAAGTGGCCGGAAATTCGGACTAGTTTGCCCCTGCCCGAGTGGAGCGAGATGTTGCTTCAGTTATGGGTCTATTTCGTGATAGAGGATTTTGCACACTATTGGCTTCACCGAATGCTCCACTGCGAGTGGGCGTACGATAAGATCCATAGGGTCCACCACGAGTACACTGCTCCTTTTGGGCTCGCTGCCTCTCACGCCCATTGGGCCGAGCTCCTGATTCTGGGCTCGGCCTCCTTTGTGGGCCCAATGCTCGTCCCCTGCCACATGCTCACCTACTGGCTCTGGTTCATTCTCCGCCACCTCGAAGCTATCGACACGCACAGCGGGTCAGCTTCCGATCTTTTACACGTCTAAATTGTTAGGATAAATTGCGGCAATAATGCACAACCTCTGGTCAACAGGGGTTTTAGGTCCCCAACCTTTTAAAGTGTTGGCAAAAATGCACCGACGTATGCTGACTGTGAAATTCGTTAGTCCTTCTGGTAAGGACATTAACTGTGGTGATGCAGCATCGTATTATTGTTAAATGGATAGTCATTTGGGCAGGAAATGACACGTTTAACATTAATTAACATAACCTAAAATGCGGTATATACCGCAATTTACCCTATTAGGTTATGTTAATTAATGTTATACTTGGCACCTCATGTCCAATTAGGTAATAACATGATGCCACATCATCACAAGTTAACATCATTAACAAAAGGACCAACGAATTTCACGGTCAACATACGTTGTGCACTTTTGCCAACACTTTAAAAGATTGGGGACCAAATGTCACTGTAGACCAAAGGTTGTGCATTATTGCCGCAATTTACCCAAATTGTTACGATAAATGTGTCTTATAAACACTCAAGAAACCAACGGTGCTCTCGTATATCGTAATATCAAGTACTTAATCAATGTCAAATAAAAAATGAAATTATAATATTAAATTTTTATTCTATGTTGTAAGTATCATATATATATATATATATCATTCAAACTGTTTATTTTTATAGACGCTACTCGTGAATATTGTACCCTAGGAATATATACTTCAAATCATGAAATTTTAAGATAAATAAAAATAAAAATATTCGGATAAATCACGTGTCCTTATACTTATATATTAATTATTCCTCGACCCGTAATGCAACTATTTTGTCTTTTTTCTTTCTTTCTTTCTCTCTCCAAAGATCAATTGAAATGGCCTATATTTTTTTAATAGAAAATGGCCTCTAAGTATATACATATATCTTTATTTATTATAAGTATATACTCGATCGATCAGAATTGACAATAGATTATGAATCATTTTGGTGATAAATTAAGCTAATTGGTAGAGGATAATATGCGAGGATGCAGATACGATTTTCCATGGAACCCCACAAAATGCATCCCCTTCTACGGAGGAGCAACTTATCATGACTATCATCACTTTGTGGGACAGAAAACCCACAGCAACTTCTCCTCTGTCTTCACATACTGTGATTACATCTATGGAACCAACAAGGTTATTACTGTAAATTGCTTACGTATATTATATATCCCCACTTATTTAGATTATAAAGTTGAAAAAAAAGGAATTTACTAGTGTGTTGTTTTGTTATTCAGGGCTACAGATACCACAAGCAAAGCAAACCCTAAAGAAGGTAATGCCAAAAAGTCTACTCTTGATTCTCATAACTATTTAATTGTTATCTACTTATTATGTGCAACGAATTATTATAGCAATAAACCACATAATTGATACTTCTATGGTATGGGATGATAAAAATGAAGAGTTGAATCAAATATAATGTAATACTTTTCATATATCTACTTTTTACTTTTTCTTCAGTCTTTGTAAATTTTGTTATTTATATAATTGATTATGCTTTTTTAATTATATTTATAAATTATTTTAAATGTTTTATTTATCCGAATTAATTATTAAATTTAAAACATTGCAGCGGAAGTACATTACTCTTAAATTTGAATTCAAATTTTCATAATGAAAATACCCGAGAATTGTAATTTAAGAAATTAAATTCCTTAAATTTAGACTCGCTTACTAAAGTGCAACAAAGGTTACAAGCTGAATTTTTTCTTGAATTTGTCAGGATTTCAGCCAATGAAACGCGATGTGCATCGCTCGTCCAGTTGAGATCAATGTACAGATTTATATCTTGATGAAGCAATAAGATCATGACGATAATAATAATCATAAAAGTATAGATCTTTGTGATTACGATATTTAAAATTCAATTCATCTTCAGTTCCAAGTTCAAGTAATGAAATATCAACTGGATAACGTCGCTCAAAAACACTACTTCACGAGTATTTATGCCGCAAGAATGTTTGGTTGGGACCCCCCCAACAATAATGATTTGCATAGGCATTTGTATCAATCATCTCTATCCCAATTCGCACAAAAGCTTGACGACAGTTCAAACGATATAGTAAAACTAAAAAACAAACAACAAAAAACTTTGTTTATGGTAAATAATGCATAATTTTTACGTTAAAAACACGGTAATTCACAGTATTACCGAGTACACTCAGCTCAGTTTCAAAGCCATTATAATTAAAACCAACCCTTTTGGATTCTCCAACTACGTATAAAACGAGTCGCCAAAATTTATCGTCGCAAACTCTCGAGAAGTTCAGACACAAACGATTATTTTCTCTCTTTTGTTTCGACTAGAGAAGGCAAAACTCCGGTTTGAATCGAGGAGGCAAAGAGATTGCAACTCCACCTCTCTGAAGCCTAATCCTCGGCATAAGGTTAGCAATAAAGTCAACGACTGAGCGCTCTTCGGTGTCGGGATTCTAGCTGAGTCAACTTATTGCTGGATTACGATGACGCCACTGACGGAGCGGTCCACAGCTTCACTTTTTTATCGGTGCTAGCCGTTGCTAAAAGCAAGACTTGTGTGCTTCCTGTAGGATAAAAAAATGGAACTGACAGAGTGAGAGGACTTGCACATAAATTAAGCATTAGATTATGGTCCTTGAACCAAAATCGCGATATTGGTTTTAAATTATCTATTGGTATGGGGTAATTATAGGTATTTTACAATAAATATGGGATTGGAGTTACTATTTAAAGAGGTGCCTCGGCCTTAATTAGAGTTTTCATTTAGATTTAATTAGTGGAATTTCACGGTCTAATTCTCAAATTATAGACAGGGGCTACGTTTAGTAATAAAGTGTCACCGTTGCTCTTGGATTTCTATTCCGGGTCCTATCAGATATCCAGTTAAATATTGCAGGTAATTTGGTAAATATTGGAAAGAATTACAGTTAAATATTCAATTTGTAAAATAAAAATAAAAATAAATGATCAAGTGCCTAACCCATTGGTATGCTCTTGGGTGCCCAAGAAATCGAAGTGATGTCACCTGCACAATAAAAACGTAGTGACGACTCAGAAAGAAGAGTTTATTGCCGACTGAGTTAGAAAGGCGTGTCAAATTCTATTATATTGCTTTAGATATATTGTGTATATATATATATATATATATATAGATAAATACCATCGTGAGCCTTCTCGGCTGTGTCGAGAACTTTGCCGGTTTCAACAGATAGCCACTGCAACGTTGAGCCATGGGTTGCTGCGAGGATCCTTCCATCAGGAGAGACACTAAGGCGATCATAATGCAAAGTAGAACCATTCGAATCATGAAGCGGGATTGGGAAGACCTTCAGAGCTTTTGGATCCTCGTCCATATGATACCGAACTTCAACCAAACACAATATAAAATGAAACTCAGAATTCCAAATAAATATTCAAGAAATCAGAATAGTACAATGTAGTAATGGAATGGAGACGGACCGTTTATATTCCAAATTCTTATTGATCCATCTTTTGATGCTGTGATCATTTGCTCCGAGTTTGGAGCGAAGCATAACCAAGTCACAGCACTCTAAACAACAACAAAATGAAGCGGGAATTAGCAACATATAGAATAAGAATGAAAATTTCTCTGAGTTAAAACAAAGATGTTTAAACCTTATGCCCTTTCAGTTGCATAACTTTTGAAACCTCCTTGACCGAACCATCCTTTGAATACGTGATCTCCCAAACCTGTCAGCAAAAAACTTACAGGTAAGAGAAGAAAGCATTTAGAAAAAATAAGAAGAAAAAAAAGCCTCTTTCTGAAACCCTGGTGACAAAATGCAAATCTTATCCGGGTAAAAATCTTATCCAGCTGATTACTCTTGAACATGGAATGCTTTCTTATTTCATATTTTACCTTCACATCTGCAGTAAAAGCCGCCGCTGCAATGAACCGCCCATTTGGTGATATAGTAGCCATGTTGTTTTTCAACTGGTTGGTGTCAACATGCCCCACCACCTTTCCGGTTTTACCATGCCATAATATGATGTCAGTACCTGAGACACATATGAATCAGACAACATAAAACAACACAAAACTGAGGTTCGAGATAAATTTTTTACAAAATGATTTTTATGCATACGCGTGTAATACAAATTAGAAAACAAAATTTAATGCAGGAGTATCTAAATGTTTAAGAGGTCCAAAATTACATCTATATAAGAGAGACAAAGAATATAAATATATCACTACATCATCAATAGTTTTTTCCACTGGAAAGTAGTTAATATTTTAAACGAGAGCCTCGTTCATCAATGTCCTCCAATTATTAGATTTCCCTGATTGTATATAACTACTCAAAGAGGAATCTCAGATTACATACTCGACGGTTACAAGGTTTTTATTTCTTTCTCTGACTCATTTCTGGTTTTATACGCATTAATACGCCGTTATCTTTTCTCCTTTCTCGTTCAAATGAATATGCGATTATAAACACCAACGATAATAAATCTTCAGATGCTTCATTCCATTTCATTTCTTCATTTTTAAGATCTAAGTACAAAACTTACCTAATCAATAGATAGATTCTAAAACAGGGAGAGAACCTAGAACAATCCGATGAATATTAAATTACGAGAACAGAATATTAATGCAAGACTTAAGAGAACACATACTTTCGGAGCAAGAAGCAATGATTGTACTCCCATCGGCACTGCCATACGTGGCAGCGGTCCCAAACAGCGTGATGATACCATTTTTGTCATGAACCTTGTGACGATCCCACTTCAGCTCCGGTAGAGGAAGCTTGCTTTGCTGCTTTGACCCGTCGGTGTTTTTCGGTATTTCTTCTGCATACATGTACAGAGAAGCCGTGCCGGCCAGTGCCTGTGTAGCCACGACGACGGAGGACGCGTCGGAAAACGCAACGCCCACGGGATGACTTCCCACAGGCAAATTGATTCTCAAAAACCTGTAAAAAGAAGGGAAAAGAATAGGGTTGATGCAAAATTGGATGGAATTCGAAGAAGATGTTGACGCGAAATTCGTACTTGAAACTTTTGCTTGATGGATCTTCCAACTTGAAGATTCTGATAATCCCATCATCACAAGCTGTTTGCATACAAATCAATGAAACATAAGCAACATAGAAACAACAACCAAGTACTTCCATTAATCGCCATTACCTGTGACGAGATTTCGAGCATCGGACGAGAAGCACAACCCAGTGACCGAATCTCCGTGACCTTTCAAAGTGTTCACATCCAAAGGATGGTGTTTCTTTCCATGATCCTGCGAAATCCGAATCGAAGAGCAAATTAGACTAAACCTAATCAGTAGCGATGCTTAGTTTTCTCGGGAACCAAACAGAGAGGAAATGCACCTTATCGGAAGCAGTGGAGTGAGGCCTGGAGTGAGGCTTCTTGGAAGCAGCGGAGTGGTGAGGCTTGGAAGGTCGCTTCTTGTGATCGGGCTGGAGCTCCGGCTTGGAAATGGAGTGGATTTCGGATCGGCGCTTGAGGAGGTAGCTTCCGAAGAAAGCTATGGCGATGAGAGCTCCGAGAACGATCGAGATCGCCGGAATCACCAGTGCCTGATCCATGGGAAGATCGCCAGAGAGAGAGAGAGAGAGAGATTGGTCGTGACTCGTGACTCGTGTCTATGCAACCGAAGAGACATGTTAGAGTTAATAAGATAAATAATAAAATATTTATTTAATATTTCGTTATGTTTTTTAACTTATAAACTACGTGTAAATAGTTTATGAATTTCTTTATGAAATAGTTCACTCTTAATTTTTTTTTAGAAGAGCTAGTCAACATGAAACATTTAATTAGTTAAATAGTCAACTTTTTTTTTCTTTACAAAATAGCCAAACAGTTATTTAATAACATATTTTATACTTATAATACCCTTTTAACATATTAACGTGTATTAACTAAGTTAATTTTTTTTTAAATAAGAATATTTACTTGTATAATAACATATTTTATACCTATAATAACCCTTTTAACGTGTATTAACGAAGTTAATTTGTTTAAAAATAAAAAATCGTGATTAAATTTTAACAAAAAATATATTTTTTTTAAAGAATATTTTTTTAACAAATTAACCACGATAATACAAGGGTAATCCGGTCTTTCGTGATTTATTAACGTGGTTAATTGGCTATTTGGTAATATTAATTAAAACATTGACTATTTAACTAATTAGAGTTTGAAGTTTGACTATTTGACTATTTGCCCTATTTTCTCAAATATGGTTTTCACTTCTATGAGCAACAAACTTGATATAAGGATAAACTCACTATAGTCTATACTATAGTACCTTTCGATAAGTTTTTTATTTAATTCTACGGAAATGCAAAAATTAAGTGTATACATATACAATATAATTTGATCCCTAATGTTTGTGATTAATTGTGTTGGTTGTTGTTACGTTGCGAATATATTATAAATAAATACATATATATATATATTCGATAATTTTATTTAAGTAAAAAATAAACAACATAAATGAATAAATTTCAAAGTTCTTCGTATCAATCGTATCATTATAAATTACGATTTTAGTGAGTAAAAGTTTTACCTGCGAATATGCGAGAAAAAATAGTGTGATAGGCCTCAGGGGCACTAATTTTGCATTTAAGATAAAATGGAACCATTTGATACGGATTACAAGTTTTACATAAGACATAAGTTAATTCAGAGACAATAAACGATGAGATGGAGACTAATTTATTCGAAGCAGTGATGTTTGGTTTTATGCTTTATTGTATTATATATTTTTTTATCCTACATATATAACATATATATATATATTTATTTGATAAAAGAATTGTAGAGATATTGCTGCAAATATAAACGCATAATTTACATTGTACACACCAAGGTTAAAAATGTCGTTTTTGCCGATAAATCGATTATCATTTTCGAGGATTATCGATAAAAAAAACTATTAAAATTGTAGCTTATCGTTACTGAAATTTATCGATGGATTATCATCAACTCTTATCGGGGATTATCGATAAAAAATTACTAAAATATTATTAAAAATGTATTTACCAAGTTTATATATAGTGTAAACCAAGTAAGTTTGGCCTAGTGGTAACTCCACTACACCTCTATTCAAGAGGTCACGGGTTCGATCTCTATGTGACTCAAATGAGTGTCCCTTTTACATATGTAAACTTGGCCAATAGTACAACATGTTCTTACACTGAATATATCTAGTAATGCGATAGTGCATTTGTAACCTTGGCCGATAGTGGCACCTCATTAATATATATATATATGTATTGTTCATAATACTAAAAAATACCAAAAATAAAATCATGTTGTACTCAAACATAAGTAAATAAAAATGTAGTCTTACTCTCACATATGTAGATACTAAAATAAAATCATGTCACACTCAAACAAATGTAAATTTCATGTCATGCTCAAACATAAAAAGTCCTACATAAAGCAAATAGAAATGAATGAAAATTAATAGTACACATTTCCACATAAAACAAATACAAAGAAAATAATAATATTGGTAGTACATAAGTAGCAATCTCCAAATCTAAATTCAAAGTAATTGAACATACATATTTAGGCCTTTAGCCTTTAGGCAAAGATGATGATGTGTGCATTTCTTGTGCATTGAAGGTACTTTTACTACATACTACATAGCAAGGATATTGCCAACATAATTCTAGAATTTGGTTTCGGTTCCCGTGGTAGTGCAAGTTGATTGACCGGAAAAAAAAAGTTTCAAAATTAAAATTTTATTTGAAAAGTATGTATATAAATATTTAATATTTATTCTTAATACCGGTTGATTATTAGTTAATATGTAAAATCTAATAAACACGAACAATTATTAGCTTTGATTACTCATTTGTGTATCCAATTAACTATTTAAAAAAGTTTGACCAGCAACCAACTCGTCCATTTCGGTGGTTGGATCTTGGTACTATTACATAACAAACAACTTACTACTATTACATTAACAATAACTAACTTCCTTGATGATATTTAACAATCGAATTGGTTCAATTCGTTCCAATAAAAAATCAATGAATTATGTCCTAACATATATAATGGATACAATAGCGAGGCGTGACTCGAAGATTCTGAGATCTTGGAAACGTCAGAGATCTCAGCAAGCTCAGTGTGCGGGCATATTTCAGATTCCGAGGCCGTTGAGTGACGGTTGGTTGACGTCTAATAGAAGCTTCAGTTTCTGCAAACAAAGAGAAGGGTATATGTGACAGTTATAACATCTCTTCTATCATAAGTGCAATATCATCGTTTGAATTCCGGTTAAAAAATTAGTTAAGTCGCGATTTGTTTGCCTTCAGTTTTCTTATAGCTTAAGTGTGTAACCCGACTTAAACGATGATATAAATATTGTTAACTCAAAATCTATCGGTCGTTATATTGTAATTTCTCATTTTACTCCTGCTTCGTGTAAAAGAGAAGAAAAAAATAAGATCTGAGATAGATTGTGATACAAGAAATTGTTATTCGAAGAATTTTTTTAACCGTTCTCGGTTTCAGCTGATCGTTGTAAGGTGTGATTAATGAGATCGGAGGCAGGGTATCTTGCTTGGCCCGATCCGCGACGAAGAGGAAGCTCTAACTTACCGTGATGTACTGAGGAGGATCGTCGAAACTGGAAGAGCCCAATATCACTTCCCTCTTGAACTTCGTAGTAAGCTTGTGACACACGCGAAGCTGATGATAAAGCGACGAGTCACTCAAGGATATTAAACTGCAAAATCTGAGAAACAAAACACAGAAGACAGATAAAATTCATTACCTCGGACCGAGTTGCCCCTCCAACGATGAACACGAAGATTCGCCGCCCCATTTTCTTGAAATCTGTCGACGCGCTCTTCAAAATCGAGTCGCTGTGGGTGGTAGCAAAGCATGAGATGGTCAACAGATAAGACACTCAAAATTAAGATTTCGCAAAATAACGTAAAAAATTCAGCTCAATGAACTGAAATATTCATAAAAAGGTCAACTATAATATTATGAATAGACCATCACTATTCCATTATTATTTTGAGTTATTTGCTCCAATTATCCCTGTATTATTTAGGGGTATATGCATGGACGGTCTTCTGAATGAAAGAAAGAAAGAAAAAAAGCGGAAATGATCCTTTCATTACGATTTTGGTGCGACATTAGTCATTTACCTTAAAGTTGATGGAAAAATGAACCGAAACTTAATTATATATATATTTTTTGTAATAATTTGAGTGACATCGATCGGTCAAAATTTATTTAACGGTGAAGGACAATCGTCGCACCAAAATTACAAGGGACTATTCGTGCTCATCTTTTTTTTATTTATTTAATGAGGAACCATTCACGCACATACCCGATTTATAGTTTCACAATAAATCTACTATTTTTTACTTACGTTGTAGTTTCATCAGCAGAATGACGTGATTTTGCCCAATTGGCAGTCCGTCTTGATCTCATCGAATGTGGACCGTTGGATTGACTCGCCGGAGCTGGTAAGCTTCTAGTGCCGTCTCCGCTCACTTGCCTAACAATTGCGGCAGGCTCGTTTATACATGAGTATTCACTCTTCGGTAGTTCATCTTTGCAAAGATTTTCAATCAGTTCCTATGAAATATTCAGAAAAAAGTGGGTTAAAACTAGTCAAACACAGCGGAAAGTAAGTAAAAAATTCCTAGAATTATGATTATGTTACCTCTATCATGGGATAGAATCTGAAGAGTTGCCACGTTTCTTCCTCGCCGCTGCGATCCTTTCTTGCTGCTGGATTTTTCTGGTTTTGGAGTTAAACAAATGTGTAACTAGCAGGACTTGTGATCTTCTTCTCTTGTAAAGAATACTAAGCTCTCACCTTATGCGCATCGAATTTGAGTGAGAAGCCATTTGATGCTTTCTTTTTCGGTGATCCACCGAGAAGCCGCATATTGCTGATGACCTTCATGTCTTCCCGCGACAGTTTGGCTAACTGATAAGAAAACACTAAGTATGAGTCAGACAGAATCAAGTGGAAGTTATCAACAAAAAGTAACGAATTTGCAAGAGTTGAATAGCAACAAACAGGAAATTCACCAAATGATGGATTACTGAGAATTATAGCTAATAACTAAATCAAAAAACGAAAATACCGGTCTAAGAGCTAGAACAAAACTCTCGTGATGACGTCGTTTGAACTGAGCACACAATCAATGTAAAAAGCACAGAAGCCTAACTAGACGTCTGTGAATACGATCAGATGTATAGGATTAGAATTCATAATCCTAAGTTATTGTGATGTACCTCTTATACTACTAATTATGAAAAAAAAAAAAAAAAAAAAAACATAAATAATCTCTGTACATGGAAGGGTACACCGACTTGCACGTACCTGCATTAACATGGAGGCTTTGTCGCCTTCAAACTTCTCGGGGTACACGGACGCATAGATCATTAGTAGCCGTAGCTTATTTTCTGGGCTCGTGTTCTGTATAAATGAATAGATTTTCAATGTTTAGTTTCTATTTATGGTATCAACAAGCTAGTGTATATTCATGCTCAATATATGTCACCTGCTTTGTCCTCAGAAAATTGATGACTTCTTTGGCTCCAGCATCTCCAAAAACGAGATCCTGTTCCAGTTGCCCAAGTTCTCTAAGCACTGTATCCCTAATAATTTTGTTGATCCGTCCCGCGATCTAATATAAATGGAAATAAAAAAAAAAAAAAAACAATCAGAAGGGATAAAAAAACGTGTATCGTTAACATTATTTACCAAATGCTAACAATAGAATACGTTGTTTTAGACTTTATCAGCTTACTGATTTGCCCATATAAAGGAGAAAACAAACCTCTACATGGAGAGAGATCTTTTCAACTTGTTCAGTGTACTGTGGCAATGCTTGCACCATTTTTTGCAAGTCTCGCGTCGATAATTCGTTACCGTCTCTGCAGAAAGATTATTATCAGAAATAACAACAGAGGGACACTAAGAATTAAAACTAAAAAAATACGGAACTAACTTTGAACTCTGTTGAAGTTGTGCAGCTTTGTTCTTCGATACAAACTTTGTCATCTTATCATGCAGTCTTTCACTTGCCTGTTTACCCTCGAGAAATTAGATGACACACTTTTGATTTAAAAATAAATAAACGAAACAACGCGTACATCAGCTATGTGATTGTGGCGAAGTTCAAGCCATATTGCATCATTGTCATCAAGAATGACCTCTTTTTTCTCAGGCTTACCACCACTTTTACTGGGAACCTGTCAAATATAAAGTGTTACTTCCAAGAAGCTTACAGAAAAGCGTCAAAATCAACGGAAATGTGAACTATTACATTAATAGTATTAGCGCGACCATCTTCAGTTTACTAACAGGTGCATTTCCCCTTTTAATTGTGGTTCTATACACTTTGGTCCCTCAACTTTCATTTTTTCTCTTTGCTCTCTGTTGTTTATGGTGTGTTGTTTACCAAAACATTTTTTAAGAAAGCGAAGTGCAAGTACAAGTGAAAATTGATGAAGTGAAAGATGTACCTCAAGAACAAACTTGTTTCCATCCAAGTCCAGTAAATCGCGAATCATGGCGTCGTAAGTCCATTCATGTATAACAGGAGCAATCTATTTCGGGACGTCAACACAATATTAAATACGGTCCAAGACCAAGTAAAATAAAAACAAAAAAGTTATTTTTTTGGAGTAATAACCTGATCAATGGATCTATCCAATATAATGAGATCGCACGTTTCACTTTGTGGGAAGCCCTTCAGAGTGGATTTATAGTTCGAGATACAGTTCCAAACGGCGGAAGCAAGCTTCGTAGGAATTAAATCGCGTAATGTTGCTGAGTTGGATTCATTAACATCCCTTGCGGTGCGAAATCTCACGCAAGGAAACTCCTGAAGATGAACAAAGTATTCAGGAAATTCGAGAAAAAGGAAAGAAAACGAGAAGAAGAACAATTTCTACCTTAAAATAAGAACTAAATTGCTTGATATTCAGTAAAATCACAGCTCATATAAGTTGTTTTTAATAAATATCTTATATAAATGAAAAACAAGAGTCAGAAACTCATATTGAAGTTCATACTGAAATTACTGTTACTTAAAGCATAAACATACATTTAATGAAGCAAAAACTGTAGCGATTCTATTCGCCATTGTGTTCAAGCAGGCATCCGATTTTCGAGAATTCTCGGGGTTGCCAAAGAGATCTTCTAGTGCTCTATCATGGTCAGTGATAAAGGCCTGTATTATAAAAAAATTAAAAAATGAACAAAATAATAAAGGAAATTAAAATTACATAGACTACGCAAAAAATGAAATCATTTTGCGGTATACTTCTCTACTGGCACAGCTCAAATTCATTAAAAGTCTCCTTTCTGGGTGATAAAGTTAAAAATACTGTAGATATCATGTATTACCTGACTGTCCATATGAAAATACTCCAAATTTCTCTGCATTAAACCACTCATAAGAAAAAGGATAAGAAACAAGTAACAAATTGCTACTTATTCTGAGAATCAGAAATCAAAGAATGAACCTCTCTCAAAGCGCCAATGCGAGGCTGTACACTTGTGTCATTCAAGATGCGGTTCAACAGTTCCACTGGTAACGGCGAACTAAAAAACAAGAATGCTCTGAAACCCGGAAAAAAGAAATAGAATTATGGATTGAACTTATACAAACAATTAACAAAAAAAAAAAAAGGGAAAATGTTGAATTTGGTGTACTTTCTGTATAAAGGCTCCCTTCCAGACATGTCGGACAAGAACATGACAACGCTGCACGTAACAAAGAAAACAGTCAATCTAATTGGTACCGATAACTCGTTAAACAAACCTGCTTTAAACGAGGGAAAAAGCGAGAGACTCACTAGTCATCGTTTAAGGCATATTCATAAAGCACAACCTTAGGAAACAAGAATTGAAAATAAAAATGTCATACTTCTCTTTCGACGGCTGAATGTAGTAGATAGCATCCATGGAGGGCATCGGCTCCCTCCTCCGGAAAAGTTCTTCCACCACTGCCAAAACCGAGAATCTCTATTGAACCCGCCCCAAAGAAAAGCGCAATTACAACTATAGAAACATCATTTCAGCACGCGTTTCCCAATAAACAAAACGCTAATGCTCAAGAATCAACCGTAAAATCATATCCCGAGACACGAAATACGCATTAACAGCCTCGTAACAATGCTTACGCGAGATCCCTTGGTCCGTGATGTCCGCCATTTTACAAGAGTGAGACATCACTTTCATTGTAACTTTATCCATTATGAGAACCTAAGGAACAATCAACCAAACAGGACCAGATCAAAACATCTTCAATTAAAAAATAAATAAGAAAAAACAAGCTAAAATCAGACCTTCCAGGCCTTGGAATCCCCTTTCTTGGTCGATCCAAGCATTTCGTTCAACAATGCTTCAACATTTTCACGCAAACACATGTAAGCTCCTGAATCAAACGGAATCGGAGGTTCTGGATTCCTATCAAAGAGCTGAGAACTCACCGTCGCGGCTGGTTTGGCGGAAAACTTTGTAGTCCGTGGATCCGCCATTGGAGGAGGAATCGGAATCCGAGAACGACATGGTTGATCAGGCGAGGACGATCATTCACAGAGAGCTTCAGCACGAAGAAATGGAGAGAGAGAGAGAGAGAGGTTATATAACGCGGGAACGTGTAAACTGCAACGTCATTTTCGGGGTTTTCTTACGAACGGTCATATGATTGATATCGAGTCTTTAATAATTGAGTCAATTGGACTTCATACGACGCCGTTTAACGTGTCGTTTTAGTCCAATATTAGTTTCACACTTGATGTCCATTTTTACTTTATTTTTATTTTTAATTAATTATTCTTTATTTATTTGCCCAAATGAAATTCTCGACAATTGAACCAAAATCTTTGTGTTAAATTTGTTGTGTTTTAAATAATTGAATAATTTTTTTTTACTAAAAAATTGGTTTAATTCGGGGTTTTAGTTCTTCAAAACTCGAAAATCCGATTTCATTTCCGAAACCTGAAAAAATCGGGGTTTGGGACTCGTTTTTGCTCCAATTTAAAGATAAATTAAATCTTAACGTACATACATGTTACCAATTAACTTATAATAAAATAAGCATTATATGAATCTCATACCGATATTCTTGTTAGATAGGGGGAATATTTGATCCAAGCATACTGCTCAAGCATCAATATTAATTAGGTGCACAAAGTTATATTTTTTTCTTTGTAACAAATATATTTCTTTTTATATATTTCTGTGTTGCTATACTATATAAAAAATATTTGTAAAAATAATTTGTTTCCTTTAATACAGAATTTTCAAGTAAAAAAAAGTTAACTGTTCAGTTTGATCTTTTGTATTGTACAAGATTCCAATTTTTAATGTTATAATATATAAACGTGCTCATCACCAATCGTGATCATAATATAATTCATTAGATCAAAAAATATATGGCATACATGTTGTGGGACAAAGCAGCAAATGATTTTCCTCGTATTCGACTAAGTTCTTTTGATTTTTTTTTTATTTTTTTTAATGGAAGTTCTTTTAATTAATTGAGCGTGAGACTCATCACATTAGTCACGGAACGACACGTTGAAATTTTGCCTTTGTCGTTTCAATATAAAAAAGATTAACGGCTGTCGTTGAAAATATAACCCGACGCATAAAATTTACGCGAGTAATTGCGGTAATTACAATGACTTGGATTTATTTTTTTAAAGTGGTACCCTATTAAATTCTTATCGGATAAGTTTTTTTTGAGTTTATTGATCTTTTAAGAGTTGGTAATTTGGGCTGGACACGAAATACGAAACGGTTACGACACGATTTATACGGGTTTGAGTCTAGTATAAATGGATATGGGTCCAGCCGTGTCGAACACGATTAAATAACGAGTAAACACAGCACGAACACAATAACACGATGAGACTCAATTAGACACGATTAATGAGCAAAATGTTACATTTTATATATGTTATTAAGTATTTTAATACTTATTGTATATGACATTTATATTTTTTTTACATTTTATTACTTCGTATAATTGATGAACATAAAACATTATTAATAAAATTTAAAATCTTAGATAATATAATTAAATTATAAATTAAGTTTAATGAGTATAGATTAAATAAATTTAACAATTTAAAATACATAAATATGTTAAATGGGTTAAACGGGTAGACACGATAAGCACCGTATTTAAATGGGTCGGGTCTGGGTCTCATCTTCTAACACGATTAATAAATGGAGCGGGTCTGAGTCAACATAAAATAAATAAAAAACGATTAAGAACCAACACGAACACGAACACGACACGAAACTCGAATCGCCACATTAAGACAATCGAGTACAAAGATTATCTTAACAGGACAAACTATAAATATGATCTTTGATAGGACAAACTATAGTTATAGTTATGCACATTGCATTTATAGAAGAAAAACAATGACGAACTATAAATATGGTCCTTGATAGGACAAAACTATAGTTATAGTTATGCACATTGCATTTATAGAAGAAAAAAAAAGTGCACTACAGAAAACCCTTTTCTTTAGCGCACCTGATTGCGTCATCGAACATTTCTTCGATGTCGTGTCTGAATTCGAAACCTCAATCCACGAGCTTCTTCGACGAGAGAGACGGGTACGAATGGCCTTTCACGTCGTTTGAAGAACTATGCAAAGAGAAAAGGACATGAGGAGGAAAAAATAGAATGCAAACAAGCAATGAGAAAAGAAACCCGAACTGACTCTGTCATCTCTACATGGAGTTCTGGGTATTTGGAAGAGAGCAATTCAGACAAGATCTTGACTTTTATGGGTTTAAATGAACAATTGTATCTTCCTTTGGCCTCACGATGCTCAAATATGAAAATATGGGCCCTAGCAACATCATCCACGTGCACAAATTAAACTCGTAAAAGAGCCATATGCATGACTTCTACCTGAAACAAAGCACTGTGATTGTATTGTACGAAAATAGAAATAAATAAACAAGTAATCGACGGCAATCTTCTCCGAGTTTGGATCATATGTCGAGGTCATAGATGTCGTTGCTTGAATCACACATAGATCTAACGATAATATTATAAGATATCACATGCCTTAAGGTTCGGACAGTAGACAAGTGCCGTGAAACCTTAACATAAAAAAATATATTATGATTTCGACTTAAAAATCTAAATTGAAAAAAAAACCTAACAAAATATGAGATGACTAAAAGAAGCGGTTCGCTCCCAGTGTTAGAGGTACATCCGTCGTCCGGTTAAGAATTTGATCCACTATAATTCAATCGGAATCCTTCGATTGTAATATTTTTCTATTTGATAACTTGAAAGAGAAAAAAAAAATCATCAATACCAAGTGAAATACCTAGAATAACCCCAAGTAGTTTGACTATAGTGCGTCGGATCTCTATAATAGTTTCGGTGAATTAATTTCACAACTCAATATAATCATGAAAATCTTCTCAAAACTTAGTTCGCTCGTACCCGAGATCATGTTGAGAGTGAACTGGATCGAGCTCGGAAGTTTGGGGCAAATGAAGGGACCGACGACGAACGAAGGGATCAACGTGACGACTTCGAGCCCTTCCTTACGCGAGAACTCGAGGACCGCCTTTTCGGTCAGCGTCTTCGAGATCATGTTGGAACCAGCGGGCCGCTTGGAAGCCCGGATGCGATCGACGTCGCTCCAAGAGCTCTCGTCCAATACGTCCGGGCCGCCCTCTGCGATGCCAGCCACGACCGCAGAGGCGCTAGAGGTGTAGACGAGCCTCTTGACCGTCTTCGAACTCGAGCACGCCCTCAAGATGGACAATGCTCCGTCGACTGATCTCTTGGTCACAACCTCCTCCGGTTCGGTGTCCTCCGGAGTGGCGACGTGGAAGACTCCGATGCAGCCTTCAATGGCGGGCCCGAAGCTTTGAGGGTCCCGCAGATCTGCTTCGAAAATCTTTAGTTTTTCCAGTGCTCCAGGGAGGCTACTGAGGAAGCTGAGGTCCTTCTTGTGCTCTGCCGTTATAGTAGGAGCTTTAGTGCAAATTAGAGACCTATGTGTTATGTGTGTTGTTATGGATGGAATTAGACTTCGACACCGGTTTTTGACTTTTAGATACTATTATATTACCAATAATAAAAAAAAAGATTAAGAGTATGTCACCACACTCTATAAGATTGGGCACTTATGCCACAAAATACCTAAGTAACAAAGAAATATATATAATTTTTCGATCATCAAAAGGTAGATTGAAAGCAAGTTCATATTAGAGTTAGAGATCATAGTATACTCTCTTCCATCACTCATCTTCAGAGATGATTCTTCAACAGTGTTCAAGTTGACTTTTCTAGCTTGATATATGACAGGATTAACAACAACCGTTGGATGAGAATAGTCAACGAGCTTGCTGACCTGAGGTAGATCTGACGGTTGTGGTGACAGGATAGCCTTGATCGAGAAGCCTCTTAATCAGCCAGGACCCGATGAACCCTGTTCCACCAGTTACGCACACACTGCCTTTTTTCTGATCCATTCCTTTCAATCTTCTCTCTAAAAGGCGGATTTCAACTCCACCCGGTAGAGCACGTGTTTTTGGAAAAGTACGCGAGTTTGTTAAATTACAAAATTATGCCCCAACACACTTTTTGTCTTTACATAAACACTTTTAAACACTTTTTAAACATTTTTTAAACTATGCTCCAAAAACTGTTTATGTTACATAAACACTTTTTGTCTTTACATAAACACTTTTGGGGCATAGTTTTGTAATTTAACAAACTCGGGTACTTTTTCAAAAACACATGGTCTACTGGGCATACTTATTGAAGTTTCTGAATGACAACTGTGAAGTTTAAAAAAGGTAATAAAAAAAAGTACTTTGGATTTTAATTGGCAGTTTGGCAATCACAAGTCACGAGACACTACTGGTCTTTATTTTATCTTATTAAGTTTAAGCATACCCTAATCATTTTCAATTTAATAATTACTAATTAGAGTAATAAAACCAGAAAATTTGAATAAATGATAGTCCATACTTCATTATTTGATATTTTGACAGCAGAATTTAATAATATTTTTTTTGTTTGTGACGGTTTTATTTTTGTAAAAATCGGACAATTTGCTCGACGGTTTTTAACTATCGTGCAAACTGCAAAATGCCCAACTCGCTGCAGTGAGCTTTCATCTCGGCACAGCGAGTTTGTCAATCATACGCATTTTGCACGGCGGTTGTCAAAAGTGTCATGCAATCTTCTATGACGGTTTTTAATTGTTGTACTAATTTGCTTCGTAATTCGATCTCCTCAATGCAATAGTTGACTCGTGAAACAAGCAATAGTTGACTCGTGAAACAAGCAATAGATGACCACTTATGAGTTGATGTTAAACATTCCATTTTTTCACAAATTTACACAAAACATGAAATGGAACTATTAAGCGTTGATAGAAACAAAAGGCACTACAGATAGCCCTTTTCTTTACAGCATCTTATTGCGTCGTCGAGAATTTCTCCGATGCCGTGCCTGAATTCGAAACCCAAATCCACGAGTTTCTTAGACGAGAGCGAAGGATACGAGCGGTTTCCAGTGTCGTTTTGGGAGCTGCACAAAATGAAAACGACATCAAGAAGAAAAAATAAAATGCAAAGTAGCTAAAAAATGGATAGGTATCAGAACTGACTCGGTGATCTCTACGTGGAGTTCCGGGTATTTCGAAGAGAGCAATTCTGACAAGACGCTAACTTTTTCCGGTTTGAATGAACAATTGTATCTCCCTTTGGCCTCGGGATGTTCAAATATGAAAAGGTGGGCCCTGGCAACATCATCCACGTGTACCAAATCCAAGCTCGTGAGAGAGCTGGACCCACGGTCTTTACCTGAAAGTTCAACGATAAATTTAGGAATATCTTAGAACGATCACAAGAGCAAGTACCAGATGTGATATCTAGCTTTCATGAAGAGATAAATACCTTTAATTTCCTATTTTATACAATTTATCTAACCATATGTTAAAATAAATATTCCAAAAGTACATTTAAATATATTTAAAAACCATTTACGAATCTTAGAAAACTTTAATAAACCGATTATATATATTTAAATGAAACTCAGTCACACGTACCTAAAATCGTGTTCAGAGTAATTTGGACCGAGCCAGGAATCTTAGGACAAATGAAGGGACCGACGACAAAAGAAGGAATCAACGTGACGACTTCGAGCCCTACGTTCTGCGAGAATCCGAGGACCGCCTTTTCGGTCAACGTCTTCGATATCATGTAGGAACTGCCGGGAAATTTCAAAGCCCTGAGACGGTCGACATTGCTCCAAGAGCTTTCGTCCATTATGTCCGGGGCCTCGGCAGCATGGCCGGCCACGACCGCAGAGGCGCTCGAGGTGTAGACGAGCCTCTTGACCGTCTTTGAACTCAAGCACGCCCTCAATATGGACAATGCTCCATCGACTGATCTCTTGGTCACAACCTCCTCTGCCTCGTTGTCCTCGAAGTCCACCGGAGTGGCAACGTGGAAGACTCCGACGCAGCCTTCAATGGCAGGCGTGAAGCTTTGCGGGTCCTGTAGGTCGGCCTCGAAAATCTCGAGCTTCTCCGATGCTCCCGGGAGACTTGTGAGGAAGCTGAGGTCCTTCTTGTGCTCTGTGGTTAATTGCAATAGCTTTATAAGTACAATTCTGTAACTTTATTCCCAAGAATAATTGGCATCCTCTCAATCTTTTTGATAATTATTAAGATAAATTATTACTAACTTTAACGGAAATGGTCCCTTAAAAAATGAGCGAAAATGATCCTTCTTGTATGATTTTGTTAAGACATTAATCCTTCATTGTTGAATTGGATGGAAAAATTGATGAAAACATAATTTTTTTTTTTTTTTTTGTAAAATTCTGGTAAGTTTGCATCAATATTTTTTTCATTAGATTTTTTTTATCATTATAACAAGGGAAAATAGCAGCACACGTACTTAAAATCTTTGAAAAGTTGACATTAAGTTCCTATTCTATTTTATTTTTTTTGCGAAAGTTGTCAAACTACTATTTCGTGTATTATATTTTTCGTACAAAACTGTGCCACGTGTCAGATTTTAAAACTCATTAAACATACTATTGTTTATAATTGATAAATCAATTTAATTTTTTAATTAAAAATGTAATATTTAATGTGTTTAAAAACGTGACATGTGAGCGATTCGGGGCGAAAACATAACGAAAGACACAAAATAAGAGTTTGGCAACTTTCGCTACAAAAAATAAATGAAAACTAAATCTCAACTTTTCAAAAAAGTTAGGTACCTATGCCACAATTATCCAACTATTCAAGTTTACTCAGAATTAAAATTAAGGAAATTGTACTAAATGCTCAATTTTGTGTCAAACATTTTAAAAAATGCCTATTTGTGAGAGTAAGAAAGACCGACAATGTGCAGTTTTTTAAAAGGTTTGACACAAAATGGTCATTTTGTTCATTTATGTGTAATATATGAAAAAATATCCGTATTTTCGTGGCAAAAAAAATGATCCGCATATTAGTACAGAGACCGTTCCCACTTTTTATTTTTTCTTCTCTCTTCTTTAAGTGGACCATTCTACCCCTTTTAAGATATGGAATATGGACCATTAATATATTATCATGATCATCACGTACAAGACGCCTGATCATCGGAGTTCTTCACTAGTATTCAACCATAAACACAAGAAGATTTCTGATTAACAGTTGTGAATGAAGAAGGTGACCTGAGGAAGATCTGACGGTTGTGGTGACAGAATAGCCGTGATGAAGAAGCGTCTTGATCAGCCACGACCCGATGAACCCTGTTCCGCCTGTTACGCATACACTGCCTTTTCTCTCTTCCATTTCTGTCTTTTCTCTAAGACAAACTCAATGCTGTTTCAAACTTAATTTCAAGTTTCAACTTTTAACTTTTATATATTACTATCAATAAAAATGCTAAATTTATAATCAATTTGCGCCGACAGAGTATTCAAGTTCTTAATATAACCATTGCTCAATGGATGTGAATCATATTTGCGTCTTTGTTTCCGATTACACATTGGAAATTTTAAAAATTAACTGCACCGGTAGAAATGCTTAATACATTTTTTTTAGTGGCATAATTTCATGAATGAAAATTTCAATGTTCACTATCTTTTACGGCCCAAATTTGATATGAATATTTTGATCTCTCCAAATTTATGTAAAGAAGCTTTTCAATAAGCTATTTCTATAAAAATATATCTAATAGTGAAGTATTCGATTTTGTACACATAAATATCTATACATATATATATATACGAAGAATAACTCGTTCCTTTTGTTCTCGCAATTACAAAGCCGCTATCGGTCTCTCTTTTACGAGTAATGTGCAAATTTTACTCCTCATTTCCAGCCAATATATATATAAAACAGGGGGCTAAGGCGCACATCTCCACATAAATAAAAGGCCAAGCCAATAAGTCCAATTAACTAAAAACTAGTCAGAAGATAAATACAGAGTGCTGCAAATTTTTTAATTCAACACTACAGATGAACATGAAAATTCACGAAATCTTGCCTATAAATCACGAAGGAATCACAAATGAATAAACTTCCTCTAATGACTGAAAATGGCTTCAGAGGTACTTTCTCGCAAGGGCGCGAACCTTGGTATCGAAATGTGACGAAGTAACGCGCGAACCGGGCAAGTAAAGCGGATTAAGTAGAGTCTGCGAAAGAAAGAGAGAAAAACAAAGTCATTAACCAATGTCTCCTATTATAACAAACAAAAGATAGCGTCGACCGTAAAGATAAATCAACACAAAAATTTCGCGAGAAAACCACAAAAATTTCGCAATAAGAACCCACAATGATCTACAACAGCATAGAGAGAGAGTGGAAATAAACGACGGCAAGGTTTGATTAACCCCAAAACGCCAATTACATAATTTCCCTACTCCAATCCCTCCGCTTCCACTAAAGACCCCCCAAAAAATCAGATAAAATTATGTCGCTCAGAAAGATACCAAATGGGCCAGGCCAAGAACACGGATTCGGGTCACAAACTTTAACATCTCATAAGTACTCTAGTTATTCAGGCATAAGCCTTATGTGAGAAATTATTTTAAACTGATTTTCCAATATTGCAAAAATAAATTAGAAACTAGTTCAGCTACCCGATATACATTGCGAGACTCGAACTTGTACTGATTGATCAAAACTCTAATCAAAGTCTCATACAATTCATAAATCCATGCCTAGTTATTCAATTCATTCCACAGCGTATAATTATTATTATCTTCTCGGCGACATAATGCAAGCGAACAAACAAATTGATCATGGAACCAAAAAACTACAATCATGGGAAGAAACAAGCTCTTACCTTTATGTAAAGCTCGTGAACGTCTTGGAAAAAGCTCTTAATGCCGTCATCGTTGCGGGAGTCATGAAGCAGCATCAGCCGTGTATGTGCGCTTTTGTTAAGGAGAACAGTCACATTCCAATAAAAACCTAGCTACTCTAAGCCATGATCTACAAATTAAGCTTGTAAAATTTAAGGATATGGCCGGCTGTCACGTAGACCGAAACAACTAGATCATTGAACCGATCTATCGCCTTCAAGTACCTGAAACGAATCAAGAGGATAAACAACTAAATGGCAGAAGTAACGAAAAAACTCGCTATCGGGATTATAAACGATGAGAAGAACCGACATGGCGCTTGTAGTCCAAGCAAGATCCTGAACGATATCGAGAGCCGCATGCAACACAAACTGATGCAGCTGGGCAGCGTCCTCTCTCTGCAACGAGAAGTTCGATCGGAGCTTAAACCCTAACATTCAACAATTGCAAAACACCATAGTCCTAAAGTATCAATCAATTTTGCTGACGAACCCAGTTAGCTACAACACAATTACATTGAAAAACGCCATTGCAGTGTAGAGAAACACCATTGGAGATCATTCAATCTGAATTAGAATAATTTCCTAAAATTCCATAAACAAATTCTGAGGAGATCCAAGTGAGACTGATCGGTACGATCAAATTAGGGGAAGAGAAATACTTTAGGAGCAGATCCGACTTGAGCTTCGTAAATGGGTATGTCGTTCCTGCTCACGATGATGAAACAAGCAGTGGTTGCCGCCATAGCTAGACCTTGGCTCCAGATATCGGTTCGGCTGGAACAGAGTTCAGAAGTGTGAGCATAGAATGGATCCGAGAAGAGAAATCAATGACCGAATCTGGGGAAACCTGGATCGGAGGTGCAAAAATCCGACGCGGCGGAGCGCCGAACGCCGGCGAAGGGAGAGAGATTGAGGGAAGTAAGTAACAGCGAGACTGAGCAGAGCGACGGTCTCTATGGTTAGGGAGAAAGAAGACCCGGGCATAAAATTAAATGTTTTTTCTTTATTAAAATAATCTTTATAAAATTATACTCTTGTCTTGTCCCAAATAAAAGAGTTAAGTTATTATTCAATTAATTAATAAATTTTATATTAAATTTTGATTATATTATAAGTTTATTAAGGTTATATTGTAATTAAAAGACGCCATGGTAGTTATATATGTTTAATTCTAAGATTATAAATAATTTTGAAATTGATAAAGATCGTCGTTGTTGTTGTTATTATTATTATTATTACTAGTGGACCGGCACCGCGCTTTGCGCGGTGACTTAAAAATATAGTTGAATTTTTTGAATGAGTCTGCGTTAAAAAAATTGTTGTAATTGAATATTAACGTCGACAGATAGTTTTACATTGACACATATATGAATTTAAAATATCTAAAATAAATAGGTGAATGAATACTATCATCGAATGAAGCAATAGTAGAGTAAAAAAGTACTTTTAATTTCATAGGGAAAATTATGGGTACAACCCCGCATTAATAATAACAGCAATCGAATACTTGAAAGTAAAATTAAAAATTCTTATATTTTATAAGAAGTTGTTTTCAGTCGAATGGTTAATTTTTTTTTTATTCTTTAAAATGATCTAATAAACAAATTTTCATTTTCTATTTTTATTTTGTCTTAGCATTTTTTAATTTTAACTAATATATTTATATTTTAATATTCATAAAATTGTTCCGTAAATTTTTGTTTAATTGTTTTTACTTTTATGTTCATTAACTATACATTCGTCATTCTTCGACCTTGTAAATTAAAATAAAACTTAAAAAAATTCGGTGACACCCCTTTAAATTATGTGTTTGTATAATGCTTTAAATGAAATATTGAAATGGAAAATTAATTTTTCTATATTCTTAACTTTCATTTTTTTTAAAAAAATACCCTCAAGTTTTAAAACACCTAAAGAACTTCAGAGACAAATATTTCAAAATCTCAATGAGTTACAAATCCTTCCACCCTTCTTTTTTATTTTAACCTTTGTTAAATATCTACCAACTCATTTAAAAATATATTAAAAAAACAAATACGGCACTTATACTCCTTATGAAATTATTCAACATAGGATAAACGATCAATCAGATGATATATATGATTTAAAAACATTGCTACTGTGACTTACAATCAATTCTTATTTTTACTTTTATGTCGCGATGGAAATTTTAATAAGTGAATTAAAGTATGAGTGAGTGGTCACTTAATCAATCATTTATCTTGTCTAATTTTATTTAGCGATTAATAATATAAGTGAGTGGAAATTTTGTCAAATTTTCTTTATATATTCATCATTCTTTTTTGTGTTGACAATCCACAATAACCATCATTCTAGAAGATTTAGATTTAGATAAAGTTTATCATTATTTAAATATATGAAACAATATCAATACAATTATGCTGAATATATAATTGATTATGAAAGCTTATCATTAGCAAAGGAAAAAAAAAGGAATAAAACAAAAGCTTTGTTGCTCCTACCAATCAGTATTCAAATATAATATTTACAATGGAAACCTACTAAAAGAAAACATTTGATCGGAGAAAAGATTATCCACTCCTAAGTAGTTATAGAGATAACAAAGTGTATTATCAATTGTACTTAGATTCATCAATGAAGATATCAAATAATAAGAAACACAAGTTTGATTACGTGTATCACAATGATAACCGTACAGATCTGAAAAACAATTGATCTCAAAACTTATTAGTGATAAAAGGGTTATCTAACAAAACACATCATATGAGTGCCATATACAGTTTGCTCTTATTTTTCATCATCAGTAACATTTTCAAATGAGTCATCTGAGACAAAGCAGGTGAACATATAATATTCATATGACTTATGTAAAGTTCACGTTATCGAATTACCTAAAGCTTATACCCTTATCTGAAAATTAAGATCATGATTATAAAGAAAAGATAGACAGAAAAGATTACTTAGAAGTTAGAACGTTATACCTTTAAGTGATTGATTATCCTGAATTACCATTCTGGCCGGGGGAGTCGTAGTAGTCACGCTTGTCCGTGCCGATAGAACTCCGTAGTCTCACGAAAATGACTGACTAATAAGGCAAGGAGTTGAATCCGAGATGGTAGTTAACGACACTGGAAGATAAAAGGTTGAAGTTGGTTACTTGCAACACGCCTCCACACTAACTATAAAAAAAAATAAAAAAAACTCTTCATAAGAGGGCATGCCTCCTCACTAATATGAAACTTATATATAGGAAAATGTAACATATATTAATATTCTTAAATTGTAAAGCATATTTTAAAGTTACTGCCCATGTTGGATATAAGTGAAAGTATAAGTAATTTTTATTAAAATGAAATCAACTCCACCAACTTTTGTGCGATGTTTATTTAAAATCTTGGAATATTCATCAAAACAGCAAACTAACTACGTACTCATTCTTACCAAAAATAAAATTAAAAAAAAAACCATTTTCATTGTATTTGCGCCAAAATATACACATGTATTGTCATGAATTTTAGTTTTATAATTTCAACTTTAGTATAAACTGTAAGAAATTAGAGTTAAATGAGGCAGACCTTAAGTGCTCAATTAAAGCTTCATACCAGGATCCTTTGCCTCTGGTACTTGTTCACTTGATGGCGTTGGAAGAGCCTCGTCAATATCTACCTTTATCAACAACAACATGCAAAGAAAATAAATTTCACGTGTTTGTATGTAAGCGAGGAATATATCTAGACATGAAAGTGACGGCTGACAACTTCGATCGCGGGTCTTAGAGCTGACATTTCATACATAAAATAATCTACATGGAATTAAATTGTTGTAATTCCTTAATCCAAATTTTTGAAATAATTGGTAAGGCCTTAATGGGGTTTATAGACAATTTAGAAAGCTTACCAAGAACAAAAAATATAAGTTGGATCAGTATGGTATATAAGCAAGAAGCTAAGCACATATATGTCCCCACAACCTATAATACAAATTTATAAATATAAATAAGTTTGCAAAGGTAAGTAAAAAATTTAAAAGTTAAAAAGATGTATTGAGCTAGTAAACGATGAAGCAAGTTCATAGAAACTATAATGCTATGCTATTTTTTTGCAGATCACTTCTTAAGGTAATCCGAATGATCGTATGATGAGCTATCGAACACTTTGATTGATGATCATCGACCACAATTATCAGCAGATCAGTAAATAAAACATATAAGAATATCTAAAAACCATTAAAGATACAAACTTCTATACTCATACCTAGACTTTGCTTTCAGATTCCCGGCCAAAATAATGCACATGCAAACCCTGTCTGCCCAATGCTTCTGCAGAATCATGAAGCTTCAATAAACACTATCCGAACCGTAAGTAAATAAACACAACAAAGTTAGTAATTAACCGAAATAATATTTGAAACTTCTAATGTGGTTCCAACCAATAAAACACAACAAAGACTTGGCTCCGACTTATATAAGTAAATGAACTTGTGATTTAATAAACGAAAGAAATAAAATAAACCAAAGCTATAAGTAATCTGTTAGAAATGAGAGCTCGATATACCTAGATAGCTAGCAGGAGTGGTCAATCTTTTTCTTCATTTGAAGCATTAAGGAGCAAATAGAGTTACCTTATCCACCAAAACTTTCAACAAAAGCTCCGTTAGACCTGCAACCATATAAGAAACATATTGAAAAATTACACAATTGATCACGTTAGAACTAAAATGGAAGGTCATATCTCTAGAGACGATATATGAAAATAAATAAAATTTCTATTTAAGATACTTCCACATTGAAGATTCTCACATGCTTCAATTTCTTAACTTTAAGTAGAACTTCACAACCAAATGATTGATTAAAACCTAACCTTGTCACATGTATAAACAGAGTCAAGACTATTACAGAGAATTAAAAGCTCACCTGATGTGTGCCAGAAGTACTTGAATAAAAAAAATATGTACTATTAAATCTAAATTTTAATGCCAGAAATCCTTAAAAATTGTAAAATGAAAATTTATGACTTATAGATGTAAGATTAAAATTTAACGGCCAAAATCCTTAAAAAATTGTATCATTAATATTTTATTACTAATAGTTTTTTTTTTTTGTTATTACCATGAGTTTCCCCCGAAATCAAAGCAAATGCTAAATTCTAATAACTCCCTCAAATTCAAAACATCTATCACCATAAGCACGTTCATAAATATATACAATGCTAATATCATAAATCATCCCAACCATGTTATCGTTGACTAACTTGGCCGGTCTTCCGGAAAAGTTTCCGAGTGCAAATTGGTGTCATCTGAATGAAGCACACTCTTTTTTTTTTTTTTTGAAGGGTGAATGAAGCACACTCTAGCCCAGTGAAAAATGACGAAAATCCAAAAGCTATACATACGGAAACAAAAACTTAAATTACAATTATCTATACTAAAGCAACAACACTGGGGAGACTACGGACCTCTGTAACCATTTGCACCACATTGGCACCCAAACTAAAATATAGCCAATATTGTGTAGAAGACATGTTTTTTTATTTTTTAATTATTATTATAAGAAACATCATTATATTGATAAAAACAAATGTACGATGCAAGGCCAGATAATGGTTTACGATAAAGAGAGGCTGATAAAAAAATGAAATCGGTAAAAACATTATATTGAGCATGTCATCATCAAATTAATAAACATAGTATTTGTAATGAGCCATATACGCATAAGAAGGATATAAGAGAATCAATTTCTTATTTACCTGTGAATGGTTAGTGTCAAATATATTGGGAGTATGAGTCGGTCTTGCAGCATCGTTCACCCCACCGCGGGAGAAGGAGAGGAGGCGTCATCAAGAATCACATATAGAGTGCAGAGTTTCAGGAACTGAACCTGGGAGTCGGAGAAAATATTAAGCTTTAGAGTTGAGTTTCGTTGAGGACTTTCCTCAAACAAATACAATGCTTAAGAAAAAGTTTTATCACCACAGACTTCTTAGTGAAATTGTTCAAATACAACTAAAAAAACCTTCACGAGAAGTAGTCCAAATACATCTCGAAACGAATTAATGATGAAAAAAAGACCAAACAATTAAAATCTAAAACTAAGAAAACAAACCTCGAAGGCAATTTCTGTAACGAAGCACCATTTTGGCAAGGAGCACAGTCTCGAATTTGAGAGAGAGATGAACATAGCCGAAGGGCCGGAGGCAGGGTTTGACTCTGGCCTCAGAGGATGGACTGTAAGGTTTTGTGGTAACGCAACACTTGACGGACATGGCGATTGCGGTGGGCGTGGTAGAGACACTTGGCCGAGCGACGCAGCGGCAGAGAGAGAAACCGAACTGCCTGGTAGGACTTCGGGCGACGTAGCGTGCTCGGTTGGAGAACAACGAAGATGGAAATCAAGCGGAGAAAGAGAGGGTGGATAAAATCAATTAGACAGTTATTCATTGGAATCTATACAACTTTTGGTCTAGAGTTTCTAATGATACGTTGGCTTCCATTCATTCCGTGATTTTTTGAAAAGAGAGAGAGTGAATGAGCGAAATGTAATTTTAACCGTATGGCAGTTGATATTGGTGGTGAGGAGATGCCTCCCTTCAAAAGAGGAGTTTTCTCAAAAGAAACGACGAGCGAGATTCATCTATTAATTTTGATAATTAAAAATAATTCAAAAAAAGGAGAAAAAAGAATGAGGTAAAAATTTGGTGTTTTTAGACCTGAAGTTATTTTGCTTTTATATATATATATAGATTATATTGATTTATTTGGGGCACCATCATAGAATTTTAGTATAGCATCGTTGGGTATTTTTTATCAATCAAAATTTGTTTAGTCGATCTAAATTCGACGGTCTACACAATATTTGTAGTATAAACTTTCCATTTTAAGTCTAAACTAGTATATTTGTAATTTTAATATAAAGTTTCCATTTTAAAACACATTTTAAGTCGAATTTGTTATTTTGTTTTTAAGATTTTGTTTTCTCTCTTTTTTTTCTTTGAAACTTACTTGTCTATTGAGTATACTCAACGAGAATTCGGGCTTTCTTCTTTTATTTGAAACAAAAACCCTTTAATATCTCTCATGGAGGCTTAGCAATCTATTCATGCAACTATCCAATCATAATGAATTAATAAAAAGATAACAACATTAAATTTTTGAGAACTTGTATTTCTTTGACTTGGAAGAAAAATAAAAACTCTATACAAGTAAAAATGGCATTACATATTTTGTTGAGATATGAAACCCTTGTCTTTGCAACATTGAATAGCACCATCAAGCATGTCTTCAACTCCATACTTGAATTCAAACCCACAAGTCAATAGCTTCTTTGACGATAGTTTGGTTCTCTTGCTTACCTTAACATCCTTTAAATAACTGAAAAATCACATAAGTTGATTGCTTATAGTTTTGAATTCCTTGATCAACACTCATCATACATAAATATAGGAAAATTTTGGTTTACCTTCTATAATTTCATTTAAAAAAGTGCAAAATTTGACAATTGGTAATATTTTGAATATCTAAACTTATGAATAAGCATTATCCATTTTGAATATTTAAAAGTAAATGATCGGACCGACATATAGCTTGATGCATCATGAATATTTCCTTGATAAAATAAGTTTTTACATAATCTTTTTGAATTAAAATAAAAAATTTAAAAATAATAGGGATCAGAAACTTACTTTGGCAAAGATATTTGTAAATCTGGGTATCTGGCTGACAAAATATCAAACAATTCATGAACGGTTAAATCTGCTGAAGAGCAGATATATCTCCCTTTAGCACTCGAGCATTCGAACAGAAATATATGAGCACTTGCCACGTCATCAATGTGCACTAGATCTAGCTTCGCCAAATGCTTGTATTGATCTTCGTCACCTACAAAACACATATAAAACAAAGAAAATTATGACACGATTAACGTCCAACTATATCAAACAATAACAAAAACATATATGACATTACTATATATTGAATTTTGATACTTGTTTCATACATACATAAATGATAAAAGAAGTACGACGGTATATTCTACTTTCTTAGGCTATAAATATCAAGTTTTTTTTTTTTATTATTTATCGTCGTTGAATCTTATCTTAAATTATTTTATAGACAATTCAGTTATGGCGAAAGAAAAAACACAATAACATATTGATATTTAAAATTACAACCATCAACCATTAAATTATCTTTAGATATTAAGTCTATCCCAACAATAAAGAGCTCAAACACAAAGTAATCAATCAAATATGTCGAAAGTAAAGTACGCAATGTTCATTTTATCTACGCACTTATTATATTTTCTCTGTTACATACGTTTCCACGTGGTTTACTATAATTGGCCTGTTTTTTATCCGCCTATTTCCAAAAGGTGTTGCAGTCTCCATTAAGATCTACATTTGGTTCAAGTTTTATTTTAATTTTTCAATTTTACCCTTAGTAATTTATTTTTCTTCACTAGTTTTGTTCAACTAGCTGGTACAATTAGATTTGAATCTTGGATTCACTTTTTTATTTTATTTCGGAAAAATGAATATCATATCGTAAATCAATATGTTTTTCAAATAAAATTAAGGGAGCAACCAATAATAATAAAGTCAACACCATTAGATATATCCTAACTCTATAAAACTTACCAAAAATGATGGCAAGTGGCGCGTAGACCGAGGGAGGCACGTTGGGGCAAATGAAAGGTCCGACCACCAACGGCAGAACGACGGTGACGAGCTCCAATCCGTGGCTCTCCGCAAACTCTAACGCCTTCCTCTCCACCACTGTCTTCGACACCAAGTAGTTCGAGCTCATGATGCTGTTGCGCCGGCACACCTCGACATCACTCCATGTGGCCTCGTCCGCCACGCTGCCCAACTCGTCATTGTAGAGCACCGCCACCGCGCTCGACGAGTAGACCACCCTTCGCACGGAGTTTCTGAGGCACGCTTTGAGGATGCCTAGGGTTCCATCTAGGGCTCTCTGCGTGATGGTCTCTTCAGGCTCTTCGCCCGCGAGGTCCATCGGATGGGCCAAGTGGAATACACCGGTGCAGCCTTGGATCGCGCTGTCGAAACTCTCGGGTCGGTCGAGATCCGCCGGGAAAATTTCTAGCCTCTCGGCAGCTCCCGGTAGGTTTGTTAGGTAGGTTATGTCCCGTTTGAAATCTGGCACATCTGTATAATTATGCATGTAAGATACAAAAAATTAATTAAAATTATCAATTGAGATAGAAATGTATGAAATTAATCTTATAAGCATATAAAATTAATTATATGCATTATGTTATAAATTATAGTATATCCATATCCTTATAGTATATAGTGTAAAATACTGTAAATACTAAATATTTTACATATATATATATATATATGTATTACCTTTTGGATTGTGTCTAATTGTTGCTCGGACAGAATAGCCACGTTGAAGAAGCCTCATAATAAGCCATGAAGCCAAGAACCCAGTTCCACCTGTTACACAAACTCTTCCTTTGCCTAATTCTTCCATATTGGCTCTACTACTTCTCCTACCCAGATACACAATATATATACATATATATATATATATATATATAGATAATGACAAGTTTATACTTGACTTTACAAAATCACAACAAGATCATATATATATGTATAATAATATATATAATTATAGTTAGCTTCTTAACACTCCTAATTGGCTGTCATCCTTTCTCTAGAAAGTCTCATCTTTTGACATGCCCAGTTGCTACATATAAAATCAATATAATAGTACTAAATTACTCATTTATTTTTTAATATATTTAACTTGAGTCTGAACAAGATCCAACTTTTTTTTTTTAATTTTAAATAGCACCCCAAAATATAAAACTCAGCACAAATATTTGTTTTTCAGTTTAGTTGGAGGGGTTGGTTTAAGATCCAAGACCAATAAATATGGCATTACTAGAGAGAAGGAAAAAATTCAACAAATTTTAGTTGAGGGATTTTACAATTACGGTACATCAATGACACTTTTAAGTTACATGTAAGTCATATATAGATATGACATTTTAGAACCTTAAGGTATTACTATTAGGTATATATATAGTATAGAATTCCGTTGTGATTTTCCTCTTATTTTCCATACTATAAATAATTAAATTATATTTAACAATTTTTCCCCTTCTTTTGTTTTCTTTCAAAGTTCTTATTAATACAAAATTGTTAATAAACTTGTTTATCTCTATCCAAAAATAATTAAGAGAGTTAGATATGTTGAAGAAAAATCCAAGAAATTTGTATGTAGTAATTTGATAGCTAGCACACTTTCGTTATATTTTTCACGACGAGTCGACATTCATAATTCGCGTTACTTTAACACGAGCTTATTTATTAGCCATCGCTTATGACGAACGAATATTTTGATTAACACATAATTTTACTATTTGATTAATATACCCTAAACAGCCTAAACTCGATCGTTATTTAGTTTTCCTGAAAAAGAAAAAATACTGTTAAAAGTCAACTCCGGGTAGTAATATCTGCCTACAAATTCCGATACATTACATGTTTTTTCTAATAAATATTTTGCTGCTCTAAACACGAAAAATGAAACCCAGAAATTGAGGGAATGTCACTTAAGAAAATAAGTGAGATTAGGGTTTAAAAGCATCAAAAGACACAAAATCCCTATTTACAGACACAAGAAATTCTAAATAGGGGACAAACCGACAAGAAACCATGTCTTCATATTCCACAAACACAAACTACTTCAAGTTCAAACTAACTGAGACACATTAATTTTCTAATATGTTCCGACGATCCAATTTATTCTTCTTGCAAAAGAAAAAAAAATAATTAAAAAATTAAAAATAACGAGGTAATAACAAACTACCCTAAAGTCTAAAGCTAACTCTAAACTAATATGGACTTGTCGTACATATTTATGTGTTGATCATGAATCAAATTATGACTTTTTTGGTTAATTGATAAGCTCTCAATACTTTTGCCACGATCATATAGAGAGATAAGGAAGTTTTATTTTTAATATATATATATATATATATATATATATATTATATTAACGCAAGGTTCAACACTTCAACTTACCGAATTCGCTGATAAATCGCTTGCCGTTTTCGACAGATTAATCGATGGCTTACCGATTAACCGACGAAAAACTTTTAATACTGTAGCTTACCGATTACCGATACTTTTTTTATGATTATCGACGGATCGACACTTTCGATACTTTTTGACAGAAAACTTATAAAATATTTTTATAATATCATATTTCAAAATATATGTAAATAAAGTCATACACACACATATAATTCCATCACAAGTCTCAAATCTAAAACACTAATAAATCATAGTCGTACAAATCTCAACAATCAAACACATAGTCTAAAAACTCAAACACATAATGGATTGATAAAACTCAGAGTCTCGGGCCAACTTCTCCGACCTCAGAAAAACGACGATCTCTTGTGGGCTTCCCTAACACTGTTAGCACCACTTGCTTCTAGATGCATCTTCAGATATTTGTTCCAAAAGCCATGCACGTTCGAAGTGTGTACAATCTCCTGCGCGACATTTTTGCTCTTATCGATGCCGGCCAAATTATGTTGTTTTATTCTTGTGATTATGTCACCTCTGATCTCTTTCCCGCAGTAATTGCACTTGAAGCCCGAGTTGTTGCTCGGATCCCCATATGGAGTGCAATGCTCCCTCGTAATGTTGTCTTTACTCATCTTCAACCTATATAACAAGAAGAATTACGAGAATAGTTAAAAGCAGGAAGACAAATGGCAAAAATAGGTACTTTTGCCGTAAAATATAATTTTACCTCAAATTTGAAATTAAATTGCACAAACATGTCAAATTATTATAGGAATACATATTTAATGAAAGCTAACAGCAAGAAAAATCAGTTTATTAACTAAAAAAAACTTTGAAGACTTTTGCCGTAATTAAGAGCTTATCCGAATTAAGCTCAAACCTGAAATTAAATTGCACCAAAATGATAAATTGCAACTGAAATTATAGGAATAATTATTTAGTGAAATCTAACAACATGAAGTCACTAGATTACCTTTGCAATAATAATAATAAAAAAGATAAACTTAAAGACTTTTACCACAATTATAAGAATAGCCAAATTATCGTCGAATTGGAAAATAAATTACACCAAAATATCAGATTATTATTTCAAAAAATATTTAATCAATGAAAACACTAAAAAAAATGAGTAGATTACCTCACAAATAAAAAAAGATCAACTTAGAATACTTTTGCCACAATTATGAAAAAATCGGGTTTAAGCTCAAATTTGTACAAAAAATTCACCAAAATCAGAGATTAAAATTTCATTTCAATAACTTATTAATGAAAGAGAAATATAAAAAAATGATTAAATTATTTCAAAAGTAAAAAATGTGAAATTCTAAACTTTTAGGTGGCGTTCACTTTGCCGTAATTGTTTGATCGTAATTTTAATCGTAATCATAATTGTAATACAATGTAATCGTAATCGTAATTGTAATTGATTACGACATTTACTTGTATTGTCGTAATAAAGAGAAAATTTTTAAAATAAAATATTGTATTAATTTTATTAATAAATATTTTACTAAAATATCCTTTTATGACCCTTTATCACGTTAGAAGATGAAACATCATTTCTAAAAATATATATAGTAGTACTTGTTTAAGTTAGAATTCTTGAGTGACAAAAATTCTACTTGTTTAAGTTAGAATTCTTTAGTGATAAAAACATCATTTGTAAATCATGCAAGAAGAAAGCAATAGCGATATGAAGATAGATAATGGATTTAATGTGAGATAAATATAATAAAAAAAAGGAGCTCGAAATAATTTGGTAAAATAGTCAAGTATTGACCTAGTTTGGAATTTGTAATGGCCATTCCCTCAAAATAGCCTATATCAATTACGTTGTAAATGTCATTACATTGAATAATTTCGTAATTGCAACTAAACATCGTAATAAGCAGGTGTGTTTATTACTATTACATCTGATTATCGATTTATTTGTACGGTGTATTTTGGTTTTTTAGACAATAGATTGTATACTTGATCTTAAGCGAAACTAAGTGAGAATCATTCTAAAAGTAATTAAGTGACCATGGTGGCATGATTAAGGGGCTATTTAAATATTTTGAAAGTTAAAACGACTAAAAATTCCAAAATTAAATTAGAATACACTAGTAAATTTTAACTAATTTTTAAAATATAGAGAGTATAGTTAAAAATAAAAATACATATGTATACATAGTAATTAGGCTGGTCTTTGTCTTTCGATCAAGTCGAGTCTAGCTGTAATGACAGCTTTGTAATAAATGTAGTGTCGTAATCATCTAAGCATAAAATTATAAATAAATATAGTATAATGAGCATAATCCATCACGTTAAACGCAATTAATTATATCTATAACTAATATCAATAATTTATATCACAAATTAGGTTTGGCATTAATCAAACATGTTACAGTAAACGCTATAATCGGGTCGTCCATTATTTAATTGTAAGCTCGTATGATATTTTTAATAAAACATATCGTATTATAGTAATGTTTAAATCGCTCAAAATCTCATCATGAAGATTTGAAGCGTCACATATATGATGAACTGTTATATAATTTAATTCACGTGTATATGGCTTTTGCTATACGAAATTGTTGTGCTGAATTAAGTATATAAAACATTCACTACTTGTCTCTTTTCTAATACATAGAAACTTATAATTTATGTTTTCAATGAATTTGCTGATAAAAATTTAACCAATAAAGCTTGTTGAGTAAAAAAAATGTTTATCACAATCTTGTATTTGTCTAGCCTAACCATAATTTTTTTTTATCACAATCTTGTTTTGTCTAGCCTAACCATAATATCTACACGAATCGCCACCTCTAGTGATTCGTTTCTTTGGGTCTAGCTACGTGACTAGGAGCAGCATCGCCGTCATTGTCCACGTGGTGGTTCCGGTTCGAGTAAGGGAGAACTGTTTAGGGTTTGTGTGAACTTCAAGAGAAAGAGTGAAGAAGAAAATATGAATGTTTCGATTTTTTTTTTATGAAATTAAAATGAAATAGAGAAATTAATTTTGGATTTTTTTTTTTTAATTTTAATTAATCATTTTGATTTAATATTTAAGCATTAAAAATGATTTAATGATATGTCTGTGTGGCAAGCGAGAGTTGCCACATGGCTTCCGCGCGTCTTCGTCGAAGCGGCCACACGTGGGATGAAAAAATATAATGGAAAAACGGGTGTTACCCGTTAATATATACACAATAGTGTTACCCGTTTTTTCATCTATCTAAAAAAAATGGATTGAGAAACAGGTAACACATTAAGCAAAGAACATTGGGTATATCTTGACTCAGTTTTAGGTATTTCATGCCGCGAATAACTCCATACTATTTTAAACTTTTGCATCTCAGTACCGCAATTATATATACGTAGAGACATATTATATTCTCCAATAAATTTAATTCTAGATTCATTTATATGTAAATTACTTCCTCATAAATAGAAAAGTCTAATAAGAAATAGAGCTCTAAATTCATAGAGCAACCCAAAACTCAAAGCATCCAATAAAACCTTTTACATAAACAACTAACAAGATTCATAGTACTCCAAAATCCAACTGCTAAGATCAAAGAATACCCTTTTCTTTGCACATTTGAAAAGCTCCATCAAACATATCATCAATGCCATACTTGTATTTAAATCCACAATCCAATAGCTTCTTTGATGAGAGAGAACAAGTCTCGAAGCCTTCAATTCCCTCTATAGATCTACAACATATATAATGTTTATTCATTTGGATAACACTCGTATAAACATGATACTAATATATATCATATAATCTCTCTTATATTTCTACCTTTTGCATATTGTTTGCCTATTATATCATACAATTTAGCAAATTATTTCCTTAGCGTTAAAGTGTGTAATAGTATTTAATTAATTTTATTTTTATCTTTTCTTCAATCCGGGAGTTTGATCATCTTAAAACTTCTTTAATAATTTGGTAGATTATTGATGACTTCACAAATCACAATAGTATCAAAATATTATCTCCGTCGATGATTAGTTGACAGATATACATAGTTTTTTTTTTTGTTATCTTTAAGCTTAGGGGTTTTAACAATTGTTACCATAAATTGAAGTTTAATATACAAATTACACTTGATATAAATTGAAGTTTACTTATATTGAGAGAAGACTCACTCTTTTGAAGGAATGGGAAGATCTTGGTATTTGGCGGAAAGAAAATCAGACATTTCAACGAGCGAAATATCCACAGAGGAGCAAATGTATCTTCTTTTTGTATTAAGATTTTCCAAAAGAAAGATATGTGCACTTGCCACGTCATCTATGTGTACCAGACAATTGCTCATAAGGTATGGATAAAATTCACTCCGACCTACAATAAAAATAAATGAAAAATTACAGCAGAAAATAAATTACAAGAAATAAAGGAAAAGAACACTTATCTAACAGTTTGAAAACCGGTGTTTAGGGATGAAAAATTGAGAGCCAATTTTTAACGACAGAATCTGAAGGAATGAAAATGATTTTTACAGAATATCTACTTATATCGAATTCGAAAAAATCGGAAAATTTCTCGTTCTAACTTAGACACCTCTAGAATAAACACTTAATATATACTCACCGAATAGCATGACCGGACAGGTTTCAAATACCTATATCGAATCCGGTTTTGGACTAATCGATAACCAGCACATACCAATCTCGGTTTTATTAATACCTCTTTCTTTCTAAAAATCCAATATATACCGGTCTCGTTTAAACAGATCAATATTATATATTCCCGGTACTATCATGTAACGATTAATGGTCATCGAAAAATCAACCAGTATCGAATTTTAAAATACCGGAAATTTTCTCTTTCCAACTTAGACAACTCTAGAATAAACACTTAATAGTTAATACTTACTGAATAGCATGGCCGTTCCGAGTGTAACCGAAACAGGGAGACTAGGACCGAGGAACGGACCCATTACCAGCGAAGGGTTCAAGCTCACGACATCCAACCCGAACTCTTCGGCGAACTCAAAAACCTCCTTCTCCGTCTTCGTCTTTGCCGCCATGTACGATATCGCACCATAACCCAGAGACCTGAAGATGTCTACGTTGGTCCACAAGCTCTCGTCGACGACCGTGCTTTGACTGTCCGCGCCCTCGACAAGCTGGCAAACTGAAGCAGCAGTCGACGTGTAGACTACTCTCTTCACAGTCTTTGAGTCACGGCAGGCCTTGAGAATCCCGATCGCAGCGTTAACTGATCTTCTCGTTGCGATTTCCTCAGGCTCTTCCACACCAATACAGATGGGGTGTGCCACGTGGAACACGCCAGTGCAGCCCTCGATCGCCGGGGTGAAGCTCCCGGGGTTTTCGAGGTCCACGTGGAATATCTGGAGCTTCTTTTCCGAGGCTCTCGGCAAGCTTGTGAGGAAGCTTAGGTCTCTTTTGGTCTCAGGTAACGTAGGTCTTTTTGTAATGAAAAAATGACTAAATTTCAATAAAGCAGCAGCTCCATATCCAGTTTATTTGATGAACCGTCCAATTTTAGCTGAAAGAAACGTTAACGGAGATATACATGTCATTCCCATGCAATTTATTTTAATTTTGGTTCTTTTAATTTTAATTACTTGAGTATTTTTATACCAATTTTCTTATTAAAAAAAAAGAACAAAAACTACTGGTCTGAATTAGAGTACGTATTTTTTTTCACAAGAGGAACTTAGATACAACTCACCATGGGCTAAAAAATAGATACTTTTGCTGCTATAATCTTATTTCATTTTTATTAAAATTGTCAAAATACCTTCTCTAAATTTATGAAGTTACACCTTATTATTAATTCATCAAGAAGCTTATATAAACTTTGTTATATATCTATTCGTGTGTAGTTGTGCAGTCCAATATAAATCAAACATAAGTATTTTTAGTATAATTATATGTATGATAATATCTATATATACATATATACCTGAGTGAGACCTAACCGTAGTTCTGACAGTGTAACCTTGCTGAAGCAACCTCATGATGAGCCATGAAGCAACAAATCCAGCTCCACCTGCAGTCACACAAACTGTTCCCTTATCGTTACTCTCCTCCGCCATAATTTCTCTCAAGTGTTCACCAAATCAAAAGAGCTCCTAATATATATATATATTAATATTCGGAAAAGTATCTGTTACAGTATCTGTTACAGGTATTTTTGCGGCCTCAAAAAATAACGGCCTAACCAAAATAAAGGCCGAGATAAAACAAAATAAAGATATATAATTATATGCATATATGTAATTGATATGCGGGTAAAGGGAGGAGGGCAATTCGCCCTCATGTATATATGTACAAAGTCCATACTCTCTTTATCACCCAATTTATATATATATATATATATATATATATATATATATATATATATATATATATATTAAATGAACCAGCACAGACGATTGGTAAAGGGCAGCATGTCTCATCTCAAAAAATCATCATTACATAAAATGTTAATGAGTGCATGCTCAAGCAGATACGCCCCATGCAAACCGAAACGTGCAACACCCATTTGCACCCTTTATTATTTTTCCACATCTATAAATACCAGCCCCTCTTCACTTGAGAGGGGAGGAATCGGAGGGAGGAATTCGAGAGGAAAAAATGTGGCATAAACTTGTACACACATTTTCTCAACTCTAGAAAATAAACTCCGTTTACCGTTTCTCCCTCTTTTCCGACATAATATCGCCCGACTAATATGGAGAAGTAAAGCGAGCAATAAAGTCTCTCCATAGTGCTTCACTCTGAGTTCACGTCTCATATCCTCTCCTAAGGACAAAGGTCCGGGGTCGATACTCTGACGAGCCAAGTTCGAGGAGTAATATCGTTCCTTAAAAGAGACGAGGTCTGAGACCAACCTCCAAGCGAACATTGGGCCCGGCCCAAAATCACGAATTGAGACGCATTAATAGTGATCCATTTTCGAGCATTAACAATATCTATTCCAACAACAAAAAATATATATGAATATCTTGGAGGCAGACAAATGGAGGACAGAGAGATGATCAAGAGATAGAGGACAAAGAGCAAACTCCAAAATCTAAATCAATCGTGGTGATACAATCCATCTATGCATGTCTCTGATATCATCGATAATTTTATTAATTGCTTTTAACTATTTTATATTTTTTTAAATACAAAATTATTAATTAAGATTACAAAATATATTCGGACTGGTGTAGACTGTAGAAGATATGAACTTCCGTAATTAAATCATTCTTAGGAGTACGTGACTAATATTTATCAGCTCGACATGTATCCATTAAACCTCACTAACAAAGTCTTCACAGATACAACATATCTCTATATGTCTTTGTTTTTGTAACAAAATATATTTCTATAATAATATACCACGTCATAATACATTAGAATTTATTGGATACTTACACCGCCATCATCCCTTAATTTTAACTAATCCTTGGTAAGTTAAGGCTCAATGATCTTTTATAAGAAAATAAATAACTAAATAATTGAAAGACTTTAATGACATTTTATTTATTTATTTAGAATTAGGGTGAAAATGTAATCTTTTTAAAAATTACGGTTAATAATAAACAAACCAAAGAGATCACTACCGCTTGTGTGAACTGTGAAGTGAATGTCTTTCCTGTAAATACAGAAAGTGCAAGGACAGATGTGTAATAAATAAAAAGTTGAAGCTTCTTCCTCCCAGTACAGTTTCGCGATACACAGACGGAGCTTCAGAGGGAAAGCTGTTCGCCTCCGATCGTTGTTCTTCGCATAGATTTGGGTTTTCGGTAAGTTTATGATTCTCTCTCAAATTTGTTTCTGATCGAAGATCCAAGATCAATTCCTAGGATGCTGAAAATCTTTACTGCGAATTCAGATTTCTAAGTCTCGTTATAATTTTCTTCTTTTTTTTAGAAGAAAATCGTGATTTCTCGTAGTCTCGCCTCGATTCCTTCTTCGTTTTTTTTTTCCTTTTTTGATTGTCGAATGTTAGGTCTCGATTTCGGATTTCCTTAGGATTTTTGGTTTCGTTATTGATTGGGATTTCGGTCGTAATTCAAGGCTGATGAATTTAGCAAGGAATTTATTCGAATTGATTGTGAGAAACAAGTGTGAACTAATGGATTTTTTCGCTATTTCTTTTTGAGGAGAGAATAGTTTAAAAAAAAAAATTGGTGATGCTCGTGCTAGAATGCTCTTGTGCGAGTGAAAATGGCGAAGAGAAGGTTTTTAGCTTGAGTATTGCTATGAGTATGGAGTATTGGACTGTATTGAACCTATGAAGTTACATGATCTGACAATGAGTTTGAACTCAAAAGTTACAACCATGCTTTTCATAATTTATTGGTCTCTGGCTAATCCTACCCGACATTTAAATTTAATCAGAAAAGGTTCTGATTCTATTTGACTCGGGTTGATATCGCTTTCACTTGAGTCGGAGCATTGCGAGATTTTATCGACTTTGCATGATACCTAATTCTGAAATCCTAGTTCCACTACTGATGGGATTGGTTTATTTCCTAGTCAAATTTGCTTTATCACCCTCGGCTTTCTATTAGATCTTGCATTTATGTGACCTAAAATATTCCGAGGGATCTATATTGTATTCTGATTTATCCCGGTGTTTCGTAAACAATCCTGTAATGGAGTTTTAGATGATGACTAATTGTGCTATGTTCAATCAATAGTGGTTTACACTTACACTGCAGGAAAATTAAGAGTCTAAGGCTTATGTTTTGTTTGCAGCTAATATAGACAATAGAAGCATGGCTGGACCTAATGAATCGGGGAAGAAACTGAATGACGTAAACAACATACAGACGTTTAACACAGAGAATTTGCAGAGTAATATGAAGGTTATATATTACAGGTACGTTTTCTCTATGTTACGGGTTATGAAAACCCATTAATGGCCACGGATTTGTGAATGAGAACATATACATCTATTACTATCGGTTTAAAAGATCATTGACCTAATGATGAACTCATCTTCCTTTTGCAGCCGAACATTCATGTCTATCATAGCTGGTGTCGTTGCTGGGATTTTGGGATTCACGAGCTTAAAGGGATTTGTCTTTTATTTTCTTGTTATGGTCATGACTACAGTTGCACTTGTCGCCAAGGCCAAGTTTTCTTTCCGTTCGTACTTCGACTCTTGGAATCAGATAGCGTTGGATGGTTTCTTTGGTGGGCTTATGGTAATTTTTTTATTATTTAACTTCCTGTACTCGTTTACCATCTTAATAATTCTAATCCCTCCAGTTAACTCAATTTTTTTATTGATTTGCAGTCGTTCGTGCTGTTCTGGACGTATCCTTATAACTAGTTTACTATTGCAAATCATAAGTATTTCGTTTACGGTAGTCTATAACTTCATACATGTTCACTCTCAATAGTTAGTTTTTGATATATCACAATTATATAATTGATCGTGTAATTGGCAGTAATGCCCTCCGAACCTAGCGTATTAAGTGTGTGCTTCTTTTTAAAAGCACGGGGGGCATTGCTGCCAATAATTGAAGTTCGAGGAGAAAACTGCACCGACATGTAAAGTTCAGGGGGACATTATTGCCAATTTCTCTAATTGATTCCTACTTAAATGTTGGATTTTTGTTCCTTGACATAAAAATAGATTTGCTTATGACATTGTGCATATATTCTGAGGCGATCTCCAATCACAGCATATGGAAAGAAGCTACCGTCTGCTCGTTGCTTGCCAGATCGAGAACGGAGGTAGTTCCTTACTTGACGCTGCGCCAGATTGCACTTTTTATTAACCTCAAGTTCGAGGATTGGATCAAATTGGCCATTTCGATAAGTACAATTTTTTTTTGTTAATTTCATATTCGGCCTGATTAGAAGACGTGTTTAGTTTTTGACCGATTACAAGTGAGAACTTTTTGTAACATTATTTTCTTTTTTATTATCCTAGTTTTGCTGTCTTAATGTCTAACACTTGAAATATTTAGATGAAATAAATGATGTCTAACCCAGCAAAGCCTACCTCTTTAGACAGATTGATTATTATTTTTTGATTTTTTTCTTGACCGAAATTCCGTTTCTTTTTTCTTTTTCTTTCCTGAACTTGAAATTCCGGTTCTTGTTTTTTCCGGAACTAGAAATTCCACAGAAACTCTCTAACAAGTGGTGGATAATATATCACAAGTACCATGATCTAGTCTATGCAGCTTATCTCTTTAGATATTCAACAAAACAGGACAATTCAAAGGCAAATAAAATAAAATTGGTAAAGGCGAATTGATCAACGAAGTTGACAGAGGCTTTTTAAATTTTAATGAAGAGAGGAAGACCAAATGCATGGGATGATCAATCACTCATAAGAAGAATAATCTAGGTCAAATTCAGAATAACATTAAATCAGTAAATTCAAAGATTAATTGCTCAACTATATATATTAACGTATTACAGTGTCATGATTTTTTTATTTTATTTTTAGAGAAATAGGTTTTTTTATTATTCACCGAGTAGGAAATTAATCAGTCATAATGAGTAGAAAGTCAAATTATGTCAAGTTTAATACTCCTTATATAACATTGATTCTTTAATTTATGTTTAGTTTTTCAACCGAACCACGTTGATAGTTATTTTAATTTTATAGGATATTTTTTTTTTTTTGAAATTGAGCCATAATTTACTTGCCTTTTAAGTTATAGCCAAAATCATTTTTCAAAAAATTTTAAAATAAAGGAAAATATTTTTCACATATTCCAATAATATATCAAAGTCTATTGATAATATCAGCGAAACTTGATAATATGTATACTTACTTGGGTGGGGGTAATGTTTATTTCTCCATATTCACATTTGTTTATGTATGAACATCCATACAATTTGTGAGAAAATTATAACTAGTTTTAGTTTGCTAGAAAAATTATATTATGAGAAATAATACGCATGGTGTTGTGAGTTTGTGAGAAAAATAAACCAATTCCATTAATGTGCTCAAATACACTTTGAATGTGAAACAAGTTCTAATCCCACTCATAAATCTCCGGAGTTGACATGGTATCTAAATAATATATAATTTTACATAATATTTACGTATTCAATTTCCTAGAAATTTCTAATAGTTCTAGAAATAAACAAGTGACAATTGCGTAAAAATATCTAGACTTATTTTAACAAACAACAATGCATATCCTCAAATTTTTAATTGTTCTAATTAAATATTATTAAATTAAGTTATTTTAATTTTAAGTGTATATGTCAAATTAAAGTATTTTACATAAGAGATTTATATAAAAAAGGGAAATTTAAATTACACGTGAAAATGAAGAGTAGAGACACATGAGCCGGAATTAATAAAATGAAAATTCACGGGTTTTGAGTTTCTATAAATAGAAATTTAAAATATTTCGCGACATTCTAGTTTAGATATATTTGCCGCAAACCCGCAATATCTCAAATAAAAACTTAAACATTTGCTGAGTATTTTTAAAAAATAATAATAAGCCATAAATTTTATTTGACCACCTTCTAGAAATCATAACACTTTTCTTTATAGAATAAACAAGTAGTCTATTTTTTATTTCTCCTTTTTTATTTTTATATTCCTATCATTTTAATATTCATACATACATAATAATAATATGAAGCTAAAACACCTTTCTTCTTTACTTATTCTCTTCAATAATTTGTTTCCTCGTAACTTTACGCAATTAATCAATTTCAATTTCAATTTCCAGAAAACCCACCTGAAAAATCCCCAATTCCCATAAATCCTAAACCTAGATTTCGATTTCGCTCCTCTTCTCCGCATCCGCTTCTTCTTTCCTCTCAGAAATTCGGATCACTGTCCTGCTTCGAGAATCTTCAGACAGTGACCGAATTGAGGCCAAGACTGAGTTTTTTTCTTTCTCGGGAGAGATTTGGTTGGAATGCACAGATCTGGAGCTGCCATGGCGTGGAATGTGTTCAAGTTCTGCACAGCTCTTCGCGGCCTGGGATCGATCATGATCCTTCTCGTTCTCGGCGTCGTCGGTGTCACTTACTACGCCGTCGTTTTGACCAACTACGGACCGGCTCTCTCTCTCGGCGGTCTCGATTCGCTCATTTCTCTCACTGTCTTGATCTTGTTCCACTGCTTCGTAAGTTTCCCCAGAGATTTTGATCTTGTTCCGCCATTTCTTGAAATTTGATCTTTGAAGTGTAATTCTTTGGTGTAGCTGGTGATGTTACTGTGGAGCTATTTCTGTGTGGTGTTGACGGATCCCGGCGGCGTCCCGCCGAACTGGAGGCCCGCTGTCGACGAAGAGAGAGGAGAGGCTGACCCTTTGAACGGGTCGGAGTCGGCCACGGATCCGTCGAACCAGAGGCTTCGGTATTGCCGGAAGTGCAACCAGCTGAAGCCGCCCCGATGCCATCATTGCTCTGTTTGTAAGTCGCGTATTTCTTGAACCTTTGTTGATCTTGTGCGCATTCCTCGCAAGTTGTGTGACGGAGCTTTCGTTTTTTTTGTTTCAGGCGGGCGGTGCGTGCTGAAGATGGACCACCATTGTGTGTGGGTTGTAAACTGCGTGGGGGCGTTGAATTACAAGTATTTTCTTTTATTCTTGGTGAGTTAGTTTTCGCGTTCTAGCTGAAAGATGTTTCCTTTACGGGATGAAACGACCGACACTGGCGTCTGTGTGTTATGTTTGAGTTGTTATTGTGGTGAAGTTTAACTATGAAGGTTTCAGTGAAAAGGGAAACCCAGGCCTAGATTTTGGGACCCAATTTAGTATGAACTTCACTGTTCAATAAATTCCAGTTGATCTTATGTACTTCCATTGGTTGGTTACTAAAATATCATCTTTGTCAAAAATGTGTGTAAGAGGTGTTTGTTCTTTTGATAGAATCCGGCAGAGAAACAAGAAATGATATGCACGGGATGTATTTATCGTCGATCAGATATGTGATAAATGATGCGCTTATGGCTAATTGTCCTTTTATTTCTCTCCGTTGCAGTTTTACACGTTTCTCGAGACAAGTCTCGTGACTCTATCATTGCTGCCCCATTTCATTGCATTTTTCAGTGACGAGGAAATACCGGGAACACCGGGGACCCTCGCTACCACATTTCTTGCCTTTGGTAATCTTAAACTGCTATTTCCTCAAACTTCTGATATTCAAACCTCTTTTTTTTTTCTTTCTTTTTTTCTTTTTTGTGAGACTTAAGCTTTTGCCTTATTTTTCAGTTTTGAATCTGGCATTTGCATTAAGTGTCATGGGCTTCCTGATTATGCATATATCGTTGGTCTTGGGGAATACCACTACTATTGAGGTATTTAGCTCTTTTCACAGCTCAATTTGCTTTCTAGTCTTCCACACTTGTCAAATCCGAATAAGAAAATACTATGTACAGCTACACCCCTAGTAAATTTGCAGAAGCTTTGCCTGTGAACTTGGTATTTAGCTCTTATTGATTTATATGTTCAACTTTTGTGATCAGGCTTACGAGAAGAAGACCACTCCAAAGTGGCGATACGACCTCGGGCGAAAAAAAAATTTCGAACAGGTTGGTATTGTGTGATTCTAATCGATTGTCTGCATCACATCAAGCCTAATGATTCACACCGTGGTTAACTTTATTTAGGTGTTTGGCACGGACAAGAGATACTGGCTGATCCCTGCATACTCGGAAGAAGACTTGCGGCGAATTCCAGCTCTTCAGGGTCTCGAGTACCCGTCAAAGCCCGACTATGACTCTCAAGAGTTCTGAGCAAAACACGACGAATTCTCCTTGTAAATTATATATTTGGGCCCGGGGAAGAGGGTTCCTTTTTACAGCCTTAACCAATCCGATAACTTACAGTCCTTCGAATCACTTGTTCCCACGGCCATTAATGAAGGTACCAAAATTAGGGTTTCGAAGAGCGAGAGCGATAGAGAGAAGTAGTGCGTTGTGACGAGTAACCGAGTAGCATCAAATGAGATGACAGGGTAAACATTTGAGGAGGGCTTTTGATGGTTTGGTTCTTTTTTTTCTTCTTTGAAAATGGAAAGTTGGGAAGTGAAAAACAGAAATGAAACTACTTTCATGTGGTTAATTTAATGCTGATTTCCTGTTAATTACCCAGCGTATAGTACATTATCGAGTTTAGTGACGTTTAAATTGGGTTTTTATGTACGTGATACTATTTGCTCATTAGTGCCTATTTCATTCAGGCGATTTGTAGCTATTTACTGTACTTATGAGCAAATTGTTATATTTGATGATGCAAAGTGGGGCTCGAGCGTTCATAGCGACGGAACGGAAACAGTACGGCTAAATCCATACCGTTTTTGTAAAAGACGGTACTGATGATATTGCCATAAACTCCATGATATAGACTATAGAGTATAGTTTTAGAGGGATCATTGGCGCATATCCGCGTTAGATATTACAAATAACCGATCCCGTTATAGAAGTAGATGTGGTTATCAATAATTAAATTTTACATGTATCCGCTTTAAATGAGGATATAAATCAATTAATTGAACGCGGGAAGAATTTGATTTCATTGCTAATAACAAACACATAGATTAATTATGTCATTTCATTGTAAAAAAAGGATGATGGTAATACTAATTTTAGTGGTTGAACACTGAACTGTCCATTCTTAAATTAAGCCAAAAATATCTATAAAAAAATTACTAATCTAACAAAGTTACCACAAGGACACCATTATTTTAATATTTTTTTACTTACTTGGAGCTCAGACTAAGTGATCGTTAATAACAGTCAGTTTTCTTAGGGCTAGGATATGATTTGTATGCCAATTATTTATCTCCCTTTTTTTTCTCACGCAAATCCTCAATCTTTTCTCAATTCTCTCTCTTTCTTATTAGTGTCGTTTGTTATACGCTGTTAAACTACACGTCGTTTAAGCGTATAAAGTCTATTCAAACTACGCTACGCCGCGAACATTCTAGCGTGCGGCTGATTTAGTACACGTGTCGAGATCTTACTGGTTTAAGAATCGGTATATAAACACGGAGGCTTTGCAAGCTCACCACGTAGACCATTTCTGGTTCTTTCCATTTCTTGCTTTGCAAGCTTGCTGGTACTCTCTCTCTCTCTATATATATATAATGATATATAATGTTACATATTCATGAAGATATATCGTGTTGATCTGATCCTGGTATATCAGTGTGATTCTGCTTAAAGATAATGAAGTTCGTCGTTCAATCATCTCTGAGTTTTGCTTGAGTTCTCGCTGTTCATGGCTGAAACGAAGCACTCCACAGAGAACCCAAACTCCATCTGGAATTTGGAACGAGCTTATTTGCTTTTAATTAAGATTAATATGACGATTAAGCATTTCTGAAGTTGATCTCAGTTCAGTTTATTTAAAAATGTTTTGTGATTTGTAGCTTTCTTCATCCATTTAATAGTTGAGAGAGGAGGGTATATATGGAGAGGGAAAGAGAAGGAGGGAATGGTTTCTTCGGCGGCTTTGGCTCAAAAAGAGGAGCAGCGTTCTCGAGCCTTTTCGATGATCCATTCTTCTCTCGGCCTTTCCGCAGCGTGTTCGGTTACCGCATTGCTTCTGATGCTGCACAGGAGAGCCCTAAAGAGAAGGGTGTTCTTATTGAAGAATTAGACTCCGGCGATGAAGGACAAGAGAACGAAGAACACGGTGAAGGGCACTCGAAATCGAGCAATGAGCCGTCTGTGGAACACCCAGATGATGATCTTGACGGTAATGGTGCTTAGGGCAGTATAAAATATTAACTGAAAACCAGTTATATGGTTAAATGAAAACGATTTAAGTAGCGATTTAATGGAGCTTAAAATCGGTTTTTGGTTGCCTTTAATATAATCAAATAGCTCGGTTCATTGGTTAAAATTGGTAAAAACGTAAACGATTTAATCCATAATGGAGCTCATATGTCAGTATGATATTCTTTATACAAAGTCCTTAATAACTAAATCAGATGTGTGACTGGTTATCTTGACAGATACGGAAATGGACGATCACGTGAATAAGAGTGAACCTTTTAGAGTTGGAGCAGCAAAGGCTCGGATTCTAAGTAACAGCGTTCACACCTGCAAAGTCACGTATGGTGGCGTAGACGGAGCGTATTATACCTCTACGAGAACCAGAAGGGAAGGCAATGGCGGGGTTCGTATCAGCCCACGATGCAATTGGTTTGTGGTTTATTCTTTTACTTGTTTGCTGATGTCATGGTTGATCAGGTTGTCGTTGAGGAGATCAAAGAAGCAGACAAGACTACGGGGCAAGCGCACCATAGGATCTCGAGGGGAATTCACGACAAGGTCCGGTTTTAATATTTAATAGCCGACATTGTGATCACGTTACATAGCAACGCTCTTGCAAGTACTCTCACACTTGCTTTTCTTCACCAAAGTGTAGTGTACGATCGAAATCGCAAACCGAATTGAAACCAAATCGAAGACTCCGCTGTTCACCCCTATCCCATTATACGTTTGGTGTTGTCATGTGAAATCATACCACGACTTGTTATCACTTGCTTTGACGTTGTCATGCACTGTGTTGCGAAATAAGGCGTTGAAAACGAACGAGCCAAGTTGACATGGGTTATTGGTTTTGCAGGGCCACTCGGTCACTCGGAAGCTTAACTCCGATGGTCAAGTGAACACTTCGCAAACTTTGCACAATTTGGATGAAGGTGGTCCTCCATTACTATCAATAATCATATAGTTCTTGTATTTCATTCGATCAGTGATACTCACTTTCATCTTATTCTACGTAGATGAGCTCCCTCGTTTTGAAGAAGCATGGAACACTAGTGAAGGCGATTTTCCCGTCTGGAAACACGGGTTTGGAGTGCACAGTAATACAAGTGAGTTCTTCCTTTCACCTCATTTTATTTATATTTACATGTTTTAATCATATTATATATGATTTTTTCTACTCCTAGTACTTGATCTCCAATGTTTTCTCTAGTCTTTTATTTCTTAGTAAAGAAGAGCTATATTTCAGTTCAAACCACCTGTCTTTTTTCTTCGATTTGGATTACATAATTCATAAATCATATCTGTAAAATAAAATATTTTTGCTACTATGTAGGCACGTGGGGAAGCGAACATACACGAGATGCATTCGCTGGGAGCTTGTTCCTTTCTTCTTCAAACAATACGCAACGAATGAAAGGGACGGGATCGGAAATTGAAGCGAAAACAAAAAAGGTGATCAGAATCAATATAGATTGAAGCGATATATTTTTCCTACTATATATATATATATATTTAACTGGTCAGATTGTATTAAATAAAGCAAAATGTTTGGATCATAAGGTACTTTGGTTGTCTTCAATTAAGAATCTATTTAGTGATCATGAGATCCACAGCAATGTCTTAATTTTTCTATTCTTTTTTTAAAGAGAAAAAGCTTACTTGATTGCCAAGTTACCGACTATCTTTTTTGCTTAGTGTCAATGGAAGTGTAAACTGTAAATTATGAGACTTCTAAACGAATTACAGTTCTTTGTTGCACGGAAAATATTCTATAGTTGTAAGTAGATCAATGTCTATCAAAACCCGTTAATGATGAAAAAACGATGGTATAAGTTTACGGGTTTATCAAGGGGTAACTTTACCGATGGATTTTTTTATCAAGTCTATTAAAGTGTGTTTGTATTCTTTCTATAAGTTCTATACAGGTTATAACCTCAATTATATATATATATATATATATATATATATATATATATATAAAGTCATAGTTGCAACAGGATTGGAAATTAATGTGAATAGAGGTGAAATCGGGATCCGAAATTCCCGTTATGTTCCTTGGTTTGGGTTCTTCAAAATTGCTCTGGCCCCGGTTCTGGTTTGAAAGATTTCTGATGCTTTTTACCCTTAAGATAGGGCAGAATAAGTTTTGAACAGACATCACAGTATGAACGTAAACTAAATAGTAAATAACTAAATATACATAATTTGATGTTTTCAATTTATTTTTGCAGGTGAAAGTGAAAAAGAAACTTAATATGAAAGCTACCATCTAATAATATTGAATATAAAATAAAAATAAAGATAGATTTAAAAATTGGGAAGAAATCGAGTTGTTTAACCCGGTTGCCGGTTCCGCTATAAAAGTATTTTGAAGTATTTTAAAATTTACGTTTATATCAAATTTAAATTTATTATTTAGAGGTAAAAAATTTAAATTGTTAAATATTATTTGTGATGTTAATGTTGAATACTTGAATTCATGATTTTACGAAATATTAATATTTATTACGGTATAAATATTTTAAGTTATTGTTGACAATGCAAGTGCTTAAGTTCTTATTAGTAGGGGTGAAAGCGGAACTGGGAATCGGGAAATTAGTTGTTTTTGGTACCTATTCTAAAAATTCAGGATTTTTATTTTCGGTACCGGTTCCCGGTTCCGGTTGTAAATTTTCCTATTTTTTAAAAAATCGGAACCGGAACCGGTACTGGGGAAAAGCAAGAAAAGAATCGTGAAAAAAATTGGTACTAACACGAGACAAAAATTAATGACCGGAAAAAAAAACTTAACACGAGACATAGATTTTGCTTGCGAGTAAAATCTTCTAGTTGGAAGACGAAGACATGTAATCGACGGTGGAGGGTTCTCGGCGAAGAGAAGAATATGACGTCACGATGGATGAGAAAGGGGGAAAAAGATATTGAAAGGGTCGAGAAAGGAAAATGGTAAATATTAAACCCTAATAACGAAAACTACGCATAGTTTAAGTCATAAAAAACGACATATAACCCAAAAACTACAATAAGCATACAAAATATTTAAAAACAACATACTATGAAAACATCTAAAACTATATGTAGTTTAAAACCGGAACCGGTACCAAAAATCGGGAAATTTTACTTATGGTTCCGGTTCCAGTTCCCGGTTCCATAAACCGTGAACCGGGAAGTACCGGTGCCCATTTAGAACTAAATTTTCCTTATTTTTTTTTAAAACCGTTCCGGGACCGGTACCAGAACCGGGAAACGGTTGCAAAATTTTCACCCCTACTTATTAGTGACACAAATATTTAAGTTATATCATAATATACATAAAATATGTAAAAGAGATGGATAAAATACAAAAATATAATATGGAGTGTCCGTTGTCATTAAACTATACATATTTAAATGCATTTGGGTATCGTTGTGTTGTCGTATTCGTGTTATATTTACACATTATTTAATCATATTAATCTCATTCGACAAGATTAAATCCAAATACATATAATCGGTAATCTATTTACATCGTGTCATAATCGTATTGTATTTCGCGTTCGGTATCAAATGACAAGTTACAAGTTACAACCACATATATATATTTATATATATACATATAATCGGTAATCTATTTACATCGTGTCATAATCGTATTGTATTTCGCGTTTTGGTATCAAATGACAAGTTACAAGTTACAAACATGTATATATATATATATATTAAAGTGGCGTTAGTGCAAAGGCTTGGGCCGGCGCAGGAGGCCGACAGGGGTGGCATTGGTTGCGGCAATGTGTCTGCGCCAATTGCGTCCAATCAGCAAAGGAAATGCAAATATCCTTTTGTTAGTGCAAATTTGATTAATAAAATATTACTGACAAAAATTGAGCATATAACTTTTTTGAGCATATAACTAAATGAACGGAAGGCTATGCTTTTTTTTATCCAAATTTATCAAGAAACTTCTTTATTTTCTTTTTGGATATTATAATAAAATGACATTTTTAAACTTCTTAAATTTTTACATTAGATTATTGACATTGTTTAATAATTTAAATAAAGTCTTTGGTCTGATGAGTAATCCACATCTAGTTTCCGATATTAAATTGTATTTATATGAATATTATATTATATTTAATATTTAATTTTAACTTTACAGTATTCATTGAATTGTAACTTGTCCGTTAATTTTTTGTAATTTTTTTTTATTTTTTTTGCATTTATTTACATTTAATAAAAGAAATTATTTAGGATAAAGCTACAAGTTTTATCTTATGTGACGCTACATATTTTTTTTAATGCAATAGTGGGTCTAAACAGAACTCTAAAATTTGTGGGTAAGGCCGATCCTGAGTTTATCGTGTTTAATCAGGGCCTGAAGTTGGATCCCTTAAATTTTTAATATATCTATAAAATCAGGTCTTTAAAATTTAGGCCTTGTGGCGTCGACTTTACTCGCTTATAATCACACTGTTTGGCGGACAATCCCAAAGGCTTTGAATTTTTTTATTGTAAAAGGCCAAAAAAGTGAAATTAAGGCTTTTTGACGGTAAAACGACACCATTAAGTGGTCTTTTTCAAGAGGCCATAAATTATGCATTGAATTCTTGTGTGTGGAATTCAAAGATTGACAGAATCAAAGTTCCATTATGGGATTAGAAAATAAAAAGAAAGACGCTTAAATCATGTGATGAAGCTTACAAAATAAATGTAAAAACCAGTCCTCCAAAAGATCAATATTCGGTCCATACATTTCATAACTAATTAATATTTATACATGAAATAATAATAAAAAAATATGTATAAAATTTGGTGCCTCAATTAATGAATTCGGTGTTAATAACTTAATATGACTAAGCATTTAGCATCTTTTTATCATGAACATATATAAAATGATGAATTAACATTTTTTATATGGAAAATAAATCATGTCAAATTGCTCAGCCCAAGAGAATATGCCTCGCTTTTTTTTTATATATATATATATATATATATATATATATTCTCTACATTAAGGTATGTAATATTTGATATGAATAAACCGAGAGAGTGGCTATTATATCAAGTAATAAGTTCTATATTCCTCACATATTAATCAAGATTATCTGTTCACAAACTTGAAATATACATTACATTTAAATAATTTGGAATTATTACATTGCTCCTGCTAGTTTGAAATATCCACATAACCGTATGGTCATGGACATCTATGGACAAATCATAAAGGAACATTTACGGCATAAATATTTAAGTTTATCAAAATACCCACTTAAATACCTATGCTCAAATCTAGCAGCAAACACTTGATGTAACAAATAAATAATCTTGATAAATTTAACGTATGTATGTAAGTGTGCATTTTGATAAGTTTAATTATTTTTGCCGCAAATTTCCTTATAAATGGCATGCTAATAAAGAATTTAAGACCAAAAAAATAAAAAATAAAAATAAAAACTTAAGGCGTTGAAAAAGAAAAGGAAACACATGCAAAATTGTGTGCTTATGAATGTGATTATGACGTGTATTTTGGGGTTTAGTTGTATCAAATCAATAGTATAATCCCGTACGACACAGTTTCTGCATTGTCGATTATTTTGACTTTCCTGCTTAATCCGAATCCATGCATATTGGGAGAGATTGGAGGCACCATACTCTGCTGATGAAAATACCGGTTTAAATACCGGTTCCGGTTATCAGTTCCTGCTTAATAGAGTACATATTTTAATTATGAGAATATTAACCAAATTTTGCCTCGTATTTGTTATTTTTTTATTAAATATATTATTTCGTCAAAGCGATCTACTTCGCCTGATTAAGCTCTTTGCAGATCGAGACAGCAAATCCGCAAAAGCTCGAATGGGGTAATAGCCATGTTGCGGCAATCCGCGGATTGTCTCGAGTCCGACGCTATTGGCCGCAAGGAGAAACTATTTTTTTTTTCAAAATAAATAATTAATATATGCAAAGCTGGTATTTACATTGCCATTTCGCTCATTTAAAGCAGTCTTACAAATTCTCCGTAACTTTACAAGAATGATATAATAAGGTAAACAAAAACCCTAATTATACCTTGTGTACTTCTCTAATGCCTTTACTCGCGGAACACGTGTTCCTCCCCTGACCGCTGATCGACGTGCCTGATCCAACGGCTGGGGCCGGCCCTCGGTGCAGCCCCACCGGAAGCACTCCCTATGTGGGCCACATCCAACCCCGTCCCGACGGGGAGGAACACTGCCCGGACGACACGTGTCCCCCTCTCGAGGGCCCACTGCCACCGGAACCCGGAAGCGTTCCGCTGCCATGCATTCTTGCATGCGAAAACGGCTCCTCTACTGCTCACCTTGGCTGACCTCAGCACTCTAGAGAAGTCCCTCCTCCTGCAGTCAACGACCAGGAAGTCAAGGCCTCCGAGCGCCGCCATAGCCTCCGCGGGATCTCCCACCACCACTTCCGTCTCCGGAGATTCGTTATCTCCATCACCTGCGTTTCTCATGGCCCTCTCGTACTCGACCCTCGTCTTCTCATCCGGGACCAGGCACACGTGTCTCCCGCCCGTGTGGCGCGCCGCTATCCTCAGGCCGACGCTCGTCGCGATCGGACCTCCGTGGTACCAGGCTTCGACGATGAGCTTGGCGTCCCAACCACCAGCCATGGCCGAGAGAAGCTCGGCGACTCCGGATTCCTTGACTTCTTCACTTGTGCACTGAAGGATACAAAATTTCAAAAAAAGATTAGAACGATATAAATCGTCGATAAGACTATAAATCTGTTATTAAATTATTTCGGTACGGGCAGTGCACTAATTATTTCTCAAACAACTAAATGTAAAGATTTTTCTTTAAATCTGTTTAGGATTCAATTGTGTCCGGAGTCAGCGGGCTCCGGATTTATCACGGTATACGGAATTCAAGTCATACGACACGCTAAAAGTCGAAAAAACGTCGTCGCTTGTCATACACAAAACGGAAAATTATATAAATGTTATCAGAATTCTAATAACTTACTGATTTGACTGTGTCGATGTATGCTTTGGAAGCAGATTCTGGTGACCAGACGAGCTTCATGTCGTTGATTTGATTGATCGAATATGAAGAAGAGTTTGAATGTCTTTCTGATCTCTCTACATATCATATATGTGAGAGAGAGAGAGAGAGTTGTTGATGGATGAGAGATGTGAGAGATGAATATATATATAAATATATAAATGAATTTGGAATGAGTGTACAGTGGTACTTTTGGTGTTTGGTTCACAGCAAGCAAGCAAGCGTTGACATTTTCTGATGAACCAATTAGTAGGAGATAGATGTGCGAAATATTAATCATCAATTTTATTCAAACTGCAAAAGGTCGTGACACGTCACTCTATAGTTAAATGTCTCATTTTCTGTTCATTTTATAGCACTATTTTATTGACTAATTAATATGTCTCCAATCTAGGATATCTTTACTTCTGAATATATGTGATGTGCTTATAAAGAGATTAGATATGTTGACATTAATTAACATCTGCTAATTTGTAGTTATGATGAAGAGAAATACCTTGTAGTCCTATAAATATTGGAGAAACCGTCCCGGTTCCTCGTTTTTATTCCGGAATATATAATATCGGGATTTCATATTTTAAATTCAAAAGCTATTTTTATTTATTTTTTAAATGGCTAACTTTTATCGGTGAATTCGTTAACTGTATCAAAACTGGAATCCAGAATTCTGGATTTAAAATGAAAAAAAGGAGCCAAGAAAATATGACGAAGCTCTTAATAATGTATCTTCACATACTAAAAATTACGAGATCACCTCTTTCATTCGGGTTGACTGATTAATAATAAAAAAAAAACTCTTCTTTATAGCGTGAAAGTCTATGTCTTTTCTTTAGGGATTAAGAATTTAGAACTCGGTTTTATTTTAATATATATCTTATGACAAAATCGGAATTCCAATTTTGAATTTAAAAACAATTTAAAAACTCTAGATTATATTATATATATAATATAATCATGTAGTTTTCATATATAGTGTCATTGATATATTGCTGGCATGTAATTTATAGTGTGTAGTGTCCATAATATTAACTATTGGTAGGATTTGTATTAATGTTTGTTTTTCTAATTAGACCACTTGGCCTTAATGCTTGAATGAAACTCCCAATGACCTTGATAACACCACTCTATTAGCTAGTGAAGTAACCCTAATAAATTAAATGAAACACCTAACTTGCTGCGTTTACTTCACTATATTTTAATTCAAAATAATTAAAAGCAAAACAAATTAACAAGTTAAGATAATGTAAGCACTTTTTTGAACCAAGTTGAGACATTAAACATAATGACCAAGTAGCGAGACAATAATTATAACTAGGTCAACGATTAATGAGGTCAAACATATATACCGTATTATTAGTTCTCTTAATACTGTCCTTTTGTTTATGATTACATGTGACATTAAGATAAACTTAGAGGCTTAATAAGAATAACTACGGATAAATTGTTGAAACTAAAAATATTGAGGGTAAGATATGAAGAAAAAAATGACTATATATATATATATATATGAACATATGTATTTAGACATATTTGAAATTCAAGAATATAAATGTGGCCATGTAAAACTGCACTACATGATCGCCTCGCCTGAAATTGATTACAAGACTACCAACCACACAATCTTCTCATCTTGCATTTACTATTCTGAATCGTCAACTTTATGAGCGTTAAATATTTATGGAATATCATAATTAAATTATCTTGTAAGTTTGTGCCTGAATATATATATATATATATACATATATATATGTATATGCATGTATGATCTCAATCGTACCTACAGTACACACACACACACACATATATATATATATATATATATATATATATAAGTGCTAACGGCTTTCATTATACATATTACATATATACAAATTTACTAATTAAGCTACTAATACTTGTATTAAAAAAAAATCGTATTTGAAACTCCATATTTACAAGGTTAGTCAAAATCCTCCCACGAAAAGAGTTCGCCTGCGACTATGGCACTATAGCGGCTACCTCAAACACATCAAATGAAGCTCCGCTTCTTTGTCCGACTATATTTTTAATAAGACTCGTGGCACGGCTTTGCCGACAGCCACGGCACGATGCTAATTTTTTGCGGGCGTGGCGGCATAATTTCTGGCCAGTACTGCGTAAGAACATAATTAATGAATGATAAATATATGTATACACACATTTACGTGTGTGCATATATATAATTATACACAACGACAGTTGGTTCAACGTGTATTCTTCTTCGTACTTCATTACATATTTCAATGAAATATATGGGAATGGATGACACAAGGGATTAATATCTTTAATCATAATGTAATTAAGATAAGAACAAGTTATTATATTATTTACTTAATACAATCGCTATTTAAATTATTAACATATATTTATGTCCGTAATGATCTAATATTGAGGCAAGCTTTTTGATTAAGTATTCGTCAATGTATATTTATACATAATGTACAATATTCATGTCCGTAGTGTAGTGATCTAATAATGAAAGAACCTTCTCGATTAAGTATTCCTTTATTAAATTATATAATCATATGATCTTGCTATTGATATTCAAAAATAATAATAAATTGATAAGTGACAAAATGAGAGTATGAAGCGTTGTAGCCATAGCCGTACAAGTTGAATACTTCGTGTACCATTCTTTAACCAACTTGCCACTTTTTTATTCTCTTCGTACGTACTTAATTTTATAAAGGAATAAAAAAAAATTACGCAATCAAATACGCTTCTACTTTAACAAAAAAAGTAAACCCGGCCAACGGTATTTGTACAATTGTACGGCTGCATTCATTAACCGGAAGATGGGAGCCCGCTCGGTGCTCGTGACAGGCTCCTTGTTTCATTTCAATTTGTGGCCGTACATGGCCCGTAGTCATGGCTATCATATCCATGATCGTGTAAGCGTGTCAAATATTTCATATACGAACTCAAGTAATAAATTTCAACGAAATATGAATGCCGATAAAAATATTAAAAAATTTATCCTACACCGTTTATTTTTATTAGAAAAAAAATTAATGACAAAAAATATATTTTTTAATTTTTTATAGTTTATTTTCAAATATTTCAACGAAATATGAATGCCGATAAAAATATTAAAAAAATTATCCTACGCCGTTTATTTTTATTAGAAAAAATTATTAATGACAGAACGTATAATTTTTAATTTTTTATAGTTTATTTTTATTATTTGATTATTCTTCTATTAACGTTTTAAAAAAATAAACATACCTACTGTTTTATTAATAAATATTTATATATATATAGTGATATTTTCATTGCTTGTGAAAATAGAGTTTTTGAGTAGAGAATTGAGACAAGTTGGGCATAAGTTATTACACGGGTGACATGATAATGACTATGACTTATCCAAAGTCAATGCCCAAGACTAAGAGCCTAGCCTTTTTATTTATTTCATTTATTATATATATATATATATATATATATATATATATGTATACATTTGGGATATAATCTGGGTGATGTACAAAGGATCTAAGGGTTAAATATTTCTTTAATATGTATTTTTAGGTCAATTGGATTAGTATCACTGTACGGTCTTCGTAAGCTAATATTCGTTGGCGACGTGATTAATTTAAGGGTTAATTGCGGCATAAGTACCCAACCTTTGGTCAAATTCTCTGCTGTGTATACAACCTCCGTAAATAGTGGCAAAAGTACTCAAACTTGACATTTGAGAGTTGACCAAGAAAATCCACCTATGTGGCAATCAGCTTTTGCCACATGGCATGCCACGTGGCACTTGGCCGCCACGTGGCATGCCACGTAATTAATATTTTAAATATATTTTTTAAAAATATTTTTATTTTTTTAAACACTTATTTTTATTTTTTATTTTAATAAAAATAATTTTTTCCAATAATAACAAATAATGAATATTTAAATCTAAATATTCATTATTGGTTATAATTATTTATTTTTTAAAAAGTGGGTAGAACGAAATAAAAATCACCGATCACGGTTCACTTGAACTCCGTTTCCGATCCGGTTCACGTGTCGAATAAAATTGTTTAATACGTTTAATAATAATAACTAATAAACACATACACACTTTTCAAAAAGTCAACACATAATTAAATACACACCACTTATTCAAAAACAAAAAATAGTAGTCATATTTATATTTAACAAAAAAATATTTTTATTTGTTTGCATGATATTTTTTTGTGTTTTCATTTTACATAATAATAATTATTTAATATGTTTTTTTATTTATATATTATCTTTTTTTGAAAATTATAGTTAAATAATCATATGATTATTATTGGTTATTATTATTAAACATATTAAGCGATTTCGTTTCACCCGTGAACCGGATCGGAAGTGGAGCTTGAGTGAACCGTGAACGGTGATTTTTTTTCTTTATTTATTTCATTTGATCCACTTTTCTAAAATGAATAATTATATTTAATAATAAAACTAATACTGTATATTTAAGTTTAAATATTCATTATTGGTTATTATGAAATAATAGTTTTATTTTTTAAAATAATTTAATTTTTAAAAAATAATTTTTTTACAAAATAATTTAATTTTTTAATATATTTTATAAAATATATATTTTTAAATCATTTAATAAAATAATAATTACGTGGCATGCCACGTGGCGGCCAAGTGCCATGTGGCAAAGGCTGATTGCGATAGATTTTCTCAGTTAGCTCCCAAATGCCAAGTTTGGGTACTTTTGCTGCAATTTACGGAGGTTGTATACACAACAGAGAATTTGACCAAAAGTTGAGTATTTTTGCCGCAATTAACCCTTAATTTAATTTAATTTAATTAGTAGAAAATAATGACCATTTTGACTCTGAAAATTGGAGGCTTCTTTTTGAAATTGTCAAACAACTCACATTATTATTATTATTATTATTATTATTATTATTATTATTATTATTGAGATATTTAAAACAAAAAATTAAAACTAAAATTACAGTGAAAACTGAGTGTAAATATATATTTAAACTGAGTTTAACAGTAACAACAAAAACCTTAAAAACAGACAACTTCAACAACTTATACAACAAAAGCTTATCAAATCAGGCAAACCAATAATAAGCAAATAATAAAGATTGAATTTAAAAATAAAATAAAAAATTTGTTGCCTTGGTTTACTTGATGATTGAGAGATGTAATTTGTTATTCCCTTTCAATATGAAGCTCATCTATCTTGTCTCTTTGCATTTGGACTGCAAATAACACATATGGAATGAGATCATCCTCTATTTCTTTAGATTGCATAAAGCATATTCATAGATATAAGACACTAATGAGTCACCAAAATTATATTAATTCAATTCAATAATCAGGTGACAAGTAACTACTCATATATTAAATTAGTAAATAAATCATATTTGCATGTTTTGCGACAAAGCTTAATTTGTGTATTTAATATTACCGACATTAATTGTTTTCAGAACAAGGAGAGAGAAAAGATGCCATAGGACATCCATTGACCAATTCTTGTTTGAAAGACTTAAAAAAAAAAAAAAAAAGTAATTGACAAATGATCCTTGAACTTTTCTTTTTGATGTACTTTATTTTATAACATGAGTTTTAGTTTACGGCAACAATATATCCTCGTGAATTTTATCATTTGATGCATACTATACGTTTAAAAAAAAAAAAAAGAGTAACTGGCAAATGATCCTTGAACTTTTCTCTTCGGTGAGTTTTAGTTTACGGCAACAATGTCCTCGTGAATTTTATCATTTAATGCATGTTATACGTTAAAAAAAAAAAACAAAAAAAAAACTTGTGTATAAATACTAGATTATTCAGTATTCTTAAGCACTAAAGATATCAAATTTTGAAAAAACTGTTATAAGATAAAATCTCGTAATATTTATGAAAGATATAAAATTGAATCACTGTGATAAGTAATGTGATGTAAATTAAATATTTTCATTCAAATTTCAACATAAAAGGTAACATACTATTGTTAATGGTGATTTTTGGTTATAGGAAAAGATGGGAGGTCCGGTCCAAAATCAAACAAGCGACCAGGATCACATGTCGTCGCCAAAATACGGACAACAACTACTTTTCTAAAGGCATTGCTAAAGTTCAATGTGTAAATGAATGCACTAAAAGGTAAAGTTCAAGGAACGTGGCAATTTACTCATTTTCTTGAAATGGAATTTTAATGTACATAACTGCATACATGAGATTTTGGCTTAGGCGAAGATAAATTTTGGGGGGCTCTGTAGTAATTGTAAAATTTAATTTTGATGCAAAAATATATAAAATATTTGTATAATAAATAAAATATCATTCAAATATGACGCGTCTATTAGTTTTAGAAGCAAAAGTTCTAATCAATTATGTACAAGCAAATTTCTCTTCCATGTCTAAAAGGATAGACAATGTAGATAAATCACTCAACCTATCTTTGGGACTGATGGGAATTGGATATAGCTCCGACGCCATTTATTGGAAATCGGATATGCTAATATGCCAATTTACCTTTAAAAATAACGAAATAGCCTCCATTGCAAATTCATTAAAAATACTTTTAACGTCCCGTCCAAATTACCTCGAATATTCCGATCACATCAGTTCGTCCGAGTAACTTCAAAAATAATTTTAAGTCGGAAAAGTTACACCGTAACGACGTACTGACATCGAGTAGTTTGGATAAAGCGACCGGATAAATAATTGGCAATTTAATTATCACAATTAATTTCATAACAACATTATTAAATCTAATGTCTATAGAAAATAAATAAATACAATAAAAGGAATTTTGCATTTATTGACCCAATGCATAAGGTCGTACCTCATTGACGACTTCCGGCTGCGCGTTCTGACTTTGGCAGGGCTCCGCCGAAGCTGAGGGAAACTCCCGCGATCTTCCGGGATATTCTCCTGGATTCCTCGTACCGAAGCGTGGGCTTCGCCGGCAGGACTCCGTCGCAAAATTTAACTGGCGGTTCTTTTTAAGCTTCCGGAGAAAAATATCTCCTAAGCCGAACCAGTAGAGAGATCAGAAGCAGAAAACTCGCAGACCCTAAAGAGAGAGGGAGAGCTCGAGTTTTTGCTCTGGGGAAAGCTGTGTAAAATGTGTAGAATGAGCTCCCTATTTATAGCCTTTAACCCGTAACCAAATTTGAGAAATTTACTCCCAAATTTCGAAATTATATATTAAATATAATTAATTATCTTAATCCAAAGGTTTAGATTCAATCTCATCTAAATCCAATGGATATAATTAATTAGGGATTTAATTAAATAAGAAAGACTTGGTAAAATCAAAAACCAATCTTATCCTCTTATTTAAATATAATTCGAATATATATATATATATATTTAATTTCGAAATAATTATTAAATATAATTAATTATCCTAATCCAAAGTTTTAGATTCAATCTTATCTTGGATATAATTAATTAGGGATTTAATTAAATAAGAAAGACTTGGTAAAATCAAAAACCAATCTTATCTACTTATTTAATTTTCGAAATATATATATATATAATAATAATAATAATAATTTCGAAAAATTATTAATTATTAATTATTAATTAATTTCCAATCCGACGGTAAAGATTAAATTTTAAACCGATCCAACGGATACAATTAATTAGGTCAAATTCGAAAACCCCTAAGCTTGGTCACCAAGCTACTATTTTCGAATTAGGGTTAGGTCAAAAATCAATCATCTTAATCCTACGGTTGATATTAAATCATTTCCGATCTAAAGGATAAGATTGATTTTAGGGTTTTACTAAAGTGCCAAACTTTAGGTACTTATGCCGAAAATATAAATTCTTCAAATCTCATTATTCGAATTAGCTAGGGTTTCATTTACCCAAGCACTAATTCGAATTTTACACATTTAATATATATAAATATATATATTTATTTATTAATATAAATCTATTAATTATTAATTAATTATTAATAAGATATTAATAATTAATTCCAAATAATTAAATTATATTAATAAAACTTGATCTCAATATCACACATTAAATGTCATGGTGCCACACCATCATTTAAATTCGTGACATGTGATTTAATTTCATAGTTTATCGTACCGAACACAAACTTAGAAAATCCATAAATCACAAACTGTAAGTCGGAATGACTTGGTTCAAAAAGAAAAGTTGCTTAGAATTTAATTTACATCAACATGGTGCTGATAGAAAATCTAAATTCTAACTTTCTTTTTATCAGTTAATTTCGTGTACCAAAATATAGTACTTTTGCCACGCTGACGATAAAACTATCTGACGTCTACCAAAGACTTGTCAGTTTTATAAGTCGAGCCAAATGATTAAACATTATCCAGAATGTATTTTAATCACGTACGTATCATCCGTTCCGGAGCTATCCTGGGGACCATGGACCCGTATCACTTAAGCTCCAACTAACCGCTAGATGTTCGTCAAACCTCGAAGTGATTCCACTATAGACCCGAGGCTGCACTCTTTAGTGATACGGTATATATTATTCCCTTATAACAGTAGGGTGTCCATTGATACAATCAAATTCCGGTTATTGATCTTTCACTTGATGATCCATACATGAGCAGGCGATTTTTACCGTATTGCCTCTCACTGCATTTTCATCCTTAACTTAGTCGGATGATATTATGAGCAACCCACTTATGATTACGAGTCATAAGCTGGCCATGGGTAAATCTCACTTCTCACCATCGACAATTAAGGGAATCATCTTGACTCTGAAGAGAGCTATGTGATGCCCATATCTATGATCAAGCTACCTTCACTGTTGACTATCATGTTCCCAAAATAATAGTGTTGGGAACAGCGGTAATATATTGTGTTCTTAAACGGTTAAATCAAAGAACAATCAGGTCAACAGATCAGACTCAAGATCACTCAGGACTTAGATCGATATCCATTTGATCATCTACTAGTGACTCAACTTCAAGTTATCAGTGACGGTCTTATATGATAACTTCTTGAGTTTAAGTCAAGTCCAGTCCAGTATGAAGACGCTTCATACTTAATGGACTTCTAGTGAATGTGACACACACACTTAATCCAGAATAGGATTATATCACTTAGTCACATTAATGACCTTTTCAATTAATGGGCTCCCACCCAGTTAATCAGGTCATGGACAATTTAAGTTCATTTATTATGATTATCAATTCTTCCTCACATTGACTCCGGTGTGATGATAATAACATAATTGCATTCCATTATGAACTATGGATCAAACATTCTATTTTACTCTACTGAAACTATAATACGATTAACATAATAAGTATTATCTTTATTCAACGACTAGTCATAATCTTTTACAAATGGGTTAAAACAGCTTGTTTAAGGACACATGTCCAACAGGGACATGGTTGATCGAAGATAAGACTTGGTCATTTTAAACTTTGCGAAGCTTTTTTTTACATGCGCAACTTTGATGGGTATGGTTAGCATAATTTTGTAGGCAATTAAAGCATTTGGATAACTACAATCCAATTCTTGTATGTAATTCAAAACATTAGTCGATTTCATCCTACCGGTTAGCACGTTCACAATTAGAGTTTTCAGTCATGATATTAATGTATTTTCTACACGTTTCATGATTGTTAAGTCGTTTAGAAACATTGTGCCTGCCAGTCATTACTAAAGTCGTTTTTGTCAAAGTCTGTTTTGCCTTCTTATGTGTTTGGCTACACCCATCTCGCTTTGAAATATGAAGTAGAATCGCAATTATTTTTCTGATAAACATACATGTCGTCTGAAGAATGACCTTTGTTTTGTATATACATGTTTCTATTAAACTTACATGTCGTTTGGAAATAGGGATATTACTGGCATAGATATCGATAGTTGTTTAAATGGAGTAAAGAGACAAATTCCTATGTTTTCAATTGCCAGGAACTAATACACAAACACTACATAATCAACTTTTTGATTTATTCTGTATTTTTTTTTATTAAGTTAAGCCTTGAATACGTGCATGCTGATTTTTTTCTTCATTATTTTTAAGATTGTTTGCTCTCACATGCATTATTCGCTTAAAATCTCAACTCACGTATATCTTTAAAAAAAGAAAAGAAAAAAAGTAGTATACACATGGTCAAACTTAACTTTTAACAGAACAATTGAGACGAATGAGATCAAAAGCTTCTTTGGATATTTACTTTTTCGGAACTGAAAGCTAGTGAGTATATGGAACAACTTTGGATGCATATACGTACGAACATTTTAAAACCCTCAATCGACCTACGGTATACTTATGGTAACTCTCTTTTGACGTGAGTGCAGGCGAAAATCGTGTTAGAACTATTGGTTGTTTCTATGAGTATGTCTATGAAGAAAAATATCTTGAAAATTTTAAGATCGAGTACCTGAAGACTTGGCGACGATCGGAGATTCTCTCGTCAACGATTTCCTATCAAAACAAGAAAGATTAGAGAAGCCGAGTCACGTCAGAGACGGTTTCCTTAAAGTGATTCGCCTCCTCTACCGGACGGCGTCGACTTCCCAGGATAAAACGGCGTAACCGTTGCCTCGCAACGGCGAACTGAACCGTAAGTGCTCTATCACCCAATAATTTTCTAAGACCCTAGAAAGTCCGAACCGCAGAACAGAGAAGCGATTCGAAATAAAATAATTTCTGGAAAAGGTTTATGAGCTTTGTGTTTTTCTTGGTGTATTGTTGTGTGTCGAAACTAACCGAGTTCTCTGTCCATTTATAGGGGCGACTTGAGGATTCGAATTGATGGATACAATCAATACCAGAAAAACGTTTTCTGATCTTCAAATCGTTTTTGAACGTTTGAGCATTAAAGCTCATTTAACGCTTTTCTTGTAAATGCTATATGAGCGTTTTGATCTGATTTTTAAATGTGTATTAAACATTTAAACATCCATCTGTCAAACGTTTTTGACAAGCTGTGAAATGCTCAATTGAGCAATTATATTATCAGACCAAATTTCATTTACAATATGTATTTTTTTCAACAATCCCCCACATAAATGAAATTGACAGATCACTCTTGACAACACCCCTAAATGGGTAATAGAGCTTATTGGCCAAAACTGCATAGGATAGGTAGGTATCGCCTTTGAACCTTCCCTTAAGAAACATATTTTCCTTACTGGTTTATCAGTAGACGCGATGTCTTTGAACTGCTTAACCGTTGTGTAAGTGATAATATATTTCTCACAGAATTGACCTTTACGTGTTCAGTTCTCATTATTGTGTTCGTTAATGGTCATGAACACCGTTCTGGTTCTGCGAGAGTTTATGGACTTTGTGCCCTTACAAATCCATTGAAGCGACCCCACTTCACTCTAACATAGGTGATCTTACTTAAAAGCAAACCATGTGCTCCGCTCGGTTCGTTACCGACGTGTAAGAATCATTAAAAGCTTTCTATTAGCTTATCCTTAAACGTACATATCACTGTTTTTCATCGTTGGAATGGACTAGGGTGTAACCCCACAGTGATCCGTTAAAGTATTACAGCTAGGTTGTCCCATTGAACCTAGTTCTTGGGATCTCCAGTCAGCTAGGTTGGGTTTCCACTGTAAAACTTTATTTTTCCAATGGGCTTAAGTCACATTCCCTTTGATGATTTCACAACCAACTCTCATTTAACCCCTTTTGGGTAGTGGATCCACAATATTATCATTTGATTTCTCATAATACTTATGATAAATTTCTTTGAGAGTAGTTGTCTAACAACATTGTGTCTATGACATATATGTATAGACTTATTTTCATAGTCTATGCAAATTATTGACGTGATTTTTCACTGTTTCAAAATATCTTCCAAATATTTTCTTAGCCATTCGGCCTTTTTGCCGTATTTGTCTAAGACAATATAAAGATTCCATTGTGAATCACATATATTTGGAAGTTTTCCACATCCTATTCCAATTACACTACAAGAGTTAATTCTTAGTTCATAGATGCAATGTACAGTCATCAAACTCATATACAACAACTTAATGTGAAGCGAATATTTTCATAGTAAACGCCCCCACATTTCCAGGTATTAATTGGAATTCAATGTTACAAACCTTTGAACTTCTCAATTTTATCTCGTGATAAATAGAGTCCGACATTATTGCCATATATATATTATGCACATATGCATGTACGTCATTTGAGCGCTTCTAGCCTCGTTGACGATTAGAATAACATCTTAAAATTGAAACCACAATTTCAATTAAACGTACAAGTACCTTGATCAATTATCAAGTGTATTTCGACAAAATATAATTTGTCACAAATTTTCCAGTATTTGTATTCCAATAATTTTGGAAATCACAAAATTTCTCTCATGAAATATTTGCCATTTTCTCAAGAAATATTCAAGCAAATCTCTCAAATTTTCCAAAATGGAATTATAATCACAATTTCAATTCAACATTTCATGTCTTGTCTAATTACCTCGATCAATAATCGGGTATACTCCGTGAACATATTATAATAATTTCTTACTTTGTTGCTTTTTCAAAAGCACATCTCAAATTATTTACCATGGTATACATCGCACGCATATTATTCGTCTAATAAATGCTGTCATTCTCAAGTATACATTGCTTTTCCAAGATCCACGTATATACTGCACACAATATATAATTATACAGCATACATATATATATATATACATATATATGAAACCTTCTTTTAGGAATATATTTTTCAAAGCAAAAGATTTCACAAAATCTACACCCAAAGTGTTTCCATTCCATGTAGTTACAAAACACCACATTAATCTGCTTCTGTAACACGTATGTATATATATATATATATATCATATAGATATATAAATATTTTCATGTACATAAATATATTCCTTCATAAAATACCAACGACTTTTCTCTCACATAGCATTTAAATTTGGTAATGAATGCATACGAGAACGATTCCCAAAATATATATTGTCATTTGATTTATAACAAACTATGTATTAATTAACATAAATGAGAGATTCTATAAGGAATTAACAATAAATATCACTCGGACCAAATCTGCTTAACATGTGCTGTCTGATATACCGAAGAGTCTTTTCTATGAAATCGCGAATCAAAGGATTTCCAAATAAATTACAATTTCCCAAATTAAAATATTATAATATATATGCCAAACTATACCACCAGTAAGATAACGAAGTATAATTACAATATTATGCTAATATTTATCAGACATAGATATACTAATATATATGCATATATGTGAATTAAACTTGTCAACCTTTTGCTTCCCCAGCCAAACGCATACACTTATATATATATATATATATATATATATTTATATTTATATTTATATATATACCAACTGTCAACAATAAAGCTAATGCAATAAAGCTAATGCAGTGAAACGTAAATGTAGTAAAACCATTGACTTTCCTCAGTAAAACCAAACGACATTCACAGATACACACGAATATTTAAAATGCTTTTAATAAAATTGTGCCAGACATAGAAAACGTGTCCATGATTCAAGGCAAGATATCATGCGTGTCAAGTAAATCAAGAGACGTGCATGCGTAATTAAAGGCTATGACTGAGAAAATTAAACGCATCATACGAGACTGTAATTTTAGTGAGAGAAAAGGCTTCTTCTTCGTTAAAAAATTCAGAGTTTATGCAGAGAAAAACATTTTTTTTTTCTCGTTTCAACACCAGAGAGAATATACTCAAAATTTTCCTTCTTTTTCTTTCATATATGTACTCATAGAAAATAAGGCGAATCACTTTAAGATTGTTAGAACTATTGGTTGTTTCTATGAGTATGTCTATGAAGAAAAATATCTTGAAAATTTTAAGATCGAGTACCTAAAGACTTGGCGACGATCGGAGATTCTCTCGTCAACGATTTCCTATCAAAACAAGAAAGATTAGAGAAGCCGAGTCACGTCAGAGACGCTTTCCTTAAAGTGATTCGCCTCCTCTACCGGACGGCGTCGACTTCCCAGGATAAAACGGCGTAACCGTTGCCTCGCAACGGCGAACTGAACCGTAAGTGCTCTATCACCCAATAATTTTCTAAGACCCTAGAAAGTCCGAACCGCAGAACAGAGAAGCGATTCGAAATAAAATAATTTCTGAAAAAGGTTTATGAGCTTTGTGTTTTTCTTGGTGTATTGTTGTGTGTCGAAACTAACCGAGTTCTCTGTCCATTTATAGGGGCGACTTGAGGATTCGAATTGATGGATACAATCAATACCAGAAAAACGTTTTCTGATCTTCAAATCGTTTTTGAACGTTTGAGCATTAAAGCTCATTTAACGCTTTTCTTGTAAATGCTATATGAGCGTTTTGATCTGATTTTTAAATGTGTATTAAACATTTAAACATCCATCTGTCAAACGTTTTTGACAAGCTGTGAAATGCTCAATTGAGCAATTATATTATCAGACCAAATTTCATTTACAATATGTATTTTTTTCAACAAATCGCACTAGGTAAGATTACTTTTTAGCTTCAAATTCCAATTTTGAGAAAAACTAAAAATAAAAAATTCCTTACTTTCAACTTTTTCACATAAACTCCAATATAAAATATCTCTAAAACTCCTTCAAAACCTCCTCTCGGTATAAAATACTATAATAATTTCTTCAATTAAAATCTATAATAATGCTTTTAAATTGGTATATACCATCGATCTTGTTGTAAACTCAATACAATTAGATCGACACAATTGATATCGATTTTTATAACTCTTATGAGAATTTCATAAGTTATTGCTATACCCGCCCATCTTTGATATACCCGTAAACTAGACTTTTAAAAAAGAAAAAAAAATCAACGTATGATGTATTAGGCATCAGCCAAAAGAGAATCTCAAATACAAACAAGAGGACTATCAACCCACTCCAAACGATCAGACAAAGAATACACTACTCTAGATAAGTTATGAGCAACGATATTCGCAGATCTCAAAACAAAACCAAAACGCACTTGGGAAAGTGCTTTGACAACTCTAAACAATCAGAGACTAACACATGCAAATCTGATAAACCGGTGCCAAGAGACATACTATTAATAAGAACTTGAGAATCTGACTCAAACCAACAACAATCAAGGTTTTTCGTCTTGACCCAAGTTAGAGCATCTTTGAGGCTTATGGCTTCAGCTTCGCGAACATAAAAATTTTCACTTATAAAGCCAGCTCTTGCCATAATAAAGTGGCCTTCAGAATCCCTCACAACACATCCAAAACCGACCCCAAACCTGTCTGAAGGTAGAGATGCGTCCACATTGATCTTAAACCAGTTGACCGGCGACTTACGCCTCTTAGCACATAAGTCTCGCCGCTCAGTTCTACCATCTGCCCGACCCCGTGCAAGTCGCCATTCATCTGCAACCCTACCCGCCAAGACCCGAATATCGTCTACGGGGATAGAACGATTATTCCAAATAAATTAGTTTCGATGATGCCACAACCCCCAACAGATAATGCTGAATCTTTCACACGACGCCAATAGAGATGACGAAAATAAGCTTTTCAAAAACTCAAACACCCCAACACTAAGATCATACGAAGCTTCGATCATTTATTTTCGCCAACACTGTCGCGCAAATTCACACTCAAATAGAATGTGAGCAATAGTCTCTGATTGTCCATTACACCAAACACAAAAAGGAGAAATAGGGACATAGAAGACGGTCCAATCCTTTTAATAAGCGGTCTCTTCCATAAATTAGACTTACGTCGATCGAGTGTGGATAGGCTTTTTCTTCTAAAAAGATAGGTACTTTATCCGCGTAAGTATCTAATCCTTTTACCCTTTACAGCAGCAGCAAGCAACTACGTGTCTGGTCTCTCACTTCATGCAAAGGATAATACATTACTCCCTCAAACAGCTTGATTAATGCTTCTCTGCTCAAGCTCTAACCAGCAACCATGGAAGCCAAGCCTCGCCTCAGCTCTCAATCTTCTCCGCAAATGCCACACACTCACCGAAGTCGACCAAGTCCACGCATGGATGATCACCACGGGGCTCATCAGAACCCGCGCTCTCTCGGCCAAAATCGTCGTCGACTTCGTCTCGTCGCCGTTGGAGCCAGTCGCCGAGCTCGCTCGCCGCGTGTTCTTCGCCTATCGCGCGCGAAACGACGAGCCGTTTCTCTGGAACGCTGTCATGAAGTCGTTCTCCCATGGGCGCGAGCCCGTTGAAGCTCTGGTCCTGTTCCGTCTGATGCTCGAGAATGGCGTCTGCGTGGATGAATTCTCGTTCTCTCTGGTTCTGAAAGCGTGCGGTCGCATGGGTTTGGTGAGGGAGGGTTCGCAAATTCATGGGTTGTTGAAGAAGACGGGTTTTGGGTCGGATTTGTATCTGCAGAACAGTTTGATCTCGTGGTATTTACGATGCGGGTCTCTCGAATTCGCCTTTCAAGTGTTCGATAAAATGTCGCAAAGAGACTCGGTTTCGTATAACGCGATGATTGACGGGTTTGTGAAGCGTCGGAGGGTTGACCGTGCTCGCGAGCTGTTTGATTCCATGCCTGCGAGGGAGAGGAATCTCGTGACGTGGAATTCGATGATTAGTGGGTATGCGCAGTTCGGCGACGGGCTTAGTCTCGCTTGGGATTTGTTCGAGACGATGCCCGAACGGGACTTGGTTTCATGGAACACAATGATCGACGGGTTTGTGAAGGGTGGAAAGTTAGACGATGCGCGGAATTTGTTTAGTAAGATGCCTGAGAGAGATGTTATAAGTTGCTCTAATTTGATTGACGGGTACTTGAAATCGGGGAGAGTTGGTATTGCGAGGAGTTTGTTTGACGAAATGCTAGACAAGGACGTCGTTGCGTGTAATGCCATGATGACCGGGTATATCGGCAATGGCTATTACACAGAGGCTTTAGAAATCTTTCAGAACATGTCAAATGATAACATTTTGCCCGACGATACAACTTTGTTGAGTGTTCTTTCGGCGGTTTCCCAATTAGGGCTGATCGAACGAGGTGTGAACGTTCATTCTTATATCGAGGAAAACGGGTTTTCTTTGAGTGGAAAACTCGGCGTTTCCCTAATTGACATGTACGCAAAATGTGGTAGCATAGATAAGGCTATAATGGTATTTGAAAACGTACAAAACAGAAAAGTCGATCACTGGAACGCGATGATTGGTGGGTTCGCCGTCCATGGATTGGGAGAAGCGGCTTTTCTTCTGCTCATGGAAATGGAGAGGCTTTTGGTAAAACCCGATGACATCACGTTTATCGGAGTGTTGACCGCTTGTGGCCACGTGGGTTTGGTCAAGGAAGGAATGATGTGTTTCGAGTTGATGCGAAGAGTCCACAATGTTGACCCGAAAATGCAACACTATGGATGCATAGTCAACATTCTCGGCCGAGCGGGGCTCGTGAAAGAAGCTTGGAGATTCATCGATGAAATGCCCATCGAGCCGAACGACATTGTTTGGAGGACGTTGCTTAGCGCGTGCAAGATTCACGACAATTTTGACATTGGAGAGCCGATTGCCAAGAATCTAATCACACGAGATTTGTGTAGTCCGAGCTTCTACGTGCTCTTGTCCAACATGTATGCCAGTCTTGGAATGTGGGACGATGTTCGGAAGTTAAGGCTGACGATGAGAGAGAGGAACGTTAAGAAACTTCCGGGTTGTAGTAGGATCGAGATCAAGGGAAATGTGCACGAGTTTCTGGTTCAAGATAAAGCGCATCCGCAAGTGCAAGAGATTTATTCCGTGTTGAATGGATCGTGTCCGTCCGGCTCGGAATTCGTCATTGTTTGAACTGTAAGTAGAAAGTCTTCAACAAAGCTTTTTATCTTTCAAGCTCAAATATAGATCAATGCTTGATATGAAAGCTTTTTATAATTGTAAATTTATGTAAAGCTCTTTTCAAGTTAATTTTAGTCCTTTTTTTTTTTTAAGTCTTCTCTTCTTCTTTTTTGAAATCATGAAATCAAAAGCCTAAGAAAATTGTAAGGGCAGACATTTTTTTTTCCAATTCCCTGTTACCGCCAGTAACGTTTTTAAATACCTATATTTTTCTTACCGAAACATGGTATTTTCCAATGATAACAAAATCGAGACTTTGCAAAGTCCAAGTTCCGGTTTTTTGTTTTTTTTCAAATACAATTTACCCATCGGCAGTACCCTTGAAATTGGACCATCGGTGTACCTGTCGGCTTCGGTAAACCTTCATCTACTCAATGAACAAAACTAGCATATCTAGATAAAACACAAGCAAACTCGTAGGAACAAATTACAACACTCTGAAGAGCTTCACTTCAGATACAGTGTAGTTACTAGGCCTCATCTTACACGACTATCCTCTATAATTCAAGGCAGGACTGCGATGATCCCAGATAGTTCTTCGATGATTTTATCGATTGATGGCCGTTCATGGGGCGAATCCTGAGTACAAAGAAGGGCCAAATTTCCGAGTTTTGCAGCCTCGGTTTACGAAAATGTGCCGTCTAGATTTTGATCGATGAAATCATCGAATCTGCACAACTCTGCCCCTTGGCGAGTTGACTGCGCGATTTTTCGTTTTCCAGTGAGGATTTGGAACACAATCACGCCAAATGCATAGACGTCGCTTTTTTCTGTGAAGCGGCCGGTGGTTGTGTATTCGGGAGCCAGATATCCCATGGCTGTGCTTGCTTTGAGCATCGAAAAGACGATATCATCAGCCAGGAGCTTGTGGAGGCCTGAATCCGAGATCATGGGCTTGTAGTTTGCGTCGATGAGCACCTTCGATGCTGATAGATTCTGGTGAATTATTTCATGTTTGGTTCTCCCTTTGTTTCCATGCAAATATGATATGCCTGGTTAAGAAGTGATGTCAATTTATGAGGTATGAAAACGAACTGAGCGACAAATAATGTTAACTTATGCAGAACACATATTTATTCGAGAGAATTTTTATCCATAAGTCACCAAACGAGGTCAATATTCTATAGATTATGAGACTAGAGTGAAGCAATATGCAACAACAAAAGTGCAAGGGGCAAAATGCAACAACGAGTAAAGTTGAGGGAGCTTTGCGGCCCATTGCTCATATCCAAAATATTATGACCTTTGGCAATATAAGATAATATAAGCACAACTTTGTACTGTAGGAAATAGTAATTAGTTATTATTCTATTCGAATAAAAAAATACTAACCTTTGGCAATGCCGTAAATAATGGAAACTCGGGTTGACCATTCGAGAACCGTACCACCGTCTTCTTCAACATCGAGAAACCGCAATAGACTTCCATTCCGAACATAATTATACACAAGAAAGCATTCCCCTTTGCCTTTGGAACAACAAAAGCCTCTTAACCCGACAACATTCTCGTGTTTCAGCGAAGTCAATGCCTTCAATCCTTTCAGAAATTCGGCCTCGTCAGACTTACAGCTCGTCTTGGCGAAGCGCTTCACCGCAACATCCGATCCGTCTCTCAGGACGCCCTTGAAAATCACCGAGAAGTTGCTTTTGCCTAACAAGTTGACTTCCGAGAAGCACTGCGTGGCCCGTTCCACTTCTTCTAGATTGAGCATTTGACTTTCGAGGATCTCGTGTGAGAATCCATTGACTTTAGCAACCGGGTCCCACCCGTTAGAATATTCCAAGCTGATCAGATTAGAAGGGCTCTTTGTGTAGATTTCCTTGGCCTGGTCGGTGCTGAGCCGGCTATCTGACGTGTCAAAAGCACTCCCGATTTTCTGTTTCCGGCGGCGGTACCATATGAATGAGAAGATCACAGAACCGACGAAGGCAACGAAAAGTCCAATCACACCCAAAACAACACCAATTTGAGGAGACCTTGGTTTTTCTGAACAGCTTTCAGTGCTGCAATTCGATTGGAGATTTGCAGACTCTGGCAAGTTTGGGACACTGTTTTCCGGGATTTTGCTTGGTTCATATGGCTCTGGCCTATTCGGATTCCAAGCATTGTTGGCCGAGCAAGTATGCAAGTCAGGAAACCCAACCCCACATAAGTTTAGGTTGTTTTTGTATCGGAATCCTCCATTGAGTCTCTTCAAAGCTACATTGTTATCAACATAAATAATAAGAACAATAAGATATATCAAGTAGGGAATTATATATATCACGGTTACACGTTTGAAATCCGGTTACCGTTATTAAAACCGATATTTTTAGATTATTTTACCGGTTCGGGTTTTGAAAATGGGACCGGTTGTAGCTTTCAATCCGGATCCCAATTACCAGTTCCCAGTTTTAGAAATCCCAAAATACCGATCACTGGTACAGGATATCAAGTTCTAGCCGAACTTGTGAAAAAAAAATATATGAAAATAAGCTTAATCCAAGATTATTACCGTGTGGAACGGTGCCAGAGAGGGAGTTATTTCTGACGTCAAGGACTTCTAACATCGGAGCATCAGCTAATTTCGCCGGAATGGACCCAAACAGGTGATTGAAGCTCATATCCAGCCTCGTTAGACTTTTGATCTCGCCCAAACTCGCCGGAATAGCTCCGGTCAGTTGATTGTATTGAAGAGCAACAGTGCTAAGCCTCTTCAGGTTACTGAGCTCCGACGGAATACTACCACTCAACCTGTTGTAACACAGCTGCAAAACTGCAAAAGAAAGAGAAAACAAAATCAGATTTACATGTTTGTTTGAGGCTAAGGAAAATCATCATAGCTTAAGCCGGAAAGGTGTTAAAATTTGCGACCTGGATCCGTTTTTTTGTACTTTCTTTTATTGGTTATTTTGGGGCTTCCGGAGTAATAGGATTTATTTCGTACTCACTTTCTCTCCTCCATTTTCTAACACTTTCTTATCATAGCGGATTTTCTTCCTTTGTCCGTGGTTTTCTTCCCGAACTAGACTGCCACGTAAAATCCTTGTGCCGGTTTCTTTTATACTTGCGTTACTGATTGGGGTGTAATTAAAATCCAGAAATGCACGTTTGAAACTGCATCCAGACCGGATCGGTTTTTAAATAAAAATAAAAATTGCAACCTATTAAACCAGGTTTAAATCGGATTCGGTTTGTTCAAAAACTACATCGGGATTAAAACTAGTTCCGGTTCCGGTTCTAGAAGTTAAAAAGCCCAGAACCCGAAACTTGACCCGGTCATTTGCTTTACTTTTTTCACTTTCTACCTTTACAAAATTTAGACTAACAAAGTTGAGTCCTTTTCGTACATTATGATTTATGATGGGTTCCAAACACAAATTTAATGTAATAATGATATATGTATATATACATATATATATATATAATGGATGACCTTGAAGATTTGACGTGTTCCCGAAGGAGCGAGGAAGTTCGCCGGAGAAATTGTTGACGCTGAGATACAAGTCGGTCAACTGAGTCAAGCTGGCGAGTTCGCCGGGGATCGCCCCACTGAGTGAGTTGAAGTGGAGGTAGAGCCCGGTCAAGCTCCTCAGCCCCGCCACGGCCTTGGGGATTCCACCGGCCAGCCCCTTCCCTTGCAGGGAGACGTTGACCACGCGGCCCCGGCCGTCGCAGGCCACGCCTTCGAAGCCTCCTACGCTGCAGGGATCCAACCCGGGGCTCCACGAGGCCAGGACCTCGCCGCTTGGGTCCAGCGAGGCCTTCATCACCATGAGAGCTCGGAGCTCCGAGGCGAGCGGGAGAGCCGGCGACGGAGATAGGAGGAAGACGAGGAGGAGGGAGAGAGTGGTCGACTGCATGTTTGGCTGTCGAGCCGAGAAAGCGAGAGCTCGAAGTGAAGGAAGATCTCAGTTCAGTTGGTTGTTTGTTTGTTCTGCGAAATGTGTTTGGATTGGAGGAAAATGGGCGAGAAAACGGGAGGGTATGTGGGAAAATCTCCCTTTCTCTGTTCTGGGAAAACGTGGGAGAGAGTGGCCGAGAATTTGAATCTCATCACACTTAATCAGTTTAGTGTAACTATATAGTATACTATATATTAAATATATATACATGGATGTGGGTCCCACATGTATTTAATATTAATAATATGTCTGTCGTAGTCAGTATCGAAGCCACTATAAATGTAAAGTTTTTAACTTTCTAGTGTAAATGCGAGTGTGACATCATTTTAATGTGAACTCAAAACAAAAGTACACGTAAATAGTGCTCTTTTAACTTTTTAGCTTCTACTTTGAATCCCTTTTTTAAATTTACTGGCAATATTAGCATAAAATATTTAATATTTTAGTTTTATTATATTTATTTACTTATAATAAACGTTTGCAATATTTATTACTTCCCCATCGAAATTTTCAGTATATATTATCTGCTTATATATTTATCAAAAAAATCTACTTTATTTTTTTTATCAATTTAATAGAATTTTAACCCACACCGCTTGCTTGGGCTCGAGCTTCAACAGACCGAACGAGTTCTCTTATAAATAGTCAAATACCTTATACAGTAAAATATTTATAAATTAATATTATTGGGATCAGAATATTTTATAATATCATAAAAATATTAATTTATTAAAAAATAATTTAATAATATTAATTAAAATGGAAATTATGCAAAAATATCATCTAAACAAAATTATTAATTTAACTGTAATAAAAGTAAAATTTTCCAAAATAAAATAGCCCCACCGAACTGGGCCAAGAAACCAATAAACAACGGCCCATATCGAATTTTTTTTTTTTTTTCTGGATTAGGGTTTATACGATTTCTAATTCCCAGATCTCTTCTTGGCCTGTGAATTAGGGTTTCTGCAACCAGAAGAGACCAGAGAAGAAGCAAAGCTTAAGCCACCATGGGGCGTATGCACAGTCGTGGGTTCGTTTCAATCTCCATTCCCACCATCCAGACTCTGATATTCCTTCCATTTTATTGAATTTGGGATTTCTGTGTGTGTGTGTGTGTGTGTTACAGTAAGGGAATTTCAGCTTCTGCTCTTCCGTACAAGAGGACTCCTCCGAGCTGGTTGAAGACTTCTTCCCAGGATGTGAGATTCAAACACTAATCGTTACTGTTTCACTGCTTGCGAAAGTGGGTTTGTTTAAATTTTGAAGCTTGTGGGTCCTATAATTATTGGTTCTTTTTCATGAATGCAATCTAGTTGGGGCTCGTCACAGACAAGACTGGGATTAGTTTTCGTCTTTGTTGAATTAGTGCGAAGTTTTGTTTGTTTAAGTGTCGTGTTCGGATTCTCGGTGGAAGATTCATATGGTATTCGGATTCTGAAATCTAGAGTTTGTGTTTAATTATGATTTACTGTTCAGTCTGAATTGCTGTTCAGTAGCTGTTGGATCAAACTTGTTTTCCGTCCAATCTGATATCTCTCAAGTTTTGATTCCGTCCAATCTGGCCAACTGGCGCTTAATATGAGTTTGGATTCTCCGTTCAGGTTGAGGAGAATATCTGCAAGTTTGCCAAGAAGGGTCTGACACCCTCTCAAATTGGTTGTATTCTCCGAGATTCGCACGGTATTGCTCAAGTGTCGAGTGTCACTTCCAGCAAGGTTCTGCGTATCTTGAAGGCTAACGGTTAGTTTTTTCCCATGGTGATTCTTGTTGTTTAAATGCGAAGATGTGATAATGTTTGTTAGAGCAATTCTCAATCGATTTTCTTCGTCTCCGTAGGACTGGCTCCTGAGATCCCAGAGGATCTATACCACCTTATCAAGAAAGCAGTTTCGATCCGAAAGCATTTGGAGAGGAATAGGAAGGACAAGGATTCGAAGTTTAGGTTGATTCTTGTAGAGAGCAGAATCCACCGCCTTGCTCGATACTACAAGAAAACAAAGAAGCTTCCACCAGTGTGGAAATAGTAAGTGCCCATTCTTGTTCATTAGTTAGATTGATTGTGTTACGTCCGTGAACTTTAGTTTCTGGAAACAACGACCGATAATCGTTTAACTTGTGTGCAACACTGTGACCCTATTCTTTGAAACTATCGAAATGTTAAATTCTTGAAGAGTCGTTCGTATACAATTCTCGCGACGTTGGATAGTAGTAATAAATTTGATATATAAAAACTTTTAATTGAGTCGCAAGTGAGCGAAATGTCCTGTTCTCTAACAGAATTAGGATTATTGCCGTCCAAAATCTTATTTTATGGGTTATTGATCAGTATTTTATTTTATGCAGTGAATCTTCCACGGCGAGCACCCTTGTGTCGTAAGATTGGTGACTGTTTGTGGAACTTCCATGAAGCAAAATTTTGAAGCGTTGATTTTTCCTATTATCTTTACTTAATTTTATTTTCTTCCTACTTCCCATTCCCAGACTTATTCATTAATCATTATATCCTTTGTGCCAGAGAGCATTAAAGTTTTGATAATTTTTCATGTCATTTTTTATTATAGTTTGAGGTTAATTAAAATCATGTCTCAATATACATTATGCAGTGTGATTACAAGAAATCTACCGAAAAATATCAAGAAAAAATGGCCGAACCTTGTATGCAATTAATATATGATATCTATCGAATGGATGGTGTTTTTTGGCCTATGACTCGCATCACAACATCGTTCACAACGGTGTTATGGAATATGTTCCCAAAAACGGAATCTACACCCGTTGATTTTACTTGTAAAATACGCATATTGATAGCCAGGGGTGAAAATTTTGTAACCATTTCTTTATTTTGTCCTGGTTTCGGTTCCGGACCGATTTTTAAAAAAATCCAGGAAATTTAGCTTAAAAATCGGAAATGGAACTTCCCAGTTTTTGGAATCGGTACTTAAGAAATATTTCCCGGTTTTTGGTACCGGTTCCGGTTTAAAGTACGTGTCATTTTTAAGGTTTTAGTATGTCGTTTTTAGTGTTATATATATTTTTATTGTCGTTTTCTATACTACGCGTAATTTTAATTACTAATTTTTCAAAAATTACATGTCATTTTTAAGTCAAACACTTTTAGAACCGGGAAATTTTAAAAATGGAACCGTAATCGGAATCGGAACCGAGAAATTTGAATCGGAATCGTAATCGGATCGGGCAAATTTTTTGTTACCAAAAAAATAAAAATTCTCTATTTGTCAGAAGAGGGATGAATAAAAGCTAATTTTCCGATTTCGATTTCACCCGGCTCGTAAAATTGGACTATTGTAGAGGGCGATTTGCACCGCCTTACCAGTCACGAGGATAATCAAACAAACACAACAAAACATGAATAACATTTATCCCCGATTTATTTATCCCGAAAGGACTCGGTTTTTCCCGTTTGATAGCTCGGACACACGAAGGAGTAATAATGGAAAACATGATTTGATGCCGCACCCCGCCGCCTTCGGCGAGGCTGCCTACGTACCCGTCGAACCGGGATCAGGTCATCACGTAGTTCAATGGGTTTGGTGGATTCTCTTCTCCTTTCTCTCTTCTTTCTTTTCTCTTTTCTATCCTCTCACGGCTGACCCCCCCCCCCCCCCCCTTCTCAATGAGGTTTTCTTTTGTATTTATAGGCTTAGGGTTAATAGAGGCTTTTCTCTTTGGGCTTTTTCTGCGAACTGGGCTTTTGGTGTTTGTTCCATCGTGGGCTGAAAGTCCTCTTGTATCTTGCCTCTATTCCTATCGTTTTAATGATTAAACGACAAGTGTAGAGTTGAGGATGGATTTGACCAAATCCGACCTTAACAGTTAGTCCCCCATTTTATCAAGTGTGAGCACTTGGTAAAATGTAGAGAAAAACTATATTACTTCCGATCTGAATCATCGCTCCTAATGATAGGAATCATAGACCAAGCTGTCGCCCGGCGGTGCTCTCTGATAATAATACCCGTAGTAAGCGATAATGTAGCCAGGAGTCGTCGGGTAGGTGCTTTGACTTTATGATATCGTCGATGAGAGGGTTGGCAACTCCCTCGGGTAGCCGATGGTCTCACCGTTGTTTGACTTCTCACGAACTCAACAGGGTAAGCCTCGACGGAGGCCTTGACCGAAGGGGACGGAAGTACCACTTGGACCGACACCATCTTCTCCGAAGATCCTCGCTGTGAGCTCGGCCCTCGTGATATCCGATGAGCTTGTCGAGCGTTGTTTCGATGAACTTGTCGACTTCGATGGAGATGATGGTTTTAAGGAAGCCATGTGGATGCTCCATAGTGTGAACTTGACTTTATATGGAGGATGGCTTCTCGGTTGAGGACTATAGCGCTTATCAATGCGGTATTCGACTCTTCGATCCTTGCGTCATCGGTGGAAGCGTCCTCCTCTCAGTGCGAGCTCGTCTCGTCGGCCAGTTTCTCTGCGATGACGAGCTCGTTACATCGACGATACTCATTAGCGAGAAAATCTCCTTTGTCGATGATGCCACCGACGTCATGAGCGCAGTGATCCTTTCCTCGCTTTTATCTAATTCTTTCTCTTTGTCCTGCATTTTTAGCTGAGAATTCTTTTGTCTTGATCGTAAGTAGATATGAAATATGTACATATGTAAAGAACAAAAAGAAACAAAAACTTGATCTCATCGCTATATATATATATTTTTTTATTTTTTATGGTGTCGTCGATACTTTCGTCGAGGCCTTTTTTTCATTTCTTGGTGCCGTCGAAACTTTCGTCGAGGCCCCCTTTTTTTTTTTTATTTCTTGGTGCCGTCGAAACTTTCGTCGAGGCCCTTTTTTCATTTCTTGGTGCCGTCGAAACTTTCGTCGAGGCCCTTTTTTTCATTTCTTGGTGCCGTCGAAACTTTCTTCGAGGCTCTTTTTTCATTTCTCGGTGCCGTCGAAACTTTCGTCGAGGCCCTTTTTCATTTCTTGGTGCCGTCGAAACTTTCGTCGAGGCCCTTTTTTCTTTTTCATGGTGCCGTCGAAACTTTCGTCGAGGCCCTTTTTCATTTCTTGGTGCCGTCGAAACTTTCGTCGAGGCCCTTTTTTTTCATTTCTTGGTGCCGTCGAAACTTTCTTCGAGGCCCTTTTTTCATTTCTTGGTGCCGTCGAAACTTTCGTCGAGGCCCTCTTTCATTTCTTGGTGCCGTCGAAACTTTCGTCGAGGCCCTTTTTTTTCATTTCTTGGTGCCGTCGAAACTTTCTTCGAGGCCCTTTTTTTTCATTTCTTGGTGCCGTCGAAACTTTCGTCGAGGCCCTTTTTCATTTCTTGGTGCCGTCGAAACTTTCTTCGAGGCCCTTTTTTTTCATTTCTTGGTGCCGTCGAAACTTTCGTCGAGGCCCTTTTTTTTTATTTCTTGGTGCCGTCGAAACTTTCGTCGAGGCCCTTTTTTCATTTCTTGGTGCCGTCGAAACTTTCGTCGAGGCCCTTTTTTTCATTTCTTGGTGCCGTCGAAACTTTCTTCGAGGCCCTTTTTTCATTTCTTGGTGCCGTCGAAACTTTCGTCGAGGCCCTTTTTTCATTTCTTGATCAAGTCGTGCACGGTGACGAGTCCGATGATAATCTCGTACCCGCCACGGCGGCGTACTCGGAAGTGCAGCGATGAGCGTGTCGGTATTCCGGGCTCATCGCGGCGATAACTGGAGGCTCTCTTTTTTTTTTTTTTTTTTTTTTCCGGCACCTTCTGCCGTAATATTTTTCTTTATCCTGACACTTTCGCCGTAAAATTAACACTCTTCTTATTGGTGGAAGTTACCTGGTAAGGACCGAAAAACGCATGTGCATGTCGTTTGATAGGATGAATTGACCATCTCCTCGCATTTGGGTTTCATTGGCCGTCTCTGAGCTTCTCGATCTTGTGAAGCCCTTTCTTGCCTTACAATGCTTTCGTCGTGTCGTCAAGTTTTCCTCGTCTCCTCGAGCCTGCTGCGCATGCCCCTGTATCCTCGTACCTGAAATGTGAGCAAATCATAATCGAACCAGTGGTCAGTTCTATGCAGCGCGGAGCTCGTCTCAGCGGCTAGCGGGAAGCAGGTTTCCTCCTGCGTGTAAGCTGCTCTCGTCTTGCGTAGCGAGTAGCTCGTCGCCTTCGACGGAAGTAGCTCTCGCCAGTAGGCGGCTAGAACCTCGTCGCTGTGGGCGCAAGCAGCACCCGTAGTAGGCGGCGAGCACCTCTTCGCTCACCGTCAACGTCGGGAAGCCTGGGTTGTCGAGTCTTAGCTCACCGTGCAAGCTGCTCTCCTGCCACGGGGAAGTAGGTGTCCCCGCGCTGAATGTCCTCGCAGCCGGCGTCATCGGCCTGGCTCGTCGTCGAATCTCGGCTCGCCGCAAGCTGCTGACCTGCCGCTGGGGAAGCAGTCGTCGTCCGTCGTCGTCCTCGCTCGAGGACATCCCCGACGAATCCACGCCCGTCGCAAGCTGCTGACCTGCCGCTGGGGCAGCAGGTCTCGTCGCGTTTGGCGTCGTCGGCCTCGCTCGTCCTCGTCGAACGTAGGCTCGTCGCTAGCTGCTGACCTGCCACTGGGGAAGCAGGTGTCGCCGCGCTCGACGTCGTCGGCCTCGCTCGTCCTCGCCGAATCTCGGGTCGTCGCAAGCTGCTGGTCTGCCATCGGGTTAGCAGCCTCGCTCGAGGACATCCTCGTCGAATCGACGCCCGTCGCAAGCTGCTGACCTGCCACTGGGGAAGCAGGTCTCGTTGCGTTCGACGTCGCTGGCCTCGTTCGTCGCCGCCGAATCTCGGGTCGTCGCAAGCTGCTGGCCTGCCGCTGGGGGAGCAGGTGTCGTCCGTCGTCGGCCTCGAATCCACGCCCGTCGCAAGCTGCTGACCTGCCATTGGGGGATCAGGTCTCGTTGCGTCCGACGTCGCCGGCCTCGCTCATCGTCGGCAAATCTCGGGTCGTCGCAAGTTGCTGGCCTGCCACTGGGGGAGCAGGTGCCGTCCGTCGTCGGCCTCGCTCGTCGAATGCACACCCGTCGCAAGCCGCTGACCTGCCACTGGGGAAGCAGGTGGTGTCCCACCTGCCACCGGTGAGAAGCCCTGCTCGTTGCGCAGGCTGTCGTGCTCCTGCGGGGAAGCAGCTCTCCTCCCACACAGCCAGCAGGCCACCGACCTGTTTCTTGGCGGTGAAACTTGCCGCTTCTGCAACTTTCTCCTCGAGCGTCCGGCTGGGGCGACTGACCCGTCGAATCGAAGCTCACGGGAAGGCCTGTAAGAAAACTAAGAAAGAATACAGTTTTATTTATCAAAAGTATAGACGAGATGAGCGCTCGGTGTTGTCGTCGTTGGTCGTCATCTCTTCGAGTTCCTGGCTGTGAGTTAGAGAAAAACTATGCCCCACGGTGGGCGCCAAACTGTAGAGGGCGATTTGCACCGCCTTACCAGTCACGAGGATAATCAAACAAACACAACAAAACATGAATAACATTTATCCCCGATTTATTTATCCCGAAAGGACTCGGTTTTTCCCGTTTGATAGCTCGGACACACGAAGGAGTAATAATGGAAAACATGATTTGATGCCGCACCCCGCCGCCTTCGGCGAGGCTGCCTACGTACCCGTCGAACCGGGATCAGGTCATCACGTAGTTCAATGGGTTTGGTGGATTCTCTTCTCCTTTCTCTCTTCTTTCTTTTCTCTTTTCTATCCTCTCACGGCTGACCCCCCCCCCCCCCCCCCTTCTCAATGAGGTTTTCTTTTGTATTTATAGGCTTAGGGTTAATAGAGGCTTTTCTCTTTGGGCTTTTTCTGCGAACTGGGCTTTTGGTGTTTGTTCCATCGTGGGCTGAAAGTCCTCTTGTATCTTGCCTCTATTCCTATCGTTTTAATGATTAAACGACAAGTGTAGAGTTGAGGATGGATTTGACCAAATCCGACCTTAACAACTATTACCTCTGACATTTTTGGTATGTCAATCATTGTTATATCGGGTGACCGGTAATAGCACGTCTCAATATCTACTTTTAGCGATAATAGTAAAAAAATCATGTCTAACTCGATTCCGCTTAATAAGAATGTTGAAGCCATGGTATCCTGTATCCCGAAATGAAGTGAAGTTGGTTGACTTGCGAATTACCATTCATGTTATGTTGGCCTCTTTGACACACAGTTGCACCAGAGTTCTACGCTATTGCCCTCTTCTTCTTCCTCCACGTGTCCCTTCCCTCTTCCTCGCTTCGCCTTCCATGGATGCTTCTGCCTCCAACGCAGCCTCTTCCTTCAGCTCCAACCCAAGGTCTGCTTTCAAAAGGCAATCTCTTTTAGCATTTATTGAAATTCAACTACTGAATTGGTATAATCAAGCCTCTCTCTCTCTCTCTCTCTATATATATATATATATATATATATATATATATGTATGTGTGTGTGTATCTGTAAACGAACCATGCACTGCACACAACTTGTTTGATAAAGTTACTGTTAGAGTTTGACCTTTGCTCGCTTATAAACTTAGAAGCAAGGGTACTTTAGGCATTTATCCTTTTGTCTTAAATCTTAATGCTGTATTAAGGGGTATTTTGGGCTTAATCCCAATAGATAGATTTATGTTTTGCTTTGGTTGAAAAGTTCCAATAGATAGATTTATGTCTTGCTTTGGTTGAAAGCCGTTTTTGACACGTTTGTGATTTAGAAAAGAGTGTTTGGGGCCAAAACAAGTTGGATTTTGTTTGATTTATGAATTTCGAGACTTAACATGCAGTGTTCTGATTTTATGTGTTGATAGAGGACGAGACATGGATACGAGAAACGATAGAGGAAGGTTGAGAGGTCGCGGTGGGGACGGAAAAGATAAGATCGATGCACTCGGTAGATTATTGTAAGAAGGATTACATAAATATTTTACTAAAGAACGTTAATTTAGTTCAACTTGTTCTCTTTTTTCGGAGTCAGGATACGGCCTGGGATTTGATACAATATGAGTATCTTTGCTAGGACTCGGATTTTGCGACATATGGCTTCGGAACTGAATCTGAATATGAGGAGTGACGGGTATGTGATGGTTGACGATCTCTTGAAGCTGAATATGAAAACGTTTGCCAATGTCCCTTTAGGATCACATTCTGTTGATGATGTTAGAGAGGTCAGTGATTCTACAGCGTGACATGGAATATTATTTATATTATTTTCTGTAAAAGAAATAAAATTCAAGGTAGTTCTTTAAATACACTCAGGCCGTTAGGCAGGATAACAAGCAGCGGTTCAATCTCCTCCAAGAAAACGGAGAGCTTCTGATACGCGCCAACCAAGGCCACACGATTACGGTGATTCTTTAGTACTTTATATCTTGTTTTACACTTAAATATATGTTTTGTTGATGACTACAATATTCTTGTTTTATATTTTAACTATATACATATATACTATAAATAAATACTGTTGTTATTCTTACTTAATGTTAAGTAATTGCTTATTCAAAAGAAGTTTGAAAATCAAAGTGAATCTTGCAGACAGTTGAATCTGAGAGCCTATTGAAGGCAATACTTTCAGCTGATGAAGCTCCAGGTTCCTTCTTTCTCCCGTTCCGTGTATTAATTATATATACATATATGTATGCATTAATACTAAGAATAGTCTGTATTTTTACCCATAAAGTAGTTTTTTGTTGGGCGACATGATCCGGTTGTTTGTTTTCACAGGTTGAGTACCCAATTTTATGGTTTATTTAGGTACCTGAGAGATACATTTATTTCAACATTAGGTACTTAACCCGTGATAAACCAAAACCAGAATTAATGCTGCCTCAAAATACTACTTTCTGAGTACTTATGCCGCAGATATACCTATTTTTCCTTCTTTATTTAACCAGCCTCTTTTTTCCCTTCCTTAAATACTAATTTATGAAGAAAAAATAATTTTTTCATACCAAGAACCAGATTTTTGTCCGTCCTTATTAAATCAGCCTCCTTTTACTCATCGGGGCATTATGAATTTAAGTATAATCCACACCTAGAACAATCATATTTTTTTATCCCTTGGCCTCTTCTATTTGAATAACTCGAATCACCGTTGTTCGTGTAGTATGCGTACATGGAACTTATAGGAAGAACTTGGAATCCATATTAAACTCGGGTCTAAAACGCATGAAGAGACTGCACGTCCACTTCTCTTCGGGTTTGCCAACTGACGGCGAAGTTATAAGCGGTAATATTACATAAATAATGTTTTAATAGATGAATCTTTTGTATTCTTTTTACGAGCATTGCTCTGATTCCATTTACAGGAATGAGAAGGGACGTGAACGTCTTGATCTTTCTCGACGTAAAAAAAGCTTTGGAAGGTTAGTATCTCGAGAACACCAACGGAATTCAGAACTTAATGAAATGATAAATTAATTAGTGGAAATCTTCCCTCAATTAGTAAAGTAGATTACGATTTTGTTCGAATTTATAACGAAAGAAAAGTAGCTTTGCACGAAAATGAAATTTCAGAGGGCAAAATGCTACAAAATAAAGTTAGGAGGCGAAGATTACTACGGAGTGGAGTTTAGGAGAAATTACTGCCAATTACAAAAAGTCACGGTAGTACCCGTAACAAACAAAAAAATCGCAAAAAAGGAAATCCGAAAGACTATTGCTTAAAACATAATTAAGCATGTAGAGTTCAGTTCACGAATGAGCAATGTTGGAGGGTATGGATGTTAAATTTATATTTTTATCTGTAAATGATGAACGACATATTTGATGATTGTCGTTTTTTTTTGGACTTTGCAGAAGGTATGAAGCTCTACATCTCCGACAACAAGGTGATCTTGACCGAAGGTTTCGACGGTGTCGTTCCCGTCGAGTTCTTCGCAAGGATCGAATCATGGCCTAACAGACAGCCTATACAGTTTTGATATTGTGAACCCAAATTAATGACTTTTCCTTTATTTTTTACCTCACTTTTGGGATCTGATTCGCTTTCTATGTCATACATTACATGTACACTTACGTTGATATACAATATATTTATATGTTATGCAGCAACGTGTTAATATGACTAAAGGGTATAACAAATATTAAATTACACTTCAAGGACATATTTTAGTTGTTCTTGAACTTAATGTTCACTACTAGAGAATTCTAATGCTCACATCTCTCTCTAAAATTGTATTCATTTACTATTAAAGTTTCGTAAGTACTAAAAAGACAATAGAGAAATTTTTTAAAATTAAACTTGTCGAAAACTTAGCGTAACATTTAAAATTAAGCTAGATTAATGAGAAGAAGAAAAAAGTGATCGAGATTTGAAGAGATTTATAAGAACGTACATGAGGAATTTAGAACTTGAAAAAAAAAATTATGATACTCTAAAACTCAAAATATAATATAATTTTTGCCGTTATTAACCTTTTGTTTTTAGAATTTTACACTTATGCCCCACTTTACAAAATGAATGCATTTTGCTCAGCGATTTCGAAGACTCCATTGAAGTAGAGAACCCAAGCTCTGCTCTGAAACACTCATTCTTCCATTCCATGGTGTTTCCGCGGAGACGATGAGACTTCTCACTGGCTGCCGTGGTTTCCTCCTCTTCCTTCCTCTCCTTTGCTTTCTCCCTTACTTCTTCAACGGTAATTCGATTCCCCCTGCGAATCACACTTCCGTTTTTCGTATTCCATGCCTGATCTTGACCTAATTTGCAGTTTGGGAATTGCATCGAAGCAAAGCTTTAGAAGATCTGCAACCGAAGCGGAACAGGAAGCTGGATCATTTGGTTCTCGGACCTGCTTCTGGTCAAGGCTTGCCGAACCGATTACAATGCCAAGGTGATTCACCTGATTTATATAATATATATATATACATATATATGTATGTATACAATTCGATGAATTGATGTTCTACATTTTGCTCATAATGCATTGAATTCGAGGACTGAGATTGGTTCTAAGTAGAATTGTAATGAATTTGTTTTGATTATCAACACTCGAAGCTTTTGCTCTCAGATTCTGCAGTTTCAGTTTTAGTTTTTGTATTGATTTCTAACTTAAAAAAAGTAGGCACGAAAGCTCTCAACAAGACCCGATTTTCAACATTGTCGGATGTATCCGGATTTGGAGACAACATATCGTTTATCACTGTATTTACCGTGTATAATACTTCGCTTAATGGGGAAAACGATGAGAAAGACTCGAGCTTGGTTGTTGTCGGGAACACTAAGTATAGTAAAGTGGAGAGATCCATGGCCGTTTTGAATACTTACATTAACTTCATTCAGGTAAGTTGTATGCTCATGAAAAGGTCCGTTAAATTCGTCTATTTTTGCAGTGTCAAATATTAAGATGCATTAATCTTCGAACGTGGCGTTATCCAGGTTACAATGCCTCGCAGCAGTGTATTCATTCTTACTGACCCAGCGTCCGATCTCTCAATAAGGAGAAACCGTGTCATTGTGTATCCTATTCAAGGTGAATATTCACGAGACAAGTTGATGCTTCAAAGAATCAGGTCTTACATTGTAAGAATACGCTGCATTTATTGTTACTCGAAATTTTTTATCGAGGAATACAATGTTTCTCTATATGTTCACCTTTTTTTACGATGACAACTTGATTGAATTATGCACTAACTTGTTCAAAGAGTCTTAATTACTTTTATATATGCTCTAGAATTTTTTTTACCGACAACACTTATAATCTATATATTCGTCTCTCAACTCAGGAATTTCTGGACACAAAGCGCCAAGAACTCTTACAAGGACCGGGGAAGATCACCCATTACATATTTACAGACTCCGATATTGCAGTGGTTGACGATTTAGGGCACATATTTCGCGACTTTTCAAATTTTCATGTAGCTCTCACCTTCAGGAACAACAGGGCTCAACCTCTGAATTCGGGATTCATAGCCGTTAAAGGGACTGATGATGGCATTTTAAGGTACACGATTCATCTCCTGTTTTTCTCGTTCCGTTGAGTTTCAATTGTGGTATCTCCCTTGAATTTGGTTCATTGGTGCAGATTTCCTCTTACTCTTTGTTTGGGTGTATACCAATTACTTTAGAGTTTTTTTTTTTTTTAATGAACTCTAGATATATATGTATCGCAGAGCCAAGAATTTTCTACAAGAAGTGCTAAGAGTTTACGAATCAAAGTACATAAATGCCTCTCGAATGCTTGGAGATCAGTTAGCTCTTGCCTGGCTTGTGAGGAACAATCCGTCTTTTGACCCTTCGAGATTTTCAAAACCAAAGGCATTTCTTGCAGATGTTGGAGAAGCCTCGGTATTATTTCTTCCGTGTGCTACGCACAATTGGACGCCCCCGGAAGGCGCAGGTCAATTCCACGGCATGCCTTTGGATGTCAAGGTATTTATTTATTTATTTGTTTTTTTTTTTCTTGAGGAGATAACAAGAATATCCGATTTACAGATGCTAAATTGTCTGTGTTTGTGTATTATAAACTATACAGGTTGTTCATTTTAAAGGATCAAGGAAGCGACTGATGCTCGAGTCGTGGCGCTTCTTCGATTCATTTTCGAACATGTCGGATATGTTGTGCCTTGTACTCAAGAGTGGAAGAACAAAATATGATTTTTGAGAAGTTTTTTTTAGCATATTTGTGATCTTAATTTTTTTTATTTTTTTTTTTCATATAAGATAAAGTGAAATAATTTTTGGTGGTGGGACATTACTGTAAAGTTCTAAAAGAGAAACTTCTCTTTAAATAACTCTTCGAGATCCAATTAATGATTCTTATTTTCTTTCTCTATAACATAATCGACCACATTACATATAAAATGCGATCATTTATTTTATAAATTGAATAAATTTTCAATAAAGAGAAAATGCTCGTTCAGATCCACGTTCCGACCGAAATCCGGTCTACTTGGCCCGGCCATTTTGGGGGCTCGTAAGTTGAAACAGAGGGAATTAGTTCTGTAATAGGGCTCATTAAACCTAGTCGTCATTTATTTCTGCTCTCCGTCGGAGAATTAGCCGTGGTTTGCTTCCCGAATCAGAAACGTTGCCACGTAAGAATCCCGTGTCGATTTGTATCAAGAAACCCATAAATTCGCGTGAAGAACATAGTCTCTATATTCAATCGTGAAGAATTCTACAGTGATACAAAATGCTACAAACGAATTACAGAGAGACAATCCTCGAATATCATCTTCTTTCTGTTCAATTATCATCCAATTCCAGAGCCGAGGGCATAGTGGTCATTAATGGAACCACTCAATCCCTCGCAAACAATTCAATGGCTTTCATCACCAACAAATCAAGGTCCTCATAATATACTCGATTCATAAGAAAAACGCTTAAACAAATTAAGGAAAAGAAAAGAGGAAAAACAATCACAAGAATTTCTGCAAATGAACGAGACGATTCATTCAATAATCGAAAGAAGAACCGGGATTCGAACCTCGTAGTTTTCGTCGCTGTCATCATCGGCTCTCGGCTTTCTTCCCGTCGGCGTAGTAACTCAAGTACCACCTCACGAACTTCTTCAAGCCCGTCTGCAGATCCGTGGTGGGCTTGTACCCGAGCTCCCTCTGCGCTGAGCTGATGTTCGCGTGCGTGAAAGGGACGTCGCCGTTCCTCGGCAGCCTCATCACCCTCCGCTTCGCCTTCACCTTGAGCAGCCGCTCCAGAATCCCGACCAAATCCGACACTGGCACCGGCGAGGTGTTCCCCAGGTTGAACACTCTGAGCTGAGCCGGCCGCTTCTTCTTCCCGCCCGAGCCCGTGCTCCGCTCCGCCGTGTCCAGCGCCGCCAAACACCCCTTCACAATGTCGTCAATGTAGGTGAAATCCCGCGCCACAGTGCCGTGATTCGCGCCCTCGAAGATCGAGATCGCCTTCCCCTTCAGGATATCCCTCGTGAAGAAGAAGTACGCCATGTCCGGCCTGCCCCAAGGCCCGTAAACCGTGAAGAATCGCAGCCCCGTGAGGGAAAGCCCATAGATATGGTTGTACGTGTGCGCGATCTCCTCTCCGGCTTTCTTCGTAGCGGCGTAGAGGCTTGCCGGCTGATCGGTCCGGTCCTTCTCCGAAAACGGCACCTTCGAATTTAATCCGTAGACGGAACTCGACGAAGCCCAAACAATGGCGGGCTGAGGATTCGCCTCTTTGCACACCTCCAACAGATTAACCAAACCAGCTATGTTGCTGTGAATATACGAGCTCGGATTCTCCATGGCGTACCTGACACCGGCCTGAGCCGCCAAATGCATCACGTGCGTGAACGCCACGACCTCGAAGAGCTTCCGGAGCAGAGCCGCGTCATTAATGTCGCCCTCGACGACGAACACGCCAGCGCGCTCGAGGAGCGCCTGCCGCGCCCGCTTCAGCGACGGGTCGTAGTAGTCGTTGAAGCTGTCGAGCCCCAAAACGCCGTCGCCGCGGCGCTTGAGCGCCGACGCGACGTGGCAGCCGACAAACCCGCCCGCGCCGGTAACAAGCACGGTCATCGCGGGGCCGCGGTGGGCGCCCCGGGCCTTGGCGGAGGAGCGCACGCGCTTCTCCCAGGCGGGGCCGCCCCAGGAGGCCGTGCGGAGCGAGCGGCGCGTGGGGTCGGACTGCGCGTGGGGGAAGGCGTAGGAGGCCTGGGACGAGAGGGAGGATTTGAAGAAGAAGAGGAAGATCGTGAAGAGGAAGACGAGGGACCAGAGAGTGAGCTTCGCCAAGGAAGCGTAGTGCCACCGCAGGCGGCTGTGGAGGTTGTACGGCGACTTCTCCATCTTGAACTTGCCCGGCGTCGATGGCGGATTGTCAAGGTGCGACATTTGCTTCATCTTCGGAGACCCAAATGCCAGACCACAAAAACCCAGATTTTCGATTCGCCAATTCGAGCAGGGACGGATTTGGGGCTAGGCTAGGGTTCGAATTTGAAAGGGGGATTTTGTGGAAAATAAGGAAAGAGGGAGTTTTTTTTTTTTTTTTTTTTGGTGGTGAAGTTTGTTGATGTTGTTATGCTTTTTTGAGCTTTTTGGCGATGGAGAGAGAGAGAGGAGAGAGAGAGAGAGAAGAATGTATTATTATTGAGAATCTTCTGGTTTCTTGAAGAGATGGGAGAGGAAAGGAATGGTGTGTAATGGTGATTATAGTAATGAGGTGAGATTAAGAGAGGGATTTTGGGTTAATCATTCAAAAATGTGTTTGTGTTAAAAGCAAGGAAGAAGAGAGGGAAAATGGTTGTTAATCATCATCATTACTTTAAAGAAAATAAAATAAAACATAATTAAATCGAGATTGGAATTTTCTTTTCTTTTCTTTTTCTTTGAAAATTGGTTGTGGGTTATTTGTAACAAATTAATTAGATTGGTTGGGAATCCTTGAATTTGGGAACTATATGCTCCTCTTTTTTAACTACCTTAATTAACTTAGCGTATTTTTGGGTGGATATCTATTTAGGGATTTGAGGGTGTTGTTGAAAGGTGTGGAATTGTTCGTTGAATATGATTTTTAGGCTAATTAATTATTATTTATTAATAGGGTCATAATTATTTTTCGTTGAAAGAGGTGAGAGATTTGTGGGGGTTTTGGGACTTTGAAATTGAATTGAGATTTGTGTTGATTTAATTTCTAATGTGGTCTTCAAACTTCAAAGGGAGAATTAAATTTCTATTTATTGACCATAAATTATGATAAACGAATTCACTTTGAAAATCCTCATGAATGAATTTTCAATTATCTTCACTGATATCACTTTCAATTATCTTCACTGATATCACTTTCAATTACAGTAAAATTTTAATAAATTAATATCGATGAGACCAGATAATGTTATTTTTATCGAGATTAATAATTTATCGAGTTAAAATTTGATAATGTTAGTTAAAATTGAGGCCATAAAAAATATTATTTTATCGATATTATTAATTTATCGAGTATTATTATAAAAAAATTGTGATGTATTGCATGTACAAAACCTCCTCTTTTCAGTTTACATTTTGATATGAGAAATATGGCAGTAGAATCAGAAATTAATAATATACATTTAAATGGGATTTCCTCATAAAATGAAAATTAAATTATCATTACTAATCTCGCTTCTGAATGTATAACAAATTTCCTCTTAATTGCATTTATTTGAAAATCACAATGTAGTAAGGAAATTATAACTTGATGAATAATAGACATTTTAATTGAATATCCTCATGAAATTTAAATCATCGTTAACAATTACATTTCCATTCATATGATCGAACTCCTACTTGTGCATCGTATTATCATATATGTGATTATTACCCTTTTGTTTTCCATATACTGATCATTATTCGAATGTTCATTAGTGCGAGTCTTGATTAAGGTTCCTATAATTTCAATCATAGTGGTTCTACACAATAATTGTGTCCGATAATAAATAATTTGTAACATAATCATGTAAATGTTGAGTTCATTTTCTCTATAGTGGTGCCTAAATTTTATGTTTTCCTATAGCTTGACATTTCAAATCGTTCACATGTTGTATTAGTCATTGATATTTTTATTTATTTATTTTAAAGGGAAAACTCAACATTTTGACTGAGTTCGACAACTATAAATTTTAGAGCTTTGACTAAAGAAGAAAAAATTCTTTGATATACGGAGTTATAGCTCTTATTATTACTTTTTGGGTTTCCAAAGCTCGGTAGCTATTACCGAGCGTTATTTTCAAGGATAAATATTATTAAAATGGAAGATGATTTCGTATTTGAGTAGTTGCTAGTTAGATAATATCGAGAAGGAGATTAATAAAAATAAAATGTTTAGTACTGATTCGATAATAGACGATTTTCGTCGTATGAAATCAAGATAATGCTTGATTGAATTTCTCGTTGGCCAGGTCCGTCCTTGACTAATTATAAATTTTATGCCAATGAAAATTCAACAAAGAGTAGTTATAAAAGTTGAGCAATCTTTCAAAAAGTGAATTTGTGAATTGTAATGCATTTAGTTTAGTTTATGTCAAATAACAGCTCAAAAGAAAATCCAGGTAATGACAGTCTTTTCACTCATTTTATGCTTGTAATTGAAATTTCCCCTTCTTAACCTAACACCTAGAATTAATGTTGGGGATTTCACCCAGCAACCCGATACGAATATCGATGACCACGAACAAATGCGGAATAACACGATTGAATTTGGACGACAAAGACTAACGCTTTATTGATCACGATGATGTTTGAATTACACAACCGGTTACAAAAGATTCGTTCTTCTCCAGAAGATGATCTTCCCGTTGAATTCAAACTCACAGCTCCTTTACAGCTCCCTCCAATGACTCCACCTTACGCTATACGATGTCGAGATAACCTTCGTCTTCCAGCGCTCTTCACGGTGATCGGAGATGAACCAGACCCAGAGAACGCCGGCGATCAGGACCCCGGTGCGAACGAACCTCTTTGACGCCGCGAAGAAGCTCCGACAGATCCCCAGAGTGTGCTCCTCTGTCTGTCGTTCCCGAGCCTTCCCTCTTCGTACTCCGTCGTCACCTTCGTCGTCGTAACCACCGTCTGACTCGCCTGAGAAGCTCTGTCTCTCAAGAACTCTCTCTTCTTGATTCTCTCTCTCTTTCTTCTGTATGGTCTGGTTGCTTCTAACCGCTGTACGAGCTTTGCTTTTATAGCCGTTGGCTCATCGTTATCGTCCCCGGATGGTGACTGAATGTCATCGTCCGATAGGCTCCTTATCTTTAAGTGACTGTGACACACATGATCTTGTGTCACCGATGGGTGATCAACAATCTCCACCTTGTGTCATCGTCGCTTATTGATAATTTGCCCCTGTCCTCGAGCTTAGGCGCTCGATACACCCTTATCCTTCGGCTCTGGTTGGGTATCACCAACCCCGAGCTGAACCAAGCTCTGTTCGAACTTGCCGACCGGAATCACCTTAGTGATCATGTCCGCCGGGTTCTCATCGGTTCCGATCTTGAGAACCTTCATCGTATTCAACTCTACGATGTCCTTGACGAAGTGCAGCCTAATGTCGATATGCTTGGTCCTCTCGTGATACATCTGATTCTTACACAAGTGTATCGCGGACTGGCTGTCGCAGTAAAGGTCGAAGGACCTTTGCTCGAATCCTAGCTCTGTGAGAAGCCCTTTCAGCCAGAGCCCTTCCTTAGCAGCCTCAGTGATTGCCACGTATTCAGCCTCTGTGGTTGATAAGGCCACGATGTGCTGAAGCGATGCCTTCCAGCTGACTAGATTCCCGAACACCTTGAAGTTATATCCGGTGAGAGACCTTCGCTTGTCGAGGTCTCCTGCATAATCTGAGTCAACGAAGCCTTGAATCACTGATTCCTTTGTCTCCTCGCTGGAGTAAATCAGGCCCTTGTCGGAACTGCCTGCCAAGTATCGGAGGATCCACTTGACGGCATTCCAATGCTCTTGCCCTGGGTTAGCCATGTACCGGCTTACCAAGCTTACTGCATAGGCCAAATCTGGTCTTGTGCAGATCATCCCGTACACGAGGCTTCCGACGGCACTTGTATATGGTACAAGTCCCATCCTCTTCTTCTCAGCCTCTGTCGTCGGGCTTAACTCATTACAGAGTTTGAAGTGAGGTGCGAGGGGCTGTTTCGAAGGCTTGGCCTTCTCCATTTGGAACTTCTCGACGACCTTCCTGAAGTAGTCCGTTTGCGAGACGCTGAGGTAGCCTCTCGCGCGGTCTCTTCGGATGTCCATCCCGAGAATCCTTCTCGCTGGCCCCAAGTCCTTCATCTCGAACTCTGACTTCAATGAGTCCTTAAGCTTCCTGATTTCTCCAGTACTGCTGGAAATGATGAGCATATCGTCAACATATAGGAGTAAGTAAATACTCACACCACTGCTCGTCGTTCTGAAGTAGACACAGTTGTCGTGTCTGCTCCTCCGATAGGAATTCTTCTGGATGAATGTGTCAAACCTCTTATACCATTGTCGAGGAGATTGCTTAAGTCCGTACAAGGACTTCTTAAGAGAGCAAACCCAATCCTCTTTTCCCTTCTGCACGAACCCCTCGGGTTGTTGCATGAGGATTTTCTCCTCGAGTTCTCCATGTAGGAAGGCTGTCTTCACATCCATCTGTTCAAGCTCCCAGTTGAACTTCGCAACCATCGAAAGTAGCACCCTTATCGATGTATGCTTTACCACTGGCGAGAAGACTTCATTGAAGTCTATACCTTCTCGCTGTGTGAATCCCTTCGCCACCAACCTGGCTTTGAACCTCGCCGGCTCGCCTCCTGGTGCACTTGGCTTCACCTTGTATAGCCACCGACAGCCGACAACCTTGCAGTTCTTCGGCTTCGGAACAAGGACCCAAGTATTGTTCTGGTGAAGAGAGTTCATCTCTTCGTCCATTGCCGCTCGCCACTTCTTCTCGTCGCTGGACCCGATGGCTTCACTGAACGAGCGAGGCTCGTTGTCGATTTCAACACCAGCAGTGTTGAAAGCATAAGCCACCATCTCAGCGTGGGCGTATCTTATCGGCTTCCTGATAGCCCGTCGGGGCCTATCCCGAGAAAGTAGGTATCCCTCGTCGGGAGTTTCCTCTTCGGCTCCGAGAGCCTCTTCCTCGCTGTCCTCTTCGTTGGACACCTCATCGTTGTTCGATGAGACCTGCTCCCGATGATCTTGTCGGCTGGATTCTCCTCGATCTCTTCTTATCGGGCTTCCTTTACTACCGCTCGACGAAGATTCATCGCAGGTACCTTGTCGGAACTTCGAAAGTTCCTCATCGCGGGATTCTCGTCGCGATAGTTCCTCATTGCGGGATTCTCGTCGCGATAGCTCTTCTCGCATACCTTGTCGGGTATGCTCATCGGGGATTCCTTGTCGCAAATTCTCATCGCGATCACCTCTTCGGCCATTTTCCTCTGGGTTTCCGATAAGAGCTCCTCGGGTGAAATACTCCCGATGAGCCTCTTTTCGTACTGGCTTATCGCAAAGCTCCACCTCAAGCTGAAATCCGTCTCCTTCATAGAGATCTTCAGGGCTTGTCGGGGTTGCCTTGCCTTCCAAGAAACTTTCTTCATTGAAAGTGACGTCTCGACTGATGATGCACTTTCGTGACTCCGAACACCAAATCCGGTACCCTTTAACTCCGTCGGGGTACCCCATGAACAGTCCTTTCTTGGCCCTAGGTACAAGCTTACCATCGTTTACATGATAGTAAGCTGCACAGCCAAAGACTTTCAGTTTGGAGTAGTCGGTGTGCTCTGGTCGATTTATCCATCGCTTCTGAGGAACTTCAAAGTCTATCGCAGACGATGGCAACCTATTGATCAGATAGGCCGCTGTATGGACAGCTTCTCCCCAGAACCGCGATGACAAATTTGCCCTCGAGAGCATACACCTTACTCGTTCCATGATGGTTCGGTTCATCCTTTCAGCGAGACCGTTCTGTTGAGGCGTGTGCCTCACAGTCTTGGATCGTCGGATGCCTGCCTTCCGGCAGTGATCGTTGAACTCCTCGGACAGATACTCCAATCCATTGTCCGTGCGGAGATGCAAGAGCCTCTTCCCGCACTGATTCTCAACAAGTGCGCGCCAGTTGACAAAGGCTTCGAAAGCCTTGTCCTTTGATCTGATCATATAAACCCAGAGCTTCCTCGAGTAGTCGTCGATGAAGGAGATAAAGTATCTGTTTCCTCCATGCGAATCTACTCGTGCCGGTCCCCACAAGTCAGAGTGAACATAGTCAAGAACTGACTTGCTCGTGTGAGACCCCTTGCCGAATTTCACCCGATGCTGCTTCCCAAACACACAGTGTTCGCAGAAGTCGAGCTTCTCCACCTTATCGTTCCCGAAGCAGCCTCCTCGCTTGAGTATATCAAGCCCCTTCTCGCTGACATGCCCCAGTCTATCGTGCTATAGAGTGGTCTTCGACACTGTCGTTGAGATATTTGATGCTTCCCCGATGGCAGTCTCACCCTCCAGGATGTATATGCCATTGTACCGATAAGCCCTCATGAATGTCATCGCACCCTTTGTGACTTTTAAGCCACCCTTGCATGACTTCCATGAGTATCCCTGCTCTTCGAGGACACCCAAAGAAATAAGATTTCGTTTGAGTCCAGGGACATACCTTACTTGGTTCAGGGTTCTCCGTGTACCATCCTTGAGTCTTAATGATATCGACCCAATCCCCTCGACGGCGCACATCTCCTCGGTGCCCGTCGATACTGGCATGACCTCCTCGTCGGCCTTCATCCCCTCGAACCAACTCTGCTCGTGACTCATGTGGTACGAGCATCCCGAATCCAGTATCCACGCTGTTCGCATGCTGGTCGGCATCATCGCGAGGACCTCAGCGCTATCGTACCCTCCCGATACCTGGGAAGCGTTCGCTGGACCGTCGTCGCTATTCCTTCTGAACGGCTTACCCGTTCTCTTCTCGGGACACTCTCTCCGGAAATGTCCTTCCTTGTTACAGTTGTAACACTTGCCGCTTCTCGGCCTCGATGATGATCGCCTCGGTGAGCCTTTCCTGAACTTCTCTCGCTTGGCCGATCTTTCACGGTTAACGACGAGGCTCTCCGCTCCACCTGATCTTCCATCGAACTTGCCCTCCTGCTTGCGCTGAACCTCCTTGGCTAGCACGGCCGTCTTGACATCGTCGATGGTGAGGGTCTCCCTGCCACTAAATAGCAGAATGTCCTGGATCCTGTCGTACATCCCCGATACCGAATTCAGTAGGAGGAGTGCTTGATCTTTTGACGGGACTTCCACATTTATCGTCTTCAGATCTGTGATGATATTCTTGAATTCGATAAAGTGTTGCTTCAGCGATGATCCCGGAGCCATCTTGAGGGTATACATCCGTTGTTTGAGAAACAACTCGTTCGCCCAGGACTTCCTGTTGTACGTCTCATCGAGACGCTTCCAGATTCCTGCCGCTGTCGTCTCGTCTTGGATGTCTCTGATGACATCATCGCTGAGAGCGAGAATAATGGTGCTTCTCGCCCTCGTCATGATGTCTTCCTTGTCCTCCTCACTCAGCTTCTCCGAGAATGCCTCATCGCCCTTGAGCGCCTTGTCGAGGCGCATCTGGCACAGCTGTGCGTGCATCTTGATCTTCCAGATGTTGAAGTCACCATCGCCGGTGAACTTCGCGATATCTGTCTTGTATGGTCCCATTATTCCTTATCGCGTTTGGCAGGAGTGACTCTGACGATCTTCGTCAAGATTCAGAATCTTGAACTCCTTTACTTTCTTGTTCGGTTCTTGAACTCGGATCTTGATTCTCCGATGAACCCTTCCTTGATTCACCGAGAGAAGGAGCTCTGATACCACTTGTTGGGGATTTCACCCAGCAACCCGATACGAATATCGATGACCACGAACAAATGCGGAATAACACGATTGAATTTGGACGACAAAGACTAACGCTTTATTGATCACGATGATGTTTGAATTACACAACCGGTTACAAAAGATTCGTTCTTCTCCAGAAGATGATCTTCCCGTTGAATTCAAACTCACAGCTCCTTTACAGCTCCCTCCAATGACTCCACCTTACGCTATACGATGTCGAGATGACCTTCGTCTTCCAGCGCTCTTCACGGTGATCGGAGATGAACCAGACCCAGAGAACGCCGGCGATCAGGACCCCGGTGCGAACGAACCTCTTTGACACCGCGAAGAAGCTCCGACAGATCCCCAGAGTGTGCTCCTCTGTCTGTCGTTCCCGAGCCTTCCCTCTTCGTACTCCGTCGTCACCTTCGTCGTCGTAACCACCGTCTGACTCGCCTGAGAAGCTCTGTCTCTCAAGAACTCTCTCTTCTTGATTCTCTCTCTCTTTCTTCTGTATGGTCTGGTTGCTTCTAACCGCTGTACGAGCTTTGCTTTTATAGCCGTTGGCTCATCGTTATCGTCCCCGGATGGTGACTGAATGTCATCGTCCGATAGGCTCCTTATCTTTAAGTGACTGTGACACACATGATCTTGTGTCACCGATGGGTGATCAACAATTAAATTCCAAAATTATAATAAGCAAATAACCAAAGAAAATAAAATATTAATAATATATTGTGTACTTTTACTTCCCCTTTTGCAGCTCTTATGTTGTATGAAAGCTACACAAAGGAAAGGAGACACCTCATGTGAGGAAGACAAAGTTTGAGTCAAATTTAGTGGGCATTTCTTCAGCATAACAGCCTAGAAATGCACCGCAAAAATAGCATATTTTCGCCCAATAATATATATAAATATAATAATATTATGGTACCTTGCAATGCAATTTTACTTCACCCAAAAGCTTATAGTTACTCAAGATTGATTAATTAATAAGAAAAAGAAGAGTACTGCTAAAGAATATTATACTAAAAATCATGACCCACATTTTTTGCATCATAATCATCATCAATTAAGGTTAAATATCGAGAAATTAATGGTATAAGTACCCTAAAATATTTAAAATTAAGCAAGATTTCCTCTTTTTTAGTAAGGCAAAGCAAATTTCACGATCTTGAATTTTTTTTGTCGGTATCTATTTTCGACCATTAAATGCTACGGCTTCCTACGTCGTTGACAGTGACACATCTCTCTCGGTTTTCAACACCGCAAGAAGCCACGTGACATTTAACGAAATGAGTAGCGACGGAAAAGGCAAATTTTAAAGATCAAGAACATTTGCCTGATTTAAAAATAAAATAAAATGAGAGAGATATTCCACCTAATTTCAATTATTTTAAGGCTTATGCCGTTAATTTCTCATAAATATTCAATCAATCTAGAAATTTGACCACAATCCACATGTTAATCGTTTTCTATGGCCCAAAAATCTCTTTTCAATTCTTCTTCCTCTTTCTGAGAAACTACCTCTCAACATTCAAACTAAATTGTGAAGAGAAATTGTCAGAAGATTAAAGATTATTGTATACTTTCTAGATGAAATACATGTTACAAAATGTGCAACTTGCAATTTTTTATTGCAATTTTCAAGAAGAAAACAAAGTGGATCTTTAATAATATCTCCAAGCCCATGTGAATATGAGAAATTAAGTCATAGTATATAGTCTCTTATTTAATGACCGAGCATCATGTTCCATGCCCTGCTACTTATGATAACGCTGGACCATTACACACATTACACATTATAATTAAATAGTTCCATAGTGATTCATATTTTCTTCTTTTCCAATAAAAAATACTACATTTTATTTGCTTGCAATAAATAATAGTACATGATCACATCACAAGGATATACAAATTGGACATATTAGCAAAATATATACATAAATTGATTTATCTTTGCCGTGGCGTGTAATTTTTCATTGGAAAAATATATTATTTCTGAAATCTATTGTTGACAATATTAAAATATTCACACGAGAAAAAAAGAAAGAAAAAAAAATATCATTACTTTCATTCACATGTCCCTAAAAATCAATGGCATTTTGCCGCACAGGCTTATTCCAGAAAATGGTACAAAATAATAATAATTAAAGGGTATTTTGCAGATCTTACAACAAAGAAATAACAAGATTACATGAGTCATCAAATGAACAATAATGGCAAGATCACAAGGTGAACATGAACACGAAGGAAAAGGGATTTGCTTGCCTTCCCAATTGCTCTGTTGCCAGCTATTCTCTTCTTCAATGCTTTGTGAATCTCTCAAGAACTTCGAAGTAATCCGGGAAAGTTTTTCGGGTACAGCCGGGATCCTTGATGGTAACCGGGACCTCGGCGCAGGCAGCGATGGAGAAGGCCATGGCCATTCGGTGATCGTCGTACGTATCGATGGCTGTTATATTTAATTTCTCAGGTGGAGTGATCACACAGTAATCTGGTCCTTCCTCAACTGTTGCTCCAAGCTGCCACATTAGGGGCAAAAATTTCAAGATGGAGAACATCGGGCAACTAGGGGTTGATCGGAAATTTTGATTTATATATTAAAAGATTTATATTCTGTACTGGTGGTGTCTAGTGTTCGAACACCGGTTTTTAGCTTGAACGGGTTTTAGAACCTACTTTAAGGCTGTATAGGTTTCTTTTTCAACTTTAGGACATAATTTGTATTTGAACACAAACTTATTTCCATTGTAAAAAATGATTTTAGGACATAAATTTATTTTAGAAATACTTTTTTCCTATCTTTTCATTGTAGTCGTTTTTTTTTACTTTTTTTTTCTTCATATAAAACCAGTTTTGCACCGGAAATGGTCTAAAGACTAGTTTTTAAAAGAGGGGGAAAAAAAGGTTTTCACTAAGAAAAAATGGTTCGGATTTCCCTCGTCGGTTCTGGTTTCCCTTAAGAAAAATTATGTTCTAAGGTCGCAAAGGATTCAATAGTATAGCTCAGAAAGGGTATCACGGTTCAGGAATTCAGGTATTTCTCAATGAATTCCAGGCCGTGACAGGATCCACTTCCCGGGACCATAACACAAATGTATAGAGTAAAATCAAGAGGGGTAAATTAACGAAGGGTAAAACCAACCTTCCTGAGTTCGGTGCAAATGGCGATCATTCTTTCGGTTTCCTTGACTCTCCAACTTGCCACTGGAATTTACAGAAGAACATGACACTAAGATGACGATAACTAATCGAAAAGACTAGCTTGATAAATTTATATTTTTGTTTTAATTCTAACTGGGTGCCGGAAAATTTGAGCAAGATGATCATACCATCTCTTATAGCAGTTGGGCCATCAGCAAAGAGGGCAACCACGGCGAGAGTCATGGCAACATCAGGCATTTTGTTCATGTTCACATCAATGGCTTTCAAGTGTTTTCTTCTTGAAGAGCCTCTCGGTGGACCCGTGACTGTCACGCTCGTCTCGGTCCATGTAACTTTAGCACCCATTTGCGCAAGAACTTCAGCAAATTTCACATCTCCCTTAAATAACACCGAAAAAAATGTTGAGGCGACTAAGATTCTATACTTATGCTAAAATTTTATACAACAAAAACCAAAACAAAAAACTTGAGGTAATATGTTGAAAATTCAAGTACCACCATTTTTCTGGAACTTAGGTACTGATTTTGAAGATCTAATTGCAAAGTTTTTTATTTTGTTTTATTGATATTCACCTGTAGACTAGTTGTTCCACAGCCTTCAACAGTGACAGTCCCACCAGTGACTGCAGCACCGGCAAGGAAGTAACTAGCACTTGAAGCATCGCCTTCCACATAAGCATTTCCGGGAGTTCTGACAGAGTTTTCAATTTGTTAATACTAGAAAATGTAAATATAGGTGAAAAGACTTTCGGACTAGAAATTTAATTATTACAGGCATAAAATTGTGATACTTATTAGAAGTTTTATTTCTTGTATTAGAGATGTTACTATCATGTTTATGATAACAAAACAGTACATATAATTTTTTTTTTTTAATAAAGGCAATGACCGAACATTTTACGAAAAAGAACAATTTGTTATATAAAGAGAAACCTACTTGTACTTTTGACCTCCTCGAACAAAGAACCGATCCCAAGAATCAGTGTGCTCGACAAAAACACCAAAGCGTTCCATCAACTTCAGCGTCATTTCAACGTAGGGGATGGAGATCAGTTTATCGATGATCTCAATTTCAATATCTCCAAGAGCCAACGGAGCCGTCATAAGCAAAGCCGTCAAGTATTGACTGCTGACAGAGCCTGAAAGCTTGACCTGCAAAGGGCAAAAAGACCGTAATTAATAGTTCATAATTTGAGATGGTTATAAGAATTTGAGTTCCCGAAAGTTTTGTCTGTACTATTTATCCAAAAAGAAATATCTATGAAATTAAATGGCCATAAAATGAAACATACAGCGGTTATTCATGTAAGTGATACACTGATACATAGCCTGAAGAATTTGATCAGAAACAAATTGAATTTCTTTTTTTCTTAATGAATCTGAGAACTAGAGTTCGATTAATAAGCTAATGACAACATCAATTTCTAATAGGAACTATCCATGTTAAGCTTAATTCAAATTAAATTAGTAAAAAGCAATAACAGAAATAAATATTAACAATAAATGAATACTATTATTCCCTCACCTTACCACCAGGAAGGCCCGTCTTCCCAATCACTCGAACAGGCGGGCAGTTTGTGCCAAGGTAGCAATCTACGTCAGCACCGAGCTGCTTAAGACCATCGACCAAATCTCCAATTGGTCTCTCTCTCATTCGGGGAACTCCGTCAAGCACATAGCTGAAAGAGTTCAAGTCAAATACCACTTAAAATCCGATTATAAAAAATTTAATGAGAACATATTAAAAGAGAGTATTTCAGTTCAACATAACTAAATAATAATTTAATTCAAAATAAATTAAACATATAACAAAGATACAGACCTGGCATTCCCACCGGCTACGGTAACTGCAGCAGTTAATGGACGCATCGCAGTTCCGGCATTCCCGAGAAAAAGTTGGATTTCATCCTCTGAGTTGTTACCCACGGGAAAGTGTCCCCCGCAACCTTCTACTGTCGCCTGCTTATTTTCCTTGTCCTCTTCAACTTTAAGTCCAAGCGTTTTCAAAGCGCCAAGCATGTAGTGAATGTCATCACTATCGAGCAAGTTGTCCACGACGGTAGTTCCCTGAATTACAAAAAGAGAACTATAGAATTACGATATAATAATTAAGATAATCTATCCACACACACAGAGAAACAGATTTTCGAGGAAAATAAATTAACTAATGTACGTCGACGAACAATGAATGGGTTCAAGGAAAGTGTTTAAATTAGTTTATCATCAACCGTGTTCTCTACGTAAAGCTTTACTTCAATTCTCTAGAGACAACTTACAAGTACACTACTCAAACCTCGTGCCCGATTAGAACGGTAGAGCCGGACGGTGATCGTTTACTGATTTTACATCAAAGCGATACCCGGTCAAACTTCAAAGTAAGGTTAGCAGACCCCGGTACATGAAATCCTAATGAATTATCAATTGGAGCTGAAACTAACAAGTGATCAGCATAGATTATAACCGAAAATCCCAACTTTTCCCGGTGATAGAAATTTTACAACCCAATCTGATCTCTGCTCCAAATTTTGAGTATTTCTTCAATCCAGATTTCACATATTACCCAGAGAAATTGTCTCACTGAATAATTTCTTCAATTTCCTCAGCCACCAAAAATCAATGTCAATACAACCCCAATCAAATTAAGCTCTTATAACCTAATCACAATCCTAGAATCAATTGAAAGCAAGGCAAACGAGCATAACAGATTGCAAATTCATTTGACCACAGAGCTTTTCGGGTACCTCGGAGAGGGCGGCGAGAAGCAGAATCCGATTCGAAAGCGACTTCGACCCGGGCAACTTCACCGTGCCGGAAATCTCTTCAATGGGCTGCAGCTCGATCTCCGGCAGCTTCGACGGCTTCTCCGCCGTGGCAACCGCCTTCACCGCTTCGCGCGCGGCTCTGCGAACCGTTAGGAACCCGGTTTCGGGCTTCAAATTCCGCGAATTCCTCGACGAACCCAGAAACTGCGACCTTAATGGGATCGAAACGAAGGATCTGGGTTTACTGGGATTCGAGAGTTTGGGCAAAGTGAGTGCGTTTTGAGCTGCATTGCCGAAGATTTTGCTCGCTTGCGCCATGGATCCTCTCTCTCTCTCTCTCAGCTTTCTCTATCTTAAAATAAGAGAATTGGGGTTTTGGTGGCTGTGTGTTTAGGTGGAGATTGACGCCACGGAGACGGACACTCTCAAAAGGAAGTTGAGTGTCTACCAACCCCCAAGGACAAGACTGTCATAAGAAAATATTCTGGGGGTGAAAGTAGAACTTTTCAAAAGTTCAGGGGCTATTTTGACCCGTGGTAGTTGGCGGTCACGTGGACAAACTTCGAAGTTGTCGTTGCAATGTTTCGAGTTTGGTGCAGAATCGCAGTGTTTTTTGTTTTTGTTTTTTTTATATATATAACAAAAAAATAAATAATTTGTTATCAGAAAACGTGTTAAAATGATTCTTTTTACCCAACTAGTTAACCTAATCGTATAATAATATATATATATATATAATTTTCTAAAGAAAATAGGACAGAAATATCTTCAAAAGTCTGATAAAAATTTAAAGCATTATGAATTTGAATATTTTATCGTAACTCATTCATTTTAACTTAATATAAGTTTATGCAAGAGTCGATTTAATAATGAGATGGATACAATTTTCTAGCCTTAAAAAATGATAATTTAAAAATAAAATTGATTAAAGTATTGAATACTATGTTTATTATGATTCTCTCGTAAAGCCGTGTTGAAATAATATCTGAAAAAAAAAAACATATATGTAGCTTTAAACCTAGAGCATGCAATTTTATTTTATTTTTATTTTTTGTTTTACAACCGTATTAATTAAAATACAATAATACATGAATCAATTCCTTGTGGATAAAAGAGAAACAAATATAAAGTGGGGTTTTCATAAAAAGAAAAAAAATTGGGTTGGTAAGATCATACCAAAATCTAGTTTCACGCACCAACCCATTCCAACGAGTGGGCCCAAATCTCAAGCCATACACAGACCCAACGGGTTAGGTACATATAATATGTTTGTTTATATATTATACAAGTACAATAATACATAACATTATAGTGTATTTTCTGTTACGATTTAATTTATTGATAAAGAAAATAATATGGAATTTTCATATGATACCAATTTACGGTCTAGAACTTAGCAACACGATCTATGTCTACGTGCAACACATTTGTTTAAGCATTTTATTTCCTTATCAGATTTGTTGTGTATTTGATACGTCACTTAAATCATATGATTCCTGAATCAATGAGCGTCTTTATAATGTTATATATCAAATTTGTTAATTATTATTTCATAGTCCTGAATCAATGAGCGTCTTTATAATGTTATATATCAAATTTGTTAATTATTATTTCATAGTTTGTGAGTTCATGCTGTCCTATATCTCTACGTTGTATGGTCGTGTTTTCGGCAAAAATCCGGAAGGCTCGTTAAGACACGGTCCAACTCCAAAACCCAACCGGTTGTCGTCGTCGCCGTGGGGGCATCATTGGTGCTCCCTAGAGAAATGCCGGGATGCCCCTCCCTCCGAGCCGTAGCTTGGGTGAGATGTTTAGAGGAGCATTCTCGGTGAAAAACATCCTATATAAGGATCATCGTTTATGAATTTTTATGTGCTCACGAAGAATAGAACCTCAAAATCTCTGTACAAAGAATATTATATGGTTCTGGCTGCTAATGTCTCACAAGCGGGCAACCAACTCACCCGAGGTCCTCACTCACTCAAGAAAGTGGACAATGCCCGTCATTTATGGGTAGGGTACGATTACACCCGTGAGCATAGGAAATTAAATTACTCGAGCATTTATACCACTCAAACTCTTATTGAGTGGATAAGAATCTCCTTCGATCATTCATCATTGATTGTAATCTCATACTCTATTACTTTTCAAACAGGGAGAATCACCTTCGTTGGTAGTGCCTAGTACGTACGTATCTCGTTAACAGTGCGGAACCACTTTGATCCATAACGAACGAGAAATCTAAAAATATAAGAGTTATTGAAGCGGGAATGGTATATTCTAAGAACCTAAGCATAGATTTGAGGTGGAAGTCGTAAGAAGAAGCATATGTACAACGAAAAGAATATGCCAAGATTACCCATCTCAATGTGCCTAAGCATTCTCATCCTTATAATAACAAAAACTACATCAGGTGATACAAAGTGGGTCCCATTGCTATAATCATAAAGCTCAACCGTTTATGTGCCACTGAATCTGGATAGCTATAGCAGCCACAAACTTATCAATATCTTCCTCCAAAGTTTTGGGTCCCACTTAATTTGTAGCTATATCGAATTATGCTATTTTTGCTTACCACTTTCCATTCATTGCTTTCTAATGCTAACAAGATGGTGAAGGTTCCGTTTCCGTATTTTTGAATTCCAGATTTCGGAATACCGTTTGGCGTTTGACATTAATATCTAGATTCCGCGATACCATATCGAACCGGTAGATGAAACAGTGCTATGTTTGATGAGTAAAAATAATAAGTTACGAAAGAAAAATGCAGTGCATATGAATAAGAATTGATGGAAAAGTAACCTCATTAATCAACCAAAATAGCATTACAAAACTCAATACATGTCCGAGAATTTGTCACAAATACATTCTTCGCCCTACTTTTCTCTTTTTGATTTACGTTGCTCAATGGCAACTTCGGAAGAAAATTAACAGATATTTTTTTATTGAAAAACTAAAGAGAAATCCGTCAACAAACAAATCACTCAACCGAATTCGCTCATCAACGGGCTTCAAATTACAAAGACGACCACCAAGCTCCGGCCAAATTAAAGCCTAGCAAAGCTCCTTTGCTGCCGCAACGACCGCCTCAGCCGAGATACCGAACTCCTTGTAAATCTTCGGGGCCGGCGCACTCGCTCCGAAATGGTCAATCCCAATCGTCTTGCCTTTCGACCCAACAATTTTGTGCCACCCGAAAGTGCTTCCGGCCTCAATGCTAACCCTAGCCGTCACAGCTGCAGGCAAAACACTCTCCTTGTACTCATCCGACTGGTCCTCAAAAAGCTCCCACGAGACGAAGGACACGACCCTAACGCTTTTCCCTTCCTTCCTAAGCTCCTCGCCGGCCTTCTCCGCAATTTCCAATTCCGACCCTGTTCCGATCAAAATCACATCCGGCTTGTTACCCGTGGAGTTGTCGGAGATGGTGTAACCTCCCTTCTCAACTCCTTCAATGGAAGTTCCTGGCAGGTTGGGCAGCTTTTGACGGGAAAGAGCGAGAACTGATGGTCTCTTCCGGTTGAGGATCGCGACCTTGTAGGCCCCAGCGGTTTCGTTCCCGTCCGCCGGTCGGAGCATCAAGATGTTGGGCATGGCTCGGAAGCTGGCCAAGTGCTCAATCGGCTGATGGGTGGGGCCGTCTTCACCAAGCCCGATGGAGTCGTGTGTCATTACGTAAATGACACCAGCCTCACACAGGGCGGAGATTCTCATGGCAGCTCTCATATAGTCAGTGAAGACGAAGAAGGTGGCACAGTAGGGGATGAGGCCGGGGCTGTGGAGGCCGATGCCGTTGCAGATAGCTCCCATGGCATGCTCTCTCACGCCAAACCGCACATTGCGTTCTTCAGGAGTAGCCTTTTGGAAATCGCCGAACATCTTGAGCAGGGTCATGTTCGAAGATGCCAGGTCAGCACTACCTCCAATAAGGCCGGGAAGAACCTTGGCAAGAGCATTCAGGTTCGCCTGGGATAGGTTTCTAGTTGCATCTGCCGGGGTTTCCGGAGTGTATTTCTGGAAAATGGAGAAAGAAATTTTTTAAATGCAACTTTCAAAATAAGATGATAATGCATCAGTTCACAATAAAATAGACATCAACACTCACCGGAAGTGCGTCTTCCCAACCAGCAGGAAGCTCACCGTTGATGATGGATTTCAGCTCGGCAGCATCCTCGCTGTACTTCTTCTCGTACTCAGCAAACTTGGAATTCCATTCGGCTTCTAGAGCAGCGCCCTCAGGGGTGTGTCGGCTCCAGTGCCTGAGACACCAAAATAAATGTTGTTCAGCACTTGTAATAGTCAGAGATTTAGAAGTCACATATCGAGTTTCTTACTTCTTGACATCCTCAGGCACGTGGAATGGCTCGTACGGCCATCCCAGGTTCTTTCTCGTGGCGTCAACTTCCTTAGCACCGAGGGCACTACCGTGAACACTGTATGAGTTTGACTTGTTTGGAGATCCAAAACCGATAGTTGTGGTCACCTGTGATGATAAAAGAGAAAGAACCTCTTATTTGAATTAAACAATTCAAAAAACTGATACAGCTTATTGAATGGATCATCGAGTTAGGAACCTTAATCAAGGTCGGCTTGTCTGTGACGGCCTTCGCTTCCTTAATGGCTTCCCGAATTTCATCGTAGCCAGTGTTTCCGTTCTTCACCCAGATCACGTGCCACCCAAGAGCCTCAAAACGCTTGTCGACATTCTCAGTGAAGGCAATGTCTGTGTCTCCGTCAATCGAAATGTGGTTGTCATCGTAGAAGGCGATGAGCTTTCCAAGTCCCCAATGCCCAGCAAGAGAACAAGCTTCATTCGAAATTCCCTCCATTTGGCAACCGTCACCCAATATAACGTATCTGCAATAAGTGATTATTTTTCAATATACAAGTTGAAAAGATGTATACAAAATAAGGATCTGAACCAAGAATACTTACGTGTAGTGGTCGACAATCTCATTGCCCGGCTTGTTGTAACGGGCAGCCAAATGCCTCTCAGCAAGAGCCAAACCGACACCGTTCGCAATACCTTGACCGAGCGGGCCTAGATAACAAAACACGTTAGTGAATTCATAGCTTTTGTAACATAACGGAGAAAACCGAACCAAATAAACATAAAGAAGACCAGAATTCACTTGATACCAACCTGTTGTGACTTCAATACCGGGAGTCTCGAAATTCTCAGGGTGACCAGGTGTCCTGCTTCCCCATTGTCGGAAACTCTTCAAATCGTCTTCCTAATCAACCCGCAGAGTAAAATTTATGCAATTAAAACCCACATTAAAAAAAAGTCACTCTCCAGAGTCAAATAAGCGTGAACCACCAACTTGAGTGAAGCAACAAAGCTGTAACCATTTACTACCCAATGACTTGTTTTCAAGCTTTTTAAGTCAATCTGAATTCCAAACAAGCTTGTCACTACCACAAAAAAATCATTTCCATCACTATCTAGTTCGCAATTTTCAATAAATGTAATGAATAATCCATGCAAAATCAGCTTAAACAGACTCGAAGAAATCATTGTAAAGCTCTCCAAATCCAAAATTGAAAGCTCCTTAATCCCTAAGAATCCGCCATTAACAGATCTACACCAAACGAAGCAAAAACATTTGAAAATCAAAGTCAACCTGGACACTGTCGTAGCCAGCGAGGTGAAGCAGCGCGTACTGGAGCATGCATCCATGGCCGGCGGAGAGGACGAAGCGGTCTCTGTTGAACCAGTAAGGGTTCTTCGGGTTGTACCTCATGACCTCGTCGTAGAGGATGTGTCCCATCGGCGCGCACCCCATCGGGAGCCCGGGGTGGCCGGAGTTCGCCTTCTCGACGGCGTCGATCGCCAGGAACCTGATCGTGTTCACCGACTTGTCCACCAGCGTCTCGGTCGTCTTGTCCAGCGTCTCCACCGCCGAGGCCCTCACGGCGCGGCTCGCGCGGCCGCCGATTCTGCGGCGCGACGGCGCGGAAACGGCCTGCGACGCCGCCGGCGAGGACTTGAGGCCGGAGAAGGCCGGAATCGAGAGCGCGACGCGGTCGGAGGAGGCATGGTGCGAGACGGCGCGCGCGAGGAGGGCTTGGGATAGGGTTAGCGAGGTCGAGGAAGCCATTGTCGAAGCTCTCGATTGGCTGGTGGTAGAGAGAGAAAGTGAGGAGAGAGAGACTGGTCGAGTCTCGTTTTCTTAGTTTTATCGCCAACAAGCGAACGAGAGAGAGAGTGTGATAAAAAGAAGATTATTTATTTATTTATTTTAATTTTTGGATTTTATACATTTTATTTATTAGAGCTCTTGGAAGGGACAAGAGGACAAGGTGGAGTCTTGACCGTTGGATTGATTGGAGAGTCAATCTGCGCCGTTCGCTGAGGCTAGCATGTTAGGAAAATGCTCTGCCTTTCGTTACTATCCTTTGTAAATATCATATTCATGTGTTTCAGTGCCACGTTGGCGAGCTTTAATACTCTTTCTCGTTATTTATATTCCGTCCCTTGAGTTATAGATAATTGTATATAGGTCCTTTACTTTTAAAACGTCTCTGATTAGACCCCAATTCGTGAAATGTTATCTATTTTTTATTTGCAAAATCGTGGTTGGTAGAAAGGATAATGAGATTTCAGATTTCTAATTGACAATTTAAAAAAGATGAGTATTTAATGCTAATCATTTCTGAATTTAATTTGCTTTGTGAAACTTTAGATGGGTTTTCAGTAATTTGCTTCAAAATTTAGAGACATTGACAAATATAATTTTTTTTTCTTTTTTCTATAAGAATAATTTGTATCAAAACTAGTCTTAATTTGTTCAAGTTACCTAAGAGTTCATTTTGGAAGTTTAAAACAAATAATTGTGTGAATAATAATTGGGGGACGTATATTTTAATTGCAAATCATAATCTAAATTTTTTAAGTAATATTTAAGTACAATTATATGTTGACAGAATCTTCACACTATAACCAACCCTAAGATTATAGAATAATTTAGATTTTGATTAAAATAATTAAATATAGATTTTGTATTAGTGGGTAGGTGGCACTTGCCAAGCAAGAAAAATGAAGTTTGGTGGTCAAGTGCTACACGTAATTGATTTGCTTAATTTAGAAGATTTAGTATACACTCACATGACTCAACTACTGAGGTTGGTGCAAAGGAAATTAAACTTCAAGCTAATCTTTTTTTTTTCTTTATTCGGAATCCAATCTTAGTATAAAAAATATCCGCTATTTGAGACTCAAAACACAACCTGAAACTCGAATTGCCGCTCATATAAAAACTTCTTACTATATACTCGTATTTCAAAATACATTTTAGCAAGCAACATTGCTCGTAATTAAAACTTTTTTAGCTTTTCTTTCGTACGAACAAGCAATGCCTATGGACCCGATTCATAGCGAATCTCTCACATCATTTTGATCCGCTTATGGTTCGAAGGAGAATTGCGAATTCCTTCTCCTGTGATGGAGAACGGCGAAGATGCCGAACGTAGAGACGGTGATTTGTCTATGTGCGCATACCGTTCATCCCCGTTCCAGTACAAGATGATCCGATTAGTACACGAATGTGACCAGCTATCACCTGAAAGCAGGATCAATGCGCTAAGTGTAAGAGAATATAAATGAAAAAGTAATTAAGCAAAAAAAAAAATTTAACAAGTTCACGAGGTAGAGCTGATAATTGTGCGATAAGAAATTACAAGTTTACCCATCCTCTCTAAGTTCTGTAAAACTGAGAAGAAAAAAACTCACCTAGTGCAAGAGCTAGCTGAAATGAACCTTCAGTAAACTTTGTCGTTACTTGGTTAAAAATAACAACCTGCACAAAAACGACGGAAAATTAACGGAAAACACGGAGAAATAGAAACTATTCTTGAAAATACACGTCACTGCAGTAGGATCGCAATTGAGTGGAAAGAGAAATTTGCTTACCGCTAAGTTATGAGTCTTCGCAAGGTTCATCAACTTAAGGGACATTCCGCCGAGAAGCCGAGTCCTAAGCGCTAAGTCCTCGAAATCTTGGCGGAAATGGAAAGTAACACTATCAATAATAACAATCTTAACCTGAAAATTTTATGGAAAGAAGTTTTTAGCACAATGCTAGTGTTATAAAATATAATAAGACGATTAATTTTAATTAGAGCCATGCAAGCTATAAGCCTATTTGTCAATACCTACATCTTTATGTTCCGAGATGAACTTATCTAAGTAATTTATCAGCGCCATTTGCTCGGTATAGCTGCAAACCCGAAAATAGTATATGTTTTCCAAGATATCAGTGGTCTTAATTTTGAATTGGCATGCACGGTTTTTATTACGCAGAAGGTCGTTATATTCTGAGATGTCCAATACCGACGCTTCGGCAATTTGTAGAACCCGCTCTACCATAAAACTCCCTTCCGTATCTAAATAAAAAAGTAACAACATTTCTCCATTAAAAGTTTAAAAATATGTATATAAAAATAAAGGAATTAGTAAACAATGCTCAACCTATATAAATCGCCTTCCCGCCTAAGCCACCTAGATCGACGGGAATTTGGACGTTAATCGCTAGTTGAATCCTGTAATTCGGATAACAAAAGAACAAAAATTATTCAATGCTAATTTTAGGAGTTATATAGACTATGGAATCCAAATAGAAAAAAATACCCGAGTTGCGTTTTACCTATGCCAGGAACACCACCTACAAAGACTCGAAAGACATTTAATTAATACAAAGATATTATCTAAAATGAAATGAGAATTTGCAAAAATCTTGTATCTTGAACAAAGAATTCAACATATAACAAACCGATCTCAGTTACTTCTTTGCAGTTAATTCCTCCACCGAGAATGTCATCCAGATCGGAACAAGAGGTAGTAATGCGCGGAAACGTCTGTTCCTCATGAAGCATGTCCCATGCTGTCTGTGCACCTGAAGATAAGATATCAACCGTGCCATAACTTATTGCTTATATTCCCGATTATCCCGAGAACAATGCATGAGTTTTTCACCGCAAAACGATTAATGATTGTACTCGTTTAAGTGTCAACAACTAACAAGCTTTTACCATCAATAATGAACTGATTCTCTTCAGTTCTCTCTAGTTTACTGCTAAGCGATGAACACTTCAGAATTTCCCGAGCCTCGCTATCCGAAATCGTTAGATCTGTCGAAACGAAGCAGAATATCAAGCGAGGTACCACGAAGCTGTTGTATCGAAGAAGGCAGAAAATAAATGAACAGCTAGACTGACAATGGGCATGGCCTTCTAAGCAATCAATATTTCATTATCAGCCTGAAATCTAAGAGAAATGTCAATCTTCTTATCTTAGTGAAACTGTGAGTTATGATTGAAGATAAGATTGGCCATGGAACATGGGACACTGATCAAAGCCTTTATGCATCATCAAATTGCATTGTTCGAAAAAGTAAAGATCATGAAAGTTAGGAATCTGAAGCCTCGAGCAGAATCAAAAGCCAAACCAGAGTCTGAACTCGACATAGAAGATCAAAATCGAAAGCCTGTAAATCAGGTGAGTGTATTGAAAAGAAAAACCTCGAGCGAGCTGCGAGGGAGAGAGAGACGAGAGGGAAGAGAGAGAAGTGTAGCCTGCCGAGACCAGCTTGGCTCTCTGCGAGGCTGAGATTGGCAATCTGCCGATCTCCATTGTTGTCTTGGTTTCTTCTTCTTCTGAGGTTTATCTGCGAAACGATTTCCAGAGAAGAGAAGGGAAAAGCGGCCATTGGAGGGAAGCTTTGGCGGCCTAACCAAACGACAGACCAATACCCTTAAACGGCATGTCGTTTTCTTCAACTTTTGTTGTCGTTTTATGTTCTTGCCTTGTACCATCACGGAGGAGAAGGAACATTACATAAATCACCAACAAGTTTATTATTATTCCTCTCGTCGTTATCTCTTCGTAAGTTTTCCGACCTTAATATAAGAGTTTTAAAATTGAAGTTACGAAGTTTTTAAATTTTGTATAGGAATGAAATTAAAATATACTATAAATAAATAAGGATAATATAATGATCAGAATAGGGATGTGTAAATTAAATGAAACAATGAGTATTTTAAAAATATATTACATACAATATATAATAAATAAATTAAGGACCCTCGTACGAACTTGAGCTCAAAAATTATTAACCTAGTAAGTAAAAAAGTTCGGTAACAAAATAAATAAATATCACATAGGACTGTACATGTTACAACACCAACATTGTTGTCTCCCTCATTTTGAGCTGGGGTTGACTCGTTGACCACGGCAAAGTAAGGAAGAGCCGGTGAAGGTCGGCTATTGTTTGTGTGGCGTAGAAGCTTGAAGGAGGGAAGTGAGCGATGGGTGGATTCGGGCGGTTCTCATGGAGCGGGCTTCGCTTCTTCCCGCTTCGTATTCCTCTCCCAACGGCCACCTCGGCCTCAAATCATACTGAGTTGTACAATGTAAGACAGATCAAACCATTAGGCTTCTTTTGGATTTTATACTTTTTGGACAAAAACATCTATAAAAGTAAGAAACAGGAAAAATATATTTAACTTTATATAGTTAAAAACTGACAAAATTGACTTTTTTTCAATAAATAATGACAAGAGTGCGGAAACTAGGTCGATACAATCAACGTAAAAAAATGACTTTTTTGAAAAATTACTATTATCAAGCGTAAAATATTTTCTTTACTTCTTTGCTCGGACAATAAAATATTTTTTTTTTAACTACTATTTTTTCTTATCTTGAAATTTCAAACACGAATTTTTTTTTTGCCTCACATAAATTGTTTTCTTCATTTCCTCACATTTTCTATATCGAATCAAGACTTTAGGATTACGTCAAGTGTATACGACTCTGATACGGCCCCAGAGTTTAGGATTAAGTCGTTTATTTTATAAGAGTCGTTATTTGATTACGTGGGTTATTTTAATTAAGCGTTTAGGATAATTTAGTTGAGTTAGTCGTTTTATTATGTCGTTTAATTATTTAATTATGTTATTAGGTTATCTAAATAAGTTAGATGCTTTATTTAGTCGGGCCCGGTCCGGCCCATTAGGGTTGTAATTCGATGCTCTATTTAAGAGAGCTTTCATGAATGAAAAAGGGAGCCAATAAAATTCAGAAACTTGATCCTTAAGAGATCGGGTTTTTGAGTGTTGGCCAAAATTCTCAATTTTCTCGTTTCGAGTTTATCGATCTTCGGGCACGTATCAATTTGGTATCAGAGCCGCTCGAAATGGGGGGGTTTTCAAAGACGTTCATGGAGGAATTCCGGGAATTCGTTGTGGGGCAAGAAGCCGCGACGCAGCGGTTAGAGGCGGCAATAGCAGCCCTGACGGCAACGATGGAAACCTTGACAGCGGAGGTGAGTCCGTTGATGACAATGGTGGAAGTGACCACGAAAACAGTGGGAAAAGGGACACAAATGGCCCCCGAAACCACTGGGAACCAGCCAAGGCCCAATATGGAATTTCCAGATATCACGCAACGCTCCGGCGGAGCTCCGGCGAAGGGGGATGCGAAGGGTGGTGGAAAATTCGATAGTGAAGGCAGAGGTGCAACGACCGGAGGTGGTTGGAAAAGGTTCAAGGCAAACGGGGGCTATGGGGTCAGTTATTGCACCTCGCAAGGAGTTGGTCGTGAAAAAGACCCACCTGATCGGAAGGCAGCGGTCGGAGTTGGGTCGGCGGCGGCGGCGGCGGCGGCGGGAGTCGGGTCTCTGGCGGCGACGGTCGTCGGAAGTGCGCATGGCGGCTGGCCAAGTGGAGAGATGAGAGGGGCTGTAGTAGGAGTTGTGGTTGAGAAAACCCTAATGGGCCTTGAGGGCATGTTGAGCCCAGTAAGGCTGGACAAACCAAGCCCAGGAAAAAGACATCACTTAGGTCACAAGGGAGGAAGTGGCTGGAAGCGCGTGGGGGTCTGCGACGGTCACAACCAAGGAGGTGCGGCGAGAGGTGGCGTATTCACCGGCGGCGGAGATTGGGGCGGAGCTCCGGCGGGTGGCGGCAGTAGGAGGGAAGAGGACTGGTTGGCTCTTAGAAAGGCTGGAAGAGAAGAAGCCCTAATGGGCCATGAAGCCCATAGAGGGAGTGCTGGAAAAGGAAGCCTTTTGGGCCAGAAAAACCCTCATACAGGCAGACTTGGTATTCACCAAACCCAGTGGCAAAAGGAGACAGCAAAGCAATGGGAGCGTGAAGAACTTCAAGCTGGACGAGCGGGCCACCATTGTGGAGCTTCAGTGGGTGGTGGCGACCACCGGAGGAGGCAAGTCAGTGGCGGCTCAAGAGCGAGCTACAAGGTGCCATGGCGAACTCATTCCGGAGCATCTGTTACCTTGTTTTGAGCTTGAGGACAAGCTCAAAGTGGAGAAGGGGAGTAATGATATGGCCCCGAGAGTCTAAGTTTGCGTCGTTAATAAATTAGGGTCGTTTATTTTTATATCATCGTATTTAATTGGGTCTTAGGATATTAAAATTAGCGTCGTTTCTATTTTTGTCGTTTAATTATTTAAATAGGTTATTAGGTTATTTAATTATGTTAAAGGGTTTATTTAGTCGGGCCCGGTCCGGCCCATTAGGGTTGTAATTCGATGCTCTATTTAAGAGAGCTTTCATGAATGAAAAAGGCAGCCAAAGAATTCAGAAACTTGATCCTAAGAGATCGGGTTTTTGAGTGTTGGCCGAAATTCTCTATAATCCCATTTCGAGTTTATCGATCTTTCGGGCACATATCAATTTTCGAGTTTATGGATCTTTAGGGCACATATCAATTTGGTATCAGAGCCGCTCGAAATGGGAGGTGTTTCAAAGACGTTCATGGAGGAATTACGAGGATTCATGGCGGAGCAACAAGCGGTGACGAAGCGACAAGAGGCGGTGATAACGGCGTTGGCGGCGACGGTCAAGCAGCAAGGGGCAGCGATAGCGGCTCTGGCTAGGAAGGTCGAAACCCTAGCCGCTGCAATTCCATCACAAGCGCAAGCTGTTGAAACGGCCAGAGAGGCAGCGCCGATGGTGGCGCTGGACGCGCTGGAGCGACGCGTGGCGGCGCTTGAAGGATCGCCGGAGAATTTTGCGGAGGAGGGAGCTCCACCAGCACGGACAGTGGCAGGAAGTACGGCGACGCTGAGTGACAACATCCTTCACGGGAAAGGAAGCTACAATGGGGAGAAGTATCTCGACCCAGATCCACCGGAGAAGGAGAAAGACGAAGAAAAGGGCGGATCGCCGGCGGGTGGTCACGGTGGTGGGTCAGGAACCGACGAGAAACAGCCGGCAATTGGAGGCGGCGCAAGAAGGTTTCATCGCGAAATCCTAGATTCAGAACTGTTGGGGAAGACAGATCTGTCGACTAGCAGCGACTTGGGGCTGAAATACCGCAGTGATGTGTCGCCGGAGTTCGCCGGAGAGTTCGCCGGCGACTGGAAGAGAGGAGGCTCAGGCGGAAGCGAGAAGAGAAGTGGCAATGAGAAGGGAGGTAGCGGCAGAGCTGATCGAGGAGAAAGATTGACAAAATTAGGGTTTGATGATATTGCGGCAGAAGTACCTAAAGCTGAAAAGAGTTATTTGACGACAAAAGTACCTGAAGCTGAAAAGGGTTGTTTGCTTTATGAGAAGAAAGGGTTTCCTGGTGGAGACGTCGGGTTTGGGTTTCGGCAAGCAAGTACCGGTGGGGAGGGCCTAAGACGAGCCACAAATGAATATTACGAGAACGTTGAACATCAAATTTGGGCATCGTCGGAGCAAGTTAAGAGACAAGATCACCGAAGCACTGAGAAAATGAGGTTTGCACAAGAAAGTGTTTATGATCCAAATTCATGGAAGGGCGGCCTCTACAGGGTTACACAGAATCCGTGGGGCATCGATGATGATGAAATATTTCGAGCCCGTTGTATAGCGAAGGAGAGAGAAGAGTTCGAGAAACGTGCTCGAGACTATATAAGCGTGTGGGACTAGGATTGAGCTTGAGGACAAGCTCAAAGTGGAGAAGGGGAGTAATGATACGGCCCCAGAGTTTAGGATTAAGTCGTTTATTTTATAAGAGTCGTTATTTGATTACGTGGGTTATTTTAATTAAGCGTTTAGGATAATTTAGTTGAGTTAGTCGTTTTATTATGTCGTTTAATTATTTAATTATGTTATTAGGTTATCTAAATAAGTTAGATGCTTTATTTAGTCGGGCCCGGTCCGGCCCATTAGGGTTGTAATTCGATGCTCTATTTAAGAGAGCTTTCATGAATGAAAAAGGGAGCCAATAAAATTCAGAAACTTGATCCTTAAGAGATCGGGTTTTTGAGTGTTGGCCAAAATTCTCAATTTTCTCGTTTCGAGTTTATCGATCTTCGGGCACGTATCAGACTCATGATGGAGCTGTGATTCTCATTAGAAAAAAGAATACAGTTGGAAAAATCCAGACTAACCACATAATCTTCAGGGTCTTCGATGGGCGGGGGTGGATCGTATCTTCCGACGCGAAATTGCTCGATCCCAGTCCAAGCCACCATTACACCTGCTCAAGTAAACATTATCCATACTAAGTATTGGGTAGCTGAAATTTTCGTTGGTGCGGAACATTAGTGCTTCTGGGGCAGAACTTTTATCGCTTCTAAATAGCGGATACTTGTCAGGAAAAAAAATAACCGAGAAATTATTTAACTTAAAGGGATGACATCATCTGACTAAGGAATATTATCAAGATTAAATGAAATTATGTTCTTCCCGGCTGAGAAAATTCGAGAGAATAAGATATTGATTCTCAATATGTGAACTTCACGAATAAGGAAATACATAGCATGAATGAACTAATAGAACTAAAATAATACCGTTATCGGTGCAAAGGCTAGGAGGGGGACACACTAGGCGCAAATTATTCTTCTTGACAACATGATCAAGCCGAGCCCTGACGTACTTGTTTGACGCAACACCTCCAGAAACTACCTGTTGGAGAAATGCAATTTGAATGGTCTCATTCATTTCTGTAGCATTTCAACGAATATTTTTTTTTTAGAAAACATAAAAGTGCGGAAAATATTCTCGTACAAGACATTTCACAGAAGGTTCAATTTCCAAAGCCCATTCAATTGCTCGCTGGCACCTTTCCTCTAGATGCAATACCGCTACTCGCTTCAAAAATTATTGTCAGGGGAACAAAGTTAATAAACAGAAAAAATAATCATATTTAGTTATTTACATGTCACAAATTGGAGAAAGAGAACTTGGAAAAAAAAAAAAAAGAATCATACATCTAGCAACCTGAAAAGAGGCAGCAATATTAGCTCGGGAACGTCTATCTTCAATCGTAGCAGAAGATATAGGAATTGTAGCATCACTGCAGAAATACAATTTTCATGTCAAAACGGAGAAAGAGAAGAAATAACCAGTCATGGATCGAACCACATAATTAACATTAGACATTAATTTATTTCTTAAAAAAAAAAAAAGATAATACTCTTTAAGCTTGATTAAACTCAATCAATAGCTTAACATACATATTGTTGGCTTCAATTGCAGCCTCGTTTGAGTCTTTAGCCCAGCGTACGAGAAGTTACAATCTTTATGTTGTCTCATCGGAGTCTAAAACATATGTAAGGAACTTAGTTATTATAACTTCATGAAGCAAATATCTCGGTCATGTTCAATCACAGCTCACAAAAGAAGAAATTACCCTGAATTTGATTGATTTTGCATCACCTTCAAGAGCAAGCTGCTCTAGAGCTGGCCCACCACTTTTCCTCAAATCAAGACCGAGCCATTTTGCAGTCTTGTCGTATGCCTCGCCAATGGCATCGTCTATAGTGGTTCCGAGTTGTAGGTAGTCGCCAAGATCACGAGCCAGAATGAGAAGATTGTGTCCTCCTGAAGATATAGGATTGTAAACCAATTACATTAAATTTGCAGGACACGAGGAGCACCAGAGAAAGAAAAGGGAAAATAAATTGATATTCTAAGAAGAAAAAGAATCTTTCACCTGAAATAAGCAATGCCATAAAAGGAAATTGCAAATCTGGCTCTGTCAATCTAGAACAAAATGAAATGGTAGTAAATAAGCACTTCAAATCGAATTCCTTTCCGAGAAGCTTGTTAATCCCCACCCATATAGACAGTCGATTATCTTATTCTTAATCACGTACCTGGCAACTAGAGCATGAGCCTCCATATGATGGACACCAATAAGTGGTAAATTAAAAGTGCCAGCAACTTTGCGGGCTTTCCGCACTCCAACTGCATCGTAGTATCCCGGAAGATATACCAGTAAAACACTCGTTAACAATACCCGTAAGACACATTCAGTCACATTCACATAAAGAAAGGAAAAAGAACTACTAAATAGGTGAACTCACCCCGAAGGCAGAGGCTTAAACCCGGACCGATGGTAACAGCAACACCTGATAAATCACTAGCTGATAACTGAGCTTTATCAAGCGCGTCTTGCACAACCTGCGCTAATAACCCCTACCAGTGTTAGTAACTCAACGAAAAATTCGTCCATCGAGCGAACAAGCTATGTTGAAGCGTTTCCGGTTATTTTTCACAGATTGCTAACAATCTAAACAATCACTCGCATGAAACTTTTTCTCTCGACGCGAAGTTCAATTACTATATCATTAACAATTGCAGTACCTGGTCAATCACTTGGGAATGTGCTTCTTCAGCCATTTTCGGAGCAACGCCTCCGTATAGAGCAAGCAAATCTGCCTTAACGCATTCAAAATACTAAATCAGCAATCAACAATTACACACAGAAACCAAACAGACGCACAAAGAACGTACCTGAGAAGACACGACTTGGCTGAGAATTTCACCGTCGCTCCTGACCTGCATTCACAAAACCACGGCGAGATTGAGAAGCCATTACCGACCATCCAAAAGCGACAGTACGATGAAGCTGAGTCGAGACTCGTACGACAGCGGCTGCAGTGTCGTCGCAGCTGGTCTCGATGCCGAGGACGACGATGTCGCCCTGAGGCTTCGCCGCCACGGCTGTGAGCTTCGACGGAGCTGAACTCGGCGGCGTCGAGCGGCGAGGCGAGAAGGAATTGCCAAAGACATTGGAGGCTCGAGGTCGGAGTGATCTGAGCGAAGATAGCGAGGGTTTGGGGAGGAGATTTAGGCGCGAAAGTGCAAGAGAAACGGCCATGGCAGAAGAAGAAGAAGAAGAGAGATTGGTTGACACAGTCAGTCACAGATTTGTCTAACAAGAGGAGAAGATCAAATGGGCCGGGTCGGTCCAACCGACTCATTTGTGACCCGGCTCAACTCGCTACGTTTTGGATCGGGTCAATTCATCTCGGACTTTGTATATCGGGTCAATTCAGGCCTATAATTTATATAACTTGGCCCATATGACGAGAAAGCCCACCCGACTGAGCATGCAGTGGTCCAAGACCCTGTGCGAAAACTAGTGAGCTATTTTGAATTCGTCGTTTTTTTTTTCTTTCAAAAATTGTAAAATCGGCTTGGAGTCCGAAGGACTACCATTGGCTCGCCGTATACGGTGTTATCATTAATTATTTTCTTAAATCTAATTTTAACTTTATTTTTTTTCTATTCATTTTGTCTTAAAAATTATTTTTATATCCCAAATTATCATTATGTGCCCTACTACTCCTTATTTTAATTTAGTGTTGTATCCTAAACTTATCATGATTCATGACATATCTAGAATTTTTTTTTTTTTTTTGAAGGAACATATCTAGAAACTTGAATACACTATTCTCTATCTTAATTGAGTTAAGATTATTATTATACTTTGTATGAATATGTTGAGTATTGTCTTCACTATATCGGTCATACTCATTCATCATTATCTTCCTCAAGTTTATCTTTTTCAGCCAGCTCAAGAAATAATTATGTTTTCGCAAATAATTACGCTTCTTCTGATATAACAATTGCTTTGCCAACAAAATTGCCACGCATAATTTTTTTCATTTTCTATAATGTTATTAGTATAACTAGTTTTTTACCGGCATGGTTCTAGAACACGCTGGTAAAAAAAAAAAACGACATGCACAGACACGTCATGAAATGCGTCGAAAAACCCTAAAATACATGTAAAATTTGCACTTTTATATATGAGAACGAAAGATGCTAAAAAGAAAATTAAGCAAATCACAATAAAAACTTTATAACATATAGGGAAGTAAACAACTATATGCTTGCTTATTGGACCAAAATCAAACAAAAACAAACTTGAAGTAATTATATGGCATCAATGGATTTCATAAAAGCATAACTCCATTTCGACATTATAATGTGGTGCAACTGCAACCCACATATATATTTCAATTTACAACAAAAAGTGAATTAAGTACAAGATTTACACATGTGACTTGAAAGGACAATAACAATCCGAACTTTTTTAATAAGATATGAGCTCAGTTTAGACTATAATAGTATAGTAAGTTATTTCGCAATGTAAAAATAAATAAATCTTCACATTTATTATAAAAACATAAAGACGTACTATATAATAGTACTATACTAACAAGCCAGTAAACGTTTTTTTTTTAATTAAAAAATACGTGCATATATACTAAATTTAACTTGTTATTGTGCATAAATAAATAAATAGTTTATGTGCATATTTATATTCAGATTGAAAATCATTAGATCCTTACAATTGTGAAACTTAGCATCAATATATCTACTTTAAATACTAAAATATATGAATTCATCACGCTAGCGTGAAGATCGGGATGTTGTCATGAGAAATTATTATGGATAAGAAAGAAAAAAAGATAGGCAAAAAATGGTCAAACTAGGTGAATTAGGTCTGTCATGCTAGACAATTTTAAATAAGATATTATTATTATTTTTTAGTGAATTTTATTAATATTGTTCGTTAGACAATCCTAATCATTTTTTTAGCCAACACGGGACAATCTCTCTCGACTCTAATTAATAATATTCTCAAAGTACCTTACATTTGGACCATCTTTTCTTAGCCTATAATTATTTGAAAAATCAGACAACATAATTAAAGGCAGTTTTATGATTTGGAAAAGAAGATTGTATTTCTTTAATGTTTAGGATTGCATTCTTGTTTATTATGAAATTTTGACATATATATACTTCTCAAAATCCCTTTATTTTATAATTTTTATGTGGTCTTTTTTTTTTTGTAAATAATTTATCATATATGTTTGATTTTGTATTGGTGTCCTTGTGTATCTCGTCAAAATTTATATTTTATCTCTCTATATCCGTTGGTCGAATTGCGGTTATAATTTAAAATGTAAAATAAAGACAAATATACAAAATCATAAGAGACAAAAATACCATATCAAAATCCAAAAGGAAAGTTTTATATAAATTATGTGCTAAGTTATATTAAGTTAAAATTTTAATAAATAAACACAGGTTTTAGCCTCTTGTATATAAGTGCAAAAAGTTAAAAATTTGTATAAATAAGAATTAAAATTAGAATTATCAGATCAAAATACAAAATTAAACTATGATATAGACATATAATCCTTTTCTAAGTAACATAAAAACACTAATCACACAAAAAGATTAATGTACACTACAAAGTGTAGGACTACTCAATAAAGGAAAATTGGAAAACTAACCCACTTTTTTCATAGATTTTCAACCTAATCCTCTAAGTCTCATAATTCTAAAAATGATATTTTCAGGATAGTTTTTTGTTGAAAATTCAAAAATATCTATTTTGAATTTTGAACAAAAATTATATTTTAAAAATATAATTTCTAAAATTGCAAAAGTTAATGAACTAATTTTAAACTGAATAATAAATGGAGTATTTTCTGAAGTTTATGTTGGGTTTTCAATGACTCTTTCTCAATCCCGAGGCGGAAATCACGGGATATCATCGAACAATATAGATCTAGAATAATTATGAGAATTAAGATATCGAATTAGAGATCGTTACCAAACTTTGGTACTTTTGCCAACAATACCGAATACGATGACTTTTGCCGATTCTGAAGCTGGCCGATTGCTGTGAGTGTTCCAGGGATGAGCACTTCAAGTGTAGTGCCTCTAAGTCGTCCACCACGTCAGTCGGGAACGTCTTGATGATCGGAAAACACCTCGGAGGATAGGTTAGATCCTTCTCGGTGTTTGGATGACGAACCGATGAAGAACCGGGGAGCTAGCAAAATTCGACTTCCTTCTAGGGAGGGGAGGTCGAATTCTCTCTGTGTGCTAGGGTTTGAATTAGTGTTTTATTAGTCATGATTAGGTATTTATAATACCTAATATCATAAAACTTAATGGGCTTTAGTTAAAGCCTAATAAGCTTTAATTAATTAATTCTTAATTAATTAAGTGTACTCATAATTATCACTCGGGCCTAAGTGAGCCCGCTATGTCGGTTATGAATTCGGGTCGATATCCAGTAACCCGAAAGATACAATATTGAGTTCGGGCATAATCTACAGTTTCTTATCAATAATATCCATGCATGTCCACCATAGTTTGAGTGCAAATAGCAAACTAATGAATGCTACGATACATGTTTATAGAAATCGATACTCTATTGAATAATTTGAAAGAAGAAGAAAAAAAAAAGCAATTAATTGGACATGTTATGGACAAGATTATTATTTTAGCAACAAAAATCAATTATAAAAAGGCCAATATTTTGACCAAATTTGATTCCATTTGTTTTACTAGTGGGACTAATGATTCATGTATAAATCTAGGGGCGCATTAATTGACACATTTGTACTTTTATTGCCTTTCTTTTTGTAAATTATTATCAAATATTTATGCTTTTTGAAGCTATAAATTTCCTCCAAGAACTTTTAAGTCCCAAATTTCATTCATCTGATAAGCTATGGCTCCAGAATCAAAGCCTAATGGCTCTTCACTTCTTATAAGCAATAACTTTAAGGTAATTATTTCAAACCCTATACTTATTGAATTTGGCCTTTCTGTATTTAAAATTTGTTTTGTTTGGGCAATTGAACCCCAAACTTCAAAGATATTCAATCAAGTTAAATACTGGACATTCAAACTAGGAGGGAAATTATGATTCTCTGCTCCTTATACTTTTGCATGTTGACATTTGAGTCCACACTTCATATAGAAATTACTTTTAAGCAATGAAAATTGAAACTCTTTGTGCACTAGGGAGTAGGGCTTGCTCCAATTGCCCGGACTGTAATAGTCGAGGACCAAAGTGCAAAATACATGGAGTTTTATTGCTAACTCTGCTTTACATGTTTATCATTCCATTTTTCTTTAACTATCTTTTCTCTTTTTGTTTAGGCCTAACAATTGACTTTGATAGTGGTCCATTAAAGGAGACTAAAAAAAGAGTAACTTTCATTAATACTTTTTTTTTTTTTTTGTCTTTTTCTATTTTATTTTTGACACAATAACTTTATATATTTTAAAAATAAAAGATAACTCAACGCATTAACAATAATAATGTTATTAATTTATGCGCAATACATAACTTACTTGAAGATATTTATGTGGATAATTGTCCAACACAGTCAATGTACTACTACTAGACTAAGGAATTTTTATGAAGCAATCAATTTAATGGAGCAAATTAGTATCAATTATTCCTAGAAAGATTGTTTTGTATTTTTGTTTTTGTAAAATGATATTATTGATTAATATTAAAAATATTAGTATTGCAAAATATATTCGCGGTGGAACATTTACTTTATTTTAATCAAAATAGCATATATTTACATAATTTCTGCATCACTCTACGGTCGAACTCATAATCTTTCAAAAAAATCATATGCTATTAGGCCACACCGCCACTAATCTCTATAATGTGTTTGTGAGAAAATGTTGATATACATTATCATCATGTAATGGACGAATGTGTTTGTCATAATCTCTTATAGTTCATCACTTTACACTATTAGGCAAATGGACAAATAGTTTGACTCTTATTTGTTGCACTATCATTGGTGTACAAGAAGAATTTGGAGTGAGTGAGAGAGATCATGGTACTATTTCTGTTTGGGAAAAGGTATTATATAATATATAGTACCAAATTTAGTATTATTTAACAAGAAGTGGCATCATCATCAATCATGACAAGACATCTCTCATTTTTGCTTGACATGACTTTCAATCCAACAATCATTTAACATAGTACTTCAATGTGACGTTTTGAACTCTAGCTCCAAGAAAAAGAAAAAGAAAAAAACTCTAAATAAATATTCATGAATGCATTGTAAAGAAAATCACAATTTTTATTTTAGAGTGAAATTTGAAAGTTATTTTGTTTGATGAAAGATGGTTGAGCTCAACCAATTGGAGGAATATGGGGAAGAGAGGGAATGCACAAGAGATGGATCTATTGATTGGCATGGAAAGCCTGCTTTGAAAGGGAAAAGTGGTGGATGGAGATGTGGGATGTTTCTATTAGGTATTTATCTACTAATTCTCTTCATTACTTAGAGTTTGTCAACACTCTTCTTGTCATTTTATTGTTTTAATTGTTTTCCATTGTATAGAATGCATGAAATTCAATGCATTGCATTGCATTTTTCTTAGCTCTATTTACTTTCTACCACAACGAATTAGGTATGTTTATTGTTTTGTTGGGGGTTTGGAAGAGGACAGTTTTTTTTTACTTGAGAAAATGTTCTCAATTCTATAGGAACAAATAATAAATATGAATGAAAGTTTCTAAGCGTGAAAAGGTATCCAAAATTTACCTCTCCTTTTCATTTCTTTTTTTATACCCGGTCTCGGATCTCATTATTGTGCTTTGAAAAGTGAAATGTTCAACTGGGCTTTAAACCTGGATCAAAATCTATGTTTTGTGTAAAAAAAAAAAAAGATTAACAATAATTTTCTCCTTATCTTCCGATTAAATTACAATATGAAAAAAAATCAACAGTCTAAAATAAGAAGTTTAAATTCCAAATACAATCTCGTAAATAGAAATATTTTGATTTTGTGTGATATACGACAGTGAATCAATGTTTTGATTGTGTGTGATATATGACAGTGAATCAAGGACTGGTTACGTTAGCCTTTGCGGGAGTGGAAGTGAACCTGGTTTTGTTCTCGAAATCTGTTCTCCGACACACCAATGCCGACGCAGCGCACACCTTCAGCGCGTGGATGGGAACCGTCTACCTCTTCTCCCTCATCGGTGCATTTCTCAGTGACTCTTACTTAGGACGATACTTGACTTGTGTCCTCTTCCAAATCCTCCACATAATCGTAAGCCCCAAGACTTTACAATAAGGTCTTGCGTGAGATTACCACTAAACCAAGTTAGGAACTAGAAAATTATTAAAGCATATTTTACATTTTGAAATCCTTAATTTTATGTATTACAACATTGTTATTCAATGCCCTGATTTAATTATTTTAGTTAGATTAATTTTAATCGACAACTTGATTAATTTAACACGAAAAATTAATTCTTTTAGTCTTTTTACTTTTTCCCGTAATTCTTTTCCCTTTTAAAAAAAATAGTGGATTATTTCTCTACACCACAAGTGCATATGCTAAAAAAAACTACTATATACGATCAGGGTCGGCCTTTTTTACAAAGAAATAGGCAATCGGTATCGCTGAAGGTTCCAGCTATAAAATAAAAAATATATTTCTCAATTTTTCATTAAAAGTCTCGTATCATATTATATCTAGCTTCGTAATAATTTAATGAAATCTGATAATTCTTTTTAGTCTAAGGTTCCGGAAATTATCGGACCGGGCGTGTATATGGTATAGTTCGAAAAAACATACTCCATGCATGGATTTCAAACTCTTGCAGGGACTCATAGCGCTCTCCCTATCCACGCACCTCTTCCTAATCAGCCCTCGCGGCTGCGGCAAGATCGGCTCGCCCTGCGACCCCCACCGCCCGTTCGAAACCGCCCTATTCTACACCTCTATCTACCTCATCGCGCTCGGCAACGGCGCGCCCGAGCCCGCACTAGCTGCGCTAGGGGCGGACCAGTTCGACGAGGAAGATCCCTCCGAGAGGCGCTCCAAGTCTTCGTTCTACAGCTACTTCTACGTGGCGCTCAACCTGGGCAGCCTCGTGGCCGAGACCGTAGTCGTCTATGTGGAGAGCGCGGGCCTCTGGGCCGCGGGCTTCTGGGCGTGCACGGTCTCAGCTATCGTGGGGTACGGGTTTCTGGTGAGCGGGACGACGAGGTACAGGCACTTTAAGCCGTCGGGGAATCCGATACGGAGATTCTCGCAGGTGATTGTGGCTTCGGCCAGGAAGATGAGCGAGAATGTGCCGACGAACAGTGAGGAGTTGTATGAGGTGTATGAGAAGGAGGGTGATTCCAGTGGAGTGAGAAGGATTCTTCACACTGATGGATTCAGGTGACAAGTTTTTCATAGTGATGGATTCTTCTTACTGAGTTGAAACCGCAACCGGAAAAATAAATTAGTTTTTTTCCGTTCATGTTCAAAAATCAGGAAATAGTCCCGGATATCGGTTTTGAGTTAAATTTCTCAGATTTTTAAAATTGAAAAAAAAGGGTCCGGAGCAGGTACCGGATACGAAAATAAAAATTGAGCCCTAATAATTGCAGTAACTTGAAAGTAATTGAGTGTGTTTGACATAGTTTATTTAGTCCTGTTTTTGTTTTAAAAATAAACTAAACCGTTTTTCAGGTGTTTGGCAAAATTATTTTTTCAAAAAACACAAAATTGATTTTAAATTTTTGTACATGAATCGTAAAAACTAGAATTCATAGAATTTTTTTTTTCTAAAAACAAAAATACGATGTTAGTTTATTTTAATGTTTTTAGCTTACATAATTTTTTTACCAAACACTAAATTAAATTTGGTTACCAGCAAAACTGTTTTATTAACAATTTACCAAACACATTTTAGTTTTTTTTAATTATTTTTTAAATTAAATTTAAAAATAATTATTGTAAAATTAAATTGTGCCAAACGGGCCCATTGTTTCCTTTAGATATAAAAATAAAAACTATTCATAATCTAATTTCATATCACTAATAACTTGGAACTTAGGACTCAGTATGTAATTTTTATTTGTATTATTATTGTTTTTTTTTTTTATCATTTTGCTTCTTAACATAACTTTATATCAATTTGCCTCATAATTTTTTAAAATAATCTTTACTTTAATTTTTAATACGTACCAAATGCTATTTATTTTTTTAAAAATTTCATTCAAACTAATGCCAAAAAAATCCTAAAAACAACAACAACAAAAAAGATATTTTATATTGATTCAAGAGTAAATTGATAGAATAGAAATTGTAAGAAATGCCCATTATGTGTCAAAGGTTTAAGAAATGCCCATGCGTGAGAGTAAAAAATACACACAGTAGTCAATTTTTTAAACCTTTGACACAAAATGAGCATTTTTTAAAATAACCATTGATATAGAAAATATCTTTAGCGGGAAAGCCAATTCAAAAAATGAAAATCAAAAATCAAAAATCAAATTAGTGATATTTAATCTAAAAGTATTAAGCAGTTGTCGAAATCCATTTTAAGACTTTGAGCTATGAAAAGGCACTTTTTAATTTCCTTGCTTACTAACGGCGGGCATCAAAACGGTATTGTTGCTATATGTTTATATAATTTAATGATGTAAATATAATTAACATTGTAGAATATAATCAATTTTTAAAATGTAAATATCGTTATTTACAGTGAGCATACTCCGTAGAAAATGTTAAAAACAAGTATCACAACATTTTTGTTAATTAGGTGATGATCCTTTTTTTTTTATTATTATTCTAAGACTTATTGCTGAGTGTTTGAATCTTGTATCTCAAAACTACAAATTTAAAAGCTTATCATTTCTTTGTTTCCCACAGGTTCCTCGACCGAGCCGCAATCGTCGTGCCGGAGGACACGGCCTCGCCGGGCGGCAAAGCCCCGAACCCGTGGCGGCTGTGCACGATCACCCAAGTGGAAGAAGTGAAATGCGTGCTCCGCCTCCTCCCCATCTGGCTCTGCACCATCTTCTCCTCCGTCATCTTCGTCCAGATGCTCTCCCTCTTCGTCGAGCAGGGCGCCGCCATGCGCCGCACCCTTGGCGCCTTCACCGTCCCCCCCGCCAGCATGACCGTCTTCGACATCGTCAGCACCTCCGCCTTCATCCTCCTCTACGACAAGGTCGCTGCCCCGCTCTACACGAGGGCCGCCAACCGCCCGCCCCGCACCCCCTCCGCGCTGCAGCGCATCGGCCTCGGCCTGGCCGTCTCCGTGCTCGCCATGCTCGTGGCCGGCGCTGTTGAGAGGTGGAGGCTCGGGTTCGCCACCGGGCGAGAGGCGAGCGCGCTCAGCATCCTGTGGCAGACGCCGCAGTACGTGCTCGTTGGGGTATCGGAGGCTTTCGTGTACGTGGCGCAAATGGAATTTTTCGCGGAGCAGACGCCCGAGGGGCTGCGGAGCTTGGGGCTGGGCCTGTCGATGTCGTCATCGGCGATGGGGAGCTACGTGGCGGGCGCGATACTTACGGTGGTGATGAAGATCACAACGCAGGGAGGCGAGGCCGGGTGGGTCCCGGCGAATCTTAACGACGGGCATTTGGACCGGTTCTTCTTCTTGTCTGCCACTCTGGCTGCGTTAAATTTTGCGTTGTATGTATTTTGTGCGAAGCGATACCGGTCTATTTCTTGGGAGAAGAGAGAAAAAGAAGTGACGAATTGAGCGGTCCAACGCCTATGTTTTAGCATGGTTAGTTTCAAAACCGTTAACTTCCACAAGGGTTTAGACAAAACCGTCGTGTAAATTAACTTTACATGACGGTTTTGGCTAACCGTCATGAAAAGTGTGTCTTGGAAATTAGGATTTGTAGTAGTGTTATTTACTTGTCGGAATATAGAAATGGGAATGACAAGAACGATTTTGGGGTTGTTGATGTAGAGTATTGAAAGCTATTTTTGGAATGTGCTTTCATTTATAACGATATAATGTTGTTGTAAGAGTGTTGCTCTAGTTTTACGTTCTTTTTTTTATTCAGGCATTCAATTTGGAGGTGAAACCGGCATGGCCGCATGGGTATTGGAAGTTTATTTTTTTGTTTTTTTATACGCTCAGTCAGTGGCGGATCCAGTATTTTCTGGTAGTGGGGGCCGATTTTTTTTTTGAAAGATAATTTCGTTTACTCTCATTTCCGAATAAATTTTTTATGAGAATTCTAAGAAAATACACATAAATAAATGAGAAGATGTAGTTGCATAAACAAATAGTTATGTATACATTAAAGTTTATTCTGTTTAAGTTATTAGACACTACCTAATCTATATATCCTTAGTCCTTACTATACTTTTAGAGTTCAAATAAGTGTTCTTATTTGTATAGAAATTACATTAGTACTTTATAATATGAAGTTTTAATATTTTGATTTTTTTTTTGTTGAACTTCGTATTGTTTTACTTTGAGAAAATTTGGAACTTTGTTAGTTTGCTAAGGGGTTATATAATACATTAACTATTCAAGCTATACATTAAGCGTTTTTGTTTGTATAAAGATTATACTGTCAATACTTGACACTTGTTTGTTTGGTATGTTTGTATACATATAATATGAATACTGTTAGAAACTTATAAGAAATAAAAAAAAAAAGGTCCCACATAGACTTACTAGTGAGTGAGACATGTAAAAAAGTAGAGAGTTAAAAGTAACTGTGGACCCCATGTTTTAGCACTTTTCATCTTCTCTTTGAAGATAAATAGCTAAGAGAAAGATTTGTTGACGTGTGAGTGAGAGCTACTTGGGAAGTAATTGTGGTAAATAACTATATATATATATATATATATATATATATATAGTAGATGATTGTAATAAGAAGGGACAATAGTGGTAAAAGTACCGTGGCCCGACTCATAGATGAGTACGACTTGGAGTATTGAAAGCCATTTTGATTTATGTAAATGACGCGATATTATGAATGTTCCGATTCAAATCACTCACAATCGTTTTGTTTTCGAAGCTCAGTCAAACTATTCGCTTCTTCTTTTTTAGTATCACGAAGTTTGAACGGAGTGACTGCGAGAATGACAATTATTTTGCTGATTGCTTCTTTAATGAAGCATATATATAAATAAGGAAGAGAATTGTTTGTGGACAAAACAAATAGCGTTCAAAATCCATTCTTGAAATGAGAAAGAGATGGATTCAGTTTCTTTGCAAATGTCTCCGCCACAATCAGAGGGAAAGCGATAGTCGCATCACAATGCACCTGTTGTTGGTATAAAAAATTAAATTAAATTAGACAATAATATATTAGGATTTATTAGTTTATTTCACACAAAATGACTAGACCTTTTTTTTAATTTTAAAAAGATTGAAATCGAGATCTTGCCTTTTGGATATCAAATTAATTGTGGCAACAACTACTTAGAACAATTGTTTTCATCCTATATATTTTACATTTATCCATTTAGAAAATGGATTACTACTAATAGGGTGTTCAATTCAAACGCGTCTTTTTCGATACTAGTTTTCAAAATACAAAATTTTTAAAACGAATAAAGACCTTGTTTTACGGATTGGAATTTATTTATTTAATTTTAAAGTTTATTCTCGAATTCGTTTTTTGGAACATACAATTAATTACACGAAAAAATTAGTCACTAATCGTACCTTAACGGCTTTAGCCAAAGTGCTTATTTTGCCCCAGGAGACGGCTTCGTCCGGGCGAGCACCGGAGTCGCTGCCGTCGAATTCCTGCGCGGTGCTGACGATGACGGCATGGTCAGCGCCCTTACGCATCATGTTGGCGTTGCAGATGTGGTGTTTGGGCAGCCCTCCGCCGAGGATGATCATCCCCGTCTTTCTAGGGCTCGCGTGGACTGCTTCGTCGTCCATTGCCCTAACATCTGGCCAACAGAGACTCGTCAACCGAAATTTGTAGTTTGCCTTTGGGCCTTAAAACAAACTCTCTAATGATGTCTTAATTAGAAAGTCTCATATTATATTATAGTACATCTTCATAAAAAAATTAATAATTTAGACAAGGTTAATATATGTATATATATATATATATATAAATTTATAGATATATATTGGATTGCTTTACCTTGTATGAGGTCGAGAATGAGACCAGGGTTGCGAATAGATTGGAAATACAACATGTCGCCTATGGAACCATCTGTTATGCTTGGACAAAACACCGGTATATTGTTCTGCATATTAGAATTGATATAATATCAAAAATGTCCATTTCAATAAAAGTATTTTAAAAACTACCCAAAACTATCCATTTTATAAAGGTAAAATTGGTGATTTGGGTAGTTATTAAAAAATTTCTACAAAATGCGTATTTCATAGGTTTCTTTTTTATAACGAAAATTAAGAATCTTATATAATAATTGAATGTTTAAATTTCAATATATATATATATATATATATATATTAAAAATTTAAGAGAAACAAAACTTTGTGATAAAGTGTTTGATAAATATGTGTCCTATTAGTTAAGAATACTTTTGACAAGAAATTAATTTAGAATTACTAACCTTATATGCCCAAAAGAGGTAAGAACTCTTGTCGTTTATCTCCTTCCCCAAGCGAGAGATCAAGCTTGATGGTGTCCACACCATATTCTAATTGAATATCAAATGAATTGAAACTAAATTAAAGTCTAAGAACAAACAAATAATAATAACATTATTATTAATTATAGTCTTAATCAATGATTAAAAGACGGCCGGGCAACTGGCTTCTGACGCTTCCCCGATTTTTTTTGGCGACCACCGGAACTGACATGGGTTTTTTATTAATTTTTTTGTAATAAATATTTACATATCGTATCGTGATACTCGTCAATTATTGGTTAGCACATCAAATATGATCAGCACAAGCGATTATCTATTTTTGAAACCTACTATTTACTCACCGGTTTAACCAGTAATTAAACCGTCAGCTATTGTGTAAAATCAGCCTCTCGGTTGGTTATCACTTATCGGCTTTTTGAACTTTCATCTTAATAGAGCAACACTTGAATTAACCTACCGTTTTAACTTGTTCCTCCAACATTTGGTCCAAAATGGGCATGATCCACTCCTCAAACTTGCAATAATTGTCGTTTGGAACCAATAAATTTCCGATCCGGTTGATCCCTTTGGAGCGCAAGTTGGCGCCTGGGAGGGAAAAGTCCCCTCTGAAAGTCGGTGCAAGGCATTTGATGAGATCCTCCTCTATGCCGCCGGCGGTGGTCACCAAGACGTGAACCATCTGGTGTTCAACAAGGTACCGAATCGACTCTCTCACTCCCGACGACACTAGATTCGACGTGAAGCCCAGAAACACCTTGCACGTCACGTGGCCTTTCTCCGCTGATTCTTTCTCTTGTCCCGTCTCATCAACAAGCCTCCAATCGAGCTTTGGATCAAAACTAAGACGTTACTTGTGAAACAAGAAAAAGTGGAGGGAAGATAGATTTTGAAAGATAAAAAAAGCAACCGACATATACGGATTTTGCGTTTAAACATGTTGGAGATAATTCGGAATAAGTTCTTCCTATAGATAGTATATTCATTTATAGTAACTAAATAAATTAATCAAGGCTGAAAATTATTGTCCTACAAACTAAAAAAATATTATAAAGGTTATGTACAAAACAATACACACTAGACAACATAAAAATAAAAAGGATATTTGCTGCACAAATACCTATAAGAGTACTAGGTGAAATTAGTGACGATGAATTCTATATTTTTTTTGCGACGTATATTCTTAATATTGTCAAAAGGGTAAATTCTACGCCGTACATATTTATGTTATTTGGAATTTACACTTTTGAGCAGCGTTGAGAATTTATGCCGGAATTTTTTTTTGTCATTTTGACATATTTATCGTATATTTTTGCTGCAAATATCTCAAACAAATTAGTTTACATATACATATATTTTTTATAATTAAAAAAAATACACAAACCAATGAAACTTATATGAATAGATGAAAATAACACTCGAATCAACCATATGATTAGATTAAGTAAGATATAATCTATCAAGAAAGAACAAAATGCAGTAATATTAATAGATGAATAAAAAGGAACCATTTGGTTGATAATAGAGATCGCTTCACCCAGATTGGAAGCTTGGAAGCCAGTGTTGATCATGGAGGAAAGCAAGCGAGAGTAATCCACGCCTTCGTTGAAATCATACCCTATGATTTTACTGCATTTTCCTTCCAAGCTCTCCGACTCTTTGAACACGGCCGATCTCGCATTCTCCAACGCATTGTCGTTCGTCATTATCGCTAAAACTCATCAAGGTTTCAAGAAGAAGAAGAAGAAGCTTTGCTTAGTTTTGATGACATATCAAAGAAGCAAAGGCCATTTTATAAAGCAGAAGAATTTTAGGTTTTTTTTTTTTATTACCAATATATTGAATTATTTCGTATAGTTTAATTTCCAACACTTCTACCAACTTCTGTCTTATGCATGGATCATGGATAACGTTAATTATTAGTGGTGGAACTAGGAATTCGTAACGGGGTGGAAAAAAATCGATCAAATTTACGTAGTAGATGCAAAGTCAAATAGTAATTGAAGTCGAAACGAAACTTGTTCAAGCGAAATTGTTGACGAGTAAAAAGATTCTTTTTTTATTCTCGCAAGCCCATACTTTTAACTTAATTACTAAGTCAAAATATATATTAAAGGTTTATTGATAATAGTTCGTTTAAGGCATATAAACATGAACTTCGTACGAAAATATCTTAATGCTATTTTCAGAAAAGTCCTTAACAATAAATTTATAGTAACATAGATATTTATTTTCTCAACGAAGCACAAGTTATTGACTATTCCCAAAACATTTTACGACGTGTACTATTGACTATTTGCAAGGTTCCACTCCAAGACATTGCCCTCTCTACGTTCTCGAGATTATATAGCTCTCGAGGAGTCTGTTGGAGCCTATGAGGCCGAGCAAGACCTTGCGCGTGAAGAGTTTGATATCCTCGTCTTCTACGTTCCTATGCTCGGGGTTGCAGTGTTGCCGGCTACGGTGCGTTCCACGCAGTCCCGTACGTCTCCGTCTCATAGGATAGGATGTATTAAAATCCTTAACCCTTAGAAGTGAAAACATATTCACTGACATTTAAACACACACACACACACATATATATATATATATATATATATATATATATATATATATACTTTAACAACCCAAAAGGAAATCAAATTAAACACAAATATCCCACTAATCATAATTAAATAAAAATAAAAACTGTGAAGAACACAATGACTGAAAAATAGATGATAAATAAATAAATAAATTATTAAATATGGTATATATGGTTTGAAGTGTCCTCAATATCGGTTTTTAAAGTTGAAACTGAATACCGAGGATCTAGTGCGGGATCGAATTACGTTGTCTTAGGGATCTAAATCCTCTTAGTCTTTAAAGTCTTCAATTGATGTATTTTGAAGTGCCACTAACCCCCAAATTTCTTACACGACATGCAAGGTTAATTACTATGTATTAAGTTGTACGTACATATGATTTTATATTATTAACACGTTCTTATTTTATGGTAGTCGTGTTTCTCGTTGAAGTTTAATTTATTTATTTTTTCCATTATATATAGTTGAATATCTTTAAAGCAGATATGTTGTCACACTCACAACAACTGACAGGACCATATAATTATATGTTGATCATAATCTATAAAAGAGTTGAATATATTGAATGATTGAGAGCCTAATTTGATTTTGATATAGTATTTTAATGGCCACGTTTATTTCAATAAATCCAAATTATATTAATATAAAAATGAATATGAAATGAAAACTATATATACCAGTGCATCCATATTAAATTAAATCATAGAAAATTAGTAGACGACTCCACCTTCTAAATCTAATAATATTTCCATATATAGAATTTATATTTGGAAGATTAGGGAGCCACATTCGCATCTCTCCTAATTTAACGGAATCATGAAGCAATATAACAATGTCATGAAAACAGATTCATTTTGCAAACAATATATGTTCAATTGTAAAAATAATTAAAACGGATCTAAATATAATTAAAAAAAAAAGGTTAAGAGTAAAGACATTAAAAGTGTCACGCTGTTAATTCTTGAATTTTTTTGTTATCATATTTGCATTTTAATGCATACTTTCATGTATATATGGTTTGATTAAATGTAACTTATTTTTTGAAGATATATTAATTAAACCATAGAGCATGCTAATTAATCATTAAAGTGGGAGAGAATTAGAGAGACCATGCACATGCAGGCCCAAAACTAAGCTCAAAACTAGTTCAAGGGGTGCTGTGGCCCTACAACTAGGAATGGGCCTTGATTGGACTCTATCAAAGCCCAATACAGACTATTGGCACGGACATAGACGGAGCTGCTAACGGAGAACCGGTCAAGCACGAGTGAGCCAAAAAGAAACAGTTAGGGGTGAAACCGGAACCGGGAACCAGGAAATTAACTTTTTTTCGTCCCTATTCTGAAAAATCGGATTTTTTTTTTGTCACGGTTCCGGTAACGGTTCCCGATTCAAAAATTTCCCGGTACCGGTTTCGGTAACGGTTCCGATTCAAATTTCCCGGTTCCGATTTCGGTTACGGATCAATTTCTAAAATTTCCGGGTTCCGATTCTAAATTTCCCGGTTCTAAAAGTATTTGACTTAAAAATGACATGTAGTTTTTGAAAAAATTAGTAATTAAAATTACATGTAGTATAAAAAACGACAATAAAAAAATATATTACACTAAAAACGACATACTAAAAACTTAAAAATGACATGTAGTTTAAAATCGGAACCGGTACCAAAAACCGGGAAATATTTTTTAGGTCCTGGTTCTGGTTCCCGGCTCTGAAAACCGGGAACCGAGAAGTACCGGTTCCCGGTTTTAAGCTAAAATTTCCCGGATTTTTAAAAAAAATCATTCCGGGACCGGTACCGGAACCGGGACAAAACCGGAAAACGGTTACAAAATTTTCACCCCTAAGAAACACTATCCCGATGGAGCACGTTAAAAAAAAAACAAACAAACAAACAAATAAACCTTGACAATGCCCTCGTTACTAGTTACAATACATGTTAGTGCAAAATATTAGGGAATTTACCTTGCATTTTGTTTTAGTGGTATTATGGTGAGCTGATTCGGCTTCTGGGCCAATTGTGGACTGCTCTGGTCTTAGAGTTGGGCCAATATGATCCATTTTGACAGTATTGTAGGGGCCACAGAGCCCAACAATATGATATGAGGCTTATACTATTAATCCCAACTACCCACGACAAATTTAAACATATCCACATATATTAATACCACTTTATTCCCAGACATATGTTATGGGCTTATGGCTTTAAGTGTTAAGTAGGCTATTGTATTTTTATTTTATGAAGTGGCTTTATCAAAATAAAATTGGAACTTTTACCACTATTTATATATATATATATATTATCTAACAATGGTACTTTTACCGACCAAAAAAAATTGTACTCTTATTGCGGAAAGTGATCTGGTACTTTAGTTGCAATGTTAATATATTGCTTGTATGCATGTGAAGTGAAGAGAAAAAAAATAAGTACGTATGCCACATATAAAAGATAGAATCTTAAGTACTTATGCCGTTAATAAATGATAGTATGTGCTGATTAAGGGCGTGACATGTGGAAAAAAGTAACGGCCATAGACAGAAACGTGACGACGGCTGACCTGGAGTACGTTTCAGGACATTTGGAACATATGCCGCAAAAATAATAGGAACATTAATCTGATATTTAAAAAAAATACGGAACATATTCCGCTAATAACCCATTTATATATGCCGCTAATAACCCTAATAAATGAAAAGTAAAATATATAATTTCACTAAAATAATTGTTTGTTTTTTAAATGTTCATTGAGGAAGGAGCCAAACAATAAATAATCAAGTAAGATTAAAAGTAAAAGTACATAAATTTTTATGAGTATGATGAATGCCAATCCACTTATTTTAAATAGAAATTGAACTATTCAATTAATATTCTATAAACAAAATTTGGATAGATCATTATACTGAATCTGAGTATATTCCTACAATTAAAACAGTAAATTTAACAAACGAAATTGAACTCGTGTAGGTCACTTGCTTACTCGTTTCTAGCGGTATTCGAGCGGTTTGCTATCGCCCTTTGCTTGATAGCGATTGACTTCCTTTACCGGAAATTCATTATCTATAATTTAAATACTTTTGCCGTTTGATGTATCTTTCACCCAAAATTAATCACACTAACTATAAGTTATGATTGATATTAAGTGTGATCAATTGGGGTGAAAGAATCGTGTTCAAGTTTTCTTTTTAAAACAAATGAAGTTACTTAGTAATGTGGTGGGCCATTGCTAGATTAGATGTGGCATAACGCTCTACAATGTTATCATTAAGTGGTGGCTCAATGGCATTGTTTATCAATCAATAATGAAATAGTGGACTTGATAATCATGATTCATGAGCAATTGAGCATACCACTACCAAGTGAGATATGATCACTTCATGTGCACATACACATCGACTTTTAGTTATTTTCTTCTATATAAAAGTTTCGTAAGGGATTTTCTTTTCTTAAAGAGATTTTATTTTGAAATTATAATACGTCTAAGGTCTAATATTGAAATAATAATAAGAAGACGATCTTAATCCAATATATAGATGTTACTAAACTAGAATATAGAGCTTAAGCTAAATTGCCAACTTGATAGTTCAAAATTGACAAAATAGTCAATGTTTGGTTAATATTTATAAAATAACCAATTAACCATATTAATCATTATAAAAAAATAGTCATATTAACCATTATAATCATATTAATCATTTACAAAATAGTCAATGACTATTTTGCAAATAAAAATCTTAAGCTTACTAAAACGCAATGTAAACAAATAGATGAAACTGAATTTGTAGCGTGATGTAGATCGGACTATGGATATTAACAAAGAACGCGTCTCAACGAGATAAAACTCAGTTCTTCAAAGCAGAACTTCAAAATTTCCATTCAATCAAATCTGCCAAATACAATACACGACTAACTCTTATATAGAGCTAGAGTTTGACGTTTTCAATCACAAGAAAACAGGAACAAACTCCTCTAATTATTCTAACTAAAATGAAAACAAATAACTAATAATTAAAATACAATAAATTTTGATAATATTCCCTTTTTTTTTATATATATATATATATATATACATATATATATTCGCATCAGAGCGTCAAGACGAGTTAACACGTGAGCTACTTTAGTCTACTCCTTGTAAATATAAGTCATCTAAATCTATTGAATTTGGGACGGGATTTTGGAGAGATACAAAATAGTGAATATTAACATCATTCATGCAAAAAAACAAACAAACAAAAAAAAAAAGATTATGCAACTTCAAAAGTAAAAACTTAAACTATTTATATCGCCATTGACGATAAAATATATTGAGCCGGGCCGGGGTGTCAAGATGGCCAAGAGACATCATTCAGACTGACGTGACTCGTGAGGCCCGTTGCCGCAAGATTCTCGTATTCGGCTGCCGTGAAATGCAAGCTGCCCCTTCAGATTATTTAGTCACTATTATTACGATCTACGATAGGCTTACTTACACGTACCATAAGTTATCATTTCTTTAAGGGATAATAGCGGCATAAGTCCTCAACTTTTACTCAACTGGGGCGGCATAACCCCAACCTCATTTAATAGCGGTATAAGTACCAAAAGATGATTTCCGTCCATATTTGACTAACGGAAGTAGTCAACGTTTGCGTGGTCAGCTTCTCGTCAACGTGGACGCCCATTTTGTTTATTTAGCCATTAATTCGTTTTTATTTATTTCCAATAATCTGTTCATATTTAATATGCTTTATAAAATCTTAATATTCTGTTCATATTTCTTATTATTTATTTATAATTAAGCTTATCAAAGAGCTCAACAATACCTGACTATCTGTTTATGAATAACAAAACATTTTTATCTATTAAAAAATTAAACAGCTTTAATGAATCAACCTACTAATTGATTAATTAGTAAATAATAGGTTTGAATTTTTCCGTTTATCTATAAACTCTAAACAATAGGGTTAATTTTTTTTTTATTAAAAATTTAGTCATTAAGGATTTTAAATTTCAATTAAGTGGGGTGCATATCTAGAAAGTTTCAGAATTTTAGGGTAAAAGTGTGAAGTTTAAAAAATTTGTGTCGATTCCATAATTAATATAACATGTGGTTGTATGATACGAACGTCTCAAAACGCGGTCATGAATGAGCGCCTCTCTCCGAACACAGAGAGAGAGAGAGAGAGTCGAAAATGGAGGAGGAAATCTCAAGAACCCTAATCAGCCAAGACGAAGAATATTCCACGAGAGATGGCTCCATCGATCGCCATGGAAACCCTGCTTCGAGAGGCCAATCTGGAGGATGGAGATGCGCAACCTTGTTGCTCGGTACATTTCCTTCTTCATATTCATCTTCCTGAAAAAATAATCATATGTATACGTGTATATGCCCTTGTTTGTCGGTGCAATCGTAGGGTTCATATATAAGTATAACTATATAGCTACATACGTATACGTACGGTGTGTATATATATATATATATATTATATCTATATGAATACGTATCTGAAAAAAAAAAAAACTAGAAATATAGAATTCGAATGTATTATCTCTCTTTCACGTGTCTCGAAAGTGGGATTTAGAAGAGAGAGATTAACGTCAAAGAGGGTCAATATATATATATATATTAATATAATACATATTCGAAAATTGGAAATATAGTCTGTAGTTAATATATTTGTTTACTCCTGTATTAATGTACAATTTCTAAATAATTCTAATGATTTTGTCAGACTTATTGACTTTGTAAGTTTTTTTTTTTTTAATCAAATTTCCGTTTACCCCATCAAACTTAGCATTCTATGCATTAGATTTTTTAATATATATATTTTTTATAAATAATTTCACCCTTCTCCTGAATTTATCACTAAAAATCAGTTTGCCGTGAACTTATCAATGAGTAGTTTTTATAAAATTTCACAAAACTCCGTTAATACTAATAGAAAGATAGAATTTTTAGACATTGTAAAAGTTTAAGAGGAAACTTAATAAGAAAAAAGACACAAATTGAAAAAAAAAAAAAAGGTTCCAGAAATTTGGTACATATTGATTAGTTCAAGGAGCATGATGATTTTTTTTTTTTTGAAGGATTTTGTTTTGAAACAGTGCAATTAAGAGAATCCACTGATTTCCATGCAATTAAGATTTTTTTTTTTTTTTGAAACAGTGCAATTAAGAAGTTAGTTACATGAATAATGCAGTGAATCAAGGACTGATGATATTGGCGTTCGCCGGAGTGGAGGTGAACTTGGTGATGTTCTTGAAGACGGTGATGCGGCAGACGAGCGTGGAGGCGGCCGGCACGTTCAGCCAATGGATGGGGACAGTGTATCTCTTCTCTCTAATGGGTGCATTTCTTAGCGATTCCTACTTAGGCCGATACTTAACTTGTCTCGTCTTTCAAGTTGTCTTTATAATTGTAAGCTTTTCAATTTCCTTTGGCTTTACTTTTATAAATTTTCTTTTCTTTTCTATGAAGTATTCTTCAAAATACATAGAAAGCATACTTCAGAAAATTAGGAGTTTTTTTTTTGTTTAAAAATTAAAGAAAACTTGAATTATTTTTTTGAGCGCCTATGGGTGGTTGTCACTCGCATAGAGCACCGGCAAGATGTTACGCGGTCTCTATTTTTGTAAACATAAAAATCTTAACATCCTTACTTTTTTTTTCTTCTTCTTCTTCAAATTGTCGTTTGTTAAATGTAAGCCATTTGCAGGTGTATGCCATATACTGAAGGATTTAACGTGGGAAATCTTAAAACATGAAAAAAAAAATCAATATGAGTTGTGGACGTGTAAAAAAACCCCAATAGTAACGGAGATACATGAGACAAAATCGATTGAAAACGCAATCTTTGATATTTGATAAACTCAAATGAAAATTTGTAAATATGTCGGTACTCAATTGCACTCTATTTATTTATTGACATGGTTTTATTTGTTCATCTTATCATTGCAGGGACTAATAGCACTCTCTTTGACTTCACAACTATTTCTCCTCACCTCTCAAGGTTGCAGCATGGCAGATGAGCCATGCGAGCACCACAAGCCACACCACATTGCTCTGTTCTACGTGTCGATATACCTCGTCGCCTTAGGGAACGGCGCGCCCGAGCCTTCACTGGCCACGTTCGGGGCCGACCAGTTCGACGAGGAGGACCCAAAGGAGAGAAAATCCAAGGTCTCGTTCTACACCTATTTTTACGTGGCACTGAACGTGGGCAGCCTTGTGGCCGAGACCGGGTTGGTCTACTTGGAGAATATGGGGCTTTGGGGCGCGGGGTTTTGGGTTTGCACCGCTTCAAGTGTCGTTGCGTATGTGTTCCTGTTGTGCGGGACCTTGCGGTATAGGCACTTCAAGCCTTCCGGGAATCCCGTGTCTAGATTCTCTCAAGTGATTGTGGCTTCCGTGAGGAAGCTGAAGCAGAAACTGCCCTCTAATGACGAATTGCTCTATGAGGTGTATGGGCAAAAGGGTGACACTAATGGGGTGAGGAGGATTCTTCACACTAACGGCTTCAAATAAGTTGCTACTTTCAAGCCGTGTTTCAAATTCCGATTTACGTATTTACCAATAGTTCGGTTTTACCTATTTACCGATTAGTTTTCAATACCTAATGGGCTACCGCGATTTTCATATAACATAATATTATAAGCACGAACAAACTCGTTAGATTTTTTGAAGTTAATTTAATACTTCAATAGGTTGTGGGATCGGATGCCCCTAAGTTTAAATCCTGATTCCGCCGCTGATTGAGTTGCACTCTATGTTTTGTAACATAAAGGTTTTTAGACCGAGCCGCCATAATTCTCCCTGAAGAGACGAGACTAATAAAAGACGGTGAAGGAATTCGTCCAAGTCCATGGCGTCTTTGCACAATCACTCAAGTCGAAGAAGTGAAGTGCATCATAAGGCTTTTACCTATATGGGGTTGCACCATCTTCTTCTCGGTTGTGTTCAGCCAGATGTTCTCTCTCTTCGTCGAGCAAGGCGCCGCCATGAACAACGCGGTCTTCAGCTTCCACATCCCTCCGGCGAGCATGACTGTGCTAGACATCGTCGGCACTTCTGTGTTCATGATGGTATACGAAAAGATCATTGTCCCTCTCCACGCCAAAACGTTGAGGAGCGAGCCAAAGGAGCCTACTCCGCTTCAACGAATTGGAATGGGCCTTGCCATTGCCATGCTTGCCACGGTGATTGCAGGTAACTAGGGTGAAACATTCAGTTTTTACCGCATTTCTTCAAACAATAAATGTCAACGTAGCATATACCGTACTCTTCTTTTTCGTATCACGATGCCTAATATTCTTAGAGAAAAATTGAAAAACTCTGAGTTCTCGGATCGGTGTTTGTTTCTTCATTCAATTTGCAGTTTTTTATTTTATCCCAATGGCAGGCATTGTCGAGCAGCAAAGTCTTGTGCATAAATCCACCATTGATGGAGAAGAATCAAGCTCATTGAGCATTCTATGGCAAGCTCCACAGTTCGTCCTCGTGGGAATCTCGGAATCCTTCGTCTACATTGCAGGGATGGAGTTTTTCGCTTCTCAGGCGCCCGATAGGCTGAAGAGTTTGGGGATAGCGCTCTCTATGTTCTCTTCGGCGATGGGAAGCTTCGTCGAGAGCGCGCTTCTGAATGTGGTGGCGGTGATCACATCAGGGAACGGCAAGCCTGGGTGGGTCCCGCCGGATCTTAACGAAGGTCATTTGGACCGGTTTTTCTTCCTAACTGCCACTTATGGGGCTTTGAACTTGTTATTTTATGTTGTTTGTGCTAAGCGTTACAAGACCATATCATTGGAGAAGAGAGACGAGTCAAACGACCAGTTTTGATCACTGTCGTTTTCTTGCTTGAGTTAGAAGTTATGTTTGAAAAGCTAGATTTTCCGGAAAAAGGATGAGAAAATACTACTTATTTGAGAGTAAATTGAAAAAAATATGTTTTACTAATAATTTGGGATTGATATGAAGCGGAAGTACCTAATTTTTTAATATTCATAGATGATAAAATATTTTTCAAAAATCTTTTGATAAATCCATCGGTTATTGATCGGCAAACCAATAAAATTGACTCACCGGCTTTTCTTCGATAATGGTATTTACTATTTAGAACCTTGCCTTAAACTATTTTTTTTTTAACATTTGCCTCCTCAAACTTTCAAATAGTTGCAGGCACATCCTTTTCCTTAAGAAATTAACATAATTAAATACTTTAAATGACAATCATTAAATGATCTTTTCAATAATCTTAAGTTTAACAACTTTAAAAATAGACATACAAATGGAGAAATCCCAATCTCCACTTATTCGTAGAGTACAACAACCACAAGGACGTACTATTTAAACGCTAAAAAGATAAAGAGATCTCTCTCTTACTTGGACATCCTTGCGGCAACCTCTCTCGCGAACTTGGCGGCAACCATCGCCGTCATGCTATCGGCCGTGTCGCGCTGCGGGTTGTACTCCACCACGTCGGCCCCGACGATGTCGCCTTGGAGGTTGTGGAGTATGTTCATCACGTCACGGAACGAGAGGCCTCCGGACTCGTAGTGGGACACTCCGGGGGCGAACGCAGGGTCGAGGCAGTCCACGTCGATCGAGATGTACACGCCCTTTACGCCCTCGCCTAGTTTCTGACGAACAAAGTGTTTGTCAGAGACTGACAGCTGGGAATCTCGAGAATACTAATTCAAATACTCAACCGACTAATAAACAGAGGAGGGGAGTCACCAGATTTTCGAGAAACGGGCGATCTTTCGAATAGTTTCGCATTTCGTACTGCTCGACGCCAAATCTCTTGCCTTGTTCGCGGCCTTCGATGTTTATTGACCTTATTCCAACCTCAAGAAATCAAGGATACACTTCTTTAGGGACCAAGTCAAGATCATTTTCACAACTTAATGTTTTTCCAGTGATTTTTGCAAGGTGACCGAGTTACCTGCAAAAGCCGCCGAGCATAACCGCCCTCCATAATTCGTGCGAAGGACGAGGCATGCGAATATTTGTTTCCTTCAAACTCGTGGTAGATGTCGGGATGTGCGTCAAGATGAAGAATATCAACGGGTCCCCCAAGCTTCTCTGAAACAGCCCTCACAACCGGGTACGAAATCGAATGGTCACCGCCTAAAACCAACGGGCGCAGCGGTTCCTGAAAAGGTGCAAAACATAGTAAATTCAAGATCTCATACACAAATGAGTACAAGAAAGTCGAGAAATACGATTTCGCAGCGCAAACGTAAATTATACTCATTTGATAACCTGTTCCATGACGAGCTTCACCGACTCGCTAACAACGCTCATCAATCTCTCGTCGCCCACGCCACAATCGCGGATCTCTTGAATGGGAATGTCTCCCACGCTGGTCAAAATCCGAGGGTCTTTCAACTCTTTCCCTGCAAAGCCATTCATAGACATACAAATCACCCATTTATGCTTACAAAAATCACGGATTTGCGGAGTAATTAGCCATAGCCGGTCGTCAAAAGCCATTGACAAACACAAAATTAACCACAATACCGTGCCAAACCCGACCAATTTACCTTCTTCAGTGGTAGAGTTTGTGCTGTTGCACCACATTGCCTCCCGAATCCAAGGAGGCGCAAACGCCGGGCCTTGCAAAAACGACGAGTTGTGTCCTAACGGAACTCCGAGCAGCGTTGATGTTGCCTTAGCACCTCCTAGAGCACGAATTAACTCTGCCTAAAAAATAAAAATAAAAATAAAAACTCCCATCATTAAATCACTAAGCCATGCCAAATCATGTTCAAGGATATATATTTGAACATGAATATACCTTTAGCTTCGATTGCTCGCGAATGAGAGTAAGCGAAGCGTCAATAACGCGATTCTGACCTTCCTCCAGCAAATCACGCCGGATGCTCACGGAAAAGTTACGCCTCTGAAGGTAATTATGGATTCCTCTTCTCAGTATCTTCGGAATCGCCATTTTCGACGATCAAAAGCTTCAAAACAACTACCAAAACATTACAAATCAAAATGAAAAAAAAAAAAACATAAAAGAAGAGGAAAGCAGAGGTCACTTTCGAGAGAAGCACGGAGTGAAACGAAAGTGAAGAACGTTTATGTAAGAGTAATCAATATTTCAGTGAATCGACATTTCTGGAAATCGATTTTTTGCGAATAGTGTGTAGTAAGCTGGTCGTTATTTATCGTTAAGGCTGGCACAGTAGGCAGTGGGTGAAATGACGGGTCTGTCCTCGGTTTTCTGCCGGATAAGAGGGTAGTTTCGTCTTTCTTACTCTTGTATTATTGAAGAGAAGTTAAGAAGATGATGTTGACTTGAGAGGGAAAACACCAAAAACGTGCTCTATATAATAACTAAACCAAACAACAAATTATCTTTTGATATTTCACTGTTTGATTGTTAATATTTTTTTAAGCGAAGAAGAGTTTCTAAGATGAGTAAACAAAAATGGCGGGAGCTGGAGGGGTCGGGGTAGTGAGAGAGAAAATCCAATAATCCGCCAGGCCCGACTCCTTGCGGGCGGGCCTCAAGCCTGTCGCGTGTTGCGAGCGATCTGGCTCGAGCTCTCATCATTTCGAGGATCCATGGTAAAAAAATGGACAGTGTTAAAAATGCTAATATTTTACCAATAATTGAATAAATTGAACTGAAAATAAATATTTTTAAATAAACAAATCCGAATATGTCATAACTCATATGATATATAACTATATTATACCGTTAACAGTACGTAGCAGTGTAAATAAATTAAATAACTATGTATACTAAACGTAATATATAATATAACGTCAACAGTGTAGTAGGGACTATACTTAATTAGACCATACTTAATTAGTAAAGTATTATAATAGATATAAGTATATATATATAGATAAACATTTAAGTTTTTTTTTTTAGTCAAAGATGGAGGCCTGAAATTTCACTTAGCGAACTCGAAGCCTAACTAGGTTGGCACCCAAGAAACGCAAAGTATAAATCCGAGCTCGGAATAATGTAAATGAACGTTAAAGTTTATGTGTAGTAAAAGAGTTCGTTTCTTTGCTTGCGAGGAGGATAATTTCGTCTTTCTGACACTTGGATTACAGAATATTTTTTTAGAGGATGTGGATCGGTCGGGAAGAGAAGTTAATAAGACGATGTTGAGAGGAGTGAGGTTGGGTGTGGGTGAGTGAGAAGCACCTAAAACGTGCTCATTTACTCACCTAACTACACTTTCACTTTTTAATTTTGCTATTTGAGTTAAAAAAAAAAGTGGGAAAAAAGAAAAAAAGAAAAAACAAACTTTCCAAGGTTGATTGCAAAAAGGGCCGGCAAAGATCGTGATGGCGACGCGTTAGTCGTTACTAGTTCCCTCCTTTTTAGGAAAAAACACGGAAAAGTAATTTTTTTCGACATTTGTTGATAAAGTTATGTATTGATTGATTATTTAAAACTTATACAGAATATACAAAGATCGGAATATAAATTCCCGCTACAATAATTAATTTCGATTAAAATGTAAAAAAAAATCATATTTAAAGTAATTTGATATTTTTAAATCAACATCAATCGAATAAATTATTTTTTTCTTCAACTTTTTAGAATTTTCAAATATTATTTTATCAAAATCATAATGATGAATTATTCGTGATGTTTGATTAAAAGCGAAAGAATTGACTTGAAAAAGACTTTGGATATTCATAGAGAAGACTAGCGTTATATTGTAAGATTAAATCAAATCTCGTGTTTGTCATTGTGTTTTCAATTTTCTTATGATCTATTTACGTAAATTTTATTTTTGCATGTAACATTGTTTTTATCATTTTGATTATCTTTAGATCAAAAATATGTTTTTTCATATATTAAATTGAAGCTTTAAAATTCCGCCATAATATGTTACGTTCGCGTACATTGTAAAACTCATTGTCATCGTTCCTCGCCATTGCCATGCTTGCCACAGTGATTGCATGTAACTAAAGTTAACCATTCCGCTTTTAACAAATTTTTTTCCGACAATAATTTTTTTTTTTAAGTTAGAAACCTAGCAGCTCTTTTAGCAGAACTTTTTGAAAGACTACCGATATTCGAGTGGCGGAATCAGGATTTAATCACATGAGGGCTAATTTTTATTTTTATATACCAAAGTCAAGTACCTAGTTCAAATGAAATGGTTCAACAGATTCGGTGTCGGTATATCACGTTAATCGAAACCGGTGCCAGTTTTGGAATACAGTTAAGAAGATTTTGAGTTCTGATTTTGTTGTATCAATTCTCATTCGGTTTTTTCCCGTTTTTAAATTTATTTATCCGCAGACTTCTATAGAGAAAAAAAAATCATAAAATAGAGAAACCCCAATCTCTGATGATTCTGAGAGTACAATTAGAAGGCTGGTAATATGGTGTCACTGACACTGAGACCAACAGCTCTTCAAAGTCCAAACCCTAGAGAGGTAACGAGAATCTCTAAAACTTACTTCGAGATCTTCGCCGTCAACTCTCTTACGAGCTTGGCGGCAACCATCGCCGTCATGCCATCCACGGTGTCACGCTGGGGGTTGAACTCCACGACGTCGGCTGCAACGACATCGCCTTGGAGATTGTGGAGTATGTTGAGCACGTCGCGGAACGAGAGGCCTCCGGGCTCGATGTGGGACACCCCGGGCGCGAATGCAGGGTCGAGGCAGTCCACGTCGATCGAGATGTACACGCCCTTCACGCCCTCGCCTAGTTTCTGACGAGCAAAGCGTTTGTTAGACAGTTATTTAAATACTCAACCAACTTAACTAGTTCTCATTCAGTTGATAAACAGAGGAAAGGGAGAGGCAATCACCAGATTTTCGAGAAAATGGCGATCTCTCGAAAAGGTTCGCATTTCGTATTGCTCAACGCCGAATTTCTTGCCTTGCTCGCGCCCTTCAATGTTTATTGACCTTATTCCAACCTGAAGAATTCAAGGATCAACTTCTTTAGGGACCAAATCAAGATCAGTTACACCACTTATCAATTAATAATAAATTTCAGTTTGGAGTTTTGATTATAATTAAACAAATATTCACTAAGGTAATGCAAGTCATCCATAAATCTAAGCAATTATATAATTGTTCACTAATTCTAAGGTTATACAAATCACCCAGAAATCGGCAAAAGTGTTAATATTGTTCGATCAATTTTTTTCTTTTTAAACAAAGTAATATACTAATATTGCTCCAGTGCTAGCTTAGATGAACTGAAAGGGAAAAATAAATTTGCAAGGTGACCGAGTTACCTGCAAAAGCCGCCGAGCGTAGCCGCCTTCCATAATCCGCGCAAAGGACGAGGCATGCGAATATTTGTTTCCTTCAAACTCATGGTAGATGTCGGGATGCGCGTCGAGATGAAGAATGTCCACAGGTCCCCCAAGCTTCTCGGAAACAGCCCTCACAACCGGGTACGAAATCGAATGGTCACCACCTAAAACCAACGGGCGCAGCGGTTCCTGGAAAGGCGAGAACACGACAAATTCAAGATTCAAACACAAATGAAGAACAAACAAGTCGAGAAATACAATTTCGCAGAACAAACGTTAATTGAACTCATTTGATTACCTGTTCCATGACGAGCTTGACTGACTCGCTAACTACGCTCATCAATCTATCGTCGTTCACGCCACAATCGCGGATCTCTTGGACGGGAACATCTCCCACGTCGGTCAAAACCCGAGGGTCGTTCAACTCTTTCCCTGCAAAACCGTCCATAGACACACGAATCACCAACTTATGCTTACAAAACCGCGTATTCAACTGTTTTCACTGCATAATTTGCCACCACGGATCGTCAAAAAGCCACAAACAGACATACAAATTACCAATTTATGCTTGCAAAAACACAAAATTAACCATATATAACCGGTATCCACGAACAAAAATTAACCGATCTATGCTTCCAAAACCGTCCGATTTACCTTCTTCGGTGGTAGAGTTTGTGCTGCCACACCAGATTGCCTCCCGAATCCGAGGAGGTGCAAACGCCGGGCCTTGCAAAAACGACGAGTTGTGTCCTAACGGAACTCCGAGCAGCGATGTTGATGCCTTGGCTCCTCCTAACGCACGAACTAACTCTCCCTACCAAAAAAAAAAGCCTCTCATCATCAAATCAGTAAGCCTCAATCCATAGAATTTCACTTTGAAATAAACATGTTTTGCTATAATACACTACACACATATATATAATATACATATATATATTCGAATATGAAGCAGAATATTCGGATATGCATATACCTTTAGTTTCGATCGCTCGCGAATGAGAGTAAGAGAAGCGTCAATAACGCGATTCTGACCTTCCTCCAGCAAATCAAGCGGTACGTTCGCGGCGTTACGCCTCTGAAGGTAATTATGGATTCCTCTTCTCAGTATCTTCGGAATCGCCATTTTCGACGATCAAAAAGCTTCAAACAACTACCGAAAGATTATAAATGCAAAATTAATGTAGAAACACAGAGAAAGAGAAACGTAAACGAAGAGGAAAGCAGAGCTCACCTTCGAGAGAAGCTCAGAGAGTGAAACGAAAAATGAATTCTTCGAAACAGTTTTTCGTTTCGAAAGAAACTTTCTGTTATTGGAAATTGTATGAATAATCCGTATTCAATGAATGGCCATTTTTGGAAATCGTTTCTTGGGAATCGTGTTTAGTAAGTTGGCAACGTTTAACGATGGCACTGAGTGAAATGACGGGTCTGTCCTCGCTTGTTTGCTGGTGATGAGGAGGGTAGTTTCGTCTGTCTGGACTCTGGAGTCTGGTATTTAGCGTCGGAGAGTTCTTTTGCAGAGAAACGGAGGGATAGTGGTAGCGATGACGTCATCTGTTCCGTGCTCTGTCTGAATTCTAAAAAAAGCTTTTTTTTTTTTTTTTTTGAGGGGAAAAAGAAAATATCATTAAGCTTGGGCGCAAAGGTCCCGTGAAACAGTTTTGACAAGCCACTGAGGGCAATACAAGCACGAGAAGTCGGACGTTAAGACCGTGAGGCGTTGTTTGGCGATGGCATTTGCCGCCTCGTTACATGCTCTTGGGATCCATCGACACTCGCTGGGCGTACCAATAGCGTGGGCTAAGGATCGGATATCCCCTAAGATCGGACCTTGAAGACCACGACGGTCCTCGCTCTTTGTTAATTGCGTTGCTCGTAGACAGTCCGACTCCATAATGGAGATCTTCCAGCCCTGTGAAAGCGCAAATTGGAGGCCTCGTCGTATGGCGATGCATTCCGCGGAGAGGGCCGAGTCCACGGGTTCCACCAATGAGCCCGTCACACCCAAAACAGCTCCCCGGTGGTCTCTCACGATAGCGGCGACTGCTGCCCGGCCTGAAGACTCCTCCCAAGCGGCGTCAACATTAAGTTTCAACCCTCCGTCCTTCGCCCCGGTCCACGATGTCGGTCTCTCAGCACTGCCCATCCTCAGTGGCGACATTCTATGAGCGCACTTCTTGAACGAAGTGAACCACTCATCAATCTCGGCGACCCAAGCTTCCGGCGCCCTAGCCCGGTTCTCAAAGAGACGAATATTTCTATCGGTCCATGCAGCCCATACTAAGCCGCAAAAAAATTCCATATTTGTCTTGGAGAGAACCTCGCACGCTCTAAGGCAAAGTTCCCTAAGCGGGACTTCGCCGGTTTTTTCCGCCCACCGGTGTAGTGACGAAGATGCCCAAATTGCTTGTGCCCTCTCGCAACTCCATACGGCATGGAGAGCGTCCTCTGGAAGGGCCCCACAAAAGCCACAAAAAGGAAGGCAACCCACCCCTCGTGTCCGGAGAGCACCATATGTTGGAAGAGCTTCCGACCACGCTCTCCACACAACGTGTTTGACTTTGGCCGGGATCTCCAAGCCCCACATTACCCTCCACCATTTCGACTCTCCATCCCTCGAGCTCGATGGGCTACCTTCAGCTATCGACATAGCTAACCGGTACGCCGATCTTACCGAGTACACCCCGTTTTCTTCAAAGTGCCAAGCTAGGCGGTCTTGAGAGTTCACCTCTCCCAACGGAATACGTAAAATAGCCTCCATGTCGTATGGTATCATCAAGGTTTCAAGCAAGGGCCTATTCCATCTCCCATTATCGATGAGGTCCGCCACTCTCCAAGGGAACCCATCGTTCGGGTCCTCCGAGAGCGGTGTGAAGGCGCCGGCTCTCGGAATCCACGCCTGTCCAAAAGCTCTTATGTTGCCCTCCCCGACTTGCCACCGTGTTCCTTGGCGGACCAAGTCTCGACCCCAACATAAGCTCTTGCAAAGGAAGGAGTGGTGTCCTTTGCTTTCGAAATTGATCACCGTGGAGTTCGGGAAATATTTCGCTTTGAGGACTCTAGCTAGCAAGCACTCGGGGTGTTGAATAATGCGCCACGTAAGCCGGCCTACAAGAGCCCGGTTAAAAGCCCCGAGGTCCTTAAAGCCGAGACCCCCTTCCGCTTTAGGCTTGGCGATGCGATCCCACCGTTTCCAGTGAATTTTACGCTTGTCTTCCGAGCCGCCCCACCAAAACCGCGCGGTAAGCCCATGGAGATCCTTAATGACTTTTGCCGGGAACCGGAAAAGGCTCATGAGGTATGTGGGGATGGCTTGGACCACCGCTTTGATTAGAATCTCACGTCCCCCGGCCGAAAACAACTTCGCTTTCCATGCTCGAAGATGTTTTTGCACACGACTAGTGATCTTGCTAAACACCGCCACTTTGTTCCTACCTATATGAACCGGGAGTCCAAGGTAAGATTCTAGTTCCTTAACCACCGGAATGTTAAGGATTCGCGAGAGAGAGGCTGCACATTCCGTGTTAATGTTCTTTGAACAACACATCATAGATTTTTCCGAATTTACCACTTGCCCCGACCCTTTCTCGTAGAATGTCAAAATGGAGTGAATGGCTTGGCAACTACCTTCGTTCGCCTCGCAAAAGAGGATGCTATCGTCTGCAAAGAGAATGTGTGTTACCGCCGGGGCGGAAGGCCGGCATGTAAACCCTTTGAGGAGGCCCACCCTTTCTTGTCCTCGGATAAGGCCGGAAAGGCCTTCCGCACACACGAGGAAAAGATACGGTGAAAGTGGGCATCCTTGTCGCAAGCCCCTTTTCGGAATGATTGTGCCTCCGGTCCGACCATTGATGACCACAGCGAATTCCGGGGTCGTAATACAATCTCTTACCACGGATAGCACACGGTGTCCAAATCCCATCCTTGTAAGCATTGCACAAACGAAATCCCATTCAACCCGGTCATACGCCTTACTCATGTCGAGTTTAAGGGCCATCGCCCCCTTTTTCCTCTTTGATATCCCGTTGAGGGAGTGTAGAAGCTCGTACGCGATCGCCGCATTGTCCGTAATAAGCCTTCCGGGGACGAAGGCGCTTTGGGGTTCGGAAATCACGGAAGAGAGCGCTCCTTTGATTCGGTTTGCGACGACTTTGGTGACGATCTTAAGAAGCACGTTGCAAAGGCTAATTGGGCGGAAGTCTTTGACGCTCTTCGGATTCTTTATCTTGGGGATAAGGACTAGACTCGTGGTGTTCCAAGAGCGCGCGCTAGTCCTTCCGTTTAAAACGTCTAGGCATTCCGATCGGACTCTCGGCCCTACCGATGACCAAAATCTTTGGAAGAAAATAGCATGAAAGCCATCGGGCCCGGGAGCTTTGCGTGGCCCCATGGAATGGAGAGCACGGTCCACTTCTTCCCCGGTGAAAACATCTTCCGTAAGATCATGTTGCGCCGCCGAAATCGAGCTTACATCCTCCCTTATGATCGCTCGAAAGTCCTCCTCCTTAGCACCATTCGAGCTGAAAATGTTCGTAAAGTAACGCTCGAACACTTCCCTGATGCCATAATCCGAGGTGATCCACTCCCCCGACTCGTTGAAGATGCCCCTAATTTGGTTTTGGGCCTTTCTTCGGACGGTACGGGCATGAAAATAAGCCGTGTTCTTGTCTCCGCTATGTAGCCAGTCGGCCCGTGCTCTCTGTTTCCAGTAATAGTCTTCTACGAGGATTAGAGAATCACGCTCGGCATTCAAACGTTTTAACTTGGTCTTAATCTCCGGGGAATAAGCCACCAAGTTAGCGCGTTCAATTTGAGACGAAAGCAGCCGAATCCTTGTGTCCCTGTGACCAAAGGATGTCCGTGCCCAGTTCCGTAGTGCGTCTTTGCAATTGATAAGAGACGAAACGCAGTTGCTGTCCCCACTGCCATCACCCTCGCTACCCCACACCGATCGCACCACCTGTTCACAGCCCTCGTCCGTTAACCATCCGGGCTCGAATGCCCACCTCCTCGGAGTGGTGAGTCTATCACGATTAGGTATGGCGTCCGCACCTGTGTCGATGATGAGGGGGCGATGATCTGATCCCCAGTAGTCCAGGACTAGCACCTCTCCTACCGGAAAGGCGCGTTTCCACGCCGGGTTGGCACACGCTCGGTCAAGGCGGCTTTGAATATTACGATCTCCGCACTGAAAATTATTCCAAGTACAGGTCTCTCCAATATAACCGAGGTCCATAAGATTACAAACCTCGAGAGTGTTGGCGAAGAGCTCCATGTTAGTTGATCGTCTCCTTGCTCGGCTAACGTGTTCGAACTCGAAGAGGACCTCGTTAAAGTCCCCCGCACAAAGCCATGGAGTGTCGTCCCCATTGTGAAGCCGCTTTAGGAGTTCCCAAGAGAGGCGTCGTGAACCTTCGGATGGATCTCCATAGAAACCGGTAAATCGAGAAGTGACCCCGAGCTCGTCTTTGATTACTGCATCGATGTGTCGCTTGCTGTAGGATCGAATTGATACGTTAATTGAGTCCCTCCAAAGGATATGAAGTCCCCCGCTTAGCCCTTCGGCCTGTACCCCAAAACCGCTTGGCAAACCAAGCTTCCACTTCAAACAATCAACCCGGGCTCCTCTTAATTTCGTCTCCGATAAGAAGAGAAGATCCGGATTCCGCTCAAGGATAAGTCTCCTTAAGCGGCTTATCGCCCAAGGATTACACAATCCTCGGACGTTCCAACAAAGGATTTTCATTGCTCTCGGACAGCCCGCCACTGGCGTGCCGCCGATATATATTGTCTTGGAATGTTGCATTGTTCCGAGGTTGTGTCCGCAGCTGAAACCCCCGGCATCATGACTGAAGTTTGCTCCTCCTCGGTCCTAGGATCAACACACTCTGTCATCGCGTGGGTGTTAACAAGGTTCGTGAGCCCTGCCTCTTGCCGTCTTCGTTTGCTTCTGCCCAGAGTCCCTGAACCAATTCCCCGCCGGAGTGCTAGCTCTCTGTCATCAGAGTCTATCTCCCCTGTTTTGGCCAAAGTTTCAATAAAGGAGCTCTGGAGAAATCGTGTTGGAGAGTTGGCGTCGAAGCTTTTCAAGAGAGCCAAAGCAGAAGTGGGCCCAGCTTTTAAAAAAGCACGTGAGGGGAGAGTGGGAGCATCAGGAGTGAGGGAGGGATGTTCGGTCACTAGGGCCTGGCCCACTTGGCATTCAAAGATGGGCTTGGGATTTTGAAATAGCCCACCAATATCCCTAATTTCCTTCACACCCTCAGCCAAAAGGAGATCCATCTCCCTACCCCCTACAGCTCCCAAAGGAGAAAGCTCAGAGAGTTCTTTCCTCGCAAGTATCCCCGTTTGGCCGGAACAAGCATAGGCGTGCTTCCCCTGGTCTGTCTCCATCGCGCTAGAGGACAAGCTTTCGAGTGCAGGTGTCCCAGACCTCGGGCAGATCGATGTTCCTTGCTCTGCTGCCAGCTCGTTGACTTTCGTGTTCCCGGTGTGAGAGGTTTCCGTTGCCGGCGTGTGTTTGGAGGCTTTCTTCCCGGAGGTGTTCACATCCTCCAGAGTCGTTGGCCTCCGTTTGTTCAGGAAGCAGTTGGCTTCTTTGGACCCGGCACAGATCCAATCGCCGTACATCGGAACCTTCTCGACGCCCTCTTTAGCAATGCAGGTCTCTTCCTTGCTTAAGCATCCCATCGCCCCGTGGCCGAGAACGCCGCAGCGGTAGCAAAAGCCTCCTATATTTTCGTATTTGGCTTGGACCCAAAGGGGGGATTGGTTCTTCCTATCCAGAAAAAACCCAGCGTGCAGAGGCTTAGTCACGTCAATAACCACCCTGAACCGTGCAAACGCTGCAAATTTGGCGTCTCTTCCGGCCTTGCAGTCAGCTACCTCTCCAAAAAGCCGTGCGATTTTAGGGAGAGACTGCTCGGTTGTAAGCGCCGGAGGTAGACCCACCAGGCGGACCCAGTACGGGGATGTCGAGAACCGGACTTCGTCCAGTGAGAGGTGGACGGGCCACCTCTCAATGAGGAATTGGGATCCTCGAATGGTCCACGGCCGCCGGGATAGCACCGTCTCTGTGTCTCTCCTATTCTTGAAGGAAAATTGGAAGGTACCAGGATTGATTTCCGAGCATGTCCAGACGCCAAGCTTGTCCCAGGCACGGTTCAAACTAGCCATGATAGTATTCCTACTGAGTTTCTTGGAAGAGAGGGACTTCCCCAGAAGAAAAGTGTGTCCCCATCCTTCACTGTCGTAGTCCAGACTACCATTTTCCACACCAAAATCCTCTGCATTCAGGGATATTGTTTGAGCCATCATCGACCTCCAGGAGTTGAAAGCCGACTCTCGCACCCTACCACCGGATAACAATCCAGGGCAGCACCAGAAGAATCCCGGGGAATCCTGCCGTAGGCCGGGGAAGAACCAGCCTCAGGGAAGTTGAGTAAGAGTAATCGTGACCATGCCGAAAACTGCAGATCCCGCTCAAAATTACTCCTGCATTCACATTCTCCTTAACCTTGAGGCCATATTCTCTTGTCTTTTTCGTCTGATGTGCGTTAGTTGTAAAACAAAGTTAGATACTTTAATCACAATTATCTTTTTATTATTGTTTCAATTTCCAACTCTCCTCGGTGGTTAGCTTTTTTTAGAATAGAGAATTCTAAAAAAAGCTAACCACCGAGGAGAGTTGGAAATTGAAACAATAATAAAAAGATAATTGTGATTAAAGTATCTAACTTTGTTTTACAACTAACGCACATCAGCTCAAATGAAGTTATTTACACGTATGTTTTGAATTATAAAAAAATTATAAAAAAAAAAGAAGAAGAAGAAAATAAGTATTAATTTAAATTGTATATAAAAAATTAAATATTAACGTAGCTATGGGATGGAAAATACCGAAAACGTAATGGTGCAGTAATTTATAAAAAAATTAAGTACTTTTATGACAATATCCTATAATAATCTTATAATGGAGGCGTGACGTGTACATTGGGGATAAGGTGCGCCGTCGAGTGAATCACGCACACCTAGGCCATGAGGTTGAAGGGCCTCAACTAAAGTTTGTAAACCATTGGGCTTTCTTTAAGTAATTCAGGCCCATAAGTTGATTAATTGTACTATTAAATATGTATTAAGAGCTATTAGTAATATTGAGTATTTAATGAGCATTCTTTATTAAACTAAATAATATATAAATAAATTTGCTAAAAGATAAAGATAAAATTTTCAACAGCTCAAAGATGCTTAAAAAAGTGCTGTATCATGTCACGGTTTGTTAACATTTATGAATTATTATTAAATATGAAGGATGCAGATTTTTAATTATATTTTTATTATTCTTCATGAATTCTAACCTGTTTTAGAAGAAAATGTAATATTTAAATATACTATAGGACTGCTATGGAAAATATTATTAGAAAGCATAATTATTAATGATTATGGAGAGACTTGAAGAATAAATTATGAAAGGACAATTATGTGATAATATAAATTATATATAGATCTTATTTAACACTCATTTCATAAACATTTTTAACTTACTGATTTAAAGATTAATCAGCTAAAAAAGTCTTATAAGATAGACTTGTTTTTCATCACACCTTTTCATTTTATCAATGTTTCGTTTGATCTGTTAATTTTTTTTAAAAAAATTCCTATAATATATCAGATATAGTACAAAACTATATAATTATTTATCATTACAGAGATAATTTAGATAAATTGCTATTTCCTAGTTTTAAATATTACGAACAATTAATTGTCTCTAATGCTAAACAAGTTGCCAAAAATGTAAATATGAGATAAGGTAATATCATTTAAATCAGACAGTGATACTTTGAAACTAGTTCATAAAGGTAGTATCTTTCTTCCAACAAAACTATTTTAATGATATAGAAAAAAGTTTTTTTTTTGTTAAATACATACTTGAGTTAAAATTGTTTTTAATTTTATTTAAAAGTCCAAGAACTACCTTGTTAATCATTTAGTTTCTTTGAGATTACCTGCAGTACTAATTGATTTTATTTCGTAAACTAATAAAAATTAATTTCATTAAAAAAATTCAAGTTAGTAGAAATTGGCACGAGTTTTTCACTAATGAAATAACATCTTCAGTTACTTAATTGGCCATTTAAACTCTAAATATTTTACCCATTAAAAAAAAAAAAAAAAAAAACTCTAAATATTTTACTAGATTAGTCCACATATTCCATATAATAATAAAAAAGATAGCTCAAATTTTTAGAAGAGTCAAATTGACCATTGAACATAACAATTGAGTGCAATGATTCATAGAAATAACAAAATAAAATATTATCGGATATATATATTAAAATACTTTAATTCCATTACAAAACTCCAAGTCCCAAGGATTGTCTGAAATAAGTATAATTATTAATTAGAATTAAAATCAAAAGTGAAAAATAAATAAAAATAAAATGGAAAAGAAAAGCATCAAAGTAAATTAAATTTAGGGCTCACTTCACCATTATTTACGTGGATTCCTTCAGCTCCATTCCGGTCTTCCGATTCTCAATCCTCTTCGCCTTCTCGCCGGGAAGCTCGCCGGAAAAATCGCCGGCTTCGTACTTCTTCGAGATCAGGTTCGTCTCTAGTTCACCTTTCGTCTTTCCTCTGTTGCTCGCTAGAAGATCAGAATTCAAAAAAAAAAATTATCTTCAGTGGTTTTAGTTTTGAATCCGTTGATGAAGTAATAGAAAGCTGTGATGAATCGATGGCTTTGAGCTTGTTTGATTTCTCATTTCTTCGTTGGATTATTGTAGATTGAAGGGGATTATGATAGCTGGGTAGGGTCTGAGGCAGATATGCGGTTCTAACAGGTAACGAGCTCTTTCCCATTTCTCATTTGGACTGTGATTCACTCTACTTTTGATTCTCGTGATTTTTCTTGGGTTTTCATTGTTGGTCCTTATTAGTATGTTTCAGATTCCGTTCATCGGAAGAAAATTTTATTGCGTGGTTTTGATATCCGTCTTAGGGCGTTTTCGCCATCGTAATGTTGAACATAACGGTTTGATCGTACCCCGATAGGTTCTTGAATGGTTTGTTTGTTTGTTTGTTTGTAAATGTGACTCAAATTTCAATAGGAGTTTTCAGGTCCTGCACTATTTGTAGTTTACTCGGAAGAGGTGAATTTATCGGTATCAACTATGCTACCCGGTGGAGCGAAGGATACCCAACCCCGTGAGAGCAACAACAGTCAGAAAGTCCATCCTCAACCCATGGAAGACACCAATCAGAATCCCGAAGCCGTGGAATCACTGATTTCGAAGATCTTCACGAACATCTCATCGCTGAAGTCTGCTTACATACAGCTCCAGTCGGCCCACACCCCTTACGACCCTGACAAAATCCAAGCTGCCGATAAACTCGTCATTTCCGAGCTGAAGAATCTATCTGAGCTCAAGCACTTCTACCGAGAAAACAACCCGAAACCCGCTTGCGCTTCACCACAGGACTCTCGCTTGGCTGCTGAGATCCAAGAGCAACAGAGCCTGCTAAAAACCTATGAGGTTATGGTGAAGAAATTCCAATCCGAGATTCAGAACAAAGATTCTGAAATTGTCCAATTTCAGCATCAGATCGAAGAGGCATCCCAGAAGAGGGTGAAATTGGAAAAGAATCTCAAGCTCAGAGGACTCTTAACCAAAGAATCTGAAACTGAAAATGGATTTTTCCACACGGATCTAACTCCCGAGCTTTTCACGTCATCGGTCGAAGCGACATTCAAAGCAATCCACGATTTCTCGAAGCCGTTGATCAATATGATGAAAGCGGCAGGGTGGGACCTCGATGCTGCGGCAAACACGATTGAACCAAACGTTGTTTACACAAAACGGGCGCACAAGAAATACGCATTTGAATCCAACATATGCCAGCAAATGTTCACCGGATTTCAGATGGAAAGCTTTGGTGTCAAGACAGAGACCGATCTCGTGATGACGAAGGAGAGCTTCTTCAGTCAGTTTCTCTCTTTGAGAGAGGTAGATCCACTTGACATGCTCGGTCAAAACCCGGATTCTATATTTGGGAAATTTTGCCGGATCAAATACCTTGCGGTGGTTCACCAGAAAATGGAGGCTTCGTTCTTCGGGAATCTGGATCAGAGGAACTACGTTGTTGGTGGCGGTCATCCAAGAACTCCATTCTACCAAGCGTTTCTGAAACTGGCGAAATCGGTATGGCTTTTGCACAGGCTGGCTTACTCGTTCGACCCGAGCGTTAGGGTTTTTCAGGTCAAAAGAGGAAACGTTTTCTCCGAGGTTTACATGGAAAGTGTCGTAAAGAACTTGATTATGGACGAAACCGATGAAAAACCCAAGGTTGGGCTCATGGTGATGCCCGGATTTTGGATCGCCGGAAGTGTGATTCAGAGCCGGGTTTACCTCTCCGGCATGAAGGTGGCGGAATAGCTTCCCGTTAATCTCAGTAAAACACAATCCGAAGTAGTATCCGCAGTTATTTTATTTGTGTGTATTATCTGTAATTGTTGTCGTTGTTCTTTAGAGGGAAGTGTCGAGTTAGGAATCTCGTTGAACCTCTCTCTCTTTGTTTGTTTGTGTATCAATCTATGTTCCTTGCGCCAAAGTGGGTTGTTTGTGCATTGATACGTGTAGTAGGACCATCTCGATTAAGTAGCTTAACTTTTAAGTGTCAAAAGAGAAAACAGAAAATAATATGAGCCAAATAAGTAGCTTAACTTTTAAGTGTCTCGACTTGCTTAAACCTACATGCTAAAGTGTCGCAAACTATGATTCTCTGGATTGTACAAGCTTAAGCAATGTTTGGACGTTTTGACTAGAAGATCATTAGGAACTGGGCCTTTCGGCTTTTTTGGTCATTGCCTCGTCGACCGTTTTCTAAAATCATGTGACACTTTTAGGAAAAAGCCCAGATGACAGCGAGCCAAATCAAACATGTTATATTAGGCATCAATTGGAAACCGGGTTTCGTTTCGCCTCTTTCCGGCTATCGGACTTTCTGATAATAAAAATATGATTTTCAGGGCATAACCAGACTATAACGAACCTTGCCGGGACTTTATATATGGTATTCTTTACCAGGGCCGAGTAATTCACCCCTAATTTAGGTAATGTGTACCGCTGCTTTCGGTTAATGTTCATTTTTTTTTTCTTTCTAGTTAATACAAGTTTATGTTTACTATCTAAAAGGGAAATCATATTCTTGATATATAAGTTTTTGCACGCCGCTTAAATACGCCATTTCCAAAGACTTTATTTTAAATTTTATTATCCTAAGAATAACAAAACGTGGAATAGCCTAAGATACACAACAGCTAAGCATTTCCTTCCGATAAGCACTGACTCCAATTCCACCCAATTCACGCAAAGTAAAGATTTTTTAACCCAATACATTATAATGTGCCCCTCAAGTAACATTTCTATACGATTTTGGCAGCAATTTCTCTATACTTTTTAAGATGCAACATGTTACCTGTTATACTTTACAAATGATACCAAAAAATAATTACTTGTTCGAAGATTTTTTCGACCATTTTAATTATTTTCTCTTATTTTTTGTAGCTTCAAATTCAAGCGTTCTAGAAATCGTCGATTGTTTTACGATAGTCCCATTATTTAATATAATGATATTATTTGATAATCAATTGATATAAATAGTTTCGGGCGCAAGTCCGTTTTGCAAATAATTAATATTTTTTAAAAATTTAAAGGATATATTCCTGTCAAAGTTCAAAGTTCAAGAGGTAAATTGCTCCTGTACGCAAATTTTCGATGCATTAATCTTAATTATAAAAAAAAAAAAAAAAAAACTTAATTCTATAACCCCTATTTGAGCATTATTCAAGCTCAACCCACTTCAAGCGCACTCAAAGTCAACACATAAAGTCAACAAAAAATTCACTATATCTCTGTCAGCCACGACAAGCCCAAACTTCCCATGGCTAACCTCAAACTAATCCCCTTATTCCTCATCTCCATCTCGGCCCTCGCGGCCCCGGCCCCGGCCCGCCACCCGCCTCGCCGTCTCTCGCGCACGCGCGCCTACATCGAGGCCTCGTGCCGCCACGCGCGCTTCCCCAGGCCCTGCGTGAAGTACCTCGCCAGCTACGCCAAAGTCGCCAACGTGACGATACAGACGCGGCAGGCGCTGGCCGAGGCCGCGCTGCTCGTCAGCCTCTACCGGGCCGTCACCGCGCGGCGTTTCCTCGCGAGGGTGGCCGAGGAGTACGGTCCCGTGCGGGACTGCCTCGACCAGATCAACATGAGCGTGGACGAGCTCTACATGGCCATCGGCGAGATGAAGCGGTTCGCGCGGGAGACGCGCCGCGACGCAATCGAGTGGCGAGTGAGCAACGTGGAGACGTGGGTGGGGTCGGCGCTGACGGGGGCGAGCGGGTGTGTCGACGGGATCTCGGGGCGGAGGATGAGCAAGGTGAAGGCCACGGTGAGAGGGAAGGTTCAGAATGTGGCTGAGGTCACAAGCAACGCCTTGGCTCTCTTTCACCGCTTTGCTTCGAGGTTCCACTATTGAGCCACTTAATTTGTAGTAATGGCCGTTAATGCCCCAAAACTTTCCATGTTGGTATAGTTTGCTCTTTCAGATTTAAGTTTTGGCATTAATACTCATTCATACTTTTATAAATAATAGCTTATATATTTTAAAAATAATAAAAATGTTAATTTATGCTTTACACACCATGTAGCAAATACATTTCACTAAATAATATTAATATCGTGTAGATTGGCCTACAATGAGAGTAGTGCTTCGTATACTTATATAAAATAAGAAATTATCTTTAACGCGTAAAAAAAAATTGATTTTGATTTGTGCTTGACTCTTAATTTAATTATAAGTTTTTTTATTAATTAATTACGGAATAAAATTAATACATTTATGCTGAAACAATTTTCTTTTTCAATGGAGTGGCTTCATTGATCAATATTACATGTAATCGCATTACAAGATATATATTTGCAGTGTTAGAATAAGTTAATACAATTAGCCGCGGACGCTATCTGCCAAGATTACCAAATATATGCAATTTTTATGTCCTGTTGAGATTGAACTCATGACGTCTCGAAGAGTCTTGTAATAAATTTACCACCACGCTATGCAAACTTGGTTACAATTAATAAGTCCAAATATGCAAACACTTAAAAAAATTCAGAATATTGAAGAAATATAGTAACTTATTGTCCTCAACCAAGTCAAGTGTCGTGCTCAAATCAATATATTAATGAGATTATTGGGTAATTTCACCACGTTTTGAAAGTAACATGAAACATAATTTCTAAAAACTAAAGTTTAGAGTACAAATTGCAATCTATAAAAAAGTTTTGCTCCATTGCTCCTTTAATAATTCTGATAGTTATGCAGCAAGTTATTAGGTCAATGTGATTACTTAATACCATATGTGTATATTACGTTCATTGATTTGCTGTTTAAATTGTCGTGCATGAGACTAATATTATAGAAGGATAAAAAAAATATTTTTACTTATTAAATTGTTTTTCTATCGATTAAATCCTTACCTGAACGAAATTCTTAACCAAGTGTAGTAAACTTTTTTTTTTTGTGTGGAATGCAACACAAAATAATTGAAAAATACGTAGAACAATTCCACATATTTATTTATTTCTAACCTTATTTTGTATACTATTTCATTTATGATTTTCCAGCACAATTTGAGGATCTTCAAATTACCCAAACATTATATATTTTTATTCATAACTTTTCATAATATATCGATTATCTTTAAATACCAAAAAGAAATAACTTGTATTCACGATGTCTTTAATGACAATGACTGTGTAAGCCGAAAAGTCGATATTTTCGAAAACTCTATGACACGGTGGAAGATCCACTAATCTATTATTTGACCGCATACTGCATTGAATGCATTCACTTACTCGGCTCTCCGAACTATATAATATAGGTGGATTAAATAAAAGAGAAACAATGTCTGAAAAGTAAAAGTAAACATGTTAACCTAATAGCACCCTCTTTTTAAACGAACAAAATCTTGTGTCTTGAGTCATAATAACATCATGTGGGACTACCAAAATTTTATTTATTTGCACCATCAACATTATTACTATTTATATCAGTACAAAGCTTCAAATGTTAAGCGAATTTTTGTTAATTTAAAAGGAGTTTATTTGTTTATACGTATGAATCATGAGATTATTTTAGATCCAACGATTCGAAGCAAGAAAATCTATCAATTTCCTTAATTAAACATGAAGCTCATTTACTATAAAATCTGAGTTAGAGGATCATTTTCACATAGTTAAAAAAGTTTGAGGACTAAATGTGCTAATTATTTTTAACAAATAAACAATAGTAAATAATATTTCTGATTTGTTATTCACAACGATCCGTTGTAGTCTAGTTGGTCAGGATACTCGGCTCTCACCCGAGAGACCCGGGTTCAAGTCCCGGCAACGGAATATTTTTTTGCAATTTATTTTTAAAATTTCCCAAAATACCCTTATATTTCTACCTCGCCAACATTTGGTCCCACAAGATAATGAAATCCGACGGTCTGTAATCAACGAACCGCGATTGTCGTCGCAGATCGACGACTGTGATTTCAAGCACGGAGAGCGAAAACAGTCGCTCTTCATCACTGTCACTGATCTCAGAGGCGGGAAAGAGAGAGCAAGCTTTCTTCTCTGCGCAGCAATGGCGGCTCCGACGGAAGAGACGGCGATGCCGACGGAGGACTTCGACGAGGAAGACGACGAGCACGGCTCCAAGGAGAAGGTTCTCCAGAAGTACTTCCTTCAGGAGTGGGAGCTCGTGAAGTCCCTCTTGGACGACATCGTTGCCATGGGAGGAGTCTCTAACCCTTCGGTCGCTCACAAGATCCGATCCATCGTACTCTCTCTCTCTCTCTCTCTCTATGTTCAATGTATATCGGTTTCGCTTTCGATGTTGATCGGTTTAGGTTACTCTTTTGTTTCGGTTATGAAGCTTTATGTTCGATCAATTTGCTTAATTCAGAGATTTACTGGTTGATTTGTGAATTTTTCGTTGAAAAGTTGATTCAAGCGTACGGTTTTTTTCGATCGAACTATAAATGGAAACAAATTACTTAGAAAGAGCACGAGGTTTGATGTTGGATCAATTTGCTAATTATGAGATTTAGTGTTTGATTTGTTCAAATTTGATCAAAATTATTTAGAGCTGTACTGTTAATGGTTGCAGAATCATGGAATTTCGATGTATTTGTGTGTGATTTTGTAGATGGACAAGTATCAAGAGCAAGGGCAGCTCATTGAGCCTTACTTGGAGAGCATTGTGTCGCCGCTAATGTTTATCGTCCGGTCCAAAACCATTGAATTAGGCGTGGCTTCGGGGAAGATTCTTGAAGTAATCAAGCCGATTTGCATAATCATTTATTCCCTGGTCACGGTTTGTGGGTACAAGACGGTGATCAGGTTCTTCCCTCACCAAGTGTCCGACTTGGAGCTCGCGGTCTCGCTCCTCGAGAAATGCCATCGCAAGAATGCGGCGACGTCTTCGCGCCATGAGAGTACGGGGGAAATGGAGGCCAAGTGCGTGATGCTCTTGTGGCTTCTGATCCTTGTCTTGATCCCGTTCGATCTTTCGACTGTTGACACGAGCATCGCAAGCAGCGCTGATCTTGGAGATGATGGAATCGCTCCGTTGGTTTTGAAGATCGTAGGGTTTTCGAAGGATTATCTCTCGAGCGCTGGTCCTATGCGTACTTTGGCTGCGTTACTGCTCTCGAAGCTTTTGACGCGTCCAGATATGCCAGTCGCCTTTTCCAGGTTCCTCATCCGTGCATGTGTCATACATTGTTAAAAGCAATTATTCTTTGAAGAAACAATCATACATTATTTAAGGAGGTTTTTTTGTTTTGTTAAAAATAAACAATGTATCCTAACTATTACTAGTTTATTGTCCCCGCACCGAATACTTGATCAGTTTCAGTGCTTTTGGACATTATATACTTGTCTTCAACTCTATTCAAGATTATTTATTAATACCTATTGTGTTTATAATTTTACTTTTCAGCTTTGTTGATTGGACACATGAAGTTCTAGCATCTGCCACAGACGATGTCGTTAATCATTTCCGGTTACTCGGGGCTGTGGAAGCACTGGCTGCAATATTTAAGGTATGATTTTTTTTTGGTGGAGTATATAATTTCTGTACCATATATTTGTGTCTATAAATGACATTTATGTATAAACTTGGTTAGAGAATAGGGAGATTTCTTTTTTTTATGATAAATAGTTCCCATCTCGTTGACTATCCTATAATAGACAGGGTGGCGGAAAGAAACTCTTAGGTGACGCCATTCCTAAAGTTTGGGGTGACAGCTCAGTGTTGATCAAGTCTGGCACTGCATCTCGGAGTCCTTTGCTTCGCAAATATCTGATGAAGTTAACTCAACGAATCGGGTTTACTTGCCTTCCTCATAGCTTTCCTTCATGGCGCTATGTGGTTAGAAATGCTCAATTTACTTCTAATTTATTTCTGTTCTTACATCCTATACACTATGAGGTTTACATCACAGAAACTTTGCTTTTTCATGTTGTCTGATAATACAGAGCAAAACCAGTTCATTAGGAGAAAATATGCTAATAGCTGGGCCAGGGGAAAACGGTAAGCTTGGTCATAATGTGAATCTTGGTGGGTGCAACTCTGATGAAAAGTCAAGTTTTCCTGAAGATGAAATGGATGTTCCTGAAATTGTTGAAGAGATCATTGAGATGTTACTAACGGGTCTCAGAGACACGGTATGACCATTGGACATGATTCATATAAATTTAAAATTTTATGGCTTTTCTGTGGTGAATGGTTTGTTCTAATACTTGTATGATTTCTTCTCAGTAAGATATTTTTTTTGAAATTTAGTGGATTTTGCCGGAAAAATCTCATTGGATGTAACTCTTTAAAATTTATTGATACTTTTTTTTTTTTGCTTTGATGAAGTAATTTTGTATAGATTTTGGCACAGATTGGCTTTTTAATACATTCCATGTGCACAAAGAGCCCTGTTACTAATATTTTGATTTGGCTATTGACAATGTAATTCAGGATACTGTTGTGCGCTGGTCCGCCGCAAAAGGTATAGGCCGTATCACTTCTCGCCTTACATCTTCCCTTTCTGAAGAAGTCTTATCATCGGTCTTGGAGCTGTTTTCACCTACCGAGGTATAGTATAATCATATGAACACCCTTTTTCTTGGCTTATGAGCTCTATCCTGCTAAATGGTTGACTACAAAACTCGGAAGCTGACATCAGTTGTCTAAATCTTCAGGGGGATGGTTCATGGCATGGAGGCTGCTTAGCTTTGGCGGAATTAGCACGTAGAGGATTGCTTTTACCGACGAGTCTCCCTAAAGTTGTACCGGTTGTTGTGAAGGTTGCACTAACAAATATTCTACATTACTCTAGTAATCGAAATTTAATTTTGCACTGCGAAATTCGTTAGAACTTAAATTGATAATATAAGATACATGGAGTTTGATTGATATCAGAGAGAAGTTTCGAGAACTACTCTTTTGTTATTAGCTATTTAAAATCTATAACTTGCTGCGTGTTTCCTATTTCATTATTTTTAAGCATTTCAAATTTACGGATATATCTTTAAAACAGGCACTACATTATGATATACGAAGAGGCCCACATAGTGTCGGCTCTTATGTACGCGATGCTGCAGCTTATGTTTGTTGGGCTTTTGGCCGTGCGTACTATCAGTCAGATATGAAAAACATACTGGACCAGCTTGCTTGCCATCTTCTAACAGTGGCTTGCTATGACAGAGAGGTAATGTATTTTCTACCATTAAAGTTCTTGTATGATAGACTTGTGGTATTGACGTATCGCTGAGGGAAGGGCAAGACGGTCCTTTCGCATTTATGTTATGTCCATTTAGGTCTTTAGTAGGCTTCAAGTTTAAGTGGGGTTATTTAAGTAATTGTCAGTAAGTGAGAGATTAAGAACGCCCTAATATCTCTTAAGTAAGGGGCGCCTAGGCCTTGAGCTGACTCAAGACATCTTATAGGAAAGCGTTGGCGGTGTTCTCGAGGGATGTTCCTTTATTTATTTGCACATTAAAGTTTCTGGTAATCATCGACACATCGTCTTGGGGATTACTAATTGGCTTACATTTTTATGGCTTGCGTTTTACATTTTGTTTTGGTATTGGGTTATCATTTTTATAATTTTTTTTTTTGTTCGTTGCTTAAATTTTGGCTTTGTGATGATAGGTCAACTGTAGAAGGGCTGCGGCGGCTGCATTTCAGGAGAATGTTGGAAGACAAGGAAATTACCCACACGGAATTGACATCGTCAATACTGCCGATTATTTTTCACTTTCTTCACGAGTCAACTCTTACATGCACGTAGCCGTGTATATTGCTCAATTTGAGGGCTATCTCTATCCATTTGCAGAAGATCTTCTATATAACAAGATCTGTCATTGGGTATGCATCTGATTCATTATTTTTTTCATTAGGGGTACCGTTTCAGCGTTTCTAAGTGACGACACAAAACTAATATTTTTATACTTGATATTATCAGGAAAAAGGGTTGAGAGAACTTGCTGCAGAAGCCCTTTCTGCTCTCGTCAAATATGAACCTGCATATTTTGCTGATTTCGTGTTGGAACAATTGATTCCTTGTACTCTCTCATCGGATCTTTGCATGCGACATGGAGCAACTTTGGCAGTTGGAGAACTCGTTTTAGCTCTACATCAGTGTGGTTTTCCTCTTTCCTCTGGTTGGTATCCTTCTTCAAACTGTTTTTGTATGGACGAGCCTATTGGAACAGATCGTGGGTCATATTTTGCTTAAACATGCTAGTTTTGTGTTTGTTCTGAATATGGATTATACTCAAATTCTCTTATTCAGATAAACAGAAACGTGTTGCCGGTATCGTCCCTGCTATTGAGAAAGCACGCCTATATCGTGGAAAGGGTGGAGAGATTATGCGTTTAGCTGTTTCACGGTTCACTGAATGCATTGCTCTCATTTCTTTGCCGTTAACGGAAAGGATAAAACGAACTTTGCTTGATACACTAAACGATAATTTGAAGCATCCGAATTCTCAAATTCAGGTACTTGTTTGGTTTGAGGGTTTTAATTTGTATTTATATTTTATTTTGTTCCGATACATTATTTTTCCTCTGAAATACAATAGGATGCTGCAGTCAAAGCTTTTAAACACTTTGTTTTAGCATACACTGTTGTTGCTGGTACTGGAGATACAAGCGACATAGCATCGAAGTACTTAGATTTGTTGACCGATCAAAACGTGGCTGTAAGGAGAGGATCGGCACTGGCAATAGGTGTTTTACCGCCTGAACTTTTGGCCCGAAAGTGGAAGGATTCTCTTATGAAGCTTTCTCAGTGTTGTCAAATCGAGGTTTGCTAGTATTTCATTATCTGTTAAACATCTTTGGCTCACCCATTATAACGTAGGGCAAGAGTTCTTTGGGAGTTGAGCCATTTGCCCACATATTGAGAATACTGTGTCTGTGAGTATTTTGGACTTATGATAGGGTTTTGGGTTCGGACCCTCCTATATCAGTACTCAACCCCTATTAGCTAGTATTATGTTCTGTTTTAGGTGAAAGTTTGTATCAAGACATCTTGTGGAGAGTGTTCCGCCTTGCTCTTGAAGGAAAGACTACTGTGACTTCTCTTTCATAAAAAGTGCCCGGGAATTACCTTTCGGTGAATTTCCGTTGGTCTATTATTTCGTGTTTGGTTTGCTTTACGTTCTATCAGAATACTTCCCTAAGATTTCTTTAAAAAAAAAAATACTTCCCTAAGATTTGTAATTACCCTTGATAACTATTATATTTTTTCAGGAGAACCCGGATGATAGGGATGCAGAAGCACGGGTAAATTCCGTTAAAGGGCTTGTATCGGTTTGTGAAATACTAACTCAAGAACAAAGAAATGATGTGGATAACACGGATTTGATGCTTCTAATCAAGAATGAAGTGATGGCGAGTTTGTTAAAAGCTCTTGATGACTATTCTGTTGATAACAGAGGCGATGTCGGTTCTTGGGTACGTGAGGCTGCAATGGACGGCCTTGAGAGATGTAGTTATATCCTCTGTAAAAGAGCTAATGAGCTTCAAAACACTGATGGAATAGAGCATAATGAATTATCTTCAGTTTTTGATTCAAATCTCGCCATCGATATAATCGGGGGAATCTGTAAGCAAGCTGTAGAGAAGATGGACAAGCTAAGAGAATCTGCTGCAAAGATTCTCCGGCGGATTTTGTACTGCAAAGTAGTTCATATTCCATATATACCTCACCGGAAAGAACTGGAAGAGCTTCTTCAGGAAAATTCTGACTTGAAATGGGCTGTGAGTATCTACATTTCATTTTCTATTTAGTATTTTCATAAGAGTTAATGGTAAAAGTACCCCTTGAAGTTTGATTATTGGTGCACATTTCCCCCTTCATTTGCGTGCACTTTATCCCCTTAACTTTCTTTTTTACTGCAGAATGCCACCCCAAAACAAAATTGATGTAAAGCTCTACTTACGTGATGTTGTTAGTAAGAAAAAAGTATAAACTTTTTTTTTTTTACTTTACGTTAATAATCTTTTAAATAACAGTTTCGTATTTAATCAAGTCACATGGGTGACTAATAGGCCATATATTCTGCATTAAAATGTAAGTTTAGGTGGCAAAATATACGACCAAATAAAGTTACGTGGGAAAAGTGCACCAACAAGTAAAGTTAAAGGGGATTGGTATCAATTATTCTTGTCCTGACAAAATTGGCCTTAATTTTTACAATAAGTATAAAAGCTGATTCTATGCTATCTTTCAGGTACCCGCCTTTTCATTTCCACGATTTGTCCAATTGCTTCAGTTCAGCTGTTATAGCAGATCCGTGCTCTCTGGTCTTGTGATTTCTATTGGTGGCTTGCAAGAGTCTTTGAAAAAGGCATCACTTTCGGCATTGTTGGGGTATCTTGAACAAGCTAAGATCGAAAACGGAGATGAAAGCAAGTCTAGAGAGTATACGCTATCGACCGATATGCTTTGGGTCCTCCAAAAATACAGGAGAAGCAACAGGGTCATTATTCCAACATTGAAGGTAGCAAATGAAGCTTGCTATAATGTTCACACTTGCTTTGTAATAGACCTGTAATTACTTTATCTTCTCCTTTATTTATGTTTCAGAGGTGTTTCGGTCAATTATGTCAGTAAGGGTACATCGCTTTTTTACTCGCTTTGATCGTTAGGGTTAAGTCCATCCTACAGGCGTCCTTCGTGTGGCGGTCAGGGGTTTCTATGCTTTGTTTAGTCTTTTCTTCTTGGCATCGTTTAAATTGCGTTAGACCTTGCTCTCGAAGGAAGGAAAGATTAAGGATTGTTTATTATTTTGCATCATAATAAATAGAAAAGGGGATTCATCACATTGTTTGTTATGATATTGCAGACCATTGAGATTCTTTTCAGTCATAAGAAGTTTCTCGGTATGGAGGTTAGTCGTCCCCGATACAAAGATTGCCTTAATCATATTTATTTTTATTTAATTGAACTAATAAGTTTGACCTAATTCTGAGTTTACAGGCTCAGACAACTACATTTTGTGCTGGTGTCTTGGATTCGCTGACGATTGAGTTAAAGGTCTCAAAGGACTTTTCCAAGTTATATGCCGGTATTGCTATCCTCGGATACATTGCTTCGACTTTGGAACGCGAAATCAATGCTCGGGCGTTCTCTCATCTTCTCGGATTCTTATGTCACCGGTATCCTAAGGTTTGTCGGTTGCTAAGCATTTACTCTCTGAAAGTTAGAAGATTAATTATCAGTCACGCCCACAAATTAATTGTATTTGTTTTGTAGCAATATTTCCCCGAACTTGTCAATTGTAGTGAATACCTCCTAACAGTTAAATAATTGACGATTTTCACCAAATTTTAAGCCACACACAATGCACATTGTCCATACTCCATACTATGATTATTTGACACACTGTCGATTTGTTACGATTAGTGGAGAAAATGTTACTAGATTTTTTAACGAACACCTAGGGTAAAACTAATATAAAAGAAAATTCAGAGGGGAAACCGAGAAAACACGGGAACATCGGTTGGCATGGCTAATAATTATTCTAATTCATACAAATTTCAGACGTAACTGGCATAAAAATCTCAGTTCTAACTTGCTTTCTTCATGGTTCCTTCCAGATTAGAAAAGCCTGTGCCGAGCAAGTCTACCTTGTCCTCCTTCAAAATGAAAATCTCGTGGACGATGACAAGATCGAGAAGGCACTTGAGATTGTCTCGGAAACATGCTGGGACGGCGACATGGAAGCATCGGAGCCGCAGAGATTAGATCTCTACAGTATGGCCGGTGTGGACGCAGAGGTTGGCAGAAAGGCGGGTGGACTGCCCAAAAAGTCAACCAAAACGAAGTCTGAAGCCGCAGATGAAAACGCCTCATACTCCTCTCTGGTAGAGTCCTCCGGGTTCTAGCGGCTCAAAACTTGTTGCGGTGTCTCCGTATTTGGTTCAGTTATTTTATTTCTTGTGGAATAATTTATAAAAGCAAACTCTTTTGAGAATAAATCTGTGTTAGCGCATTTATTAGAGATAAAATTTATAAATCGGGTCTCGGCCCGGTTCTGGTTGTTGTATATTTATTGATTTTAATTAATTTATCATAATTTTATTTAATTTAATTTCATGTATTACTTGAAGTTTGGACTATCCTATTTCATCGACTATATTTCTTGTAAGATATCCGTTTTTACCTTTAGTTTTCTAATAATAATAATAATAATACTTTCAAAAACTGGACATGGTCAGTTTCGGTTTAATAATAGTTAGGCTTTTTTTGAAAGGGAGACCGCCCCAACCGGTTTCGGGAAGCTCGGCAAACAACCCGATCTCAGATGCACCCTTGCGTAAAAACATGAGAAATAACAAGCGCGGTTGGTGGGGAAAAGATAAAGAGTTTGTCAAATAATGTCTCAAAATTGATATTCACAAAATATAGTATTAATAATTTACCATCTTGTATGTCATATTATCTCACGAATTATTTTTCTGTACATTTTACTCCTTGAATTTATAACTTTGTTATTTGCTAACTCCTTAAAACGTTTTTGTAACATTTTTGTTCTCTCAACGACAAAATCGTTGAATTTCTCTAATGATAATTTATATTTTAAAAAATACCCATTATTTATAAATTTTAAGTGAATATCAAGAGTATTTTATCTAAGCACTTAAAATTAAAACACTACATTTTTTTTTCTTCTTCGTAATATTATTGAGTCATTACCGCCGACCTTCAAAATAATATTTAGTATCACATAACTTTGTTATATTAATACTCGATATATTAATAACGTCGATTAAATAATATTTATGTACAGTCCCGATTTTAACTAACATCACTAAATTATAGCTCGATAAATTAATACCTCTATTACATAATAAAATAAAATTCTCTAAGTCTTAATAATATAAATTAATAGAGGTTTTATCGTATTTATATAATATTTATGCAAGTACAATAAGAACCCGGTTTAGTTATAAAAATGTTGTAACCTTGATCGAGTCAGTCATGATGTCAGTCTTGTAGAATCTCCCTCAAACCCTAGCTCTGTCCAGCTCTCCTTCTGCTCAATCGCTCCAATCAGAACAACAAGGTAACTCAATCGACCGATTACCCATGAAGAAAGCTTCAAGCTTTTTTCAACTCTAATGGCGTTTTTCGTTGCTGAACTACGCAGGCACTTATACACACCCGAAGAAGAAGAAGAAGCGAGGGACTTGTGCTCTGTTCCGCCATGACCGGTGGTTCCGATGTGGCTGAAGCTTCTGCTTTGGTTTGCGTTCAGTGTGCCAAGCCTGCCCATCTTCAGTACGCAACTTTCTCTTGCTTTTGTTTAATGGAATCTTATTGATGCATCAATTTCATTGGCATAAGGAGCTGCTATTAGAAGGTTATTGATAGAATCCAACCTCGGTTTCCAACGCGAAATTCGGCCAACGGAACATGAACATAGAAAGATTTCTCTTGTTAGTGACCGTTTTACCCCTCCTCCGGCGACGAGGAATTACGAGTATACCAATTATGCGAAAAAGTTTAATTCTTTGAGGCTGAAACTACAACTTAATCATATTTTAGAAGGAGGTGGTCTGTGAAATATAAGTGAAAACTGAATCACAATTGAAGATAAAACCGGGCATCGAAAATTGGGTTCATTGAAGACCCGGAGTGTTGAATTTATTTTGTTTTATCTCGGCCTTAACCCTCTATCACCGTTTCCAGGTGTCCCAAATGTGTCGAGTTGAAGCTTTCTCGCGAGGTTGCTGCGTTCTGGTTTGTATTTAGTCGCCAAATGGTTTGTAAATTTACGAGAGACGAATAGTTGAAAAGGATATTGATAAAATTTCGTATTTTTAACAGTACCCAAGATTGCTTTAAACCTTCGTGGAGCTCGCATAAGGCGGTGCATCTGAAGGCGAAGCTATCGGCTGTAGACCAGAATTCAGGCTCGCTCAATGACGGTTGGCTATATTGCTTGAAGAAAGGACAAGCTCGAACTCCGAAACTTCCCTATTTTGATTGGGCCGGGTATTTATCTATATTGGGTTTTGTATATCTGTTGAACTTTTCAGACATTCCCACTTTCTATATTGTAAAAAAATGTATTTTCATTCTTGTGTAGTACACTGAGGCCGTATCCAATATCTGCTACACGAGCTGTGCCTGCTCACATTGTTAAACCGGATTGGGCTATTGATGTAAGTTTTTTAATGCAGCTTCTGTTTTCTCTAAGAGTAACAGTGAGTAATGCCCCCTGAACTTTACTTGTTGGTGCACTCTTCCCCTTGAACTTTAATTTTTGGCAGAAATCTCACCTAAACTTAAAAAAGTAGCACCTTTAAAAGAATTTAATTTGCAAGGGCAGTGCACTACTGTGCACTACTTTTATAAAGTCAGGTTATACTGCTGCCAAAATAAAGTTTAGGGGCAAAAGTGCACCGACATGTAAAGTCCAGGGGGCGTTATTCGTGTAATTGAATCATTGTTGCTTATTGCGAATTGTGAGTAATGCCATCTTTTTCTCTTTTAAAATCGTTTTCGATCCTTATCTTATAGGGTATCCCAAAAGATGAGCCTAACAGTGATCTGCAGCATGTTGTCGAGGTAAAGCTTCTATGTTGAAATTTTCGTAGCCAAGCTTCATTTTATTTTATATTTACGGAAGTGTGACACATTTTTCATTGTTATTCTATTCATCTTGAAGATCAAGACTCCAGAACAAATTGCGAGAATGCGAGAAACCTGTAGAGTAAGTTTCAAACTTCAATTACACTTTTCATTAATATTTTCGTAAGTATAAAAAAAATGTAATATGTTAAATGACTTTTGTATGGTGTATTAGATACACAAGTTCTATTCTAACTTATGGTTGTTTTAATACATAGTTACTGATTTTTGTTCTTCTTCTGTATAATGCCAGATTGGAAGAGAGGTTTTGGATGCCGCAGCACGGATAATCAAGCCTGGTATTACAACTGATGAAATTGATCGAGTGGTCCATGAGGCAACAATTGCTGCTGGTATAACATTTTTATCTTTCTTTCTATTATTAAGAAAGTTTCATCATTTCCTGATTAATGTAAGTCAACTGTGTTGCATTTAATCTCATTATTTATTTTAACCTCGCCTCATCACAGGGGGTTATCCATCTCCTTTAAACTATCATTTCTTCCCGAAATCATGCTGCACGTAGGTACTCCTTTTGTGTATGTATTTTCTGTTCTGTTGTTGAGGGTATTGTGCCAGAAAAGTGAATGGACTTGGTTTCCCTAATGTTTCAGGTCCGTTAATGAAGTTATTTGCCATGGAATTCCCGATGCCAGGTTTGCGTTAGAACAATTTTTCTTAATTTTATCTCTTGTTCTTCTCCAAATTCTTTCCTTTTTTTTTTTCTTTTCTTTCTGAGCTCTGATAATTCCTTATTCTGAAGTCATTTCAAATCATGGGTTTTTTGTTTGCTTTTAAATATTTAATTTTCGAATGGTTATGTGGTATAAAAGTTCCAAAAGCTTCATTCCTAAACACTTATTCTTTGTTCCTTTTACTGTAGTAATTTTAAGTTAGCGCGTTTCAAGGAAAAAAATCAAAGATTATTTCTTCTCTATACATTCAGTTGGGCATCCTAAGTGCCACTTTCACTAAAATATTTTCCATAATTGCTTCAGGAAGTTGGAAGATGGTGATATTGTAAACGTTGATGTGACGGTGTACTATAAAGGTGTACATGGTACAAAAAATTATTTTCATGCTCCTTACCAGCGTTCCTATTGAAATTAAGCTCTGTAAGAACTAACGGTTAAAATAATAATAATTCAAAAACTTGTAATGCAGGTGATTTAAACGAAACCTTCTTTGTGGGAAATGTTGATGAAGAGTCTAAGCGACTCGTCCAATGTACTTACGAGTGCTTGGAAAAAGCTATAGCTATCGGTATGTGTTTAACATATTTACTTGAAGAAACTTCTATTTGTCAAATTTGTGACCTTATATTTTTGTTTCTTGCTCAATACAGTGAGGCCCGGAATGAGGTTTCGTGAAGTTGGCGAAGTTATTAATCGCCACGCTGTGATGTCGGGGCTATCTGTGGTAATAATCTTCTCTGAATACCTTCATTTATCCATCAGCTTTGTATTTATTCAGTGGCTGAAAATAGAATTTACGTAATTATTGTGCGTTCAGGTTAAGTCATATTGCGGTCACGGTATTGGGGAGCTGTTTCACTGCGCACCAAATATTCCGCACTATAGCAGTATCCTAGACAAAGCAGGCTGTGCATTTATTCATTTACTAATGATATATATCTTTGGACTATCTTGCTCTTCTGCTTTGTTTGCCTTAACCCGAAGCAGGAAACAAAGCCGTGGGCATAATGAAACCAGGGCAAACCTTTACAATTGAACCAATGATCAACACAGGTACTTCAAAACTCGAATTTCATTGAGGCGCAACTTTTTTATCACCTAATTTGATTCTTAACAATTTTTCTTCATAGGAGTTTGGCGTGATCGGATGTGGCCCGATGGATGGACTGCTGTCACAGCCGATGGGAAACGCAGTGCTCAGTTTGAGCACACTCTTTTGGTAGGTTTCTGTATGTTTATTTAATTGCGCTTTAGTACTTACGTTTTAGGGTTTGAGTTTATTTATATCTGTTTTTGTAAAATGTTTTCGGGGCCGGCCAATCGTAGTGAATGACTTTATGATCCCAAGAGGGCCGACCCAGATCGGCTCGGTTCACATTTCAGAAACTAAATGGCTCAAATTTTTAAAACTGACCTTTGTAATTTCTATGCTGAGATCAAACCTTATTCTGTAGGTTACCGAGACGGGAGTGGAGGTTCTTACGGCACGGTTGCCGTCTTCCCCGAAGGTGTTCCCGTGGCTAGACGCCTAATTGCTAGTTTCTTGGTAGAGTGAGTGAAGCTTTATAGAGTTTGAATTATTATACACAGCAATTTGACAGAGTTAAACTTTCTTGGGTGAGAAATATTAATAATCTTTGATTTGTTTTGGTGGATGATAGTGTCGTTTGTGAACTCTATTAGATGATATGTTAATCCAATTTTGATTTGATATTAGCACCGTGGTTAAGGGCTGTTGCCATTACAATGTATGATGTTGGAAACTACGAGCGAGCCCGGGTTTTCCATCAACGCAAAAGAAATTGTTTTTAAGTATTCTGTAAGAAAAATACGAGCGCGCACCGGCCTGCAGCCAGCACCCGGGCGCGACTGCCCGTGCCCCGGCAGTAGCTGTGTTTAGCATGGCAGACAAGCTCAATTTAGATCGTTTGGGTACTTGGGTATCCAAGTAGACGAGCTTTCAATAATTCATCATCAAAAACAAAATATTTAGCGGCCTCAGCTGCGTGCAGCCGCCGCCGTCTACGGTGTGGGGATTCTGTGGCACGGGCTTTTGTGGCGGGGGAGTGCCATACCGTTGGACATCTTGAATTTCAACAAAAAAAATTCGATTTGTTGGCTTCCAAGAATTTGAATGTTGTTGATTTTTTTTGTGCTGTAAAAAAATAATACAAGAAACAACTACCAAACTACTAAGCACAAAGCATTTCCATTAACTTCATGATCTTCATGTCTTAACATATCATATTCACATACGTTCGTAGGATGAATATGATAAACCTAATCATTTCTCGATAGAATTAACCGAAGACTTCATATATATATATATATATAATATTTATTTTATATCTATATGCTCTTATACCCCTAGCCAGAGCGGAACTCCGGTGGCTGGAATCCATGCCCCACCCTGGATAAAACTCCCTGCAGCAAATGAACCCGCCTCCCGTACGCTCCTGAGCACGTGGAATCCTGGCCAGCGAACACGCTGCGCCGTGATGGCCCCGTCGCCTATGTTCATGTACTCACCGTAGAACAAAGTCGACAGGGCGTAACTGCCCCGCCACTCGGTCCACCCCCTGGGATCCACGAGCCCGTCCATGTCTGTCCTCATGAACACCGTCCGCGAGTACTTTTTCCACGGCCGCCCCAAGAAGCTCCGAAAAGAGCCCCGTAGTGGCTCGAGCTCCGAGGCAGCTCGGATGCGCGAGGCGTGGATGGAGAATCCCGTTGTCTGGTGAGGGTAATCGCGGCCCTGGGCGGTGATCATGTTGCGCTGGTGGAGCATGGGGCGTCGGACGAGGATGTCGCAGTTCTGGAGGACGGCGGCGGAGTTGCCAAAGATGAAGTCAACGGTGCCGGAGATGCGGCAATCGCGGTAGAACTGGCGGAGGGAGTGGGCGTAGAGGGTGTCCTGGAATCCCTCGACCGCGCAGCGGTAGAACACCGCGAGGTCGGAGCTCACACGCAACGCCACCGCCTGGTGCTTCTGCGGCCCGGCCGTGTTCTCAAACGTCATGTCTCGCGCCCAGAACCCGTCTCCCGATACCCCTGCTCGTATGATTAATATTTAATATAAGTTCTTGTGGATAAATTGAATACAAATTTCTAAAGTCAAGCATATTTACTAATTATTACTACATTGTTATAAATTCTCTTTGATCCTATTAACACCTGATCTTGACAGTTCAAACATACAATTTTATGTGTTTTTCAGTTAATAATTGATGTTTGATATGTATTATGTTATGATTACAGACTATAGAGCTCATTAGTAAATTCAATTAACAAATATATAAGAGAATAATATTATAATTGGGCTACAGAGTCGTTTACGCCTTATATTTTATGTGAAGAATAAGCTTTTATATATATATATATATATATATATATATATATATATATATTATCAAGCTCTTATTTTTTTATTTTTTTGAGGAAAATGTATTTATTGTAAGCAATAAATGAGAATGATTACAAAAATTTGACACATATTATTTACATCATATATACACATACATTTGTCGATGGATATTTTCAGTCTTGTTGAATAAGATTTTCTATCTGTAGTCCATATATATAACGAGAAACTTTCCAAAACTAGGTGTCAAAATTCACACTATATGTGGCTCAACATGAAGATCGTCACATTTATATCTTCAACAGGCATTAAAGTTCATGCAATATTATGTTTTTCAAAAAAATAAAATAAAATTGTCAGTGAGGATTGACATCCATCATTAATTAAATCACTTAATTAAATCTTCCTTACAACTTGAAAATCGTAGACATGCATGTTTATATAATATATATATATATATATGTATGTTTAGATAAATCAAACTAAATCCAGATTATAATCTTACCAAATGTAGCCGAGTTTAAAGTAGTGGCACCGTCACGCACACTCCGGCTGTTGGTGACGACGGTTTTCCCTATTCCGTCACCGACGAACATCACGTTCCTCAACTTCTGGCCGATCTCCACCTTCTCGTTGTAAACCCCGGCCTTCACGTAAACGACTGCTCTCGACAGCCGGTGGCGGTTCATCCTAGCCAGCGCCGCCACCGCAGCGTTAATGGTTGTGTGAGAGCCGGAGCCGTCCTTCGCCACAACAAAGTCTGCCTTCGATGTCGCCGGATTCCATGACGCCAAAAGCCCTCCTCCGATGAGACTCTGATTATTAGGGTTAATTTTTTCCTCCGAGGGTGATCCTATTCAGAATTAATTTAGGGTCATTTCAACTGGCCATGACATGATTCTAAATATATTTGATGTTTTGAAAAGGTATATCGAGAAATGTTCTATGGAAATAATGAAAAATATTACTATTTATTATCTCAAATTAGTTAGCAAATCTCAATCTCCCACTTATGTTTAAAAGATATACGCATAATGTCATAAACAATAATAATAATATATAGTACTTGTCCTTTATTTTTCTTTCAAAATAATGCTTGTATTTTTACTATACTGTACTCAATACCATTTTTACTATGAGAATAAAAGGCAACAGCTTTTTCCAGAGAGGCGGTGAGCTTGTGAGCCACCGCATGAGCTTGCGCCTCCTCAACGCCGTTCTCCGCCAAGCCGTCTAAGCAGCTCCGGTGGTTGGCCATCACACCACTGAGCCACGCGACTGCGTCTTCGACGGTGTCCTCGGCCTCCCGGAACGCAACCCGAGCGAGCCGAGCCTCACTCTCCTCGTAAAGCTTCTCGCAGTCTCTCCAAGCAGCCAAGCCCTCAGTGCCATTAAAGACTGAAGATCTATGATCATGAGAGCTAAGTTGTGGCTCCATTATCGATGATTGGATCCATTTCTTGGCTTCGAAGAGATTGGTTTGAGCAGTTTCAAGTGTTGAAGCTGGTACGCAAGACACCGAGTTAATTACTACAATGTGTAAGAGAAGGAGAAAGGTGGTGATTATAGAATAATTAATTGACATTTTGGGTCCTACTATATCATTCTACTACAAGTAGTACTCATCAAAATGGCTTGAGGGCTTTATTTTATATATATATATATATATATATATATGTATGTATTAATGCTGTACATTGGAATATTACGCATGTATGATTTACAGGAAAATCCGAGGAAGTAAACACATGGAAACTAGGTTTCACGTGTCAATACATATTAATAGAACAAGATATATGATGTATATATTTTAGTATTTAATTTCAATGTCAAACTAAGAGTGTAATTACTATATGGAAATTATGAATTAAATTCAATTACTCTGCAAGAATAAAATCTAATTTTCTATCACGTAAGAAGGAGATATACTAAGAAGTAAGAATCACGAAAGCTCATCTAAATCTTATTAATTATCTTGTGTATTATTAATTTGACAACTCATCTTTATTCAAATTCTATTCCAAATCTTGTTAAAAATTCATTATTGATATTAATTTCACATCCTATCTTGATTGAAATTTTATTAATATATGTATATAGGTGTTCGTTTAAGCTTTATACAATGTTACATATCCATGAATCAGATATCAAAATTGTTTAAAAATAATGAGAAAGGTAAGTTACTATATGTCCTAGTGTTTGTCCAAGGTGGATCCTTAAGCTCTAGGGTTTAAGATTTAGGGCTAAAACAACGTGTCTCGAAGAAGTGAATAGAGTCATACTCATATATATGCACTGGTGTTACCAATTCTCTTACATATCACACCTGTACGAATATATGTATTTGTATATGTATAAGTTGTCATTTAATGTCACCATTAAATAGCTCACCGATCTAGAGCTTATAGAGGTACATGTTTAATGTATGAGCAAGTCTTCTCGTCTTTTATATATTTTGATATATTTTATTGGTGAAACCCTTGATATAATGTTAGAAATGTTTTGGAATCGAGACGCGAACCAAATCATGTTTTTTAAGTGTTTTTTAATAGTAAATTATGAGCATAATCCTAAGATAATAGAATTTGGTGAACAATGGGTGAGCTAAAAAAATCACTATTTTGAAACTTGAAAAACATGTCAAAATTATAGTAAAACATGAGGAAAAAAAATCTTATAAGCAGTGCTGAAAAGAAGATCATTATATAATATATTTTTTATTGCTAATTGATATTATCTTAGAACCTCAAGATGCTTACTAGCGACAAGTCTTAAATTTGTACTAAAACAAATTTAGAGCTGATTAGGCACAGTAAAAGAAATTGTGTTTAGAATTTTCGAATGAGAAAGAGAAAATGTTACGCTAAAGTTAAGTTAAAGTACGCTTCGCAAAAACTAGTATGGTTTTTGTAAACGAATAATTATAGTTATTTATCTGAAACGACGCGTCTACGAGAAGAGAGAAAAACAAACAAGTTATGTATTTATAAACCCAATGTGAAATATTCCACCGCTAGACTTTTTTAAGAGCAACTAACGAAATGTGCCTGCAAAAGTCTAGTACAAAAGACAAGGTTACAATATATTTCGTCTTGGTGTTGAATTCCGGCATATATGTATTTGGCGGCATAAAAATCCGCCAAAACATGTGGTGTTTCACACGAATTGGGAGGTAATGTTCTTGACAACTTTTTATTCAAAATGGAATTAAAAGATTAAGGTAATGTACTAGAACTTTTGATTTAGAATGACCTAATTTAAATGTGGGTTTATATTATCCTATTTATTTGTACTTTACTACTTTCTTGACGATAAAGATACAAAACACATATATAACTCCATTAAAAAAAAACATATATATAACTATTACACAAGGACATATGCTATTTAGGAGATGGAAAATTGACCACATGAAGTAAAGGTAAAGAATAAAGGAATAGTTTTAGCTTTATATTCTAAAAACTAGAGCCTAAATTGGTCTACCAACAAACAATTGGCCACTTTGAGAATTAGGGTTTGTAGTATATTAATAAACGAATAAGATATAAAAACATTAAAATTTAGTCGATAGATTTCTGTTTGAGAGCATGAAGGATTAGAGAATCCACTGCCGATTGATTAGAGATTAGAATGTTAGTTTATACTAGAGTCTAGAAGAAAGCACCCACATTCTTGGTGGAAAAACATATGATATTAAAATTTAAATTAAACAAATAAACAAAGCAAAAAAGTAGAAGTATAGTGAATGAAAGTTGTCCCAATTAATATATTAAATAAAAAAAAATGGGGATCCTTCACAATGATGACTCCAATCTTCAAATATTGAAAGAGGCCAACTTGAGAGCTCCATATCTCTCATTTGCTTAATCTGCATTATATAATGTAGCTACTTTAATATATATATATATATAATATATATATATATATATATACACACACTATAATAAGCATTCAATCTAATAATAAAAAGATAGCCATTCTGCTATTTTCCAAACGAATGAGCCAAATTTGTACATATATATATATATATATATATATATACATCATAAAAGAGGAGTGAATACCGCTAATGACTCATTGTTTTCCTGCAAATTGAGAGAAGAACAATGAGAATGGCGATGCCTGCAAGTACACCAACAATGATGGCGACTGTTTTTCCCACATCGTCGTCATTAGAGGAATCTGCAAAAGCACCATTAAAGGAAAAAAAGGCATCAAGAATCAATACTATATGTTTGTAATTGTATATATGACATGAACAACATTTCATGACTCAATAATGACAAGCCTACTTGATATAATATTGAGCACCCAATAAATTAATATTGTGCTACAATATATAAATCATTTTATTTATAGTTAATATTCTAAATGAGACTTGAATTATAGCTTTCCGACCCATCAAAGAGTAACAATGAATAATAAAGAAAAATTAATGTAAAGAATGGGAATTTGGAGGAAGATAAACAAAAGGAAGCAAAAAAAGAACCACTTTCTTTTTAAGGGGTTGCTTTGTTGACCTTTTTTTTATTTATTTTTAGAACCCTTCTTTTGTTTCTCCCTAGAATGAACAAGTAAATACATTTACCTTTAAGGTTAAGGAATTCACTAGGCTTTTATTAAAAATTCTACAACATTCAAGCTATTCAAATTACCATTTATTTATTTTTTTTTTTTTTTTTTTTTTGTGGTTGCTAGGATAGCCTAGTGGTAATTCCACACTACCTCCAAAGTGGAGGTCGTGGGTTCGATCCCCACCGCAGCAAAGCTGCCTTCAAAAAATTACCATTTTTTGTGTGGTCTTTAAACTTTTTGACGTAAAATATATTTCCCTAAATTAAAAAGTCACCACCAAGAGACCAAGCAATAAATTACAAAAGGTAATATTAAATAACCTAAAGAAACAAAGTAGCCCTAAATAAACAAGTCATTAGCATGCATATACAAGCAAGTCAAGAATATATTGTTGGGTATCCCTCCTATTTGGAGGCCCAACAATGTGGGTTATTTTTGACCCATTGATTCATGTACCCGGCCCATGAAGCCTAGGTCATAAATGACTTAGATGAGATGAAGAAATACAAGAGTGAAGGAGTGAGAGTAAACAAGAGAAAGAGAAAGAGAGTAAATTCGCGGTTTCCGCCCAGTTTCGTCGACCCTCAGGAAAATCGTCATTGCGCACTCGTTCACCGTTGGATCGTCGTGATTTTTGGACAGAACGTTCCTAAGACATAGAGCGGCTATTGGGAGACATTGAGATTCCGTTGCGTTGCGCTTTCTCCCAACAAAGTGGTATCAGAGCCGTGGTTTGATTTTGTGCGACTATGGAGGCGAACACGTCACGAATGGAGAGTTTGAACGGTTCCAATTACAATGTTTGGAAAGGGAAAATGGAAGACTTGCTCTTTGTCAAGAATTTCCACTTGCCGGTTTTCTCTACCGAGAAACCCGAAGGAAAAAGTGATGAAGAATGGAATTTGTTGCATCGACAAGTTTGTGGGTACATTCGACAATGGGTGGAGGACAATGTTCGGAACCATGTGGTTAGTGAAACTCGTGCTAACATCCTTTGGAGGAAGCTTGAGGAGCTTTATGCACGGAAGACCGGGAATAACAAGATGTTCTTGCTCAAGCAAATGATAGCCTTGAAGTATCATGACGGTACGCCAATAACCGATCACTTGAATAACTTCCAAGGAATTATGAACCAAATGGCGACGATGAATCTTAGATTGGATGATGAAATTCAAGGTTTGTGGCTTCTTGGTACTTTGCCGAACTCGTGGGAGACGTTTAGGATGTCGTTGTCTAATTCCGCTCCGGATGGTATTATGTCAATGGATTTGGCTAAGAGTAGCATTTTGAATGAAGATATGAGAAGAAAGTCTCAAGGCTCCTCTTCACATTCCGAGGTATTGGTTACCGAGTCGAGGGGGAGAAATCATGCACGGGGTTCAAATAACCGTGGTGCATCACGAGGAGCGTCGCGTGGAGGTTCAAATAGATGGGCTAATGTTGAGTGCCATCATTGTGGCTTGAAAGGCCACATTAGAAAGTATTGCCGGAAGTTGAGAAATGAAGGCAAGGGAAAGAAGATCAACCACAACAACAACGATGTCAAGAAAGAAGGTAACAATAATGAAAATGTTGCTATTGTTGATGATTTCTTTGTCGTTTGTGATGATTATGAAGAAAGTGTCAATTTATCTCGCGATGAGACGAGTTGGGTGGTTGATAGTGGTGCTTCTTCGCACGGGACTTCACGACGCGATATTTACTCCACTTATAAGGCCGGTGATTTTGGTATTGTCGGCATGGGTAACAAGGGATACTCAAAAGTTATTGGAATTGGAGATGTATGTGTTGAAACTAGTAATGGCACGTCTCTAGTTCTCAAAGATGTGAAGCATGTTCCGGACCTTCGGTTCAATCTCTTGTCGGTTTCAAAATTGGATGATGAAGGTTATGGCAACTCTTTCGTGGAAAATGAATGGAAGCTAAAGAAAGGCTCAATGGTGATTGCAAGAGGAAAAAGACGCTCAAATTTGTATGTCGCGCAATTTGGGAGTTCTAAATGCTACGTCAACACTTGCGAGGATGAAAGTTCTTCCGAACTATGGCACAAACGTTTGGGTCACATAAGTGAGAAAGGTTTGAGAATCTTGGTGAAGAAGAATGCACTATTTGGAGTTTCCAACGCAAAGTTGAAGAGATGCTCGCATTGTTTGGTGGGAAAGCAAAGGCGCGTATCGTTTCGGTCTTTTGAACCAAAGAGAAAGTCACAAGTGTTAGACTTGGTACATTCCGATGTTTGTGGGCCGATGAAGACACGGTCCCTTGGCGGTGCTTATTACTTTGTGACTTTTATCGACGATTACTCTCGGAAAGTTTGGGCTTACACCTTGAAGACAAAAGATCAAGTGTTAGATACCTTCAAGTCGTTTCAAGCGTCGGTTGAACGAGAAACGGGGAAAAAGCTCAAGTGCGTCCGAACGGATAACGGGGGAGAATACATCGGTCCTTTCGATGAATATTGCCGAGAGCAAGGTATACGTCACCAAAAGTCTCCTCCGAAGACACCGCAATTGAATGGGTTGGCCGAAAGAATTAATAGAACTTTGGTTGAAAGAATGAGATGCTTGCTTTCTCAATCAAAGTTGCCGAAGTATTTTTGGGGCGAAGCATTGAGTACGGTTGTACATGTGCTAAATCTCACACCTTGTGTGCCTTTGAAGTTTGATGTTCCGAGCCGTGTTTGGAGTGGTAAAGATGTCACGTACGACCATCTTCGAGTGTTTGGGTGCATGGCATATGTGCACGTTCCGAAGGATGAGAGGTCGAAGTTGGATGACAAGACCAAGAAATGTATATTCGTTGGTTATGGGCTCGATGAGTTTGGATATCGTTTCTTTGATCCGGTTTCAAGAAAGCTTGTTCGTAGTCGTGATGTTGTATTCATGGAAGATTACACCATTGAAGATATCGACAAAGTTGAGAAAGAAGTTCCAACCTTTGAAGACGACGAATTAGTTGATGCGGAACCAACTAATCTTGCTCCCACCCCGACCGTTGTCGAAGATGTGCAAATTGAAAATCAAGGTATGGATTTACATGTTAATCATTTAAATCCTAATGATTTTGTTGATGTTGAAAATGAGGTTAGCCATGAAGATGAAAGTGAGCAACCTTCTAATGAGTTGAGGCGGTCCACTCGTGTTAGACATCCTTCCGTTCGATACCCCTCGAACGAATATGTCTTTCTCACCGATGACGGAGAACCCGAAAGCTTTGAAGAAGCTTTGGATGACGAAAACAAAAAGGAGTGGATGGATGCCATGGAAGATGAGATGCAATCGCTTCGTGAGAATAACACTTTTGAATTGGTGAAGTTACCAAAGGGTAAAAAGGTGTTAAAGAATCGATGGATTTATCGTGTGAAGCAAGACGAAAGCACTTTGCAAAAACGGTTCAAGGCTCGCTTGGTGGTAAAGGGCTTTAGTCAAAGAAAAGGCATTGACTTTAGCGAGATTTTTGCTCCCGTGGTGAAGATGCAATTCATTCGGGTAGTTCTTGGGCTAGCCGCTAGCCTTGATTTGGAAGTTGAACAAATGGACGTGAAGACGGCTTTTCTTCACGGTGATTTACATGAAGAGATTTACATGGAGCAACCGGAGGGTTTTCGAGAAAATGGTAAAGAAGACTATGTTTGCAAATTGGTAAAGAGTCTTTACGGTTTGAAACAAGCACCACGACAATGGTACAAAAAGTTTAACTCGGTGATGGTTAAACATGGCTACAAGATGACAAATGCCGATCATTGTGTGTTTGTGCGCAATTTCTCCGATGGTGATTTCATTATCCTTTTGCTCTATGTTGACGATATGCTTATTGTCGGAAAGAACATTGCTCGGATTGAAGAGTTGAAGAAGACTTTGAGTGAGTCTTTTGCGATGAAGGATTTGGGACAAGCGAAAAAGATCCTTGGAATTGAGATGTTTCGTCATCGAGAGGCGAGGAAGTTGTACTTGTCTCAAGAATCATACATCGAGAAAGTTCTTCGGCGTTTCAAGATGGATGAAGCAAAAGCGGTGAGCATTCCGCTTGCTTCTCATTTCAAGCTTAGCCACCAACAATGTCCATCTACCGATGGTGAAAAGTCAAGTATGAAGAACGTTCCATACTCGTCGGCGGTTGGTAGTTTGATGTACGCCATGGTTTGTACGAGGCCGGATATTGCCCACGCCGTGGGAATGGTGAGTCGTTATCTCTCAAATCCGGGAAGACATCATTGGGAGGCCGTGAAGTGGGTTATGAGATATCTCCGGGGGACTTCGAATTTGAGACTAGCTTTGGGATGCGAGAAGCCTACGTTAGTTGGTTATACGGATTCGGATCTAGCCGGAAGCTTGGATGATCGAAAATCTACTTCGGGGCATATGGTGACTTTTGCCGGGGGAGCCGTGGCATGGCAATCGAAGTTGCAAAAGTGTGTTGCACTCTCTACTACCGAGGCCGAGTTCATTGCCGCCGTTGAAGCGGCGAAAGATTTGTTGTGGTTGAGGAAATTTACAATGGAGCTTGGGGTCAAACAAGAAAAATATGTCTTGTTTTGTGATAATCAAAGCGCCATTCATTTAGCGAAGAACTCCTCGTTTCACTCAAGGTCGAAGCACATTGATGTTCGTTATCATTGGATCCGTGACGCATTGGATTCTAAGTTGATGGAGCTCGAGAAGATTCACACCGATGACAATGGTTCCGATATGTTGACAAAGGTTTTGCCGAGAGGGAAGTTTGAGTTTTGTCGCTCGGTCGCCGGGTTGACATTGCCCTCCAACTAGTCGGTCGGGGGAGTTTGTTGGGTATCCCTCCTATTTGGAGGCCCAACAATGTGGGTTATTTTTGACCCATTGATTCATGTACCCGGCCCATGAAGCCTAGGTCATAAATGACCCACATTGTTGGGCCTCCAAATAGGAGGGATACCCAACATATATATATATATATATATATATATTAATGTATATGGCTTATATTGTTTTAGTGCTCGTTAAGCATCACACCTAAAATGCTCTTATATATTAGAAAAATAAGAGAGAACATTGGACGTGAAAATGAATTATAGTATCTCGAATCCTAATATATAGTTAACTATCATAGCCTAGAAGTATGCATATATAGACACATGGTTATCTTATAACTTTGATAAAATTAATTATATTTGGCCATAGAAATTTATTATACCATGAACATTATTAATATATTAAATATAAATAGTATGTTTTTTTTCTTTCTAAATTAAGATTGAAAGTTTTAATCAAAACTTTAATTCAACTAAATTTTACTGGATTTTAATGAATTTGTTTATTTTTTGTTTAATTATTATTATTCTTAATTTTAGTGTTTGAACTTTTAACATTAGCCTTATTGAAGCATGATAACCTAAAAACATTCTTAGTGAATGTCATCAAACAAGAGGGAATATGATGAAGCACCTGAAGAAGAATCATAGTAGCCGGAGCCCCAATAGTGAGCATAACACTGTGCCAAGAAAACCTCGGCCGCCGCGGCTGACCCGCACAAGCTCTTCAACTTCCCGACGGCCTCCGCCAGACAAGACGAGCAATCCGCGGCGCTCAAGTCTCCAACGCACTGCGCGAAGCCCTCTACGAGGCCCGAACCACTAACCCTAAAGCTCGTCGCGCCCTGCAAGTCGCCAAGCACGTCGTCCCTCCTCCGAAAAAACTCGACGTCGTTGCCCACGCTCTTCCCACACTTCTTGTGCCTGAGACTCATGTCGGATTTCCCCAAGAAGTCGAAGTGCTCGTACCGCACGTAGCAGCCCTCGAGCTGCAGCGTCGCTCCGTACGAGTACGGGCAGATGAGGCCTATCTGGCTCGCGGCGCTCGCCACGCAGCTCGAGCAGTGTAGTGTCTGCAAGTCTCCTCGGCACTGGTAAGCGCCGAAGACCGCGGCTTCTTCTGGCGCGTTTGATGACGTTCCGTTGCCAAAAGCGAAGCCGTTGTAAAGCGTCTGAGACGCCGAGTTGGCTACCGAGGCCAGGAGCGAGTTAAGGCTTCCCTCGAAGGGCGAATTCGGCTGGTACTTCTCGTCGGAGCAGCCTGAGTAGACGAAGGCGTGGGGTTGGGTCGTGTGGCTGTGGACGGTGGTGAAGGAGACGAAAAGAACGAGAAGTGAAGTAGTGAGTGCTCTGTGAGTATGGCTCTTAATCACCATTCTTTGGTCTCACTCTCACTTGTATGGTTTTTCTTTTGTCTTTGGCTTTGTATGTTTTATTGTGGAATTGATGTGAGAGTGGTGAGAGTGAGATTATGTTTCTTTTTGGTCTTTCTTTGAATGCCTACTTGTTGGCTCTTTTTCTAAAGGCCTTTGTTTATTGCTCATTGGGACCTACTTGAGTATGTTCATAATTAAAGCATCATGGTCATGTGGAAAAACTCAGCTTTGTGTATGTATTTTCTTAGTGAATATATAGCTAAAGAAGCCCAGCCCACAAGTGACCAGGCAGGCCTATACGTTTTGAAGTATTGAAGTATTTTGAGGGGCACTTATTGTCATTTGGTTGTGTTCCCCGAACACGCAATTTTGCGGCACTCGTCAAGCTCATCTTGGCGAGTTAAGGACGACATGGTCCGGCTTCACCCTGTCTTGGACTCATCAGGGAAGCAGCTCCATTTCTCTCGATCAACCCTACTTAAGCGTAGGTGTATACGCCTTCTAAAACTCCCCGAATATTGATTTTACGATCACGAAACCGTTAAATGTTCCTTCGCACAAGAATACGTGTCTTACAATGGTGGTAATACTTATGTAGGGCCTAATTTTGACGGGCCGTAAGCTTTTACTCGAATGTTGGAACTAGATTTACAACTTATCGAATCGAAAGGCTCGATGATACTCACATTACTTTGCGGGCCTAAAAGAGTTGTACTAATTTGCTCCAAATACTTTTCCTTTTAACTTCGTTTTAACTTTTTTTTTCTTATTTCTTGTTTTGGCATTTTCATTTAGAATCTTTGGCTGGATTATTTTTATGGTGATAGAAAAAATCAACAAATGACATTCATGCGTGAATCAACAATTCAAGATTACAATGCATCCCGAATTCATGTCCCTACGATTTTGATGCCTTGAGTCCAGAATTCGTGTATCAAATCAACAAATTAAGAAATAATCGACAATCGATATTAGTCTCTAAATCAATCGTAACAGCATTGATGAGTACGCAATTTATCTGCTTCTTTTAATTTAACTAAATATGTTTTTTTCTTCCTTTTTTACTGAATTTAAATTAGCATTTATTTATTGTCAATATATAGTATGTTTAAGAATTAAGACTAATTAACAAATATATTTATTGTAAATATCCCCTAGTATAAATTTGCCACTCTCTCTCTCTCTCTCTCTATATATATATATATATATATATATATATATATATATATATATATATATATATTTGATTGCATGTGTACATAAAAATTTATTCTTTTTCCACGATGGCTATGAAGCCGAGTGATAATTTTTATTCAGCTAATTTTATTTTATTTTTAATTTTAATTATTATAAGTTTATAACAACTTTTTTCTGTGTTATAAACTTTGAGGATTAGTTATTGGGAAACGGCATTGTTTTGGTTTAATAATCACATTCATTCTTTGTCAGATCGACATGGTACTTTGTTAAACGACTTAAAAATGGAATACGACAAGAGATCAGTATACCTATAATGCAGAAACGACAATAAATAGAAACGACATTGTATTTTGCAATCGCATAGTATTCAAGAGATTGATTTATTTAAAATGGAATCACCCGTTAGTAAAATATGAATGGATTGATCTTCATATTCAGTAAGAAAAAATAATATAAACTCAACCATTAAAAATAAAAAATACAATTTCTTACACAGGCTTCAAGACAATGGAGTTTATATAATTAATATTTGAAACTGATACATATGGTCTCGTATTATCAACCACATAAACCCTAACCCTAACCCTAATAATGAACATGTAGATGTAGTTCACCAAGATTATGCATGGACCACTGAAAGTTGTAATCTAATTAATTCAGTATCAGCCCGTCCAAATAGAACCGAGCTGCTCTACGCGTATTTGAAGAGATTTTTACTGGTATCACTCGCATCAGTACGTCTATTAGTTCATAATAACGATGCATAAAGATTGTATATATAAGACACAATATTCATAAAAATCGTATTAAAATAAGCCTAAAAAATTAATTTGGCGTGGGAAAACTTTTTTAAACTAAAATCATATAAACATTAAAATTAAATAGTTTTTTCTTAAATAAAAAATTCGTGCAATTTTTAGCTTTTAGCAGCTTTATTGTAAATAAACTAATAGAGTACTCTTGGCATTTTTTGATAGCTCAAATTTGATAACTGTGAAAGAAGTTGTATATATGCTTTCACAATGTAATATAAATAATTCTGATATATTTTTATCAGGAAAATAATGATTTTGAAACATACATATATCATATATGTTGTTTAGATACTGAATTTTAAGTAAAAAATGAAGGCTCGGAATCTCGAAAGAAAAAAAAATCTTGAATTTCAAATAAATTGACTCTCATAAATAATAATAATAAAAAATTAACACTTACAATAATATCAATGAAAAATATCCAAATTCGAGATCAAAATTCATAAAAGAAACGAACTAGCTAAACGAACTTGCACGTACATATCATCGTTCACAGCAAATAAATCTATATTTTCATCGTTCAGATATGTATGGAAAAATATTCAAGCATTCAAGGTGGCACGAGTCTTTCGCAAACATTATTAATTAGATATTTAAATAAAAGCTTTCTCACATTAATGCATGCAATCAATACCACATAATTGTGAAGCTGAATTTGTGACACGACCAATTCTATAATTTTCGACATAATATATTAGAGATCTACCCAAAAGAAAGGCAAACAGGCAATATTATAGTCAATAATGGCCAGAAACCGCAGATAAATATTATGTTTTTCCTTTAGGAGTATTAATAATTAGTCATGTTTCTTTGTTGATCGTTGCTTTCAGAAAACTGAAGGAAATAACGCGAGTGTTTATTACAATAAAAACAGGAAACACTACTAAACTAGTATTTAAAAATAAAATAAAAAGAACAAATGTACGTACGTGCATGGCCAGAAATTTATTTCGCTTTCAAAAAAAATATTTGTGTAGTATTTATAAATCCGACTATATATACATTGGATATCGCAATATAAAATCTAAACATAACATTAATATAGATATAAATATAGATTGAAATTTTCTTTTCACTAAATTAAATCGATTACCATAAGGCATAAGCACATGGTAATTTGAATTTTTTATTTTTATTGGGTTGAGTTTTTTGATTATTTTTTGGCACATTTTACGTAACATTATTTCTTCTTTGGATCAAGTTAGCTAGCGAACGTTACTTTCTTTATGATCAGCAGTGGCGGCAGATCACTTTCATTTCAGGTGAAGCACATAACATATTTCAATCGATTTTTAGATATGCAAACAAAAAAAAATCATAAATAATTATATTGAAGCGACTATTAGACACATACAGTGGCGGGAGCACACTCAAGGGTGGGGTGGTTGAAACCACCCCCCAAGAAAAAAAAATAGTGTGATTATGGTATAGTTTTATATAATTTTAGTGTAAATACATATAAAATTTTACCTCAACCCCCCTAAAGTTTCTCTAAAATGTGTATATAACCCCTTCAAGTGCAATTTTTGACAAAAAAAATTAAATCTAACCCCCCCGAGATGAAATTCCTGGTTCCGCCACTGGACACATAGGTAGATAATAATAAAAAAAATTCGAAAGATAGTAAAATTGATTTATCATGTCACGAAGGAGAGATAATAAGAAAAATAGAATCAAGTCTTAAATAATATTTTTTTATCTAAAGTGATCGTATGCACATGTACTCACTGGTGCACATGTAGTTCCGCCACTGATGATCAGTAAATTCTAACTTATTTTTTTAATGAATACATATCATCTATGAGACTACGCGAGTAACAATTATCCGTACCTAGAAAGGGTAAATTGTTTTTTTATTTAATTATAAAAGGCACTAAAAATAATTGCCACGTTTTAAATTTTGTAACTGTTACCCTTACCCGTGTGTGTGATCATCTAGCCATTTTTGCTTATTCCACATGCATTTGAATGGCCCATGAATACCAACGACAAGAACAAAACGTACACGTCATAAATCATAATTTTCATCAAATTTATTGTAAATATTGCGTAGCTACTTCATATATTTGTTGCGTCTTTATACAGGGGCGGAGCCAAGATTTTGTCAAGAGAGGGCAAAAAATTAAGCCAAAATTTTTAGAATATAATATGATAAATAAAATATTTTTATAATTAATTTTTAATAATCGATAAAATATTTATTAATATAATTATACAAAGATTATAACTCAAAGTATAACAAAAGAATCTTTATGTTAAGAGACAGTAAATAATAGAGATCATAAGTATTAAAAAAATGAAGTTGATGAGAATTGAACATTGGTCTTCAAGGAGGGAGAGTTAAAACTATTCTCAAATAACCACTACACCAAATTATTAACTATGTTTTGTTATGATGCATTTAATATATATTGATAAACCTATATATTTATCGAAAATCCAGGAATTGAATAAAGTGGGGGCGGCCGTCCCCGCTCGGCCCTCAATAAATCTGCCCCTGTCTTTATATATATGTCAAATAGTATATTCACGTATTTGAAATAAAATAGACAAATACCAACTTTCATCATATTTCAATTCCCTGCATTGGCATCGCAAGGGAGCACTATTTAATATATGTTTGAATCATGTTCATTCATATTTTCCAAAAAAAGGAAAGTCTTTTTATTGATTAAGTAGCCTTAATTGTCCCACCATTGCTTGTTCTTTGGTTGAAAGTTCTTAATCCTCACAAAGCACGTAATGCAATAACAAAGGCAAAGTTATTACTTCACAACGCTCCTTTATTTCAAAGAAAAAGACGTGCACAAAGAAATATCTATATAATAATGAAACACATTGTACGTTTATAGTACTTTCATATAAGCAGATAATTACAACATATATTAGACATAAAGATAATTTTGAAATACCCGATTAAGTAATGTAAATTATAATATTTTATTTTTTTATATAGTTTAGGTAATATGTGACTATGTGAGTGCTTTAATCCTAATTTAATTGCTTTATGTCTTTTTAAAAAACATGGCGAGCTCTCGAAATAATATGGTTTTTTCATTGGTCTTCTTATGTAATTGAGTGGGGATAAATTTTGATAAAGAAAATGGAAAGAGGAATAAAAAAAGGTACGTACTAAAAGTAAATTTACCTAAAATAATCGTAAAAATACTTGACATTTCTCACAAGTTGCAATGCCAATCGAATAGGAGGTTATTTCTCCCTTCATATAATTATATTGTTGAAAAAGGGTTCATATTTTCTTCTCTTTTTACGATATAAGTTAAAATTATCTTTTAAAAGATATCATACTTAAGGTGTTGAGTTGGTAGCTGTCAGAGAACCTCGTCTTCTCAAAGACACTTGAAATAATATTGCGTCGTAATAAATTGCATTATTATGCATACAATACATGTCTACTTAGGACTTACATAGCCTAAAAATAGTTGTTGATGTGAATAGTCACGATCAACTTTCTTGAGTTGATTTCAACCCATTTATATGCACCTCGTCGTGGGATGACGAATCTCCTTCAACCTCAGAACAACTAGTTGGGCTGACTTCGCTCGAGGTGCTCTTGGTGACATGTGTAAAGTGTCTTGTTGATCTTGCGCCTTGACTTCACCAGCTGGTCATCAACCTGAGTTCGTTTCGAGCCGGTGAGCCCAACGAATCTTAATTTTTACGGGGATTTTTGAGAAGGAAATGGTCTTGTCTGAAAACTATTTCACTTCACCTTAGGGCTTTTCGAGGATGGGCCGGATCGATGTGTTCTTATGATGTTGGTCGGAAGAAGTCCTACATGAACACTAGTGTGACTACATACGGATATTTATAATTTTGAATATCGCCCGCTTAGATAGTAAAATAATAATAATAACTTCAACGATATATAATATAAAACATTCACCATCTTCAACATGTAACTTAAGTGGATGTCTACATTATGTGGCTAGCTTTATTTCATTTTCAGCTATATACAGATATATATATATATATATATATATATATATATATATATACACACACACAACACAATTATATTATTACTTTGCTCTTCTAAAAAACAAGTGATGAATGAACATTCTAGTCGATATCACGTTCATATGGGGAATATCAGCTATCCGTACGATATGCATAGATTTGATATCGTGCTCTATTATTCACTGAAAACGACAATTATATTTACTCCACAAAGCATTTTCACTAAATATTTAGTAAATACATATTATTTTTATGGATTATAATTATTCATCATAACCATTAAATAACGCCATAAGATATTAAGATCAATAATTAAGAGGCCGAAAATAGAATTGTATTTAACACCATAGCACTAAACTAGATCAAATAATGTTGGCAACCTAAATCAATAATTTTGAACTCGACGATTCTAAAAATACTCCAATCAAGTACTATATATATGTATATACTATAGATCAGTTATATTTGTTAGTATTACATATTGATAAGAAAATAATTGTGATTAATTATTTGTATATTAGAGAACATATAAAAAGTGTACATAAAAATAAGACAGTCAAAAAAAGTTCAAGTGCGATTGTGTTCCCAGCCCCCAAGCCATAAATATCACCAAAACTACGTAAAATATCTTTATAAAAGTATAAATATAATATATATATATAATATATAGATTCATCATATATATATAAGGTCGTTCATAGGATGATATTATAGGAAGGAAAATAAAAAACAGTTACGGGTCTTTATTGGCACATTTAATACTATCTATGTTCAGCTATTATTAGAACCTTTCACTTTCTTTGTTATTTATCATCTTTTTCTTTTCTTTTCTGGAATTGATCGCAAGTTCACAACTTTCTCAATTAGTTAACGAAAGAATTAGAAATTTGAACATTTGGAGTGCCTTGATCAAATAAATATATTAGTTGTAGAATCAAATATGTTTACTCGGTTTCTCTTGCCATACCCTTTCGTAAATTGTATTCTAGATCCGCCGCCCAATAATCGGGCATGTTAATTAACTATAATATTAATAATACATTTAACGTTAAAACAAACTTTTTTGTTGCCTATTTTCTTCTATGAGAGCAAGGGCATCACCAAATATTATATAATTGTCAATTTTATTAAGGACCACCTACGATTATTTGAAATTATTCGTGTGGCTATAATATAATTGCAATGAAGAATTGAAAACAATGTGAACTAGGAACAAATCACCTTCCAAGCCTGTTTTTTTCTTCTTTAAATAAATAAAAAAATAAAAATGTGATTGCTAATATGATTCATATATTCAGATTTTCCACTAGCCTCACACCATTACTTGCTTGGCTAAGGATGATATGGACATTTGTGGTACAAAATACAATGGAATACACAACTTTGTTCATTTTGTTCCATCAAATTCCAAACCTATTAAATGCTTCAGATATTTATTTATTTTTTTGTTGGAACAAAGAATAAAACTTTTGGCCTTTTCATAAACTATAACTTCTGTAAAAGTTTTTTTTTTTTTTTTTTTAACAAAATAATAACTAATGTTAGTGTTGAAGGACAAGTATTCAAGACCATTGAAGATCATGCGCACAAAGTGTAAATGATATCTTTGATTATATTTATATTATTGTTATGTGGAAAAAAGGGTCACCTAAAACTCTTAAAGAAGATTACAGAATCCTTGGTTTCAAAAAAGAAGATTATACATGTCATGTTGTCAAACTCAACGCTCAACATCACTAGGAAAAGTGGCAACCACTATAACCTAATTCAAGTCCAATATTAATACATGCATATATAATAGCAAGGGAGAGAAGAAAGCCAAAGAGTATGAAGTAAAAATAAATAGACGAACTTTAGACAATAATTAAGATAAATAAACAGGCTTGGCCCCTAGATTAAGACGGGGTGTGCAAAAATGTAATTTTGTTGGAAAATTTGAAGTAAATGTCACTCGCTATGAGTGCAGAAATGAGTAATTGACCGAAAGATGAGTATTTTTTTTTTCTTCTTCTTTTTTATGATAAAAAGTATCCAATTGGGTGAAAGTAGCATCGATAAAGCATCAACATGTGGTAGTAAGCTCGCATTCCTGTCTTTAATTAAAAAAAAATACAAGAAAATTAGTCAGTATTAAAGCCTTTTTATCAATTTAGTTCTTTCGTGCAACTAAAGATTAAAAAAAAATACTTATGTCAAATTTCGAAATATTTTTTGAAAGGTATTAAAATATCATTTTGTATATTATTTTTGAAACTTTTCAACTATTTTTTGCGCTCCTTTAATGAAAAACAATCATCTCCACACTAAATCTACAACAAAAGAGCCATTACCGCTATATTTCTAACGGATATGCCCATTTTCCTGCGCATCATAGGGACCATTGCCGCTATATCTGTAACATAGAGCCGTTTTCGCACATCTATTAATAAAGGACCAAATCTGAAAAACTTCTTAACCAAAATTTAAAAATGTTTAGAAAGAGAGAGGGGACGAGTTATAAAGAAAAACTCAAATTGATATTAATACCAAAAATAGTATATATATATATATATATATATATATATATATATATATATATACACAGAGAGAGAGAGTCATTACGTAAAAAAATTAATATTATGAAAGAAGTAAAATAAAAACTAAGAATTCACAAGGCACTAAAACGACAAACGTATTTCTTTTCTTCCGATATATACACCTAAATATTCATATACAATAAATATACCAAGTATCAATGGAAATAGAAGGGTAACAATATGCTAAAAACACCAAACAAAAATCACATATCTAATTATCATCATCATCACTTAATCAACTCGGAACACCAAATTCCAACGTTGAAAACCACTCAATAATGGTGGCGCTTTCGGGGATCCGACCCGGCGGCGATCCGGGTCTGGACCCGCTCGAACTCAGAGATCCGACACGGAATCGTGATACCGCCTTGATGCTTAAACCCGTACTCCTCCTCGGACTCTTTCAGCAGCTCGCCGAACAATGGGTGGTTAAAGTAAATCACCGGCACCAAAACGCGGCAAAAGTCGCCGTCGTCTTGCCCCACGTAAACCGCCAGGTGGCCCTTCGGGACCGCTGTCGCCTTGCTCTTCTCGTAGTCGTTTCGGGCCGTGTCTTCGTCAAGTAGAGCATAACCCGAGCCGGGCTTCAGTCGGCATAGCAATTTCGCGCCGGTGGTCAGCCGGCGACCCCAGGTGATCAGCTTCGAGATAGGCTTCGGGCATCGGGTCGGTTTCGCCTGGCGTAAGCGGTTGTAACCGGGACGGATCCGGGTTCTCCGGAGGATCCATCGCGTGAACCGAAAGAGACGTTTCCCGAGTTTGAAGCCTCGAATCTTCGTCATTTTTTTCGGTTCTTTCGAATTCTGCGAACGAATAAGGAAACGGAAGCGGAAACGGGAAAGGAGAGGGGTTTCAAGAGAAGGGCCAAGGATCGGCCTCGGACATGGTAAGACGGGAGAGAGATAAGCAGCCTTCGGAGAGAGAAGCTGGGATGTTTGACATTCTCTGGAGAATCTCTACTCAAGAGCACAGATAATTGTATTCTTCATCAAGGACCTCAGAAATGGGAGAATCGATCGCTAGGGTTTTTGGTTGTTGATGGTTTCGAATTAAGCTTGAAGAGATTTGATTGGTGTATGTTTTGGAATTTGGCTAGTTTTTGAGGCACGAGACTGTTGAGAGAAGAGAATTGTGGTTTATTATATAGATAGAGAGAGAGAGAGCGCCTCCCAAAGGTCAGATTGACAATAACGACGTCATATGACCGTATGTGCTAAAATAACTCCTTAAGTTAATTACTAATTTTAATAAGTATATATATATTTATATATTGATTTGGTCTCGACTCTGAATTAACTTACTAAATTCATAGTCGATGAATTAGTAATCTCGATACATAATGAATTGTGTGATTCTAACGTTATTATTCATCAAAATTATAGTGTAATTGACGTGGACACAAAATGTAAAACGGAAACTACGCTAAGTAATTAAAAATAAAATATATATTTGAGTTTCATCAATACAAATCTTATCAGTGAACAAGGCAAGGCCAAGAACAAACTATTAAATTGTGTGGATTTAATGTAAATAATCCGTTATAAATTACATTATTGAATTGGTGAAAATACTATATTGTTAACTAGTTTAGAAGTATATATTAGAGTAATTATCAATAATGCTTCCTAAACTTATCACTTTTTATCAGTTTACTAGTGAACTTTATTTTGTATCACTTTGCTCCTTGAACTTATCATTGTGCATCATAATACCTCTTTTTTTGAAAAAAAAAAAAAAAAACTGTATTGTGTTCGGAGGCAAACTAATATCAAATGATAAATTCAAGGGGTAAACAGATACAAAACAAAGTTTGAAGGACGAATTAATACGTAGTTAAAGTCCATGGAGTATTAGTGATAATTACTCTATTTATGAAATTAAAAACAATATGAATGGATTAAGCATCTGCCTTGTAATGTTATGATAACACGAATAATACGATTTATAAATAAGATAAGTTTGAATCTCTTTTTCAAACACGGTTATAAAAAATGATAATTCTAAGTCCGTAAATTTGTTAAAAACGACAATGAACCGACGCGAAAACACAAAATGTCATCCCGACCGACCGACACAAAATATCAATGTCGTCGAAGTCAATCATCTCAATGTAAGAACAGTCAACGAGTGTGTACCGTGCAATGAGCTGCCACGTGGATGGGTTGGATTCGTCTGTCACTGACTCACTAGAGTCGTCGCTGTGAGATTATCAAATCCTTGAGCTTGATTATTTTGAAGATGAGAACGAACAAGGTCCAAAATCTGACTTTGTTCCAAGAAAGTGCTGAGATTGGTACACGTAAGTACCATTAGAATAATTGGCTCTTCCATTGATTGATCACGAAGTCTCGAGGTTTTATTCAGTGTGGTCGGGTCCAAGCTTACTATCCTGCAGCCTCCAGCCACGTGACAAACACGTGGTCCTTTTCTTCTTTTTTATTTTTTTTTATTTTTCATTTTAAACTCGATGAAACTACTTTGTACTTTGTCCGTTGAGTCTACTAGTATATACTATATAGTATATAACTATATATTATAGCCTTATGTATTTTACTATTTTTTAGTGCATTACAGACGAAAACAATCCCTAGTTCATTGCCTTGAATCACGGAAATACCTTTTGTTTTTATATAAGATTATTTTATGAAGGGATTATATAATATATTAAAGGAATCAAGTATTATATATTGGTTAATAATAACATGTCGTTTAATTAGTTTTTAGGTTGGAAGTACAAATTATAGAGATATCTGATATTTTCCCCCTTATTTTAATGACTTTCTTAGAATTATTAAACAGCATAGCAACATAAATAAACTAGAGGATACATATAACTCCGAGTCATCAATTTTATAGAAAAATATTTGTTTATGTTCAATTAAGTTTAATTATTATTTTATGCTTGCTCTAATTTTATTTATTTTTTACCATTTTATTAAAACATATTATCTTGTATATATTTATGTTACAATAATTTTCCTTTTAAGTATTTGTAATATATTTGAGAGGGTTCCTAGATGAGTGTCTCCGGCAAAAGAATAAATAAATATATAATTATTATTGTTATTTTTTTTTTCCCTCACAATTTGCATTTGTCTAGAACGACCCAAATTAATATATGGATTTTGGGGAATATTGAAAACGAATTGAAGTATATAATATATCACTTTAGTTAGGAGAAGCAATATTTAAACTCGTTGATTCGACTCTAAATGTTGATCGATGACTGTTTTATTAATCTTTATATATATGTTTCTATTTGGTCAATACGCGTCATTAAAATGAATTGAATTGGTTTTCGGTTATCATATTAACGTGTAGCTCTTAAATTAACTAGAAATAGAAATTAAGACCAAATGTGTTCTTCGTAATTAAATAAAGCAATTAGTTTGTGTGGACAAATAATACAATAGCGTTTGTTATGAGTATGAAAAGAGGACATATTTTTTAATTTCTATTTTATTGGTGATGATGTTGATTATATATATGCACAATTGATGTATTAATTGAGTAATACCAAGGTTATAATATACAAAATCAATCAAATTAAATGTAGGCAATTTGCTCGTCTTTTATAAATGTTGTGGGACTCTAAAATTGAAAATGGTTTTGGATAGTAATTACTCGAAAATGTCTTGTATAGTGTCTAATAGACCATAGCTTTCAACATAATAAGTCGTCAAAAATTGATATTGGCTATCATTATTCTATTGTGCAAAAAAATAATTTATTATAGGGTAAATGAGCCAAATGCCCATTTGTGACTCAAGGTTTAAAAAAAAATATTCATTTTTATATTTGGCAATCAAAACCACCAACTAATTGAAATATGGCATAATTTACCCTTAAATTAATTAATTAATATTTGGAATTTAAATTACATTTAAAACTAATTAATAATTCAAATTAATTAATAAAATAAAAATAAAAGTTCCTTAAATGTAGCTAAATATAATAATTGATTAATATTAATCATTTCTTAATTATTTTTGAATATTTTTTCCTTATTAATTAATATTTTCACCATTTAAATTTTAAAATCAAAATTTCAAAATTCCTAAAATCGTAGGAAATAATGAGCAAAAATTAATATAAAATCTACAAACATTATATATCGCCATATTGAAACTGTAAATATATATACAAAATTTAAAATGTAAATATATATACGAAATTAAACGGTAAATATAATCAAAAAATATATTTAAACTGTAAATATATATACGAAATTTAAACTGTAAATATAATTACAATGCTGTAAATATATATACCAATACCAAAACTGTAAATATATATCAATATATATACCAATACCAAACGTAAATTTAAACTGTAAATATATATACAAAATTTTATTAACCTGTAAAAACTGCATATATTTTTACAAAATTATATTACTTGTTAATAATGTAAAAATATCTATGAAATTTTATAAAAAATTATATTTTTACAGACTTGTATTACTTGTTAAAATGTAAACTTGGTAGAACATTTACAAGAAATATTACCAATACAAAATAGTGTAAACCCATTTACAGAAATAAAAAAATCTTGTCGTGTTTGATCTGGCGACCGAGAGACGGTGAACAAAAGAAGAATGACGGAGGGCGACCGCGACGGAGAGTGATGAAGGAAGGATGCACGACGAAGAGCGACTAAGGAAGGAGGCGCAACGAAGGGCGACAGAGGAACGAGGCGCGACGGAGGAAGAAGGCGCGATGGAGGGCACGGTCGCCTCCTCGGCCGCCGCACCCATGGTCGCCGAAGCCACGCCCGAAGGAGAGAGAGAGAGAGAGAGGGGGCGGGGGGGGGGGGGGGGGGGAGAGAGAGAAAGAGAGAGAGGGAGAGAGAGAATTAATTTTTAGGTCAAAGTAACAAATTAAATGATAATCTAATTAATAAGAGAAGTTTTCAACCAAAATTTTAGGATAATTTAATTTCAAAAATTAAAATATATAATAAATAATTAAATACGAAAATAAAAAAATATATATGAATTGTTTGAAAATATGGGCATTTCCCTTAAATCTTAGGTGTTTTTTTAAGTATTTCATGAATTTTTCTTTTATTATATTAGAATAGAAAAACCACTATTCCCCATTCGAAGTAGTGTGAAATATGCTTTTAGAAAATCATTTTTTTAAAAGTAATAGATAAATATCTGAAATCCTGCTAATAGAGTGAACCAAAATCTCAACGGGAGTTGCGTATAAGAAACGTAAAGCAAAAAAATAAGGTTCCAAATTATAAAAAAATAAAAAAAAAAGGAAATATATGAGAATTTGCATGGTAAACCAAACTCAACGAGTTATAACTCCGTAAAATTAAAATGTGAAGACTAGCAATAATGACTCGAATTGAGCGACCTATCTATTAACGACATCAACAACTCTATTGATGAAAATATGAGTGAAAAATAAAAGTATAAGTCCTAAAAAACAAAGACGTTCAAAAATTGAGTTTTTAGCCTCTAAAAAATCAAATAATTCTTTAAAAAAAAATTGTATACGTAGAGTCGTACTATGACTAAAATTTTAGCCCAACAATAAGATCTTTCAAAAAATTAGTATAACGACTATCTAAATTAAGAGCAAATAAATTAGTATATATTATTGCATTTTTAATCGAGCTATACAGGAAAACTGCTTGACAACTAAAATTATATTTGTTTTTTATTTTTTTAATGAACGTCAAAGACTTCAAGCTCCGAAATTTCACGGTGATTTTTTATCGTCCTAACTTAAAAGACTTATTAGAAAATATTTAAGGACATCATCATTTTATGCGTTAATAACCATTTTGTTATTTTGTATACATACATAAATAGAAGGCTATTGTGCAGTAAGAAATATTATAACATATATACAAGTTGATATTTAATTTAAAAGAAACATTAGGTGTAACGTAAATGGTTGGATGACCTACCAATTAAATAAAATTCGCATAGTTTGTCTTATATGTTTACCTCTTCATTTATGTACGGAAATATGTACCTTTCATGTGTACAACTTGGTACATATTGACCGGTATATATGATTAATAATATATGTATGTATAAATTGTATATTGAGCCAAAAAAATTATGAATATTATATCTACTTGATCATTATATATTCTTCCACGGATAAGTACAAAGCAAGCAATTTAAACTTTTCTAGGATCGGACCCATAGGGATCAATGCGACAAAAATTGAAAAAGAAAAAGTATACAATTTTAATGAACAATTAGTAACATAATATTTTCCACTAATGAATGTTAAGAGTTTTATTATAATTATCTCATAGACTCGACACACGAAATTTTAGAATAAAACTTGTTTGTCTGGTGGTAAATCCACGACAAGACTTTTTAAAATGTTCTGGGTTCAATCCCTTGAGACACATGAATTGCGTATATCTTGTAATACCGATAGTGCATGCGGCCAATAGTATCGGTTGTTCTTACTATGAGAAAAAAACTAAATTTTAATGTTCCATACTTCACTTATGGAATTAGGTGAGGAACGAATGGAATAAGATATCCTATTGTAAATGTTCGAAATCTAATTATTATGATTTTTTAAAAATGTTGCTTTCCTAATCAATTAACCGTTTAAATCAAATATATATTCTCCGTATTCTCAATCTGATTGTCTTGATCAAAATCACCGCTTACGAATTTACATACAATCGCCTAAAAAATAAAACTTTTTTTTGTCTTAAATAGTACTCTTCATCACTAAAAGAAACGTATTTTTATCTTGTTAGACAACATATATCAAATCTAGGGGTGAAAGCGGAACCGGGAACCGGAAAATTAGTTGTTTTTGGTACCTATACCTAAAATTTAGAATTTTAATTTTCGGTGCCGGTTCCTGGTTCGGGTTGTAAATTTTCCTATTTTTTTGAAAACCGGAACCGAAACCGGTACCGGGAAAAAGTAAGAAAAGATTCGTGAAAATGTACGGTACTTAACATGATACAAAAATTAATGGTCGAAACAAAAACTTAACACAAGACTAAAAATTAATGAACGAAACAAAAACTTAACACGAGACATACACTTTGCTTGCGAGTGAAATCTTCTTGTTGGAAGACGAAGACATGTAATCGGCGGTGGAAGGTGCTTGGCGAAGAGAAGAATATGACGGCATGATAGATGAGAGAGGGAGAAAGAGAGATTGAAAGGGTCAAGAAAGGAAAATGGTAAATATTAAATCCTAATAACAAAAAACTACATGTAGTTAAAGTCATAAAAAACGACATACAACCCAAAAACTACAATAAGCATATTTAAAAACAACATACTATGAAAACATATAAAACTACATGTAGTTTAAAACCGGAACCGGTACCAAAATTTGGGAAATTTTACTTCTAGTACCGGTTGCGGTTCCCGGTTCCATAAATCGTGAACCGGGAAGTACCGGTTCCCAGTTCCAGACTAAAATTCCCTTTTTTTTAAACCGTTCCGGGACCGGTACCGGAACCGGGACAAAATCTAAAAACGGTTACAAAATTTTCACCCCTGATCAAATCTATTTTTCAGTGAGTAAAATTTTTAGTTTCTGATTTACACATCAATCTTTTCTAGAAAGTCTTTTAATGATAGTTAAAGACTTAAGTAGTTATACAAGCTCAGATTTGCGGAAGATTATTATTGGTTAATTTGGTTGTCGTTTATTAATTCGGTCATCCAATGATTATTATGTCCTAAATTCAACAAAGATGTTTTTGCACCTTTATGTACTTTCGTACTCTATTTTTCTATATCTTGAAATTAAATGTGTACTCAATCAATGTACACGTGGACTAAATAGGTATTATTATTATTATTATTATTATTATTATTATTATTATTATTTCTTCGACCTTATGATATCAATTTATATGGCGTGAAAAATATGAAACGGACTTTATGTTGCGTCTCCATGTTTGATTTGTACAAGTCAAGCTCTATTGAATTTTAATATATGAATTGATGAATTCTATATTGTCTCTGGTGGGCTGTCAACAGAGACTCTTCAACGCCATTGTTTGTTGATATCTATTGCTTTGATTTTTTATTTAATTTGTGTGTATATCTTGAACACTATTCAAAAAGTAATTAAAAAAAAAAACTATAGAAAGCTAAATAAAACCAAGGTGGTCATAGTTATTTTCCTTTCGTGTGATGTGACTTGGGAGCTTTTTTTCGATTAATGTTTTATCATTAATCATGCACTATATGTATTTCAAAGATATTATAATATTTATACAAAAACTTTGTTTTACAAGTACTTTAAAATTTAAAGAAAATATAGATAAAAGTACCTTGAACTTAAAGTACTTCAATGTTCACGCTATATTTTAAAATTTATTTTTAGAGGCAAAACTACTAAATTGTTAAAATTGTTTATGACGTTAGTTTTTTTTTCTTTCTTTTTTATTATATATATATATATATATATATATATGAGGATCTTTGGATTTCACTCCTACCATCATGGTGACTCGAACTCAAGACATCTAATGTCTTAAGTGATGTACTTGTTACCACTAGACCAAGCACATCTTGTCAATTTATGACGTTAGTACCAAACCATTAACTTTCACAAAATTTTAATATTTATTGCGGCATAAGCACATAAATAATTAGTAACGATGCAAGTATATATGTCGTCGATACTAACTTAAGAACTTATGATATTTTGTGATTTTATCAACCGATTTTTTTTTTGTATGAGATAGTAACATAAGTACTTATGTCACTAATAAATGATAATAACTTAAGTATATACGTCGTTAATAATAACTTAAGAGTTTATGTCGCATTAATTTTGTATTTTATGGAAGTGGTTTGCATACTAACTGCATAAATAATTGTTAACTATTTGATACTTTTACCTCTAAAAAATAAGATTTTGAATATTCCGTAAACTTTAAAGTACTTCAAAATACTTTGGCTTGTATTATCGCTAAATTTAAATATATGTGTAGCAAAAAATGAAGTATCCTGATGCATCATTGATAATTTGACGAAGGATAATATAATCAAAATATCGATCGGTATGAACTCTGAACTATAAATATTGAGGTGTATGATTATTTTTCTTTATTTCATATATATTCCTCTTAATTATCACAACTATTTGTAAAGCTTCATTGATAATTTGACGAAGGATAATATAATCAAAATATCGATTGGTATGAACTCTGAAATATGAATGTTGAGGTGGATGATTATTTTTCTTTATTCTATATATATTCCTCTTAATTATCACAAATATTTGTAAAGCTTCCCTCGGATCCGATTAATCACGTGAACGTGGAGAACCGTTAATTCTAGTTTTAGTTTTCAAATTTTGAGTAAATTAGAATTTCCACTGAAAATACAAGTGGAGTAATTCTAAATTAAGTATCCCGTACTCCTGATTCGTAAGTCTTATTTGCATGATTTATGCAGAGATTGAATATCAACATCAAATATAAAATTGAAATGGAAAATTCATATCTTTGTGCCAAGTGAACAAAGATTATGCCAAGAAAGAATAAACAAGTTGAGAATTGATATCATACAGCTCATTGCTCAGTTGTGAAGAATCCCTTAATTTATTTGTATAGTACCTTTAATTTACTCGAACTTGGAGTCGTGCCATTGCACGTTTCACTTCCTTTTGCTACTAACAAATTGTAAATTAATATTATTGCCAAAATATAATATTTTAGTTTTCATCTAAAGAACGAATTCTTTCATTAATGGAGTGTTTTAGGTTTTTTTTTTTTTTTTTTTTTTAGTTGACATAGAAATGTGCAAGTTGACCCACTATCATTAGTTGAATTGAATATATGAATATAATTGATCCGTACTTACGGCCCCAAGACCCAAAAACATATCATAAGCCCACTTGTAAAAAGTCAATCACAGCTTTTGACTTTTTTTTGTAGAAATTGATGTTTGGTTTATGACTTCATATATGTATGTAATATCTAATTTCTATTTTCATGACAGTGATAATACAATCACTGTTGATGACGTGATGATTTTCTCCCCGTCGATGTGTTCTCCAAATAAAAATAGTATATGCTTGAACAAAAACAGAACACTGCAACGGTGCAACAGGCGGCACGGACCACCGATTACCTAAAAAATGAGCCGGAAGCTTGTCTCCAAGCGGGCGGAGATCAGGATCCTACGCTCCAAAAAGTTAACATCAATTCATGCGATGTGAAGTTTTAGCTTACGACTTTAAACATTATCCAATATGAACTGACAGGCGATCCATACATCGATAAGCTTAACATGCTAAACTTGTAGATTGGACCTGAACATCTTCGTTGACGGGCCGAACTATTCTAAGTGTTCTTGTTTAAATTCAAGAAATATCTTCCAAAATCGCATTCACACGAAAAACGTTCACTTCATAAGGGTGAAAATTAGCTTATTAATATTTATCATAATTTGCATTTACGAGATTCTATTTAAGCCATATTTATGTACAAGTGAAAAAGGCTACATATAGATATGTATTATAGTTCAATTTATACAGATAGTAGTAGAGATTAGAGAAGGTACGAAGATCATTTTGTCCCATAAATAGAAAACGACATAGTAATCAACTACAAAACGACATGTCGCATATAGTACTACTAGTCTAACTCGAAGTCGTTTTCCTTCTAATGGACACGCCCATCAACTTATATAAACTACATTCCTATTTGGTAAATACGACGAAAATGACTTCGATATGTCCACCGTCCGATCACCAATCAACGGTACAAGTCCACCTCCATCCACGGTTCAGATCGAATTACAGAATTCCAGCAAAAACTACCAGAATCTCTCTCTCTCTCTGAATGATGAGAATTCAAGCTTCCACTGTGAATAACGAACCCAAATTCAAGCTCTCTGGATTCGAATCATCGACGAAGAAGTAGTGGATCGAGGAGCAATCGAGAGAGGAGAGTGTCGGGATCGAATCGCATCGGGAATCGGATCTCCGAGATCCGACGGAATGGATTCGAGTCTGGAGCTGCAAGAATCGGGGTGGGAAGAGCTGAGGAGAGAGGCGAGGAAGATCGAGGGCGATCTCGATGTCAAGCTCTCCTCCTACGCCAAGCTCGGAGCTAGGTTCACCCAGAAAGGTCCGTTTTATCTTATGGTACCTCCTGATTGAAGGGACAGTGTTTGGATTGGTTCTAGTTGTGAGAATTTGTATGTTTTATCCTTTTCTGTGCTTATTTATGGAAAACTCAAGGAACAGATAAGCTCGAATTCTTGAATTTTGAGACTTCTCGCGGCAATGCCGCTCGAATCGGTGTCGATTCTTTAAAGATTTGTGCAGATGTAGTTTTGATTTGTGACAAGGTAGTGTTTTCGTTCTCTGTGCTTGAACATGAGAAATTCCAGGAGATTATTGTCATAAATTGTTAATCTTTTCTAAGAGAAAGCTCGAAAACATGATTTTTTGAGGTTCATTGCGGCAATGCTGCTCGAATGAATGTCGATTCTTTAGAGATTTGTGCAGACGTAGGTTTGATTTGTGACAAGGTAGTTTTCTCGGATCAGGTTACGTGGAAACTGGATCGCCGACGGTAGGATCAAGCAGGTCTTGGAAGTCGATGGAAATGGAAATTCAGTCGCTGCTCGAGAAGCTCCTGGACATAAACGATTCGATGAGTCGATGTGCAGCTTCAGCCACACCGGCTACTTCCGTGACACAGAAGCTAGCGAGGCACAGAGACATTCTGCATGAGTGTACCCAGGTTTTTCTTTTTCGATTTTTTTCTTGTGCTTCAAGTTTCAGAATTTGATGATGCATATTGGATTAAAGCGTTAGTGTATCGTGAGTGTTTCGTGATTACAACTTTCACTGAATTCCTTAGTTGTTGAGGCTGGTCTATATCGATTACCGCTTTGTTGCATCTTTCTCTCACTATATATTCCCTCTTTAGGAGTTTCGACGAATCAAAGGAAATATAAACTCGATGAGAGAACACGCCGAGCTCTTAAGTTCTGTCAGGGATGACATCAGTGAGTATAAGGTGGGACTCGAGAGGCTTTTGAGCCTTCTCGATATTATATTTAATGATTATAGTTCATGACTCTTAAATATTTTAGAGTGATGTTTCTAAAGAAAATTTATGTTCTATGTCAGGCTTCTGGAAGTATGTCACCAAGAATGCAGTTGCTACGGGAACGAGCTGCGATCCACGGAAGCATATCTCATGTAAGCTAGAATTCTATTTGCGCGCGAGTCACGAACAACAATGTCGGTTTTAGATTTCTCAGCTCTATTTGGTCTTCGATTTCGTTCGACGCAGATAGATGATGTGATTAGTCAGGCTCAAACGACGCGAGCTGTCTTGGGCGCTCAAAGGGGTCTTTTTGGGGACGTTCAAGGGAAAGTAAAGGGCCTCAGCGAAAAGTTTCCGGTGATCCGTGGCCTACTTGGTATATCTCGAACTATAACTATTTAGTCGATTCTGTTATTCACACTATTTGTTTTTTTTTTTGGTAGGTTCCATCAGAAGAAGACGGTCAAGGGACACACTTATTCTGTCTGCCGTAATCGCGGGCTGTACCTTGTTTCTTATTATCTACTGGCTCTCAAAATAGTTCAAACCGATCAATTTACAGAAAAGTTACACCTACATGCTCGGTAGTGGCTTACGGAATTTTGTTTATCTTTGTTTGAATGATCGATTCTTACTATTCTGAGAAGCTTAACCGTTAATGTACCTATTTTTTTGGCGCCTGTCTTGTCACATATGCTCTCTTTCTTATTATATGTATTCCATTTTTATAACTTCTTGCACAATGTGTTTGTCCCGTTTAAGGCTCTCTCTCCATCTCGTTAACATTTGGAGGTGAAAGTTTTGGCCCGGTTCCAACCCTAAGGTTGGGAATCGGATCCGACTAAAAACCAGGAGCCACGAGCCAAGACTGGGCCGGCTCTGTTCCTGTTTCCCGATTCGGTCATAGTCTTTTTTAATTAATATATAATATATAAGTGCATTATTAATAAGATCATGAAAAAAGAAGAAGTCATATATGTGTGGGGGTGGTTAAGAGCTAACGATTGAGTTGAGCGCTCAATGTCATGTGTGTTTTAGACTCTTAAGAGTTACATTCTATTTGACATATTTAGTGATCATATTATATGTATCATCCCTAAAAAATAAAATAGTATTCGTAGATCTTCATAGTTCATAGAAATATTTGAATTAATCATAAATTTTATTTTATAATTTTATTTGATACGATAGTTGGAAGAGAATAAGTCATCAAGATTACAACTTTGACATATATTATTAAGAACGTAAACAAAAACAAAATAATGAGCCTTCTCCTTTGCAACTCAAGGCCGGTAACACTCCAGCAATGATATCAAGAACACAGACAAAACATTCAACTATCTTTTAATTATTTTCTCTTTAAATATATATATATATATGAATATATATGAATATATAATTTTGAACCATAATATAATTGTGACTATGTATTATTATTATGTAACATTATGAGCACAGTTTTTTATTTATTTTGGAAGGACAGTTACTTCTACGTAGCGGAATTTCTTGTTTTTTTTTTACTCAAATATATTCCAAAAAGAAACTAAAAATAATTTGAAAAAGTTAAAAGAACAGTAACTCAGTTACCTGCAGAGGCTGCATACTGCAGCTTTCTTATTAGAAAATTGAAAAAATATTGTTGTTTGATTAGAAGAAATAAAGTAGTAGCCTTTGGGCTTATCGCGACAAAAGTTCTTAAAATTTGATCAATTGAGACAGTGAGATTTTAAGGTGACATAGTAGTAAGAGTATCAAAATTCAATAAATGTGAAATAACAAATTATTTCTTCCAGTTTTTATTTTCCTTTTTGGTCAAATTCAAATGAGAAAGATACTACATAGTTGGATGAACACATAAATATATATTTTACGTACGATTTAGTAAACTTATATTAAAAAAAATTGACCAGATCCATAAAAAAAGTACATGAAAATATGTGTTGTCTCAGTTTATCGACTTTGCGTACTTTTATTATTATTATTTTCAATTGAACTTTTGCCGCTTTAATGGATGAATGTTGCTGTATCTCCAAACTATCTTTAAAAATAAAATGTAAGAGAAAAAAGAAATGAAAATCGAAACAAGAGATCCAAATCCAGAGGGGAGGTGAAAACCAAACATACCACCGCACCGCATTTCCATGGATTGGCAGTCAGTACACGTGGCTGTTACGGCTATTACACTGTATATATAGTATACATACATGTGTTTATATCGATCGATCTCTGCGCATATGAAAACAAGCAACATTGGATTTATTAACTTTGTTTCACGTGTCGTGTTTGGCCACTCTATATATACCGGTGGAGAAAGTGGGATCCATCCAAACACAGAGAGCTGATTTGAGTGGGACAGTAGGAAGTGTGGAATCACTGTTTTGACAAGCGAACCCATAAAACTCTTCTTTTCATTTAATTATCATCCTTACTCTTTTACACTTCAACCTTCGAGATAAAAAAAAAACCCTTTGGAGAGGCAATAGTAACCATAATCCAATCACTCGCTCAAAGATCTCTTTCTTCTTTTCAACTTCTAGTCTTTTACTCGCACGAAAAATTCTGGCTCGCGCAAACCTCGATTATTCCTCAAGATCGACTAATTTTTTCCTTTTACGTTAAGGTGAGGATATATATGTTGCATGAAGTGTTCATCCATCTTCTAATTATTAGTGGGAGTTTAACATTTCGTATTTGGTGATCTTTCCTCTTTCTAGACTTGCTATTACGCGTTGATGTTGAAGACGCCGTAACGCAAATTATTATAAGTTTTGACGTTTATTCAAAATATATGCAAATACACACGATATTGAATGATCTCTTAATTAGTAGTCAGATACAAGTGCATTAACAACGGCACTTAGAAACGAGAGAGAGAGAGACATTCAAATGGACGATCTCTTGTCATTGTCATGTACTTGCTGCATTGCATGTCTTCTATTCATACAAATAGTTTTCTCCAACAAGTGACGTGTGTAAGCAAAGATCCTCGAAATGAAATCGGGTCAACGATTAGAATTTAAGCTTCTTTTTTCTTTTTCTTTTTTTTAGCCGGTTTTGATTTGAAAAATATCTTATTTTAAAATGGTGACCGAGACGGAAATGATATTCCAATATTTTTAGAAAACCGGGTTGGGCAATTCCGGCAACAAAAATTTGAAGGAAAAAAAAAGTACATTATACAAAACCTAGTATGAAATCACAAATAATAATTCACTGCCCATATTTGACTTCCTTAATATATATGGAGCTAGTAAAAATTACATTATTTAATTAATCTTGTACTGGTACAAAATAAAATAATTTGAATTATTATTAATTTGGAAAAGCTATATATAAATAACGTAAACATAATAATTATATAAATTAACGAATAAAATTTCAGATATCTTAAAAAGTCTAATATGCACTTAATATCCCATAATGCGTATCTTGATTTAAAAAAAATATATATTAATATTTTTCTATTCCTGTTATATAATGGTTTGCTTTTGATTACGACTTGTGGTCAAACAATTATTAATAATCATTGACGAATTATTATGTAATATATACTTGAATTCCTTCCCCACCCCAACACGTACAAATATATTAATCATCACGTATTACGATCACATGGTTAATTAACTAATATTAATCTTCACATGTTATATTGCCAAATATTAGGTAATCAAAACATATATACTTCAATGATTTCAAGTTCAACAGCCATTAATAATTTGTACATTTCGTATATATGTTTAGACTTTATGACCATGCATATACAGTTTGATATGATATGATCGTTCCTGTCACGACGTACTTATGCCACATGATACATCATAAAAGTACATATATACGCCTAATATATCGTGAACTATTTTTTTTTTTTAATATATACTTCTATAAATATCTTGTTGCGATTTATTATCATACAAATAGAGACGTGCTTAATTAAATATTCAACGCAATGTAAGACTATCCTCCAATTATTTTTCAAATATATTAAGCATTCTATTTCTCTAGTGCTCACAAGTAATAATATAAATAATATTATTGAATGTTGGGAGAAATAATCCTAGTAATTGGAAAGAGCACTAGTCCAGTAGTGTTAAGCCTTTAAAACCACTCAATATACAAATTAATTTTCGTTTAACATTACAATATTTCTGATACGATGATATATGGACTCATTACTCAAGTTGTACTAATCAGGAGCGGCACAACCCAATTTTTTTCAGTGACAAATATATTTAAGTTTGACTTTATAGATGATTAGATTACAATAATGAATAAACCATAGTAAAATGAAACATGACTACATTCAAGTCATGGTAAATGAAATTTAAATACATTTACAACTGGAAAATATGCTTATAAAAACAACATAGGGAGATAAAATACTAAAATAAAAAACTAATAATAAACAGTTATATCCATTAATATAAAATATACTTGATAATATTACTTAATAAAGAAATCAAACTGTAATATAGTTTTATAATATATAATGATACAAGTATACAACAACGAATAAACCCGCGATGATTGATATCAAACAAATATCTGGTTATTTGGACATATTTTCCCAATTTATTAATTTATCAGAAATTACCATCACTATGCCACGAAATTAATATTATTTGTGGAGATTCTTAATTAGGAGGACCAATGGACATCAATATAGCAATGGACTAATTCTTGCATCATAAAAGCTTCTGTTACACTGTCCATGTATCACAATTGACTTCTTACCGTGCCACAAACCTATGTTTTCAGCCTCAGGAGTGTCTATATATATATAGAGAGAGAAAATTATTTGATTGTCTAATTTTTGCTACTACTTTGATATATGAGCTAAAAAAATTTGCACTAAAAATATTCCGAGTATTTAATATGTGCGTCCAATTTTTTGCCAGAATAACGTGTTGAAAAGGGCTACAAGGTGTCCGAATGCATGTATGATCGGAGTTCAATCTCTTGGACTTCTGTGATAGCGGGAATTACTCTGGCAAAACGCTCCATTTAATCTATTGTGATGTGTTTGAATATCACCATGTTGTTGCACCTTCTGAAATTAAATATTAAATTTAAAACCTCAAAAGGAAAAAATAAATACTGAAGTATCGAAGTTCCGAAACTGGCCAGAATTTTATTCCAAACCAGGAGCCCGGATCCAGACTCTAGGTTTTGAATAACCCAGATTCGGATTTTACAAGTTTAAAACTTAGAATTTTTATCCGGATTTACATCTAATATATAAAACAAAAAAAACCTAGATTTGAAACCCAGCTCTGAATTTATTAAATAATCTAAAAACTTAATATTTATCTTTAAGCTACATTATACTAAGTTTTTTATCTATTAAAGTTAAAGTATATATTAAGTTGTAAAAAAAAAACAAAAAGAAGAAGATGATAAAATTCTATAAAGAAAGAAAAAAAACCATTAAATAATGAGAGAAAATTTGAACTATAAAAATATTTTTTTAAAACCGGGTTGAGTAATTTATAAATATTGGGTGTTTGAACTCTTAAACCCGGAATTCGAATCTGGTTTTAATCCTGATGTAATTTTCAAAATAAAAAATAAATTCGGTCATTTTAAAAGCAGATCTGATTTGGTTATTTTCTGAGTTTATGGTAAAGACAACATAGCGATTACTTTGACAATGGATGTGCCTATATAAGTATTCAGTTGGAGGCCAGCTTTTGCTTTGCAGATTCCAATGAATCGTGTTTAAAAAAGTAGGTCATTGATATGATCCATAATATTATTCATGCATGAATACTGATTTATTAAAAAAGAAGTTTTCGAAATCACCAAACTTTGTAATGCTATTTGGGGAAGTTTCTTGAAGTTGAAATATTGGACTCTAAAAAGCTAATATATCTTCCAAAATACACGAAGATTAAAAAGAGTACGTCACATATGGAGAGTGAAGAACCCACGGTCATCTTTAACTAAACCCTAGAGCTTTTTACCTTTTCTTTTTGGGATAATAGCGGCAAAAGTGGCCAAAGTTAGGCCAAGTGTGCAAATAAGTGGCCAAACCGATTTAATATCGGCATAAGTAGCCAAAGTTTACCAAACCGTGGACAGTACAAATTCCATCCATTTCATGTCAACGCCGTTAGCCACGTCAGCGCTAAAATCGTTATTTTTTCAATTGGTTTGAGATTTTAGGTCAATATATGAAAACATGATATGAACATCAAGAAGACTAATACTAAAATCAACATTAAAAATAATATATGAATATCAAGAACACTATATGAATTTCAAAAATGTTACATGAACAATAAAAACAATATATCAACATCAATAGCACAAAAAACTTCTCTAATAAATATAAAAATATTGCCATAAGCAAAAATACCCATTTAGCCACAAGTTTTTTTTTTTTTAATTACTCATTGTGTGTATTAAAATGAACTAAAATATGTATGTTTTAATACGTTTGTACAAAATAAAAATTTCGTTAATAATGTTGGCCTAACATTGTTAGTTAGAGTCGAGGCTAAAATCGAGACTTTGTAATATTATTTTATTGAGATATATTTAATTGTTAGAGACCCGAAATTTTGTTTAAGGAAATACCCATTTAGCCACAATATATTTTTAAAAATATTACTCATTATGTGTATTAAAATGTACCAAAATGGGTAGTGTTTTAAAAACTTTGTAAAAAAAGTGATAATCTCGTTAATAATTTTGGCCTCATTGTTAGTTAGAGCCGGGACTAACGGCGTTGACATGAAATGGATGGAATTTGTACTGTCCACGGTTTGGTAAACTTTGGCTACTTATGCCGATATTAAATCGGTTTGGCCACTTATTTGCACACTTGGCCTAACTTTGGCCACTTTTGCCGCTATTATCCCTTTCTTTTTAGACCTTACCTTTATTATAAGGTACAAGTTTTTAAGCAATATTAAGAGATAAAGTTGACAAAATAGGGTATACTTACACTGCTAAAAAAAACCTTGAAATATTTCACTTTACATAACTAATTTTTAAATATTTTTCCCATTATTATTATTTTCAACGGAACTCTTGACATTTTACCTTTCCTAGAAGGAAATAGGTCAAAATTGTTGAGAATGTTGAAAAATAAAGCTGATAGAACTAATGTTTGATTAGATATAACATATATATATATATGTTGATCACTCATCGGTGACACAAGATCATGTGTGTCACAGTCACTTAAAGATAAGGAGCCTATCAGGCGATGACATTCAGTCACCATCCGGGGACGATAACGATGAGCTAACGGCTTTATAAGCAAAGCTCATAGAACGGTTAGCTAGAAGCAACCAGACCATACAGTAAAGAGAGAGAGAATCAAGAAGAGAGAGTTCTTGAGAGACAGAGCTTCTCAGGCGAGTCAGACGGTGGTTACGACGACGAAGGTGACGACGGAGTACGGAGAGGGAATGCTCGGGAACGACAGACAGAGGAGCACACTCTGGGGATCTGTCGGAGCTTCTTCGCGGCGTCAAAGGGGTTCGTTCGCACCGGGGTTCTGATCGCCGGCGTTCTCTGGGTCTGGTTCATCTCCGATCACCGTGAAGAGCGCTGGAAGACGAAGGTCATCTCGACATCGTATAGCGTAAGGTGGAGTCATCGGAGGGAGCTGTGAAAGGAGCTGTGAGTTTGAATTCAACGGGCAGATCATCTTCTTGAGAAGATCGAATCTTTTGTAACCGGTTGTGTAATTCAAACATCATCGTGATCAATAAAGTGTTAGTATTTGTCGTCCAATTCAATCGTGTTATTCCGCATTTGTTCGTGGTCATCGATATTCGTATCGGGTTGCTGGGTGAAATCCCCAACAAGTGGTATCAGAGCTCTTTCTCTCGGTGAATCAAGGAAGGGTTCATCGGAGAATCAAGATCCGAGTTCAAGAACCGAACAAGAAAGTAAAGGAGTTCAAGATTCTGAATCTTGACGAAGGTTGTCAGAGTCACTCCTGCCAGACGCGATAAGGAATCATGGGACCAGACAAGACAGATATCGCAAAGTTCACCGGCGATGGTGACTTCAACATCTGGAAGATCAAGATGCACGCACAGCTGTGCCAGATGCGCCTCGACAAGGCGCTCAAGGGCGATGAGGCATTCTCGGAGAAGCTGAGTGAGGAGGACAAGGAAGACATCATGACGAGGGCGAGAAGCACCATTATTCTCGCTCTCAGCGATGATGTCATCAGAGACATCCAAGACGAGACGACAGCTGCAGGAATCTGGAAGCGTCTCGATGAGACGTACAACAGGAAGTCCTGGGCGAACGAGTTGTTTCTCAAACAACGGATGTATACCCTCAAGATGGCTCCGGGATCATCGCTGAAGCAACACTTTATCGAATTCAAGAAGATCATCACAGATGTGAAGACGATAAATGTGGAAGTCCCGTCAAAGGATCAAGCACTCCTCCTACTGAATTCGGTATCGGGGATGTACGACAGGATCCAGGACATTCTGCTATTTAGTGGCAGGGAGACCCTCACCGTCGACGATGTCAAGACGGTCGTGCTAGCCAAGGAGGTTCAGCGCAAGCAGGAAGGCAAGTTCGATGGAAGATCAGGTGGAGCGGAGAGCCTCGTCGTTAACCGTGAAAGACCGGCTAAGCGAGAAAAGTTCAGGAAAGGCTCACCGAGGCGATCTTCATCGAGGCCGAGGAGCGGCAAGTGTTACAACTGTAACAAGGAAGGACATTTCAAGAGAGATTGTCCCGAGAAGAGAACGGGTAAGCCGTTCAGAAGGAATAGCGACGACGGTCCAGCGAACGCTTCCCAGGTATCGGGAGGGTACGACAGCGCTGAGGTCCTCGCGATGATGCCGACCAGCATGCGAACAGCGTGGATACTGGATTCGGGATGCTCGTACCACATGAGTCACGAGCAGAGTTGGTTCGAGGGGATGAAGGCCGACGAGGAGGTCATGCCAGTATCGACGGGCACCGAGGAGATGTGCGCTGTCGAGGGGATTGGGTCGATATCATTAAGACTCAAGGATGGCACACGGAGAACCCTGAACCAAGTAAGGTATGTCCCTGGACTCAAACGAAATCTTATTTCTTTGGGTGTCCTCGAAGAGCAGGGATACGCATGGAAGTCATGCAAGGGTGGCTTAAAAGTCACAAAGGGTGCGATGACATTCATGAGGGCTTATCGGTACAATGGCATATACATCCTGGAGGGTGAGACTGCCATCGGGGAAGCAGCAAATATCTCAGCGACAGTGTCGAAAAAACCACTCTATGGCATGATAGACTGGGACATGTCAGCGAGAAGGGGCTTGATATACTCAATCGAGGAGGCTGCTTCGGGAACGATAAGGTGGAGAAGCTCGACTTCTGCGAACACTGTGTGTTTGAGAAGCAGCATCGGGTGAAATTCGGCAAGGGGTCTCACACGAGCAAGTCAGTTCTTGACTATGTCCACTCTGACTTGTGGGGACCGGCACGAGTAGATTCGCATGGAGGAAATAGATATTTTATCTCTTTCATCGACGACTACTCGAGGAAGCTCTGGGTTTATATGATCAGATCAAAGGACAAGGCCTTCGAAGCCTTTGTCAACTGGCGCGCACTTGTTGAGAATCAGTGCGGGAAGAGGCTCTTACATCTCCGTACGGACAATGGATTAGAGTATCTGTCCGAGGAGTTCAATGATCACTGCCGAAAGGCAGGCATCCGACGATCCAAGACTGTGAGGCACACGCCTCAACAGAACGGTCTCGCTGAAAGAATGAACCAAACCATCATGGAACGAGTAAGGTGTATGCTCTCGAGGGCAAATTTGTCATCGCGGTTCTGGGGAGAAGCTGTCCATACAGCGGCCTATCTGATCAATAGGTTGCCATCGTCTGCGATAGACTTTGAAGTTCCTCAGAAGCGATGGACAAATCGACCAAAGCACACCGACTACTCCAAACTTAAAGTCTTTGGCTGTGCAGCTTACTATCATGTAAACGATGGTAAACTTGTACCGAGGGCCAAGAAAGGACTGTTCATGGGGTACCCCGACGGAGTTAAAGGGTACTGGATTTGGTGTTCGGAGTCACGAAAGTGCATCATCAGTCGAGACGTCACTTTCAATGAAGAAAGTTTCTTGGAAGGCAAGGCAACCCCGACAAGCCCAGAAGATCTCTATGAAGGAGACGGATTTCAGATTGAGGTGGAGCTTTGCGATGAGCCAGTACGAAAAGAGGCTCATCGGGAGTATTTTACCCGAGGAGCTCTTATCGGAAACCCAGAGGAAAATGGCCGAAGAGGTGATCCCGAAAAGAATTTGTGACAAGGAATCCCCGATGAGCATACCCGACAAGGTATGCGAAATGACCGAAGAGGTGATCGCGAAGAGAATTTGCGACAAGGAATCCCCGATGAGCATACCCGACAAGGTATGCAAGAAGAGCTATCGCGACGAGAATCCCGCGATGAAGAGCTATCGCGACGAGAATCCCGCGATGAGGAACTTTCGAAGTTCCGACAAGGTACCTGCGATGAAGCTTCGTCGAGCGGTAGTAAAGGAAGCCCGATAAGAAGAGATCGAGCATAATCCAGCCGACAAGATCATCGGGAGCAGGTCTCATCGAACAGCGATGAGGTGTCCAGCGAAGAGGACAGCGAGGAAGAGGCTCTCGGAGCCGAAGAGGAGAATCCCGACGAGGGATACCTACTTTCTCGGGATAGGCCCCGACGGGCTATCAGGAAGCCGATAAGATACGCCCACGCTGAGATGGTGGCTTATGCTTTCAACACTGCAGGTGTCGAAATCGACAACGAGCCTCGCTCGTTCAGTGAAGCCATCAGGTCCAGCGACGAGAAGAAGTGGCGAGCGGCAATGGACGAAGAGATGAACTCTCTTCACCAGAACAATACTTGGGTCCTTGTTCCGAAGCCGAAGAACTGTAAGGTTGTCGACAGTCGGTGGCTATACAAGGTGAAGCCAAGTGCACCAGGAGGCGAGCCGGCGAGGTTCAAAGCCAGGTTGGTGGCGAAGGGATTCACACAGCGAGAAGGTATAGACTTCAATGAAGTCTTCTCACCAGTGGTAAAGCATACATCGATAAGGGTACTACTTTCGATGGTTGCGAAGTTCAACTGGGAGCTTGAACAGATGGATGTGAAGACAGCCTTCCTACATGGAGAACTCGAGGAGAAAATCCTCATGCAACAACCCGAGGGGTTCGTGCAGAAGGGAAAAGAGGATTGGGTTTGCTCTCTTAAGAAGTCCTTGTACGGACTTAAGCAATCTCCTCGACAATGGTATAAGAGGTTTGACACATTCATGCAGAAGAATTCCTATCGGAGGAGCAGACACGACAACTGTGTCTACTTCAGAAAGACGAGCAGCGGTGTGAGTATTTACTTACTCCTATATGTTGACGATATGCTCATCATTTCCAGCAGTACTGGAGAAATCAGGAAGCTTAAGGACTCATTGAAGTCAGAGTTCGAGATGAAGGACTTGGGGCCAGCGAGAAGGATTCTCGGGATGGACATCCGAAGAGACCGCGCGAGAGGCTACCTCAGCGTCTCGCAAACGGACTACTTCAGGAAGGTCGTCGAGAAGTTCCAAATGGAGAAGGCCAAGCCGTCGAAACAGCCCCTCGCACCTCACTTCAAACTCTGTAATGAGTTAAGCCCGACGACAGAGGCTGAGGAGAAGAGGATGAGACTTGTGCCATACACAAGTGCCGTCGGAAGCCTCATGTACGGGATGATTTGCACGAGACCAGATTTGGCCTATGCAGTAAGCTTGGTAAGCCGGTACATGGCTAACCCAGGGCAAGAGCATTGGAATGCCGTCAAGTGGATCCTCCGATACTTGGCAGGCAGTTCCGACAAGGGCCTGATTTACTCCAGCGATGAGACGAAGGAATCAGTGATTCAAGGCTTCGTTGACTCAGATTATGCAGGAGACCTCGACAAGCGAAGATCTCTCACCGGATACAACTTCAAGGTGTTCGGGAATCTAGTCAGCTGGAAGGCATCGCTTCAGCACATCGTGGCCTTATCGACCACCGAGGCTGAATACGTGGCGATCACTGAGGCTGCTAAGGAAGGGCTCTGGCTGAAAGGGCTTCTCACAGAGCTAGGATTCGAGCAAAGGTCCTTCGACCTTTACTGCGACAGCCAGTCCGCGATACACTTGTGTAAGAATCAGATGTATCACGAGAGGACCAAGCATATCGACATTAGGCTGCACTTCGTCAAGGACATCTTAGAGTTGAATACGATGAAGGTTCTCAAGATCGGAACCGATGAGAACCCGGCGGACATGATCACTAAGGTGATTCCGGTCGGCAAGTTCGAACAGAGCTTGGTTCAGCTCGGGGTTGGTGATACCCAACCAGAGCCGAAGGATAAGGGTGGATCGAGCGCCTAAGCTCGAGGACAGGGGCGAATTATCAATAAGCGACGATGACACAAGGTGGAGATTGTTTATCACCCATCGGTGACACAAGATCATGTGTGTCACAGTCACTTAAAGATAAGGAGCCTATCAGGCGATGACATTCAGTCACCATCCGGGGACGATAACGATGAGCTAACGGCTTTATAAGCAAAGCTCATAGAACGGTTAGCTAGAAGCAACCAGACCATACAGTAAAGAGAGAGAGAATCAAGAAGAGAGAGTTCTTGAGAGACAGAGCTTCTCAGGCGAGTCAGACGGTGGTTACGACGACGAAGGTGACGACGGAGTACGGAGAGGGAAGGCTCGGGAACGACAGACAGAGGAGCACACTCTGGGGATCTGTCGGAGCTTCTTCGCGGCGTCAAAGGGGTTCGTTCGCACCGGGGTTCTGATCGCCGGCGTTCTCTGGGTCTGGTTCATCTCCGATCACCGTGAAGAGCGCTGGAAGACGAAGGTCATCTCGACATCGTATAGCGTAAGGTGGAGTCATCGGAGGGAGCTGTGAAAGGAGCTGTGAGTTTGAATTCAACGGGCAGATCATCTTCTTGAGAAGATCGAATCTTTTGTAACCGGTTGTGTAATTCAAACATCATCGTGATCAATAAAGTGTTAGTCTTTGTCGTCCAATTCAATCGTGTTATTCCGCATTTGTTCGTGGTCATCGATGTTCGTATCGGGTTGCTGGGTGAAATCCCCCACAATATGAATACTTTTTGTTGTTGTTGTTGCATATATTGGAATTTGGCGAAAGTCTTTGTATGAAAACTAGCGAAGCCTTGTTTTGGAGTGGAAGGGCTAAAGTGAAGGCTATATAAAAGCTAGAGAAACCCTAATTACTAAAATGGTCCATAACAGTGAAGAAGTGAAGAAAATAGAAATTCACATATTTTAATAATAGTGTGCATGTAGAGGACAAAAGAAGTTAATGAAAATTACAGTGATTCCTGTCTTGATCTGTTGTCACTGACAACTACGTATCTCTCTCTGTAAACATATATAAGAAACACGCCTGAGTAGTCAAATCCGCCTTGTAAAACCCCTAATGCCTTTTTGTGTGATTGTGTTATTATTGCGATAATTATTATTTGATGCCAAATTCCTCTACATATTGATGCCGAGAGCAATCAAAGGAATTAGGTTTTCATATTATTCAGTTCAATATATGTTTTCCAATATATATATACATCAATCATTTTCTTGCCTATCACTGTTCATGATACATGAGTTACATGAAGAACATTTTTATTGATGAAGATATGTTCAATGCTAATCCAACAACTTTATTCATTGGAGGTGTAATGTTAACTTAATGTAATTTTCTTAAATGCCCCTTGAACTTAATATGTCGGTGTTTTTTGCGTCCTGGACTTTCATATTTGGCAGGAATACCACTTGTACTTTAACAAAGCAGCACACTGCTCCGCGTTCATTAAAAAAGAACATATATATGACTTATAATCGAAAAAGAGATCAATATACTCGTTCCCTCAAAAAAAGAAAAAAAAAAGATGGATTTACTTGTTTATGAAACTATCGTCAAGCAATCAATGAGTCCAATTGTTCAAAAACCGTAGCTTAAAGTCTCACAAGATCGGAGACAAATAATAAAGCTGATGAAAATGCTCTCAAACATGCTAAACGTTGCACATGTGTTAATTTTTTCTTGTCATTAATTTTATAATACGTACGGAGCTATTTATTACTTTTTTAAAAAGGACATAGGGCATTGCTGCTAAAAACTAAAGTTGAGGGAGCAAACTACATCAGCTTATATTGTTGACTGTTGAGGGAGAATTCCTGTCAATTATTAATTTTCATATTGTTGTACTTATTTTAGATTATTCTAATTATAATACAAAATTGGTGTACCCCTACGAGTTAATTATGAAATATTAGCATGTAATACATGCATTAATTGTTGGACTGATATACCTTCTGCAAGAATGTATCGAAAGAAAACAAGATATATCCTCCAAATTCACAAAAACATTATAAATAACATAAATTTTTTTTTTTGAAATAGAAGATTCTGCATATGCATGAGGTCCCAGTTTGTAAAAGTATTAGAATTAGCGCCCCACTGTTGTTTAGGAGTAGCTATAAATTGATGTGTGCGCATGTATGCATGTATCTATGTATGTATATATATGTATGATGTATATGTAGATATTGAAAGAGAGAAACGCAGATCTCAAGTCAATGCTTTGTGTTGTGATGATCAGGGGAAACGGAATTGTAGAGAACCGAGGAAATGGAATGGCTTTTCACAGCCCTCAATTAAGTGTGACAACTACTTGTGAATGACCAAAGCTAATCACTCCCATGCACACGTCCCTTTCCCCATCTATCTCTCTCTCTCTCTCTCTCTCTCTCTCTCTCTCTCTCTCTCTCTCTCTCATTCAAAAATGGAATCCGTGGTATGGAACTCACACCATACGTTTTTCCCAATAAAATCCATAGCCCTTCCATATATTATCATCATCTCTCGTCTTAATTTCTCTTCATGGTACATGACACATCAATAACTCGTACGAATATATAGTTTTATATTGTATAGTTGGCCATAAATGTAAAATAATAATAACAATACTAACCCTATAGTAGAATCTCACATCTTTCTATTTTTTTCCTCTCTTTCCATAAATGATTAATATATATCACTTATTGAATTCCATCATTATTATGATTTTCTCACCCCATGTTCTCCCTCTCTCTTTCTCTCTCTCTCTCTCTATAAGCCATATCCATCTTCCTTGCCCACACACCTGGCCTGATCATCAGCTCAACAATCAAGAAGAGAGAGAGAACTCATCATATATATCATCATGGTGTAATCATATCATATATATCAGATCCAAGATAAAGTTTCTCCTTCTTTTATGTGTCCATCCCCGAAATCCCACTGATCAGTCAATCCCATCAGTCAAATCAAATCAAACAAAACACCCACAAACTTAGAGACAGTCAAGCGAGAAAATAGGGATTGAAAGTTGAAACACACAAAGTCAATTTCAGACACAGAAAGGAGAAGAATATTATATAAATATGTCCGCCTCTTCCGCTGCCTTTTCGCCGGACCACCTCTCTCCCTCCGATCAGCTTTGCTACGTCCACTGCGACTTCTGCGACACCGTCCTCGCGGTGCGCTCTCATCGCCTATCTATTTACCAATATACTATTTCAAATGCTCAACCACGAGCAGCAGATCTACCTATTCAATATAGATATCTTGGATGATTAATCCTCAACTTTTATTCTTTTTTTATTTTACAGGTCAGTGTTCCTTCTGGAAGCTTGTTCAAGACCGTAACGGTCCGATGCGGTCACTGCACTAATCTCCTCTCCGTCAACATGAGAGGCCCTCTTCTGCCGGGGGCCGCGGCGGCGAACCAGCTTCACTTCGGACATGCTTTCTTCACTTCTCCCCAGCAATTTCTTTTGGTACATATGGATGAGATATTAGGGTTTCTTGTACTTGTAGTTGTTCGTGTTCCTTTTAGATCTAACGAAATTAACAAAGGTTTGTGTGATCCGTACTGTGCACAATATATATGTATACGTATAGGAGGATATGATGATGAGAAGCCCTAGCCCAGCGAATATGATGATGATGAGTCAGCCAAACCCTAGCCATGATTTGATCATGCCAAGCCGTGGAAGGTCGTCGGTTGAGGACATTCCTAAGCCTCATGTCGTCAATAGACGTGAGATCATTTATTAATTATTATCCATATTTTAGGGTTTCTGGTTTGCTTTTCTCCCTTTATATTTTGGTGTATATACTATATACTACATATCTTTAACTTTTAATCTGACCCCCAAGTCCATGATGAGAGGGATTTATATAGACGATGTAGTCTTTTATTTCATATATAGCTCACAAATATATATAGCCAACATGCTATAAGGAAAAAGCATGAAAATGGTGGAAAACCGTGCCTTTGAATTTGATATTCCATTTTTCTTCTTTCTAATAACCGATCCCTAGGTTTCATGGTCAGTGTCAAAATCAAGATCTTTCATGACTTCTAGATTTACTTGATGTATAAAGATTCTTCTTAAAACATGCCAATATGCAATATCTTCAATATTTAACCTTTACTTGCTGATTTATATAAATGCCATATTTCTCATCTTGATTAGTTTCTACTACATTCTTTATATTTCATCTTTGCTAGTACTTAGTTGCATTGATTAAACCCCAGGCTTAATTAGCCGCAATGTATTCATTTTTTGTTTCCATTACTTCCATTAAATATCTTGAAACCTTTTCAGGCTTTTAAGTATATATTAATTAAAAGAAAGCCCCACTTATCATCGATCTTTTCACTACTACACATCCGACAAAAATTAATGAGCAGACAAGGTAGTTTGAGCCCGTTTTAACTTGTGGTACAACATGCATTTGAAAAAATCACGAGATATATATATATATATATATATATATATATATATATATATAAATTGTCAATGAAGTATATGCATGTGTGTATATATTGTTTTTTTTCCTGTGCATGAAACATTTCTCTCTTCAGCTCCGGAGAAGAGACAGAGAGTGCCTTCTGCTTACAACCGCTTCATTAAGTAAGTTAATAATCACATCTTTATACGCATACATATAAATTACGTGTGTGTTATATTTAGGTTTGTATTAGTGTAAGTGTGTGTACATTTCCATATATACGCAGTTAAACATACAATCACTTTTAGTTTTATCTCATGTAATGAACGACTAATTTGGGGTTTTTCTTCATGCGTATGTGTTTCACCAGTGTATGTAAATATGCGTGTGTGTGTGTGTGTGTTTGCACAGACATATACAGCATGCTCTACAACAATGCATGGCACATTATAGCATATATTTATGTACATGTACATATGTTGATGAGCGTACGTGTGAAAGATAAACTTTGTATACATATGTATATGTATATATATATTATACCTATATGAGTCACGTAAGTCAATAACAAACGCTTATAAATTATACATATGTGTGTGTAAGTCTACCTATTCTTCGTAAATATTTAGTCCTCATATCATGTGTGAGTAATATATATGAATCGCTTCCATTCTAAAACACTGTGTGAGTTACAGCTTTATCCTCGTGTATACAAATGTTGTGTCTTAAGTACATATCTATATATATGTGTGTCACTTCCATTCTATCACTTGTGAATATATATATGAGTGTGAGACATGGTACATTGAGCATACATTAACACGCACACACATATATATATACACACATACACATACACATCTGTAGATGAGCGTGTTGACAAAGGTAAAATTGGAAGTGCAGGGACGAGATCCAACGCATCAAAGCTGGAAATCCTGACATAAGCCACAGAGAGGCTTTTAGCGCTGCTGCAAAGAACGTGAGACCCTTCTCTCTCTTGACCTAGGGTTCCATAATCACCATTTAATACATTAGGATATGGTAACTAATAGAAATCAATATTACATATACACACTACATATATACATGTATATACGTATATTCAATCTTTTGGAGATCAATATTATATAGACACTAACACATTACATAAGAATATATTGAAATCAATATTATATACACACACTACATATATATATATATATATGTATATATACTTCTATGCAGTCTTTTGGAGATCTCTGAGCGCGCGTAACTCTATTTCTCAACTATAACATCACTAGATTACTGTCGAATGAGATGATGATAGAGACATGAGAGCCACCTAGTACTGTTTCTTTGTCTCTCTCTAATTTGACTACAAGGAAATCTCGGAACCCTTTATATAACCAGAAAAATAAAATCTCTAATAGCAGACTTCAAACCCAAGGCAAGCTTGTTACAACATACAATACTTGAAATCTAAACCTTTAATCTAAATATAATCTATGTAGATTTATATGATAATTTCCTTAGATATAATAAAATCAATTGTTCTTCTGAAACCATCATTCCCTCAAGTATCACGAGATTCCACTTAAAACCTTATGAGTGGAGTAATTAACTCGTGACATTAGAGACACTAGCTAAATCCTTTATCTTTTTTATGTGAACGCCTCTTCAAAATGGTGTTTTTTTTTTCTCTCTTTCCGCTCACTCATCTTGGATTGATATGAATTGAGTATCGGAGTTCCACCTTATATACTAATCGGCTTAGCATTCTGTGATTTTACTAATACTTGTCACTAATTAGAATACTCACCCATCTTACACTAATGTTCATTTGAGCATACTATATTAAGAATCATTGAGATCCGTCTTAAAATCATTGGCTATCAAAGGAGTATTTATATCTTGTGATATTATCAACACGTACGCGTTCATAATTCGAATACTAGACTGTACTTGTAATCACATCTTATGAGATGATTTTGGATATAATTTCTAATCACAATCAAGTCTTGGCGTTCATAATTCGAATACTAGACTGTCCTTGTAATCACATTATCAATTGAGCTCATGAGATGATTTCAGATATAATTTCTAATCACAATCAATTCTTGATTTTGTGTTGTATTAAGAGTTAATTTTGCAAATTTCTAAATCTAAACGCTATTATTTTACTCTTATTGCAGTGGGCACATTTTCCTCACATCCACCTTGGATTAATGCCCGACCAGCCTGCCGTCAAAAAAGCTAATATACGCCAGGTACTTTATCAATCATATACTAAATTATTTTAAGATTCATATGTATTTTTTATCACTACTATATATTAACAAATTATTATCACACATGTGACCTTTTTTTTTTTTAGAGATTTCTGTGTCAACCCATTTTATATAATCTTGTTGTGTCTTACTCGTTTCAAAATCCTTAAATATAGATCCACAATCATTTCATTTATTAATTATGTTTGAATATGAGAATCAAAATTGTTTAATCATATTGCACATATCCATGTTGATCAAGCATTAATCCGATAAACTCAACGCAAATTAACTCGTTTACTTCAAAGTGTGCAACTGTATTGCGTCCGTCTAGTGTCGTAAGTTGTCTCCCCTAATGTACGGTAATTTCATCCCAATACATAAGGGTAATAATATATGCATGATCGATCAATTTCTATTAAATTACGAAATAATTATAATATTTTTTGTCTAAATGTTCTTCTCTCTTTTGGCCAAGGAAAATAAAAGAGTGATCACTGGCTTAATTGATTTGTGCAGGAGACAGAGACCATGCTCTCAAAAGATGGCTTCTTCAACACTCCCGCAACCTTTGGAGTCTCTCCCTACTAATCATGTTTAAGGGTTAATTTAAGCTCTTTTTATTTAGTTTAATGACTGCTTTCTTTTAACTTGCAATATAAATATGATGAGGGACCTCAACAATTGCTAGCTTCTGAGAGAACTTCTAGGTTCAACTCTGAGTACGTTTATGTTTCTTTTTATGTTATGATATATAAGGACCTTTTTCATATCAAACTACATCATATATATATATATATATATATAAAACTATATTAAGCATGTCAATTAGTGAGTATAAGTTATATATTCGCATGAGCTTGATTTCTTGGTAAGAAAAAACTAACCATTAGAGTAGATATTTGCATCTTAGAAATTGAAAATGGTACTTTTACCGGAACATTTCACGAATAATGGTGGTAAAAGTTGTCGCGTGTTTGATTGTTGTAATGGCATAAAAATTCTTATCCCAATTTCTTTTATCTATAACCTTCTTTGGCGTTTTTCATAAACCGTTCCGGAAGAAGTCTTTGAGCTTAGTCGACATACTTTTTATCACCACGTGTGGTGAAATGCGTGGCTAAATAAGGTACTTCTGCCGTTAAAATGTGCCAGCAAAGAAGTAGTCTTTTTCTAGCAAAATTTCTATGCCGGCTACGCGAAAAACTGTTCTTTTGCCGGTGTAATCCATGAATTGCACAGGTAAAGGGTGAAACAAGACCGGAAACCGGAAGTCTAAGAAACCGGGAAGGGAAGCTGCATATTCATAACTTGTACGCACTGCTATGATTGAAAATTAGTCTCAGAGACTTCGTAAAAACCAGTCTCAAAACTTTGTATTGAAGACATTTACTTTTTTTTTATTTAGCAGCAAGGATTATATCTCAAACCAAGCTGAAATTAGTTATAACATACGAAACGTGAGTATTGGGATCTTCCACACCTGTTTTCAGTCCAATAAATGACCAAAATATGGGCTACAAGATAAGCTTCTTTTGTGATGAGGGTCGGAGGGATGTCAAAAGAGAAATTACGGACTTGGTTATGTAAAATTAAAAAGAAAGGTTTAAGTTAAGGTACCCCTTTGCAACTACCTTTAAGCTCTATTGATTCATTGAACTCCAATTACACTTGAGCCCAATATTTTATTGGACTCAACTTTTAATCCTTCTTTATATGTCATTGTCAATGTAACCCCCACTTTCTCTATTTTCAGTTCGACCAGCCTTTTTTCTTTTTTCTTTTTTGAATTATCTATTTGTGTCGTTATTATTTACAAAAATAATAATAAAGATATTCAAGTCGTATGTAGACTCCATTCTTACCCTATACAAAAATGTTTTTTTCTCACCAACATTAACTGTGTGATAATATAATTTAAAGATCTTATTGAAATATGATAATAAAAAATAAAATAAAAAAGTATCTATCGGTTATAGTATGCTAAGTTAAATAGCCATATTATCCTGTATTTTTTTGTTCACCCCTAAACAAATTAATTTGTAACAATTTACTCATGATAAAAACCTATCAATTTTGATATACAAGAAAGTCAACCAACAACTAATGAAAAGTCACTTTTAATTAATATTGACTTGCAAGCAAACTACCCAAAATTTACCAGGAACTTTTTCAAAAGATAAATGGGCATAAAAATAAAATTAAAAGAGGAGAAAATAAACACTTATATATCATAACATAACACATTGGACAAACCAATAAATCATGCCATTTCATGATTAAATATCATAATTGACCAAAATATGCATCATGATTAAAATTAGAGCTGCAGTTGACGACGGATGAACGCCAATCGCGACGCATCGCGACGTTTTCGGGGAATCGCGACGCATCGCGATTCGGAGGATGAAATCGCGATCAATCGCGAATGTGGGGCATCGTGGCGACGTGATGCCTCTCCCTCTCTCTCCGTCTCACAGTCTCTCTCTCTCTCTCTCTCAACTCCATCGCGATGCATCGCGACGTGCACCATCGCGACGCATCGCGACGTGCACTTTGGCGATCTCCGACGATTTCACCGCGACGGGTCGCGACGCCGTGAAATTCAGCTCTAATTAAAATGAAGCCATGTTGATAATTATAGTGATATGTGATACATATAACTTCCATTGCCACGTTGGCATTAAATATTCTGGTATTAGGCCTACATACGGCCGTGACTCCTGCTTCGCAACAGCCACGGCCACGGAATTCAGTTCATGGCCCGTCGCCAGCAGATTCCCCTCTGTTTTCTTTATCTTTTACAAACAGATTTAACGAGGTTTTTACTTAAAGGAACATATCGCAGCCCGCGAACTCTCGTGGCTGCCGCGGCCGCGAGTTCCGGTAACCGTACCAGATATGCCGGCTTTGCCCAATCATGGAGGCTCTATCAGATTTTAGTGGGGAGTCAAATAAGTTGAGTGACCTATCTTTATGAGTGTTCATGATATGATACCATTAGTAAAGTGGTCCATTATCAATACATATAATAGAATATTATAAGGAATTAAAAATTAATCTCAAATAATAAATTAGCAAGTTCAGTAAAAAAAAGTGGCATGATCAAAATTTAGAGCAAATCAACATATGTAAAATATAACTATATCTAAGAATGTTTGTACAGAAGTCAAAGCAGTATTGTAATTGGTCAATGAAAAATGATATGAGATGCACAATTTGGATTATTTTGCGTTAGAAAGCGAACAAAAAAAATCTATACAGTTTCAGCTCAAACAAAACCAAACTCACAAACCAGAGATCTATATGTCTATATAATATATATTACAAGAACGAGGAGATCTTTATATTTGCATTCAGTCTCACCGATGTCGTCGAGTCAACGAGAATCGAGATTGCAGCTTACGGTTGTTCAGCGCGTTGTGATCCCATTAAGTAAACCTGCGACTGAATAACCGTTCTTCCGACCTTGAAGCCCGGAACAACCGTGAAACCTACTTTGGCCCTCGAGTTATTAGGCACCGAGAATCTCCTCGTAACATCCTCCATGAAAACGGCTGAAAAATCGACGCCTCGTTCAACTTGGAAGATCTCAACTACAGGGTCGAATGAGAAGGCCAGCTTGTGGAGCGTCCATATCGAGCTCGCCATGTTTACATAAGCCTCGTAGAACACACTCAACGACTTCCACATGCTCAGTACGACCTCTTTGCGATCCATATTGCTGAACATCGAAGATTCCATTGTCGGGTGGATGATCTCCTGGTACTTCCCTTCGCAAAATCGCGAGAATTCGCAGGTTGGGTCGCTGCTGAGCAATTCCATTGCGTTGCTCGATACGTGTTCGAGCAATTGCCTCAACGAAGAACTCCTCCGATCGCAATCCAAGACGTGCCCATTAGACAACTCTCCATTACTTTCACACAATCCATAGGTTTTCGAATCAAAATTCCTAAACATTCCGAGGCAAACGTACGATAAGAACGCATACCGATTGTGCGATTTCTTACTGTAATCGACGTTCGGGTGAACCGAATTCGCAGCCAAATCCAAATCCCACCCGACTCCTCTCATCAACTCTATCAAAATCTTAGTGAATTTATGTGTGAACCTACAGGCGTCGTTGAGAACCGAATCGAAAACCCTAATCGAAAGTGAAACGTCGCGAGACGGGCTCGAATGGTTACCGTTCAACCGCTTCGAAAGCTTCGAATTGGAGCTCTGAATTTCCTCCAACCTCTTACGCAGCGCTGAAACCTCGCCGTCTTTCCGATCCATCTCCTCCTGCAACTTGTCCGCGACGGTGCCGAGGCACCGGAGCTTGCTCTGGTTCTCTTCCACCTGAGCTTCCAAACACGACCCAACAGACACACCCGAATCGTTCAATTCCGCATCTCTACAGCAAAACTCGGAGTAAACCCTCTTAATCTCGGAGAGCCTCTGGAGCTGAGAGACCAGAGCTCGATCGGCGGATTCGATGGCCTCTCCGGCGAAAGGCACATGAGCCGTCTGCAGCTGAAGGTACGAGGCTTCGAACTTGGAGACGGAGGCGAAAATGGAGGAGACTAGGGTTCGGGCCAAGCGGAAATCGAGGGGTCTGATCTTCGCCGGCGGCTCCAACGGCGGCTCGAGGAAATTGTCGGGCTTGATGACGACGACCTTCTGGTCGGTGATGACTTCCTCGGCGGAGTCGAGGAGGGAGAAGCCGTCGGCGTCGTCCTCGGCGAAGAACTCGACGGTCTTGGCCTTGAAAGCGAGGGCGAATTTCTGGAACATCTCGGAGATTTGCGGGGGCTTGGAGGAACCATCGATCTCCGGCATGGTTGGGAAAGCGAAGGAATATTGGTCGTTCGCTTTCGAAGCGAAACGAGAATTTGCAGAGAAAAGCTTGAGCGAAAGAGAATTCTTGGGGTTTACTTCTTGTGAATGCGACTGTGCGAGGAGAGAGAGAGAGAGCTGTGGCTGTCTGGGGAAGAAGAAAGGTATATGTGACTAGTTTTTGTTTATTTTATTTTGGTTAATTAATTAATATTGTGTAATGTTTATTACTTTATTATATAGAAGAGGTCAAGCTCTGTTACGCTGACTTTGGGATTATGTTGGTAACGGTAATAAGGAAAATGCTAGAATCAAGATTCAACTTGATCAATTTTTCGATATATCTCTTGTTGTTTTCGACGGATAATATATCGTTTGCTTATCGATTAACCGATGGAAAACTAATAAACACTATAGATTATCGTTACCAACACTTATCGGAGACTATCGATGAAAAATCACTAAAATATTTTTAAGAATATATATACTAAGGTTATAATGTTGATAAAACATTAAAATGTTAAAAATAAAATCATTTCATACTCAAACATAGGTAAACAAAATATAGTCTCACTCTCACACATGTAAATACTCGAATAAATCATCGAAAAGTGCAAATTTTTTTTTAAAAGTACTATATTTTTATTTTTTTCAAGATGTTTGCCGATTTTTCGTCAAAAATCATAGAATCGTACTAACCCTTCTTATGTAGTTGAAAGATATTATTTAGCTAGGAGGATATTAACGGTATAAGTATCTTATTTTGTTGCTTAATAGTTGAGAGTAAAAAACATCGATATATCAAAAATGAAGAAAAACAAAAAACAAAAAGATAAATGTACGAGTACAATCCAACATTCATCTCTAAGAGTATGAGGTAATAACAAATTAATAACTTCGATATATAAGAGTATGAAGTGATAACAAATTAATAACTTTGATATATAAGTGCACCGATAATTATAAATTTAACTTGGAAATATATATATAGCTAACTCATTCATTACGAAAAATGAAATTTAACTAGAGATGAGTGTTTTGATTTTACATTTAGAGTAAAAAATAGACAGACTAATTAAGTATAGATGACTTTTGAGACAGTATTTGTGCCCGTGTGACATATGATATAACCCTTTCGCTCGAGACCGTGCGACTGAGGAGGCGTCGCTCCTTCACATTTCTCGACTTCTAAATAATTAAATAACAAAATAGAACAACAACTAAATAACTCATTAACATAATAACGTTTTAACACACAAATATATATATATATCAATTAATATTGTATGATTAATTAGTTGGCTCGAGAAGAAGAAATGATATGATTCTTGACTCTTTCCTTTATTCTGCGTTATCTCAGTGGCTGACCCAATCATATCATAAAAGATATTATTAGTAATGTATGTAAGAAAAGGAATTCTATACAATAATATCAGTCTCATTATCAATATTAATTAATTAGAATTTAGAAATGAGGTTTGGATTATTATGCTTAAGTTAGATTGAGAGATTGAATACAACTAACTAGCTGATTCTTTGTCGTTTTGTGTGCATCGGGACAAAAAGAAGAAGACAGGTCCATCATGGTATCTTTAATTGTCATTGTCATGAAGCTATAATATACGGCAAGGAAACCCTTACAAGATCAAATATCAATGTCAAAGTTAAAATATCATATATGTAATGTGTGTATAATCATATTTAAATTCTTAAATATTAATTAGCAACCTAAGTTTTTTTAGTGATGAATCTACTATAAGAATCTCCTAAGCCTAAAAATTGCGTATATGTTATATTGGCTGATAGTGTCTGCGAACAATATTGTCGGTCGTTCTTACAAATGTTCTATATAACACTGAAACTCGAATAAATTATGGTAAAGACATTTGAAAGCGGCAATTGAACATATATCTCACAGAACTATTATACTTTCTATATATATCACATATAGCTTTATATTATTTTAATTTATTTTGCATTTGAAAAATAGAATTTAATCTTAAATGTTATGCATGTTTTTCAAGATTTATAAAAATTAATTAAAGAAAAAGTTATTTTATTTTTCCTAATTAATTAATTATAGGTCTGCCTAAAAAAACCCTATGGAGGCTTATTTCTCAAAACCGACAAGCCCGGGAAATAGAATATTATTATTCATTATTAAATAATTTTTTAAAAAAAAGGGCAAGTGGGGTTAAAAAATGAGCCCTCAACACGATCTTCGCGAATTTAATGAAATTAAAATCCCAAAGTTCCTAAAAGTTTCAAACCTTATCTATAAATAAGAGGGGCCATCCTGTCAAGCGGTGTGCTTTCCCGAACCGAAAAACTTTGTCTAACCGTTTTTAACGCCCAATGGCTCGAATACTCGACTAAATAACAGATTTACTTTTTTCGGCATCAAATATAAAGTTCCAATCAACTATGCGTGGCTCAATGCGCTGTTTCTAAGCTTCAAAATGTTCATCTAATAGCCTACTTTAAGAGTTGGATCGTTAATTTAGCTTTTTATATACTTTTCTTATAGCTTTTGTAACACTTTAGGCCGACATATTCCAACCAAATACTCACCTCTAAAAATGGGTATAGCATAACAACATTACTTGATGAAACTTTAAGGAAAGAACACACATGGGAAATAAAAAAATTAAATATATATATTAAAAAATGTATATTCTAACACACACAACAAAAATATATTGGGGGGAAAGATGAACATTATAATCTTAGTAAGTACTTGTGTGTTAAATCTTTAAATCAAAACAATGAAGCTTTTCTCCACAAATATCTTATTAATTTATCATTTGTTTATCTTTGCCTAACACAAATTCATTGTTCAATATCCAAATATTAGAGAGTGATTGTTTAACTCTACATTTCATCATCATTATTAAAAATAAAAATAAAAACACACACAAACCTGAGTTTTTTAATCTCTATAAGTGTCTACCAAAAATAGATTATTTATTTTAAAATGTATGTTCCTTTCTTTTTTAATCACCCGACGCACTTAGAATATGACTTCACACCATGTCGTTTCTTGAAATGTGTCGTTTATTCAATTCACTTTGTATATGTGGCACCCCTGTCTTGTTTTATTACATCATTTAATTCTGGCTCACAACATTTTAATAAGAATATTTTCCTGTTAATAACGATAGTAAATTAGTTGATGATCGTTACTGTTATTAACTGCCAAAATGTGGATATATAGCTATTATTAATATTACAATGGAGAACTTCCATATCTATTATTAATAACATAAAGGGAAAATTGCGGCAAAAATACCCAACTTTTGGTCAAACTGCCTCCCGGGTACCCAGCCTTTAAAACTGGCGGGAAAAATACCCAACCTGATTTGACCGTGACTTTGGCATGAAAACGTTATTTTTTCCGTTAAAATTTGCCATGTGGGCGTTAGCGGCAAAATACCCAACCTTTTTTTTGGAAAAATTATTTTTTAATTTTTTAATTTATGTTTTTCTTTTTCTTTAATTGATTAGTGATAATTACTTGAATTCCAAATGCATGGAATAACACAAAAGTTAGTCAAAACATCTATTGATTTCTTAAAGTGCTTGTATAAGCTCTCAGCCCACTTTAAGGGTTCCGTGAGCATTCAGAGACCATTTCTTGCAGGCTTTATGACTTTTGATAATATTTTTTTTACTCGCTATATTCTTAAACCATTTTTTTCAATACATTGACAATAATTGACAATATTAATTCGATCTAAAATGGTCAATTACCAATGAAAATGGTAATTAGGGCTGTAACCGGAGCAGTTATCCGGTTTTTTGAACTACCCGTATCCGGATTCGTTTTTTTGGGTATCCAAAAATCACTACCCGTATCCGGATTCGAAAATCCAGATACCTATTCTCAAAACCCTGTTCAATTACTTAAAATACCCGTACCATTATGTTTAAAATTTCTCTTAATAATAAGATTTTTATCACCAAATGTAGCTTATACAAGCACATTAAGAAATCAATAGATGTTTTGACTAACTTTTGTGTTATTCCATGTATTTGGAATTCAAGTAATTATCACTAATCAAGTAAAGAAAAAATAAATAAATTAAAAAAAATAATTATTTTTTAAAAAAGGTTGGGTATTTTTGCCGCTAACGGCCACATGAAGGATGTTAACGGAAAAATTAACGTTTTCGTGCCAAAGTCACGGTCAACGCAGGTTGGGTATTTTTGCCGCCAATTTTAAAAGTTGGGTACCCAGGAGGCAGCTTGACCAAAGATTGGATATTTTTGCCGTAATTTTCCCTAACATAAATGAAAATATTAGATGAATAAGAAAGTCAAAGGTAGTTGTGATGTGAGTTGTGACTGTATATCACAAACCATTTTCCCACTGAGTTGAGTTGACTTGACTCACAAGGAAAACGCCAAATGGGTTTGTTGTTGGTGAAAAAATAGCATTATCATTGACATTCACGAAAAATATTGTTAACAAATGTGGAATTTATTGGTGGGCCGGTTTTTGTTTTATAAACCGAGCCGGAATAGATCAGATACGAACCGTATAAAAAAAGTCGAAGTCGACGCAACCCGCCTTTGTGGCTCACTTCAACCCCCACTGTAGTGAAAATACATTTGATGATGAATGGTGATAATGTTGAGATGGTTTATTAAAGTTAAAAATGTTTAATTGAGATTACTATTATTACAATGAGCGTTATATAGATTACTTACCGCAAACTTCCCGTTAATCTAATTTACAGGTATATCAAAGACGCTATAGCTCACTGATAGAGTCTATATCGGTTATGCCGATACGATTTAAAAAGTAGCTGTTTATTTGAATTTCTCAATGTATATATACATTACTGGGTTTGATCTCACAATAGTAAGGCCCTTCGGTTCAAGGCCCATTTATAATTAACGGGCTTTATGCATTAAGCCTCCGTATCTTCTGGTGAAACTAAAGCTTGAGAAAATAATAACATTGGGCAATGATTGAATATCTCAAGGCTCAAAAAACTATTGGATTTTAATTAATTTAACTCTTTTCTATTTTGAAAAAACCGTTTTTAATGCTGATGTATAGGAATAATCCAGTCGAGAGTATGATAATCTTTAAAATGATTAAAAAGAAAATTCAATCAAATTGGAAAAAATAAATAAATTTATGAAGATATTTACAAAAAGTCGAAACTTTTCTTCAGCTTTTGACATGCGTTTTTTTTTTTTTTTTTTTTTTAACCCACAACTTTTATTTTTGAGGTAGTGTGAATTACTACTAGTCTATCCCAACAACCACGACATGGAGCTTTCTATAAACATGACATTATCGCTATAAACTAGAGTTAAAGAGTAAATTGCAAACGAACATGAGTCACTAATGCCGATTAAAAACAGGGGCCTGGTTTTATCATATTCACTCATTTCAATTTGTTTATAATTGTAGAGTGATCAGTTTGGGTAGTTCTTTTCAACTTTATTACAGTCTCGTCCCTGCATCCCTAGACTTGCTAGTCGAAGAAATAAATTATATCATTACAACCACAACCACCTCCTCCGTGCAACTCTACTACCTGCCATGCAAATACTCAGCTAAAAACCGAGACCTAACTATCGTCGAAAAACACATCGGAATACATCTCTCCGGTTTCAAAACACCGCAAGCTTTCAGAAAATAAATACATTCGACACACTTATACCGTTATTAATTATTATTATTATTATTATTATTATTATTATTATTATTATTTATGTTGTTTACTCATCGTAAGCGGGAAAAGAATTCAATCAAATAATAAAAATTAACGCTCGTCAAAATCAAAATTTTAAAACTCTAAAAAAAATCAAAATTTTTGGTTTCCAGGCTACCAACAAATTATGATACTAGGAGTATCTGAATTATTATGAGAAGAACCAAGAAAGATACACAAAATATATATCTCTGATTGAAAACAAGGTTACAGGGGTGATTAGGATGATGATGAACTCGACTCGGTCCTTATTAAAGCTTCTCAAATAGAATCATAAGTATTTGATCTTCTTCAACATTAAATATTATGGACCCCAAAATATTTGTTGTCACCTGCTATATTACTAGAATGGACCAACGCACTAGATGATGATGGTCATGTCGTGACTTCGGAAACAACATTTTTCAGATTGCATGGACCGCTTCAAATTTTATCTACACGTACGACACACATACATATATATATATTAATACATAAATAGTATATATAGTTATAAACTTACATATACTGTATACTATATAATATGAGAGTTATTGACATTATTTGGTCCCTCTTTTACGAGGAATGAGCATATTTGGTAACTCTAATAGTATTCTCAAATATAAAAAAGTTCACCTTTTTTTTTAATGAAAGATGTGTAGATTTTATAGCGCGCTCTGTAGCGTATATGTTAAAATTTTAATGATTTTATCATGGGTTTGACTTTTTGACTGTTGTAATTGTTTTTTTTTTCAAATAAATAAAATTCTATTTAAAATAAAATAAAATTATATAGAATTGTCTCAAGTTAATAATATTTTTGTTATTTTACTAAATAATATTTTTTTTGTCATTTAACAATGAAAGGACCAAATTCACACGAAAAATTGTATAGAAATATGTATGTATATTGTCAGAAGAAAACTGCAAAGGTATACCGCTAAAAACCTGCATATTCAGTTATGTTTTTTAAGCAGGTAAACCGCATACCGCATGAAATTCTATAGTAACTCTTAAAATTACATAAAAATCTCATAATTAATTTTTATGTAATTGTTTTTAATAAAATCTATTTAATAAGAATTTACATTTCTAACTAATATATTTTAAAATTATAGACGAAAACTTTATTGATATACACATCGATTTTGCAGTAGACCCGTAAAACAAGATCGGTTGCGGGTAGTCAAGGGAAACAGGGGGGGTTATTTTCTAAAAATTTCTAAAAATTTTATAAGAACTTCACTTGTAAACTAAACTTGTAAGCGGTTGCGGGTGTGTGTATATATATGTATATTTATATATATATATATATATATATATTATAGGAGTTTGAGCGTGTAGTAATAGATTTGTTCGGAAGAAAGTATGAACAAGTAAAAGAGTGAGTGAAGCAGACGTAAATGCCATTGATGTTAACCTCTCTTTGCCCTCACCCGAAAGCTGACAAAATTTTGAGCCAATTTTCAGCTGACTCATTTATAAATAAGCTTGTCATTACTTAGTTTGTGTCGTCCGTGATGATTTACCTCTTTCTACAAGATATTTGCTTTGGATTTATCTGCTCACACTTATTTTATTTTATTTTATTTTAAATCTATATGTTATAATTATATATGTGCTTCACATTAGGGCACCAAGATCGCTTCATACCATACGTAAGCTTCATTACCCTATCTTCTACTTGATTTTGATGTGTGACTGATGTATGGAAGATTTGGCTTGAAAAAAAAAAAACTTTACGCACCCATCTAGCGATTATTAAAATTTTAAATAATAAATGCATTCATCTATCTTATCTAGGTGTATTATTATCTCAAATATCCATCCTTAGTTACTCATATTGATTGAGATTTGAGAGTATGTAGTGTTTCACTTTAATTCTAAATGTTGTAATGAAGTCGTGCATAGTTTTGCTAGATTCGCGAATAGTCTAAAAAGAATGTAATCTGGTTGGAGTCTGTCCCGTCAAGTATTGAACCTCTTGTTGCGTGTGACTCGATTTGTAATGAGGGAGCCCTTGTTCAGGACATTTGTTTGGCTTCTACCTTTGATAATTCGATATGGCGTACTCTTCGTTCTAGAGTCGCACTCGTTTAAGAGACTCGGAGGGTTTAATGAAGTTCATATTTCTTTTTAAAAAAATGTTATACCTTAATTTTATTTAATTTAAGTATAACCTGGCCATAAAACTAATTAATAATAAAATATTAACTATCCCCTTTGTATTTTGATTTAAGTATAACCTGGGCAGAAAACTAATTAATAATAATATATTAACTAACCCTTTGTATTGATCTTGGATGAATCTCATTATTTCTTAAGTCGGTGTTTATTTGAGTATAATAAGTCTTTAGTAGAGTGTTAACTATAAAATATTGTAAAGTTTTACTTTAAAATCAAGCGATAATGAATGTAATAAGTAATATTTTATAATAAATCTTGTTAAATCGCTTTCTTTTCTCCACGTATAGATTAATAAAATGAGAATGTTTGTACAATTAATTTGGATCAGTATATAATTAGTATAAAACTATAAATATGGTTTGCATACATAGGTATACATATTAATTCTATAGTATTACTATTCGTAACCTAGTTACCGTATACCATAAATTAACGATACTGCAGATAGTCATGTTGTATAGTATACCATTATTAAGCTAGTAAACTACACAATTTGGCTATATGATCAGCTCTATAAGATATAGGTTGTGACAGTCATAAATTGCATGTCACAGTCCGTGTCATTTGTGCTCAGTAATAGTTTCCAATAGTCCTTGTTATGATTATTACTTGGATCTCTCCATCGCTTTAGCTTTATTATTCATTTCTAATTCTCGGTGATGGGTAGTACAATTATTTTAATTTGTATTTCTCTCCCGATCTTACGGATCACATCACATTTATAACCTTCTAAATTAGACAACTATATATATATACATATAAGTAAATTATTGCGGCATAAATACTAAAAAGTTTTCTCAATTGTGCTTGTATAGCTATATTTTGAAAAAAAAATAACTATAACTATAATCAAAATTGTTTAAAAAGGTATGCACATACATTCATTATAAAGACAAACGATTATTTTAATTTTGGTACATAAAATTTAAAAAGGATGTATTTTCAATTATGATGTTTTGAGGTGTAATAAAATAATTTATGGTATTTTAAGGAATGTTTTATGAAGTTTCCCATATAAATCGTGTGGTATTAGTAAATGATACTTGTCATTTTCGATGATCTTCTGCATGAGAGACGTCGATGCTTCACTTGGGTCGCCGTTAATGCTCTCTCTACTCTTGCTATAAGATGGCTTTTTGTTTCTTATTTATTTAATTATCTACTAATTTGATATACTACAAACGGCTTAGCGAAATTCGATCTAAAAATCAACCTATATAATATTTATCTATACTATATATAGCATTAATTCAATCATATATTAATTATATATGTTTTTCTACACTATATTCTTAAGTCTTAACAAATTATACACATGAACATGTTTTTCGCATCTCTGATTTTCTTAGACTTGGACCTAAAAATCTATTTTTATTCAATTGCGTACGGCTCTCACCCTCTCTTCTCTTGCCATTTGCCTATTCCCTCTCTCTCTCTCTCTCTCTCTCTCATTATTCTCTTCAAATACCAATAAATATAATAGCCTGCAGGCCCTTCTATCTAGATTCTAGACACTGATGATGATGATGCACAAGCATATACATTACATAATTTACATGAATTATTATCATTATCCTTGATTCCTTTGAATCCTTTCTAATATATATCTCATTTTTATGATACAATCTGGTCTTATTACCATTTATATCGTCACGTGCATGCAAATTAGAATTTTCGTCTATGAATACATGCATATGTATGCAATGGTATTTTTATTTAATTACCACGGACATTTAAGAATATTTTATAGATGATTATAAACTTAATACATCCTGTTGATGCCGTGTTTTGGATCAAACACTGTTGAGGCCCAAGTTGTGGATTTTGGGCCTGGCCCAATGTCATTCGTTGACGTGACGGGCTTTTGTTGACTTTTAGGTGGGCCTTGGTTGGCCTAGTCGTGTTGATGGCTGATTTTCCCACTCTGTTTGTGGTTTTGATGGGACCCCGTTGACCTTGGGTGGTAGCCTGCTGACCTTTGTGTGAGTTTTTAGTTAACCGATATAGGGACCCTGAGTAGGTGTCCCTGGCACTTCTAGATTCGAAAGCCTCGTTTCCGTTCGGGGTCCAGGCGATCCGGGTCACTCACTACCTGTTACCGCAGGGCCTGGAATGGACAAGGCCGGGGTTACAGGTTTGGAGGCCACACGAATCGGGGGTACCAGCGAATGGGGGAGTGCGTTCGACCAGGAAGTGAACCCTGGGGGGTTAGACTCTCCACCTGATATGGCTTGTTTAAGTCCGGGCCGGTGGAACTGTCCGCAGAGTCGTGGTATCTTTAAGAGATACAAGGACTAGGAGACAGAACATGTGCCGCGCAGAGCTTAGAACAAGGGTAGGTGGGGTCTCGAACCTGCCCAGGATCTTCTCTAGGGGTTCCTCTCAGAGTGATCCCTCTGTCGTTCGGATCTTAGAGAAATTCCCTCAGGTCAGAACCTACGACCTGAATTGTGGGTCCCGTTACGTGTCCCCAGACAATACACACAGCCGCGTAGTGGACTGGAGATAGGCTGGACACAGCGTAGAACGAGACCTATCAGGCCTTCCGCTTTCGTCGAGGACCTTGTAAGAATTTCCCCAGGGCTTCCGCTTTTGTAAATTTCTCACTTTTCGGACCTGAAAAAAGGGAACACCCGAGGTCAAGGGAAACAGGGGGGGTTACCCCCTGATTCACCTCCGACGCTCAACATTAGAACGGTGTTTGAGGGGAGGTGAGTTTATAGGGAGTAAAGAGAGAATCGAGAGAACTCGAGTGAGTTTCGAAGTCATACCGTTTCAACTGAACTGAGCTTCTATTTATAATAGGATCTGGGGGTCTACGTGCAATATAATATTGTCCAAGGGGTCCCTAGGCAATATTATATTTGCAGAATGGTCCCTGTGAAAAGAATCGATCTCAGCCGCCGGATCGTTGATTTGACCAAAAGTATACTTTACTTTATGAAAAGTAAATGGTGCGCAAATCGGGGATCGATCTCGGCTGTCCATCGGGTTGCATGGGGATGCGCGCTGGTGATGTGATTGATGTGACGCGGCAAGGGAGATCGTGCCACGTGGCATGATCCGGGAGGCTGTGGCCTGGTGGGCCCCGCAAAAAGGTGCTTTTGGGCATCTTTTTGTTCCCGGGTGCGTCTTGCGTCCGTTTTTCATAAATTTTATGTCGCTTTTGGGTGTTTTCATATTTTTAGGAACACCGGGATACTTTGTTTTGCGAAAACGGGCCTCCGAAAGGCAGTTTGGTGTTAAAGATGATTTAATTAATAAAGAAATGATTATTTAAATAATATTTCTTTATTAATATTCTTTTACAAAAATACCCCTCAACACATCCGAAAATTTTGCAAAAAAAAACGTCGACATATCTATTTTTTTAGAGTTGCAATTGGAATACTCACATAATTACCACTGGTAAAACTTTTTATCCCACAATTACATCGTCCCACTATTAAATCTTAGTGTTTAAACATATTTAGTCAAGATAGAAGTTTTTACAATTCCACTCGCTTCTTGATAATAAGTTTTTATCTTTTAATTTTCGTACAATATAACTTTGTATTTATAACAAGTTACAAGTGTAATTCTTATTTTACATAAAATACAACATATAACTATTTTTATATGATGCCTTATTATAAATCCTATTTCTTAGTTACTTATATTTTATGGTAAAAAATAAGTAATTTTAAACATATTCAAATATAATAAAAGTATAAAATTATTTTTTGACTTTTTTATCATGCGGCATGCCCGTAAAAAAATTATCGGTAATTGGGACATGTATTTTTTTTTTTAATAACTTTTCCATCGATTAACTCGTTATACGTCGACATGCTCGTAAAATAGAAATTGTGATTTCTTCTTGGTATTGGTATATTTCAAACCATAGATATTTATGATTATCTAAAAAATGACAACAAAAATAATTATTTCCGTTCACAAGTCACAAAAATCATTTAGATCGAGACTTGCAAACATTGGAGAGACCAAACATTTTATTAATTATATAATTAGTAGTAAGTAGCGCTAAACAACTATTTCGTTGTCTCCAATCTCCATTAATGCGATAGTTTACTAATTTCTAATATCAATCATTGAGTAGTTAATGAGATGTATTACTATTAAATGTCTTTCAATATTTCTCATTCTGTTTTCGCCGACCTGGCAAAAAATAATAGTAAACAAAAAATGGAATGATTCATGTATATATTTCATACATATATGAATATATATTTATAACGAAATTAAGTACTTAGTCCTGTGAGAAAAATAAGTGAAAAGACAATAGCATGAGTATATTGTTTATAAGTTTATTTATTTTTTACAATTTCAGTACTATTTAAAAATTTATTCCCATACAAAAAAGAAATCTGAAATCTCTAAATTAATTTGGAGAGTCGATATTAATGAATTTTTGCTATACCGATTTCTTTTTCTTTCGAATTTTCAAAAATATATTATTCTGTAATTTTAGTTTTCTCAACAAAATATCTTAAATCTCTAAATTTGACATAAAAATTAATATTTATGGAATTTTGTTATGAAAGATGCATGAAATAAAAATATCATGGACGACTTTGTTAGCAAAGACTTTAGAAAATAGGAATTAGATTGTCAATGTCTTATCATGAAAAAAATGTATATATCAACTTAAATTGATCAAAATTCGAACATCAGAATAATTGTTATAATTTATAAATAAGTGCAAGGATCTCAAATTTAATATGTTTAAACCAATTCAACAATAATAAAGAGCTTACTAATATTGTTCCTCGTGATAATACTGCATATTTTAACTATTTAATTACATGCATGAACAATAAAGAATACTCAATAATTTCATTTTTTTATCATTCACTCGCATGAATTTATTCAAATTTCAAACACCGGTGTGTCCGCAGAATATAAATTTCAAACACCGGTACCCTTCCTTTTTTCTTTCTCTGGTACACTCTATTATCCGCAGAATATAAAGGGCAACCATTCCTGGCTCAAAAATGAAAAATCATTTCAACCAAGTCCAAAACCAAGAAAAAACACCTGTGGGTAAAACCGTAATTATGGATTATTTCATAGTTTTATAAGGGAGACTAATCCCCCACTTGTTTTATTTTTTACCGTTTTCCACCGAGAACTGAGAAAAGTCACTGTTTCTTGTCTTGTCATTTAGCACTTAGCACAGTTATAGAGAGAGAGAGAGAGACTGAGCCAACAAGTCGACCATTCATGGAGAACCATTTGGTTAGGGTTTTAGGGTTTTCGGGAAATGGACTTAATTATATATATATATATTATATGTACACATACATAATTACATTATACATATACAATTCTCTCCTCGATAACCTCCTCAAATGAAGCAAGAAAACGGGAAAAAAGCAATAATAATATATTCGATATTTGCATTGTAAGTACTTATTCTTGTCCTATTTAGTGCTTTGACATATTTTAAATCCTTTTAGTATAGCATGCAGTTATATATTATGTAAAGGCTACAAACCAGACCTATGTGAGGTAACATGTCTTTCCTATAACAGAATTCAATGACAATGAATTATACTTCGATATTATTTAATAAATTTTAGATGCTAAGATCGCTAAAAAAATAAAAAAAATTACCTAATTCATTTTGTACAAAACTAAGAACTTATGACATAAATATCTCAATATATAATTTATACATATTCCACTCTAGTTTCGGAATTATCATCTGTGTGATGTATCTAAACGTTTATGTATATATGCATAATGCATTACTGCATGTATGTATCTGATTGTGTAAAATAAATAATAATAATAATACCTCATTTAAACATAAAAGTTTATGCATTATTACGTCAAGCAAAAACCGTTTTATTCATGGATATCATAATTCGTAAAATAGTGGGGATCGGAGTTTACGTAAAGCTTATCATAATCTGATACAATAGATTTTAATTCATTTGATCATATGCGACCAGATAATTTAGAGATAGATTTAGACGTATAATTGTGTCGCACACGATTCTTTCACATATTCTAGTCAATAGTCAATGATGACTTTAAATATTATAACTCAACGACAGTTAATATCGAAATTTAAGGCGGGTCTTTAATTTCTCATAATTTTATTACTCGTTCATGTAACTAAGAATAATTATTAAATTTCTCAAAATTCAATTACTTGAATAGAAATACACTCAATAATTGACCAACGTATACAATACTAATTTTCTTCCACTACTATAGTATTATAGATGGACAAAATAATAATTAGCATAATGTTAATATATTTACTATTAAACGCGGACGCATAAAGTGCTATAAATCTTTTAATTTAAATACCATCGCACGTTTTTTTTTGTATCACAATAATATATTTGTATCTATTTCTATATTATTAAATTAAATTTATAAATTAATAAGTTTGATAATATATATATATATATATTTTCATTAAACATGTATGTATGCATATAGCAATAGCAGCACGCCAGCTCTATAAATGAAAGGACAGCTTCTCTCTAGAATTTCATTGGTGACACTAACACACTACTAGTCCTGCCACCGCCGCGCTCTCTCTCTCTCAAAAGTCCAAGCTTTTCTCTCCATGGCTGCTTAGAAGGAAACCCTTCTTCTCTCTCTCCGAGAAACATGGTGGGTCTCTGTCTCTCTTATCTCTCTTCTTGAAGATGTTATGGCGGGGATATTTGAACTGTGGTGTGGCAGGAGGGGTGCCCGGGGTGGCTGGCGGTGCTGCTGGAGGAGAAGTTCTACAACGCGTGCGTAATTCACGAGGACGCCAAGAAGAACGAGAAGAACATCTACTGCCTCGACTGCTGCTTCTCTCTCTGCCCTCACTGCTTGCCTCCTCATCGCTCCCATCGTCTCTTGCAGGTTCTTTCTCCAAAAACACTCTACACACTTTTTATTTCTTTAAATTTCAATTCAAGGGAAATTTGCTCCTTTATGTTAAATTTTTTTAGAAATGACGACACCCTTGATGAATAGATGGTTTTATAAATATTTTGAAAAAGGATTGAGGGTATATTTGAAATGTTTTTGAGCACGCGGGGTACATATTTGCCAAAATTACAAATGAAGGGGGTAGGAAAGCGAATTTCCGAAACTGAAATGCAATTTGATCTGATAGATAAGGAGGTATGTGTACCATGACGTTATAAGGCTGGACGACGCCACGAAGCTTCTAGACTGTTCCTTGGTCCAAGTGAGTGTCTCGTTATTAATCCTTGATCTTAATCCAATCGTGTTGATGTTTTAAATTTGAATTTGAGTATAATTACAGTCGTACACGACCAACAGTGCGAAAGTGGTGTTCTTGAACCAGAGGCCTCAGACGAGAACCTTTCGAGGGTCAGGCAATATCTGCTGCACCTGCGACCGAAGCCTTCAGGACCCTTATCTCTTTTGCTCTCTCTCTTGCAAGGTCTCTTCCTAATTTTATTCCCCATCTAATTATTATATGATATTCATTAACTTTTACTCATATTAGCGGCATAAGTATTCAATAGTGACAATAATTCGTTTCCTTTTTTTCAATTTTGGCCGCTCTCGTTAAAATTTGGTATTTATGCCGTAAATGTTCGTAATTTTTAATTTGAGCAGATAGAGTATCTGGTGAAGACCGAAGGGGGAGTGGCGGGCTACCTGTACGAGTGCAAGTTCCTCGCTCTGCCCGAGATGGATGCGGAGTCGGCGCCGGAGGCCTCTGGCTCGCTCTCGGGCGAGAGCGAGGGCGTGGGTTTGGCGGTGCGGTGCACGGCCGGGACGGCAGAGATTGTGCGGAAGAAGCGGAGCAGTGTCTCCGGGGTGTGCAGGCCGGTGTACCGGCCCGTGTCCGGGATTTCGGTGGCGGCCGCTGCGGCGATGATGATGAACCGGCGCAAGGGGAATCCCCAGAGGGCCCCGCTTTACTGAGACATTTCAAAAAAAAAAACAAATAGTTTTAATTGGAGTTGTACGGACGACAAGAAGGGGTAGAGAGAGAAAGTTGAGAGAGAGAGAGAGAGAGAGGTGAGGGGGGTTTTTTGAAATGAAAAGTAAGTTTAGGGTAGTTTTTGGACGAGTAGAAAAAAGGAAGCCTCCCAATTTTGTAGAGGAAAATGTTTTTCCTCGGCTTCTCTCTCGCACGGTCGCTCTCTCTATATATGATAGTCATATGATGCTTTTTCTTTCTTTTTGTTGATGTTGTGGGTATGTTTTGTGCCCACACCCATAACGAAGGGGTCCATTTAAACAAATCTTTTGAATTTAGTTGAAATTTTCAAAGATTATAGAGATTAATATACTAAACTTAGGCAAAATTAGTAAATTTCAAAGTACCCAAGCTACACAAAGTTTGTATTTGTTTTGCCATTTTCATTAATTATTAAACGAGAACCACATGAGTTATCATTACAAACTAACGAGAAAGACATAATCAAGAAGAATAATAGAGGCCTTACAAATAGAACTTAGCATACCCGACTTTTCTCAAATAGAATTTAGAATTTGTCATTTGTGGACTATATCATGTTGTTTCTCATGACCAGGAGTTTTTTCACTATCGTTCTCGTAAAGAGCATTGTTTTACAATATGACCGAGATCGGGTGTCGGTTGGAACGCAGCGGAAGCACATAAATGCACGTTTCCGGGATTCCTAATCCCTTCTATTATTGAGTGTAAGAACTTTTTTTCCCCTTGTGAATGTATATAGATTGGCTGCAGCTAATCACAGTTGGCGTATTAACAATTCAAAGGATTAAATACTTGAAAATTTGACCCCAAAAAAAAAAAAGAAAAAAAAAACGATCATCATCGCCATTAATTGATAGAATAAATTTTGAAGATTTATAAATAAATAATTTGAACCCAGATATATGAGTGACACTCTATTATTCACCAGATGTTTTCTATGGAAATCTCAGAGTATTTCATCTGCTTATGTACTAAAAGTTACATCTTTTTGGGTCTCTTTCTAACTTATTTGGCCTCTACAGAGGTCCATGCCATTCAAATTCAATTATTATCTGTTTATTTGTTTCCCCAATGTCTCTTTGTTTGAGAAGCAAGAAACAATTGACTATGGCATATAATATATTAATATTATTATGGGTGTATACATATTTTTGAACATCTCAAGAAATTTCATATGATTTTCTGGGGAACTTGTATCGTTTTGGGGCATATTTTATATATAAAATAAAGCATTATGTAGATAACATATATTTGTATTCTTCCTAAATAAAGTAACAATGTTAGGCACATTGATCTTCGAGGGCCTCTATGAGTGTTTGTTTTAGACTACTCGTTTCATGTAATCTGTCTTTAATATTTTGCATGATACTATGTGTTTCTTTTTCTACTCCTATTTTTAGATTCCTAATGAAAATAAATTATTTTGAGCAAGTTTTTACGATACAACATCAGTTAAATCGATTATACAAGTGTATTATCGACGGATAACTTTTTAAGTATTTGATTTGTACCAGTCATATCTTACGATTAGGCCCAAAAACCGATGAGTATTCTATAATATAATTATGTTTGTATTAATTTTTTCTTTAGTATCTAGTAATAAATACTATATTATATAACCAGTAGTATATGAAAATTTATGTGTCGTATTGAGAAAAGAGCACAAGGTTTTAAATACCGCTTGTCGATATCGTTTCGCACTTTTCATTTTACGGATATATCGTTTGTCGATTGGTATCTCATAGGTAAATCATTTCGCATATCCTCGAAAATATAAAAAATATTTTCGATAGGCATGCCGATGGATATTCGAGAAATTTAATACCTTCTGAGCAACGACATAAATACTCATTTTTTTTCACGACCAAAGTTCTTAATGTTTTTTTTTTTTTTTTTTACTTCTCGTCAAAATTAAGTCCACTTTATAAAGAAGCAAAAATTACTCTTTAAAAAAAAAACATATATTTAAGACTCGGTGGCACATAAAAACCCTACTTAAATCAACCAAATTATGTATAAAAAAAAGTAGAAGGGTAAAATAGTGAATTTGAAAAAATAAAAATACTAAAAAAAGAAAATTCATCCATATCCAAACAGTGGATAATCACTAGGCATTTTCCACGCGGCAAGACTTATAGACAAGATTGGACCGGTAATGCCAAGAAATGGGCACGCAGAAACCCACGGTTAGCGTGGACATTTCAGACTTTGCACAGGAATGGGTTAATTTATAAGCTAAATATGTTTGGTTTTGTGAAGGAACTACTGGTCACACTGAGCAACGACAGCTTAGCACAACAATGGAAAGCAAAGAGTTATTGCTAATTAATACATATGCTTCTTTGGGCAATTACCATCATAAAATCCTCCATTTTTTACACTTCAATTCTCATTTTGATTTATCCTATATATTTGTTTAATTTTACACATAATATGTAATTATTCTCAAAGCTCTAAAACCCAGCCTTGAGATGGCGTATACCTTCTAAAAACCCCGACGTTATAAAATTTTAATTTATTGGCGTACCTTTGTGCGTAAGTGTACATTTTTATTTTATAAAATTGAAATGAAGAAGAATAAGTAAAGAGATAAAAAAAGGTAAGAAATTGACAAAGTCGGCAACAAAGAGAAAAAAGAGGAATTGAAGAAGTGAGGGAAGAGAGGGAAAAATAAAAATAAATATATGTAATATTATTTTTGTTGATGGTTGGATATAACTAATACTAAATTGCACTTATAACTTTTACGTTCACATAAAAATTATAATTACAAATTATATCTTAGCATAGTAAAAATTAATATTTTCTAAAAAACGGTCAATAAATTAATTGGTCGGCGATTTATTCGTAAAGTCGATCGATAATTACACTTGTTGATAAAAAATTTCTTAAAACTCATCATCAAGCCTATAATATAAAATTATTGATTTTTCATCAGTTTCAATATTTAAAACTTTGATTATCCCTTTTCCACCGAATTTAAATCATTTTTACTAACGATATTGTGCATTGGGTATTTTTTTTAGCGGAAATTCATGAGTAAATTTAAGCGTGTGAATTAATAGGCCCATGTCAAGCAAGGCCCACATGGTGGAGTGTGGACCAGAGTGAGCCTAATAAATTCTCAAACTTCGTGTCATACTAGGAAATTAATGTATGGATTGTCTTAGAGATTATCTATGTACAAATTGGGCATGTGAATGCAAGTATAGTACGCTATACTATTGACATTTAATATCGAAAATTGACCAATAGTATATTGTATGCCAAATTTTCACAATGATATGATACGCTGTAAGGATGACCATACTCTAATTTTCTAGAACAAAGTATACTAAGGAATATTTGCGGTATATATAGTAAAATTTAGAGATGGCATTATTTTGTTATTTGTTTTACAAATTAATTATATGATGTTTTAATGTATGTAGATCCTTAAATCTCTTCAAATGGAACATTGAAAAAATATATTTTATTGTAGCAGTACATACTTAATCTATTAAAAAACAAAACGATGAAATAATAAGTTTGTTTTTTCATTGTGAAAATTTAGAAATGTGATTTTTTTCAAACTCAATATTCAAGTTCAACTGGTACAATGAAAAATAAACAAACTCAATTTATGCCATATATTATTCCAAGGGTTTAGAGAATCCGAAGATTCATTACCACGATTATTTTGGGTTCAAAGCACCATACATAACCGCGTTCGAAGCACCATACGTGAATATTTCAACCATTAGTCTCTCCCTCAAAAAAAAAAACCCATTAGTCTCTTCTCGATCGCCGAAAGACCATGATTAGATAAGTAGTTGGTATGCATAATGCATCTCTCTTTCCTATTTATTCGCTCTCTCCCTCCCATACTACTTTATTCCCCTCCCATGTGGGACAAAAAACTGTTCCATTTTTCTATCCATTATTGCTTTGAATATAACGTATACGAAAACATGTTAATCATCAAACAAGTTAAAAAAGTAAATGGCCTAGATGCAGTAAATGTATTACTGGAGTGGTAACTCCTTCATTTCAATGGTGTTTTGATTCCTTCCGAATTCTTGTTCTTTGATCTTGCCCGGTTTTGGCCCCGTTCCAACCCCGTTTTATAAGAAAAAATTGGGAACTCGGCTTATTTGAACCCAAGAAACCGTCAGGGATCAAACTTAAAAAAAAAGAAAAAAAATGGAGCAGTCTGTAACCTACTCGGTTTTAACTTTTGCGATTAAGTTTCTATCTTTGGCTTAACGTTATTAGAACTTTAAGGCTGTGTTTATTATTTGATTTGAAGTTGTTATTTTATATATAAACAAAAAATAACCCGGGAGCAATAAAACACGGATGTTTTGGATCCAGGACTGGGACATATAGAATTGCGTCTACAAGTCTTGTCAAGCAAGAAAAGTTCACTGATTTAGTTCTTTTTGTTTCTTGATCGCTTAAATTTATTGTAACAATGGTGGATCTGGATGAGATGCCGAAAAGTATGCGTTGCAATGACAAGTTTGTTGTGCTAAGTGTTTTGGCTCCCGTCTGTGTAAGAACCGTAAAACCCATTGCGCCGCATTTGGTGAGACGGTTTTACCGCTGCGTTTTTTTTTTCTTCTTCTCTCTTCTTCTTTCGGTTTCGTCTTTAAAATATTATGGTATGCGTTATAATTTGTCGAGAAGGCTGGTAGAATTATCGAAGAGACCATGTTGGGCGTATTTTGCGTTCCCGCAAATCCTCCTTCCCCGATCCCGAAAGAACCGAAAGAAGAATCTCCTCCTAGCTCTTCACTCTCCGAGAATGTGAAGCAATCGTTCGAGGTAAAAATTGAGATAAAGATTTTTCAAATTTCAATGTTAATTTTTATTATTTTATTTATGTTATGTTTTTCATTTGTTTCAGACATGGTTTCCGGTCGCCAAGCTGAGTTAAGGAAGAGCCTCTGCTTTGGAAAATAAAATAAAAAATCAAGAGTACTGAACATTTTCCATGTGATGGTATTTTTCTTTTGTGATTATTGCTGCAAAACAAAGTTAATCAAAGTAGTGTAAACATATTATGTGCTAAATAAATACTTAAAAATCATGAAAATTGTCGATTAATTCCGTCTCATGTGTGCAAATTCTTTTAATCACTCCAAGTATTTAATGCAATACACGTTTCAAGCTATGAGCTTTTTTTGTTTTTGTTTTTTTATGTCGTTTTCCACTCCATACTCGAATTATTGAACTTTAAGTTTAGACTATATATACGAGGATATCAAGTTGTTATACTATACTTACTTGGTGTCTTGGTCAATGACATAGTTATTAATATTTAATTAAACACCCCTTGATTTTTCGCGTGTTACATATTAATCAACTCACCTTCTAAATTTATCGCTTTCAATCAATGCTCTTATAATTCGTATCACATAAGTTCACCACTAAATTCATCATTCGATATTATTTTTTTCCTAATTTTTATTTATATCAAAATCCTTACTGCTATTTCGATTTATATTACTCATTTTAGGGTTTAAAGAAAGTTTTATAATCCTTATTAAAATAAAGATCACAGTTTTTACTCTAGTTTTTTTAAGGGATAATAGCGGCATAAGTCCTCAACCTTTACTCAACTGAGGCGGCATAACCCCAACCTCATTTAATAGCGGTATAAGTACCAAAAGATGATTTCCGTCCATATTTGACTAACAGAAGTAGTCAACGTTTGCGTGGTCAGCTTCTCGTCAACGTGGACGCCACGTAATCCGACATGTCACCACACACGTCATACTTTTTTAGCGGGCCGACAAACCAGCTTGCAAACCTTGATTACAGCTGACCTATATTCAATACCAATATAAGTAACCCATTAAAACATTGGTTTTGTCCGACTCAATAAACTTCTCCAACAGTACAAAGCTCGTCACGGTACATTCAAAAAGTATGGCCAACAGTTTGATCAATTTCCACAAGTTCTGTTTTTAAAAAGCTTATGGCCAATGATTTAAACATGATTTAATTTTAATCTACCAGAAATAATCACTTCTATTCGCATTGGGCCTCTTAGAAATGGGCCGGCCCATTTTAATAATGCTTCTCACCATGAGTACATAATGCAAGAAGTTACAACTGATCTTAAGTTTTCCTAATCTTGTGATAAATATTTTTTAGTCATTGCCATAAATTTCTGGTGAACATTACTTGTACATTTTTCGTCTGAATTTTAGTGCCGTAATGTAATAATGTGTTCAATAATTAATTAATGTGTATTCAAATTGCCAACGCAAACCAAGCAATCCATTCGGTATAATCAAGTTACGCAATCCAACCATGATTTTAAGAAACAAAATTTTAGCGTGGATAACCCTCAAAACCACAGGACTCATAAGCCATTTAAATCTTCCAATGGGATACACCAAGTCCTTCTCTAGTAAATACCTAGAGGATTACAACAAAGTTTGGATAAACTCACCAAAAGGGAGAATACACGACACACACCATTGAGATATCGTCACCGAAAACGGAGAAGACGAAGGCACTTTCTCTCTTTTCTTCTCTCTTTGATTCCAATAAGCTTGCTCTTATCACCAAATGCTTCCCGGTTCACGCTTTTGGTTTCTCCTAGTACACTTTTTCTTCTTCTTCGATTCCAAAACAATCATGGTTGATTGATTAAAAGTCGGAAGACTCGAAGATGCCTGCATCGGTACAAAGAAGAAGAAGCTTCAGCTAAGAGAATTTTTCAAGCAAATAAAGTGAATCTAACTTTGTGTAAGAGAATACTTTGTTTGTACACGTTAAGTCTTGGACATTTGATTAAACGGTTCATGTGAAAACTCATATTCACATCTTACAATATGTTAAAGTTGTGGGGGTGACATATATTTCATCTATATATGTACAATTTGCTATACATGCTTTGCTTTCATATGTTTTTGAGTAGTGAGCAAAAAGAAAATCAGACAATAATGTTATGAAGATGTAAAAAATTAAGGAGGTGGAGTGTGAGAGTTGTACCAATCACTCTCTCTCGTATATCCCTCGAGCTATTTTCTTCCTCACTCGCCATTGAAGCACGGAGAAACCTGATGTACGCTGTGGAGAGTTTAGCATAGACGACGCCAAAATTAGATTGAAACACTGGACAATCTTTGAAACATACATTGCAATTCCGTGTAATTTGAAGACAAAATCAATTCGATTTCTGCAATACGCCCCAAAACCAGAGTAACGGAATCGTCTCCACCGCTTCTTTGCCAACGTTTGCAAGATTATTTATGTTCCCGAAGCTGATCTGTTTGTTCACCTGAAAAAAATCAGAGATTAAATAAGAATGATGTACAACTTGTTATAATTCATGTACCTCTTGCTCTTGTTAGTACAAGCAAGATGGAACTCTGTAACTAAAAAAAAATGGTGCTCTTTGTTCTTGTCATTGTTAGTCACAAATATGAAGAAAAATAGAAAGAAAGAAAAAACACTGCATATAACGTAATTGCGAAAAGAGCGCTTACTGAAACCGAAGTGGCGTGGACAAGTTTAGCAACGTTAGCTCTATAGAACAAGACACCAAGTCCATACTTCCTATGTTGTAAGGGAAAATAAGCTAAGAAATTACATTAAAAAAAGAAGAAAAAGAACCCCTTATATTAATAAAAACATACTTAAAGACAACAACCCATATAAAGCTTGGCTCTTACAAAAGGGAAGGGTAAAATTATAATACCAAATGTTGTCGCTCTGTTCCGCTCCGAGGCTACTGCAATTGTTGTAGCTTTCGTGCCCGTCCAACTCTCCCACCGACATAATCCTAGTAGTATTTCCGTATCATAAATTATTTAATGAAAATAATTATCTAAAATTATAATAGGTACTGATCGACGTATGTATGGTATTTATTTAATATTATATTGGGATATTTATATGATTAATTATATAAATTATCTGATCAATATGATTTTCCAGAAAATATAATGTTATCTGCATTTTGGGATGACAATTGAACTCGGCCAAGTGTTTGATCCCACGCCGGACCCGGTGTCTGTGGTGGGCAAATGGGTGAATTCCTCGATGCTTTTGTATCTTGTACTCTAAAATGGTTCATGTGGTAAACTCATAATCAAAACACACCAGAAACATATCATATGTATAATTTGCAATACATGTCTTCATATGTTTTTGAGTGAGCAAAAGAAAATCAGACAAAATTAAGGAGGTGAAGTGTGAGAGTTTTACCAATCCCTCTGACATTGGAGAATCCTGGTCACTCACTTTTGGTATATGTGCCTCAAAATATATATATAATTTCGGAGACAGTGTCTGCCAAAAACCATTAATTTGAGCCTCATTCTTTTTTCTAAATTTTTTGCAATTAATGATTAAAGAAAATATATTCATAAATCATCTGATGGTAACATATAAGTGAAGGGTGAGAAGGTTATTGAAATTTAGCTATTGCTTTGAATACATTGTTAAATCATGGTAATAAAATAAACTTAAAATTTATTTTTGATAAATTTCAATTGTATAAATTAATAAGGATTTGTGTCATTGAAATTTAATTATACATGATTTTTTAATTCAAGTGCTTCCAACATGCATCAACTCAGCTTTTGATTCTCTGCAATATTAGTCCTTACTCGGTCTATTAGGTTAGGTTTTAATTGATAATTTTGTTACTCAAATTAAAGAAATTGAACCATGTGAGAAATCTTAAATGTGGAAATATCTTAAATGCAAATTTAATTTATTTTCATTCTCTCTAGAGATGTGGCCTTCCGGTTGGTTCTTGAGTTATCAATTGCGTAAATTTCTTTAGTTCGGAATTTCTTTTTCACGTTAATTACGGTTTTTTATATGGTTTCATTTCAGGTATAAGAGAGGAGAAACACGAGTTATAAAGCTTCCGGGAAAGGTCTAACAGTGGAGAAGGTAATTCTCTTTGCTTCTTAATACTTCAAATGTAGTAAAAGACTGACCACACCTGCTAGCTTTTATATTTCTAATAGCTTCGGTTTTTTTTTTCGTTTATAAAATGACAAGTTAATTTTGTTTATATAAGTAGAAGCCAAGTCTTTGCCTCTTTTTAAAAAAAAAAAAAAAAAATTGGAACCAAATTAGAAGCTTTATATGCTGTGTTGGTTCATTGCTAACTTTTATGTGTTTTTATTTTCACGGTCCTGGCAATGTGCGTTATCGAAGCTTCACAATTGTGCTTTAAAATTTTTAAAATTTTTACTTACTCTTGAAATTTATTTTAATTTCTAAAGCTCTATTGCAGGTTGTGGGGATATATATCAAACTAATATATGTCTGAGCTTCTTCTTAAGGTAGATTTTGTATTCCTGGTAATCTTTTTTTATGCATGCTTTGTGATAAGATTTTTTATTCTCTTCAAGTTTGTTGCTGATAACTAATATTTCTTTTTTCTCTCTATTTTTTTTATAACACTTTTAACCTTAAAAATTAAAAATGAAAACATAATATATATAAATGGTCATATCTTTTTATTTGTGGGATGATTTATATTGAAAAACCAAAATACTAATATAATTAATTAATACAACTAAAATAGTAAATTCTTCATTAATTTTTATCCCACAAATAAAATATTGTGGTTAGAAAATGTTGACAAGTTGGAGTACCCGTAAAACCCAGATTTTCTGTCTTTTAAAAACAATCGCCTTAAGCCATGATCAACTTTCATCGCAGTTGAAGATATCAATTTGGAAGATTATGAGTTTAAGTGAGATTTCTATAAACCCTAAACATTCATATGGTTTATCTAATATAGAAATGTAACAATGGTTTTTGTATTAGCTTTCCTGTATTATATATGAATATATGTTTTCCAAATATCAAATAAGATTACGAAATATTTTTTAATGATCTTAGTGAAGCATCTATGATATTTGCTAAGTTTGAAACGTTTTAATTATCCATATGCAATTTTGACATAATATATCATTCAATTATGGACTAAATTTACATAAATTAAAAAAAAAATTAAAACTTTCAACCAAGTTTTATTAACTTATATTTTAAGCCACCACATGAAGCGCGGTGCCGGTCCACTAGTTCTTGTAATAGTTAGCAACCAGATAAAGCAGATTAATCATATTGGTGCCACGTATATGATTATGTTTTACGCATTGTTTTTCAGACTCTTAAACAAATCAAATCTCACTCCAATTCAATGCATATTTTCATTCATTGAAGCACGAGAAACCCGATGTACGATGTGGAGAGTTTAGCATGCACGGCGCCAAAATGAGATTGAAAATTAGTTGCCTTGGATAATCTTTAAAACAGACATTGCATTTCCGTGTAGTTTTTAAGCCAAATCTATTCCGTTTATGCAATATGCCCCGAAAAAAGAATTACAATATCGGACTCTGTTTCTTTTCAAACAGTGAAGTCGTATTTTCACCATTTAGCATATTTTTAAAGATTTGAGCGCTAGACGCATGGATATCAAACCGCATGCAAGAAAGAGAACCGCACTGATACTTTTTGTTAATGCAGTTCAGATTATCCCTTGTGGATAGCTTACTCTGCGGGGCACTCACCCAGATTAATCAATCAAGAGATTACAAGAGATGTTTACAAACGGTAAAGCATAAAGGCTCCCTCTTTATGTTACAACATTAACTCTGACATCAGACTTTTGAACTCTTTATAATTTGCAAGATCCTTGCTCTTCTTCATGTCACTCAAAGCATAATGTTTCTGTGTAAGTGCTATCGATTTGGTCCTCAATGACCGGAACATATAGAGCCGTTGCAATGCAATTATTCATCGTCTTCATGACTTGATACGACCCTTGATTCTCTCCATTAGGTGGCAATCACTCGCAATCATTCATCAACTTATTAGAGCTCGTGATCTCAAGAAAAGGCAAGCTTGGAGAGGTCGACCCAGTAAGACCTTGATTGAGGATGCGCCAATTCCTTGATTGAGAATCCACACATTCCTTGATTGGGGCACATAAGCTAAGAAGTTATATAAAAATTAAAACATTAGGCACTAATGTTAGAGAGCAAAAATAAAATGAGACAATAATATTATGAAGATGTTAGAAATTAAGGAGCTGGAGTGTGAGAATTTACCAATCATTCTTAACATTGGATCATCTTGGTTCACTTGACTCGCTTTTGGTACTTATGCCACCAAAATCATGTTCTGATACATCATTGTGGACATAAAATGAATGGTCGATAAACGGCTGAAAAAAATCACATACTAGCATATGAATCATATATACTGATACATATACATATACATGTACCCACACAATAGGGTCTGTCTTGCAATTAAAGGGTAAAGAGCGGCACAAGTGCCGACTAATCTCAAATTTTAGTGGCATAAATCCTTTTTTTAACATAGAAGTTCTCCATGTTCACTAATTAAAATAAAAAAGATTAATAATGAGAAATATTTAATGTTTTTTTTATATACATATGCCGTCATTAACTTCTTTTAACTGAAATCACAATTCACTAGAGATAACTCCTTACCGGTTTGTGCCTGATGTAAATAGTGGATCACTAGGCAAGCATGCACAATTTTTCAAATAGAAACGCGAGTTCGTGTCGATTATGAAGCCAAAATTAATTTTGTATCCGCGCTACGCCAAAGCAAAATACGGATTCTGTTTTATCTGTTTTTTGCCAACATTTACAAGATTTTTCAACTTCCCAAAGCTGATCCGCTCGTTCACCTGAAAGTCATGATCATTAGCTAAAATAGTCTCTTATTTAGTGTTCGCTAGTTGGTTAATGCATGCAAAAATTACTTAAAATGCAAGTTTTTATAATTCATGCACTTCTTGCTAATACAAGCAAGTTGGTACCCTTTTTTCCTCTCACTGTTAGACATAAATATGAAGAAAAATAAGAAGAAGAAAAAAACTGTTTAAATCAAACATTATTGCGAAAAGAGCGCTTACCGATACCGAAGTGCCGTAGACAATTTAAGCAGCCTTACCTCTATAGAACAAGACACCAAGTCCATCAGTACACCAACTTAAATTTCATCTACGTGAAGACAACAAACCATAAGAAGCTTTGCTCTTACAAAAAATTCCAGCCATCTTGCTAAGTTTTTGTAATTTGACGAAGCTATTTCGAAAATGGTGAAGACATTAGCCAATTATCCAAATCACGAATTAAAGCATTGACCTGGTCAAACAACAATGAGGTTTTGGAAACTATCAGACATGAAGATACAAGGAATTAAAAAGCGTGAAGTTTAAAATTAAAATACCAAATTTCGTAGCTCTGTTCTGCTCCAAGATATCGCAACTGCTGATATTTATTGTGGCCAACTGCAAGAAATCCAGCGATGCTTTGAGCCGGAGGTCTCTCGTGAATGTGTCGTGCACCTTTTTGTTTGTTTCGAAGCCGTTTTGGAAAGCGGGTAGATCTCGAAAGAGTACCCACCCTACTCGGAGCCGTTTTGGTGGCATAATTGTTATGGTAGTTATATCTTTCGGGCCCACCCAACTCGCGACCAGTTTTAATTGGTAGTCAATGTTGTGTGAAATTTAAGCGTTTCTTCCAATGCGCGATCTTCTATATTTCAAGCGTTTCATAACCGGTCGATAATCCACTATCCTCCAACGCCAAAAGCTTGAATAATCGCTTATGTCTGAATGCCGATGATCCAACTTATTCAAAGCACAAAGAGTCAGCGAGTATTTAGTTGCTCGCATGTGACTTTCACACAGAGATGCCTGCGCTAATTAAGCACCAAATAATTAGCGGAAGCTTTAGAAAATCCCGTACGCCTGATTTTCCGCCTAGTTCGATTACATGGTTTAAAGAATGTTGCACACATCAACAGAACATAGCATGAGTAAATAAAGGTTCGGAAATAAACCTCTTGAAAAGGAACAAAGTCTAGAACTTGGCACTTTCCAACATTGGATCTGCAAATGACCAAAGAAAGAAGTTTCAATACTCAGCCTGTAGCTAAACGTGAATGTAACTTGGACCGAGTTTTTCACGTGTTTTTCAGTGAGAAAAGAAAAAAACAGACAATTATATTATGAAGATGTTAGATATTAATGAGTTGGGAGTGTGAGAATTTTACCAAGCATTCTTAACATTGGATAATCTTGTTTCACTTGACTCACTTCTGGTACTTACACCACTAAGTTCTTACATTAGTCAGTGGCCTGATACATCATCGTGGCCATAAAATGAATGGTCGATAAATGGGCTAAAAAAATCAAGCATGTGAATCATAAACATATATACATACAAATATATATACCCATAAAATAGGCTGTCTCTTGCAATTGATAGAAACAAGCAAAGTGTAAAACATTTTAAAAGGTTAAAGAGCGTCATAAGTGCGTATTAATTTCATTTTTTAGTGGCATAAAACATTTTTTGCATGGTCAAAGTTCTCTACGTTCACTAATTATAATCAGAAATGTTAATAACGACATAAATATTTAACTTTTTTTAGATACGTAAGCCGTCATTAACTTTTTTTTTTTAGATCAGTAATTAAATGATACTAAAATTAGGAGAGGTAACTCCTTACCGGTTTGTGTCTGATGTACGTAGTAGACCACTAAAAGAGCATAGATCAGTAAACAATTTTGCAAACAGAAACGCAATTTTGTGTCGTTTTTTTTAAAGCCAAAACTTGTTTGGTTTCCGCGCTACGCCAAAACAGAATAACGGATTCTGTTTCCTCTGTTTTTTGCCGACATTTACAAAAATTTTCAATTTCCCAAACCTGAAAATAAGATGCCCTGGGCAATCTTTCAAACAGACATTGCAATTCCGTGTAGTTTTGAAGCCAAAATTAATTCTGTTTCTGGAATACGCTCCAAAAGCAGAATAACAACAGTATCTGTCTCCACCGCTTCTTCGCCAACATTTGGAAAAGTATTTATTTTTCCCGAAGCTGATCAGCTTGTTCACATGAAAACAATGAGAGATAAAAACAAGTCAGTAGATTACCAAGGTGGGTTAAGTATAAGAGCATTCCTCAATAAGAGCTTTTTTATTTAATATGTTATTGTATGAAAATTATACTACTAATATACATACAGAATTATATATTAGGTGATGTATACTCTTCTCCTCTCCTCTCATAAATATGAAGAAAAATAGAGTAAAAAAATGCTGTTTAAATGTAACATAATAGCGTAAAGAGCGCTTACTGAAGCCGAAGTTCCGTGGACAAGTTAAGTAATCTTAGCTCTATAGGACAAGACACCAAGTCTAATCATTACACCATCTTAAATTTATATATGTAAGTTGGGAAATTATATAAAAAAGAACCCCTTATATATATAAAAATATTCTTGATGAATGAAGGAGGATGAAGTGTAAAATTGAAATACCAGATATTCTTGTAGCTCTGTTCCGCACACACCATGATTGTTGTGGTGGGTTTATCTTTCTTCAAAGGCGCGATCTTCAATCCTTTAATAATCGCTTCAGTTGCTTGCGTGGGAGTTGGAGATGCCTGACCATATAATTGTCAGAAGCTTTAGAAAATCATAAACGACTGATTTTCCACTAATCTATGTTTTTATTCAAGCTTCAAGGTGAAATAAAAGCGGAAGAAGACAAATTGGAACTTGAATTACTAGAGTCTTAGCGAGTAATTACATACAAAGCTAAGACCAGGAGTCATTACCAGATGCGGAAGGTCGTTTACGCTCCAAGATATTGCAATCTTTGATACTTGGTCGGACCGACAACGGCAAGAAATCTGGCAACGATTTGAGGCGACTGCAACTATACATATGCAATCTTTTCAAACATGGCATAATTGTTGTAGTTATAGCGTTCGTGCCTGTCCAACTCTCCCACTTACATAAATCCCAGAAACAGAGATATTCCAATTTGGGGAAGGGGGTAAAACAAGACTCGTCATCGTTTCCAAAGCCTAGAAATTCAGACCCCACCTTTTCCAAACTTGCCCAGCACCTAATTGTAAGAAACTCGAGCGATGGGAGCTTCCCCAGCGGAGGTAAGACCACGCAGCGAGGACAGCTGCCGAGATAAAGTTCTCTGAGATTAACCAAAGACATCATCCATTTGGGTGAAACAGTGGTGCCCATATAATCTTCAATCCTCAAAGACTCCAATTTTTTATTGGGCTCCAAGCCTTCCAGTATTTGTTCTTCATGCTCTTCGATTCCTTGTTCTTCTGCTGATTTCGTATTGTCCTTGAAATTGATGGTCAGATGGGTAAGAAGCTCCATACGCTTGATACCTATATCCTGAGCCTCCCCCGCATTAAGGAGATTTGTGCATCCGTACAAATCAAAAGAATCTTGGAACTGGAGGAGATGATTCATCGACTTCAGATCTTCTAAATTCAAGTAAGATTCTACATCCTTATGTATGCGAAGAACCATATTTAACTTTTGGAGATTAGCTAAGCTTAAAATTCCTCTTGGAACCCCATCTAAGCTCTCACACCTTGAAAAATCAAGATGCTTCAGCTCAACTAACTTCCCTAAACCTTCAGGAAGTCGGCCCAATGCATAGCAATACCGTAATATCAGTGTTTGGAGTTTCGGCAAATCACATATGGAGTCAGGTAATCTTGTAACCTTATAGCAGTTATACATATTGAGATACCTCAAGTTCGTCAGTTTGTTGATATTCTCTGGTAGCTTTTTAACTTCCGTGTGGCTCAAATCCATCGTTTGTAGATTGTACAAATCACAAACTCCATCTGGTAATTCGTCACAGCTAGTTGAAGATAAATCGAGGTATCTTAGATGTATCAATTTTCCAATGTTTGTAGGCAATGAAAGTCTACATCCTAATTTGAATGTACGAATGTTTGTATGTCGGAAGACTAATGAGATTTCAACAACGTTCCTATAATACTTTTCCCTCGGGAAAAACAAAGTTCGTAACTTTGATTTCTTCTCATTGTAGTTCAAGACTCCTTCTATATTCGTGTCTTTCGGTTGATCTATTGTCAAGTGACGGAGCCTCTCATGAAGTCGATTTTTTTCATCGTTAGGACCAACCAGATCATCAACAACACCATATTCATTTTTCGTCAAGAACTTTAAGAAATCGCACACCACATCATGCATTTTGCAACCTAAACTAGAATCATATCCAAGCTTGACAATCTTGAAATCTTGGAAGAAAGAACGCATCGATAAACTTTCGAAACAAGCCTCCCCTTCCTCCTCTAAATTTAAGCTGCAACCGAAAAATCCTTGCGACATCCACAGGCGAATCAGAATGTCTTTTCGAATCTCATAATCCTTTGGAAAGATAGAACAATACAAGAGACATCGTTTTTCTGAAGGCAACAAATCGTAATAGCTCAAAAGAAATGGAGCAAAGATATCCTCCACATCTTTTAATTCCCACAGCTCGCTTTTTAAAATATTGTTCCACTGACTTATTGTTTTCTTTGACAGCATCAAACCTCCTAAAGTCTTGGCCAAAAGAGGCAACCCTTTTGACTTTTGAGCAATCTTTCGACCAATCTGCTCGAATTGCCTACATTCTTCCTCAGTCCTATCAAAGAACGCCTTTTGAGAGAAGATTTTCCAACAATGCTCATCCGACAAACTCTCCAGTACAATCATATCACGTTTGGCTACCCCCATTGTGGAAGCAACGTTCTCCTTGCGAGTAGTCACCACTATCATGCTACCGGCAGTGCCGTTCCTGAGAGCCTTCTCCAATTCCTCCCATTTGTCGTAATTTTCGTTCCAAACATCATCCAAGACAAGAAGAAATCTCTTTTTCTCAACTAATCCATGAATGCGTTGCACGAGATAATTCAATTCGTCCGAGTCTTGGGTATCGCAATTCAGATCTTTTAAAATCGCTCTTGCAATTCGGATCTCATCAAAAGGATCTGAGACACACACCCATATCCGACTCTCAAAGAGATTCTTGACCCGTTCATCGTTATATGCAAGCTGAGCTAGAGTGGTTTTACCAAGCCCCCCGATCCCAACAAGAGAGACGATGTTAAACCCTCTGTCTGCATGCTCGTTTTCCCCCACAGAAGTAGGAAGCAACTTGCGAATCAGAACTTCTTTTTCCACATCTCGACCACAAATTTCCTTTTCGTTGAGTAAGGACGTCGTGATCTTGAAAGGACGCGATGCAGGTCCTGATCCACTGACAGAAGGCTCCGCCCTCTCAAACTTGAATCTGTCTTTGTTCTTGGCCATCTCATCGAGTCTTTTGTTCAAATCCACGATCTCTTGAGCGATGCGATGGCGCGCACGCACTTCATCAATTGCGCCACCACCGGAACAAACGCACAGAGAAAGCAAAGAAAACTGAAATCCAATGAAGGTCAATTTTAGCACATCTTGCAGCTAAAAATCACTGTTAATTTTCAACTTTTTTTACGTCACTTATGTTAGTTTCAAATGATATTTTTTTTTGCTAACTGTTTCCAATGATTATTAAAAACAGATTAATGAGCAAAAGTGACAGTGTTAAAAGTTTGCAAAAGTCATTTTGATGTTAAAAAGTCTAATAAATGTTACCAATCTTTAATGTTATCAGGTTGAGGTAGAAAGAACTATGAATCACAAGGAAGAGGATTTGTATATCCAAAATGTGTAATATTTTGTACATATTGTTTAAATTTCAGCAAAAGGAGCTTTTCTTTTTGTCTCCTTGATCCACATGACCACAATGAACTCAAGGAGATGAGAACACAAAGTTGAGGGAAAAGAAGGCAACCCGGGGGTGGCGGCTGGAAGAGAAAAAAGAGAGAAACCAAATAGCAAAAGTTTTCTGGGCATTATTTAGGAGCTCAACAACCTATTCACCTCTTTCTAGTATTTGAGGTTCTTTAGTCATGTTTATTCGCTACATTTGATTTGAATTTATGACTTTGTTTCAAGTAGGTATGAGCTAACTTTGATATGGTTGGGATTGTTTAAATAAACCTAGATTGATAATAGTTTATTGACCAAAGTTGTGTGCTATATGGTATTGAAAAATTGTTTACCCATGTTGTCTTAATATTTAAATATCTTATAGATGAATGTGAACATTTGATTGATGGAATTATTAGATTGAAAATAGCTTGGGTAATTGGTGTAGGAATAAGCTAAGACCTAGTACAACAAATTGCATTTGGTAGTTTACTTGTTATTAGATGAGCTTCTAGAGCTCAGGAATAAGTCAAAACGAATCTAATAAATCATATTTACGAAATTCTGGAAGAGAATTTGGTTGAAAATTGCAATCCCAACCACATTTTATCAGTACAATATAATTGTCTAGAAAATATAATGTTATCTGCGTTTTTGGGATGACGATTGCACTCGGCCACGTGATTGATCTCACGTCGGACGCGTGTGCGGTGGGCAAATGGGTGAATTCCTCGATGATTTTGTATACCGTCCTTGAAATAGGATTCCAAATAGCTTGTCGATCCTCCGTTGCATGATGGGTGTTTTGTGTCCATTGGATCGTCTAAGATGAGGGTTGACCCCGAGTCGATCTTGGACTAGGACTGAGCGTTGATGAGTCCGAAACTATGCCTCGAGGCTTGCTCGAGGGATCGATCTTTCCATGTCATTGCACCTTGAAACATGAAAAATGAGAAGAAAACGTGAACTAAAAAGGGGCAGAGGAGGGCTAATCCGACGCTCAACTTTAGAAGAGGTGGGGGCCGTTGAAAACAGTGTCGCACCAAATATGGTGTCGCAAAATAGTGTCGCAGAAAATATTATAGAAGAGGTTTTGCGAAGAAGAGCTCAGCAAAGATCCGCTAAGACTTAAAAGAGGAAAAAGGAGCTGATCTTCAACAAGGTGAGGACACTTTCTATAACTTTTCCATTGAATCCAAATGGAGAAAGTGTTTTAGCATAGTTTTTGTAAAGAGAAATAAGCTTACCTCCATCTAGGAATGGAGATGCCTTCTGGAGGCACATTGCACCCGCAAACAAACAATGTCGCAAACATGAATCTGAATAATTTTGTTTAAAAAAAAAACACAGTTTTGTAACGGCAAATATAACACAATGCTGTACATTTTTCATTTAATGCTGTACATTTTGAACATAAGTATTAAAGTGCAATAAAGTCACAATCTTGGGCATTTTCACAATTATATTTTGAATATGGATATCAAAGTGCAATAAGTGATAAATTTAAGTATTTTTCTATTAAAATTTGAATAGTTTAAAATCCATTAAGTAATTTATTTAGTGATAGTAAAATTATATCGATCAGATGGTCAAATATGACCATTTCACATAATCCAGAGACCAGAGCCAATAATTACACAATAAATCATCCACAAAATCAGATACCATATATTATAATTTAATTAAATCACTTATTTTTATTGGATCAATCTTAATTGCAAGCTTATGATATGATAACCTTATACACGTAAACTACCCAACTTATTCGATTAAGAGATCCAACATGAAAAGCTAACAATCTCCAGCCACAAAAGCTCACTCGCCAGAGACCTTGTCGTCCTCGCTCTTGACGCCGGGTTTGCGGTATGTGTAGAGGGCGATTTTACTCACCGTGCAGTCACAAAGATAATCGAAAATAGTAGATAATTATAAATAATACGAATATCTCTGATTTATTATAATCCCGAGAGGACCCGGTTTCTTCAGTTTGGTAGCTCGGACAATCGAAGATTACCCACTCTTAACCCTTGGGAAATCGAGAATACTATGAATAAGTAAACTCGAAGACTCAAAGATTATTTCTCTCAAAGCTCACGATAATAATGAAAATACTGAATACTGGATATCTCTCCCTCTTTATGCTAAGTTTACATTCGTATATATAGGCTTGAAAGTCTTCTAGAATATTCCTCAAATCTCGTTAGGGTTTCCTTCTGTTTCGCTGTGATCGTGGTTGACTTCCTTATTTTGCGTTGGATATCCCACGAAATCTTTAACCGAATAACCCAATCTTCCCTTCTTTCTCGCGATCTCGAATGAATATCTTTTATACGATTAGGCTTTCTCGATGAACTTTCTCCGATGAGCTTCCTTTCTTGCAATGAGGTGTTGGGCTGGCTTGGTCGGATGATGACTTTCCATGGGCTTCGCTTGTTGGGCCTTATTTCTTCTACTCCTTGATGGGCCTGGACTACTTAGGCAATTGTTTCCTTACTTTATGTCGTTTATTTCATAAACGACAAAGGGTAGTGTTAGGGAAAGATTTGACAAAATCTGACCTTAACAGTTAGTCCCCTATTTTATCGGGTGCGAAGCAGTTGATAAAATAAAAACAGAATTTATCTCCGATAAGGTTTTGTCCGATGAAGTTTTCCCCGATGACGTTTTTCCTCGAAGAGGTTCTTCCTCGAAGAGGTTTCCCCTCGAAGAGGTTGTGTCCTTCGGAGACTCTTCCACTTCTTGCACGCTCAACTGATGTCCTCGAGCTCCCACGTAGTGCTGATTGGGCGTGATTCTCCAGGCTGTCAGATCTCGGAAATCGTCGTCAATCATTTCGCATTAAATGCGGGGTTTTCTCGCACTCGAGTGCCCTCGAGCTTCGCACCGATTCTTTTAATCTTCACCGTTGGATGAATTTTCCCGCTTCGAACCTGGGTCGTCGGATCCGGATGTGCCTTTCCAACTTCCGCCAGGATCTTTCTATAAATTCAAACCCTCGCCTTCGATTCAAACACTTCGTTTCAGACTTCTCTCCAAATCCTCCCTGCAATTCTTCCTTTCCCGACTTCCCTTTTTTCCAGAAAATCTTCAAACTCTCTTCCTGTCCAAATTCTTCTTTTCCGATCAAGAAAATGTCGAATCCGGGAAAAATCTTCAAGACTCGGTCGCCGAAGTCTATAATGACAGAGAAGCACCTCGAGGATTTGAGGAAACACTACGTGGATTCCAATCCTTGCTACCTGCGTCTCCCCAAATCCGGCGAGCTTGGTGACGAGCCTCCGGAAGGGTACATCACACTGTACGAACACTTCTTCCGGTCGGTGGAACTGCACCTTCCACTGCCTCACCTCATCGCGAGCTTCCTCCATGCGTACAATATGCCGATCAGTCAGGTTAGCCCTAACTCTCTTCGCCTTCTTGTCTGCACCATGGCCATCGCTCTCGAGCAGAAAGTGGCTCTGACCCTGGAGGACTTGATGCGGCTCTTCAAGTGGTCGAAGAATTCGAAGAATCTGGGCCGATTCTTCCTCACCTCCGCCACGCGTGGCCACATCCTCACTCATACGCCGAACAACGAGTCCGGATGGGAGAATAGATATTTCTTCGCGCATCTCGATCGTCATACCCTCGGGCCGCATTGGGAGGCGCTTCCTACCAAGTGGGTCGACGAGAACGAAGTCCCGAGGTTCAAACCTGTCGCCAATAAGGAGGACGACGAGCGCTTTGCTGGGGTCGTTCGGGCTTTACTGGAAAATCCTCGTCGAAATTGGACGACGGACTTCTTCGCGACCCGCGTTCAAGAGTCCGGGCTCTATCAGCTCTGCCACATCGTGGGGAAACCACCGGCATCTTTGTGGCCTGTCGGATTCCGCCTCGAAGAGGTCGAAGACGCGGACCCCTCGTCCCCCGCTGTTCGGCAATCTCCTAAGCCGAAGAAGAGAACTCAAAAGTCCACCCGTGGATCATCGGAGCCACGGCAATGTCAAGGCCAAGATCCAGGACAAGGCCAAGATCCAGGACAAGGAGGTGGGTCCTCCGATTCTCGTCGGGATCTGTCGAAGGCTGGCTTCTTGGGCATCGGCCCTCGGACCGGTGCTGACCGGTTTGTTTCAAGTGATAAAGCTCTTCCTCCGAAGAGCAGTTCGGAGGGGCGGACAAAGCATAAGCACGACGCTGGTGCTTCTCGCTCTTCGGGGATATCGACTTCCTCGGGGGCGACTCGCCCTCGGGATTCATCTCGTCCTTCGGAGAGCCGTCGCGAATCCGAGTCCCATACTTCCTCGCGGGAAACTTCTCGCGAGAAAGTTGTCCTGAAAAGGAAAACCGCTGAAGGGGTACGCGACGCTCCTCCTCCGAAGAGGAATAAGACTTCCGAGTCGTCTAAGGAGATAGATGCAACTCCTTCGGCTCCGGAGACTGTCACCGTCGCTTCTCGCGAGGGGACTGTTCCCGCCGGGGCGATCGCGTCAACCGTTCTTGCTTCGACTCCTCCGTCCGAGACCGGCGGAAGCATCGATGGGGCTCATGGGACCCCTCGTCCTTCTCCCACTTCTCGGGAGCGGTTCCGCTTTGATGATGACTTTATCGATTTAGTGTCGTCGCTGGATCTCTCGGCCTCCGAGGTAGCTTTTACTCCTTTTCCCTATTCATTTTTCATGATGCTTGCACATTTCGGGTATCTAATGCATATTTCGGTATATACTTTTCTCGTAATTTCAGATTCCGGCTCGCGCCGACGCGCCTCCTTGCTTGGAGGTTTCTTCTTCAGTACCTCCCGCACCTGCCGCGGAAGGACTTTCAGTCGCCGTTCCTACGGCTGACGAGGAGGGCTTGTTGCTCGAAGGGGCACTTGATGCCGCCGACGCGCTCCTCGTCCTGGAGCCCGTCGGGCGGCCCGGCGCTTCGGAGGGGGTTTCTCTACCTTCCGAAGAGGTTTTGGTCGGGGGCCATCCCGAGGGAGGGGATGGCCTCGTTGCGGACGTCGTTCATCCCGACGTATCTACTCATCCCGAAGTGCCTCGTCCGGAGGGCGCTTTGGAGCCGACCGACGCTGTCGGCGCCTCTGGGGCTAGTGCCTCCTCTCCCGACGATGACGGGATTTCTTTCTCTCCGCTTCCGAAGTTTCTTCCCAACTCCGGGCCGGGAGGCTTTTCTCTCCCTCCTTGGGAGCGATTTCCGGCAGTTCCTACTTCGGAGTCTCCGCCGGAAGAGTGGAAAGCATACTCGCTCCGGGTCCTTCGGGACCTGTTTTGGCCCGAGCCTTCGGGGAACACCGGCTTGTCTCTGAGCCAGATCAGGGGCTATGGCCGGGCTGCCTCTACGCTTTTCCAGGCTCTCGCCCGCTTCAACACCATTATTCTTAACGAGAATGGCGGCAGAGGCGAGAGCGCTCAGGAGTTAAACGACCTTCGGGCTAAACTTGCCGACACAGAATCGCTCCTCGGGGTTTCCGTTCTCGGAGAGCGCAAATATCGGGAAGCGGCCGAGCGAACTTTCGATGAGCTGGAGGTCGCGAGGGCCAAATTGGCGAAGGAAGCTTCGCTTCGCCAAGCTCAAGAAAAAGAGCTCGCCGAGTGCAAGGCTAGGGCCGAGGCGGAGGTTGCGGCGCTGAAGGCCGAGTTAGATGGGGAGCACAGGCGTCACTCCATGATAGTGGAGAGCTACGAGAAGCATCTCGAAGCGAAGAAGTGGCGGCTGGCTAAGATCAGCGAAGCGGTGGGCGTGCCTGTCGAGCAGGAGAGTCGGCTTGCCTCGCGAGTGGCCTCGTGCTTAAAACGCCTTGGCAAAGAGCTCGAGGTATCACAGACGGAGGCGAAGTCTGAGCGCGAAGCACGCCTACACCTCTTCGAGAGGGCTCAAGACAAAGCGCAACGTGCCTTGGCGAGGTATAAGGCCCTGGAGGAGTCCATCAATTTCCATCGTCGCTCCGCCGCATATGGGGCCAACGCTAGCCTTCTTGAGAAGGTTCCTCCCACGGCGACCATTGGGAGTCTTCTGCCTCGTCTTCCGAAATACAAGACTATCTCTGAAGAGAGTGAGGCTAAAGCCCGCGAGCTGGACGACAAGTCTCTACCTGACCCTGATTCTCCTCCGCTCACCCCCGGTGCCCCTTCTTCCGCTGGTATCGATTGGGCGGCTTGCTTCGTAGTTGGAGCTGCCTCTTCGGCCTCCGATGGCCTCGATGAATACGGGACCAACGATGGGGTCGTCATCTCTACCGACGGAGCGGTTGGTACCGAAGCGGTCACTTCTACCGTCGAAGCGGTTACCAATGAAGCGGTAGGGGGGGAGGAAGGCTCTTAGGCCTTTTCTTATAGCTTTCCTATGTACATTACTTGCGTTGTCTTTGTAATTTCTTCGACGGATTTTATTAATGAAAAAGAACTCTCTTTGGCTTCAACTTGTTGTTTCCGTACTTGTTGCTTCTCTTGTGTTCCTGTCATTATTTCCTGGCTAAATTCCTTTTCTCAGGGTGATGAATTCTTCTACACTTCGGAGCCGCTGTTTTACTATGAAGATGTGCTAGCTTCTTTCCTCGCGGTCGACGATGAGCATCCCGCCATCCTCGAGGAGTTTGTCCAAGATATGATAAGGCGTGCGGCTGCCTCTCTTTCCGGAGTCGCGTTCGACGAGACTCCCCTTAGTCCTTCTTCGGCCTATGTGATCGAATTTATGATGTTGAGGCCTGTAAATTATGCCGCCGTAGAAGATCTTCTTCGGGACGTCCTCTCCGAGAATGGGGAGTTTGTCATAGAGCAAATTGCCGATAGGGTAGTTCGGGAGGATTCACCTTCTCCTGCTGTATAAATTTGTCTAATGTAGTGTTTGTAATGACATTTTATCCATGAAATCTATTTACTTTTGCATGTTATCGATGATGTATGGGAGTATATGTACTCCGCTTTTTTTTTTTTTTTTTTTTTGGCGATGAGCTTGTCGGTGTGCACCGGGCTCTGTCGCGATGAAGTGCTTGGCACTGGTTTTGCTGGCGATGAGCTTGTCGGTGTGCACCGGGCTCTGTCGCGATGGAGTGCTTGGCACTGGTTTTATTGGCGATGAGCTTGTCGGTGTGCACCGGGCTCTGTCGTGATGAAGTGCTTGGCACTGATTTTGCTATGTTTTCTATTCTTGGCTCTTTTGCCGTAGTGATATTTTGTTTGGCCCATTTGCCATAGTAGTTTTCGTAATGTTCGGCGATGAGCTTGTCGGTATGCACCGGGCTCTGTCGCGATGAAGTGCTTGGCACTGATTTCTTTTGCTGGCGACGAGCTTGTCGGTATGCACCGGGCTCTGTCGCGATGAAGTGCTTGGCACTGATTTGCTGGCGATGAGCTTGTCGGTATGCACCGGGCTCTGTCGCGATGAAGTGCTTGGCACTGATTTGCTGGCGATGAGCTTGTCGGTATGCACCGGGCTCTGTCGCGATGAAGTGCTTGGCACTGATCTCTTGCTTTTTTTTTGTGATACGTGTTTATTTGAGTCAGCGATAGAATATTGTCTTAAAAGACGAGCCTCATTAAACCCTTCGAGTCCCCCAATGGGTGCGGCTCGCGAGGGAAGAGTACTCCATATTGTATTGAATAAGGCCGGAGCCAATCGCGCGGATCCCGAACAAGTAGGGTCAGGAGTCCCCTGTTAAATAAACTTTAAAATGGAATGTAAAAACTTAAGAAAAATAGAAAGGAAAACTTAACTAAAAACCAAAATCGTAAGGCGTCGATGACGCTCTTTACTGGTAGAATTTCTTCAAGTGCTTGACATTCCACCTTCTTATGACCTTGACTCCATCGGCGTTTTTGAGTTCGTACACCCCTGGCTTGACGATGTGGGTCACCGTATAAGGGCCTTCCCAGCTTTCTCCTAGCTTTCCCGCGTTAAGCTCGGCTGTGTTTTGGAACACCCTTCTGAGGACTAGTTCTCCGACCCGGAACCTTCTCGGTCGCACCCTTTTGTTGTAGAAGCGTGCGATGGTGTTCTGGTAATTCGCTATATGAACTCTGGCTCGCTCCCGTCTTTCATCGATGTGGTCCAGCTGATGAAGCAGGTCTTGGTTGTTGTCCTCCTCGTGGTTCGGTGCCCAGGATCGCCGGAGACTGGGAACTCCTACTTCCGCCGGGATTACCGCTTCCACCCCGAATGCTAGGGCAAAAGGAGTTTCTCCGGTGGCTGAGTGTGGCGTTGTTCGATAAGCCCAAAGTACTCCAGGGAGTTCGTCTGCCCATAGACCCTTCTTCTTGTCGAGCCGCTTCTTGAGGCTGTCGGTGATCGTCCGGTTGACTGCTTCGGCGTTCCCGTTTCCCTGAGGATATCTTGGCGTAGAAGTGTTTAGCTTTATCTTCCATCGTGCGCAGAAATCTTTGAACTTCTTCGAGATGAATTGGGACCCGTTGTCTGCGATTATCTCCCTGGGGAGTCCAAAGCGAGTGACTATGTTCTTCCAAACGTAGCTCTCGACATCGGAGTCCTTGATGTTGGCGTAGGCTTCGGCTTCGGTCCATTTGGTGAAGAAGTCTGTGACCACCAGCATGAACCTTTTCTGTCTTGCTCCGATTGGCATTGGACCGACGATGTCCATTGACCACTTCATGAATGGGTAGGGCACCGACACCACCGATAGCTCTTCGGCTGGGCAGTTGATTGCTGGGGCGTGTCGCTGGCATTTCTCGCACTTCCTGGCGTGGCTGGTGCAATCCGCTCGCATTGTTTCCCAGAAAAAACCTTGTAACTTGGCTTTCCTTAATAAGTTGCGTCCGCCTGAGTGATTTCCACATTCTCCGCTGTGGATCTCTTCCATGACGTAGTCCGCCTCGTCTTTGCCTAGACAGCGTAGGTAGGGGCCGACAAGGCTTTTGAAGTAAAGCCTTCGGTCTATGATCGTGTATCGAGAGCTTTTTGACTTTACTTTCCGCGCCTCTTGTCGATCTTCGGGTAACCTTCCTTCGACCAGGTATGCTCGGATGGGGGTCCGCCAATCCTCGTCTTCTGTCCCTTCTACTACTCCGGGTTCTTCGCCCTCGCTCTCTTTTTCTTCTACGAGCTGAATTTCTTCATTGTTTCCCTTCGGGATTCCGTCACTGCCACGAGTGCTGTCCTCTTCGTCGGTTTGTCCCTCCTCGCTTACTTTTAGCTTCTTCTCATCGGGCTCTTCGCTTCTCTTGATGCTAGGCGTCTGTAGTGTCTCCACTGTGATCGATCGGAGCTCTCCCACTTGGGTAGTTGACCCCAGGCTCGCCAGGGCATCTGCGTGGTTGTTGTCTCCTCTGGACACCTGTGTCAATGTGAAGAAATCGAACTTCTTCTCGAGGGACCTGACTATCCCAGCGTAGGCCTCCATCCTTTCATCGTTCGTCTCGTACTCTCCACTGACTTGCTTGACGACTAGTTGGGAATCCGAGAAGGCATTCAAGTTCTTTACCCCGATGGCCATGGCTGATTGCATCCCGACGATGAGTGCCTCGTACTCCGCTTCGTTATTGGTGGAGCGATAGGCAAGGCGGCAAGCTTTCTCGATCACTTCTCCCATTGGAGAGATGAGCCGGATCCCGATTCCTGATCCCATCGAAGTCGCCGATCCGTCGACGCAGAGTTTCCAAGTGCCGGCTTCATCGCTCAACTCCACGGGCTCTCTGGGTAGCTCGATGAGGAAATCGGCTAGCACTTGCGACTTCAGACTCGTCCGCAGCTGATATTCGATGTCGTACGCCCCTAGCTTTATGTTCCACTTCGTGATTCTGCCGGATTGGTTCGGGCTTTGAATGATGGAGCGAATCGGTCTGTCCGTCATAACGATGATCGTATGGGCTTGGAAGTGGAAACGTAGTCTCTCCGATGCGTCGTATACGGCCAATGCTAGCTTCTCGATGGTGGGGTACCTCGTCTCGGCGTCGAGGAGCTTTCTGCTGATGTACGAGACTGGCTTTTGCTCCCCTTTTTCTTCTCGAACTAGCACCTGACTTATCGCCTGATCGGACACGGCGATGTATAGGTAGAGCGGCTCTCCGGGCTCCGGCTTTGTCATAACTGGTGGTGATGACAGATAGACCTTCAGCGCTTGAAAAGCTTCTTCGCACTTGTCGGTCCATTCGAACTTCTTGTTTTTCCTCAGCAGCTCGTAGAATAGAAGAGTTCGGTCTGCTTGTCGCGAGATGAACCGCCTCAGCGCGTTGATCCTTCCTGTCAGCTTCTGTACCTCTCGCCGATTTCTGGGCGATGGCATGCTCTGAATGGCTTCGACTTGTTCGGGGTTGGCTTCGATTCCTCGTCGGGTGACCATCTGTCCTAAGAATTTCCCGGATGAGACGCCGAAAGTGCACTTCGTGGGGTTTAGCTTCATCTGGTGTTTGTTGAGGACGCCGAAACATTCTTCCAGATGCTCCACGTGCATTGCCGCTTTTAGAGACTTGACGACCATGTCGTCGATATACACCTCCATGCTCTTCCCGATCTGTTCGTGGAACATCTTTGTCATCAGCCTCTGGTATGTCGCCCCAGCATTTTTCAGACCGAAAGGCATAACCTTATAGCAGTAGGTTCCTCTTTCGCTGATGAAAGCTGTCTTCTCTTCGTCGTCTGGATGCATTCGGATCTGGTGGTAGCCCGAGTAGGCGTCCATGAAGCTTAGGAGCTCGTACCCGTAAGTGGCTTCGACAAGGCGATCGATGTTTGGCATCGGGAAACTATCCTTCGGGCACGCCTTGTTGAGATCCGTGAAGTCGACGCATACTCTCCATTTGCCATTCTTCTTTTTCACCACGACGGTGTTGGCCAACCACTGGGGGTATTTCACCTCCCTGATGGTTCCCATAGCGAGCAACTTGTCCACTTCGTCGTTGATGATCTTGTTCCGGTCTGAGGCCATCTTCCTTCGCTTCTGTATGACGGGCTTGTGCCCGGGGTCCGTGTTGAGCCGGTGGGTGACCATCGTCGGATCGATCCCGGGCATGTCTTCGTGAGACCATGCGAAGCTTCTTCGGTTCTTCTTCAGGAATTCGACCAGCTGAGCTTTGATTTCTGATTCGAGTCCCGCGCCTATACCGACGGTTCGGGTTGGGTCGGAATCATCGATGCAGACTTGTTCCACTTCTTCGAGCTGCGGGCCTCCTAGCCTTTCTTCGGCAGTTTGGTCTTCCATGTCTTCTGCGCTGAGGATCTTGAGGATGCCCGGGGGTCCTCCTCTTCCCTTTTTCCTGCGTCGCTTCCTCCTGATCGTCGATGGTGGAGGCGGAGCAGACGCGGCTAATTGTTATTGAGCGGCTGGCTTGCTGCCGCTGCCTTCGGCCTTCTCGACGTCCTTGGACGCGCTCATCGCTCGGTAGTGCATCATGTAGCAAATGCGATAGGCTTCGCTGCTTCCTCGGATTTCGTCGATGGTTCCTTCTATTCGTCCGGGGAACTTGATGCATCGGTGATAGGTGGACGGGACGGCCTTCATCGAGTGAATCCATGGTCTCCCGAGGATTACGTTGAAGTGCGATCGCACGTCCAACACCATGAACTCGGTCATCCGATGGACGGTTCCGGCGTAGACGGGGAGATTCACCGTTCCCAGCGAAAGAGCCACGTCTCCGTTGAAACCAGACACCTTGCGCGGACGGCCTCCGACGACCAAATCTTCGATCTCCATTCGCGTCAGACAGTCGTAAGTGATGACGTCGACCGAGCTTCCATTGTCGACGAGGACGCGAGCAACGTCGCATCCTCCTATGTTGAGCTCCAATACCAGGGCATCGTCATGCTCGTCTGCGCATACTTCTTCGTCGACGAACTCTATCGTCATCTTCGGACCGGTCATCCGCGCATCTTCCTGAGCGGACTCCTTCCCTCTGCGTTGGTAGGCCTTGATGCTGTTGATGGAATCTTCGCAGAGGCGAGATCCTCCCATGATCAAGTCGATCCTTGGTCTTGCGACTGGCCTCCCATCGGTCGGGCGTTCCCCCGATGCTTCCTTGATCGCGAGGCTTCTTTTGGGGGCCTCTTGGTTTCCTCCCGCGCGCTGAGCTGGCGCCTCCCGCTTGTTCGGCCACGACCGATTGTCGTTGTTCCACGGCTGAGTGGGTTTTTGGGAGACGTCTTGGAATTCCCCTTGTTCGATCCTTCTTTGGATCATCTTCTTCAGAGTGGCGCACTCGTCGGTCGCATGACCGTGATATTCGTGGAAAGAGCAGTACTTGCTCATGTCCCTCGGCCAGGGCTTCCTTTCGTAGCTGCCTCGACCGCCGGAATGACCTCCTCGGCCACCCGAAAATCCTCCTCGGCCTCCAGAATAGCCTCCTCGGTTGCCAGAGTAACCTCCTCGATTTTCCGGAAAGCTTCCCTGGTTGCTCGGGAAGTACCCTGGTTGTGAGTTTCCTTGCGGGACTGCCTCCTGCCGATGGCCCTCGTGATTGCCGAGCGCCTCTTTCTTTCCGTCCAACTGATAGACTCCGTGTCCAGGGTTCTCCCTGATCCTTCGCTCGTCGGCCCCGTCTCTGCTTCTCCGATCTCGTCGCTCTCCCTCTCTCCTTATTCTGGACGACGATCCCTCTCGTCCGTCTCTAGTTTCCTTCCTGTCTGGCCTTGTTCGGCCCTCAGCTTCCTCTTCTAGCCTTTTCTTGATCGCCTTATTCTCTTCCATGTCCATGTAGATTGTTGCTTTGTGGAGCGCATCTTCTATCGACTTTGGCAAAGAGACGCACAATTCGTCGTTGAACGGGGACTGGTAGTATAGACCATGCTTTAGAGCTTGGACCGAGACGACGTCTTCGATCTTCGGGATTCGGAACATGACGTTCTTGAATTTCTCTATATACTGCCGAAGAGGTTCGTTCTTCCCTTGCTTGACATCGAAGAGGTTGGACACCGTTAGCTCCGTCTGTACGTAGATGGAGAAGTGCTTTAGGAAGAGTGCGACCAACTCGTCGGAGGTGTTGATAGAACCCGGCGTCAGTCTCGCGAACCAGTCGCTGGCGCGGCCTTGCAAACTTGCGATGAAAAGTCTGCACAGGACGGCTTCCTTCCGGACCTCTTCGCCCCCGATGTGGTCCGTCGCGATTCGGAATGACTTCACGTGTGAATGGGGGTCCGTATCCCCTTTGTACGGCGTGAGTCTGATCTTTGGTAATTCCTCCAGCTCTATTCCCCGAATCCTCGTCGTGAACGGGGTGATTCTGGCTTCTCGCACCATCCTGTCGATTTCTGGCGCCGAGCTCGTCGCTTGATGCACCTGTGAAGCGACCTGTCCGAGCTTGGCTTCCATCTTCTCTGACATTAAGGCCATCGCCTTGGCCACTTCTTCGGCCACTCTTGCCGCCACGTCCGTCGTTGCATTGCCCTGTGTGTTCCCCGGCGTGTCTTCCGCTCGATTCGCCGTGGTTGGCTGGGCTGCGTCCGTGTCGAAGAGGTTCCTGATGAGCGAGGGGGTTGACATGCCTACCGGTGTGTCCGTCGTCACCGTGTCTCTGCTGGCGCTTCCCCCAGCACCTCGTGCGGCCGACTCTGCTATCTGGTTCGTCGGGCGCGGTCTCTCCGCACGCTCTAGGAGGCTTGCGAGGCGTCTGTTCTCCGCGGCCTGCTCCTCTATTTTTCGGGCGGACTCCTCGGCTTTGCTTGTGACCTCCGTCATCTTTGCGATGGCCTCGGCCAGTTGTTGTTGCATTCGCTGCATGGTTTGCTCCTGGGCAGAGTTGGCTTCCTCGGCTGACATCCTCCTTCCTCCATTCGATTTCCTGGCTGTGCGATAGAAAGAAACAAAGCCCCCTCGGTGGGCGCCAAACTGTAGAGGGCGATTTTACTCACCGTGCAGTCACAAAGATAATCGAAAATAGTAGATAATTATAAATAATACGAATATCTCTGATTTATTATAATCCCGAGAGGACCCGGTTTCTTCCGTTTGGTAGCTCGGACAATCGAAGATTACCCACTCTTAACCCTTGGGAAATCGAGAATACTATGAATAAGTAAACTCGAAGACTCAAAGATTATTTCTCTCAAAGCTCACGATAATAATGAAAATACTGAATACTGGATATCTCTCCCTCTTTATGCTAAGTTTACATTCGTATATATAGGCTTGAAAGTCTTCTAGAATATTCCTCAAATCTCGTTAGGGTTTCCTTCTGTTTCGCTGTGATCGTGGTTGACTTCCTTATTTTGCGTTGGATATCCCACGAAATCTTTAACCGAATAACCCAATCTTCCCTTCTTTCTCGCGATCTCGAATGAATATCTTTTATACGATTAGGCTTTCTCGATGAACTTTCTCCGATGAGCTTCCTTTCTTGCAATGAGGTGTTGGGCTGGCTTGGTCGGATGATGACTTTCCATGGGCTTCGCTTGTTGGGCCTTATTTCTTCTACTCCTTGATGGGCCTGGACTACTTAGGCAATTGTTTCCTTACTTTATGTCGTTTATTTCATAAACGACAAAGGGTAGTGTTAGGGAAAGATTTGACAAAATCTGACCTTAACAGTATGTTGCTTCGATGTGCTTCGCCATGAAAACGCCCGAGCTCGCGAGCTTCTTGATGTCGGGAACGCTGTAATTCTGAGCAACGTAGGCTCCGTAAAGGGTCCCGATCACGAAGCAGAAGCCGGACCTTATGATTCCCATCTGAGTTACGAAAAAAAGGTCAAAGATTGATGAAGATGAAGCAGAGCATGAGTTTGAGTTTGCAAGTTATATATAAGTGGCGAAATCTTGAGGCACAAGTTACCTCTTCCCCAAGTTACAAAATCACTTGACTTTATTCCATTCCCTATTCTTAATGCTTTTATGCAAATTCCCTTAATCTCTCCAAGTATTTGATGCAGTACACGTGTCAAGCTACGAGCTTTTCTTGTTGTTTGATGTCGTTTTCCACTCCATAATCGAATTATTATTGAACTTTAGACGATATATATATTATGATATATATGAATATATATATGAGGATATCAATCAAGTCGTTATGCTATACCTGGTCAAAGACATAGTTATTTATTAAACACCCCTTGTTTTTTCGCTGTTGTTATATATTAATCAACTCACCTTCCAAATTTATCACTTTTATCATAAGTTCACCCCTAAATTTATCATTTGATATAATTTTTTCTTATTTTTTATTTTATCAAAATCCCTCCTATGATTTCAAATTATATTACTCACGTCGAGGTTTAAAGACAGTTCTATATTTTCCGTAATTTATAAATGATCGCAGTTTTTACTCTAGTTTTTTTTTTTTTTTTTTTAAATACCAAATTTCATTAAAAAAAAAAAATATGAACATTCGCTCTTAGTTCAATATTCCGGTCATATTATTGAAAATGTTAATTATTTTGCGCTTCAATTTAAACAGAGAACTTTGAACATTTAATTCATCAAAATCAGAATTTTGGTATAGATTAAAATTATTGGGAGCTGAATTTCTGAAAATAAAAAAGCACAAATTGATATTTGATTAATAAGTTTAGAGGCAAACGATACAAATTAACGACAAGTTCATGAGATAATATGATACAATGATATAAGTTCAAAAATTCTTATAGAAGAAGAAGAAGAAGAGAAAAGCTATAAATTGCATAGAGGCAGGCAAAATCACTATAACTTTATCACACAATCTTCTCATAAATCAAAATGAAGCATCAACAAGCCATATCTTGCTACATCCTTGTATACTACTTAAGAAACTTCTTAGGTCTTGTCATGACCGAGAAGATCTTCACATAATCTTGACCCTTCACGGATCTTGCTTCTCCGAGGCTGTGTTTACGGTTTGCGGCTGATCAGCGAGGCTGTTTCGCTTCTCGAGGAGCTGGCGAGCGCTAGCCCATCGCTTGAAAGCTTCGTGGTTTTGGCAGCTTCGGAATCCTCTCGTCATAAACGCTCCACAGATTGCTCCCAAAACAAAGGTGACACCAGTCTTCACAAGAGCCATTTCGATAATATTCCAATTGATATATAGTGATTCTTCTCTCTCAACTTTGTATGGTGTATATGTGTATATATAGTGAAATATTGAGAAGCTTGAGGAATAAGAAATGGCTTTGATGAGTACGTACGAAGTGGTAGGTCATTGCTGATAGATAACTTCTTCTCCAAGGAAAGTCAAAGGGTTTGGTTTGACTCGAATTCCCATATCTTGATGATCACGAAAGTGTTTTTTCAAATTTGGAGCGAGTAAGTATGCCATGTAAAGTAAGCCTGGCAGGTAGCGAAAGCAAATTTTTCGTGTACATTTAATTTACTTTTATTATTATTATTATTATTATGGGTTTTTTACATTTGGGATTTTTTATTTTAGTTTTTTTATTTTAATTTTTTTTATTATAGTTGAAACTTGTGGTGAAATTTAAACACGGGTACAGCCCTTTTTTTAACCGGTTCTCGGTTGCTAGTTTCCGGTTGTAATTATTTGTGAAATACTATCAATAACAAAAAATTATTGGTCCTATTTTGCGAACGGGACTGGATATGTTTTGCCGAATCGCAAACTGGGAGAAATTCCCGGTCTCGGTCCTGATGTATTATTTTTTTGGGTCGTCAATGACTGATAGAGAGAGGTCCACTTTATTTATTAATAGAATTGTTATAAATAAAAAAAATCTAAAAAAAAGTGCGTGTGAAAGGTGAACATAATACTTATGGCATACTTTTTTTGGACACTTTACCCGCTAAAATAAAGAGTTGGAACGCATTGTTACATCTGGTATAAGAATAGGTATTTTTGCCGTATATATTTCTAAAAGAAATAACTACCGAGTGATACGAAGAGACTGTTTCTCATAAGTCATAACCGTATAAGGGGTTCTGGTGGATAATAAGGTTAACAGATTTGGATAACAATAATAAAATAATTAACAAACTGTTCACACAAAATCTTCATAACTTACTAACATTTGTTACCCACCTCTGTAGAAGTAGAACTGATTTTATTACACCAATTCACTCAACTACTAATGAAAAATAAAAAAACAAATTGTATGATTTTAGCCTTTTTTTTAATAATAACATGCCAAAAGTTTGTATTAGCATGTGAGCAAACATTATAGACACAAGAAATAGCAAGCAAGTTTGCTCAAAAGTTGAATTCTTCACCGTCTCCGGAATCTGGGAACGTGACGCATTTGAAAACCTTGCAGCTCGAACACAGCACGTATCCAATCTGCCACAAACCCAATCACCTCTAATTCTTTGATCTTTTATGAAATAAATATATAAAATAAAAACTCACTGCTCGGCAAGACGGACAGCGGCGATAGATCCGGTTGGTGTCGGACTTCACATTCGTCTTCTGCCCTTCGCAGAACCTGCACAGCAGCCACCCCCTCCCGCCGCAAGGCTCGCACGAGATCGCCTAATTCCGATCAACGCCAAACTAAGGAAAGACCCGAAGAATCGAAAACATGGAGCTAGCTATACCTCTTGTTGTTCTTGTTTGATGGGCAAGCAGAGCGCCGGTCGCGGGGATCCTGGCTTCGGCGGAGACGCCGGCTTGAAGATCGGCGAGGCAGCAGCAATGTGCCTGAGGGTCGCCATGGGAGAGGAGAGATCGGAAGCTTTCTTCTTCGCGGGAACTCAAGGCCACATCCACATGTTACGTTATCTATTTTAATGGCTTTTTACTAAATTGACCCTCGCTTTTCCCTTGAACTGAATGGGCATGGTTGTCATTTCCACCACTCCATTAAACTAGCTTCAATTTCCTCGTAATACGCCGTTTTGTCCACACTTGACACTTGAAACGCCGTCGTTCGATGACTCTCCTCCCTCTCCTCCTCGTCCTCTCCACGTTCCTCTCACTCGCTCTCTCCACGCCCTGCGACGAGTGGGATCCACGCGCCCTCCGCGCCGACCAGCTCACCGTCCTGATCAACGGCTACGCCGAGGCGCGCATCCCGCTCCTCCGCTCGATCGCCGCCGCGTACTCCGCCGCGCCCACCGTCGCCGCCGTCCTCGTCCTCTGGGGCAACCCCTCGACTCCTCCCCAAACCCTCGCCGCTCTCTCCCGCAACCTCTCTCTCTCCTCCCTCTCCGCGCCCATCTCTCTCCTCCGGCAGCCCTCGCGCAGCCTCAACCGCCGGTTCCTCCCCCGCCGCGAGATCCGAACCGCCGCCGTCCTGATCGCCGACGACGACGTGGAGGCCGACGCGGGGTCCCTCGCCTTCGCGTTCCGAATCTGGGGGAGCGATCCCGACCGCCTGATCGGACTCTTCGCGAGATCGCACGACCTGGATCTGACGAGGAAGGAGTGGATCTACACCGTCCATCCCGACAGGTTCTCGATCGTCCTGACCAAGCTGATGATCCTGAAGAGCGCGTACCTGTTCGAGTACAGCTGCGCGGGCGGGGAGGGGATGGCGCGTGCGAGGCGCGTGGTGGAGGAGGCGCGTAACTGCGAGGACGTGCTGATGAACTTCGTGGTGGCGGAGAGGGCGCGCGCGGGGCCGGTGCTGGTGGGGGCGAGGTGGGCCCGGGACTGGGGCGATGCGAGGAACGAAAGGGAGGGGGACAGGGTGGCTGCGGTGGGGCTGAGCAGCAGGAGAGCGGAGCACCGGAAGAGGAGGGGGCTGTGCATACGCGAGTTTCACAAGGCGTTGGGGAGGATGCCACTGAGGTACACCTATGGCAAGCTCGTAAATAACGTCGGGGACCAGGGGCTTTGTCGGAAAGGAGGGAAACTTGTTTACTGCCACAAGAATTGATTTGCTGTCGTTTAGAGGAAAGACTGCTGTCGTATGGAGAAATATGGTCAATAAATTTTAATTTAGATGAATGTATACAAAAGATTTTGTATTTTATTCAAAAGGCGTAAAAAAAGTCCGCGATTGAGAATTATCTTCGATTAATTTATAATATGAGTATCTATGTATGAATTTTTTTAGAAATAAATGTTTTACATATCTAATTTTGGAATTGAGTTGTTGTTTTTCAGTTAGATTTCTCTAATTTCTTGCAATAGCCTTGTAATTAAGTAGTCATAAATAATAATAAAATTAGAGGTATTTTGTTAATTTTAAAATATCAAGTTGACTATTTAGTTTAAAACTCGTTAATATATACTTGACGTTAGAGAGATTTTTCCTTTTCTTTGATTTGGGGATTAGAATTAATTTGAAATTAATACCTTACAAATAGCAATTAGAGAATATGAGAAGGAAATATTGTCTTCAGTTCCATATATATATATAGATGCTTTCGCTATTGTATAAGAGACAAAGCATCGAAAAAACGACAATCTTTTCATCGCTGGCATGGCTTTACAGTGTCAATATGTCACGACATGCATGATATTATTACACCATTAACGAATCCTAGCCACGATTACCTCATCTTCTTTTTTGAAATCCATACAAAACCCTAGATATATATATATACACTGCAAATAGCTTCCATATCAAAGTCGTAGCTACAACAATGGCATCCACTTCCAAGACTGTCCTGGCTCTTCTCGTAGGGTTAGTGTTCAACCTCATTTTCTTCACGGCTTGTGTCTCCTCGACGAAAGTCACGTGCCCTCCGAAAGGGAACTCCGTGCCTTCACCGGCCAAGTGCCTGAAAGACACGCTCAAGTTCGGGGTGTGCGGAAGCTGGCTCGGCTTGGTCACCGAGGTCGTCGGGACTAAGCCAAGCCCGGAATGTTGTACGTTGATAAAGGGCTTAGCCGATCTGGAAGCCGCTTTGTGCTTGTGCACCGCCATTAGGGCAAATGTTCTCGGGGTTGTGAAAGTCAACGTGCCCGTCGCTCTGACTCTGCTGGTCAACGCGTGCGGGAAGAAGGTGCCTGAAGGGTTTGTTTGCGCTCATTAAGAATTATGTATCTGAATTCTCATATTAATTATATTTACTCATTGTGTTACATAGTTTTTCCATGGATTGATTGTACTATATATTATGTGATCATGCTTACTATATCAGTTTCTCGAGAAAATTCAATTATTATAATTTAATCTAGATCATTATATCTAGATCCGCCGCTCCAAATAAATTAATATGTTAAATTAATAATTGGTTCTTAAAAGAATAAATTGGAAACGGAAATGCAGAAAAATTTAGTTCCGGCTTATTTATTTTTAAAACCGAAACCATTTTTTTTTTGAATTTTTTTAATTCCAACTAATTTATTTTTAAAACTGAAACCAGAAATTTCGTTACTACAGATTCGGTAAGTACTATTTTACCCGATAGAAGATGAGTTATATATATTATACGCATCACCAATAGTTCAGGAACAATCATATATTCAGTAAATTTATTTAGTGCTAATTTAATATATATATCCAATCAAACTCATTCACTGACTTATCTTTTGTCTATAATTTTAGATAAGAAAAAAATTATCAAAGTTGTTGCACTCCAATATTACAAATTTTAGATATCTCATAATTTAATCATCACTCAAATTCAATTTCCAAAAGTGATAATCACATTTACACACATACTTCATTTATTCACATTGATATTCAAAACTCAAAAGGGTACAAATTTGCCCCTCACAATTAGGGGTGAGCATTTTAGACCCAACCCGATGGCCCAACCCAATCCGTTATAGACCCGACCCCAATCAAACCCGCCCAATCTAACCCGTTCAAAATTGGGTCGGATCGGGCCGGACCCGACTATTATTCGGGTCGGGGTCTCCGACCCGACCAATATAATTAATATATATTTCATATTGATTTTTTATTCAAGTAGTGCAATCTATAGTCTTTTAAAATTTCTCATCCTCAATTTTATTTACATTCAAAGACCCTTCAATCTCTCATTTTCATGTTTTACATTATTTAGTGTATGTATGTTTGTTTGATTAAATTTGTTTGGAGTATTTTTACTTGAATTTTGAGTTACCTTGATGCATTTTTTTCATATTATTTTGTGTTATATAAGATTAAATTTTAATTAATCGGGCCATGGCGACCCAAACCAACCCAACCCGATTTTTTATCGGGTCGGTTTGGTTTGGGCATTAAAAAATTTTGGGTCGGATCGGGCATTTTTTTGGGGACCCGAAGTGATCGGGTCGGGTCCATAAAAAGCATCGGGGCGGCCCAACCCAACCCACGCTCACCCCTACTCACAATAACTAAGCACGTCCTTTATTTCATCCAAACTCACACGTGACATACACACAGCGAAAAAAGAAAGAAAGAAAAAAAGTGAACAACTAGAAAAAGGGTACCCAAATATTAAGAATTTAAGCACATTGGAAGTCTTTTGGGCACTTCTTTCCACAGTGGTTCAAGAGCACGGTCAACGATACTGAGGCGTTGACGTTGATCCCCAAGACTTTAGCTTTAAGGGCAGTGCAAAGGCAAATAGCAACCTCAAGGTCAGTGAGCCCTTGGATCAAGGCGCAGCAAGGCGTGTCTGGTGGGGTCCCCACGACCACGCTGACCAAGCCCTTGAGCAAATCGGCACACACCCCAAACTTAAGGGTGTCCTTAGGACAAGAGCCCTGGGAGCCTGATGGGCCGGGCTTTGGCATCACCGGAGCGGGCTTTGGGCTCGGCTTGGGCTTAGGCTTAGGCTTCGATGGTGCGCAAGAGTTTGCACTCACAAGAGTGAAGAGCACAAGGTTGAGACAGAGGAGAAGAGCAATGCTTGAAGCAACTTTGAAAGATGCCATTTTTATTTTTATTTTTCGTAAAATGTGTTTTTCTTTTGTAGATTGTGTTGGATATAGAAGGTGGGTTTTTATAGATGGAGAACTGTGAGATTTATTTTTATTTTTATTTTTGAAGTAATGGTTGCAAATAGACCCATGTGAGGGTATTTTGTTGGATCAACTTTAATCACTAATTAGTTTGTCCGAATTGGAGAATGGGGCCATCCTTCTTAATTTGGAGGGATCGTGTAGTGTGTTTTGTAGCATCAACCAGCAAGAATGAGAAATACTTTGCTACTTAGGCTCTCAATGGGTCATGCTGGGTGAAATCCCCAATTGTTGATCACCCATCGGTGACACAAGATCATGTGTGTCACAGTCGCTTAAAGATAAGGAGCCTATCGGGTGATGACATTCAGTCACCATCCGGGGACGGTAAAGATGAGCCAACGGCTATATAAGCAAAGCTCGTAGAGCGGATAGAAGGGACCAGACCATACAGCAAATAGAGAGAGAATCAACAAGAGAAAGTTCTTGAGAGACAGAACTTCTCAGGCGAGTCAGACGGTGGATACGACGACGAAGGTGACAACGGAGTACGGAGAGGGAAGGCTCGGGAACGACAGACAGAGGCGCACACTCTGAGGATCTGTCGGAGCTTCTTCGCGGCGTCAGAAGGGGTTCGTTCACACCGTGGCTCTGATCGCCGGCGTTCTCTGGGTCTAGGTCATCTCCCATCACCGTGAAGAGCGCTCGAAGACGAAGGTCATCTCGCAGCGGATAGCGTACGGTGGAATCATCGGAGGGAACAAGGAAGGAGCTGTGAGTTTGAGTTCAACGGGAAGATCATCTTCTGGAGAAGATCGAGTCTTTTGTAACCGGTTGTGTAATTCAAACGTCACTGAAGATCAATAAAGTGTTAGTCTTTGCCGTTCAATTCTATCGTGTTATTCCGCATTTGTTCGTGGTCACCGATATAGATTATCGGGTTGCTGGGTGAAATCCCCAACAGGTCATTTTCTTGGTTGGAATTTTTTTGCCCTAATGCCTAATATGTCCATTGCCTCACTATGGGTCACTTCTTGTCGTACTTTAGTGGTCATTTTCTCTCTACATGCTTTGGAGTTAAAACACCATATAATTCAATCCAATACTGATTCTATTAAGCGAGGGAATCTTAAGACCCTAATTATTATCTCATTAGTCGGATTTTCTTCCATTAAGGATATTTTTAGGTGTCTATCACACACATCAAGGATGATTCGCCTCGTAGGCTTAGCGAGTGTTGTGCGGGATCTATCGCACAACCCTAAACCATTGGGAGAGTTTTCTCGATGTAACTCTCGAATTAAAGGTCGAAATAGCTTTATCGAGAAAAAAAAATGTAGTAATATTTTATTTATTTATTTCTATTCCGGGTCCTATAGGATATTTCGTGGAAAATGGTAACAAACTTTGTCACGCGTATCTTGCCAAATCTTCAGATTTTTCACCAATATATAAATCTTGCCCCAAGATTTATTTTGCTTGCTAAGTTATAAAACTATCTTTATTGGTTCATGTACACAAACGGGTTATGTTTGGAAACTTCATTGTCGATAAGTTTAATGCACAATGGATTGTAGTAGAAAATATCACCTCTTTGCCAAGTGGGTATGATCTTGAACAAGATCAGATAATAGCAAAGATTGCCAAGTCCTTGATGGTCCAGGGCATTGACAGACACATCAGTGGCAAATAGCTTGTGATTTTCTTGCAATGAAAAGAAAATCTCTTACTTGCGACTAAAAGAGAATCAATCATTGAGGTCTCAAGAGGATAATTACGCGGTGATGTCCGATCCGCGACTCGCTTATACGACCGAGATGTCGAAGGACCTGCAGGCAAAAAGAAAAAAGCAAGTTGTAAATGATTTAAAGAAAAACTGAATCCGGAAACTCTATTTCTATTTCCCTAATCACATAAAAACTCAAAAACCTTTAATGAGTTTTAAGACATTCTTTGTAAATTGGCGAATTTTATGCCAAATTATGTAATATTCGTAATAAATTGAATGAAATATAAATTATTTTATGAACTGATATCTATTATTGAGGCTTGTGGCTCGCAGTCAAGGTAAAACACCTCGCGGGGTTTAGGGAAAAAGAAAACGCCCCAGTTCCCAAAACCTTGGTTTTAACTTGTACTATATCTAAATGATTATATTTTAACACCTATTAGAAGAATATTATGGCTATTAGAAACACATTCTTACTGTTAGTATTGCTTTGCCAGTATTGTCAAGCTTCAATGCTGGTCCTTTTATATCGTTCTCGAGAAAGAAGTATTTCCCTTTTACCGCTGAATCCGATGCAATGGCTCTCAGTTCCTGCATAAGTTTTCATGGCTTTTTATTATTTGGTTATCAAGGTTTTTCTTCAAAGTGAATCAATGATTTCTAGTTTCACCTACCAGTGACTTCTCCCAGTTACTTTCCGCCAGCTGGAAATAAAATTATTCGCTTTCAGGTCTTGTGACAAATTTATTTATGTAAAGACGATGAATTAAAGGAAATAAAATAACATAACATAACCTTCTTCTTCGGAGCAGCGATAATATGAGCATTGGTTTCAGCATATGTTGCCATGTCATTAATGGCTGCATTGACCTTTTCAAGAGTAAGTCTTCCTCTCATATATCTGCACTTGGAAAGAGTTATAAATACGAAGTGTTAAAAATAATGTATACTAAAAAAGTGTTGTACGATCATCTTACTCCGAAAATCCTTGACTTTGGTAAGTTAAGTTTAAGATCAAGACAATTTATAACGTTCATACTCATAAGTCACTCCAGATATCAAGTGTGAAGGTTCTGTTTAAGCTAAGTATCATTAATCCGTTCACGTATATACAATCTTGAAGTGACCTGGTAGCCATTGATATACTTAAACCAAATTATATACTGCTGTTTTCAAACGACGTATACTTACGCAGATAAGGACTCCAGTTCTTCGTTAGTTATAAACCATAATGGAGGAGGAGAACGGCCCTTTTTCTCCTGAAATAGAAAGGAAAAGAAAATGAGCCCTCAAAGGATCATGCATTCTAATCTTAAATTTTTCTTTCTTTCCCCATGGTTTTTGAAATCTCGTAATGAAGAACAGACACAGAATGAAGAACAGACACAGTCAAGACATTGATAAGACCCTTAGATCTTCTTGTTATGAAATGACACAATAAAATTGTTATTTCCAGGAGAAGAGTAATCTATACCTGTAGGGTTAACTCTAAAATCAATGCTTAAGGTTGAACATTTAGGAATAACAAACAGACGAGTGAAGTTTTTATGGATGTGCATTTAATTGCTGAAAAATTGATCTATTCTATTACATGTTTCGTACCTTGGGGATCACTACAGGCTCCTCATCGAGATTCAAGGGTGTAAAATTAGTGTCATGTTTAGAGGTCCCGTGCTGCAAACTGGATGAAAACACCACGATGAACTCCGAAAAATGTAAAAAAATAACTTAAACGTTAAAAGATAAGATATCTATAGAACAAGTACCAATTATAACTCTCTGAATTCTGAGTCGTCAATCTTTCAGAAACATACGATGGGACATAAACTGACATGTTCTGCAACTTCTTCTTCTGCTTCAAGGAAGCATCGATCAGTTTCTGCAATGATTTCACAAAAATAACTGTCATTTTCCGAGTTCTGTTTCAGCTTGTCTGCAATGTACATCGTAAGCCTACTGGGTTTTATGAGTTATTATGCCCTAAGACCAGTTTAGGCCCAAACATGCATAAGTAAAAATCTAAAGCCAATGTGTATTAAACGGAACTTAAAGTTTATATAACGATATTAACAGTACCCTAAAGACTAATCTCAGCCGCTTTCTCGCTAGGCGAAATTCGGCCATCTCTCTCCCTTGATGTGGCGAATTTCCACCCTCCCCATGAACCTGAGAAACCGCCATAAAATTATCCGGCAAGGATCTAGCAATGCCAAAAAAAAGTATTCCATCCAACATCGTGTTGTGTTTTACGCTCAATGATCTGGAATAAGTGGAGGTTCGATTTCTTCGAGATTAAAGCTACGGCCTCATACCAGTCCTTGTTTGAATTTGCCTCCGATCGTTCTTACTAGACCTTAGTTTCCAGGAATTCTCCGATCATTTCCGCTCGTCAAGGGATGAGAAATTCCACAGAACACTTGCACGGCCATCAATTAACGACGGACAAAGAATAATTTGGCCTTTTAGATGTAGCCAATCAAACAGTATGCGTGCATATATGATGGATATTACTCCCAGTTCCAAAGCGTTGCAAATTTCCGAATTCATCAAACAGGTAAAGAGTAATCAAACTTACTGATGCAGTAGCTCCAATTTCTCATCAACTCAAGCAACAAATACATCTAACTAATGAAAATCATGAACAAATCAACTCCTAATTTCAAACTCTGATAGAAGTTAAGAGAAAAGAAGAAATGTACTTTAGCTTTGGGAATAGCTAGGGTTTCTTCGCGCACTCGGTCCTTAATTCCCTGAACCTGAAGCTCCAGTATCTTCAAAGCGGCATCAATGGCCGACAAATCGGTGACGCTGCTTGCAGGATACACTAAGAAAACCGAACGTTTATCATAACGAAGATCAGAGGCGGAATCGGCAAACTTGTAAAAGAGAACTCACTGTTTCGAGCGATTACGAGCTCTTGAAGCTCGGCTATTCGAGAATTGAAGGCGGAAACCAACGAGTCTAGTGAATCGCCAGCTTTCTTCGCATCCATGGCTTCTTACTCTGAACAATCTGAACTCTTCTCTTTGAATTTGATTTTGTTTTTGTTTTCAGTATACATGTTTTAGCGGGAAACAGAGAGCTTCATAATTTTGGGTATTTACGGCATAAGTACTCTTAATTTTTATTTGTCATTCCTTCAGTTTTCTTGTTTTTCTAATTTGTAATTAGGTAGAGTAAACAATTATAAATATGACTATTGGCAAGTTCGTAGTATCATTCAGGCTATTATTTCCTCTTCCGTTAACACCTTATGTTTGGTCTGTTTTTTTCTTTTCTTTTCTTCTTCTTATCAATGAGTTAAGAATCATAAACCAGCTCCAATCTTGATCAATGATCCTCCAAAAAGTTATTATTTCCCAAGTGAATTATTCAATGATGAACTTTATTGATTCCGTTGTTGAATCGGAAAAAAGTCGGGGTTCTTCAATTTGGCTTAGAGATCACTTGTAAGATTTCAAATTAAGGAACTATGAAATTAAATCACCCGGAATACAAAATCATACACGAGGTTCGGAAAGTCCTTGCGGGCAGATTGAGCTTATTCAAAAAATTTAAGAAGACCCTACAACATTGAATCTCTTATCAATTTCCGAGATAGCGAGTCACCAATGGCAATTTCGTCACAAAAAAAAAATAAATGAAAAAAAAAACGATAGCCAACTCAATCTCTTGTGATCAATCCCAAACTTCTAATTTATAGAAACAATTTGTTGCAACATCTCACAAATTTCATTCCAGTAGATCCGAAAATCGATTTTGTTCGCTACAGGGACGAAAAATTCGCCCCTATAGAGTTGCATTCTAATACTTTTTCTAAATAAGTTTTTAGAAATTAACAAGTTGTGTCTAAAATCGTAATAGATAATAATCAAAGAATAAGATCGTTCTCTGAGTGTGACTTATCTTCTTTTGGTATTATCTTAATATTATAAGTGAATTATATCAACATATATATGTGAGTGTATTTCTGTGTTTGTCAACTAGTTTAAACTATTCAAACGATCCAGATTGGTTTATGTTTTGGTATCTTGATTGAAAATATAAAGTACAAACTCGATTGGCTTTCAAGGAAATATTAATCATATCTTGATATAATATATAAAAATTCACGTACATGAAAAAGTAGAAATTCGTTAATTGAAATTCGAAGATTAAAGTACAAGCTTTTTTCAATATCACTTATTCACAAAATACGATATGTTTCTTACCGAATAGTACGTTCAACATGTTCAAAATTTAATGTTTCACGAGATCAAATTGGCTTAAAACTTCAAGTCATTATCATTGGAAAATACAACACGGAAGCTTCAATCTTGCTTATTTTTTTTATTAATATTATTAGTTACATATTTAACCTATTAATTAATCAAGGACTTTGGATTTCTAACATTATGATTAATTAATAGATGTCAACTCCAATTTCGTACCTTATGATGTTGTTGGAAGTAGAAATAATAATAATAATAATTCATAATATTTTTTTATGTATAAAAATTAAACAAGGTTGTCGGTTTAGGAGTAATCAAAGTGCAATCTGAGCCATCGGATTATATTGGAAAATGTCAAGTCTTACGGATTTATCGCCATTCTTGAAGACTCAACCTTCTTGTTATAATAGGATGTTTGCTTTACTGTTACATATTACCACAAAAAGGTTTCACTTTATTGGGATTTTGAATTACAGATAATAGTTTTGGAGACACAAGCTCGAAATTGTTGAATCTTTGTCTCGGGTTCTAGGAGCTGGACATTCTACGTGGTGCCCACTTCACCATCCCAAAACTTGGTTTTACTATGTGCGTTGTATTGTATGTATTGTTTTTTAATAATAATAATAATAAGTAAATTCAAATTTATACGATATTATTATAAGGTTTGCAAGGGTTATAATGTTCGTAAAATTTTGTAAAACAAATATAAAGTCTGGTTTGCAGGGGTTATATTGCACATGGGTGGAGCACCTGGAAGGTTGTAAATCGAAATTTATTTTGAATTTTAACCCTAATATTTTGCAATTTTTTTATTTATTTATTATATTTTCAGTTTTGAGCTTTGATTATATATGTTTATTCCGATGATGCCCCCCACGGTACTTATTCTCTCGGAATTTTTATCCTACTACGTCCATTCACGGTAATTTGAGACTTATTATACGTGAACAAGCTAAGTTCACCCTTTCAATTCTTATTTGAAATAACTAAATTGATCAACTGTTTTAATCTCTTTTGATCATTCTCATTAACCTGAGTGATATACCGGAATTCCTATAATAATATTGGATAGGTAGAGTGTGATTCGGTGGGTTCTATGCAAATAGAATGAGGTCCACTCGGAGACATTAAATTGAAAAACAAGTGAAGAGACAAATCAAGCAATCAAGTCACGACCCCACAAAAACAACACAAATTTGCTCACCTATAATTTCTGCGGTATACGTCTTCAATGGATTCAATTATCCAATATTATGTCAATGTTCAAGGATTATATCGTCTAATATTTGGCAAGAAAAAGTAGAGAAACAAACAAGTATGATTTAGCTTCGGTGGAAGACTGTAATAACAACATTTATCATATTATTTTTTGCTAATTTATCTCCCCAAAAATGATATGCTCAACTTTGAATATCAGCTTCCATATATATACCATGATTGTAAACTACAACTATTCTTAAGTCTGAGTGAACATGGCGCATTTATACACATATTAAACCAAACAACTTCTTTATCATTTGATTTGACTCTCCTACATATTCATGCATATATATATATGCATTCTTGTCGTAGGACTACTGTTGTTTGAAATTTGCATGCACCAATATATATATATATATATATATATATATATATGAATTTTACCAAGTAAAGCTGCTGTGATCAAAACAGTGTTATAGTTAGGACTTAGGTGACCCTGACCCATAAGGAGAATTCTTTTTGCCCTAGTACTAGCAGATATCTTTAATTATTAAGTAATCATAATAAGATGTTAATATTTATATATGTCAATCATATTTAACATACATTTCTATATATGTATATAAATACTCATATCTATAAGTACATTATTTGCCTAAACGACTTGAAAAACATGAGCCCTAATATATATTATATATATTTATATGAATCTCCATGTTCTTCCACATCAAGATACGTAATACTCAAAAGATCATATTCGCAACAAATATATATATATATATATATATATATATGAATCTCCATGATCTTCACATCAACCCATCAAGGTATAATGGTGGATATATATATAACTTGAGGAAGAGCAGAGCTGCAGAGATCATGATGAAAGTACAAGAAGAAGAGCAAGCTAGCTCTAAACAGAGAGGGTAAAAACTAAAAAAAAAAACTGAGAATTAATACTAACTATATATATATATAATATAGGTGGCTAAACCCTATATATAATTCTGGTTACTCAGTTGTGAGAAGGAGGGTGTGTCTTCGGAGGCGAATAGTCCAGGTTGAAACCTGGCTGTTTCTCGCCGCGTTTCCGATGAGGAACTCGCCACGTCACCGAAGCTCGCGGCTTCTTTGACCCATCAACGTGAGATTTGACATCATTTTCCAAAGCTTTTCCTTCCATCTTGTCCTCCTTGATGGGATCCTGTGATCTTGTTTGTTTCTCTTCGGATTGGTCTCCCGGTTGCTCCTTCGGTATCAAAATCTCTCTCTGAATCTGCAAACAGATTGAGCAAACAGTCAATTGTATAGCCATGCACGTGCTTTACAGGAAAGAGACACGAAACCCTAATCATGTTGAAGAGCTTGCACTAACCTTGTTGAAGAAATGGAAGTCGTGAGATACTTTATGGTTTCGTTGCTTCTTGTGGACCAACACGCCGATATCACGCCGAGCATTACATGCATGCAACGATGAGCACAGAAGGAAGACAAGAAGAGCACAAGAACAACTGACCGTTAACATATTACTCTTATATAGTTATATGTAAATGTATGAAAGTGAAACGGCTCAGTGTATTCTCTCTTTATGTTAAGACGATGAAGATGATGATATTGGTAGTGGTGTGTGTATATAATATATGAGTAGCTAAGGAGATTGAGCATTAAATGAAGGCATTGGAGGAGATTTGAGAGGTGCTTGGAAGAACATGGAGGTGTATGGGTGATGAAAAGAAAGGTAAAATATAGAGGTGGGGCTCAGATTTGTCCTTGCTTCGATGACGTATCACGATGGTTGTGTTGGGTCCCAAGACACAGATCCGACTACGCCACAACGAGAGAGAAGAGAAAAGAGAAATTTTATTATGGACTTGTTGGCTATATTTATATATGTTGAGGAGAGAGAACGATCTTCGTTTTGCATTACTATATTAAAAATATAAGGAAGAATAAGATAAGCCGGATGAGACATATCTCATTTGAAATATAAATAATATTAAGCGATAAAGTTATGCATAATTTTTTTGTTTTATGTACATTATAATGAGTGAATTAAACAATTTTTAAGGAAATATCACTAATTATATAATATTTCAAATACTCATTTCTTTCTTTACCACGTTGTTGCCTTAATTTTTTTTTTATTATTTATAAGTTTGCTCGTAAGCACTATGTATAAGATTGCTCATTAACTTTTTATTCAATTTGTTGTTGAGCTTCTTATTTACCTATTGAAATTTTTTTCTAGTAGAAAATTTCCACTTAACTTAATTCATATCAAAATGCTTTTTTATTCCCGATAAACTTCCAACGAGTTTCGTTCAATTTTTATATGAGCAAACGCGTCGGAGCTTTGTAGATGGCGAATGGAGAGAAGTCGAAAAGCCGACTTTATCGTTATAGAATGCTGAAATGATTAAGTTCAAGAGGTATATTTATGATAAACCTAATTGGCAACTTATTTCTTTTATTACCAATATAAAACTAGTGATTTCAAGTGTAATGTCAAAATAGTAGCATAGAAAGATGTTTTCAATAATTATCTTTTATAACTTTAGGAGTACTAGCACGGTAGTAAAATAAGTGAGGCTTGCCACAAAATTAGTGCCATAGATATAAGATAAATAGGAATGTAAGAACAAAAAGGAGATGTAGTTTAAGCTAGTGGGTGACAAATTGTTCGAACCGAGGATTATAAATTTCTTGTCGCTGAGATCTTAGAGTACTTTCCACCATTTAATGCATGCGCTTATGCCTCCTCCTTGTCTTTCCCTTGGAAATCTTAATTTGACTATATATTATTAAAATAACCTAGTTTTGGATTCATCTCATTCGAAAAGTAGCAAAACTTTCTTTCTTGATTCGGTGAATGTTGCTATCTATACAAGTATAAACAGAATCGGTATCAGTGTTTTTAAATGACAAGTCATGTCTTAAGTGTACAAGTATAAATAACTTGCTTATACGCAAGAAATAATGGATAAAAATATTGAATAACCTACACAAGCTTTTCTTTGACTTACTCTTCATAGGTATTTCTTTTGCCTTGTGATGGTGATGTGTCAATTATATGAGATAATTATAATATCTATAAGTTTGTTTACCTTTACTTTTGATTTTTTTAAATTTCGTAAGAATGATGAATGTTCTTAAGACGCTTTTTACTTTGTAATTTTATCTTTATGTCGCTTTTTTATTTTGTAGAATGACTACATAGTAGGGGTGAGCATGGGTTGGGTTGGGCCGCCCCGATGCTTTTTATGGACCCGACCCGATCACTTCGGGTTCCTGAAAAATAGCCTGATCCGACCCAAATTTTTTTTAATGCCCGAACCAAACCGACCCGATAAAATTGGGTTGGGTTGGGTCGCTATGGCCCGATTAATTAGAATTTAATCTTATATAACAAAAAATATTATGAAAAAATGCATCAATATAACTCAAAATTCAAGTAAAAATACCTCAAACGAATTTAATCAAACAAACATACACCAAACAATGTAAAACATGAAAATGAGAGATTAAACGGTCTTTGAATGTAAATAAAATTGAGAATGTGAAGTTTTAAAATACTAAAGATTGCACTACTTGAAATAAATATCAATATGAAATATATATTAATTATATTGGTCGGGTCGGAGACCCCGACCCGACCCAAGGTTTTGGACCCGACCCCGACCCGAATAATAGTCAGGTCCGGCCCGATCCGACCCAATTTTGAGTGAGTTAGATTGGGCGGGTTAAATTGGGGTTGGGTCCTTAACGGATTGGGTTGGACTATCGGGTTGGGTCTAAAATGCTCACCCTTACTACATAGTACACTCTCTTAGCTTTGTGTTCTTTTTCTCATGTATTTATTTTTATAGTTTTACACACACACACAAAATTTTATTTTTATGTGATTTTCCGTCGAGTTATCTTAATTATAATATAATTTTTTTAAAATGATATTACTAAAGAGCTAAATTAAAATAAAAACATTAAATTATAGCTTACCTAAAAGAAAATACAAAATTACTACAGAGTTGTAGACAAAAATATAACAAAATGATAATTTTTAATAAATAAAATGTGGTTGTTTTATTTAGCGTTTCATATATACGAATAATGGAATATACATAAAGTATTTTAAAATATAGTTAAAAAACTTGACATATGAATTATATATAAAAAAAGAGCTAAAAATACAATATAATCTTTTTACAGAGCGACGAATCACATAAAAACAATTAACAAAGTTAGTGGTATACATGATAGACAACATACATATCTAACAATTATTAGATTCTCTCACAACTTCTAAAAATATTTAATTATTGACTAGTTTCAAATTTTAGATTGATTTAAAAGTTTTATATTGGCTCGAGTCGAACATAAGAGAATGTATGTATAAGAATATCCAAGAGGTTAATTTATTTATTTTCAACACACATATATCTTCAAAAAATATATATATATATACATACATATATGGTTACTAACAATTACAAATACAACTTATAGGAATCGATAGTTTTGCAATTTAAAGCTCAATTGAACAAGATGAAGTTCATTATATATATATAGGCTATAGGCTAGCATGGACCTATATATAGGTCAATAAGCTTCTTTTTAAACTATATTCTATACATGTTTTCTAAATAATTAATAAAACTACGTTACATTACATGCATGTTACCTTGTCGATCTACCAAGGATATATATATTTTTTATGAGTATTATAAGTCCAAAAATATACCTATGTTTTAATAAAACTCAAAGGCTTATTCTAGCTTCTTTTCTATATAACCGAGTGATTCCCAAACTCAAAACTTTTTTTTTTAATGGAGTGGCACTATCGGCCAAGGTTACAATGCACTCTCGCATGACTTAGATATATTCAGTGTAAGAACATGTAGCACTATTGGCCAAGTTTACAATAATATAAAGGGGACATTCATTTGAGACCCACAAGAGTTTGAGCTCATGACATCTCACTTTTACTTCTACAATGTGCCCTGAAATATTATTAGGATAAATAAAATTATTTTACTTCTACATATTATATATATATATAATATTGGCGTATACAATATCGTTACCATGACCCATTCTGACCACATTACCTAGACACCGACCGACTTTAACGTACTATTTAATAGACATAACATCAACTCATACATGATTTTCCTTTTATTACTTATGTGGCTTTTTATACAATTATGAACAAAGTAATTGTAATGTTTTTTTCCCTCAAAAGTTTAAGAAGGAGACACACTAAAAATTACTAGTCGAATTTTTATTTTCCCATTATTACTTAAGTAAACATGGCCACGAAACATTTTTGGTGTGAGAGTTGACGATATAAATACACGTATATATTCTTGTAAATGGACATGATGTATCTTTCTATACATAGCACATTATATATAATTGTGAACATTTTTTAAAATAATACAGCCAATTAATTTTTTAGGTGGAGAGTTGACAGTAACTAGAAAATATGTGAAGTCCACACTCCACACACACAATTGCTAGACGGATATATATTTGATAATTGATATATAAGTAATCAATTTTATCGACAATAATACTTAAAAATTATAAAACAGTATCGAAGTCAAATATATTTGTATCAAAATAATAATTATTTAGTTTGAGAGCTACGAACATCTCCGATCTAATAAAAATATTAAATAATTAATATAAAATTTGGTCATAAACATACACGTATTTTTTCCCGTAATGTATCTTAGTAAGGTATTGAACATAAAGCACAACGCTAATTTCATTAAAATATATATATATCAACGTACTTAATACAAAATTAAGTATTTATACTGCATGTATCATAAAATCTGTGTATATGAATTTTAGATAGGTTGGGGACCGAGGGCTCAGGTAGGTGGGGCCAAATAACGTGTTGAAGCATAATGGAACGGAGAAAGTGGGACCCACCCGCCACAAGATTGCATAGTGTGGGACCCCATTAGGTGGGGTCCAGCGGAGAGAACCAGACAGGAGGTGCGTGGATGTTCCTCCACCTGGCGACACTCAGAGACTGCCACCAACCGTCAATGCCGGTACAATTCGCCACGTGGCGAAACCCTATGGGCCACCTCTTCGAAGGTGGTCCCACCTCACCCTTGCCTGTCAGCCGCCAAAAACATCTCCCCTCTTCGTTATGTCCAAATCTAATGCTATGCGAATTTATTGAGCAAATCGTTTATCACTTTAATGGACAAATCCTTATGAACATATGATTTTGTATTTTTGTATGGTTCCGTTTCATTAAATTTATCCTAGTTCTCATGAATCCCGATTCCAAAATAATTAAGAACCAGATTTTTCAACGTATGTTCGACGTGTTAATTGTCAAAAATCAGCTCAATCCAAATGGATTGAAGAAATGCCAAGGAAATTCGGTGTTCAAACTTTTAATAACCATAATCGAGTATTTTGATTTTTCAAAATCCTAAAGCGGAATTGAAGTTCCAAATTAGGTAAAAGAAAGTTGAGTTTTGGACCGATCTAAATTCCGTTCGTTATCAGTTCGAGCAAGGATCACATATTGCGCATTAGAGATGATGTTTATGCTTTGCGACATGATTAAGAGTTAAGTCTAAAGACGTTCTTTAATTTGTGTTCCCATCTCACTGAGTAATAAAATTAATATATATATATATATATATAACTATTGTATATTTTCCCGAACTAACTTAAAACGGCATCTAATTTTTTATATTTTATTTATGCGTATATCATTATAAGTGGGTCAAAAATCATAATTTTAGTGAGCAGATGTGCGATTAACTTTTTTGTCGCATTCAGCTACGTATCGTATTCTGTAATATATCAAGAAAAACAACATAACAGCAAATCATAACTAAACTTTCAATAATAGTTCTAAAAGAGTTTAAAAAAAAAATAATATATAAATAATAGGAGTATGTATGACCAAGCAAAACAAATGAAATGTCTTGAAAATTTCAATCTGCTACATTATAAAATTTGTTGACTTAAACAACACAAATACAATTTACTTTACTTTATTAATTTTTTATTTTGATATCTAAGTGTTAGCATGTGTATACGCTCGTGTGCCTATATATCTTCGCCTATATAAATATATACTATAACAGTTTAGTACACATTTGTACGAGATAAAAATTATTTGTATCCCCTCAAACTCAGATAGTGTTGCTTTCTCTACACCCGTATATTGTGAAACATGGAGGTGGTTCATGGTTGTCCGCAGAACAGCCCGGCTCTACCATGACATCAGCTCGGGAAAACCAAGAGTGAGTCCCGTCTTTCTCCGGTTTGCAAATTGTTATATATTTTTAACGCAGTTTTTCTTGTGTTTTGTCTTAAATTTTTCTTTTTTGTTAATTTTATATACATTTAGTTTAATCCACTCTATTATCAATCTTGTTTGAATATGAGACACGGGCCTACTTCGTTCATTAACTATGTTATTCTTATTTTGTTTTACCTATATAACTTATTATTACTGTGACGAATAAATTCATTTTGAATTTATTTACTACAATATAATAAAATAATATGTTATAATTTAAAACTAAATTAGATTTTAAAATAACAATTTTGGTCATATTGATCAATAATTAAAAACATATATTTGACACGTGTTCAATCTTATAAGTTATAACAAGTAAAAGCATACATAAGAAGAAGGGAAAATAGCGATATAAGAAACTTAAAGTGTGAAAATTGACATTAAGTTCCCATCTTTATTTCGGTTGGCGAAAGTTGTCATATTCTTATTTTGTGTCTTCCGTCATGTTTTTTCCCCGAACCTCGTCACATGTCACGTTTTTAAACCAATTTAATATAACATTTTTATTAAAAAAGAAGTTAAATTGACTTATCAATGATAAACAATGCTATATTTAATGGGTTTAAAAACATGACATGTGGCGCATTTTTGGACGAAAATATGACGAAATACATAAATAAGAGTATGGCAACTTTCGCCACAAAAAAAAAGGAACGAAAATGTAATGTCAACTTTTCAGACACTTTAGGTACTTAAGTCGCTATTTTTCCTAAGAAGAATACTTTGTGCTTTAATTATATATGATTTAAGTCTAATTGTATTCTTGTATATTGCTTTCTGTTGATGCAAAAAAATGCTTCAATCCATTAGCGGCCCAATTGCTCGTGTTGGACCGGGCCCAATGTCGTCTTGTTGACTTTTGTGCATTATGGGCTTAGGTTCGTGGACTTTTGAATCAAAACGGACCCTCCACTGACTCGATGATCAGAAACCCGTGGCAAACACCACTACCTGTTGCTAATAGGGCCAGGACTTGGCCTGGCCCGGATTACAGGTTCGGGATACCAAAAACGGATTCCTGACCACCGTGTAGGGGGGTTCACGACATCGACTCTCCAGTGAACCTTGACAGATTAGACCCTCTACCGGCGTCACGGGGACAGATCCGGGTCCTCGGGCTATCCTCGTAATCTATATATCTGTCGAAGATACAAGAATACTAGATAGAACGAGCACCTCATGGACCTAGAACCTTGGCAAGGAGGGTCTTAGATCGTGTCAAAATCTTCTCGAGAACTTCCGCTCAAAGGTGTTTATTTTCTGTCTCGAAACCTGAACAAAACAAAAACCCGAGGTCAGGAGAATCGGGGGTGGGGCCACCGAGGAAGGTCCGTTTTGATTCAAAAGTCCAGAAGCCCAAACTCAAAACCCACCAAAAAGTCCACAAGACGACGTTGAGCCCGGCCCAACACGAGCAATTGGGCCGCTAATGGATTGAACCATTTTTCTGCATCAACACTTTCTTTTACTGGTTACTTAATTGTGTTAATTATATTTGTGTAGACCAAGCCCGATCCGTTTAAAGTCAACTAATCATAAGTTATTCCGTGCCTAATGTCTATTCCTAAATTAAGACCCCTAGTTTAAACTTCAAATCACTAATTTAATTGATTAGTATTAAGTGTACAACAAGGAATTGGAAGAAGAAAATAAATAATTATTAGAGATGACTCCCATAAACACGCTTTATATCCACATGCGACCATTGTTGATATATAATTTATGAGTCGAGGATGACTAGTAACGATATAAAGTGATGTATTCGTTGACAATATATAATTTATATATAGATAATTTTGTAATTGTATAAACCTTATATATATGTTTAGTTTTGGATTTTAATTTCATCTGAATAAATTAAAATCACAAAAAATTGAGGACAATATCGTCATTGATTTTTTTGGTGACAGATATATCTTTGAAAGAAAAAAATAACATAGAAGTGATGCAAAAGAAAATTTCTCTGTACATATATGTACTAATTTAACATGTCTCCAGTATTTGAATTATTTACTCAATCAGCAATTAAATAATTGAGTTTCTCAAAGATATTCTATATACCTATTTTCTTTCGAATGATTCTTATAATAGACAAATCAGTATACAATAAGTCATTGTATTTCTAATCATATGATATATTATATAGTACCTCATTTAATAGAAAAGTATAATAATATAATACCTTTGTGTGAATTCAAAGAAATTAATTATAATTCATCTAACCAACCTTACCAGAACATGTTCAACACAAATTAACAATCATAAATACAAGCCCAATAATTTCTTATACCATGCGTTTTCAATGTTAGTATGTCTTAAAGAGAAGGGTTTTATATTCACATAATACCGTCTGTACATTTAAACAGCAAGAGCGGGGAAACGAATTTATGTTACGCTGCATCACTGCGGTATGCTTCAAGAGAACCGGAGCTTGTAGAGGATGAGTTCTCGAGACCAATCTCCGCTACCCGAAAGTGTTTTCGCCGCTGTACGTGACGTAGAGAAACCCGTCATCGTCCTTCTTGTCTTCGTAGATGGTAGACATCAACGATCCTGAAACATTTAGACACAACTTTAAGCATTGCCTTCTTGAAAGTTTGAACAAATATTATGCAGATCAAATTTTGTGGAAGTCGATAAGAAATTCATTTGCGCCGTTTGGCGGCAGATACAAAACACGTTACATATTTTGCCCCTTGAATTTTTAAACTATCAAATTGCCTTCATTGGAATCCAATTTATTACCTACTCTACTAACAAAATTAGTAATCCAATACAATAGAAAATGACAATTTTGCCATTAAAATTTAACAGAAATAATTAAATATTTCACTCAAACGCGACTGATCGATCCAGATAAAAGTTAAAGGAGCAAACTGATACGGAGCGACCAATTCAGAAGAGACAAGTGAGATTACCTGTGGGAGGGAGGACATTATCAACAAAGATGAAGATCGCCTTTTCGGCACTCAGCTTAATCCTCTTCCGAATCACGTACACAAATTGGCCGACAGTCAAGTCTGCAGGAACAAGGTACCTGTAATCAGATTGTTCTTTGTTAATAACCCGTCTCTCGTGAAGGAATCAAGGCACTCGTCTTTCATCATAATTAAAAATTACTCTAAACAATTGAACCATCAAACAGGTAGAGCAGAGAAGCAAAAAAAGTTTATGATAGAAGTCGAAAAGCGAAGGTTACTTTTTCTTATCTATGTTTGGGATGTCGCTTCTCTCCGCCTTCTCCACAATCACCTTAATATAAGAAAAGAGAAATGTCAACAAAAGAAAATAATACACATTCTTATATTCCATCTCCAATCTATAATAGCGCCTTTCGTCCAAATCAGCAATAACAAACTACAATTGAAATAGGGCATATCATCTGAGTATCAAGGAGAACTTTTTGGATATTAATACATCCCGTCTACGTATAGTCGTATACGAGCAAAAATCATTTCCCATGGCATATCCGACAAAACACAAATTATAATACATGCCTGGAACTAGAGTCTCCCTACACGTTTTAATCCAATATAGTGTTACAAGATCGGAAAATCGGGTAATCGTGCTGTTAAGTTAAGCAAAAGACGAGAACGAGATGATACAATCAATCTCGAAATTGAAATAAACATAGTCTCACGAGTGAATACGTAGAAATAGAGCAAGATCTCACCGGGATTCTATCAGGGTACTTCTCTCTGATTCTCGCAGCCTCAGCGCGTCGCTTCTCTGCGTATCCACATCAAAAACATCTCAGATCAATCCATGATAAATCGATTATAAATATAAATATAAATATACATATATATATACACATATAGGACTCACCGAAGTCATGCTCTTGCTTGAAGATGCTATCGGCCATGTTCAACTGCCAAAAATAGAAGACGATTCAATCCACGATCTTTATCAAGAAATCCCAAATTCCACAGACGATCATCACAAACAAAAAATACCCACAAAGAAAACACCGTTTCGTTGCTAAAAAAGCGAAGAGATCAAAGAAGTCGGCTCAACAGAATCGTTATGAAGCGAAGAAAGAGAAACCCTTTTGATGATCAGAAACAATTCTTATGAAAGATAACTAGTATTGACTTCCTTTTCTTCCCAGGGAAGTAATCTAATCTAAGCGTGAAGAAGTCAGAGAGAGGACTTACATGGAAGATTGGAGAGAAGGAGAAGACTGAGAAAGAAGAAGAAGAGAGAGCTTTCTTTCTTCTCAGTTGTTTTTTGGTATTTTGATTGATTTTCAGAAGAGAGAAATTAATACGTATATTTATCCAATTAATTGTTTCTGCCGAAATGCCAGCTTTATTCTTTTTTTTTTATTATTTTTTTAATTGGGTTTGTTTCTCCCCTCACTCACTCCGGTTCGCTTTGTACAGTGCGTTCGGGTCACCATCGGGCCTTTCGCGGGCTTTTGAATCCGAGTGCAACCAATTTATACCCGACTTCTGAATCCATGAATTTTTGTTAGTGAAAAAATCATTATAAAACCTTATAATTATAGAATAAGACCAATATATATATATATTTTGAAAGAACCAATATATATTCTTAAAGCTTTAATTTTTATTCTAATTTAACTTAGTTTTTCAAAATTTGTATCTTGAATCCGTCATTAAGAACACGCGCTGTATTAATGGTTATGCCGTGATCATTAGGTAAAACTGAAAAATAGAAAATATGAATTGAATTTATTAAGCTATTATTTCATAAATGTTTAAAAATTATAAATATTTTTAGTTTATAATAGGCAAGTCGTGTGAAGTATTTAAGAAAAAAATTATGATTTTATTGTTTTTTTTTTTTTTTGAATGGGGTATGATTGTATTGTTACTACTAAATAAAATGATAGTTCGTATGAATTGTATACAACAACATTATCCGCTTAATTAGATAATAAAATACGTGCATTTAACGTATCCGGATATAGAGAGAAGATTAGTTGCGTTGATAATAAAAGCATTTATTATTCTTGAGTTTATTTTACAAAGTCATCTGCTATTTTCTTTTGCATTTATTTATTTTATTCATTGTGGTGACGGTGATTGTCCTCTCTCTCCCCTCTGCCTTTTGGCTCACGCGTTATCTCGCTAATCCGCTTGACCATTTACGATTCTATCCTTCTAACTCCATGGTACGGTGCAGTCAATCTCAATTTTTTTTATTTTTTTTTTTAAAGAAAGGTTATTGAAGCTTTCGAGACTCCGAAACGAGTTTATTACAATTTTTTTTAGTCCTGATCAAAGATCGGGACTCCCTTATTACAACTTGAATCGTTTAAAAATATATATTTCAATACACTTGTGGAACAATCGCTAACCAAATGAAATTTTCTCTTAGACTTAATAGCTAATTTGGCGACACAAATGTTTAATATTTGGTAAAGTGTAGTTGCTTATTAGTTATTTCTAATATTTATCTTTATAGGGAATCACATCAAATGTTTACCATAGTGTAACCAACATTTTTTTTAGTACTTATCTTCATCGCCGTATTCTTAAAATTTATTTTTCATTCTTAAATTATTATAAAAAAAATCTCGTCTTTCTCTCTATCCCTTCGGAAACCCTTTAGAAAAACTATTTGAATCTTGAGAAAACCCTTCCTAAAAATATATATTGTGATTCTGGATTTCATACGTTATTTAAATTAACAAAAATTACCTTATCTCTCTCTGCTAATACCCTTTAAAAACTCATTTTGTTCGATTTTGAGAAAATCAAGCAGACTATCGTCGTATATATTGGTCTTTGTCGATAAAATCCTTCAAAAGCTCCTTCTTTGGTTCGATTTTGAACAGACTATCGTCGTCTATATCGGTCTCTGTTGATATTTCTCTTCATTGCATAGTTGTCAATCATAGGGCATAGCATACCCCCAATTAATTCAGATCAATGGAAATGTTGTGAATTTAAATGTGAATGTTTGATTTAGGCGCTTTTATGTGGAACACGCTTTTCGTCGATAAATCTTCGGTTTTTGTTGGCAAGGTGGATATAGAGAGACAGAGAGCGATGAAAATACAATTAGTTCAGTGTTTTACAGTGGATAAATCCAAATTTTTGTCTAATAAAATTGATAATATTTGGCCAATATCATTCATTGGTCTATACATATCGTTACACTGAGCAAAATAATAAACTTCTAAATTAAACTATAAATCTCTATAAAAAGCGGTTTCCACGACAATTTTAACATCGTGAAAACCGCCACGTTGTAGCTTACACGGCGGTTTTAATCTAAGATTTACAATAGTCATGTTATATGTGAGTATATTCTTGTTCTAAACTTGTTAGGGTTTTTATTCTTGAAATGGTGATTAGTTATGTGATATCATGTTTGGAAGTCACTTACCTGTTGAATTGAGTTAAAACAAAACAAAACAAAATTAATTTGGGATTCTTAGTATGATCAAAACCAGACAATTAAACAAAGCTCGATGACTAGTGTGGAGTCTTCTTCAGCCACTTTGGCATCGGATCCTCGATTTCATCGGCGTCGGCATCCTTAAACTTGTAGAAATCCTTAGCGTATTTGCGCTTCAAACTGTAGACCCCCAAGTCAAGTCCGCCGTACGCCCTCGTACTCTGGTAATCAGTGAAGTATATCGAATTCGCTTCGCAACTCTCCGGGAGATTCCGAGTCGAGACCGACACAGACGCGTTACAACCCCAAAACAACGCCATATCCTCTCCCAAAGTATCAACCTTCTCCCACTTCCCTTCCTGGAGCAAGCCAGTCTTGTACACTTCGAATCTAACCGTATACTCCGGACCCGCCTCAGTATGCGGAGCCGAGGAGCTTCCCGCGGAGGCCTCGGAAACGAATTTTCTCACAAGCAAGAGCTCCCCCAACGAATCGACCAAGTGGTGAGGGACGACCGTTGGTGTGTCGGGCAAAGTCCCTGAAAAGACAAGAGTCCAGAGTTTCACGGGACGACGAGAGAAGTTGTTGTAGTTGATCAACCAAACTTCAACTGAGCCCAACGGTAAAAGCACCAGAAGCCGTTCTTCTTGAGCCATGATGTCGAGATACGACCGGTCCTCGTCGATCATGTGCCATGTTATGCCTCCGCAGTAGATGATGCTCGGCCTCGAGCAGTAACAAATGGCGGCAAGGGCTATGCTCTTCTCCGGCGTGATGAAGGCCACTGCTTTCGGAATGTAGACGGCCGCCCACTTTTGTTCAGGTTGTACGCTACTTTCGATGAAGATGCGCGGAAGGCGAAACTCATCCTGCGAAAACCGGTCGATCAGGGTGACACGGGTCTGCGTCTTCCTGTCCACGAGCACCAACATGCCCCTCAACGATCCAACGATGTAAAAGTCATCGTAAGGCGCTCTCAGGGAAACGGCGACGCAGGGGGCGTTGCAGCTCACCTTGCCCTCGGCAATTCTAGCGAGCCGGAGATTGAGTCGGCAAGAGTAGTCGGGGACGGCACTAACGTCTGTGTGGTTCTTGGCGATCGTTAGCATAACCGGATGACGGGAAACGACGCAAGAATTCTTCAAGGCTGCACGCCACGAGGCGCAAACGGCCGAGAAGCGGATCACGTCGGGGTAAGAGAGTTTACTTATTATCACCTCCAACAAATCAGGGCCAATTTCTTGCCACTCACATTTCTCGGCCATTGCTGCGTAAACACAGAAGCTTCAATCAGAACCCAATCGCAATGTATACACAGAAATACAGATATAAACCACAAAATATTCAAATACACAGACTTGCCCAAGAATTACGATTGCATAATCACGCAAAGAAAGAAACAAAACCCAGAAATCGAAAATTTGAAACTCGATGCCCAGATGAACAATTACAGCTTTCGGCGAGTATATACACAAATTCAAGAAAAGGAGAGAGGCTAGATTTTTGAATTAGAAAGCAAGAGAGTCTTCGCTCAAATTCAAATAAGAAACATCAAAGGAACAGACGAAAGTGTTACAGAGAAATGGAAAGCGCAAAGCTACAAAACCTTACCAGGCGCAGGCGAAGACGGAGAGAGAGAGGTTTTGAACGAGCTCAGATAGAGAGCTTTATTAGGTTAAAATACTTAAAGTTATTTAGAAATAAAGCGGCATCAAGCTAACTTAAAACATAGTGACAAAGTATCTAATTTATCTTCTTCTTTTTTTTTGTAAATTAGTAGATCTCATCTAATTTTTCGTCAATTTTTTTTATTATTATTTTTGTTGATGATGATGTTAACACACAAATTGCAATACTATTGAGGAGATGAACTGATAATTCGAGAAAGAAGTGAGAAGGAAAATAAGAATTTGCGTTGTTGATGCTCAAAGAATTTGTGTTTACATACGGTTTTAGTTTGATATTCGTGGGTTTGTCGTTCGAGTTTTGTTTAACTTGTGCTGATGTCATCACTAACGGAAATAGTTAAAAAAAACTTTACGGAAAAATAGACGAGGTCTACCGATTCAATAAAAAAAGGAGAACTTGCATACTTTTACCATTTGTTTTAAATTGGCTTTATACCACTTTCTTTTTAAACAACTGAATACTTTTACCAATAATAATTCTATGATAAGTTCTAAGAGAATCACAATTAAGTTTAACGAGCTGTTATTAGTTTGTAATACTGTAAATAATGTGTTTCATTTTAACTCAACTTTAAAAAATACCAACCTTAAAAAAATAATGGGTTTCATTGTATGGTGTTCATTTTAACTAATTTTTTTAAAAAAATTGTAAATAATGTGTTTCATTGTATGGTGTTCATTTTAGCTTAACTTTTAAAAAATACCCCGTAAACAAAAAAATAAGTCCCAATATTCACATAACCTATACTATTTTCATGGCAAATATTCATAATTTTTAAAAAAAAAAAATCACGATACGAAATGAACACATAACCACATGTTTGGAAGTCTTGAATGAAAAAAAAAAGTATTGAATTGAGGAGTGATCTTAACAAAATTATGATAAAAATATTATAAATGAAGAAGCAAATCTCGTTTAATAGTAATACCATCTAATAAACTTCGCTTGATAAATATCAAAGATAAACGACAATGAAACAAACCAACGACAAATAAAACGGCGAAAGCAAAGCTCTAATCTGATTGATCGGTCTTAATCATCCAGAGAGGCACTGGATCTTCCAGATCATCACCATCGTTGAGCTTAGAGAAAAGCTTGACCTTTTTGTTCTTCAAGCTGTATACTCCGATGTCAACTCCACCGTATATCCTCATGATTTGATAATCCGTGAAGTAGATTGAATTCCCCTCACAACCCTCCGGGAGTTCCCGAACCGACACCGAAACCGACTCATTCCTTCCCAAGAATAACGCCCTATCGCCACCCAAACTGTCCACCTTTTTCCAGCTCTCTCCGACGCCCAAACAACACTTGTACACTTGAAACTCGACGGTATTGTCGCACTTATTTGGCGACACAAGTTTCCTTACAAGCAAGAATTTTCCCATTGACTCGACCAAGTACTGATTCACGAAATGTGATCGCGTGTTAGGCAACTTCTCGGAAGGGACGAAGCTGATCACCTTGGAAGGAGCATGAGAGTTGTTCTTCCCAAAGTGCCAAGCTTCAACCGAGCCTGATTCTGACAGCGCAAACAGTCGGCTTTCACTAGCCAAGATGTCAACAAAAGCCCGATCTTTGTCGAGCATCGCCCACGAGCCGCCCTGGTAGTATGTGATGCTCGGCCTCGAGCAGTAACAAATGGCGGCGAGGACTATATTCTGCTTATCTCCACTCTTTTTATTCTTATTCGATGTGCTAGTTAAAACAACAGCTTTTGCAATGTAAACCATAACCCAATTATAACAAGGACGGTCTACGTCGTTGGCTACGAAGAGCGGCGGAAGGCGAATCGTTTCTTGAGAAAAGCGGTTGATCAGAATTATCCGGGTCTGTGTTACCCGGTCGGAAAGAACCAACATGTCTTTTGACGATCCGATGCAGTATAATTCGTCATCTGGCTCTCTAAGAGAAACGACGAGATTAGCGACCTCGCAGCTCACCTTGCTATCTGCAAGTCTACGAAGGCAGAGAGAGGGTTTCTTCGAAAAGTCCGTGACAATAACGTCTGTTTGGTTCCCGGAAACCGTCAGCAGAATCAGCCGAGAAGATCTCTTCGCAGCTTCACGCCACGGAGCACAAACAGCTGCAAAGGAAACTAAATCGGAATAAGAGAGCTTTCTCGCTATGAGCTCAAGCGCTTCTTCGCAAAGTTCTCGCCACTTAATTTTCCCGCCTTTTTTGGATGATCGGATACAACAAAGCTTGCCATATAGAGATAAGATTCGCCAAAAAAACCGCCTTTTCAAATCCATGAATGCAGCTTCAAAACCACAAAATAATATTCAATATACTATATAAGTCACTGTCAAATTGTTATATCAAAATCAAACAAACAATGAGTATTAATGTTTTAATTAGTAAAAACCCTAAAAACCAATCTCAAAGTAAACAAATATATCATCTACAAAATATGAAATCACATGCAACGCTACGTACAGTCCCTGTCCCATAACCATGCTAGAGATTAACAAACAAGAACCATAAAACGATATAATAATCACATTCATATATATAAGAACAATAAAAGAAACGCAGAAACAAAGCTCCATTCATAGTCTTACCTGAATGTCGGAATTCGGAAAGAAACAAAACCGCAAAATTGCAGCTTGAAGAAGTCGACTTATATCATCAAACTCGAAGAAAGCACCATTCTTGTCTCCTTATATAATATGTAAAGATCGATTAGGGGAAGGGGGAAGTGATCGCCATACAATCTTCTAGTCATTAAATATCAATAAATGCAACTAATCGTTTATAATGATACAAATACCGAGTAATCGTCATGCAAATGCAATCTTCTAGTCATTTCCTGCCCTAACCCTAGCATGCCATCGCTATGATCACTGAGAGAGAAGTAGTCAGAGCCGAACGTTAGTGAAGGAGAGGTTTTGACTTTTGGGCGAGAAACTTTGATCACTTACTTAAGGTATATATATATATATTATATTCTTAATTATATTCGGAACTATAATTTTGACCAGATCTCAAATATAGGTGTGGCCTAATGACCCGGTTTCATATTTCATTGTAATTTATTAGTGAAGGTTTAACCTTTCAACGTGTTAATTTAACCTATTCAACTTACTTTTAGAGCTTTATTTGTATTTACAATTATAATTTGAGTAAATATAAATAGTAATATAAATTCCTTGAACCACAACCCATCGGGAACCCGGTCAAAATTTTCATTGAAATTTATTTAAAATTTTGTTTCATATTTTATAGTAAGAAAATAAAAATTCCTGTACCGGTTTCTGCCAGACCCTATCGGGTTCTCGAACAGTCGATATAATTATCAATACCGAGGGCAATTTGTTGTCACATAGGGCTTAGTAGGGGTGAGTATTTTTTACCCAACCCGATGGCCCAACCCAATCCGTTATAGAACCGACCCCAATCTAACCCGCTCAAAATTGGGTCGGATCGGGCCGGAGCCGACTAGTGTTCGGGTCGGGTCCAAAACCCCCGACCCGACCGATATAAAGTAATATATTTCATATTAATTTTTATTTAAGTAGTGCAATATTTAGTCTTTTAAAATTTCTCATTCTCAATTTTACTTACAAGACCGTTCAATCACTCATTTTCATATTTTATATTGTTTAGTGTATGTTTTCTTAATTAAATTTGTTTGGGGTATTTTTACTTGAATATTGAGTTACGTTGATGCATTTTTTTCATTTATTTTTGTTATATAAGATTAATTTTTAATTAATCGGGCCATGGTGACCCAAACCAACCCCAACCCGATCTTTTATCGGGTCGGTTTGGTTCGGGCATTAAAAATCTTTGGGTCGGATCGAGCTTTTTTTATATAAAAAAAAAAAAAAAAAAACCCCAAAGTGATCGAGTTGGGTCCATAATAAGCATCGGGGCGGCCCAGCCCAATCCATGCTCACCCTAGGGCTTAGGCCCAACATGTCTTGGGCTAATAACTATCTTGTTATGTTGACAGATATTCACAAATATATTCTCTCACTTGTCGAAAACCATATATGTACTAAAGTATTAATCAAGCAAAATATGTATTTCAATAATTAGCTTGGTTGTGAATAATATTGCAAATAAATATTGTTTTGACACTCATCTTAAAGTTACTTCTCAAATGTATGTCTCATTCTCAAAGCAGAATTCCTTCAAACGAAGTCTAGATTTCATCTCAAATTAAATACAGCAGATCTCACTACTATTGGGCCTTAATGGAGCCCAATTGAGAAAATAGGGATTAGAAACCCAATACATGTGTAGGAATGATCACAATTGCGTATTTTTTACTCTCTCATATGGGTATTTTTCTTAAACTTTAAATACAAAATGACCACTTCTTACAATTTTTATTAAATAATTAAAAAATTGGTTAATAATTTTATTTTAGAAAGATCAATATTTTCGTAAATTTTTGGAGTAATTTCACAAGATTGTAGACTCTTAAGTACCATGACTTATTGTTGACAAAATATATATTTCTTTTGAATTAATTTTAAGAGTTACGAAAACTGATTCCTTACCTCGTTTTTTTTTTCTTCTTCTCATAGTTTTTCATCAAATTAACACAAAAAGACTAATGTGGTACTAAATTACAATAAAAAGATCATTTATATTCGTGTTTTTTTTCTTCGATTGGAGCATATTACTACGTCAACCGTAACAAAAAAAAGAAAACCGGTAGATCGCCAATGATTGTTTCGGGTTGGTGAAGTTATTAGTTTATGCATTTGATTAATAATCATGCACTTTGTCGAACTAAAATACTATAATCTCTACTAGAACTCACATAGTTTGTTCTAAATTTAAACTATATTTAACTAACCTCTAATTATATTGTCTGCCTTTGAGGAAAAAGGTTAATTAATTGACTTTTGAACTCTTTTTCTTTCTTCTAGTTTATATTTTATGCTCATATAATTATATCAATCCTGTAGCTTAGACATTATACAAACAAAAACAAATAGAATAGCTTCGATTGATTGCTCTCCACTTTAGCTCATACATGCATTTCCCTTTATCTTCTCATTAAAATAATAATTATATTATTAATAGTAGTCTTAATATTATAATTAGTTAAATCATTTTGTGTAGATGTGGCGTGCAACCAAGAACTTGAGGCCTATGAGGCCGTCCTAATGCATCCAAAATACTATTTTTGTATTTTTGGTGCATTCAATTTGTTTTTTTGATAATGTTTTGAGAAAGCGACAAACTTATTATATTTCTTTGAAAAATGAATTTTTTTTTAGTTCATTAAGAATTAATAAGAAAAGAATTAGAAAAACTAATACAATTATTTTCCTACCAAGTACCTACCTAAAAACTATGAATACAAATCAAATACATTGAGCTACAATTCGGGAAGAAAAAAAAAACAATGTCAAAGACATTGCAGAAGACTCACATACATATACCTTATATATATATATATATATATATATATATATATATATATATACATATATATATTCAAAGCAAGAACCCTTTATTTTCGGAAAATTATTTAATGAAAAGAATGATCATTTTGTTTGACGTGATTTTCTCTAAATCATATGTATCCATATTAGAACCAAAACTATTGAAACCTTTTTAATTAATATAGCTTTACACTTTCACCCCATACGCTATTTTATTTTCATATTCATCTTTGGTAGCCCTAGCTTTGGTTTTTGCTTGTGGTGATGAGAGGTGTCTTGAGGAAAGAGAAAAGAACATATCTTCATAACTAATTCTAAATTAAAAAAATCATGCAATGAGAGGGAGAGAGAGAGAGAGAGAGAGAGAGAGAGAGAGAGAGAGAGAGAGAGAGAGAGAGAGAGAGAGAGAGAGAGAGTATGTACAAAATAAAAATAAAACTTATTATAGATAGAGAGAGAAGGAAACAAAGGATTGGTTCAATTGCTCAACTTGAGTCACTTTACACTTCACAAACAAGAAGGGAAGGTGATGAAAATGAGTTGTCACTAGAGCCATCACATGGGGCATGAAATAAATTAAAGGACTATATATTATAAAAATAACAATAACAATGCTAACAAATTCATTGATCATTGTAAACCTAAGCATGTCTCCTCTTGTCTAAATTCCATTTATTTATTTCATAAAGTACATACAAAGACAATATATTGAAAGAAACCCCATCCCCATTGAGGTTCCAAAAATGTCCAAATTATAAAGGTTTTCCAATATTGTCTCACTCTCACACTCATTATTTTGGTAACAATCCATATTTGTCAATAAAGTTTTGAACTTTGAATTGTGAAAAGAGTCACTAATCACAATCTTGCTCAAACATCTCATGGCCTTTTTCAATTTGTGGTCAAAGCAATAGTTGAGCAACCCTAGCAATGCACTGGCAATAGAGCAAATTAATAGTAAAATCTAGGGGTAAAGACACACATTCACATATATGTATTTTAGTCTTGTACATGTATGATGTATCTATGGACTATGCATATAATACTGTTTTTTTAAAGGGCGAAAATGCATGCAACTTGAAAAAATATTGCCACTGCTGGAAGAGATATCTAAAAATAAATCAAACACAGTGAATGAATAAGTTACATCATGTCCCCTCAAAATAAGGGTTTGTTTCAAAATGATATGATAGGGCTGAGACTTGAGAGTAACACGTTGCCTACCACCCAAATATTTTAAGATAATATTTATATTTTTTATGTAATGGAAAAAGTATCTAAGTTTACTAATACAAAAATTGAGCGGTCAATTACTTTATTTTTAACAAAACTGTTCGAAATATTATTTTACTGAGCTAAAATACTCTTCCCACTACCAAAGAAACTGGGTTCCAGTGACCAGGGGTCGGCCCTGAGTTAGTCGTGTTTGTCGGGTTCTTAAACTAAGAAAATTTTTAGAGACCTTAAGTATTTGATTTTTTTTTTCATATTTGATTAAATATAAAATAAAATGTTCAGAAAAATTGGAGACCATAAATTTGTAGGCCCGAGGCTCTAACTACAACTTAGATACTTTTTTTGCTATTACCCTTTAAATAAATTAATCAATAAGTACAAAGTTTATATATTTTATAATTTTTTTTTTTGTAGGGTTTATCACTTTTTGGATTAACCAAATATGGCTACAAATACAATATTGTTCTGAGTGAAAGAATGACTTTGAGAAAATGTTTAGTTATATTTTAATTGATTTCAATCTCAAGGAAAAAGATTATGTTGTTTTTCCATGTCTTGCGCCACGGGAAACAAAGCAATCTATAGGGTAATCCTCAAAGTAGAGGCAATTATTATTCCTTGCTTCATTTCCAATAAACTATATTAGTGTCGGAGAAACAAGTAATTTACTAGCGTATTAACAATTAAAAAACACAATTATTTATCTTATGTTGAAAAGAAACTCGTACCTCGTAAGCAAGCTATATAAAACTCGCCACCAATATTTTAAAACTCGGGTTAAACCGTGAGTAACATGTAGTCGTGTACCAAAAATGATAACATTAATATATAATGATATTTAATTATGAACTGAATTTTAATTTATAAATGATTAGTAATTGTAATCTAAATATTACTATCTTTCAAAAATCAATATAATAAACATTGAACTTAGTATATATTCATAAAATTGAAACGGTACTATAAATCATTTTAAAAACTATCAAAGAAAATTCTATTAAATCTCAAAACGTTTTTCAGTTTTGAGGCTCTAAATCATCGCTGATTTTTTATTTTATTTTGAGGTGATATGGATGTATAATTGTGTGTGTGTGACTGTGTGTGAGAGAGAGATGGCGTAAATGCAATTATCAATTATGAAATGATGGAGTTGGAGAATGAAAGTTGAAATTATCATACTAGAGTCAACTCTCGATATACATTACATTACACAAAGAAACATACAAACTTTGTGAAATTTATAAAGTGTCAAGAACTTTGTTTATTTATTGTTTTTGTCTACTAGTTAGACTTGGAGGCATTTTAATAGAATTATTCTCAATTTTGGTGCATCAAAATAAGTATAATATTTAGGTATAATCTAAGCACATACGATGTTGACGATAACTAGTAGATTTTTAATTAAATGTATGAGTTAATGAGTTATGATCATAATACTACTCTATCCAGTTCATAAGAAATATCATTATATCTCTATAAATCTCATCGTTTATTACGTAAATTTTTATTGATTATCCATTTCAGTAGGGTTTATAGTTCAAACCAATATTTTATTGATTATCCAGCTCTTAAAAAATATCATTATATCTCTAAAATCTCATTGTTTATTACGTAAATTTTTATTGATTATCCATTTCAGTTGGGTTTATAGTTAAAGTTTGAACTAATATTTTATCTTTTTTTTTTAAAGGAAAAAAAAGACAAACCATGCACGTCCCATGCAACCTTTTACATATTTCGAGTTGTGCTGGTGCACTTCCAGTTCCAATTTACAATAACCTTAAAAAACCCTATTATAATTATTGTATAAACTATATCTATATATATATACTGAGATTACCTTGCTGAAATATTTCGTAGGCAATACACAAATTTGTATATATGCAGCATATAATACGAGATCTGGAGTGGCATAATGTTATAAACTGTGATAAATAAACAATGAGATTATAATATTTCAAAATTTTCATTTTATAAGTACTTGTAACCGTAGATCGATATAAACAAATACTTTTTTTCTTTCTCAAAATCTGCTGTAAAATATAAAACTTAGGGATACATATTCCACAATCCACAGTAAAACCCAATTTGAGAATATATATGTTACAGAATAAAAAACTTAACTATAATATCGTCTCACTTTTGAACAACTTGGGTATATGAGCGGTCATTAACCGTTTTTTAAAAACACTTTAAGTGATGTTTTGTACTCGTATGTAATTTAACTTCTTTAATACTAGACACCCAATCAATTGATTTGGGCCCCAATGGCCCAACACCCAAACCCAAACACTGGGCCCAATACTCCTGATCTATTTTGTCATAATCCAAGATCAAATCTCAACCACACATTCTTCGAAGCAAGAAGATATCTCGACCGTCCAATCGCTCTCGATATTTTCAAATCCCCGAAAAAAGCTATTCATAATAATGCCGATAGATTCAGTTTCGAAAACCAGACCAAACCGAGGCTGGTCGGCTAATTTACTAAACTACCCTCCCACTTACTTGCCCTCGGTAGTTAAATACGCACCGCCAAAATAGGAAAGATTGAGGGGTATAACTGGAAATTCAGTTGAGCTACAAAGCCCCATATGAGTCAGTTCACCTTTTTCCCTCTCTGTCTCGTTGGTCTTTAAATCGAAATAAATAGTTAATTTTATTTTCCCATTTCGGAGTGTCACGCCACGCGCCATAACGAGAAGACGTGATCTTCCCACTATATATCAATATACATATTATACTCGGTATTAATATATTTGATCAAAAAATTATTGGGTTTTTTATTTTGAATTATGAAAATTGATAATAATACGATATTTACACTCTATTGGTCTTAATTAGGTGAAACTTGATTATTTTAGAGTGATAAAGTATTATTAAATGAGGAAAACGTTGGAAAAATTTAAGTGTTCAATGTATAATTTTATTAAAAATAATATGTATGTATGTTTATATATATTAATCGTACTAAAAACATGTTCAAGTTCAACAAAACTTAAAGGCGTTGAAAATAATGAACAAAATATGGCAGACAGAGAGCATGTTTTGCATTAAAAAAAGAAGTCAAATTCATTAAAGTAAAAATTGCGCAAATTTTAAATTTTAGACTAATTTCGATAAAAAATATTTATCCCAAATTATAATTTTGTAAAAAAGTCCGATATTTCAAATTTAATAATTATCAATAAAAAATATATTTTACACTTATTAATATACTAACGTCTAAAAGTGAATTTCTTTGGTTATTAATGAAGTATACAACAGCCGGCCCATTTACATACCATATGATTGGAGTCCGGGTAAATGACAAAAAAGTTCAAATTATCCGAAAAATATTTTTCATTTTTTTAAATCTTTATCAAGCAAATACCCCATTAATCTTCCAAATTTATATTCTCAAAGAATGTATGGAACTAAGGTTCGACTTTTCCACGATTATCTTCGATAATCTTCGATTATCCGTCTTGCCGGTAGTTATCGGTAAGATGGCAATGCCAGTACTTTTCTATGATTTTTGCCGAAAATCGGCAAACGTCTTAAAAAATAACAAAAATATGTATTTTTTTAAGAAATTTTGCACTTTTCGATGATTTTATTTACATATGTGAGAGTGAGATTATATTTTATTTACCTATGTTTAAGTATGAAAGGATTTTATTTTTGACATTTTTAATGTTTTATCAACATTATAAACTTAGTAAATATATTCTTAAAAATATTTTAGTGATTTTTCATCGATAATCCTCGATAAGTGTCGATAATCCGTCGAAAATCATCGAAAAGATCGGTAATCGGTAAGCTACAGTATTATTAGTTTTCTGTCGATAATCCGGTAAGTTATCGATTAATCCGTCGATAACGGCAAGCGATTTATCGGCAAATTCGATAAGTTGAACCTTGGATGGATAACAGATTATTGATTCGAATTGTTGAGTACAAGTTTTTTTTATTAAAGAATTATTAACGAAGATTTATATTCGAATTTCATTAGTTTCTTAGGAAATAAAAAAGAGGGAAAAATATTAGGAGAATGAAGTTACGCGCCGAAGATGAGAGTGGGTTTGAATCTGGTGAGGGAACTGCAGCAGGGAGACGATAGCTACGTCTACAGACAAAAGCCACATAAATAACTATTTTATTATTAATTATTATTTATTTTATATTGCAATTCACAAACAGAGAGAGAGAGAGAGGCACTTTACTACTTTTATATGTTGCACGCATCCAAATAGCAGAGAACACAGGCAAGAAAAAGTACTCCAACCCAAACCCCAGAAAGAGAGAGAAGAAGAAGAAGAAGACGATGATGAAGAAGAGAACCCATCGAAGCCAAAGCTCCAACCTTTGAATCCTCAGAGAGAGAAAGCCGACGACTTCACAGAATGCGAGCCCAGAGCTGAGTCGGTCCACTCTTGACTCGCCTGCGACCTCCGCTTCTCTCTAAGGTGAGTCCTTTCCTTCCAGTGCTTCAGATGAGCGCAAGCAGACCAAGCAAGGAGAGATCTGCAGATTTCGAAGGCTTGCTTTAGATGAAGGCCATGCCCTTTTGCTTTGAGGAGTTCCAAGGGAAGGCCTTTCCTCTGCATTTCTCCTCTTCGTCGTCCTCAGATTCGCCTCACCTCAGGTGGAGCCACACGGTAACTGCCGTGGACGCCCCCAAAGAGGGGAACTGCTATGTGGGCTCTGAGCCCACCTCTGTCCTCGTCGCCCGAAGAAGCCCCAGCCCCCACTCCTCCTCCGACACCGTGGCGGCCTCCGCAGCCGCTGCCGTCTCCGACACCACGGACCCGTCCCCGCCCCCCGCCCCGGAGGAGGACCAATTGTACCAGAAATGCGGGTGGGAGAGCGAGCAGTCCATTCTCAGGCTGATGATGACCGAGGCTGACGACGAAGACCCCTCTCTCGCCATTAACAAGCTCCTCCAGCAGACCGGCTCTGCTCCGGGCATGGAATTCAGTGCCGGATTCGGAGTTGTCGACGACGATGGTCCCGTCGGGTACGGCGCTTTCGACGAATTCAACAGGCTCATCGGAGCAAACCCCAACAGTAATACCCAGATGTTTCCTTCCTTCTCTCCGGTAATGTTCCAACAGAATCAGCTGCTGGAGAATTCGGACCCCAAGCCTCGGAGCTTCGCCCCTCAGATGGCGATGATGAACCAGAGCCAACACCAGTTCGTCCAGAACCCGGGTTTTGTCGTCGCCCCGCAGCTGGCTTTTCCCCAGCACAACCATCATCAGGCAGTTTCCTTGCCGCCTCCCGCGAAGCGGCTCAACACTGGCGGCGGTAATTATCAGTTCCAGAAGGCGGTGGCTTCGCCGCCCGGGGCGGCTCAGTTTCAGTACTCCGTGGCGCAGCTCGAACAGCAGAGGCCCGGTTCGATGCCGAAGAGCGGCATTGGCGACTGCCAGCCTGTGATCGCCGACCAGCTCTCGAAGGCGGCGGAGCTGATCGAAACCGGAAATCCGGAACTCGCGCAAGGGATATTGGCGCGGCTCAATCACCAGCTCTCCCCGCTTGGGAACCCTCACCTGAGGGCGGCCTTCTACTTCAAGGAGGCCCTGCAATTACTCGCCGGGAACGGCAGCTCTTCGTTTCCCTCGTCTCCGTTCAATCTCATTCTCAAGATCGGTGCGTACAAGACTTTCTCCGAGATCTCGCCAATTATGCAGTTTGCCAATTTCACCTCGAACCAGGCTATTCTCGAAGTGACAGAAGGGTTTGCCGGAATCCACGTTGTGGACTTCGACATTGGCTACGGAGGCCAGTGGGCTTCTCTTATGCAAGAGCTCGCATTCAGAAACAACAACAATGGCGGGAATGGAAACGGAATGATCATCTCGTTGAAGATCACCGCTTTCGTCTCCCAGGCGACCCACGACGAATTTGAGCTCAGTTTCACCCTGGAGAACCTCAAGCACTTCGCGGCGGAGATCAACTTGCCATTCGAGCTCGAGATTCTGAGCCTCGAGGCGTTGAACTTAAGTTCTTACTGTAACGTCTCCGAAAACGACGCTACAGTAGTGAACCTCCCGATCGGCTCCTTTGCGAGCAACCCTATGTTGCTCCCTCTGGCCCTCCGTTTCGCCAAGCAACTCTCCCCGAAGATCCTCGTCTCGCTGGAACGAGGCTGCGACGGAGCCACCACTCCCTTCCCGGACCAAATCGCGCAAGCGCTGGGCTGCCACGCGGCCATGCTCGAATCCCTGGAAGCAGTCAACGCGGTCAACCTCGAAGTGACGCAGAAGATAGAGCGGTGCCTTATTCAGCCGGGGATAGAGAAGATGGTCCTCGGCCGCCGTGGCCGACCAGAGAGGGCCCTCCCGCCTTGGCGCTCTCTGCTCTCCAGTGCCGGATTCTCGCCCGTCTGCTTGAGCAACGTCGCGGAGTCTCAAGCGGAGTGTCTGGTGCAGAGGACGCCGGTGAGAGGCTTCCACGTGGAGAAGCGGCACTCGTCGCTCGTCCTCTGCTGGCAGCGGAAGGAGCTGGCCACGGTCTCGGCGTGGCGGTGCTGATCAGCGAACAATCCGGCATTTTGATATCTGGGTTTGGTTGGTACTTATAATATATCTATGGTGTTATTTATGGTTTGGATTATGCTAATTGTCTCTGTAGGCCTTTATTACTATTCAATGATGAAGAAACCTTAACTTTTGATCATGGCTTTGTATAGCTCATGGATTTGGGTTTTTCATTCTGTTCTTGTCGTTTGACTTCAAGACTCTCTCGTCCTTCTTGTTGTTGTACATTCGAACAACACAAACCACTCTTTAACTAATTATTGAAGAAAGCTTCTTCATGTCTCATACTGTATTTGCTTCTTGAAATGCAATTAAGAGTTTAAATTAGGGTTTATTCATGTCCACGAGTGGAGATCTGCGGGTTGACGGGCATGGGCCCGTTGCTCGATGTGACCCGGGTTTTGATCTTGGGTGCATTTGCCCGCCTGTCCTATTATTATCTTCATTATTATTTCGGGTATTTATTTCTGTTGAAAAGGGAGACCTTTTGCCCGGTTCTAGGAGAAAAAAAAGGGCGGGTGGGGTTTGCTCGGCCTTGATTTTTTAGCAGGGCGCGGGCAACCCGTTTCAAGGAAGCACTGGGACAGGTATGTCTGTTCGCCTCTTGCCGGACCCGGTTGTATTTCACTTCTTCTTAAAGAAATTGATTATGGTTGGGAGAAAAATATAAAAAGGAAAGGAAAATGAAGACTTAAAAAGTTAATTTTGTATTTTGTATTCAATCTAGTTTCTTTTTTTTTCTTAATCATATGTTACTTTTCTTATAATACCCTTTTGGTTTGCTTGTTTTAAACTTTTAGTGCAACCTTCTTTGAATCTATAATATCAATCTAAAATTTAACTCTTAGATCTCAGTAGAAGCCATGGCATATTGATAATCATGTTTATTATTAGTTTATCAATCTCCAAACATTTATTTTAACAAGGGATAATAGCATCAATGGTTGGAAAAAAAAAAAAAGAAAAAAAAAGATAGAGTTACTATTTTATTAAATATGAGTATTTTTTTACTTGAAAAAATGACACCAACGCAAATGAGTACAGCTTAGATATTTTAATCGCTGTTATCAATTTTAATAACTTAAAAAAAACATATTTATAATTGTGAACATAACAGGCATTTAATTCCTCATATGTTTTCACTTCTGATCTCTGCAAGATTGTATGTTGGCCTAAATTCGCTCTTCATACATGCACTTCCGAACTCCAAAGTCCAAACTGCTTTTAGAATAAATAAATAAATTATGAAAGAAATTCAGTTCATCTCAAATTTTCAATCATATAATTATTAATACTAGATTATAAATACATAATTTATATGTTGCCTGTTCAATAAACTGTTTTGTGTCTTAAGAGTTAGAGCTTAGATTAGACATGATTTGTCATGCTAGTTATGCATGCTGAAATATAGATGACCAAAGAAATAGATAAGAATTAAATTTTGATTAGGATATTTAATTTTTAATATTTATTTAATCATGACCTTAACATAATCACATGGGGGTTGTACCACTGGACCCCCACACAATTAGGTTAAGGGGGTTTCTTTTTCAAGCACATCACTTAAACAAATGCTTTTGATTGTTTTTTATATTTTTATTGTTATTTTGTGTTGAACATCATCATATATAATATTCAATGATTAAGGCCATGTTGCATGAAAAAATAAAAATAAAAATAAAAATTGCTTGGCTTTCTCATACTTAGTACAAATCATTAGTAGTTTTTTACTTAAAATTGGACGGCTTCTTGGACAATGAATGTAGAAATTGAAATAAATTATAATATATATAGTTTATTGCATATAATTCAATGGAGGTGTATTTGTCAAAGGGTGATATTATTCAATTATGAGATTAGGTCATATGTGCCCTTCCTAACGGAACACAACACTGGTCCAACAAGGCAACAAAGGCGTGTGAACTTAGAACTATAGATCAATACAATGCCTTAAAATAAAAATAAAATTGAGGGGACAATTTAGTACATAGTTTGATGGCAAACCCTTTATTTTAAAGGGTCGAGTACTCTTGTGACAAAATTTAAAGGGACTTAGTTGGCCTCATGACCAAGTCATCTTGTGGCAATACCATGGAAGAAGATAAAGAATATTTGTTACCATCACATTACAAGCAATATATACATTTCTCTATTTAAATTTGTAGCTAGAGTAAGACTAATCAAGAGACAGACCGTGGTATAAATTTCGGGGAGTTAAGGTCAAACTCGGGATATAAATTCTGAAGAGTTAAGTATTGTAGGAGGAGATGAATAAGTATAATTAAGACAAAAAGTAATTTTTTGGGAAAAAACATACATTAATAAAAATTATTTAGCACCTATAGAAATATTAATGTGTACGCAGTAAGTACATAATTTACTTGAATATATTTTAATCAATTAATTATCAAGAAAGATTAACATACTATATTAGACTATAATAAAGCAATGTGCAAACATGGATTATATTATATTGTGGTTGCTTTTTCGAGATGAAGAAAAATGACATACTATTTTCCATAACAATGACTATATGATGTGTGTATGTCTTCAATAATTCCTTGGTAAGCTCACTTTTTAGGGAAGACGAGTGTCTACACAGAGGTCTATTAAAATGAGAAAGAAAAAACCTATGTTTAGAGAAATAAAATAAATAAATAAAGACTATGCAAAAATGACAATATTAATGGTCTCTTTCCCAATATCCCCATCTCTCTACCACAAATAAAAAGAGAGAGAAATGAAAAAAAAATAATAATAATAATAATTAAAGGTTACCTTCAAAGTCCTTGTTTATGCGACTTTTGATAGCATAGCAATGGTTTGGAGATATAAATGGTCTAATTCCAACATATTAATTGGTCGTTGAGTGCATAATAGAGGGTTTTTTTTTTCTTGTTTTAAATGATATAAATATTTTGATTTGAGAAAAATTATATAAATATTAATTAGTAAGAGAGTTACAATCGAGCTTGTGTGGGACGTCAAGTTCTCATTCATAATTCCTAATTAATGGGAATATAATAATTAAGCACAAGCCCTTGGTTGAACTTGAAAGCTACTAATCGATGTATGAAAACATATTATTCCGTATTATATTAATCGAGAATATAATTGATAACTATAGACTAATGAGTCTGAAATTAAGTAGTTAATATGTGGAGTTAGATACATAAATTAAATGGGGGTCAATGTGTTCGTAGATAATTGTGTTAGTGATTAGATAGATTAAGCCAACACTAATCATAACCAAACCATGACCGTAACCAGGACCGGCCCTGTGGAGCGGGAGGCCCGAGGCGAAGTCTTATTTTAAGGCCTCTTAATAAGATAATTTTATAAAATCACAAACCACAAGTACTAATAAAATTTATACAATAAAGTCTCAAAAACTTAATACAATATACTTCACAAAAAATTACAATCAAGTAGTAATTTATACAATACGCGTCTAGCGTTTTGTGAAAATATTTGTTGAGAGAACCAAATTGAGATTCTTCTAAAGCTTCTTTTTTGCCTTTTCTTTTATTTTTCTTTTTTTTTGTTCGCGACTTTGATCTTCGAAATAAACTCATGACATAAAATCCTAAAACCACGATATTAAAAATTACACTTATTATTATCTAATTTAAATACCTAAACCGTGACCTTCTAATAAATCCATTATCTATTAGATTATGTTTATATCAACAATCAAAACATAAACCATGCACTAGCGTATTTGCATATCAACAACACACCTTAAACTTTCCTCTTGACTTCTAGTGCGATGGTGGACTACATGTTTTTTTTAAGGAATGGTGGGTTAGTGACTTGCAGTTTGCAGAAGAAGATTGAGGGTTTTACGCAATAAAATCAAAATTGTAGCTTAGTTTTTTATTATTTTTTGGGCCCTATGGGTAATATTTTGGGCCCCTCATTTAAGGTTAAAAAATAAAATAAAAACTGGGCCCAAGGCATCTGCCTCTCTTGCCTTATGACAAGGTCGGGAGTGACCATAACCATAACCAGGGGCGGAACTACATAGAGGCAAAAATTGAACGTAAAATAATTAAAGTTTAAAAATAAAAACGTAGAAAGAAACAAAGCCCCATGGTAAGTTTTGAGGGCGATTTGCACCACCCTCTTTTTAATCACAAAGATAAACAATGAACACAAAGAAAAATATAAATGCGTGAATATCTCTAATTTATTATATTCACGATGAGGACTCGGTTTCTTCCGTTTGATAGCTGGAAAATTGAAGGACTGATTACAATAAACTCTCAAGACTCTTTTCTGATCTCAAACTCTCGAATTGCTATGGTTTATAACTGAGACTACAAGATTTATCTTTTTCTCTCTATGCTTTCTCACGGGATCAATTCTCGGATCTTTGAATGAATGAATGCCTTGATCCCCGAATGCCTTTCTAATGAGGTTTGCATGCATATTTATAGGCTTAAGATTTCTGAATGCGTTTTCCCTTATTGTTCATTGAATCTCGTCGGTCGTTAGCTAGGGTTTCCTTCCTTCTTGCTTGATTTGTTGCTGATCTTCCTTGAATACGCTGATTCTTCCATGATTTCCTCAACTGTTTGAGTGATTCTCCTTTATTCATGTGATTCTGACTCTTTCCATATTTACTTCGTTGGGGTTTTGCGATAAGCTTTTTTGCGAGGAGCTTCTCTGCGATGAACTTCTCCCTCGTGGATTCCTCGTCGTGGTGCGATGACGTACTTCATTGCACGTGTCTTCTAGGCTGGTTGAACTTTGTCGCGGGATATCCTTCTTCGAGCATGCTCCTCTGTTGACTGGAAGTCAACGAGTTTCCTTGCCCTCATTCTTCGTCGTTTTAGGGATAAAACGACATATGTTGTGTTGATGATGGATTTGACGAAATCCGACATTAACAAGCATTATACGTCTTTCATTCGATCAGAAGAGAGAATACGTGAGAGACTTATGTGGCATTAGGATTGACATTTATGGAGAGATAGGAATGACATGGCGGGCTATGAGGCAACACGATCCCGAACCCGATTTCAGAATTTTGTGCCATCTATCACTTATTTTCAGCATTAATATCGTTTTTTTTTTTAAAACAAGCATTGATATCGTTTACTTTACTCTTTTATTTAGTTCTCCAATTCTCTTATTTGTTTTCTTTTACGTTTTATTTCTTCTTTATGTTTAAGACTCTCTCCCTATTAATTTTCGGCTTTGTTGAATAACGAAAAAGTCGAAGTTGTGCTTGCAAAATCTAGCGTTTTGCATTTTTATTAGGGAAACTTCATAAAACATCCCTCAAAACACCATAAATTATTTTATTACACCTCAAAACATCATAATTGGAAATATATCATTTTAAAATTTTATGTACCAAAATACCTTTAGTTGTGTCTATTTTTCCGGACGCGGCTTGTCCATTTTTCAGGAGGCAATATGTCCATTTTCAGGACACAATATGTATATTTTGAAAGGGTATTTTGGTACATAAAATTTAAAATGATGTATTTCCAATTATGATGTTTTGAGGTGTAATAAAATAATTTATGGTGTTTTGAGGGATGTTTTATGAAGTTTCCCTTTTATTATAATACGTTCTACATCAGTTTGATTTGAATACATTTGCCGCAGTCACCCCAAATCTATTTGGAAAAGAAAACAATCCAATAATAATGTTCCATACGTCCCACTTACAGCTTTAGTGAAACAAGAATGAAAGAATTCTTCATAGAAAAAGCAAAGAAAAAATAACCTTGGAAATAAGCAGCAATTACTATTAAACGACAAACACTATAGAAAACGACGGACATCCAGAACAAACAAAAACCCGTCAAAATTCAGATAGAGCGGCGAAGATCTCCGCCACTGCCTCGTCGTGTAGGATTAAGAAAATTTTAAGTTTATTTTACTTTTTGCTTAGGAAACAAGTTAGACCATCAGCACTCGAACAGTGCCACTTTTTTATTTTATTTTTTGTCCTTTAAATATATAAATATAAATTATATTTTTGCACTGCTTTGTAAACTGTAAATCATATTTATTAGTTAAAGTATTTATATTTTACATTTTAAATTATAAATTTATCCTATTATATATTTAAAAGGCCTAAATACTATTGAAATATTAAGACCATAAGAAAATAACCTTAATAGTTTATACTTTATAGTTTATACTGTTATGGACCGTAATAAAGTAATATTAAAATAATATTGAAATTGAAAAGAAAAAAGAAAGACATTTTCTTACTAAAGCAGCACATTACAACAAACTAATGTTAGAAAATAAAATTACAGTAAATAAACTGATACTCTGAAAAATTAATGTCCTATCATTCCAAGATTGGTAAAATATTGTGATTGCTTGAAAGATTCTAAATAAATATAAAAAAACGGATATAAATAAAAGAAAATTAAATGTAAAATTAATATTTCAATTTAGTCTAAAAATAGAGCGTTTGAGTTGTCGGACGAAGACGGTCTTAGGCGCTTTTCCTAAGCATGTTTTGTGTATTTGAGTACCTAGCAATTTATTTATCAGGCAATTTCATTTGAACTTTAGTTTTTAACTAATTTTTCCGATTCAAGTATCCAATGAAAAGCTAGGATATGAATTATAGTAAAGTTTTTTGGACGTGCTTCGTAATAAAGTTAACTTTAGTCGATATATTTGACTTGTGTGTTCTGATAATTTGATTGATAACATGTTTGGTTCAAGGTTTAATACTGCTCTAAAAATTCGCGATTTTTTTCAGTGACACTGGTAAACAAAAATAATACCAGTTTGATACATTTTTTTCTTCACAAAATGACACAAACATGCAGATATGTCCGAGTAAACTCCAGTCAAAGTACCAAATGTCCAATAATTTGCAAATATTATTACAGTTGAATTATACAAAATATCTAATAATTAAGAAAATAAAGATCCAAACAAAATCTAGTGGTAATAAGCACACAAATTAAGACATTAGATGTCCGAGTCACTACGAGGGTAAGTGTGAAATCCAAATATCCTCATATGTGTATATATATATAAAATAATAATAAAAAAGAAAAATAAAGATCTAACTTTCTAAGTTCTAACTACCTTTTCTTCAACAAATTGGGGGGGCCTTTGCCGAGACTAAAAACGAAGTCCTTTTTTTTTTTTACTTTAATATATTAAATAAAATAATTAAAATTCCATTAAAAAAAACAAATATTCAATATTACATTTATTATTTTATTATAATATTGCTCAAATATGTGTAGTAATGTATATTTTTATATTATTATTATTATATTGAGCTTTATTTAGAAACTATTAAATTAGTAATAATTGAATACTAAGTGTATTATATAAGTTAAATATCATCACTCAATATAAAGGTATTAATTATTTACGTAAATTAATTTAAAGTATTAATTAATCTATTGACGAGGCATGTACTATGCAATACATCTAAACGATAAAAGCGCGACATCATATTTTGTAATAGATAATGTTATTTATTTATCTGTTTTTAATGAAATTACAATATTATTATGTTATTTATTCATGTGCTTGAAAAAGAAAATAAATACTTAGTATACTTATTTTTTAAAATTCTTATTATCTTAAACATCACTTGAACTAAAATTTTAACTCCGCCATGAGATAACCGAATTAAGCTATTGGAAACCCAATTCGGTCGTCTCAAATTGGCGTAAGTAAAAAATAAATCAATTGGGAATGTGATTGAAAAGATTCGATTTTGATTTCTCCCTCTAAAGTTAATTTGTTCTCTGAAATCTAAATATATAGTTTAAATTCGAAATATGAAAGTTTATTTAATTTGTATACTAGTATATAATATCTGTGATTTTATATAAAGATAATCTGTAAATAATAAAAAAAGAACATTCCTTTTTATTTTCGGTAAACCCCTATAAAAGCTAAAACCCTGAGGAGAGTCTCGGCGTATTTGTCTTCATCTTCGCTCGCTGCCATCATCAAGCTCGGTTTTGCCGAAGAAGAAGAAGATGGCGAAGAGAGCAATCATTCGCCCCAGCCTCGTCTACAGCCCCAAAGAGGCAGCTGACATCGATCTGGACACAATATATAGTCGTGCGCTCGGAGGTCGCCTTCGATTGCATTGCTTTTCTTTTCTTTTGTGGTTAAGAAGATGTTTTCTTATTCTGATTTTGTTTCGCAGGTTTGGATGATCTTATCAGCTTGACATCGAACCAACGATTCCACGAGTCGAAGAAGACTTTGTTTGGCCCCCTTTACAAGGAAACGGATAGAGAGCTTGAGAACGAAGAATGGAACGAACAACTTAACCGCAAGATAGAGCTTTACTTGCGCTTGATTTCCGAGTATTTTCAACAACGTTCCGCAAGCCATACGCTGGACTACTTGCTCCGTAGATTTAAGTAAGCTTTAATTTGTCGATCCACCAAGTGTTACTTTGTATTTCCGCCTCGGCCGTTAATGTTCATTTTTTTTTATTTCAGGATTCACGAGTACAACACCGAGCATTTGATTTTGTGCTCTTTGCCGTATTATGAAACCCACATGTTCGTTTGCATTGTTCAACTGATCGACACAGGGTAAGAATTTCTTTTGTTCAACCTATCTTTGCGTATCATTATCGTTTGACCTTTGCTTATGCAATTCATATTTCGATTTCCGCCTGTAGGAATAGCAAATGGCATTTTCTGCAAGGTGTGAAACACTCTGGCGCACCGCCACCTCTAAGCGTTATTGTGAAGCAATGCCTCCGTGATAAGAGCGTTCTCAAGGCGCTGTGTACCTATGTGAGTGTTTAATTCTTAGGTGTCTACCTAATGGCCATGTGGTATTTTCGTTTCGGTCATGTTGAAATTGTTGTTTCTTTTCGAGTACAAAATTGCTTGCGTAGACTATCGGTTAGGTCAAAGCTGAAACTGCTGTTCCTTTTTAGAGTATTTTCATTTGGACGACGCCATACTCAATGATTTTTGTTGTTGAGATTATCGGTTTGAACCCTATCTCGTTTCCACAGGCATTGCCGTCAAAGAAGATTCCGCTCTCGACTCCCATGATGAGATTTTGCACGGAAGTTGTTTTTGAGGTTTTGGGTTATGATGCACCTATCAAGAGCGACATCGTCGACATAATTCTTTCATTTGTTACGTATGGTCTTGATCCCAAGGAAAAATGTGATCCGGATCACAAGGTGAGGTCTACAAGTACGCTGTGGTTATGATGTTCCCATTTAAATTCTTAGATTTGGGCGACTCGTTGAAATTTTGAGTGTCCTCTATTTCCTTACACTGTAGCAAAAAATTGCAATTAATTTGAAACGATCGATGTGATGTGTTTTTTTAGGCCAATGCACTGAGGATTGTTGGTCTACTGGCAAGCAAAGCCAAACTGTCTCCAAACCTCGTCAATACTCTGATTTTTTCAGTAGCTCTCGTTGCTCGATCTGAAGCGGTAAACTCAATTGACGGAGTGGTATCAATTGATATTAAGTTGGTATATATGTCCCTTAAGGCAATGGATACCATTATTCAGGTACACTTCTTCTTTAGGCTTTTTGTTGTTTCTGTGACAAGCGAAATAGTGTTTTATTCTGTCGTATAACTTTCTAGCTCTTTAGCGAACAAAAAAAAAAAAAAAAAACCGACAAGGACTAGAGGGAACAAGATGCTAGTGGTGATACTGAATCCCAGTCTATTGACGAGAGTGCATTCAAATTAATAAATAAATAAATAAAGATAAAAAGTTTTTGAGAGAAGAAGAAGTAATGTGTGGGATTTGTTGTATGGGTAAAGGATATAAATTTGCATAGTATATAGTATATAATTAGGTACAGTCAGTACCTTGGTGAGTCTTACATTGTTCTAAATATTTTCCTCGAAAAGATGGATTCTCCTGTTCAACATATGACATCTCTATCGTATTTTTCTATTGGTATCCATTTATTTGATAAGCTTATTTTCACAGAAAATTAATCCGAAAGTACCTCAACCGTTTACCAATTTTGTGATTAATGATAAGGAATTGTTCACAGAGCATTTAACAGAAATTGTGCAGTAAACTCTTAACAATCATAGAAAACATGAATTACTGATCAGTTTTCGTGTGAAACTTACAGCACCAATCCATTGAATTGATCCCGAAGAAGGCCGTGAAGCATTTGAGTGAAATCCGGTAAATTTGGTTGCTTCTTATGTTGATTTTGGTACTTTACATCTTTTGCTACATATTCTAAGTCTTTTTCGCTTTTAATTGAAGGGATTTTCGTGGGGTTCTCTCTGATGCTTACAAAGAGTACAAATTGGACAGTTTTTTTTCATTGCTTTTGGATTCTCTGATTAAATTCAGGTGATGAACTTTTAGTTGAACATATATATATATATATATATTTGTTGTGATTTACACTTTTTGTGGCATCTGAACTTATAAAGTTATAATCTTCTGTTGCAGTCCTTCCGATCAGTCATGTGCTCATTTTCTGGTCTCTGTATTGGAGGAGACTCCTGTCCAGGCTTTTGTTCATCAAGTGGTTTTTAATGTTCTTTCTTTTTGCATGAAACTTGCGGAAATAGATACCGATTCGCCACCTTCTGTTGAAGGTATTTGTCACTGTTCTGTTGCTTTAAAGTAACTTTATAGGCATCGAATCCATGTAATTATATTTTCGTGTGCGGATTCAATTGTGTAATCTCCTCGTATTGATTGTTTTTCATGTTAAATAGGAAATTGGGTGCAACAAATCTTGTCAATTCTAACTAAGAAGTACCCTACTGAACTACATGGAGCCGTTCACAACTTTCTCAACGTATGTGCCAAATAAACTCTTCTCTTTTCAGCTGTTAGTACTTTTTGTCAGTCTTTTACGTCGGATCTTTTGCTTAACAGGAAGCAACAGAACGATATAATGAAGGGGACTTCGCACACGAGCTTTTGGGTGCCGTTCTGGATGGGAATCCTGACGATTCAGGAGCCAACCGTTCTCATTACGGTGTTTGGTTTGCACTGCAACACCCCAAGGTGCTAAAAAGCTCTAACTTTCATGGTTTTCATGTAAATGAGTTTAGATTATATATGGTTATATACGTTCCGTAGATTATAGTTATACGATGGGTTTTTGGATGACGCATATGCTTAGCATATAGAAGTCTGATTTCCAAATTATTACGATGCATTTATCTAAGTCATGTGATTTCATGAGGTGAAACATAAAGCTTAAGACCCCGAGCCGAAAACATAGTTAGGTTTAAATTTATGCCCCAAAATTATTGTGTGAAGTATGTTTCTTATCCCTATAGTGTCAATTTTGGATGTGATCATCAGACTATAATATTTTTTAATTACCGCCATCAGTGTTTTAAAAGGCGTTTGTGAGGCGCGCCTCGGCGAGGCAAACAGGCTAAACGCCTTTTTTAAGACGCCTTTTCACCGCTGCTCAAGGCGGACGCATTTGTTAACGCATCACGCACTGAGGCGTGCGATTCTGAGGCGCGATATTGATGCGTTAACATTTTTAAATTGGGCAACCTAATTTTTTTTACATATTAAAAAAGCCCATATTCGTGTAACCTAATTGGGAAGGGGACACAGAGGAAGAGGAAGAGGAGAGTGGTGATGGGAGCCCAAAATATCACGATTCGGATATCGATTCCTAAATTAAGTCGTCATCGAACGATTTTTATTTTATGCTTATTATGAGTTTTTGAGACATTTTATGCTTATGAGACTTTTATGTTGTTTTGTTTTGGACTGATTGAGTTTTAGATTTATGTTATTTGAGGATTTTATTATATCTTATGTTATATATATTTTTATAATTATTTATATATTATAGTATCGAGGCTTACGCCTCGATCGCCTTGAGGCTTACGCCTTGATGCACGGAAGAAAAAACGCCTTGAGGCTAAAAACCGTTATTTAAAACCTTGACCGCCATTTCCTATTAATTAACTCCGAGATCCTGCATGTATGAAATCCTTAGGAGTGAATTACAAAAATTATTCACTCATTTCCCTCTCTCATTGCTACCCGAGCTCTGCTTCTAGAGTATTCATTTCTGCACTGCGTTGAGCTTGCTCTCGACTCTTCTAAGTGACTTTTTTTTTTCAGGCTGAAGTGCGTCTTGCAGTTCTATCTTGGTTAAACACGGAAGATATTTCTAAAATAAAGGCTACTGATCCACAGGTTTGTCATAGTAAAGTTACTCTATGGTTCTGATCGTATTATTTTTTTTTGCCTTTTTCCTATTCCAAGGATGGCTCAAGAAAATAATTATTACCTAGTGAACCAGGGGTTTGTAGTCTGTCATGTGATTTAGTATGTCGAATTTTGATTCTGATATAGATTCACGGTGATGTGGATCTTTGTGTGCAAATTCTTGTTTCATATATCTATATAATATTTACATTTTTTGAGTTACTGACTTGTTTTAAATTTTAGTTTATTGTTGTAATCCCTGATTTATTAGTATTATTTTTGTTATCTTGAGTAACCTTTTCTCTTTCTTCTTTCATTAATGAACCAGGGGTTTTCTTCTATCCAAGATTTGATAATGCGCCAGGTTTTTGATGAGGATCTTTCTGTTGTCAAGGCAGCTATCTCTCTCGATGGACTGACCGAGATAATAGATTCTTCCAATCTATTTGAGGCATTGATAATTGTGCTTAAGAGGTGCATCGGTTTGCTTTATCAAAGTGAGTTTGATACGCAGTCAATGCTTTGGCATTCCGTTGATTTTCTTCTCTTTAGATAATGTTATATATATTCTTTGGTTCTAGGGTCATCAGAGAACACCATGCTAGAGTGTGATGTTGCTCTCGGTTGCCTGAAGAAAATCGATTTGCCTTCTGACGATTGCGAGAATCGGTTGAATAGTCTCGGCTCAATTTTATGGCCCTTACTGTTAATGCTGCCAAAGGTTTTTTTTTCTTTCTCGTAGTGTAGTTTATGTTTCCCTGTATATTTTGTTGAACTAGTGATTTGCTTTTGTTTGTGTCAATATATTTTTGTAATATGTTGATGTTTGTAAATTGTCTCTTCCAGACTCGAAGGGTAAATTTGGAAGCGCTGACTTTAGCCAAGAAATTGGAATGGCCGCTCTATAAGAATCTTCGTCATGTCAAAAGTCCTGTATGTGAAAAGCTTGATTTTTATTCTCATGAAAAATAACCGGCTTTATTTATTTATTAAAATTTTTCTTGACAAATCTTATGTAATGCAGAACCCGAGAGCAAAAGAAAAATCCTCCACTAATCTGGACGTGGTGACATGTTTGGCTGAAAGAATTCCAATTCTTTCCGGAACTTGTATTGCATCAGTTATTGAGAGTCTAAAAGATTTTGATATCTCGAAGACTCTATTCTTTCTGGTTCTGATGCGGTCATTTTCCATGCTAAAACCAGGTTTGTCGAGTATCAGTACTTTAAGCCTCATATATTAGTTAGGGTGTTTCGTGTTGATCACGATGGTTTTGCAACTTCATATGATACCCTATTGAGTTTAATCGCCGAAAAATAGTAGTTCGTTAATTATTTTGGGATTGTATTCTTTGTTACTTGTCTTTTCTGACTCTCATTCGGTTGGTGCGGAATATAATTGATTTTTAACCTGTTTTTCTTTTAGGATGTGATCGCTTTTTTGCATTCTTGGATGTCATCTATCCAATCATGAAGACTGAAATGGAATCATCAGAGATATTGGATAAATCCTTTGTTAAAGAGGTTAGAAGGAACATGCCTAGAATTAGTCTTTTTTTTCGTATAATATTTAATTATTTATATAGACTTGTGCCTCGAAGAATGATGCTAGTGAAGAAACCAGACTTGATGAATTGAAGTCAACTTCGCCCGTAGCAGCCACTTGAATATGCCTGATAGTTCCCTTGTCTCTCTTTCTCTCTCTCTCTCTCAACTCTGTATTTATTTTTTTCAGCTAAATTCAGATGTGCTGAAAAAATGGGACTGCCAACAATTCTTGGACTCTCTCTCTCGTTTCAAAGGGGCATTGAATGTAAAGATCCTAGTGCATACGTTTTGGCGGCTATTGGAAGCCTTAGAAGTATGGGCTTCAACCGAAGTCTTAAAGGTTAGTTTCACATCCAACTTCGGAGCTATCTATCTAACTATCTATCTATTGGATCGATTAGCTCATTAGTTTACTAATATTTTTCATTCAATTAATGTAGAGTGAGAAGTGGCTTAGGAAGCTCGAAGACCTTTTTGTGTTTTTCAGTGTGTCTCGACACAACAAGGTTTTTAAAGAACACCGGTTGTACCTTTTCGGAATGTGTGAGACCTCTCAGCTTCAGTTCGGCCGAAGGTTATTCACGGAAGCAGGTACTTTCACAGTCTCTGTTTTCAAGTTTGAACATATGATCTGTAAGATCATTTTTTCCATTATTATTCTCCAATCGGTTTAGTCATACATTTAACTTACGAAATAACTAATCTACAACTAACTTCCTACAATTATACACGCACGCGCGCACACAGGTCATAAAATTAGATATATCTCATAGAAACATAAACTTATGTAAAGTTCATCAGAATAATAATTATAATTCTTAAATCATAAAATAATGATAGGAATAGAATCAAACAAAAAGTCTTAAAATATTGATAGACAGGGATCAAACAAAGAGTTACATATTTTAAGACTTAGAATATATATAAAAAAAACATCGTGTCCAAGAAGTCATCATACTTAACGAGCAGCTGTCTTCTCGTTTTTTTTTTCTTTCTAATTCTCTTCTCGTTGTGGTTGAGTTTTGGTTTTGATGGCCGGGCCGGTTTGTAGGCCGGATGATCTTAAACTGCTTCTGACCGTGCACTGTAATTTCCTTTTGTTTATCGATAAAATCGTATCTCAAACAAAAAAAAAGTTATCATCCTCATCTTTTGAAGGTTCCCCCCCAAAAAACATAATTAGAAATTTTGATTTAATTCCTCATAAGTTACAGGTCTAACAGAGACGTAATATATTACTATTTTCAGATGTTCCTAGTGCTGTTCAAGTGGAGTCTCTCCTTTGTTTCTCGCACGGCTCTCTTCAGTTAGAAGCAAAACTGCAGGTTGAACTTGTGGCAGAGTTCCCTTCGGTTCTTGTCCCATTGGCTAGTGATGACATGGTACCTGTTGCTCTTCTTCTATTATCATATGCTCACTTGCAAGTTTTTGTTTTTTATTTTGTTTTTTTAATTTTCTTTTGGGATTGCTAGCATGTAAGGGCTGCAGCTATGAAGTGCATGAAAGAGCTATGTGCATTGTGGGCTCGTATTGACAGTTCGAGCAAGAAAAAAGGTAATTTCTGTGATTATCTTTACATGCTTTTGTATCTTAGTTCTGAGCCATTTTTATCTCAGGAAAGCAAGCGATTTTGAATCAGTTCACCTACACATTTTTGGACTCCATCGTTCAGCAAGACGGTAATATAAAGTCCAGTGAAAAGTTCCTTCCGAATCTCCTCGGAGCTTTGCTTAACCCAAACGGTAATAGTATGGTGGTGCCGGTTGATTACGAGAAAAGGTACTTAAGCAGTGTTGTTACCTTGCTTTTTCTTCTATAATGCGCTTGTATCTTATTCTTTCTTCAAATCTTTGTCTTATAAATTTTGAGCACTATAATTCTCAGAAATAATGATCTTTGTCTTTATCACAAATCTATTTTCATTTTGTTTTAACGATATTCTACATGGAATACAACTTGTATCGTTCAGATTTGGTCAATCTACTAGGAAACAGATTATGGATTTCATCTTGGGTTCTGCTCTACAGCTCTGCGATCATGCAAAAGTATGTTCCTTAGTTGCTATTTCAAGTTCCTTGCTTGTTTTCGTTATAGATTTATTGGGAAACAATTATTGCTCTTGCGTTTTCTTCAAAAATATCACGATGATAATTATCTATAGCGGAAAAGTAACGTGCCTTTACGGTTTTTGGTGAAACAGTTCAGGATCTTATCAATGCTGAAACAAGTAGGCGGTGCTGTTTTTGGTGTAGAAGCTGTTAAGTCGTTCTTTTCTGGACTCCTGAGAAGACGTTTTGAACATCACATGTTGTCGAACATTGAGATTGATATCCTATGCCTTCTACTAGAGGTAAGACGGTAACATCCTAAACGATTTACGTCATGCGTAATAGTAGAAATACAGAAAACTTGAGAAGATTTTGTATGTACCCATTATATGCGATAGTTCCTTTTGAGACGATAACAACAATTTTTTTTATTTACTTTTCCTGCTCTAGATGTGTTCGGTTTCCTCTTCTTTGGATGACGATGCCGTGGAAGATCACTTATTGAATGCTTTGCAAGTAAGAAACTAACTAGTGATTATTTTTGGTTTCCCTTCTGTAAGATCTTTTCTTCAGAACTTCCTCTTCCACTTGTATTTTGTTGATATTTCTCCTCTTTCAGTTAGACGATATGGTGATAGAGCACCCAGCTGTTATACGGCCATGTCTGACCGGTACGGCTCATAGGGGGTTGAAGAAAGAAATGCAGGTTCGCTTCTTGGCCATAATATTATTGTATATGGTTTCCTTTCCCTAAAATCTTTGGTGAAAGACTTGGTCTCTTACGTACCTTTATTTTCTTGATATTTCCACTCATCTAGTTTGATGGTACGGAAATAGAGTACCCAGCTGCTGCTATACTGCCCTGTTTAACCGTTTTGCAAAGACTTAATGATCAACTCTATAGGGGAATGAGGAACGAAATGCAGGTTAGCATCTTGATTTTTATATTTTATATTTTATATTTTATATTGTAGACGTAATTAGTTCAATATTTTCGAGGCTCGCGCCTCGGTATGCCTCGCCTCACAAAAATAAGGCTTAAACCCGCAATTTAAAACATTGCTTAATTTCATAATAATTTTCCGTCGCCCTATCTTTTCTGTAAATTCTTTGTGATGAACTGGGATTAACCAATTCAGTTACAGTTTAGATTCTATAAGTTGCTTGAGAGTTCTAAATCAGCTCACTCATGAATTCTGTTCAAACAGGAGTTTCTATTTCGGAAAGTTGTGGTTTTGTTTCGAAGTGCTAACGGTGATATACAACGTGCTGCTAGGCAGGCCTTGTCGCGCTTAAGTGTAAGTTCGCTCTTTTATGCTCAGTGCATGATTGATTATGTGCGGTTTTATTGTCTCAGCTCTCTTGAGTGTTATATTAAAATAATAAACTGATCCTGTTGAGTGTATCAGATCACATGCTCCACCGTGGTCGACATTCTTAATGACATATCAGACTGTGCTAGTCCTACCATGCATCAGAAAAAGAAGAGAAAATTGGCTAAGCATAAGACATCCAAATTGCCTCGTAATGGAGAGAACTCTCTCTCTTTTCTAAGTTCTCTTCTCGACATTTTGCTCTTCAAGAAAGACATAGCTAACAGGTTTTGGTTCTTTCAACGAAAGCTCTTTATCTTTTAGTTGTCAAGGTCTGAAAATTGATTTTACATTTAATTGTGCTCAATGTGATCATTCAGGGATTTGTTCATGGGGCCTTTATTTAAGATTGTTGCCCAAATTTTCTCCGACGAGTGGGTCCAAGAGATCGATGATGAGAGTTCAGTCCCGGTTTCATCTGATGTTTCTGATATTCAGCAGAGGCTGCTAATAGTCTTGAACGATATTTCTACCTCACTCATTGGCTGTTTCCCGCTAAAGGTTGTCGCTCATTTTGTGAAATTAACTGTTACTTCTACCAACGTATGAGCATTTTTTCATCAGAAATTGAATATAATTTTGTGCTTATTCTCTCATGGCAGGAAGAGGTGGTGAATGAGATTGACATAAAAGTTTTGGTTGACTGTGTCAGCTCAAAAAATGACGGGGTTACTAGAAATTACTTGTTTTCACTCATCACCTCAATTGCGAAGTTGACTCCGGAGCGAGTCCTGGAGCATGTTGAGGAAGTTTTCATTGCTATCGGGAAATCAGCAATCTCACAAGTAATTTTTGTTGTTTATGATTTTAATATATTTTTTGTAAATTAACTCATACCAACTTCCTGAATGGCTAATAATGTAATAATACGCTTCCTACGATTCTCGTATTTCACAGGTTGACGGGCACTCACAACATGTGTTTCAGGAGCTTGTATCTACAATCGTGCCATACTGGCTAGAAAAGACGAAGGACATAGATACTCTTCTACAGGTAGTTCTCATACCTTATTTTTTCGGGTGCAAAAACCTCTTTTCTCTTTTACATGGGTACTTTTTAATACCAACTGTGATTCTGTTATCCTTTTGTTTTAGATTTTCATGAATGTGTTGTCTGAAATTACCGAGCATCGGAGGCTGTCAATTGTTGTGTATCTGTTAAGGTATTTCCTTTAAGTCTCATCTTTGACTTCCATAGAAATATTTCAAGGCGCGAAACCGGGATTCAAGCATGTTGATCTATTTGTAGCTGGGTATTAATTACAATTTACACATACAATACTTGCTCACAGGACATTGGGAGAATCGGAAAGTTTGGCTTCACTGCTCGTTCTTCTTTTCCGCTCATTAGTTGCTAAAAAAGGGTTTGAGAATTTCACTTCCCAAAGCTTCATAACTTCTTCAGAGATAGAGTTGGGGTATGCCTTCGCAGTACAAATATGCGAGCAATTTTCATGTGTGACGTGGCTTCCATCGATCGTCATGCTGCTTCGCCGGTTGGCAACGGATACTCTATGCCAAGAGTTCTTTGTGGAACTTATGTTCGCGATTCACTTCACCGATCTGAGACTGCGGGATCCGGAATTTTCTCTAAAGTTGAAATCGGAACAAGAATCTGAAAACATCCAGGTGATAAAGTTGCTCATCTTTTAAAAAATAATGCTTTGGGTATCTTTCTATTTTCTTGTTAAGCGTAGAATCATTTCTGACCAAGTGATTTTGTGACTGCGGGTTCTGGATATACTTGTGCAGTGTATGCTTAAAGATCTTATGGAGCAGATTGCGGTTTTAATTCAACTTGTAGACACGAGAAGGAAGCAAATCACCGTCCCTGATGTTATTTCGAAATGTATAAAGGACAAATTGCATGCTGTATCGAGGTCTACTATGTCACGGATGATTCCATCAGCTTGCTTTGAGGGCGTCCTTAGATTGTTTCGGCATGCTGATAAACACGTTGGGGAAAAGGTAAAGGCTTGATCTATGCTTTGAATAATGTTCTTGGTAGGATTCAAATTTCTAAACTTATCTTCAATCGATGAATAAAAGCACTTCATTGAAAATTAATGAACATAAATTATTGGTTTACGGTAAGAGATATAGAACGTTCTATCCGCTGAACAGTCTCTAGATTTTTAATCAGTCGTTGCATCAGAGAAACCTAATCATGGCGGCCGACTTGATTAACGACCCTAATTACAAAAATGATCAAATTGTGTTTAACTGAGAGAACTTTTATGCAGGCTCTTGGGCTTCTGAGTAAGATGGTGAGGAAGCTTGACGCCGTGAAATCAAATCGAAAGCAGCGGTATCTGCATAGTCGATGGCAGCACATGAATGCGACTGATCTGGAATCATTCCATAAATTGTGCCGGGAAATTGTCAATACTATCGATAATGAAACAAATGGTATTTTTGGATTATTTTCTGCTCGGCAATTCTCATTACATAATCTGTAACATTTGTGAAGTGCCTTATATTGTCTATTCTAGGAGGAAATACATAACCTTTTTAAAAAAACAGACTAATTGTTGCTCCGATCGCAGAATTCTAATATTACAGTAATTACTGCATAAATCCTGACAGATAATCCCGTTGGTATTTCAGATTCTCTTAAAGTGGCTGCTATTTCAGCTCTAGAGGTTCTTGCCACCAGATTTCCTTCTGATCATTCCGTCTTCATTACGGGCCTGACATCTGTCACAAAGCACACAACCCCAGAGAATTTAGCCGTCTCTGAAAGGTGTCTCCGGACAGCTGGTGCCTTGGTCAATGTCCTCGGCCCTGAGGCACTTCCTGCGCTTCCTTCTATAATGGAGTGTCTAAAAGCAATGAAGATTTCAGAACACTCAAATGCAGCGCCATCAACATCCGGAGAAACCGTCCACTTATCTGTTCTTTCAGTGCTTGAGGCTGTTGTGGGTAGGCTAGGAGGTTTCGTGAGTCCGTATCTTGGATATATCTTTGCTGTTGTGCTGAACCCTAGCTCTGACCGATCGGTTAAGTTGAAGTCCGACGCAGTTCAAAAACTCATTGCGGCAAATATACCTGTAAGTTGAAGGGTCAAAATTTTCCACCTGGAAAGGAAAAAATAAGACCTTTAAAGCTCTCTCTTTATTGTTTTGTTTATTCCTGTTTTTATAACTTAGCTAGTGTTATATTATGCATGCGTTCCGTATACTATTTACTAGTAATTTGGAAAATGAACAATTGGACCCTTTTTTTCCGCTGGTTCTGGTTTTCAAGAGATAAAAAACCGGTGCCAGCCTTTACCGGTTACAGTTTCATTTCTACAGATTTTGCTGATTCCTCTACTTGCACAATTTTCAGGCTCGGCTTGCTCTTCCTCCTTTGCGGGATTTGTATCAACACGCTGTTGCTTTGGGGGATTCAAGTTTAATTGTGTATTTTGGAATGCTGACGAATCTGATTGCCGCTGCAGATCGACCGTCCATTAGTGCTAATCACAGATATTTTTTTGACTTGTGCATTTGTGCTCTTGAGCTACGCTGTGGAAACCCGGAATCAGTTCATAATATTGATGCCATTGAAAGCATTGTCATTGCTACGATAGTATCTCTGACTGTGAAGCTCACTGAGACCATGTTTAAGACCCTTTTCCTAGGATGCACTGAGTGGGCTGAGTCGGAAATTGAAGGCAGGGCAATACCGTTCTACGCTCTGCTCAACAAACTTGCGGAGAGTCACAGGTAATTGAGTTAGGATAAAATCTTTTGTTCAAAGTATACACATTCTCCTTTCCGAATCTTGGCTTCCATTATAAATGTTTAGAATATAGTATGTACAACCATTACCGCATAGGACTTTCTATCCGTGTTACGGGAATCTGCCGTTTTTTAGGAGCGGGATAAAACTATACACTGAGTTTACTCGAGCAACTAATTAGAGACTCTAATAAAATGTAATGCAGATCTCTGTTTGTTCCGTACCTCAAGTTCTTTCTCGATGGTTGCATCCGGGATCTGGGCTCGAAGGTTTCCGACCTCTCAAGAAAAAAGAAGAAGGCCAAGATCATAAGCACTAAAGTTACCAGTTTGTCCCTCAGTAGCTGGCAGTTGAGAGCTTCAGTTTTATCTCTGCTACAAAAATGTTTTCTCTACGGTAACGGAGACGTGTTCCTCTTCTCTGATAAGTCAGATTCTAAAACCGCCAAATATAAGGTCAGGACTCCACCTGCTTTGCCAGAAAGTGATTTTATTTAAACGAAGCAGCGTTTCTGCCCGATTCAGCACTCAATAATTTAATTCTGTTCTGTTTCACTCTTATCAGGAACTCTTGCAGGCTGTCATTTCACAACTCGAAGCTGCACCGCCGGTTCTTGATGATGAGCGGGCCATCGTGCCATCGGTGAAGGAAGTGGATGATATTGTGGTTGGTTGTGTAGGCCAAGTGGCCATGGCTGCCGGAAATGAACTATGGCAGCAGCTCAATCACGAGGTGCGCTTTTGAATCTCTTCTATGGGAAATTTAGACTTTTTTGAATTATTTTCCTTTAACCTATACATATTATTACCAACACATCTCTTTGCTTACTGCCTATACAAATCACCTTTCGTCTGGCAAATCCAGGTACTGTTGAAAACGCGAGAGGAGAAGGTGAGGGCACGAATCTTGGGTCTAAGAATTGTGAGATTCTTGGTGGAGAATTTGCGGGAGGAATACATGGTTGAGCTCTCCAAAACGATTCCGTTTGTGGCCGAGCTGCTGGAGGATGTCGAGCCTTCCGTTAAATCGCTGGCGCAGGATCTTCTCAAGGACATGGAATCCGTTAGCGGCGAAGATCTCCGCCACTGCCTCTTGTAGGATTAAGAAAATTTCAAGTTTATTTTACTTTTTGCTTAGGAAACAAGTTAGATCATCAGCACTCGAACAGTGCCACTTTTTTATTTTATTTTTTGTCCTTTAAAATTATTAATATAAATTATATTTTTGCACTGCTTTGTAAACTGTAAATCATATTTATTAGTTAAAGTATTTATATTTTACATTTTAAATTATAAATTTATCCTATTATATATTTAAAAGGCCTAAATACTATTGAAAAATTAAGACCATAAGAAAATAACCTTAATAGTTTATACTATTATGGACCGAAATAAAGTAATATTAAAATAATATTGAAATTGAAAAGAAAAAAGAAAGACATTTTCTTACTAAAGCAGCACATTACAACAAACTAATGTTAGAAAATAAAATTACGATAAATAAACTAATACTCTGAAAAATTAATGTCCTATATTTCAAGATTGGTGAAATATTGTGAATATGATTTGGAATTAGCAGTGGTGTTGGAGATTACTTGAAAGATTCTAAATAAATATAAAAGCACGGATATAAATAAAAAAAATTAAATGTAAAATTAATATTTCAATTTAGTCTAAAAATAGAGCGTTCGAGTTGTCAGATGGAGACGGTCTTAGGCGCTTTTCCTAAGCATGTTTTGTGTATTTGAGTACCTAGCAATTTATTTATCAGGCAATTTCATTTGAACTTTAGTTTTTAACTAATTTTTCCAATTCAAGTATCCAATGAAAAGCTAGGATATGAATTATAGTAAAGTTTTTTGGACTTGCTTCGTAATAAAGTTAACTTTAGTCGAGATATTTGACTTGTGTGTTTTGATAATTTGATTGATAACGTGTTTGGTTCAAGGTTAAATACTGCTCTAAAAATTCGCGATTTTTTTCAGTGACACTGGTAAACAAAAATAATACCAGTTTGATACATTTTTTTTCTTCACAAAATGACACAAACATGCGGATATGTGGGTGGAGCCATACCCGATTAAACTTTAGTTTTTATTACCGCTATCTATTACACTTTTATTTAAAAATTACATTTGTTATTCCCGCTACTGGCTTGTGTAAACTCCAGTCAAAGTACCAAATGTCCAATAATTTGCAAATATTATTACAGTTGAATTATATAAAATATCTAATAATTAAGAAAATAAAGATCCAAACAAAATCTAGTGGTAACAAGCACACAAATTAAGGCATTAGAGGTCCGAGTCACAACGAGGGTAAGTGTGAAATCCAAATATCCTCATACGTGTATATATATATAAAATAATAATAAAAAGAAAAATAAAGATCTAACTTTCTAAGTTCTAACTACTTTTTCTTCAACAAATTGGGGGGGCCTTTGCCTAGACTAAAAATGAAATCCTTTTTTTTTTTTTAACTTCAATATATTAAATAAAATAAAATATTTAAAATACCAATACATCTAATTTTTCTTCTTATATACAACCATCAAAACAAACAAAAACATCAAATTTTGAAAATAATAATTAGAAGGAAAAAAGTAATACATATTTTAAACATATATCAGACTCAACAAAACATTTATCCGTTGTAAAGATTAAGAAATAAAGGTAATACATAAAATAATAAGGGCCCAACTTCTAGCATCTTAGCTTCAAATTAGACCTTTATCGTCAATGCTCTCTAGATTGAGCCTAAAAGAAACCTTTTTAATTGCCAAAGCAACCATGAAATCTGTTGGGCCTTTTATATTTGAGGGCCTTGGGAAGTGGCCCAATTCGCTGGCTGGCTGTGTGTTCGGCCTGCAATTTTGCCTCTAACTGAGTAGAGCCGCACGAAAAACAGTTGAGAGACTACTTTAAAAGCACTAGGAACATGTGAACAATCTTGTAAAAACAAAAGGAACATGTGAACAAAAAAAATGGTCTCGAACCGATAAGGTTCACTCCCGGCAAAAGTATTAATACTTTCAAATAACGGACTAATAAGCTCTAATTCTTTTTTTTGCCCGGACAAAGTTTCAATTCTTTAGTTTTGTGTCCCTACAGACATCTCCGTAAAAAAATTTATCCTCCAACGTTGCTCACGCCACGTAAAAGTTTTGGTTTTGTATTCCATTGCTTTTTTTTACCCGAATAAAATTCCACTTCTCTTGTTTTGTCTCCTCATATCACTTTCGTGAAAATTCCAACCCATGGATTATGCCGTTTTTGGCGTTGAATTAAAAAGTATTTTTTCTCCCTTTTAAGTACATATCCACGATTATCTTTGATCGTCCAACTTTCTGATGGCTAATTTACTCCGGAAATGTGGATAAAATTTTGTAACGGTGGCATGATTAACAATGGAGGACGAATTTTTTTTTCCAGAGGTACCAATAGGAACACAAAACTAAAGAATTGAAACTTTGTTCGGGCATTAAAAAGAATTGGTATTTATTGGTCCACTTTTTGAAAGTATTGATACTTTTGCCAGGATTAACCCAACCGATAAAAACCACACGAAAACAAGCCAATCGAAACTAAGAGGACACTTAAAATTCCTTTTTATATACAATATAGAGATTTTATTTGAAAAAGGTGAATAAAGTGCAAGGATAAAAAGTGGTTTAAGATTGGCCAGGCCACAATCGACCTGGCCTAGAACCAAGGTAAAACTCGACTCGAATGAAGAGTAAAAAAAAATGGCTCCTATAAGAGAACCAGTTCAATCACTCGAAATACCTCAAGAGAATACATCAAAAAGGCTTTTCTTTCGGAGCAACCAAAACTTTCCAAAAGATATATTTCGAACTAAAAAAAAGTTAATGAGTCAAATGCTCATTTAGAAAAAACATTTTTAAAAAAGAGAATGCTCAAATCTATAAATAATAATTAAAACCACCAATTAATTGATTTGTGAATAATTATATTCCTCCTAAATAATTTGCGTTTAAAAATTTATTATTCTGATTTTGTAGTTTTTTCCTTCAAATTTAATTGGGCAAAATCAATTTCAATTTATTTGTAGATAATGTTCCTAATTGTAATTTAAAACCGCTAAAACCTTCTGCAAAACTGAATCTGAGAGGTCCCACATAATTTGGTAAGGTAAAGACGATGTTTCTTGAAAACTGTGTTTCGGCGAGGGACAATGAAAAAGGCAAAGATATCTTCAAGCTTGCTAAGTTACTTCTCACCCTACTTTTATTTGATGAAAAATATAAAAGAAGTCCATGAATGATCAACCAATTCATATAACGTTACAATCTTAGGGAATTAAAACTAACCATTAAGTCTTCTGTTGAAGCCAATACTTCGAATGCTTCCAATAACTGCCAAAACCCGTGAGTTAGAAATAAATGCTATAAAATTGAACCGATAATAGTCAAATGATCCTTGCTATCACTATGAAACAAATATAGTTTCAACATTCAAGCTCGGTCCTCTTTGGTGACCATGACCCTAGAACCAAAAGAATGAATAACTTAGAATGAGGGTCGGCCTCACACTTTTTGGGGTCTAGGGCGAGTCATTAATGTAACGATTTTTTTTTTGCCAACAATATGATATTACAGGAGCTACAAGTTATTGCAAAAGTTATTCTATGACAAAGACTGAATAGCTCCTGCAATAAAGTTAGACATTTACATACTAACATTGTAGAGCATATTCATCAAACCAAAACTTAGTGCAATTTACGAAAAATGACGTTTTACTCTAAGTCATTTAATTAAAAATCATGAAAGCTAGTTATATTCGGCACCTTTGGATGTGGCAATGCAAACAACAGTTTAGAATTGTTGATGTAGGACTCTGTCATCGTACAAATGACATATCATTTGTCGTCGTGTAAATAAGACATTAATATCTTGACGGAAAAGACATGTCGTTCGTTCTCTACGACAGGGACGGGGACCAAAGTAATGATATTTTTCTACTATTTTTCACTATAAACATTGTTGCTTAGTTGATTAGATTTTGTGTACTTTGGCTGCAATTATCTTAATATGAACCTTTGGGTTTTATCTTTGTGTTGTGTTTCTTATTTCTTGTTCTTTGAAAAGTAATATGTGTTGACGTGGTTTCTTAAATCCAAAAGTACAAGTTAGTTGTGGATGTATGATATTGAAATTAGCTTTGATAAAATTCGATCAATTCTGTTGCAAGCTCTTGAACACTCTAATGTTTATACGTATATCTGAAAGAAAATAAATAAGACGGTGGATTTTTTAGAGAGGTTCGTCTCAAGACAGTAGTTGACTACGTTCTTTATTAGTTTATTGTAATAAGAAGCATAGACAGATAGTTACATGCAGTAATCACTCCAAGAGAGATAAGAAAGATAAGAACTATAAAAATTACAAAGAAAAACTTTCAATACAATATTTCGCCGGACAGAATACTCTCATTATATTCTTTCTAGAAAGTATGCGTGTGTGATTCTTCATCTGAGGCTGGTATTCATAGCCTTCAATCTTCCTGTTGGACTTCTTGGAGTCTTGGAGTTGTCCTTCCGAGCTAACCGACTTGACTGGATGTTCTACTGACACGTGTTCCATGACTGCGTGCTTTACACCGAGCTGGACCCTTGACTGAAATGAGTTGTTGAGAATGTGACTTCTTAGTCATAATCTTTTGTCAATTTTGAATTGGTGAAGCCGGATAGGTATTATGACGATTCTGCCATTTTTATTCTCTAATGACAACGGATAGCCTTTGGGCTTTTAGACGGATAACTCATATTTGTGGGCTTTCGATTGCTAGTTTCCTTAATGGGCTTTTTAGCTTCGTAAATCAGCTTATTTGAATATTATATATTCTTTTAAACCTTTAATTCATTGTGTTACGAATTTAATTAACTCATAACTCGTACGACATGTCGTATTTAATAAAACGATGAATTTGCACATGAACAATATGTACCCGTTACCCATTCAAAAAACAATATGTACCCGTTGTAAAAAGTTGATGGAAAGTGATAATATTAATACGTGCCTCAAGGTTCTAAATGTTTATACATATGCCGTTTCGTTCCCTTCATTATACAAGCACGCCGCATGTCGACATAAGTATAAACAGGAAAATAAAATAGAGCATGCCGTATAAATTTCACGAGCATGCCGCATGCAAAGGCGAAGGTATGTTGGGCTCAGAGTCATGTCCACTCTCCCTTCCCCTCTCTATTTTTTATTTTTTTTTATTTACATTTTAATATAGATAAAAACTTTAGATTTTACTATAGATAAGGTTATAATCCTATCTTATCCAACCAAGCCCACGACACTTATAATTTATGAAAAGTTAATCATTATCCCAAAATTAATTTGTTAGGTTAAGAATGAGAATAACCAGGTTGCCTAACGGTTACGATTTAGGATGTAAGAAGATGTAGTTATGTGCTTTTCTTTAAATAAGTAAATTTTTTAATATTCTTTTATTGAAAAGATTTTTTTACTTTGATTCTGTATAGTCTTGTGTTTTTATTATTTTACTCATCTCTTTAGTTCGTTTTCTATTCTAATGATTTACTGAATTAGAATATATTCTATAAATTTATGGTGCTTTAGAAACTATCAAAATATTTTTCTCTCTTAAAATTTAGATTCTGAATTTTTTTAAATTGGTTAAGATTTTGTTATTTCTTCTGATTAATAAAATTGCTATCTAATGACATTGTGAGTTAGTAATATTATTTTTCAAAAAAATTACATTATTTTTTAAAAATTTAAAAATATATATTAGTGCCCCTCCCGGTTGAAAAAGCTAGCTTCGCCACTGGCCGCAATGCCGACATAAGTATCGACGGAAAAGTTGATTTTTTTTTTAATATTTTTATAATTCAATATTTCAAAAAAGTAATTTAGTTTTTAATAAAATAAAAACCGGGCTAAATAAGCTATGCCAAACACACCTAATTACCGATTATTTATTCAGGTTCAACTTATTAAAACGACACGACATCAAAATACACCAATAGAAATCCCAATTACGAAACGATAGGCTTGGAATAATGAGCCCAAAATCGTAGGCCCATTAACAAAAGCCTTCATATGACTCACAGTGATACATCAAGAGAGCTTCGTTCACCGCAGTAGCCACTCTAGGGTGAAAAGCTTCTTTCTGCACACTGATCGGTATGGTTAGCACAATCCAATAAGCAATCCAAGCATTTGGATAACTACAATCTAATTCTTGAATGTAGTTCAAAACATCTATGGCTCTCTTCATGTCGTTCGGCACATTCCGACTTAGCATTTCCAATTCCTTCAAGAGGTCGTCTACATCAATATCTGAAATTTCATTGTGCTCCATTGATTTTGTAAGATTGGTGCAAAAACTCTTCAAACTATCTCTATCCGCCACTTTTAGTTTCTTCAAATCAAGTAAAAGCCCAAACTGTTTTTTAAAACTCCAAAATTATTCAACCTAATTGAAATAATAAAAAAATATCGCATCAGATTACGAGGAAAAAAATTATGTATAAGAAAGTAAAAGTATTTTAAGAAATGTTCTAACCTGCTACTGAATGAAGAAATCGCTTGATCAACAATATATAGAAAGTAGTTTATTTTGAAGATTTCTTTCCCCCGAAAGTGAAGCTACTTCACCAGCACTATCATCAAATTGCCTTTTTATCTGAACTTTCCGTTTTTCCAAAAACTCCGGTTCTATTTCCATCCCTCTGGCTATATGTCTGGAGAACTTTGCTAACAGTATTGACGGCGACAAATCATGCCAAATTACCAATGAAAACAAAAACTCAAAATTTTGAATATTGTAAACTGCAAGAGTCTCCGCATCACTTTTTGTCTTTGCATCTTCGTCGCCATTTAACAAATCAGGTCTTTTAAGAGTGCATGGCCCAATTGAACTTTTATATCTGGTCTTTTAATATGATTTTTTTAAAATATAATGGTGTATATAATTTTTAAAACGTGAACACATTAATACCCTCTAATTTTTTTCTCCATCTTAGGGCCCCTAATTTACAAATCTATTATAGTCCTGGGCCTACCATATATACCCTCAAGGCCGCCACTGAAATGCTAATAGTTTATGATTAATTATATTAACCTTGAATTATGGAATCTGACTGATTTTCGGGCTAAATTTGTTTGCTAAATGCTAATAGCTTATGATTAATTATATTAACCTTGAATTATGGAATTTTAAAAAATTTGGTTTTGCGTTTTTGCTACTTCGGATTCTGGAAAAGACGATAGTATCAATGCTGTGTTAATACAGTTATATATAGATATTGCTCTGTATTGATGCAGTTGCATATGTATATTAATCATATAATACATATATATTAACAGAAAAGGGAGGCGTCAGCTGGCGAGAAGCCAGAGCCGGTGAGAACCCACCTGCGTAACATGATCATCGTGCCGGAAATGATCGGAAGCATCATCGGAGTCTTCAACGGGAAGACCTTTAACCAGATTGAGATCAAGCCTGAGATGATCGGTCATTACTTGGCTGAGTTCTCGATCTCGTACAAGCCCGTGAAGCATGGTATGCCCGGTATCGGTGCCACCCACTTGTCCAGGTTCATCCCCCTCAAGTGAGAAGGCCTTTCCTGTGTTTAGGGTTTTCTATATCTGGACGCAATTTTGTGTTTTAATCGGTTGAATTGCAAGATTAATGTTTTTGACTATTAAACCTCTTTTCACTACAATTTGAGATTATGTTATTGTCTTATGGCAAAGACGTTTTGGGATTAGTTGGTAACAAATACTTGTTGGTTTGGTATTTGCGGCATAAATACTAAATATTATTTTCTGAACGATGTTGGCATGTTTAATTTTTTTAAGTACTCAAAAGTCCAAAAACATACTGCGTTTTTAAATGAAGCGCTCCGATCTCTATTTGAATCAAGCTAAAAAACCTAAAAAAGTGCATTAGAATCGTACAAGAAATAAAGTAATACACTTTTCTTAATAATCCTAAAAAATTATAATTCTAATAATCATGATAAATTATACTTTTGTTAGTTTTCTTTTAATAATCACGTTAATACATTAATTTTCTGGTTTCAACATTATTAATTGGGTTAGTATCGGTAAAAGTATTCAAATTGTTCAGAAAGAGGACGATACAGAGCTAACTTTAAAAAATTATGATAAAAGTATCGAAGTTTACCTTTTTGGGCGAATCCGTGGACCTCATTTCGTTAATTTTTTATTACTATTTTGTAAGTTATGACATAAACACAAATCAAACAAATAAATTGAAACGATCGAATACAAGATTTTCAAAATAAACTCATATGTAAATATAAATTCTCAAAAAATTAACATCGCAAATTCTTATTTTTCTTCTCAGTTTCTCTCTCGAATTCCCAGTTCATTTCCTTAATAGCATTGCAATTTGCGATGTTGAAGTTTTTAGGCATATGTCCTTAAACAATATGATATTTGCTTGTTTGTAATGAGGCCTGCATATATAAACCCGTTGATGAAAATACAATGGTTTTTTCTTATTCTATACGTCTACGACATTTTTTTTTATCGGAAACAATATGAAAAAATTGACAGATGTGAAAATTTGGTTGGCTAGTCAATTCCAAGTGAACGATTTGGGATAAGCCCGTTATGTTATTGGGTTCCAAATTTTCATATATCGCAACAACAAGCTTCTGAATTTATCACAAGCGCTTACGTTGGTAAGGTGCAGGATCGTTTTGCAATGGCCAATTCATGAAATTATCCTTAGTAGAGGACAATGGCCGACTTCTTTGGAAGAGCAAGGTGCAATGATGCCAATATCTTATGCTTTTGCAGTAGGAAATCTGATGTACGTTATGCACTACAGGCCATACATATATTACGCAGCGGGAATTGTCATCAGATCCAATCTAATCTTAATATGGTTCACCGACAAATATGAAGAACATTCTCAAGTATTTTGAGAGAACGAAAGACTATATGCTAGTGTATATGCTAGTGTATGTGACATTATAAATGACCATGACACCACAATCAATTATGTCACATCTTTTCATTATCTGAAAGCCATCCAACTTATTATTTTGTCTTTATTTAGCCCCCCAGATTTATATGACTGACACTCCTAACCTTATCATTTTGTCTATAATATTTAAACCTGCATTTTCATGGTAACCATGAGGCCAAATAAAGAAAGAAATACGAAATACGAAATTTGAGGTTTTATTTAGCGTTAAGAGTACAACCAACAAAAATATTATTCCATTAAAATCTAACAAAAATATAATAAAAGGTACAGACAAATTGACAAAGTTACGGTGTCATATGGCCATTTTAGAATGTGAAGGGTTAAATAAAGACGAAAAGATAAGTCGGAGGGGTTTGAGGATTGATTCCCCTAAATTTTTTAATATGTAAAAGCCGTAGAAAACGACATTAAATCCCGAAACAGATCAGAATTAAAAAACGATTGTAAAGTAGAGAACGACATTAAAATAATCGAGATTCAAGTATACATTGAGTTAGTTAACAAAAGTTCTACCGCTGATGTGGTTGCTAGGATAGCCTAGTGGTAATTCCACACCACCTCCAAAGTAGAGGTTGTGGGTTTGATCCCCACTGCAGCAATGCTGCCTTCAAAAAAAAAGTTCTACCGCTGATATATAAGAAATGATAAACGATGAAAAAGTGAAAGCAACACTCGTTCTAAACGACATAAAATAAAAATCGGAAGAAGCAAATTAACAGCAATACAAGAAAGTGGAAACAACATGACTAAAAAAACAAGACAGCTGATTGCTAAAAGAACGACGTGTCGTTTTAATTGTATATCTCTCCTTCCCCAGACACCCTAAACCCCTGATCACGAGAATCGTTGCTGGAATTTTCTTCGAGGAGTTGCCATGGCGGGGCGTCCCTCTCTCCCGTGCGATCCAAAGGAAACTGCTCTCGACGCTCTCTACACCCGTGCGGTCGGAGGTATCTTGTCGTTGCTGCGATTTCAACTTTGTTGTTGAGACAGGTCTCCTGATTATGACTTCTTTTCTGGCTTTTCGAAACAGGTTTGGACCATCTGATACGTTTGAAGCTGCACGGGCGGTTCCTTGAGTTCAAGAAGGACTTGTTTAGCCTTTCTTACAAGGCAATCTGCAGAGAGACGAAGAACCGAGAATGGAACAATCAACTTGACTCCAAGATTTCTGTTTACCTTCATTTGATTTCGGCACACCTTCAACTAGAATTCGCATCGGATACGCTTGAGTACTTGATCTTGAGATTTAAGTAAGCCTGTCTAATCGAGTTTCTGATACCGGTGCAATGTTGATAGTGGTTTTTGGCTAACACGTTAATTTTGAAATTTCAGGATTCACAAGTATAATATCGAGGATTTGATTTTGTGCACTCTGCCGTACCATGAAACCCCTTTGTTTGTTCGAGTAGTGATGATGATCGATCCTGGGTAGGTTACTTATTCGTAGTGTCATTACAGAATATTAGTTTGATCGTTTGATTACTGTTTTGACTTTGTTTCCGGCTGTAGGAATACCAAATGGCGGTTTTTGCAAGGTGTAAAGCAGTCCGGCACCATACTACCCCGAAGCGTTATCGTGCAGCAATGCTTGCGTGATAAGACTGTTCTCATTGCTATATGCGAATATGTGAGTGTTTGGGTTATTAGTTTCGTAGGATGAATTATTTGGGTCATGCGGAAACTGTTATCTCTTTTAAAGTTAAAATTAGATTGTCTCTTTTTAAAGTAGTTTTTTACTCATGTCATTTCTGTTCGCTTCCATTTCATTATTAGGCAAAGAAGCGTCCGCCCTCGCCACCCATGATCAAACTTTGCACGGTAGTTTCTGTTGAGGTTTTGAGTTGGGCTCCATCCATCGAGAGCGGTCTGGTCAACACGATTGTTTTCCCATTTGTTGCCTCTGGTCTTCAGTCCAGTGCATCAGTTCATTCGGATCACAAGGTGCACTTTAGAATTACACGTTAGCTATGATCTTATTCCAAATTAAATTTTCAGATTTTGATTTCTTAGTGTGCCAAATATTTAATCGAGATAATTTGATGTTTTTTTATATACTAAAATATCTTTAACTTGTATAGTTATTGACTTATTATGGTATTTATTTATTTGTTTTCTTAGTACTTGTTTCTGCCATTAATGCGTATTTTATGACACATGCAACTCTTAGGGATAGTTCAGTCCGTAGAAAATGACATCGTACCAAAAACATTAATATTCTCAAGTCTTAATTGTCAGGTGCTGTAGGTAGTGACGAGTCGTAAGAATATTTATACGATTAGGATCTTTTTGTGTGATTCTTTTGTTTCTTAATTCATTCTTGGGCGACTCTTGATTTTTTTTTTAATGTGTGTTGTTTCCGTATATTGTAGAAAAAGTTATAAAAAATTTGAACTGATGAATGTGACGTATTTTTTAGGCTGGTGCATTGATGATTGTTGGTTCACTAGCAACTAAAGCTTAATTGTCTTCAAAATTTGCCATGGCTCTGATTCGTTCAGTTGCTCAAGTTGCTCAAACTGAAGCGGGACAATATATTGATGAGTCAAGTCAGTGGGTACATTTGTCCCTCATGGCGATGGTTACCCTTATTGAGGTATTTTTATCTTATTGTTTTATTGGTATCGATTTATTTGAATGCTTATTTTTTTTCTTTTCAAAAGAACATAATCTTTGGCTAGTTCCTCTCTGTCCTCAGAAAATGAATTAGATAGTACCTTAAACGTTTATTACTTTAGTGGTTAATGCTTACGAAATGTCCAACTGTCCAAGAAGAGTTTACGTCAATAAACTATTTGCAATCAAAGAACATAGAAACTACTGATCAGTTTATGTGAAACTTACAGCATCAATCCATGGAATTGATCCCAAAGAAGACCTTGGAGCTTTTTATTAAAATCAAGTAAGTTTGCTTTTTATGTTTAGAATTAGTGCTGCTTTTGGTATATTCCAATGTTCGCTACATATATTAACTCTTTTTCACTTTTTAATTGAAGGAAATTTCATGGGATTCTCTTGAAAGTTTACAAAGAGTTCAAGATTGACAAATTTTTTTCGGTGTTATTGAATTCTCTGATTGAACACAGGTGATAACTTTTAGTTTTAGATATTTATTTGTTGTTATTTACTCTTTCAGTGGCATCTGAATTTATAAATTATAATCTTTTGTTTCAGTTCTTTCAGTTCTGAGCAGCCGTGTGCTCTTTTTTTGGTCTCGTTATTGGCGGTAACGCCGGTCAAGGCTTTTGTTCACCAAGTGACTTTTAAAATCCTTACAAAATGTGTGACAGCTGCGGAAGAAGATATTGTTTTGTCACATGTTTCAGGTACTTGATTAAATTGAATTTTTAAGTACCTTTTGTCACAGTTTCTGTTGTTTAAACTACCTAATAACCTATGATAAAATAACTTACTAAATATTATTCCTTTTTATTATACAAGCATTGATCCGGGTCGACTAAAGTTAATGCATCAACTTGCGAAAATCCTAAAAGATAATAAGAAAAAACCCAATAGGAGAAAAGTCTTAAGTAATAAGAGTGAACACCGTAAACAAAATAAAAATATTTTAGATAACTGAGTTTGAGTAACCTAAATCTGGATTAGGCTTTTGAAACTGGATCTAGCTTATCCCGGAGGCGGTTTTAAGCCACAATTCTATTTTTGTGGTAAATAGGACATTGGGTGCGGCGGATTTTGTATATCCTACAGATTAATTACCCCGCTGAACTACATGAAGCCGTTCAGAAATTTCTCAAAGTACGGGTCAAATCTACTCTTTTCTTTTCTTTTCTTTTCAGATGTCGTAGTCTTTGTTTCCTATTATGTCGGATCTTTTGCGTAACAGGAAAGCGGAGAACGATCTAAGAAAGGAAAATCAGTGCACAAGCTTCTGGGAAACTTCCTAGATGGAAGTACCAAGCCCTCTCCCTCCAAGAAGAGAAAGCTGGCCACGGCTTAAAATACTCCGTCCCGTTAGGCGGTTTTAGTTGTATATGAATGTTTGAAGGACAGAAAACAAAAGTTGGTAGTGATATAATTACTATCGTGATTAACTTGGACATAATCTGACACTAAACTACGTTAAATATCATACAATCTGTTTTGAATTTGATAGATCCATTGAATGCCTGCGAAAATTAATTATTATATATATATATATATATATATATATATATATAATATATGTGTATATCGAGCGGGGTTGGTGAGAAAATGATACGTATATTGTGTGCTTTGACATTCATTTTTGAAGAAGTACTACTTTCTATATGGATATAAGGCTTTGTGAACATATTCATATGACTTCTCTCTCAATTACATATGACATTTAAGTTAATTATTTATGAATTTTATTTGAATTTAAACTTCAATCTGCCGTATGTGTATTCAAGATTTTAAATTGTATTTAAGGGTATACTGAAATTTTTATATATAATCATACCAAAATATACACCTAAATAGTACATGATGATTAATTAGATTTTAAAAAAATTACTTTTAAATAACTCATAATGGGGTACAGTAAATAACTTTTAACCATTATCAGTTAGTTTATTACTTTGCCTATGCTACTCCTGTTGAAAATGACATAATTTTTCTTTTCTGTAATGTGTAAATGTTCACTTCCAAAGCAGAGGAAGGAGAGTGATTGTTAGGATAGCATAGTGATAATTCCAGGATAGTCTAATGATAATTCTACATTACTTCTAAAGTAGAGGTCGTGTGTTCAATCCCCATCTTAGCAACCACTAGACTTAAGTTACATTTTAATATATCGATAGTGAAATATGCGTGGATTCATTTATATTTTTCATTGTCATATAATTATCTAGCCTAGTGATAAAAAAACACTTCTACATAAGGTATTTTACTTAGTAATTACAGGGTGTCGTACGATATATATAGGGCCCTATATATATATAATGATCATATAATTTTGCCTTATTATTTAACCGTATGAAAACGATTTTCTTTATAAGTAAAAAAAGATCGAGGTTGGCACACCAGAAATAGAAAGTAAAAAAAATAATAGAATTTTAATAAGTATTTAAAAAAACAGATGTAGCAAATCATGAGTTTACATACAAACTATAATCAGATTAAATAGTAATGACCAAAAAAACTTCATAAAAATCAGGTCTCAAGACTTTTCCCTATAAGTGTATCTTAAAAAAACAGATGTAGCAAATCAAGAGTTTACATACAAACTATAATCAGATTAAATAGTAATGACCAAAATAACTTCATCAAAATCAGGTCTAAGACTTTTCAATATACGTGTATCTTAGCATAATCATGCCTTGTGCGAAACGGGTAGGCGCCCGCTTTTAGTAAAAAGAAATAATCTTGAATTTAAAAGCTTTTAAAAATTATATCTAATGGCCTCAAAATCACTTAAATTATTTTTTACACATTAAAATCACTTAAATTAAATTTAAGAGCCTCAAAAAGATAATTCATAACTTTAATATTTGAATCTTTTATCCTCAAAATATTTACAGCTCTTAATTTTTTTAATATAAACCACTAAATTTTAATATTTGGGCCTCCAATGGCGATTAATATTATTTATGAATTTATTAGGGAAGAAAATTGATAGTAATACATGTACATCGATTTTTAAAAAAATATATATAATTATCTCCTACAGTTACCAATTCCATTATATGTCTCTGTATACGGTGTATTTCAAATATATTATCAGTAATATCAAAAGTTACAACGTAATTCCCAATATTTTTGTTCTCTATTATATCTGTTTATTTTGCGCACTTTAATACTGAAGTTTTTTCGGTGAAAATACCTAACGACGTATTTTTATAGCTCTGTCTTTTTTCTTTCTAACATTCAAGTGGCATGACATGTCTTGTAGATTGAAAGTTAGAAAATATTTTAAATATCGTATCGAACAAAAATTTATGTAATTTGAAAAAAAAAAACTTGTAAACAATTTATGAAAAATTTACTGAATTTCAAAATTTATAAAGTAATAACAAACGAAAACAATAATATGCGAGAATTTCACAAAACCTTGAAAAATAAAACACAATAATCAATGCAAAAGTTGCTAACATTCTCGTTTTTTTTTCTATTATGTAAAAAATTTAGAAGTTATAACTTAAAAGTTAGAACCTTTAGGTGTGTGTGTATATATATATATTCTATAAAAATAATAAAATTAGAGAGTTTAAATGAATTTTTTTAAAATACCATTACCAAGTATGTTTGGCTTAGTGGTAGAGCTGTCGTTGGCGACGTCGCGACGTAATCGCCGGAGTTCGCCAACAGTCCCGTCGTGACGCATCGTGGTGGTGCAGCTTGCGATGCGTCGCGATGGAGAGAGAGAGAGAGAGTGTGAGACAGAGAGAAAGGGTGTGTGTGTGTGTGTGAAGGGGGGGGGGGGGGGGTATCGCCACGACGGGGGAGAATCGCGATTTTGGAGGCTGAATCGCGACGCGTCGCGGTTCTCCGGCGGCCGTCGCGACGGGTCGCGAACTGACCTTCCTCATCGTGACTTTCAGCTCTACTTAGTGGTAACTTCAAGAGATTCATGGTCTAAATTTACTGAGACGTAAATTGCGTGTCTTTTTACATGCGTAATCTTGACCAATAATATCACATATTCTTACATGAAATATATAAGAGAGTATACTTATAACATGGACTAATAATATTTATGAACTATGAATAAGGTATTATTAAAAAAAGAGAAGCAAAACTATTTATGAACTATGAATAAGGTATTATTAAAAAAATTAAACAGTCAGATATATACTAAAGTACGCTATTAAAACAAAATATTCTTGCTAAACTAAAAATAGAGTATTATAAAATATTTTTTTTCTGTTTAAAAAAAAAAAAAAAAAACAGAGAAAAGGATTAAAGGAGAGAGAGACTTTACCACTTTTATATGTTGCACGCATCCAATAGCAGAAAGAAAAGTGAGGCTGAGGGAAGAGAAGACAAAGTACCCAAGCCCAGCCTCTGCAGAAGCTCGTCGTGGCGATGAACTATGAAGCCATGGGTCCTCCTCACTCTTCTTGACTCGTGAGCTCTCTTCCAGTTCCCTACCCTGAGAGAGACGCCGAGGAGAGCCAGAAGTTGTCTTTACTTGATCTCCCCCTCTCAATTCTCTATCTTGAAGAAAACCCAGAATAAGAAGCTGGAGATTTTCGGGGTTGCCATTGCAGCGCTTGGGTTAGATGAAGGCCATGCCCTTTCCCTTTGAGGACTTTCAAGGGAAGGGCTTTCCTCTGCATTTCTCGCCTTCCTCTTCGTCTTCCTCAGATTCGCCCCACCACCGGTGGAGCCGCACGGTAACTACCGTGGACGCCCCCAAAGAGGGGAACTGCTATGTGGGCTCTGAGCCCACCTCCGTCCTCGACGCCCGAAGAAGCCCCAGCCCCCACTCCTCCTCCGACACCGTGGCGGCCTCCGCGGCTGCACCCGTCTCCGACAGCACCAACCCGTCCCCGCCTCCCGCCCCGGAGGAGGACCAATTGTACCAGAAATGCGGGTGGGAGAGCGAGCAGTCCATTCTCAGGCTGATGATGACCGAGGCTGACGACGAAGACCCCTCTCTCGCCATTAACAAGCTCCTCCAGCAGACCGGCTCTGCTCCGGGCATGGAATTCAACGCCGGATTCGGAGTTGTCGACGACGAGGACCCCGTCGGGTACGGCTCTTTCGACGAATTCAATACCCACATGTTTCCTTCGCTCTCTCCGGTAATGTTCCAACCGAATCAGTTGGTGGAGAATTCAGAACCCAAGCCTCAGAGCTTCACCCCCCAGATGGTGATGATGAACCAGAGCCAACACCAGTTCGTCCAGAACCCGGGTTTTGTTGCCCCGCCGCTGGCGTTTCCCCAGCAGCAGCAGGCCAAGAGGCTCAACACCGGGGACGTGTCGAATTTCCATGTCCAGAAGGCTCAGTTCGAACAGCAGCAGCAGTTCCACGCGCTCGCGCAGCAGAGGCCCAACGTAGCGCCGATGAAGCCAAAGAGCGGCATCGGCGACCAGCTCTCAAAGGCGGCGGAGCTGATCGAAACCGGAAACCCGGAACTCGCGCAAGGGATATTGGCGCGGCTCAATCACCAGCTCTCCCCGCTCGGGACCCCTCTCCAGAGGGCGGCCTTCTACTTCAAGGAGGCCCTGCAGTTACTCGCCGGTAACGGTAACTCGTCGTTCCCCTTGTCGCCGTTCAATCTCATTTTGAAGATCGGGGCATACAAGACCTTCTCGGAGATCTCGCCAGTTCTGCAGTTTGCTAATTTCACTTCCAATCAAGCCATACTCGAAGCGACGGAAGGGTTCGCCGGAATCCACGTCGTGGACTTCGACATCGGCTACGGAGGTCAGTGGGCTTCTCTTATGCAAGAACTCGCATTCAGAAACAACAATAACGGCGGAAACGGTAACGGGATGATCATCTCTCTCAAGATCACGGCTTTCGCTTCTGCCGAGACGCACAGTGAATTCGAGCTCGGTTTCACTCTAGAGAATCTCAGGCACTTTGCTGCGGAGATCAATCTGCCGTTCGATCTCGAGATCATAAGCCTCGATGCCATAAACTCGGCTTCCCGGCAGATCATTCCTCACTCAGACAACGACGCTATAGTAGTGAACCTTCCGGTCGGCTCTTTCGCGAGCAACCCCGTGCTGCTTCAACTGGCCCTCCGCTTCGCCAAGCAACTCTCCCCGAAGATCCTGGTCTCGCCAGAGCAAGGCTGCGACAGATCCGACGCTCCGTTCCCGCTCCAGATCATCCACGCGCTGAGCTCCTCCGCCGCCCTCATCGAGTCCTTGGACGCGGTCAACATGGTCAACCTCGAAGCGACGCAGAAGATAGAGCGGTGCCTGATCCAGCCTGGCATCGAGAAAATGGTCCTCGGCCGCCGCGGTCGGGCGCTGCCGCCATGGCAGGCTCTGTTCTCCGGCGCGGGGTTCTCGGCCTTCGGGTTCAGCAACTTCGCCGCGTCCCAGGCCGAGTGTCTGGTGCAGAGGACGCCGGTGAGAGGCTTCCACGTGGAGAAGCGGCACTCGTCGCTCGTCCTCTGCTGGCAGCGCAAGGAGCTCGCCTCGGTCTCGGCGTGGCGGTGCTGATGACCGGAAGACGACGGCTCAAGAAGTGAAGAAACCATTGTTTTGATATCTTGGTTGCTTCACATTTTTATGTTTCGGAAGATCATTATGGTGTTTATTTTGTTTTAATGTATGCTAATTGTCTGATGTCTATGATGTATGTGCTCATAGGCCTTCATTATCATGAAATCATGAAGAGACTAAGCGTTCTTAATTAACTTTCTCATTATTGTTATGGTTTTTGGTTTATCATTGTTTTTGTTGTTCGTATCGTCGTCACCAAAAAAAGCTTCTTTTTAGTCGCATGTTTTTCATAAGTGTAATATATATATATATATATATATATATATATGGAAAAACACTTTATATAATAAGCGTTAGAAGAAGGCGCGGACCGCCTCTTTTGAGTAAGTTTCAATCGTTTTACTAGGAGGCCCTCTCCACAAATCACGCCAAACTCCGGTGCAAGAAATGGCTAAGTCCGGGAAATCAAAAATCTCAATATTACGACGAAGAAAATACTTTATTGACATTTAATAACACACATAGTTCTAGCACTATTTATGTTTTACGCAAAGCTAGCCTTGAGTTTGTCGGGGCCTTATGCGAAAAGTTAATTTGAGGGCCCTATTGAAACTGAAAATGATAAGATATCGAAATAAAAAATTTAGAATATATATGTATGCATCTTGAATTTGAGGTTCTTAAATCGATAGATTTTTTTTTTCTTCTCATTATAGGTCTGTGCCTACGTCATCTCCCTTTCAAGACCAGTCCTGGTTTTCCTGGTGAGAGTGCTAGATAAGTATTAAAGTGATTGCAATAATACAAAATGAGTTGTTTCACCGTTTATATCCTTTTCGAATTATAACTTGTAATATTTGAAATTACTTTAATAAATAATATCTATTCATATTGTAAATAGTTACATGGTTCACGGTTAAAAAAAAAAAAAAAACCCTACTGTTATAACACAAATGGTGTACTTTGATATAATATGAAAGTTCTAGGAAAATTGATAAAAATATTGACAAGTTCAAGAATTATGTGATATATAAAACATAGGAAAAAACTTATACAAAATGATAAGTTCATGAGACAGATATATATCGATTGATACAAGAGTAGTAGCGATATTTACTCATTAATTAATAATAATCATTTTTTTTTTAAATATAATACATTGTGAATTAGTATTATTGTTTTCAATAATTTAACCCTTAGATTATCGGAATAATACTATTTAAAATTTCCAAAGTCACTATAATTCCAGATCATATTGATTTTTTTATTTGTAATTTAATCCATGAGTTTGTACTTGTCTTAATTTACAATTTTTAACCCTTTTAATTCACTCGGTATTAGGGACTTTTGCTATTGTTCCCGGCAAGGACATAGTGAATCTGTTATAGATTCAATACAACTAAGTAACTAACAAGTCATGGCATGTTCATATTTATTAGTAGTTTGACAATCTCCATTACTTAATTTAAATATTAAAAATAAATCACTTCTTAGATGTTAATAATTGTCAACAAGCATTTAGACTCAATCATTTGTGCTTCAAGAGAAAAATATATATAATATTAATGCTCATAATTATTAGTTTAACTCATTGAATTCCTCAGATAGTTTCACTTCTGGATTCTCCAAGATAGGATGTTGGCCTAAATTCCCTCTTGATGCATGCACTTCCGTAACTTCAAAATGCTATAAAATAAAATTAATATAAAATAATATTTGTTTGATGTCAATTGTCAATCATGGAGATATTATTATAGTACATTTAAAGGGTTTCTTCTTCTTCTAATCTCATACTATAAACTTTATCCTAATTGGTATAAATATAATCCTTGCATTTTGTCCCCTTAATTATGTTAACTTTTTTTTTCTTTCATACTTTGATTTGTTGCAAAAAAATCTCTTTTATTTTTTAAAATTAAACTCTATTAGTTTCTATGACGAAAAATTATAATATTTGAGCTCGAAATTATTATTGATAATTTTACAGGTCATAACTGTATAATGTTCAATTAGAAAAAGAAATTATACAATAAATCAAATGTATTGGGAGAAAATGCAACAAAAGTGTAAAGCTTAAGAGGGAAATTCAACAATTACTCTAAACTTTATTATATAATTTATATCTTAGGTAGACATGAGTTATCATGCTAGTTATGAATGTTGAAGTATAGGATGACCATAGAGATAAATTATAAATTTAAGTTTAGTAATAATTTGTATTTATTTAATCCACCACCTTAAGAAAATCACGTGGGTGTTGTACGATAGGTAGACATGATTAATATTATTTAATCCACCACCACATGATTAGGGGTTATTAAAGGCACTTTCTTTTCTATCACCTTGGGAACTCCTCATTTATTTTAACTAATGTGTCCCTCTTTTTTAGTGACATCATCGAAATATTTAATAAATTAAAGCCATGTTGTAGAATAAATAATATTGCTTGGAAGTTGGACTTAGTTTAAGTTAATCATTACAATTTGATTTAAATTATTATCTCCTATATTAATGTTTAATTAAGGTACCCAAACAGAACCGCTTCATGGACAATGGATGTTGTTATAGAAAATAGCCGACAATCGGGACGAGAAAGGGAGGCCGAGCTCGCTGTAATATATATAAATATATATATATATATATATATATACACACACACACATGTGTGTGTGGTGTGGTATTTGATTAATATTCTACCGGTTTGCGTGTTTATAAAACAAATCGAATATGTTATTTTTGCCGCAAATAAGACTTTTAGAATTTGATCTACAATGATGTCTATCGTTTTTTTTTTCAACAAAAATGTAACGTTATATACTGTCAATGCTGCAACAACAACAACAAAAGGTATAAAATGGATAAAAATAGATATTTTCGGTGTAAAACAGTAAAAGTACTCGAACTTCATCCGATTGAGGTGGCAAAAGTCGAAAGGTAAATATAAATAGCGAAAAAAATATCTAAAATTAACTAATAAAAATGACAAATTTTTCACAATATTTTGACGGATGTCGGTCAATTTTTAGCATGGTGCTATTAAATTATATATAAGATACACATTTATGTGTTCATCAAACTATCTAGAACATTCTCTCATTTGAATTCGATAAAAAAAAAGGACAAAGTTATATTTATTGACTTAAAGTACTTCTGCCCTCTATCTAATTAACTTGGGTATCATCCCCTAAGTGAGGGCCTACACATTTACCGTGGACCATGCCAACAAAATCTCTTGACTGATTGTCTCGTATCATATGTTAGCAAAGACTCAGGACACAGTGAATAAACACATGGGACCCACACACAGTGAAGCGTCAAGATCAACTTCGCCACGTGTACGGTCCATAGAACTCCAAGATCTCATGGTGGGTCTCCCGGTATGAGCTAAGGGAGTTAGATCTGTTAAGCTCTAACAATCTCTGCCCTTCTCAACATGCAATTTTCACGGCTTTGTCGTGAAACGTCTCCATCGGAGTTTGATCGGGTGATCTTGACCGTCCGATTGGTTTTGGACAATTGTGGTCAAAGTTTATGATTGGATGTCTGTGTTAAAAGTTGTTCACATTTTTTTCTTTAATTATTAGGTCAACATATAGTTTTTAACTTTTAACGAAAGTTTTAAATATTGTCACTAAATAAAAATCGATGAGTTTATTTTCGGAGTTTCTCGAAGCGTAATGAGTTTATCGATGAGTTTCTCCATAAAATTTATCAACGAGTAACGGGTTTACGTTTACCGATATCTGACTTGAATGATCCGATTTCGTCAAATTTCACACTATCTTCGCTTGCTATCATCCGAGCAGATAAGTTGGATGATCTTCTTCTCTTCTGTCAGAAGTTGAAAGTGGCTTTGTACGTACTTCTTACCAAGATATTATTATGTATAGATTCTTATTCTATCTTCTATTTCTCATTTTTGCATGATCGATGAGGTCACCATAAACTTTATCAATATTATTTTCCTCTTCCTTTATTTCACATTAATCTTTTATATATATATATATATATATATATTTGTTACATTGTCAAGAACTGCGAACACATCGAGAATGAGTACGTTAACCGAGACAACCAAGTGTTGCTTTGCTTGCTAGCCAGAGTATTAACACGGACAGATTATTTAAGATAGGAGTATGCACGAATTGCACCTGAAAACAATAAAAATTTAACATTTTTATTCACCAAAAAAGAAATTTTATATGCTATAATGCAAAAGTTTGTTCGATAACCACACATCGCATTATTTAGAGTCCTATTCTCCGCAAACAATAATTTATTTTCTATATTTTCAATCATATTTCTTGATGATCATCTATATCAACTTGATATATTATTTATCTTGCACGCTTTAAATTAAGATATCAATATATCAAAATAGCAATGTCGTTGCTGATGTGTATCGTCTGCAGGGAATTAAAGTGTTTGTTTTTTTACAATTCATAATTTGGAAAGACTACCATAAATCTTTATTGTTGATTATGATTTGGGTGATTGTTCCATAGGAATATGCTATCGACATTGTATATATATATATATATATATACATATATTTTATATAATTTTCGCGTGTGTTTTTATCTTAAAAATTTTATCCGTTCACGAATCTGACTTTTTAAGTACCTAAAGCAAGAAATCTATGAGCAACTTGGTTTGGAGATGTCAAGTTTCAAATTCTTATTTTGTAGCTCATAATTAATAGTGTGTGATTAACTTACTTAATGGTAGTCGAATTTGGATTAAATTTACTATGAGCTAGAAATAAATTGTGGAAATAGACACCGTGTCTAACCTATCTTGTAATCTACAATGGCCTTCATCAATACTCAAGCTAAGTCCTTTCGTGGTCAACTTCTATAGCTAAAAATGTCCACATAAAATTCAGGGACAAGAATAGTGGTGACAAAAAGATAGCCAATATCGCCTTTTTCTTTCTTTCTTTGATCAAGTGAAAGGTATGTTTCACAATATGCTCCAAAACAATAGTCGAAGATCGGTTAACAAAGAGAATTTTCCTTATATTTTTATTTTTACCACCTATTTATTAGGCTATCTTTTTTAAAGACAATATGAAGAGTCATTTTCAAGATGAATTGTAGTGAGCAACTTTGGAAATTTGAAGGGCGTGCAAGCGTTGGCCTCCACAACCCCACAAGCACAAAGAAAGCTCGCTTTGTGATATAGTTGTCAATTTGAGCATAAATGGGTTGCCCTATATGTTTGGTCCAATCAATACAATATTTTATTTCAATTAATATAAGGACTAATGACAATGTAACTATTCAATATTTTGATTTTCGACATCTCTCATGGTCAAAGTTCCGATGTCCACTATTTTTATTCTCTTCAAATTCATCCACTTCTTGTTAAAGTCTTATTAGTATTAAAAACGAAGTTAACAGATTTTGGAAGTGACACTAATTTATAACTTTTAATTACGGAGAGAAGTAAAATTCAAGCAAAATTTTAGAGAGAAACACAATAGTTGTTAACATTGAGAACTTTGTTATGAATTTTTTTGATACTTTTATCATTTATCCTTAATATAATACGACCAGGGTTCTTATTGAGTGTTGACATCCTCTCATTAGGGCGAGATATCGTTTTTTGAGTCCTACTTAGGGTTTATCATGGTAATCCTTTAAATAACCGGAGATACACCATAATTCTAATTCTGAATTTTAAAATAATTAGTCAATTAGTTTCGTTAATTAACAGCTAATTACTAACCTTGACTATTGGACCGAGAGTCCGATAGTCCAAATTAACTAACCTTGTTTTTTAATCAAAATTAATTAACCATTTAATATAGATAAAACATTAAATTTTGATTCCATTATAAAGATGTATTGAAAATTTTGGTTCCGGATTTATATAAGATTCAAAATTGGCCGGATTATACCGAGTTAACACAACTAATTATGGGCGCGTTCTAACTATCAAGGTTAGTGGTTTGTTCTATTGAGCCTTTATACGTGGTCCAATTGGAAGAAGAAAAGGAAAGAGCATGAATAGGAAAAGAATAGTGGAAAAGAGGATTTACTTTAAGCTCTCAAAGAAAACCAATTGATCATAATTTTGAATCCCTCTTGGATGGACCTGAAATACTTAGTGCTTTTAGTCACCTCATGATCATCTGAAAGCAGATTCTTCCATGAATGAATTGGAGAGAGGCATCTTCTAGACATGGAAGCCCATAAAAGGCACAACACACCGTTCAACCTTCCCATGGAAAGTATAATGATAAACTTTTTTCATAAGGAGAATTGAGGTAAGCACTTTTGTCTTGGAGAAGCCTCCTAGGAGTGAGGAATTTCAGTTATTATTTTGAAAGAAAGAAAAATGTTCTAAAGAGACTCTAAGACATTTGGCAGCTTTTGCATGCCTCTCTCTAATCTACAATAAATAAATATATTTACAAAAAATATAGACTAAATCCAAAGCTCAAATCAATAGCCTTTTTCCATTTAAATTAAGGAATACTTGTGGTTAAAGTATTTAAATTTATTTAAAATAGCGTGATATGTTATTCGTAAGCTTTCAATATTAAATACTTAAAATCATGAAGTTTGTGATTTATATTAGTTTTTTCTATATTTAATTATCGACATTAAGTCATCACGTAATTAATATGTTTCATGCTAAAATTTCTAACATATACAGAATCTCAAAACATAATAAAGTGTTAATTGGATATTCAAGTGCGTAAAATACCTAACGTTAACGGACACTCATGGGGCGGAATAAAAAGAAAAATACGAATTTCAAGTAGTACCTTAAAAGTACACACGCGTTATTTTGAATAAGTTTGGATACTTTTGATGCAATTAATCCTAAAGCCACAATCAAATCCTATATGGGACCCAAATATATTGCATGGTTATAGAATATGATGGAAAAGTGCTTAGTTAAGTACTATAATCCAATGATTACTCACTGCTCTTCATCAGTGGATATTTCATGAATAATAACTACCACTTGCTCGAGCCAATGAAGTGAAAAAAGAAAAAGAAAAAGAAAAAAAAAACCTTCAATAACTCACTATACGAGATAACGAGAGTCAATTACCAAAGGAATCATATTCTTTGATTCCACATTATTTTTCTTTAATAATGGTTGCATTCTTATCGTGTTCAAATTTGTTTCATATATAATGGATTTGGCGAAAGAGAAACATGTATATATACATATATACATATCCTCCCATATAGACACGTAAGATCGAATATTGCACAAATTAATGGTTCCTTAGTAGCTAAGGAAACAAGTTAGAAGATGCTTCAAAAAAAGTTGTAATATACTTCGGAAAAAAATTGAGCATGTATGTACAAACTCTATAGAGTCGTGGAAATTCGAAATATATTCTAAAATAAATAGATTATATGTATGTAACCGAAATATATTCTAAAGTAAAAATAATAAGATTAGGTGTTTCAATTAGAGAAATTAGGTAAATGTTAATTAGTTTAGCAATTTACAATACTTCTACAGGCTAAATCAATTACTAGAATATTGTGTGTAATTGACTGATAAGTTTTTACAGGTACCTAGCTAGAACTTCATAACTTGACGGCATAAGTAACTTTTATTATATACTTATGTAATATTCATTGTTATCTGCGAGATGGCTCTGTGGCTCGCTCGTAATGACCTCGGATATAATGTGTCACCATGTACGGACAAACTATATGATATTTACCCAAAATTATCGTTATAATATTATGTTATCATAAATAACTATTTAATGTGTATCGCGACCATACCCCTACTTAATATAAGAAATTGCACATAAAATGTAAGACTATCTATCTATCTATTATTATTATTATTATTATTATTATTATTATTATTATTATTATTATTAGATCACATAACTAAGCATTAGTGAGAGCATGCACTAGTGTTTGCTGTAAGTCATATAGAGTTTTGATGGAACTGTATAGAAAATATATGGTTGGTAGGTTGGATGTAAGGAAATTAATATAGGAAAAGACATAGCAATAGGTGAAGATATGTAGTGTGGAGTAGACGAATAGAATATTAATTTTAAATTTTAATATTAAGCCTCCAAATCCTAATTAAAGTGATATATAATAATAATAAAATGAGAAAATACAGCAACACAAACGATCAAGAGCCGAAACCCACATGGCATCCTATGCAATTGGCCCAAAAGAAGTTGAAATAAAATAAATAAAATAAAGCAAGTTAAAAAGTAGGGTTAAATTAATTAAGTGGGAAGATGTTGAGTGGGGTTGGGAGTTGCATGGCTGTGCGTGTGAGAGAAAAGCTAGGGTTTTTGTAAGCTGACAATCTTTACTCTTTAGGGCTTCATCATCATATATAATATATCTACCGTTCACACACACATATATATATAAGTTATTTGCGGCGATAAATATTTATATTTTGAGTTTATAACACTTTAAACTTAACAGTAAATTTAATAACAAAAATAACTTATTTGATGGTAAAAAAATCACTAATTTTACTTTTCTTAATAACATTTTTAACACCTAAAGTTAAAATTTATTTTAGTCACGTCTCTCTTAGTTTGGTGTATACCTAGCTTTTTCTTTCTTCTTCTAATACTAAGGTTAAGCATTAAAGAGTAAAAAAAAAAAAAACAATGTTAGTGATTTTTACCACCAAAGTTTAACATAGGTTTTTAAGTGCAAGAAAAACGTAACGTTGGTGTTTTTGTCATCAGAATTTAACGTTGAGTATTGAGTGCTAAAAATGATCAAAAATAAAGTATTTTCACCGCAAATAATCATATTACATATTATATTTAATATATATATATATTATATTATATGTGTGTATGTTGTGTATTATTAACTTTTATAGATGCTTGCCCACCATATCTTCTTCCAAGCCACTCTCTTTTCCTCGATGTTTTTGGTTGAGATTTTTCTCTTGCTTTCGACTTTGTCTCTTTATCATGTATATATATTTTTTATATGAGTCAGCTTAGAAACAACGCGTTCTTTGTATCCCACACATTTCTTTTCTTCTTCTTCTTCTCCTTTATAATGCCAAAAACTCTAAAAGTAAGCACTCATATGATTGTCAAAAGCGACTTGTCGAACCCCTCCATTAGTCTCCCTCTCTCTCTCTCTCTCTCTCTCTCTCTCTCTCTCTCTCTCTCTCTCTCTCTCTCTCTCTCTCTCTCTCTCTCTCATGTGGAAAAATTCAAAGAGTCAACCATCCATTCATTTCCCTTGTCGTTTTCATGCATGATACATATCATAGTTATTAATATATATTTTTTCCATTTCATTTGTTACATTATTTTTTTTCTTCATTCATTTGTGAATAGTCAATGTTATATGAATTCCATTATGCACATATACTTATCTTAAACATCAAGCATGCATGTTGTTTTAGAGCTCTTTAAAATAAGCACCTTTGTCAATGATCAAATATTAATTGTAGATATGATAAATATAATTACGAAAATATCGCCCTGGCTAATATGAATATTTATTTATTTATGATATGAGATTAGTAAACGAAGTAAAAACTAATAGATTGCTTCAAATGTTTTAGTATATCATAATAATTTTAAATACCACACAATAACAGAAACCCTACCAAAGGTTTTCTAACATATTTACAAAGCAGAGATATGTATTGACCCCAGGAACCATATTAGAAAATACAAAACCTAAACATTACATTTTAGGTTTAATGTCGTTTCAATATACAATATATATTGAACTTGAAGACACGTAAAGCCAAAAAGATAAGCTAGCTATGTATCTTCTTGTGGGTTTCCGTCGTTTATAAAAAGAAAAGCTTGGAAGATATATGCAACACATTTTAGGGTTGATATTTGTGATAATATGATATACATTAGAGACACGTAAAGCCAAAAGGATAAGTTATAGAGATCACATCGTGCATGAAAGAGTTGGCGATCTCTAGTTTGGACCATCCATGTCTTTTAAGTGGTCGTTGCCAATTGAAGATGTAATTGGTGACAACTTTTATTTCTTCAATTATTTTAGTCCTTTCGGTTATATGATAAGAGATATTGACTTTTGTTCATCATTCAAACATCGGTATTGTGCTAGAGTCCCACGGTGCACCATAAAAGTTAACAGCAATCATAATACAATTTACTATTAGAAAATTATATATACATAAATATATGTATATAGGAAAACTACTTGTGGCATAAGTACGTAAATGCGAAAGTATATTATCAATCTTGTTTTTGTTTTGTTGCTATATATATAACACCTAAACGCTAAAAATAATGTTGAAGTCCAATTCCATAGTGTTGTTAAAGTTTTGACACGAGATACACATATCCTCCATTGTCAAATTCTTCAAAACATTAATTATTCAACACTTTTATTAAATTTGAGACTAATATGTACGTCTCTAGACAGAAGTGAGCATCGACATTGTTTTCTGAATTTTGGGTAATGCTGTTAAAAATGAATTAATTACATCTTTATATTGAGTACTTACTATGTAAATATTCCATAATATATAGATAGATATAGTCCCCCTCGACTAAGTTGACAATTAGAACCAATTATACATATATCTTTTCAATTGAATTGATTAAAGATTTAATGGGTCAACAACTTGGGTGATGATATATCATCATTGGAAATTGATAAATTCTAATAATTGAGTTAAAAATAAGGAGGTGGTTGGACATGGAAATGCCCACTAATTGATATTGCTCGCTTGATTTTGTTTTTAATGTAACATTCGATTGGCCCTATTGGTCGTGCAATGTGGGAGCATTATAGTACGACATTTTTCTTTTGAGATCACAATTTGGAAATTGTTATATGCAATGAATAAAAGTCGATAATCACATCCAATCGTGTAAATAAATCTAGTCCGAATGGGAACTCTAGTTCCGATTTGTCTCGTCTCGAAAAAAAACGGTACTTGAATTTCGGAGACGAAGAAAAACATAAGTAAAATTCTCCTATCTCGAAAATAATTATATGAATGGTCAGATATAGGTCTGACAGTTCAAATTAAATAATTATTAAAAGAAAAAATGCAATCAAAGGTTGTCTTCTGCAAATCTAATGAGGAGATCACTTTAGTCGAAGTAATTTGAAATTTTGAGCAAAAGTTATATAATAGATATGTAATTATATGTAATATCCAATTAAAAGTGGCTTATTTTATGTATTAATTTTTACATTATACAAAGAAAAAATTGTTTGCTGATACAATTCGGATCATATCTGTTAAATTACTACTTTTACTTGAATTATTGATATATATAATATTTCGTACTAGTTATATATATTTATATTACCAACGACCCTTAGATATTGAAAACTTATTTTATTTTTAAACATCAGTATGAAGTACCATCTCTCTCATCATATCATATTTCTAGACATTCGTGTATATATATATTTATATTTATATATATATAAATATAAATATTATATATATATATAAATATATATATATATATATATATATATATATATATATACAGGGCCGGGCCTGAGCATTCGGGGGCTCTAGGTGATTTATTTTCATGAGGCCCCTAATTAGTGAATATTGATAGTTTACTTTTACATTTAGTTATAGAATCACAATTGCCATCGAATTCACACACAAACAATGTAGTACTAAAATATTCAATTATTAGTGAAGTAGAAAATATTAAAAAAAATATGTGTTGGCGAATTGGGAAAAAAAATATACAGTATAAGAAAAAAAAATTATAATAGAATATTCTAAAAAAATATTAACAATAATAGAATTTATTTTTTTAATCATATTGTTATGAATAAGTAATCAATTATTATAGGATGTATCTTGTTTTAGAGAGAAAGAAAAAGCATTTCAAATTATCAGCGTTTTATAAAAAAATATATTCCATTAAGAAGAAGAAAAAAAAATGTTTATATATTTTGTATTGGTGGAAAGAAGTATCGATCTCTCTAGTTGTCACTTTTAATTGATAGATTAAAAAAAATAGCATGACTCGAACACAGGAGCTCGTGCGCGAAAAAAGAGTAGACTTCCTCTGCACTAACCTTATATAATATAAGTATGTGCATGTTAAATAGTATTTATTAAAATTTTGTGGCCCTTTTAACTAAGCTTATTTTAATAGTTTTTGTGGGGCCCTAGGCACGGGCCTAGTCCGCCTATGCCTAGGGCCGGCTCTCTCTCTATATATAAAAGCGGCGTTGATATTTATATTGAGTTTATAGCACTTTAATAAATTAAATTTAATAATAAAAATCACTAATATTACGTTTTGTACTACTTAAATAACTGACGTTGAGAAAATTTGATGATAAAAATCACTAACTTTATGGGTTTTTTTTTTTTTTTTTTAATAGCATTTTAACACCTAACGTTAAAATTTATTTTAGACATGATGTCTCTCTCTTAGTTTGCAAATGTATTTTTTGTGTATAAGGGCCAGAGTTTGAGTCAGGAGATACACTTTTTTGTTTGTTTTATAATTATTATTATTAAAAGTGGTGAAAAAATTTCGATTATATTTTGGTGAATGTTTCTAATTTTATATAATACTGTAAGAGTTTATGAATTTTCTTGCGATGAATGGGAACTTTGAATGCTAAAAAAAATAGTACTTCCGGTGCAAATAATAATAATAATATATATTTTGCATTATATGACATATAACATATTGTTAAAATATTATTTTCTTAAGAGATTACTATAGGTTTCACTTAAACGGAAATCCTGACTCCGCTACCAGTGGCGAGGCCACTTGGTAGCTAGTGGGGGCAACCGCCCCCACTTGCCGGTCTAAGTTTTTCCTTCAAAAATCGAGTTCGCCCCCTCAAAACTTAAGTCGGGACATATTTTTTATTAGAAAATAATAATTTTATATTTCTCTGTTTAATTTTTTAGACTTTGAGTTTGTGTTTCCTCGTTCTTCAGGGTATCTTTGCATGTGTAAATTTTTCTTTGATAATAAGTGACACCGCAAATTCCTTAAATGATAAATAAAAGACACTTACGTAGAAGAAAAAGCCTATTTGGTTTGAAGATAATGCAACTAAAATTGAATTTGAAAACAAAAAATATAGTGATTCGTTATGTGCTGATTATTTTCTTTTGATGACATCGTTGACTAAATTTTCAAGACGAATTCATCTTTTTAAAGTGGTTGTGTAGAGTTTTTGCTTATTATTTAAGTTTATTATTATCATAATTTAGTTTGGATTGTGGTGTTTGGTTCGTTTTATAATTCTTGAGTTTTTTAGAAATAGAAAGTTGCTATTTCTCTTCTAGCTAACTCGCATATTCACACAATTTTAATTTAACAACGGATTCATGTGAATGGGCTTTAAATATTTATTTATTTTATTGCAATTATTTAGAATAATGTCGTACATGTGTTAACATCTGTGATACATCAAATTGTATTGATAGAGGGCGTTAAAATTTATTTTTTCCTATGTACCTCATTTTAAAACCGACTCAAATGACGAGAACTCGGTAAAGAAACACTTAAATATTATTTTTCGTCCCCTCTTACGTTAATTCCTGGCTTCGCCACTCTTCGCTTTTATAGATGCTTGCGCCCTCCACATCTTCTTCCAATCAACTCTCTTTTCCTCGATGTTTTTGGTTGAGATTTTTCTCTTTTATCATATATATGTTATATCAGTCAGCTTAGAAACAACGTTCTTTGTATCCGACACATTTCTTTTCTTAAACATCTTATTTGTTTCCATTATTGATGGAAGCATCAAGCATGAATGTTGTTTTAGAGCTTTTTAAAATAAGGACCTCTGTCGATGATCAAATATTGTACATATATATGATAAATATAATTACGAAAATATCGCCAAAAATCAAATACATACACTGAAGCCATAAAACAAATTTAAAAATACAAAACCTAAACAGAGATGTATTGAAGCCAAAAACAATATAGTAAAAATACAAAACCTAATCATTACATTTTAGGGTTAATGTCGTGTTTCAATATATAGTATACATTATAGACACGTAAAGCCAAAAAGATAAGCTATATGTATGTATCTTCTTGTGGGTTTCCATCGTTTATAAAAAGAAAACTTGGAAGATATATATGCAACACATTTTGGGGTTGATATTTGTGATAATATGATATACATTACAAGACACGTAAAACCAAAAGGATAAGTTATAGAGATCACATCGTGCATGAAAGAGTTAGCGATCTCTAGTTTGGACCATCCATGTTTTTATAGCGGTCGTGTCCAATTGAAGATGTAATTGGTGACAACTTTTATTTCTTCAATTATTTTAAACCTTTCGGTTATATATTCGAGATAGTGACTTTTGATCATCATTCAAACATCATTATTTTGCTAGACTCCCACGGTGCACCAAAAAAAAGTAGACAAACAATCAAAATTCAATTTAGAAAATTATATATATTATATACACTTATGCCACAAGTGCGAAAGTATACTTTCAATCTTCTTTTGTTTTTTGATTTTTATTTTGTTGCGATAATATAACACCTAAACCTAAAGGTTAAAAATAATGTTGATTCGTAAGTGTTGTTTAAGTTTTTACATGAGAAACACATATCGTTCATTGTCAAACTTTAAAATATTAATTATTTAACACTACTTTATCAAATTTAAAAGGTATATGTGTCTCTATATGGAATTGAACATCGACATTGTTTTTTGAGTTTTGGGTACTACTGATGTTAAAAACGAATTACGACTTTAAAAATATGCTGACACACATAATATTAGAATGAGTACTTATATTGCAAATATTTCATATAATATATATATATATATATATATATATATATAATCCCCCTCGACTAAGGTTGACAATTAGAACCAATTATACATATATATTTTCAATTGAAGTGATTAAAGATTTAATGGGTCAACAACTTGGGTGATGATATATCATCGTTGGATATTGATAAATTTTAATAATTGAGTAAAAAATAAGGAGGTGGTTGGACATGGCAATACCCACTAATTGAAATTGCTCACTCAATTTTGTTTCTATGTAACATTCGATTGGCCCTATTGGTCGTGCCAATGTGGGAGCATGATAGTAGAACTCGTTACCACATTTTTCTTTTGAGATCACAATTGGGAAATTGTAATGCAATGGGCAAAAGTTGATAAGCACGTCCAATCGTGTAAATAATAATATAGTCCGAACGGGAAATCTGGTTCCGATTTGTCTCATCTCGAAAAAAGAAAAGCTACTTGAATTTCGGAGCCGAAGAAAACTCCCCTATCCAATTTCTTTTAGTGAAATAAATAGATTTTTTGAAACGATTAAAACAGAATATGCTATCAAAGGTTGTCCTCTGCAAATCTAATGTGGAGACTTTAGTCAAAGAAATTTGAACAGAAGTAATATAATATATAGGTAAATATAGGTCAAAAAGCAAAGTGCTTGTATATATCAATCAACTAGTCGCTGATTGTTTTGTGTGGTGTTACGTATTGGTAGTCATTATCTTACCAACATCTTAAATAATGCTTGCTTAACTAACTGATTATCAAATAATTATATGACTTTGACACACAAAATAAACTTATTGATTTTTTCAAAATTATGTAAAGTTGATCAGTTTGTAAAATTTGACACAAATGACATGCAAGCTTTGTTGGGTTAGAATATATGATATAAAAAAACTAAAAACCCAATTATTTAATACTAAATTAAATTATATTTTATATCAGGTCTTGAAATAACAAATTTTACATGTATATTTGCACGTGTTTTATATGTTCTATCAATATCATGCTATTGATATATTCGTATAATTTGATTTAGAAGAGTGCTTGTTAGGATAGCTTAGTGGTAATTCCACACTTCTTTTAAAGTTGAGGTTGTGGGTTCATTCCCCACATGCAGCAAACCTACTATAGATACAAATAATTTTCTCTTAGATGCTTGAATGGTTGTCGTTTTTGTGAATGGATTTTTGTCATTTACCTTGGTTTCGCTTGTATAAAATAAAATAAAATTTAATTTAATTTTAAGTTGTAAGCATAGTAATTTTTTCTAAATTAATACTATTGAGACCAGAGAATTATATTATATTATTGAAATTATTAATTTATTGAGAGATAATTTAATGGCATAAGTTAGAATAAAAGTCATACAAAAATATTATTTTGTCGAGTATTATTTTAACAAAATTCTATTTTTTTTTTTTGTCAGTCGACCACGTCCGAGCATAGCTAAACAATGTATTGTCCTCTAATAAAAAACTACAGATAATTTATCACCTAAATTTCTCACGAGCTTGACTATAAAAACGACACTAAAATTGCTCTCAATTGAAACTACATGATTGGTGACTATGTTTAGCTTAACGACAAGCAATAACAAGGAAAAATAGCTCTAGGGCTTCGACACTTTTTTTCGTCAAGAATCCTAGTGTCGAAATGTGTAAAAAAAATTGACTCGTTTTCGATATTGCCTTAATTACATAATGTCGTCGTCCGGCCCTTTTTCCCGAATTTCACTCTTCTTAGCAACTCCAACTTGCGCACAAATATATGAGTTTCTTGAAAATTTACGATTACGGAACGAAATCAACATAGGAGTATTATGAAGCATACAGCGAGTTGATCGTGTTATTCACATACATATCACCAGTCACACACAAATTAAAAGTTCCCGTTATTTTTAGTCGCGTAGGGAACAATGTGTAATTATATAAAGATAGGGGGCGTCCTGCCAAAAACTAAAATTCGGGCAGTATTACTGCAAACTACACAAAAAAAATATTGAATTTTTTTACTCTCTGATGATATTAATGATGATAGTAACTTGCAAAACTATTTGTATATTCGATCTACAAAACTTATTATTACAAATTCTACTCGTGAATGGGGCCAAGCAAAAGAGAAGAACAAACTCAAAAGAAGCCAATTCTCATTGCAATCCAGGGAAGAATCTGAACCACTGCTTTCCCTGACTGGCTTCTAATGAGATTATTAAAAACTAAAACCTTAATTATATGTATATATATATAAATTTACAAATAGTTTCACTGTGCCTCAGATTTTTCAAAATTGAGCAGAACAGACCCATGAGAATACTTTCAGTGACCTCCAAAATTGGTTTCTGTTGAAGCTGCTTATTGATTGGATCAAACTCCGTAGAGTGGGAGAAGCGTTTTGACAAAAGAGTAAGCGAGGGCGCCTGTGAAAACGTAACTGTCCACCCTATCCAGTATACCGCCTGCATACAGTAATACATTACAGTTTAAAAATTTATTATGACCATAGTCCGGTTTTGACCCAGTCCTGGCCCAGTTTCGGTCCATAAACGGGCTCTAGAGTAATTAAAAAAAGGGAACCAGCTGGCCAGGTTCTGGCCCGGTTTCAAAATTTTGACTTTTCTGGAACCAGGACTGGTTCTGGAAGGCCCAACGAACTGGACCGGGCCCGGAAAGGCCAAAATCCTGGTTCCCGGTCCGGGATTCCCCACTGTGAGAAATTACAACAAAGTGAGAAGAGATGAAGGTACCATGTCCTGGTATCAGCGATCCAGAATCTTTGACACCCGCATCACGTTTGATCATCGATTCCGTTAGATCGCCAAAAACAGACCCAAAGAAATTGAGAAATCCAAATGCTACCGCACTGAAAATTAACCAAAACAAAAATGAAAATTTGATCATAAAGGTTTCCTTATTTCTTGAGCATACGAGAAGATGTGTACCCCAATAAAAATTTCGGCCAGCAAAATATATTCGATAGTAGAACCGAAGTGGCTATACAACCCCCCAACCCTATAATAGTCCCTTCCCATGTCTTCTTCGGACTAATACTCGTGAGAGGTGTCCTTCCAAATGCCTGCATCAAAATATATAAAATTGACATGACATTTAAAACTTATGAATAAAAAATTACTTTACAAATTAGCCACAACCCATCCGAGCTAGTGATTCGGTTTTTGGTCTTCAGTCACAAGGAAAATTACTATAAAATATATTAGTGAATACCTTTCCACCCATAAACGCGAAAGTATCTGCTGCGATGATGCTGCTAATGGAAATCAAGGTTGCAACAAGACCAACTGTCCACTGGGTTCGGCCACCGAGAAGAATAGGCCATGACGCCCCTATTCCTAAAATTTTAAGTAAATAAGGAATTAGGGATGCAAAATAAACACAGGGTTAATCGTTACTGTTAGCGGTACAGTTCCGGAACTGTGATCTTGTCAAGGGTCTAGAGATAAAATATTCTTTATTACGACTAATTTAGCGAATAATTTTACACCTTTCTCATTGACTAGACCTTTGGAAGTTACACGCTGCAACCTGACAGGCCGGGCCAGGCCGGGATTTGCAGTAATATACCCTATAAGTATAACTATGATTTACACTAATGTTACGTTCTTAATACAATCACTGACAGAGTCAGTTCAAAGATTTAATAGGGAACTTTTCACAGGAGGCATGCAAATTCCATTTCCATACCAGTGTTTAAGGACGGGGCTGCCAGACCATATCGAAGCTTGACCCAGAAACAAGGAAGATAACCGCAGTAAAAAAGCCCGAAAACAGTACTACTAAGCTGTGCAAAACGTGGACTCCCTCTCTGTAAAAGCAGTGCCGTCACAACAACAAAGGCCGCAGATGTCACAGAAACATCAATGTTACCAAAATACCTGGCCACATTCAAATTACCGATCAGATCTTTAACACCGTTTTTCAAAGAATGAACAATGAACATTTCTGATCATACAATGTCAGAACGGGCATGAGGGCACAGATGACAGAGCAGACTCGTGACACGTATCGAGGAGGAGGTGTCATTCCGGCGGTAATTCCACGACTCCTCACCAATTCGAAATACTCTCGTGCTCCGGTAAAGACGACAGCCGCTAAGGCGACAGTGAACAGCCATCCTCCGGCGAACACAACGCCACCAGCAGTGAATCCAATGCCGAGCCCAAACAAAATCCTGTTGTTTAACTGACTCGCTTTTGGTTGGCCCTCTGAAGCCGCATCCTTATTCAACGCTGCCGTACTGTTTTTATCATCTTCCTACGACACACACATTTCAGCTTAACATTTCAACATACACAAGAGCGAGCAACACTAAAGATTTCCGAAAATTGTTATTACTTATATTACCAAATGTTTGGGAGAAGCATATTCGATCACTGGTAACTATAGTTCCGATTTCTCTAACAAATCGACACGAGAAACAATAATTCGAACGTTTGTTTGATCAATCAAATTCAGATCAATCAGAAGATCTTTTATTTGATCAAGGATTCATCGTAGTTAGTTCGAATCCAGAGATCTTCCAATCTTTCAAATGTTCTCGCCAATTGAGATAGAATTATCGATCTCATCATAAATTCACAGTACAATTGTCTCTATAATGGTCATTCAATCCGAACTAAGAATCTCATATCGCATAAAACTGTACATTTCATTCAACAAACCTGTTCTACACTGTCCTCGTCGAGGCGTTCGGGTTCGGTCTGAGCCACAGCAGTTATCACTCGCCGGTTCAGCCGAGCCACGCATTTCAACTTAGCTCCTCGGAGGAACAATCCATGGCCGTCAAGCTTAGAGCGAGAGCGAGTGAAAATCCCCGACTCGGAGATAGCAGGACGACACGGACAGGCGCAGAGAGGCGAGAAAGCGTAGGGAGCGAGCTTGGGGCGGTAGATTGCCGAGCTCAAAGCCGCCGCCATGTGAGGACGGAATTCGAAGGTCGAATTCAAGAGAGGGATAGGGAGAGAGCTAGGGTTTGATTGGAGGACATTGGATTCCAAATTCTTTGGTGTTCGTCTTCTTCTTCATCTTCTTCTGGCCATGTTCGTGTTGCAGAGTATGAGCTCTCTTTGGAAGTGTCGATGGGCCTTTTTCTGTTTTAGGATTTTCCCTAATTAAATTATTTTTTTTTGGAGGAAATTGACAAAATAACCCTTCATGTTTCAGTATTAGTCAAAATAACCGCTAAGTTTTCATATTGGAACATAAATACATGAGGACATAATTCTTGATATTTTAGGACAAATTTTAGGATAATTCAGAACGGTTTAGGACGTAACTTCCGGACACTTAAGGAAGAATTTTAGAACAGATTACTACTAGGATTTGCTGCCTCCACCGAGTCTTCCAAAAACGCAACTTCGGTTCTCACGACGATGACGGTTTGAAAGGAAATCGAAGAAAAAGTTTGCAAGAATCACAGCGTGAAGAAGAGTCAAAACTGAGAACTCCAAAAGCGTAGAAACGTGCGAGCAAGAGGAGTAATCCACAAAAAGATCAAGGGAGGTTATAAGTAAGAGTTTGGGCTAATGTCAACCCCAAGATTTTCAAGTCTAGACAGTCAAGATGGTAGTAAGTGATAGGGCAAAAACGACATATCGTTTCTACCATGATATTACTTACAACAACACATTTCGTTTTAGGCTTGGTACTAATTTGGGCTTCATTATATATTTACCAACAATCATGGTAGTTCAAAAGGTTAATTCTTTATTACGAGAGCTAGAGGGTTATTTTCGCACAAAAGGATATTAGTCGACTTGCACATGTGTCGTAGCTAGAAACAAAATTCAGAAACGCGGGTTGAAAACTTTCCCGGATAAAATCGAATCCGGGTTTAGGGGGTAAAAATTCTAAGAAGAACTTGCATAAGTGAAACAAAATCCGAAAATGCGGGTATAAAACCGTATTTATAGAATTAATAATTGTAAACCCCGCCGTACAGACCAAAATGCCCAAACGCGGCTCAACGGATTCCGAAGCCTCGTCGAGTTCCGACGGCGATGAAGGATCGGAACCCGGCAACGGCGTCGTCGGAAAAGGCGGTTCGCCGGCGTTGGATTACGAGCAGCAGAGGCAAGCGACGATCGCTGCGAACAGGGCGAGAATGGAGGCTCTTGGTCTCCGCAATCTGGCTTCCTCCTTAGCGGCTAGCTCGACGAGGAAGCAAAGCAAGGGCAAAAAGGTAAAAGCCAACTACGACGACGACGACGAGGATTACAGACCTAGCGACGAGGATGATTTCGAAGAGGTTTTGGGTTCGCGGTTCACTGAGGAAAAGGTATTTGATTACTTTTCAATCAAGCTTTTTGAGTAACAATGGAGAATTAAGGGTCTTTCTATATGTTTGGAAGCAAAATTTAGTTGAAGAAATGTGATAGTTTTCTTGTTATATAGTTAGTTTTTATTTAGATTAATGTCTCAAATCTAATCGACATGTTACGGAGATTTTGGCGGGAATTCTGGTTACGATCGCCTGTCGATCACCGAAGTTATAACGAAGAATTCCGATCGATCGTGAAGACGGTGCATGTAGTAGTAAAATTCGTGTGTCATGTATGTAAACTTTTCTTGAGAGTGGATCATGTGATTGTGGTAGATTTCTGTATCAAAAGATGTGAAGAACAAGGCTTCAAATCTCAAGAAGAAAACTTCGGTGAAAAGGGTCTCGAGCAATTCGGATTGCATTGATGATGACGACGCTCTGAAGAAGGTAAAGTTCATTTCTCTGTTCTCCATTTCTTCCTCTTTTTGTAATTTATTTTTAATATTAGGTGTTTGATTGACAATGAGGAGTGTGCTAATTTTGGTTTGGTTTTGGCATGAAGGCCATTGCTCTGTCACTGCTAGAAACCGGGGTTTCAAGCTCAAACAAAGTAAATCCGAACGGCGATGAGAAGGGCCCTGAAGATTCAGGGAAGAACAAAAGAAAAAAAACGGTTCGTCTTTCTCTTTGTTCACACAATTGGGTTGACTCATACAACGTAACATTTGGGTCTACTTAGGGTTATAGGGTTTAGGTCCGGCCCATTAGTTTGTAATGCTAATGAAAAAAAGTTGCCAATAACCATTACGAGTCACTGATTTTGGGATTTATCGTTTTCCTTGTAAAAACGCTTCCTATTATTCTTTTTCGGTATGTTCATATAGAATTTGTGTTTTACTTCTGAACAGTTTACTAGTAGGCTTCAGATGACAGACAGTGAACTTCTTCTGCACTTCTATCAATTTGATGGTAAAGATAAATCGATCATATCTACTCGCTTTTACGTTCCATTACGAGGTCGAAGTCCTGGGTCGTAAATAATATAATCAGAACTGTTTATGCAGAGAACTGGAACGGTGGGATCTCAGTAGAGGATATGAAAAGAGTAGCGATTGCGCATGACTTCACATGGACAGACAAGGAATTGGCTGATATGATTCGATGCTTTGATAGCGATGGCAATGGAAAAGTAAGACACGAGAAATCCTGAAATCTTTAACCCTGAAATCCTGTTTTGATTCACTCCCGGACCAATTTCAGCCCGAAAACCAGCCTTTTCAAAAGAAGAAAGACACTCGGAAACCAGGCCGGGCTCGATCCCAGATTATTAACTGGGAACCTGGGCCCACCCGACCCGGTCCCGTCTTGGTTTCTGAATTTTGATATAACTAGATTTTTTTTGGGGGGTAAAATTTGAGCCCAGAACCGATTGGAAAAGCCTAAAAAGTCAGAACTGAGACCCTAACAAAGAAAATCCGGTATCGTTTACCATGCTCCGTTCACTCGTATTTTTTTATTTTATTTGATTTTTTAACACGTTTGCTAAGCATTGCAGCTGAGTGTTGATGATTTCAAGAAGATTGTTGTACGTTGCAAGATGTTATAAGGCTATGAAGATCAATGATGGCTAATGTTGCAGGATTTTATATTATGCTTATTTCTTTTGCCTTAAATTTACAAGTTCATGATTATGGATTGTACTTGAATATTATCACATTTCAAGAGCACTTTAATAAGATAACATTCAAATTATGTTTGTTTACTCTTCTTAGTTCTTACCACTATCATATTCTAATTATTTCCTCTATACATTTTCTAGTACTTTAATTTTTTTTATAAATTAATATAATTGAGACTAAAAATTGTATTATTTTAAAAGAATAATATAATCATGTTAATTAAAATTGAGATAATGTGAAAGCTTTAATTAATCAAAATTAATTAGATTCTTGTGTATACACTAAAAAAGCATAAAGGAAGACTGAGGAATGTCAATGCCGGCTAATAAAATTAAGTAAATAAAAAAGGGTCACACAATTGGATGTTCTCTAATCAAATACAACAAAGTCAACCAACCACACAATTAAAATTGCTTCAGGTTTTTACACATCATTTTCTTAATCCCGGCACGCCGATGATAAAACGCGAGAAGCAACACTCCAAAGTCACGTCCTCTTCAAAAGGTACCCGAAAATAAGGCCGATCAAACCGATGATAATCACATACATAAATGGGACGCTGCTCCGATTTCCGCCACTTTCGCGCCTCAAAAGTTCCTGCGGATTAGAGTAGTATCAATGTAGTTTTAATATGTCCCTTTGACTTCATCAACCATTTTCTATCTATCCTATTCAATATATATGCACAAAGGAGAAATCTATTACCAGTTCTTGCTGAAGCTTGCTATTTTGCTGAATCACGCTGTTTTTCTCCTCGGTCAGCTTCGCGATGATAGACTTAGCCTGAAGTAACAAAAAATATTCTCACCCAATGTTACGACGAACAAGCACTACTATAAAGATTCGACAGTTTAGAACACAAGTCGACACATCAAACAAAAAGTTGAAGATAACGGAATATATGGCATTGTAAAATGTAAAACAGAAGCGTATACTGCGACGACCAATTCTACTGCAACTCTACTAATTATAGTAGCAAATAGGTGAAGTAAAACGTATTTCAATCAAAACTCGATCGATGCAAGTCGAAATCTAAAACGTCTCCAGATAACATTCTCTTAGTATCGGCACGCAAATAAACAAAAAAAATGGAAATATAAGACAAAGGTCACTGATGCAGCTCGAGAAAAAAGTGAAATCGGAACATAATAAACAAAGCAAAAATACCTCAGACGAATTTTCCGCATCGACTCCGCCAGTTCGCTCCACAGACGCTCTTGTAGCCTACAATGCATAAAACGCACAATCCTCAGAAATCATCCTCAATTTGAACAAAACTAGCCACTGCTAAATACGCCAATCACTCACAGTTATACTGAAATCCGAAGTGTTAGGAGCCCAGTTGTCGGATATCGAAGCCCTCGGTGACGAGCCTTCCTCCGATCCTTCACGAACCGGAGATGGTGGCCGAGGCGGAGCGACATACAGGACCCTCAATTTACACTCTTCGACAAGATGCCCCGATTCTTTACTAAACTGAAAACCAAAAAAATAAAATAAACATTAATCAATATATATAAAAATATATGTTTACATTTAAGCTACGCTACCCATTAATTTTCTGTAACCAACCATCTCTGGAGTGACGTCTTTGGCCGTTGCACCGGCGTTCGCTACGACGCTCTGAAGCAGGAACTTGTCCTTGCATTGCATATCGATCGGCGCCTCCTTCTGGGCTTGCATTGTCACTAAACAGAACAATCCCCATTCAGCGAATTCAATAAACAAAAGGACGAAATCGAACGAAAAAAATCACAATCAATCACATCACGATCAGCAAAAAAAGCTCGTGGCTTTACCAATGACATCGCAAGTAGACCTGGGCAACACAACCCCAGTGTTAGGCCGAACGCAATACTTCTTCGGATTCGTCGTCTTCACCTGAAAACAAAAAATCCCCAATAATTTTTACCCCCAAATTAGGTTTTCCGATCTTCAAATCAGCAAATCAACAGCGAAATCGACTGCGCAGAGCGAGACGAAATTACCTTGAAAGCAACATATTTGTCGCTTTTGTTCAAGAGCTGAAGAGAACACGAGATCTGCTTCCTCAATTCAACTTCGCGATTATAAAGAACAGGAAGAAAAAAACAAAAATCAATAATCGAGAAAATATAATTCGGATCTGAGATTAAGAAATTCGAAAAGAGGCCTTTCGATCAGCTCGATTCTTTCGAGAATCGAAAGAGCGAATCTGAAAGAGAGAGAGAGAGACGAAGAAGAAGAAGAAGAAGAAGAAGAAGAAGAAGAGAGTTACAGGGGAATTGAAGCTCCTGAGGCTCGATGCTAAGAAGCTCGCCTGCATTCATCTCTCCTGATTGACCGCCGAGCGGTTCTCCGGCGAGGAAAAGCGGTTCTCCGGCGACGGAGAGAGAGAGAGGGAGAGTTTTGGAGAGGAGTTTGGAAGTTAGAGAGAGAAAGCAACAACGTGGGACAGAGGCTGTTTTGTCTCTCTTTTGACCCCAGGCTTGGTTCTATTCTATCCTCCGGTTCCTTCTTGCGGTTCGTTCAATTACGTGGGTATTTTTGTCTTTTTCCTCCTCGCTACTAGTTAATGTCAACAAAATGTTTATTTAAAAAAAGCTGGTCTAAATCTAATTATAGTTATGTATTGTATTATATCATTTTACACATTTTATGTGAGGATATAATTTATTGTTATATTTATTTTTTTGAATTCAGCTTTTTGAAAAACAGAACACTTCAAACGAATCTGTTTACATTAAGACTAAATCGTTTCAATCTGTCTGAGTATTAATTTTTATTATTATTTTGAATGATTGAATTTTGTCTGTTGGATTATCTTTAGAGCATCTAAATATATTTTTTGATGGAAAATAAATTTTATATAGCTGGGTGCGTTTGGCACAACTTATTTAGCCTTGTTTTTGTTTTTAAAATAAACTTAACCGCTATTCAGGTGTTAGGCAAAATTGTTTTTTCAAAAAACACAAAATCGATTTTGAATTTTTGTTCATGAATTGTAAAAGCTAGGATCTGTAGCTTTTTTTTTCTTTCTAAAAATAAAAATATAATTTTAGACTTTTAAGCCTAAATAATTTTTTTTACCAAACACTAAAACAGTTTTTGTTACCAACAACAACTGTTTTATATACAATTTACCAAACACCTGCCATTTTTTTCAAAAATAGTTTGTTTTTTAAACTAAAACTAAAAACAAATTTTGTAAAAATTAAGATGTGCCAAATAGGCCCAAATGCCCAATTACATATTGATTATTTTAATTATGGATTTGAAGAATTTAACTTAAAGCATTGATAATTTATCTACTATATAACCAAAGACTACATGTTATTGTTATCAAATTATCTAATATATTAGTTCATGGCACAAAATATATTTTATCATGACAAAAAATTAATATAAAGATACTTGTTCGTAACAAAAGAAAGATATGCTTGTTCATGACAGAAGGAAAAAAAAAACACCATCATAGTTTTTCAAAGTGTTAATATCTTCCTTGAACATTAATGCTTTTCTATAACTCTCTTCAAAAAAAAAAAAAAAAACAACCGTTGAATGTAAAGACTCTCTCCATTCAAATTCATCTAGTTTTGCCATGCACTCCTTTGATGTCATCAACAACTCAACTAATGCTCGCATCCTTTCATCGCTATCCTGGTGAGACGATAATTTTAACTTCTTCCTCATATTTTGTTCCCCAAAAGAATCGGAATATATTGAGATGTCATGGAGGAACGTCTAGCTCAAATTTATTTCAGCCGTGTGGAAACTCCAATCTATGTAGTCTTTGGTACATAACCGAGTCGAAAACATCGTCTGTACCAGTACAAAATAATTAAGCATATAAACGTCTATTTAAATTTCATGTAAATATGTTCAAATGATAGAAAATTAACCTTAGAAACATGATATTAAAGAACAGTCCACATATTTACATAAAAAACCTTTACTTAAAAGTTAAAAAAATGCTTTATTTGAGGGCAATATAATCAAACACAATGTTTGATGTGGACTCCGATTTCTCTTAATATATCCTGAAAAGATTATGAAAAATTCATATTATTAACAAAGCAAATCAATTGTGTGATGATATTGTCTAGTATTTCGCAATCTTTTTCACAATTCTTGAATGACTTCAAAAGGACTAATTTTGTTTGAACGGATATTCTCTATTATATCGCAATCTTTATGAATAGTAATTCCAAAAATGTCCCTCGTTTAGAGATACCAAAAAATCGGCCTAGATGACGTACTCAACCCAGTGAATCTAATTAACTACCAGCACATAAACAATTATTTTTTCTGTAATTTAACAATTTTCTATGCGTGTTCACACTATAAAACCTTGTTTAATCATGAACGAAGAAACACATAATTATAGCCCAACGACAGAAACAGACACATACAAACCAAAAAGAACATAAATTAAGCAGTCTGAATAAATTTCTTGAGTTGGGCATCAAGTGTTGTACCAATTGTTATCCTTGAAAGAGAGCAGCTGTGTCGCAGTCGCATATTAGGGTTTAGAGTTTAGTGGCTTGGATTTTATAGTGGTGTATTAAGATGTGTTTGAGATGTTTAAGAAAAACAAACGCACTTAGATCAAGGTGAGACCGTTCATGTTCTTACTCGCCTCAAACGACAAGTCGTACTATGCATCTTTTGATGAAGCTAGACATGAATTATTATGTTACCATATAATTCAATATATATTATTGACATTCTACTTAATTTGTACTTGCTGGTTCGAGAATGAAATCAAGCTCAACTTTAGCTCGAAGAAGGAATACTGACATGACATCCCTAATAATGCCTTCTTCTTTATGTTTTTTAACAAATTGTTCAAAGATTATGGTACGATCAGATGGGATACTACTATTAAAAAGATTTGTATTATACAAATTATTTCTAATTGTCTGTGTATAGGAACAAAGGGCCCTTTGGCCAATTTTTCCTTTTCGGTAAAACTATTCTAAATAATGATTGAAAGATAAATAAACAAATATAAAATTTATTTATCACTATTTTTGGATATACAATTATTATAAAGGGGTTGTACCTTTCGTACGTTAACCTTTTTTAGAAAAAATATAATTTCTAAATTCTAAATTTATTTTATTTTATTTTTATTCTCAAAATTTTATTTTTCAAATTATTTTTATCATTCATAATTAGCTTCTCGGAATTTGTATCCTAGATCGTCATTGGGTATAATGCACCAAAAGAGTAAGAAAGAAAAAGTAAAAATAGTTCATTACTATTTACTAAAAAAAAATCTGAGACAACTATGGTATTGAATAAGGAATTAATTAAGTAACAAGAATGTTTAGGGGACGCGAATTAGTGTGAGTATTGGAATGAAGCACAGTGATGAACACTAAAATCAGAGAAACCAAAAATGACAGTGCAGATAGAAGCAGCATGAGTGCACGGCTATCCCGTTCTTCACTTCTTCTTCGTATTCGGCGGCAGCCAATGCCAGCACCGTCAACAGGAACGAGTAAGCCCACCACGCCACGTTGAACTTCCTCGTCGCTTTTCTAAACAACCTCGATCGGCCTCGAAACATGTCAAAGGTTGTTGCGGGACTTGATTAAAATAAAGTTTGTAAAGTTATTAATTATTTCAATATCTGTCAATTAATTTTAAGATAGAACTTCTTGATGGTACTTACTAATATCACCGCTTTATTCATGGTTATTTGGAGTGGAATTATTTATAATTAAGATGCTTTGAAGAGTAAGATGATTAGCTTATAGTATAATTAATAGAGTGCTGAAATGTATTTCATCACACTTTTATAAAGGTGTATGTGTATTACAATTGATATTTTAGATTTCTATAACTCTATATATTTTAAGGTACATGATTTTTGGTGTTTTTTTTCTCAAAATTTTTGTTTGACCTGTAGTTTCTTACAAATTTATTTCTATAGTTTCATATAATAGGTTATCAAATGTAAGGAAAATTATTAGTTCAGTTTTGCTAAATTTCCTCTACTATATCTAAAGTCTTAATTTTTAAAACTAAAGTTAATTATTAGTTCATAACTTCATACATTATTAAACTACATATAAAATAAATTGCTAAAGAGTTATTTGTTTGAATTACTTACAAAAAATATCATTAATTAAAATGTTTATTTATAAACTTTTATTAAACTAAAATGTACCAGGGACGTGAAGAGAAAGAGAGAGAGGAAGAAGAGCATCTTGGAGGTGCAGTCGAACTCGCCGGAAATGGATTTCCAAGCTAAGCTGGCCATGCTCGGTGCACCGATGAACAAGAACAAATTACTGGCTTAAGTGTGGAAGGAAGGGCATTGTTCCCCGGTAAACGCTGATATAGCGTGACGAAGAGCACGAGATAATGCGCCATTCCCAGCGAGAACATGCACACCGCGGTCTCCTTCCACCCCATCTGTGCCGCCCCACGCGCAGCCACCTGATTCCCGATCACTGACAGCTGGCTCGTCGGGTTTGCCACCGACCAGAGAAACCGCTTCCCCTCTGTCAACCACTGCCCGTAGATCTTGATGTCGAGCGCCACAACCGGCGCTGCAAACACCCACCACAGTGATCGGTACCACCCGCTTTCCGGGGCAATAAACGGTGAGGATTGAAGCAACAGAAGCCACGCGATCCATGGAGCAAAGAGGTAGTTCACTCCGATGTGGTGCACGAACTCGGCCTTAACCATGTCGAAGTGAAGGACGCACCGGAGCGCGTACAGAACCGACTGCGACGCCAGAGTGAGGAGCGCCAACGACCAGAGGAAGCTCAGAGCTATCTGCGGAACGAAACCGATAGCCTTCCTCGATGCATGCAAGCCGTCATTGGGGCTGGAGATCAAGATTTTCCAGAGCAAAGCTTGGCTGCAGAGGGAGAGGGAGAAGCTGATCCTGAAATAACCCACGTGGGATTTGGTTAAGATCCGAGCTTTTGACTTGAATGAGTTATTGTCTTTGGGATGTTCGGTGACAAGCTCAATCTGAGCTTGTGTTGTGTTTTTCTCCATATGTGTTTCGCATACACGTAATGTTATTTTCTACCTACGTTTGGCGCAAAGAAACATATACATAGTTTCATTCGGGGCTCGAGGTAGTTCAATACTCTTTACAGCTAGATCATGAATGGTCAAACACATTTTAAGATTCTTTCTTGTATTATAATCACTGTAATTTGTTGGATCTAAGATTCTCGGAGATCGAGTATAATATGTTGGAATTTTGTACGAAATAGGACAAAGTACACGTGTTGAAAATACTTGTGTTGAAAAAGAGTCTCACGTAGATTAAACACGACGAGTTTGAGTTTGTAGTATGTAAGTAAAACTGCAGTGATGAGTAATTATGATTGAGTTAATTCCTAATGGTAGTGTCAAGTGTGGAGGCATGTTGTTTGTAAGCGCACTTGACGCACTTAAGTACGGGGCGAGTAATAGGCTCGATTCATCTTCTCCGGTAGTACTCCGGGCTGTTACCGATATTTTTGTTAGAACCTTTGCGGTATAAGTATATACCCAAAGATTGGGATGGATCTTTGCGGGCCCACATGAGTTAATGCGATTGATTCACTGTATTGATTATAGAATTGTGTGTAATTAATAAAGTTGACTTTTCAATATGTTAATTACATATATATTCATTTTCTTAATAAGATAGATCTTTCATATAAGAAAACTTACCGATTATACGAGATACACATTAATTGAGTTTATTCTCATTAATGGTGTTAATTCTCATTAATGGTAATTATTCTTTTCTCCCTATATAAGGAGGATTAGACCACCTCTTAAACTAAGTATTAAAATGGAGAAACCCTAGCCTCCGCCCCTCTCTCTAGCCGACGCCCCTCCCTTCCTCGGGATTCACGCCGACGCTTTAGCTCCACTTGTGGAGACTCCGTTCTTCGTCATATCGCCGGTGTTCTACCAGCATCGATCAGGCGATACTCCGGCCTTCGACGTAGATACGTTCGTTGGTGTTTCGTTCGTTAGGTGTATACCGATAGAGGCTTTACTCGGTGATTAAGCCTTTGTGCTCGAAGATCAAGAAATGAACAACATCGACAAAATCGTCAAGCACGCAACAAGAGGTATGATATTCTACGCTACGCGATTCAACGATTTTAGAATTGGAATTCAATTAATATTTTTGCTATTTAATTGACCCGAGAAATCGGGTTTTGCGTTCAAGGAATGACACGTCATTTCTTATGTTGCATTGGTTCGATTAAATACTGTGTCGTTCAAAGTTGCAATTGCTACTTTGGATTGCACATTCACAAAAATAATAATTTGGTCTTTATAAGTCAATGTCTTAAACAAAGGGTTTAGGATTTAGAGAGAGATTCTACAAAATGTTAATGGCCAGAGAATGTTTCCGGTGGCATTCTCGGGCCGAGCCACAAATTTGACAGCGGTGGCGGAAGCCGCAGGGGCCCACCGCCCCCCTTAAATTGCATCTCTGGTTGTGACACGGATATATATTACGTATTAAATTTATTTGCCAATTATGATAATGAAATATATATATATATATATATATATACTACGTTCGAAATGACGTAAGTTACATGATCATTGTAATCAGGTAATAATTGTCATTATTTTAACAAATAATAAGTTTTTTCTACGAAAATCAGTACTCATTGTAGGCACGGAGAATATTCAAAGCACGAGGTAAGCACAAGCAACACACACGACAGAATTTATAAAATATAAAATAATTGTGGACTAAGGACTCCCTACACGAGCATCACTCACATATATATCATATACATACGTGACTTTCCACGAAAATAATTTGTACAACTCTCATAAGATATTTTATAAAATACATTTGTATACCAAACTCCTTTTGAAACCCAACGACTTATTAAAGTCTTCCCAGAAATACAAAACAAATTTTCTTTAGATTTTTTAAAGGTGACAAGTGTCCGTGTTTTAATGGTACTTAAATTTTTTATTAAATCGATGGAAAATTGGACAAAAAAAAAATAGTTGACATTAAAAACTCCAGTTTTGCAAAAAATTGAAAATATGTTACCGCAAAAAATAATAATAATAATAATACTTATATCGTTATTCATTTCATCCTATTATGTAACTTGATGTACAAAGCTTGGATTTGAAACCTAATATGCGATAATACTCTTTCATTGTCAATTTGTGCACGAATGTCAATCTTCGTCAACCTTTTAAGTTGATACAAATTTTCCGAATTGTTGGGCAATAAATTTACAGTCTCGCTTGAACAGTTAAAATTCTTCCGATTTGGTACGTTCTAAGCGATCATTTCGAATACCCGAGTTGAAATTTATGTCCATCGAAATTGAAACATATGCAATCAAATAGATGCCAAAACTCATGAATATACCTTTATCATATACCACAAACATGGATATATATATATATATATATATATATATATATTATAGGCATCATGCAATTCCTTTTATCATCTCTTGTTCTATAAATCTCAAGGCTTCAATTCTATCTTTTTGTATATCTGTGTACGTACGTGGCTTTTTCTTATTTTCTATTTCAATTTGGAGCAAACTGAGATAGGATTTTCGCGTGCTCAGCATAGGCTTGTGTCTGCTTACGAAAATCAAATCTAGTATTATAAATTAATAAAGCCATATTCTTGGTCTCGAGACTTATAAATATGCACATTTTTTACATGATTATAAGAGAATAGAAAGTTTATTATCAAAGAGCTAATCAACGATTAACAGTTCTTGAAGTAGACGAATGTCCGGAGTGGAAGCAAGGTCTTAATTTCAGCTATTTTCTGCTCACAATTTTTTTTTCTTCCATAAATATAGGATATCTACCTTGTAATAATTACTCATAAATTAAGCAGTGCTTAGCTGAGGCATAAATCCTGTTTGTTTGCTTGTTTTATTACGTGTCAAGTACTAATTAATGTTGGGATTATGTACATATTTATCATAAAATTTAATACTTATCTATACGTGATAAACAAACAACGAGATTGTGCCGTCGTAAAACACTATTTTATACGTTCTTATACGGCCAATATCCTCTTTTTTAGAGGACTTTACCCTAATTATTGTTTATTTTCTTTTTTTCGGTGCTTCAAAATCACATTGATTCATACTTTTTTTTTTTTTAAGGAAAGAGATTTCATTAAATATAGGGAGTTATATCCGTACTTAATTATTAGTCATTCTTGCTTGCTAGAACTCTTTTATCGGTTCATGACTTTAAACATGAAATATATATATATATACACACACGCAGGGTCGGTCTTGAGCTCGAAGGAGTCGTAATTGGGGATCTCAAAAACTCTAAAATTATTCTTCGCCTACGACTCCTTCAAGCTCAAGACCGACCCTGTGTGTGTATATATATATATATAAAAACATTTCACGTAATTAACAGACCCTCAAGACTAATATGCATGCATGTCCCTGCAGCATCAGTGATACAACACTTGCACACCATCGCTCCGACTCTAAAGAGTACCACGCGGCTTTCAGCTTCTTCATCGCAGCGCTGCTCGGCCTCGTCGGAGTCCGCTATCAGGGCTCAAGCACGTCGCTCTTCACGGAGAACCGTGGTGCCTTCTCGCTCTTCATAATCTCCTTGTCCCTCTACACAGCCGCGCTGCTCAAGGTCGCAGCGTCGGAGAATCAGCGCAGGTACTGCACATACGTGTTTATCGCTGCTGGAGTCAGCGCTTCGGAGCTTCTCCTCTTCATCCTCCTCGCCTACGACCGGCCCTTTGATCTTCTAGCGATAAATCTGGTTGTGGCCACGTTCTTGTTCGTGCTGAGCCGGGGCTCTCACGGTGCAGTGGTGGGCCCGGCCAAGAAGGAAAGTGTTTCAGCTCATGATTCTGGTCAAAGTCTCGATAAAGATAACAGTCCAGGGTCTAGTCCGTCAATAACGTCAATACCCGAAGTCGTATAGTAAATTATCGGTACATTACGTGCTCCGTAATTATAATGGGATAATTGCGATAAAAATACTTAATATGTAAAAAAGTGTGACAATATATTCTGCAAGTTAAAAACTTGCACTAATTAAATATAAAAAAAAAATCATGAAATTTGCATTTTCCGTTCATTTTTTTATCTCTCTCATATTTCTCCGCAGTATGTCTGAAATATTTATCAAGAAAAACTTAAAACGTAAAAAAAATAAGCATTGATTTGAGGTTATCACGTGTAAAAAAACTACTATATATTGACCTCTACATAAGATGATCATATCAACCGAAAATGCTTTTAACAACTTTGAATATTTAATCACTAATTAAAAACTTTGAAATATACCTTGTTATTGGAAGATGAAAAAAGTATGTTTATCGCAATGATATATATCTTTTATCGAATTGACATGATGTTATGGAAAGTCAATATGACCAAAAAGCAATATATATAAGGAACAAAATATGACACACACCAAAATATATATATAAAAAATAGATTGTGATTTGTGACACACAAAGATCATTGGTCTACTACTCTACTTACAAGGTGATTAATAGTTGACGTATCATGTATGTCGTCTCCTCTCATGTCTTAATTTTTTTAATATTAATTTTACATAAGTTCAAACCCGTTTTATTTATTTCCTCGTGTTAAACGCGTATATATGTCTATTATCCATGTTAATCGTGTTTGACTTATTTAACTCATTTAAGTTATCATGGTAATATCAAAGGGAAAATGATTCAATTTTGACTCATTAAGATTAATTTATATGATTAAATAATGTAAGATTATAAAATTGATTTGTAATATTATATATAACGAATTCAAGAACGCAATTGGTAAAATCAAGATTATAAATTTGACATACATATAATCAATATTAGACACTAGCATACATTAAATGTAAAAATAAATAAATAAATAAATACTAAAAGAAAAATATATTTTTATCTGTAAATTTAGAAATGATTATCACATCCAATCATTATCTAAATTCTAAACAAAGCATCAATATCGAATTTTCTATTTATTAATACAATACTATAGCCCCCACAATAACTTTTTTTTTTTCTTCTCGAATTTGTGACATTAACAAACTTCAAGCGAGGAAAAACACCATGTGAAACACTATGTTGTGAATACATAGTCTAATTAATCTTTGAGTATATTTATACCATATTATATAATAATTTCATAGTGATTATGAAGCAATCAAAGAATGGATATGGAAGGGTTGAGCTGGATCAAGTGGAGGAGATCGGACTCCGGCAAGTTGAGAGGCGGCAGCGAGAATTGGCTGTAGGTCGAGCTTCCTCGCCTGATCTCTTGCATCGTCATCAGAGCCGCAACGGTGTTTCTGAAGATTCCTTCGCGAGCGACACCTACCAAAGATTCGCCAATTCTCTCTAACCGGTCTTCGTCGAAGTCAAATACAGCGTCGATGATGCTCTCGCACTCCTTCACAAGCTTCGATACGAGCTCCGTCGTGAAAAACGGCTGCTCCACGACCTTCTGAATGAACGGCAGCCGCAGGATCGCGCCCGTTCGCTTGTCGTACTTCTTCAATATTTTGGCCAACCCTAGCAGGTTTATTAATTAACCGATTATTACGAGATTAATAAGCCCTTCATTAATTGAATAAATTAAGCAACATATTATCACTCCAAACGTTCAATTTTACTAATTGTTTTCTTAGAATTTTAAAAACCATTAATCTGTTGTTGGATCCGATTTTTCGGGTACCGATGGAATTTTTCAAAAAAATCATAATTAAATAATTTACCGGTGTAATTGATGTTGCTGTAATTTTCAAGGAGAACCATTTCTCCATGGAAATCGACGATGTCTTTTCTGATTTTGCACATTTCTTCTTCGTAAAGATTCTTCGATGGCTGATTCCCATTTGGGCCCCACATATGGACCACTAGTTGGATTCTGTGCTGTAATTCCTGCATTAAATATAATTAACATCAGTTTAATACTTTTATTATCTAATTTCTAACCAAATCGGGAACATTTTTCAGTAGATATTCCTGTTACAGCACAATTGAAAATAAATATATAAAAACTGTAAAAAGAAAAAAAAACCTAATAATTTAATAAATGTGCGGACTTCAATTAAACGCTTATAAATGTAATTGTAAACTAGTGTTGCTTTCCATCTACATATAACATATTAAGCATAACAGCAGTGACCACTGATACCCATTTCTTTTTCTTTACGTAAATTCTTCACAAAACGACAAAATTAACTGTACCATATTTTTCTCAAACGAACGAATATATATTTACTTATATGTTAGAGTAATTTCCGACGATTTTATTTACTTAGCATTTAAATTTTATGTTTTTAGACAAAAACCTATAATATTTTTATTTATTTTTGCAATTTTATGTTGCGTTGATATATTCGTGGGAAGAATAATTTAAAAAGGATCGTTTGCAGTGAAAATACGTAGATCATCTAAATATATATGTTTATTCACTCAACTATTGTTCAACTTGAATCGTCCTCGTCTTTGCATGACATTAGTTAAAGTCAGAAATAAAAGAGACATCATAGAGCTTAAATCGTTGTCATTGTGGTGAGAGAGACACCTTGTTGTAACAAGTTCATGCATGTTTGTTTTTATGCTCTAACATTATCATTATAGATCTTTAAAAACAGATTCCGTGTTGCTTGGTTCGCATCAAGTTCGGGCAGTAAAGAGAATAATCTTACATATTGCTCGTTTAAGAAACTTATATATATATATATATATATATATATATATATATATATATATATATATATATATATATCATCATTATAACTAAAGCACGGGTACAAACCACAATGTATTCCACCGATCGCCTACAAATTAACCATTCATTTTAATTAATCCAATTAAAACACACACACACACACACACACACATATATATATATATATATTATATACATTAATGAGACTCTAACAGCAAAACTCACCAACTTATTTTTTATTAACTAGATATATAAATGACTTTTCATTTTTTTTTAATATCACATGGTTTGAATTGAATTGTGTTTCTCTATTATGAGTTCTTGTAATGCTCAATTACGTTAGGTAGCATTGTGGAATAGTACCTTGTGGCGAATGATGAAGTCTTCTTCTTGTTCCATGAAAAACCCGTTGAACTTGTCGATCTCGTTGTTCAACAGGCACACGAACTCGGCCTCGGCTCGGGCACACTCGATAGGACCGTTCGACGAGATCAGCTTCTTCAGTTCCTTGTACGACAAGAACTTGTCGCGCCAATCAGGCAGTGTCTCCTCGATCTGCTGCTTCAATCGCTTCCCGAATTTCATTGACACTTTGGAGCAAAATAAATAATAATTAAAACAAAACGACTTATAATAAGTATGAAAATTCAATGGTATTTTTGGTGCCCTGAAAAAATGAAGAGAGACCCAAGTGAGAATGGTAAGGGATTTAGGCAAAGATCGAGGCTTTTTATGAATGTGCAAAAAGAGTGTTGGAATATTAGGAGGCATATGCTTGATTTGATGACGTGGCAGTTGAGAAACGTATAAATGGGTCGTTGAGGAAAGAGGATTTTTTAGCATATTCGGTTGCTATATATTGTATATATGTTTCCATATAGTCACACTTTATGACTATATGAAAAATTGACTATAAAAGTATGGTTGAGTGTTGTATTAATATCAAGAGAAATTGGGAGTATTGCTCCATGAACTCTAATACTATACTTTTTAAATTATAATTTTTTTGGCAAAAATACTCTTCTTTCTGACCTTTAAAACAGTAGCATATTATCTCCTATCCTATGCATTAAAAATTATGGAAGATATTAACATGCGACATTTGAAGATTGATCGTATTGATTCATCCCCTTACCTTATCACTATGTATCAATTTACTACCTAAACTAATCATTGTGTATGAATTTTCTCTGCACTTCTAATTCCAAACTCTCTTCTCAAATGCAGTCTGTTTCGACAATTCCTATTCCGAAAGTCCTTCTTCGTAGTGCCAAAATAATGATTTTTTTTCCTTAAAATGTTGGAGATCAAAGTCGTTAATAATTTTACAGAAGGGTCGTATTTGATATATATATTTAAAAATTGAAGTAGGAAATTAATTTTTTAAAAATGGTGGCAATACAAGCTTAGGAGATAATTGATTCACAACATGTTAAGAATTAGGGGTACTATGATACAAATTAATAAATTTATGAGGCAAATGAATAAAAAAAATATTAAAGAGCAATTTGATAAATAGTAATTTGATAATGTGGTTTACTAAAAAAGACATGCAAAGTTGATGGTCAATTGGTCATCGTCAATGTCAATTACTCTAATATAGTAATTTTCTTTCCTTTTCTTCTTCCTCTTTCCAAATAATCATGTGTGCGGAGCTGTAGGCTATACAGTGAGGGTTTCTGAAACAAGGAAAGTGATTGGCTATGATATGGGTCTTGAATTTTTCTGATTGGGTTGTGATTTTAGAGTTTGAGCGTGGCAGGTGACGTTAGATTTGTTGTTAGCAAAGTGGATATTTTGGAAGAGGATGATTCCGAGGAATCTTCTCCGGAATCAACCATGCGACACACTGTTTGCTGCGAGAGAAAAATGAACGAAATTAAGACATGATTTATTATTTAATTAATGTAAGTTTTTGGACAGAGATCAAATAATACTAAATTAGGGGATTTTATTATATATTTTCTTTTGGACAGGATCTTTGGATTTCACTCTAGCTCCTATGGTGACTCGAACTCAAGACTTCTAATATCTTAAGTGATGTATATATATATATATATTATATGTTCGAACTTTGATGGAAAATAAACGGAAAAACGGAACGATATATATAAGGCTTATTGCTACTAAACTTTAAACGTTAGTATTAAAATACAAATAATATTAAAGTTAATATTTTCTGCAATTAATCAAAAAAGTGTTGTGTCCATATAGTATGATGTGTCATGGCACATCAGCGTGTCACGTGACGATTTAAAGTGTTACCGTGTCCCATGACATTTAAACTTGCTTTTGTTATTTTCTAAACTTAAGTATTAAAGTTACATTTTCTTTATCAAAATTAAGTAGTTTTGCCATTATTGTTCATATATTTTATGAATAAGAAATTTTGATGAAATGCTCGTTAAATAACCCACGTTCTATTTATTCCTTTTTCAAAAAGAACCTTATTTAAAAAGTTAAAAGGCATGAAATTTGCGTTCGCTGATTTTCTTTTGTAAGATTCCTTTAACATATCTATGAGCAGTTGAGCACGAAGTAGAGACAAATAAATAATAATAATAAAAATATAATACAAAATATGCATGAAGATTTGTTTCAATAAACAAAGTATCTAGTCAATATTATTGTGATTATACAGAGTTTATGTTTTATCAGCGGAAGAAAATAATCGCCTGCAATCATTTATTTATTTATTTATTTTCGTAATGGAGACAAATAAGAAAAATATATTATTTCACTTTTTCTTTTCTTTTCACGTAATTAAATATATTTGTCAATGACTACTAAATCCTAAAAAACATACAATACAAAAATAGTAATATTGTTTCCAAAAGGTCTTGTAGGACACAAAAACACAATCAACACTCGTGAATAATGAGCAAATAAATTTATCGGCACTTGCATTGCATTGAATTTGGTTCTAAGCTAAATCCAAGAATTAGTTTTTTATTTATTATATTTTTAAATGATGAAGTAGGTAAGTAATAGTGTAATACTAGTCTAGATTCCATAAAATATTGCAAGAGATTTAGTGCGAATCATGCAATTTTCATTATAGTTATCCAACAAAGAAATAGAAGTTTATCTAAAAATTTCTATATAAAAAATATTAAACTTACTAAGAGCTGACCATTGACTTTTATCGAAAAAATATTAAAATCGAAAATATCATGCTTTTCATAAAATACTTGTGCATTTTGGCAGGAATAGCGTCGGAGAATATGCACAATAAAATTCGTAACATTCATATTTAGTGCCCATATATTTTTCAATGAAACAAATTTAAAATAAAAATTTAGGGTTACAAGTAAGTATATAAGTCAATACAAGACCCGCTCAAATTTTGTAAGATGACCATATATTCATAGAAGTACTGTATCTTCAATTTCGAAATTTGTTTATTTTTAATTTAATCTTATTGAATGATTTTCTCCTCAATTAGAATTGTAATAATAAAAGACACAAAGAGTTTTACGTAGTACAACACTATTAATAAGGTGTGAAGCCCACATGTTTCTCGTTGCATAATGAAAGTTCTCTCGAAGTAAAATTCTCGAGATTTTTTTTTTTTTTTTGAGGGAAAAATTATCGAGACTTAGTGTATGCTTTAGATCTAATATCTCATTCAATACAATAAAAATACAACCTCTTATATAGAGTCTCTTCGAGCTCAACGTGTGAGCGTCCATTTATCAGAATATAAGATAGACTGGCACGGAAATGATCCGTAGAATGAGTGTCTTTTATATCGAGCCAGCTTCGCTAGTGGATAATCTTATAAATCACTTCGTTTTTCAATAAACATTTTTTAAAATTTTAAAAAATAATTATATAATTTTCCTTTAATTTAACTAAGTTCCATGAAAAAGTTGCTTAGAGATAAAAAAAAAAGAAAAAAAGAGAAAGTAATATAATAGTATAAAATAAATAAATGAAAGACAAAATATATACAAATTTAAAGCCTCTAATTAAATTGTTAATGTTATTATTCTGAACTATAATAATTTAATGAAATGATATAATTAGTTAAGACTCTGTGCAGCCAAAGACTAAATAAAAAAACAACGGAGTTTCGAAACTCCGACGAACTCCGACCAAGCAATTCCCTACGACCAACGCCGCCATCGCCGGTAATGGCGGCCAAGCTCGACCTCGCTTCTCTCCCCAGCTCGGCCATGACTCAGAACCAGCTCGTCGACGCGCTCACCTCCCACATCGCCCTCTACCACTCTCAATCCCGATCGCCGGACTCGTACCCTAGCCCTAGCCCCACCACTCGCTCCTCCGTCCTCAAATGGTTCTCCCTGCTCTCCCTCAACCACCGCCGAGCTCACCTCACCGTCGTCGACACCAGCTTCGTGCGCGTCGTCCTCCAGATGCTCGCCACGCGCCGCACGCGCGGCCACGGGCTCTTCATCGTCCTCCCCGATCTCCTCTCCGGCGACCTCCCCAGCGTCTGCTTCAAGCGCTCCCACGGCCTCCTCTCCCGGGCCTCCGAGTCGAGCGGGGCGGAGCGGGCGGTTCGCGAGGCGGCGAGATTCTTCTCGTCGCGAGAGGGCGAGGGAGCGGCGGAGTGTTCTCCGTCGGCGAGGAGCTTGGATTCGGCGACGGTGAGTGAGGAATTTGTCGCGGATTTCGACCGGTTCGTCGCGGTTATGGACGGGTTGTCCGACGGAGGGTTTCTGAGATGCGAGGAGAGCGAGATGGGATCGGATTGGATCGAATTGGAGTGGCTGAAGGACAAAGGCTATTACGGCGTCGAGGCCTTCGTGGCGAACAGACTGGAGGTTGCTCTGAGGCTGGCTTGGCTGAATCACAGCGCTGGAAATGGGAAGAAGAGAGGAGTGAAGCTGAAGGAGAAGCTCGCCGCCTCGGGCGTCGCCGCGAATCTGTACTGGAGGAAGAAAGGGTGTGTGGATTGGTGGGATAATTTGGATTCGGCGACGAAGAAGAAGATCTTCGCTGCGATTCTAGGAAAATCAGCTCGAAATTTGGTAACTCTCTGAAACTTAATTATTCTGAAAGTGATGGTCTTTCAATTCAATCAGTTTGAGAAATGGTTCATATTTCATGTAACTTCAATCACACGACAACGATGGCTTGTTCATAAATGTCTCGTTATTCTTTTTGCTCTATTGATGGAAAATCTATTTCACTTTTTTTCTGAAGTGTTTTCTATTAGCGTTTTGTGAATCGAATCCGTTTTTTGAGGCCCGGTCCGTTCGGAATCTCTTGCAATGCGTCATAAAACTTATCAGGTATTTTGAGGCTATGTGATATGAATGAGAGGATTGAGCCGATGAGTCCGGATTAGGAATTTTACACTGACATAATTAAAGTCGTCGCACTCTTATCTTTTCATTATTGTATTTTTTCGATCATAATGAACTGGTGCAGCTGCTTGTGATTTTCTTCTCCAATTGGGTTTCCACGTAAAAATCCTCGTGTCAATTTCTATTTTGGTTTTGTATTCTAACATTTTCAGAATATGTTTGATACATGGTTTTATTAAAAGTTTAATGGCTTATGGATTTCAGTGTCATGAGATTCTGAAGGGGGCTTCTAGCGTGTCGGAGGATGAGTTTTGGCTTTCAAACACAGCAGTGGAGCGATCATCGAGTCACGAGGTTTCTGTAAATAAGCAAAAGAATGTCCTAGCTGATGCTGAATTCGGGTTGAGTATTGTCCCGGCTTCTGTTTCTGGGAGACCCGCTTTCTTATCCAATGCCTTGAATAGTTTATTTGTGCTTCAAGAGGTTGGAAAGATGGCGTATTTATGTGAGGATAGTTCCGGTGACGGGAAAATCTTCTTCACCACTTTCAGTTCCGTTTGTACAGTTTCTGATTTTATACTAAGAAAAGTGAGAGGATTGCTAATGGTTATGTCTCTTGATTTCACGAAACATGAACTTATTGCCGAAGAAAATTTCAACTCACCACCCATTAAGCCCAAAGGAAAGGCAAATGCATGTAGCCGCAAAAAGAAGGGGCGAGCCCGAAAGACCAAAAAGCCAGACCCTGTTTACGAATCCATCAAGGTATTATCTCCCTGCACCATATTGTTTGAGGGGTATGGGAAGTCTTTTAACACGTCCACCACTTGTTGAGTAGAGTTTGTTTATGCTCCAATCTCATGCCAGGATCATCACTGTGCATTAGAGTCGACAGAATCTAAGAAGACGCCTGATGTGCCTGGGGAGGTGGATATCCACAACGAGACGTCTCCATTCAAAGAAGAAATGGTACATGTTACTCATTTGATTCGGTTCTCACTTCTTGTTGTTGTTTGAACTTTGAACAATTTGTGACCGTTGCTCTGTCATTAGGAATCTGCAAAACCGGTGGTTGGGAACACTCAATCGGCTGCAAGGAAGGCCAGAAGAGGTAAAGGGAAAAAACGAATTAACGGGTATAAGGATCCTGTTGAAATGACTAATTCTATAAAACTAGTCATCGAATCTTGCTCTTCTATTGCTCCTCAAGAGGAGGCCGAATATTCGGTGTCTGCTCATTCAACTTCACAAGGCAAGAATTCAGCCAAGAAAAATGTCATCGAAGAGAATCACACCTCGAAAGACATGCAAGACAGTAAAAGTGCAGAATATTATCAGATGAACAAGAGTGTAACAGAGAACGGTGCTCTATCTTCTGGTTTAGAAAATACAAATTATTGTGCCGACGAGAATGGAAATAACAAGCCCGAACCTAAAACTGATGCTGATGTAAAATCAGTTACATTGGAGAAAAAAGTTAGGGTTTTTGACATCAAAGAGAAAGCCGTCCTGATCCAGGAGCAAGGCGGTAGATACCTATCTGACACAACTCATTCAAGCTCTTCACACGGGCCTCCGTACGAGTGGCCCAATGTCGCCTCCACAAACTTCCTACCTCGTAATCCCACCGATCGTTTACATCTCGATGTGGGACATAACTGGCATCACCACTTTCACCACCCCTTTTTACCGGCAATACATCACCACAACATCGACAATGTGTGTAACCCTGTTTTGCCTCGGCGCTTGCCAATGAGTTTAGATTGGCCTCCAATGGTTCGTGGTGCTTGTGCACTGGGCCCATCGATGGCCCTTAATTGTGAGCCCGGCTACATCTCAAGATGGCATTGCACAAGTATCAATGATGAAAGAATCCATTCCGGGAATTTCACTGACTTATCTGAATTAGCAAGTAAACACGAATTACCAGATGAATGGGACAGCCATTTGATATCGGAGGATGAAGTTGATATGCATGTGGATTATAATCAACACTTTGGCAATGGTGTGATGTATTGGGATGCTTCTGATCGTCCGGCAGCCGGCTTCTCTCGCCCTCCGTCCCTGAGCTCAGATGATAGTTCATGGGCTTGGCGTGAAGCCGACATGAACCGAGCCGTTGATGACATGGTCGCCTTCTCTTCTCCTTACAGTACCACCGCTCTGACTTCACCCACTGCTTCTTTCTGCTCGCCTTTTGATACTTTGGGCCCCGGTTTCGATGCTATGTCTGAGGATGATGCATGTAGATCACTCACGGATTTGACCAATGACGTCGAAAGGAAGAAGGCCAAGGCTGGAGATTCTCTTCCTTATCATATCTTACCCCCCATAATAATCCCGAATATAAGGTCAAGATCGGAGTTTAAGGGTGCGCATGAGATTAGAAGCCCGTGTCTCTCTCTCACCAGGAGGGAGCAACCGAGAGTAAAACGACCGCCTTCGCCGATTGTTCGTTGCGTCACACGCGCTCCTCGGCCACCGCCGCCGTCTCCAGTGAGTGGTTCTCGAAAAAACAGGGGATTTTCGACCGTTAGATCGGGTAGTTCTAGCCCTAGGCATTGGGGCATGAGAGGTTGGTTCCATGAGGGGGCTAATTTGGAGGAAATAAGCTTACACAGGGATGGTGCTGAAGTTGTTCGGCCAGCCTGGCGAAACAGTAACTTTCCGGCGAACCCTATGATTCAGCCGATTCCGGCGGCATTGCTTCAGGACCGTCTGATTGCTATATCACACCTAGCTCGTGATCAGGAACATGTAAATATGGCGTTGACTTTATGTCAGTGTTGACTTTTTGCTGTATTGTCCATATGAACCAGATTGTTGTACTTCTATGCAGCCGGATGTTACGTTGCCCATACAACCGAATGAGTTGCAAAGCTCTGCTACGAGGAAAGCGTCACTTACTGTAATGCACGGCCTTCTTCATGATGAGATTGATAATTTCTGCAAGCGGGTATGAATCTTTATGTTCATCATGATAAATGAAACTTAGGAATAATTGTAATATATTTTGTCAGAAATTAATAGGGTTTGATATAGTTTATTGCTGATTCTTTTTATTTTCTCGACATTCTAGAAGGTTCTCGTTAATTCTTAATGTTATAGAATATTCTCATTAAATCTGAACATCGTAGAACGTTCTCATAATGCTAGACTCTCAGCTAGGCTGTGTCTCTACATATAGATTCTGATGCTATAAACTAATATGTATTTGAATTATTTAGGTTGCTGCACGAAATCTGGCTAGAAAATCCTATATAACATGGGCTGTGAAGCGTGTAACTCGGTCGCTCCAAGTGCTTTGGCCTCGGTCCCGAACCAACATATTTGGTTCAAATTCAACTGGTTTGGCCCTTCCAACCAGTGATGTAGACCTTGTAGTTAGTCTCCCTCCTGTGAGGAACCTGGTATAATGTCTTTACTCTGATTCCTCATACTTTTCACCTCTTCCAATCTCCTTTCCTTAATAAAATTTTCAAATTTTGGATAGGAGCCTATCAAAGAAGCTGGTATTTTGGAGGGACGTAATGGTATTAAGGAAACGTGCCTTCAGGTATCCTGGCAATTTTTCCATATGATTACTATATACCGGGCAGGTCCGCAATCTTGTTACTATAAAGAATCATTAATTGTGAATTAGTTGTTAGGGTTGAACTACTCAGGAATTTCTAAATGGTAGTATTAATTTTCGATTTTCTGGATACTTTTCTCCAACAAGCCTAACTCTATCATACATGGGAGCCTTTTAACAGCAAGTTATTATGAATTTTACATCTACGCATTTTATTTATTTATTTTTGTGTTCGTTCCCAGCATGCAGCCAGGTATCTTGCAAATCAAGACTGGGTCAAAAATGATTCTCTCAAAACCGTGGAGAATACGGCGGTATTGCATTTAATTCTATTAGACAGTTTATTATACCATTAGCAAGTCCTTGCTCAACTTATTTCTCACACTCGAGCCGTTTTCGATGTTAGATACCTATAATCATGCTCGTCGTGGAAGTTCCTCGTGACTTTATCGCTTCTTCGAGCTCTAATGTCCAATCACCAAAAGAAGATCCAGTTCATATGTCTGGTGATCAATGTACTACTGCTTGTTATGACATGATTTCATCTGAAGAATCTGCTTTTCCTAAAAGCCCCCAAATAAACCATGTTCATCACAAGGATTCGATATCGGTTCGTATTGACATTAGTTTCAAGTCTCCGTCACATACAGGACTCCAGACTACTGAGCTGGTAAATCTCTTTCTTCTGGTACCGGTGTCAAGTGTTTTTAACCAAAACAGGTTTTATGGGTTTATAGATTATCATTTGTTATTGTATTTTTTCGATAAGTTTCTTTCTTATATAAAAAACAGTTATATGGGAACTGGTTCATTAATTGTTTTTTTTTTTATTCTGAAATGTAGGTTAAGAAGTTGATTGAGCAATTTCCCGCAGCCATGCCTCTTGCAATGGTCCTCAAACAATTTTTGGCCGATCGCAGCCTCGATCAGTCCTACTCTGGCGGCTTGAGCTCCTATTGTTTGGTGAGCAACGCCACTCCTCTTTTTACTCCTACATTGACATTAGTTCTAGGGTTCCACAATGTCACATTTGATATAAAAATCGTTTTAGGGGATTTTGATAAGGACCTGGAAACAAGAGAAACAAAAACGCTTTATTATTAAATATTACCCGTCTTTAAACTCTCCCAGTTCTTTTTATGTCGAAGTTCTATGACTAATTTTAGTTCAAAGTTCTAATGTTGATTGCTTTCTCGAATTCTTTTGCGCAGTTGTTGCTGATAACCCGTTTTCTTCAACACGAGCATCATCTTGGCCGGCCCATTAACCAAGTAAGTAATAATGCTTTCAGCCGCACCTTGTGTCTTGGTGTTTTATTGCTATTACAGACTTTATGATGACTTTTCCGATACGTCGACATGAATTAAGACATTTTTTTTCACATATTTACTGAAGTGAAACTAAATATGTCAACTGCTCTACATGTTATTATGTTATTAACATATATCCCAAATGCTTATCTAACTGCTAAATTTATTTCTATTTTTCAGAACTATGGAAGCTTGCTGATGGATTTTCTGTACTTTTTCGGGTGAGTCGTACTATCATGGATAATTTCACTGCTTCATTATGTGGTAGAAATGGTGTTTAACACGCTTATTGCTTATATTTCAGGAACGTATTTGATCCTCGTCAAATGCGAATATCAGTAAGGGGGAGTGGGATTTATATTAAAAGAGAACGAGGTTGTAGGTAATGACCTATTCGGTGAAAATTATCGTAATTCCTATTTTTATTTTTTTTTGTGTGTGATAGTGTTTTGCTTTTTTATTATTATTATTATATAATAACGATGGACCTGATGTGCAGTATTGATCCGATACACATTGATGATCCTCTTTTCCCAACCAATAATGTGGGTAGGAATTGCTTTAGGATTCACCAGTGTATCAAGGTAATCTTCTATTCTCTAATATCAGAGTGAATATTGTGCACTGAGTTATTTTCTGTTTGTTTTGAATCATTTTCATGCTCTAGTTTGTGTTTTGGTAGGACCCGATAGTCAGAAAAAATGAGAGCACTTTATTGGTAAAATGCAACCCTGGTGTCTACGAGAGTTATACTAATGATTTCAATAGGAAACTCATTTGATCAGACATAATGGCTAAACCTAGATTGAGCATTTTTCTATACGATTAGAAACTCTAATAAATATCGTAAAATACATGCCAATTAGATATTAATGAAGTTTAACAGTTTTCTTCGAAGTATTATTTCCCGATTTTTCAGTGACATTGCGGGTTATATCGGATGATATTGATACGATTACTTTCGATGTCTAATGCAGGCATTTGCAGAAGCCTATTCTATTTTGGAGAACGAGAGTGTTTCCCTTAGCGACGACGACACATGTTCAGTGTCTTCCTGTAAATTGCTTCCCAAAATAATTCCAAGCATTGATTTATCATAGGGATCGCTACACACTGTGAAGGTATAGCATTTATCTGTTGTTTTTTAAGAACTCGAATTCCTCGTTTTTTTGGTTTTCTGGCTATTGGAGCTCGCTGCTGATAGCCTGAGGACGATGTTCATTATCGTGCTCGCCATTATACTTATTTTATCAATTTTCTTTCGTCCTGTTCTTTTCTTTTAAAACCCTTTGAGCAGTAAGCTGGCACAAACATCAGATTGTGTCTTCTCCGACCAAGTGCAATACGCATTGCTCGTCATTGATCGGAATTCGGGGCAAATGATGAGATTGAGGTTATCTGCGAATGGACACATCTGAAAGATGGACCAAATGGACTAATTCATTAGCAGAATCCATTCGACTGTGGAGAAAAGAGGTCCATTCGCTGCATGCTAAGAATCTGCCGACTACAAGTAATGTCGATTCAAATCGGAATGCGTAAGTGAATTGGTAATGTCTGCGTATTGAAAGTTAAAGCTGCTAACGTACTTTGTATGTGTTTGTCTTGTAGGAATTGGCCGTGATGTTCTTCGGGAATCGCTTTCGTAAGTCAAAACTAGCTCAGGTGATTGAGCATTTGAAGAACGTACGTTTGAGATTGAGATAGAAGGTTCAAGCCGTCGTGACACGGAATATATTGAAAATAAAGTAAATAAAGTCCAAGTTTTCGCACTTTTGGAGCTGATTATTATACCATGAACGCAGGTCGTAAACCATGAACGCAGGTCGTAAACTTTGTAAAATGACTAGCATACCGTGACTGTAATTTTTATCTCTATTCTACTGTAAAAAACTGAAATTTTATTAAAAGATAGGTTACAGCGGGAACTATTACATAGCCATGGGTGCGACGGTCACTTTACGAGAGATTACATAGAGACAAAAATACGAAACTAACGGCTTCTTTAAAAATTGTTCTTGCATAAATTATTTTGAAATAACTCCCGGTGGGCCGGAATGAAGAATGGTAATATTCGTAGATCCAAGGGGTCTTTTGGACAAGTTAATTAAATAAATGTACCGTAATTTCACACTTATTTACATAACAGTAGGCAATTTTTCATGCCCTTCAATTGATAACATGTACATTTATCATAAATTGTACGTTTAGCATATTACTCTGAAGTCAGAACCCTATATGGCTCAAACTTACAAGGGTCTTCTTCCAAATCGACAAATCTTTGCTTCTCCGATGAAACCAATACCGACTCTCAAAATTCTTCGTCGAAGAAATCGATGTCCTTGGCGGGACCCTGCCGGAGCCGCTCTTGCAGATCAAGGCTCTTTGGCAGTACAAGCTCGGTTCCGGTGCCAAACATCAAAAAGTACCTCTCTAGTAACATCTGCCACCACCAGAGAAGAAAACCAAGCAATGCATACTTTAATAAGCACAAGTATAAGATTCAATTCAAAAGTCAAAACCAAAGAGTGATCTTTTTCCTGTACCACGGCGGCATAGGCGTCGCCTTTGCTTCTCCGAGCAGAGTTGCTGAGGTCCCTGATATTTCGATTTCGTTAGCAATTTATAAAAACTGTTGGATTTTTCTATTTTAAGGCAATTTCAAAACATATAGCAAACAATCAATCACCAAATCATATAAATATAGTGCCATATATTACATATAGACTTGGTTTGGGAATGATATATATAATATAATGAATTACATGTTGATCATTCGCTCAGCAGCTTCTCTAGTTGTCCCATGTTCATCAAACAGGAAGACTCTCCAACCCCTGAGTTCACAAATAAATAAATATAGATCAATAAAAAAATAGGTAAAAATCCAAGAACCGTAAAACAAATCACAAAATTGGATATTTAATTAAACAATGCGAGTTTTTAAATCCACTTTTCTATTTCAAAATGCAGATATGATTTCCCGTTTGTATATTTTAACAAACCGGATCCGTATTTACTTTCCAAAACATGGAAATTCCAATCCGAGTTCCGGGTTTTGGACCCGGATCCACACTAATAATATATATATATATATAGAGAGAGAGAGAGGAGTCTGGAGACGCGAGTTTCTAAATTCGGCTCCGGCTTTAAAATCCGATTTTCGATTTCCGAACCCGAACATAATTTCAGTTTTTTATTTAAAAACCGGGTCCAGGTTACATATTGCAAACCCGGAAACACCGATCCAGGTTCCGGGCTTCGGAGCCGGTTTCATCCTCCCTCACCTCTGAGCAGCTCTAACAGCGAGCCTCCCAGCAACACTCCGAACTTTGTTGGACTGCAGTGTCTCACTCCCATCGCTTGATTTCGGAAGCCCAATCACAAATTCGTCAGCTTCCTACACTTTCTTCATTTTAATTCATTTTAATTATCTTCAATAATACAATAATAAGATACATATTATATATATAGATAAATAAAAAAATACCTGGTTCTGTGCAATCTCCAAGAGCTGTAATTCAAGCTTCTCTCCTCTCAATTCCAATACCTGAACCAACAAACAAAAATATATATAAGAAATATATATATATATATATATATATATATATATATATAGGATTTGAAGATAATTACAGTGAGAGGACGGAGAGAGAAGCCTTTGCTGACGGCGAGGCCGGTGCGCGACATTCCCAAATCTACCCCTAAGCTGAACCCTCCCCTCCAGTTGGGGTGTCGCTTCCGGCGGAGGGCATTCGGCGTAATTTCCTCTCTCAAACTGAGACCTGCCCTCTTCCCATTTCCCCCACTGACGCCGCCGTGAGTGCGGAGAGAGAAAGGGGTATTTCCGACATTCTTGAACGGAGATTGCGAAGGTGGAGATAATCGGAAATGGTGGTTTTGCTGAAGAGAAAGCATTTCATTACAGTGAAGAAGAAGATGCAAACATTCCATATATATATGTTGGTGAAACGACATTGTAAATTGTAAAAGTTGTAGCTTTTCTAGCAAACGACATAAAACATGACAGTAAGGAATCACTTAGTTGATAATTGCGGCAAAAATATCGAAAAGATCGCGGGTTGGATGGGGCCTAAAAGTTATCATAGTTTTTTAACTTAATAATCCATACATTCCGATTGTTTTTCTTCATCTTCTCGGAATTTCTTATCTCTCGTTAAAACCTTTTAGTGAAACAGCCGAGAAGCGAATCGCATCAGAGTAAGAGAGCTTTCTCACTTTAACATTCAGCAAATCTGTTGAATCCATCCAAGCTTCAAAACAAAAACAACATACCAAATCAATAATTGGAAGAAGAACTAACAAGAAGAAGAAAAACAGAATCTACCAAACCAATGTCAACCGTGAACACAACTAAGATGTCCAACGAAAGAGAAGACTTCGCGTTCACCAAGAGAGAGAGATGAATTCAAGCAAGTTTTCGGCGAGAGAAGGTATTCTCTTTTTTTTTTTTCTTTTTTTTTTCTTTCTAAGATTACATATATTCACGTTACAAGATATTTGTCACGGTAAGAATAACCGGCACTATTGACCGCATACACTATAAGCCAAGATTATATATATTACGCAATTTATGGGTCTCAAGAGATCTAACCCAAAATCTCATAGAAGAGTCTTATTGTAGTGGGTTTACCACTAAGCCAGTGGCGAAGCTAGCTTTTTTTAATTAGGAGGGGAACTTTTTTTTTTCGAAAAAACTTGTTTTTAAAAAAGCATAAGCTGCGAGTGAATTAGAAAATATCGTATATGTTTTGTTAATTAGAACATGAAGTCCGAAGAAAAAAAAAACGCAAAGCGCATCCGCGAGAATGTTTTACGGAGACTGTGCGTAGGGAAATATATGTTAATAAAATGTAAAACAAACTGCCTTTCTCCTCTGAAAAAAAGGCACATAATGTGGAAATGTTTAACCAGCCATGAAAAGCATTGATCATGGTCATGGATACATACCAAATCTTTCAGTAAAAGAAACATAAATATACAGCTAATTCGACCGTTGACCCGAGTCGGTTTTTGCTGCAGATGAAGAGATTCTACTGAAAATAATGTATCAATTATTTTTGTTTAATCTGAGCTGGAAATATCGATCCTCATCAAGCTTCAAGATTCGACTTAACCAACCAAAAGGAAAAGTGGGTGTAAATGTCATCATCCTCATTAAAACGCGCCTGGAAAGTCTTGACCCCTTTGTGCTCCATGTGAATTACCTGGGAGCACGCTGGTCACGAGTGAAGTAGATCGAATTTGCTTTACAACCCTCGACTTGAGACCGACACTGACTCGTTCGATCCCAAAAACAATGCTCTGTCATTTCCCAAACTCCCACACCCGACGAATCCGATGTTGCAGTGAGAAGGAGGTATCTTGGATGGGCATAAAAACACCAACAACTCTCCCATTGACTTGACCAAATACACCAACTCGTAGATTTTAGGCCCCGCATCGGGCCTCGGTGTTATGCCAAGGGGCAAAGCTAATCACCTTGGTGGGACCATCGGAGCTCATCTGGTCAAAGTCCCAAACTTTAACCAAGCCCGAGTACGACAACACAAACAGTCGTCATTTATGAGCTATGATGTCTTCGTACTTATAATCCATTTGAAGCATCAACCACGACCCGGTCCGATAATAGATGATACTCGACGTGGGACGCCTACAAGCGAGCACGAGAACCAGATTTGCCTCGTCACAAAGCCACAATCGCGTCTCTTAAACTGCGGTGTTCGTTGTTGTTTATCCCGAAGACGAGCGGATCGACCGGCGAAAGATAAAAATTTTCCCCTGAAACAAGGTTTAATATCAAGACTATATCAGCCTCAATATCAGCGCCTATAAGAATCAACATGCCTTTCGAAGTTTCAACACCGTGAGATTCAATATAACGTTCCCTAATTGGAATGTCGACGTTGGAGACGTCGCGGCTTAGCTTGCCCTCGGAAAGACTATCCAGAAATCTTTGCCGCTCCAAGCCATGAAGTGCAAACAGCCGAGAAGCGAACGGCGTCGGAGTAACAGAGCTTTCTCGCTATAACATTCAACAAATCCACGTTAAGCCCTTCCCACATGTCGGTGCTCGAATCCATCGAAGCTTCAAAACAAAACAAAATTATCAAATCAATAATTGGAAGAACTAGCAAGAAGAAGAAAAAAAGAACACAAACTTCAGATTACAAAATGTGCCAAACAAATCTTAAAAGTAATTATATATATTTCTCAATGCATATTAGAAGTTCAGACCAAACATGAATTCGCAATGAGATGCTATGTAGTCTCTGCAGTCTGCACACAACATTACATAATTAGGCACCTAGCATGAACCATAAGAGAAAGACATATATCATATCAACTCTTCGTGTCACGACTCGTACTTACTCTACTAAATAAGTTTTGCAGTAGAGTACTTACTCTACTCGTACTTCCTGAGTTATAGTGTGTTGTCTTATGCAACTCAAATTATTGATTAAAATCGTAACCTGCAAAACTTATGTAGTAGAGTAAGTACGAGTTGTCCCACGAAGACGAGTTTTCTACTAAACGTTGCAAAAATAATAAAAACGAAATAAAAAGAAGATTTTAGTAAAATGCAGAAATTGATGAGAAACAATTGGAGACCTTTGAGTAAACTTCCATTAATATTCAGTTCGTCTGATTATCAACAAGAATTTATTCTTAAATTTATTGAATATCCCATAGATTAACACATTCTTTAAGATTATCTAATAAAATTGAAACGCAATTTTGCTAAACCTTACTAAGAGATAATTCAATCAAACGTCACTGAACATAAAATCCAAGCCGCATTAATATTTAGAACTCTCCTAAGAACCTGAACAATAAAAGTCCGCGATGATATTTGATCTCTTTTACGTATCTTAATTTACCAACCGCGTGATAGACTAACCAAACTCGCGTTCGACGATTAAAAGATAAATACGACGAGTCAATTAATTAACCGAATATAAACTTCCAAAACATATACGATATTTTCTCAAAGTCTATACGAATACTCTGCTTAAGATGCACAGTCTTAGATATATATAATATGATCAGAAAAAGAAAAAAAAAAGTCGATATTCAAGATGAAAATAGAGCAAATTCTGCCTCAGAAATTTATTGAATCATAGTCAAACTAATGCTAATCAGAGAGGAATAAAAATACTTGGAAAATGGGATGAAGAACTAGTGAGACTTCTCAAGAACGCTCTTCAGTTGTTGTCAGCCAAAACGATCCCTCGTTCTCAATCTCGATTGAAGTACAGTTGAATTTCTATAAATTAATAAGGTTTGACTAGAGAAATTTATTATATTATCGAGTTTATTAATTTATCGAGGTAAAAATTGAACTACGTTAATGTAGTCGGGACCGGACAAAAATATTATTTAATCGCGACTATTGATTTATCGAGTATTAATTTATAAAGGTTCTACTGTATTTATAATAATACAAATATCCAACGAAATTCTCTCAGAATAAAATAAAATAAAATCACGTTGTATATTCAAATCAAATCAAATCACCTTCTCACAACCTTAATTTTCTACATTAAAAATTGTCCCTTATTCATAAATTTGAAATAGTGTTTTATAATCCTCCAGTTTAAAGGGATTTTTTTTTTAATATAATTAACCATTTAAAATATAAAGAGTAGTATTACTAATATCAAATACTTAAAAGGTGTATATTCCGGTTTTTTTTCCCTTCTAAATAGAAAGTAATTTTTACAAAAAAAAAAAGTAAAAATAAAATATATGATATGAAATTTTAGACACTTTTTAGTTAGCATGATTTGAGAATCTAGCAAAAGAAAGTTTAGCGTTTGGAAGACATTTTCAAAACAAATTTTTATTTTACCAAAATATTTAATCAAAAAAAGTGATAAAAAGGTGATTGTTTAATATTTTAATAAAATATTTTCTAAAAGCATTTTTTTATTTCTACTACTTTACTTACAAAGATAAAAACAAAAAAAAAGTATTTTCATTTTGTGTTTTTATTTTCTCTCCTAACTTTACATTTGATATAGGATCATTTTATTACAAGAAAAATATATTTGTGGGAAAAGTACCACGTGACATGTGTCATTATATGCGATATATATTAAATATTTTGTGTGGTAAAAGGTTCAAAAAACTAAAAAAAATTATTTTTTCATAAGAGATATGAAAATTATTGTTGGACTTTTTTGAAAAATTTTGCAATGATAAAAATTAAATTTAGAGCTTATATTAGGACATTTTTTTGGTTTGTAAGAACTTTTGCCATTAAGAAATAAAATTGTTTTGAATTCATTTCATTTAAGTACCACTCTATAAAAATATGTATAAAAATATACACCGGACATATTTTTATTTATATTTATAAGGATTTATTTTTTAAAAAAATTAAACCAAACACAGTTTTCATTTTCCTTTTCAAAAAACAGTGCAACAAAATTTTAACCAATCACATTATCAAAACGTAATTATAAAACAATTTAACAAAAATAAAAATGCAAACACAAAACGAAAATAAAAAACGCTACCTAATTTTTGAGACGCAGTTTGATTAAACTTTTGTTAATCTCTGAAATTGAAATTATGTTTTAAATATATATTAATATAAAACATATCTAAATTTAATATAGAACTGGATAAAAAGAAAATTAGAAGAAATGTTCTAATAAGTAATTGTTCGAACTAAATCTTTCCATAATTTGTCATCAACGACCTTCCATTTTAAATCCCTAACACAGTAACACTCGTTGTAAATTTTCAAATGTTGTTGACATGTCAGTTTTAATCCATATTGGGTTTGTTTCGGATTTTTCTCCTTTTTCTTTTCACCACTATGCAAATGACAGGCCCAATATAGTTTTAAGATTAACAACATACTGAAACCGGGACCGGGAACTTGGATTTTCTCCATCTTTCCGTTCGATCCTAGTTCTCAAGGAACATCAGAATTCCTCCCGGACCCGGTCTCAGCTATGTAAAAATCACTTCTTTTTTTAAAGCCAGTAAAAAACTGGTGTTTTACCGGTATATATCTAGGACTAGAACCCATAAATACTGGTTTACATTGGAAAAAATCACACTAAAGATGGGAATTGCACAGCGGAACACATCGTGGAGCCATGACCCGGAACCATTATTTTACCAATTTGTCCTCTCAGTCCCGGTTGTCCAGGAACATTAGAAACTCCTTCCGGTCCCAGATCAATTTTGAATAGTTCTTTTTTTTTCATAAACAAGTATAACCCATTTTTTTTACCAATTTAAATCCAAGACCAGAACCGGTAAATGATGGTTTAAATGTTCCCAGGATATTCCAGTTCAAACCGGTATTTATAATATCCGCTCCTATTTTCTTGTATACATATCTTAACAGTTAATAGAAAGAAGAAAGAAAAAAAAAAAAAAAGCAATCATAAACTAATTCTTCTACTCTGAAAAAAAAAATATAATGTTCATAAAAATGATCAACAAGCATTCCAAAATAGTCCACAGATTAGTTCTACTCAGAAAAAAGCCACATAAAACTAGTCATTTTCTCGAACATTTATACCTATCAATATAGTTATAAGCAACACTAGTAGTGTTTCTAATGAGTAGACTCTTCATTCTTAGGCTCTTCCGGTTGAACTGCTTCCGGGAACTCGACTTTGCTTTGCTCCTGAGCTCCTGAATTCTCGCCAGGAACGACCGAAGATTCATTGAGTGGTACATCTACATCTGTTTTAATTGCAGCCTGGTTTGAAATTGCCGGAACTTCGTTTGCTGGTCCATTGCTTGTAACCTGGGCCGGCACTGCAGGGGAACACATCGCGATGAGGGTGTCAATCTGAGCTCTCATCTCCGCCGGGATGGCGTTTTGGTCCATTTGCTGTAGTTGTGTCAGGCCGTTCAGAGCTTCCACGCTTAAGCCCGGTGCTTGTGCTTGTGAATGAACGCACTTCATCAAAAGCTGAGCTAGAACAATCTGAAAATCGTTGAAGTTTTCTGAGGCGATCGGCAGTGCTGGAAATGACTGTTGGGCCCCAGCTTCTCGAGGGAAGCCTCGTTTTGACAGAGCGCGGTTTAGGTTCGTCTGGTGCCTCTTCCCACTCATATGAATGTTGAGAACGGTCTGCGTATCGCACTTGACATTGCAGACCTCGCATAGTAGAGGAGGAACCGGTACTTTTGCGCCTTCATTGCCTCTCATAAACTTGCTTCCAGCTCCGCCTCCTTTCATCTTCCGTTTATCACCCAGCCTGCTCGCCGGAAAATGACTTGTCTGTTTCGTCTCCGGAACTTCGGAGTTGTTCAGTGCCACATCAGCAGAGACTTGCGCTGTACCATTGCTGATGCCATTAGTCAAAACCTCAGATTCAGACGAGGGGTTTTGATTTCCTATCTCGGGCTGAACAACAGCCATACCCGGTTCGGTCTCCGCGGTGGGCATTTGTGGATTTTCTCGCTCATTATCCCCTTTGTCAGGTTTCTGCAACCCCTCAGAAATCTGCAGGTTCTTTAGGTGTCTCTTTCCGCTGTAATGGTTTTCAAGTAGTTTCTGGGAGTTGCAGTAAACCCTACAAAGTTCACAGAATGCCTGGCGGGAAGGCTGCTGAGGTGCCACGGCGGGCGCTCGTGGTGGTCCCGAGTGCCCGCCGCCGCCACCCCGGGAGCGTCCCCTGCCGCGGGAAGAGGAGGAGGCGGAGCCACCCGGCGAGGGAGTAAAATTACCGTAGTGGCCCCGACCCCCTTTGAAGGGCCTACCGCCCCTTCTACCTCCTCCTCGATACGGAGTTTGCCCAATCTGCAGAACACCATTTCAAGGAAGAAAAGCATCGAAAAATTCCAATGTAAATACACAACACAAGTATCGAAAACCCAATGAAGCTCAACAACAATGGCAGTATATACACAAATTCAAAATCAATTAGACTAGATTACAGAGTAATTATCCACAATCAATCCCAAACGAAACCCTATAAACCAAAGAAGAAGCACTAACCGGGAAATTCTCAGAGAACGGCGCCATCTGAGGAAGCGCCGCGACCGGCTCCAGCCTCTGGGAATCGGAACCCGGCATCGGGAAGTACGGGGTCAATTCCGGGCCCGGGCCCGGTGGCGTGACGCCCGGAGGGTGGAGAGCAGGGGGGTGTTGGGGGTGGTATTGGGCGTAGGGATCGACGGGCTGGTAATAGTCGGCATTGTAGTAGGGATTGGGATTGGGATTGGGATCGGGGTGAGTGTAGGAATAGTTGTAGTAGGATTGGGGATCAGTGGGGTGGTACTGGGAGGAGTCTGGGGCTTGGTGGTGCTCGTACTGGTATTGGTACTGGTATTGGTGCGCGTCTTGGTGCTCTTGCGGGAACGAAGAGTGGCTCATCTTCTTCCGAGGATGGTGCTTCGCATCAATGGCGTCTCTGGTTTCGACGAAGAAGAAGAAGAAGAAGATTGGGTGATACGCTTTTCGTATTTCTTGGCGATGCGTTTTGGGTTCACAATCACTGGGCCCTCTTTTTTTTTTTTACCAAGACTCAGAAAATACCGAAAAAATAATAATAATTACAAATTAAATTCTTAAAAGAAAAAATTAGAAAATAAAGGGATAATAGCGGCATAAGTCCTCAACCTTTACTCAATTGAGGCGGCATAGCCCCAATCCTATTTAATAGCGGTATAAGTACCAAAAGATGATTTCCGTCCATATTTGACTAACGGAAGTAGTCAACGTTTGCGTGGTCAGCTTCTCATCAACATGGACGCCACGTAATCCGACATGTCACCATACACGTCATTCTCACGTCATCAAATTTCATGCAATCGCCATTAATTTTGCATTAAATTTGATGACGCGAGGATGACATGTATGGTGACATGTCGGATTACGTGGCGTCCACGTTGATGAGAAGCTGACAACGCAAACGTTGACTACTTCCGTTAGTCAAATATGGACGCAAATCATCTTTTGGTACTCATACCGCTATTAAATGAGATTGGGGCTATGCCGCCCCAGTTGAGTAAAGGTTGAGGACTTATGCCGCTATTATCCCGAAAATAAATAAATGATTATAGATGTATTTTTTTTTTCAAATTGATAAAGTCTAAGTATTTTACTAGTAGATAATTAATTAATTGCACAATATAAGATTATATATATATATGTTAAATTTAATTATTTATTTAAAATTTGATTCTAAATTTGCTTTGTTTTATAGTAACCGAATATTAGAGCCGAATGATGTACAAATACTCAATTTGTATTCAATAAATTTAATTTTAACCGTTTAAATTTAATATTTAGTATTCGATATTATTATCCGGTTTTCATTCAGTTTTTATATGAAGGGATCACATGACACTCTTTCAAATGTTTTGAACTAGTTGTAGAGTAGACTAAAAAGATAACATTGATAAAATGTGCATCAAATATGTTTTACTTGGTTATTTTTCTTCTGTCTTTGTTGAGTTTAAGATTTTTCTGGGCCAATTTGTTTTCTTCAAATATCAAATTTTATAATGTTTTAATATCAATAATAATAAATAGAAAAACCTTGGCGAAGCCCCGCAGACTTTAATCCCGGATTTGAGCATCTGTAAAGCAATTCTTATGCCTTTACCAAAATTATTGTAGGCCTTAAATTTATTGAATTACATAAAAAAAACTATTGATTATATATCCTCACTAAACCCGGATATTAACTTTACAATTTGTCGAATAACTGTGCACTCATGTCTAAAACGCTACTTTTTTTTGTCATCCAAACTTTGTGGTGCTTCGGTATCGCCTCCGAAGAAATGGAAGGGCATTTTAGCAAAATATTTTCAAAGTTGGACCTCATGGAGTTCATCCCCGAAGCTACCAGTGTTCCTCGGCAGACTTGCCGGTGGATTGTTGGGCATATAAACAGGCGGAGTTGCGCTGACAGGGCTCTGGACATTGTCGAGACTTCCACTCCAAGAGGCTCTTCGACGGGCCTGAGGAGGAACCGAGCTGTTTCCCTTGGCCACAATGGTGTCCATGCTCGGAAAACGTTGCATAGCCATCGGTGGAATTGGTGTCGGTGATTCTGTCGTTTGTGGAAATGGCGAGGAGTCATTTCCGTTTCCGGTAGCTGTGGGTTCTTGTGAGGTTTCCTCTGGTGGCTGAAGGGTCGCCTCCGACGAAGACACTGCAGCTGGGACAAAGAACTTGGGAGTGAACCCACCAGCAGGTTTGGCTGCCGGAGTTGAAGGTGACCGGAATAAGTTTGACGAGGCGCCGCCAGCTTTGTTGAATGTATCAACATACCTGTGGTGTTTCGATAAGTATTAAAATATCGTCAATTTTCGCAGTTTAGAATTCTCAGATTTTTGTGTTTTTCGGTAGAATTTCAATCGTTTCGTTTTATAATTTTACAACGGCGATCAGTATAACAATAAAATCAGAGCATCGGTTAAACTATCAGTATCAGTAGTTTAAACCTTGGTAAGCTGATAATAATACAATAATATAACATTTTTAGAAGAAAATAGTGATTCTATTTTTCCTAACAAATTGATAAATTATATTTCCAATCAAAGTAAGTTTATTTTTTAATGTTCAAAATGATCAACGAGGCATCGATTTTCTATCCGCGCTCAACCCAACACTGACATTGTGTCAGCGCTCAACGCGACATCAACTCGTATTAGTGTATAATGCAGTGAACTTGCAAAAACAATTCTTCAAGATTTTTATTTTGCTTTCAAATTACAAGATTTTTTTTTTTTTTTTTCATTTTCATTCTCTCATATTTTCTAGAATTTGTTTTCTCTATCTTTTTCCTCTATAATTTGAAGCTCCAAACCCAACCTTACCACGGACAAAATAAAGCTGCTCAAAAAGGTCAGTTGAAGAAGAGAGTTTTAAATTCTGTACCTTGATCTGGCGCCACTGCGGCTTCGTGCAGAGAATTGATTCGAACCCGGGGGAATCGGTGGAGTGCTTGAATTAGGGCTTGGGGTTTTCATATCCGGTGAAGCAACACTCTCAAATCTTTCAGTTTGTGGGGAGCCATTAATGCTCGGGAAAGCTGTCATTGTTGGTGGAGGCTCTAATGCTTCTTGTTTGGGTGGAGGCTCGGCACCTTGTTCTACCCACCGCTTGAGCTTCTCATCGTAGTAGAAACTGTTTGGTTCGCCCAATTTTGCCTTCAAAAGAAGATCAAGTAATGAGAAAAAAATTCCCCACTAAAAAAGTAAAATGACGTGTATAGATTGAAGTTCTGTTAGTACTTGTTTATCTGGACGGGATCTTATGACCAATCCGACTGTCTTCTGGAATAACTGCGAGCCGAGCCTGCCAAAGCGAGAACCGGAAGATGCTGAGGTTTTCTCTCGAGTATTTGAGGAATTGTCCTTCTTTGACTGTTCAGCCTGAAACAACAAAAGTCACCAAGTAAATACCAATCTCTGAGTTTAGGACCCGGAATTCGAAATCCAAGACAAACAAGATCACTTTATTTATAAAAATAACCCCGGTCTCTAATTCGAAATTAGACTCCCACTGATGTTCAATGGGAAATTTCATTAATCAAACACATTACAGGTGAGCGCCTTATATAGGCTCAGACACCCAAGACCTAAAATACCCCCAGCAAAAGAAATTGATATTAATGACATAATATTGCGGGTCTAACAGATCTTCCATCGTGCAAGACGGTTTTTATAAGTGAATTCTACTCAAAGCTTATAGCATCTACGCCAATATGAGTTTGTATCAACCGCTATTTTGTTCCCCTCTCCGTTTACGCATAATATCATCTCAGTAACATATATTAAACGCTTTATTACCAAACAAAGCGAGAGACGAGGAAAAATATACCTTCCGTGGACTTCTACTGAAATCAGGTTCGGAATTGCTTTTATAAGGCATTTGTAAGTCATCTCTCCCACTAGCGCTTATTGGATCCATTGATACCGACGGTATTAACAAAGGCGATGGTTGTGCAGATTGACCAGGGACTCCTAATTGCGGAGCAGCTTCGAAATGTTGAGCACTGGTTGGCATGGTCGAAGGTACAGGTGGCGGTAGGCCACCAACAACACGATGAGCAGTACTGTCGAAAAACGTCAGTAATTTTCCCACCAGTTTGGTTGACGTTATATTTGTGCCATAACCACCCTGCATATATATAATTAAAATTAGGAATGTAAAACCAACAAAGAATTTTGAGAAACCAGTTATCTGATCTGAACTGAAATTGGATTTAAAGGTTATAAATATAGTATTCATTACATGAAATTAAAATTTTTCTGGGAGAAATACATATTTTCAAGACATGATTATGGTATTTTACTTAACATTTTATACCCAGCCTAGCCGATTTTGACTCTAAACTGGTTTAATTGAAAAATAAAATACAACAGACCCGTGAACCGATAACCTAGCTTAACTGGTTAACTATATCAAAAGTCGATTTCGTCTTGGTTTGTAAAAGTGATCAAAACTGAACTCGACCACCCGGAATCACCCCTGATATTATTATCTTACCATGCTTTATATAGCGAAAAAAAATATCAGAAAATATTGGTAAGGCTTACTTGTTGATGGGTTTTGATTCGTTCTTCTAGAGACAACACTAAACGTCTCCATGCTTCCATTTCAGGTGCTCGGCCAGTTTTTAAAGACTTCAACATCGCTTGACAGTACCTGATTAAGCGTCAAGTGGAATTAGAAAACGACCATAAATACTTGCAACGTAAAGACCAGGTCAATATTTTGCTCACTTTAGCGAATCTGAAATCCTCCCGACTTCGGCCAGCATGTGCGCGTAAACAAGCTTATACGGCTGAAATGGTAGTAGAAGAAACTGAGAATTCCCAAGAACCTTCGCATATTCATATAACTCTGTCCTCTGTCCACAAAGTTAATTAAGGTTATTTCAGTCAACTTCTCCACAAAGACCCAATAAGAAAAAGGACAACCCAAGGAGGTTAAAAAGAAATGTAAATTTTGCGGCTAAAATACCTATGTTATACGCTATTGTAGCACTTGAATACCTTTTTTTTCCGGCAAATTTACCTAACCTTATATTTTGTAAACCGTGTCTATTCCCTGTCCTACCGCAAATACAATTTGGTTCACGTGTAGCATAACACGTCAGCATGCTAAATGACATTTAATAATGTCTACGGTCACTTTGCAAACAAAAATGTATAGATACTTTTGCGGGGGGGAAAAAACTTAGGTATTAAGTGCTACAAAATAAAAAACATAAGTATTTTCGCTGCAAATAGCCCTTTGGAAATTTATAAATAAGTAAGCTAAAAAAAAAAACCTGTATAGCCTCAGGAGTTGCATATGTGCGTGGGAATTTCCAGTGATCGGCACCAATAAGGCACAACCTCGAGCTCTCGGAATGGTGCTCAAAGTTGGCTTCTGCAACCAAATAACATATGTGGGCAGCTGTGATCTGTATAATAAACTTCAATTAGGACAATCAAAAATATATATTAAAACATTTTTTCTTTATAATATATTAATTCATTGAACGCAATGTTGATGCTGCGTAGCGCCCCGACCTAGTGTCGATGTTGCATAATAGATAGACTTGATTTTTCCTTCGAATTTTCATTACTATTTTTTATTTCTTAGTATCTCGATGTTCCAAAAAAAAAGTTTCCTCATAAGCGAACCTCTCCTGTGTCCTTCCATAGACAATCACCGAGATGGATGATGACAAGTTCGTCGTCTTTTGTTCGATTTGCAGTGATGATTGCTAGATTACTTTTCCATTCTTCCAAAGTACAATTGGCTTTTACCTGCTTACATTATCATAATGGAATAAGCTAAGATAAATTGGAGATTATTTCGCACAAATGTCCCCTGAACTTTTTTCTCATTTATACACTTTACCCATTTGACTTTATTTCGGTGAAGTTGTGAACATTATCACATGAACTTCATTTTAGTGCAGAATAAGACCTCTGTATAAAATTAATAATGTATCATTATTTATGTATCATCAATTTTATAGCATAAATTGAGTATTTCAAATCGAAACAAAAGTTTATCTGGTAAAATGTTACAAAACAAATAAATTAAGAGGGCAAAGTGCATATTAACGAGTAAAGTTGAGGGGGATTATTGTTAAATCCTCTAAATTGAATAAGTAGATTATAATTAAATGCAATTTTAAGCATAATCATCTGAATCAAAATATTACCGGTGCAGATTGTTGAAATGCATTTAAGGAATTTGGCACGGTGTCGGAAAACACATCTGCAGGTTGACCGGCAATTAGAAGGCACAACGTCCGTAACGGTGATCCAGCTACTAAGTGTTTCAATGCCATTTTCTTCATAGTATCACTATAGAACTGCCCACAATTAAGCACAAAAAGAAAAACAATAATAATCATCATCAGAAACCAGAAGAAAACAGAAGTAAGAGACGAGATCTTGGTGGTAAACGAAAAACCTCAGCACCGAGTTGCGAAGACAGGGCAAGTGCTGGACCCCACAGTTGACCTTCTTGGGCTCTTTCTAGAGCTTCCTTCTTCCTACCAGATACAAGAAGATTCTGCACCTCAAGTGCAATACCCTAAAGCAATAATAAATCATTACATTATGTCCTTAACATAAAAACTAATTAATAAATACATAAGGTGGAGATTAGACATGCTTGAATCTGAGTTTCGGAAGGGATGTTCTGTAAACATTGCGTAAAAGCCCCATACTCTTGGGTTCTTTGAGCAGAGGCAAAAAGTTCTGCAACTGCTGATTCTGGTGAATCATTTTCCTGGATTAATATTCATGAAGCCGCCAATCAGTAGGTTATGATAACTAATAAGCATATCTATGAATAGAAAAAGAAGGGAAAATCCCGTTTTCTGGAATATATTACACCGTACCTTTAGTATTTGGTCATTTCCAAAGGGAGATCGCAGTTTCCCATAATATTGCACTGATATTTTTAGTAGAGATAGAAGCAACCTCGATAGATCTCTGTCCCTGTAATCCGAAATCTTTTCTTCGATCCATTTATTTAATTCTTTGCTTCCTGCGTTACCTCCGACTAAAGGACCAGGAAAAGATTGGTCGCACAATTCTCGGAAGTAATCACCAGTTTCACATTCAATCGTCTCAGGCTTTTCCATGACAACTTCCATCAAGTTAAGAACGTTTATCACATCACCTCGTGAATCCTTTACGAATGCCGGAAAGAAAGGTAGAAAAACACAAGCAGATAAGCTGAGTCACCCACAAATGAAAGAAAACAGCTGGTTCTTACTTTATTACTTTATTATACTTTATATATCATTAGTAAACTAGTGATGAAAGAAACGGGTTCTCCTTTAGACATGAAAAGGCACATTAATGTATGTGTTATGAAAAAGGCACAAATCCTGACCTGGGTTCGGTATGCAGAGTCTGCATGAAGAGAACTATGATCTTTCATGACCACAAGTTTCCCTCCAAATCCGAAAGTAACGAGAGCATGTGGAGGTCTTTTATCTGAAGTTCTTTCTTCTCTCCCGACAGAGAAAGCACTACTACTTTGCCTTTGCACCGACTGCGACGCAAACCGATTCACATCAAGACTGTTGAATTGAGCGGGTAAGAACTGCCTCTCTTGGCTTTTCACCTCTTTGATCTGGTGATTAACACTCTGAAATCCAGCATTAAATCTGTCATCTAAGCTGTGATTGCTGTGATCAGTAATGACGTTTTGCTTTCCTAATTGCTGTCTTCTCGAGTAGCCGATATTCAAACTTTGTGCGGTTTGTTGAGTTTGCCACACACTCGCATCTTGCTGATTATAAGTACTATGAGAAGCATCCCAATGTGCTACACTCTCTTGAGTTGCTAAGTTTGGTGCTTGGTAACTTTGCTCGATCGTATTGATACGTTGTTGAGTATCACTAATGCCATTACCATAAACCACTGCCGGAGAGTAAGAATCCAATGATTTCCACTCTTGGGAAATAGTATCATAGTACCAACCCGGGTATTGTGGATCAAACACCATGTGGGCAGGGTATTCAACATTATGAGAATCCGTTCGTTGATCCATGGAAATCGAATTACTCAGCGAAAAACTCTCCTGCAAATTTGCACTGGAATTCACATTTTCGTTCATATTCGCAGCGTCACCCTCTACTTCATACCACTGCCTGGTTTTCTGATCATACTTCCAACCCGGATAAGCACTTTCCCAGTACTGACTACTACTCAAATCTTGCCCATTTTCTCCTAGTTCGTGAGAATACTCTTGTCTCTGCTCGTAATCGGACGAACCCAAAGCAACATTTCCTGCACTAGACTGAACCGCTGACTTGCCTCCGTCGCCAACATCGGCAAACGGATCATCTGAAATCTCTCCCGTTCCATTGAAAAGATCCGAATACGATCCGAAGCCAGCACCGACCACGTTCGGCTCTCCTGAATTCTCTCGTCTCTGCTCATCACTAGAGCCCAAATAAGCAACTGAACTCTCTACTAAAGCAACCTCTTTAACACTAGACTGAACGCCTTCATTCGAAACCGGAAGGTCTAAACTCTCGCCCAATGCATTGAAAATATCTGAATCCGATCCGTAACCGTCACCGGGAATCTTCGAATCCGAACCGAATGAATTCCACTGAACCAACTTAACCTTTCCAGATTCAGACTCTAATTTACTATCGCTACTACTACCCCCATTATCAATCGCTCCCGAACTATCAGTAACCCTAACCCCAACATTCTCATCAAAGTCAACTCTCTTAGAGCTTACCACTTCCGAAATGCTCAATTTGGCGATCGCGCTCGCTTCAGCAACACCACTCGGCGCTGACGATCCAGCGAAATCGATATCGTCGTCGACGAGCTTGTCGAAAAAATCCTCGTCCGACTGGTCATCGAGTTCGAACGAAGTCGCCGCCATGGAAAATCACGAAAGCCAGAGCCCAATTCACTCGCAGCTGTCAGTGATTGGGTTCGCTATGGAGTCGAGCTCTCGAATTCATCGGAATCGGAGAATCGAAGTGAAGAAAATTGGGGATTTTGCGATCAGAAGAGCAAGATCAAAGTGACCCAGGAATTGACTTTGCTATACACTCAAAAGGATTTAATAAATAAATGAAAATGATAAATTAAGATTATGGAAATTAAGGTAAATTAAGATTATCTTAATGCAGTGAGAGAAAGGCATAGTTCTGATTTGTGGGTCCAATTTAATAAAAGAAACAAAAAGGTAGTTAGGTAGATCTTGTTAAAGTTCCAATCTTATTTATTTATTTTAACAAATGTTATATGTTTTAGAGAAAATAGTGAGTGACTTACTATTTCAAGAGTATGCATGAATTACCTCACCCTATAATTAAAAAAAAATGCAAAACTTAATTTTTTTTATAAAATAATTTGTTAGAAATGACTATCAATTTCCATATTAGAAATCATACTTTCAAGCAAGGTTTTGAAAACCTCGAAAACTCGTCGATTTTTTGGTTTCGGTGGCGATTGGCAGCCATTCAAAGACGGCAGCCAAAAAATAAAAAATACCATTTATAATATAAAAAATTAACTATAATGTTTATGTCAAACTTTTAATAAAAAGTGAGTTTTATTTACTTAGTACTTATATACTAAATAATATTATCAAAACTAAAATTTTATCGGTGTAGTTAAAAAAAATTCAGTATTTTTCTCTTTTAGTATTTTTTTATTGGAGCTTCCCTAACTCCTTTTATCGAGCATAATGATGTGAATTGTGCTTTAATAAGTTCTAATATGTAACGTCAAGCATTTTCGCGAAATATAAATATATATATAATCGTATAGGTAAAATGTTGTTGGTTTTGAAAACTTACGAAAATTCAATTAGTATACTCGATTCTCATACTCTTAAACCTTGAAGAATACCACCGTCTCATTTTATTTTATTCAAAATACAATAGAAAAATATTATATAGCTGTACTTTTAGTTGACTTTTTGTTTTAAACATGTGCTAAATGTCAACATCTTCTGACTAAAAGTGCACTGGAATATTAATATATTCATATTCTCTAATCAAAAGAAAATAATCAATAATTAGCAATACTGATCAATATTCCGAATAAAGAACAGCAGTTCCTCAGCAATCAATCCAATTCAAATGATCAACACTTACACTTTTAAACTAGCCATTAAAAAATAAAAAATAAAAAACAATAAGAAAACTAGATTTTTTTTTTTAACTTTGCATTGAGATTTGTTAACGGTTAACGTCCAGATTAATTTACAGATAAAAGATTAATATAACTAAATAAGAGTGGTAAAATTCAAGTTACATTCAAATAGCAGAGTTCAAATTCAAAGGAATATTAACATTTAAATTATCTAAAAAAAATCAATAGAAAAATAAGTTCGAACATTATATAATAGTCTACAAAACCAAGTGCCAACTTACGGATTTATACATTTTCTCAATTAAGAAGAAACGGGAATATAGTAAAGTTCACCGATCTTATAGTTACTTTTAAGCTCATTAATGGTGATGGAGGATGACATGTATGGTGACATGTCGATTACGTGGCGTCCACGTTGACGAGAAGCTGACCACGCAAACGTTGACTACTTCCGTTAGTCACTAGTCCCCGAAATGTGGATCCGGTTTAAAACCCGGATCCACATTTAAAAAAAAAAAAAACGGACCTGGAACTATCCGGGTCCGGATAAAGTCGGAACCGGATAGATCCGGTTCCGGGTTTTTAAAATTAAATAAAAAAAAAATAAAAGGGTTTGATCTGAGCCGTTGGATCAAATCGATCAACGGCTCAGATCAGAGAGCCGTTGGAGGGGGGACAGCTTTTGCAGGGACTGCGGCAAAAGTACCTGCCACGCGTCAGCGTGCAGGGAGCCGTTGGGAGCAACGGCTAAATTGCCTCGGGGTCCCCAAAATATTACCGTTGGGGCTTTATTACACCCTCTTTCTCGAATTCCTTCACCATTTTCCCTATAAATACCTCATCCCACTCTCATTTTTTTCACACAACATCCTCTCTTCATCTCAATCTCTCCCAAACTCTCTCAAGCTATCATTCTTGCGATTTTAGTCTATAGTTTAGCTACTTTATAGTTATTTAAATACTCTCTATTTTTAGTTTAATATATTGTTTAGTTGTTATTAGTTTAATTTATTTAGTTGTTATAATATATTGTTTAGTTGTTATTAGTTTAATTTATTTAGTTGTTATAATATATTGTTTAGTTGTTATTAGTTTAATTTATTTAGTTGTTATTATTGTTAGTTGTTATTATTGTTAGTTGTTATTATTATTAGTATTAGGTATTTATTTTAGCTGTTATTATTAGTGTTATATAGTTTTAATCTAGCTTAATTTATCGTTAATATGTCGAGTGGAAACAACCGTTCTCGAGGACGTCCCGATGTCCGAGGAAAAGGACGGGCTACTATTCCGTCGCCGAGGTCGATTAATAGCGGGACGGCTTTTAGTCAACATAATTATAATGTCGGTGTTATGAATCAACACAATATTCCACTTCCCGGTTCTTCTAGCCAACCGTTACCGGCACATCCTCAATATGTTGCCGGTGGCGTCGGGCCGAACCAACAATTGTTATTTTCTCAAGGTCACGGCGGTCTTTATACTAACTTACTCAATTATCAAGGTACAAATCTTCCGGAATGGCACAGCCTTAGCAACGAGCAACAACAACAATATCAAGCACAATACCAACAACAAGCGAATCAAGCCCACGAAAACGAGGTAAAAATCGAGTTTAATTTGTGATATTAATTTGTTAGTTTAATTTGTGATATTAATTTGTTAGATAATAAATTAAAATATTTAATTATTAATTTTTTGTGATAAATATTATTTCTTGAAAATCTTAGTATGCTCTGTGGTTGCGGTTCCGACTGATCTTCCACATCAGAAACGATTTTCTTGAGATTGTTTGTTGATTAATAATCATTTAATCATATTTGCCTAATTTGTTTAATTATTTAATAATTATTTAATCATACTAGTTAAATTAGTCAATTAATTAATTAATCACACGTCTCTTGAAAGTCTTAGTATGCTCTGTGGTTGCGGTTCCGACTGATCTTCCACATCAGAAACGAATTTTTTGAGATTTAATAATCATTTAATCATATTAATTTAATTAAACTTTAAATGGTTACTTAAATAAGTTAAAAAATTTAAAAAAGGTAATTTGTATGCGTTGTAATAATTATAAAGTTCTTATCGGATTATGGTGTCTTAGAAAGATTGGTTTTTAAATAAGGTTTGCTTTGCAATCTCCTCCAAGCTAGCCTGGGAACCTCGGGGAGTTCTGTCTAGAAAAGCTTGGGCCTAAAGTGAGATCATAGCATCCTTTCCAGTCGATCTGGCCACAGACCCTCGGGGAGTTCCGTCTAAAAGAGCTTGATAATTATTTTCACACATAAAAAATACCATTTTTAATTTTGTTAACTTTTTTAATTAGCTATATGAAATTTAATTAAATTCATACGATTAATATTAATATTGTTAAATTAATATTGTTAAATCAATATTAATATTCCATTACTTTTGTTTTTAGGAAAATAGGTCGAGGAACCATTCCAACGACGTCGAGGAAGACGATGATGAGGACGACGATGCGGACGTCCCAAATGAAGGCGATGCCGCCTTCGTCGCCGAGGAGGAGGAGGTTCTGGAAGCTAGCGGTCTGCCCCCACATCCACCGCCGAGGAAGCGAAAGAAATTAACGGGTTTGGTGTGGCAGGACGATTTCCGGGCCGAGTATAGATACAACTACTCCACCGGTTTGGAAGATAGGTACGGAATTTGCATCCACTGCGGAAAAGAATTCAAGGCCCATCCGAAGAACAACGGCAACTCCCGCCTACAAAAGCACGCCGAGCGGTGCAAAAGGTTAAAGCGGGAGCAAGAGGTAAGTCGTCTATCCGATGAAATATATAGGGAAGCTGTGGCTGAGTGGGTTATACGCGATGGTTTGCCTATATCGGCGCCTGAGGGCGAAGGTTTTAATAAAATGATGATGAAGTTGGCGCCGATAAACTATAGGGAAATCTCGTATTATATAACCCACGAAACGATTCTAAAATTTTATGAAAAGCAAAGGGCCGATTTACAAGAAATGTTCCAACGATCTACTTACAAATTTTCTTTAACGTCGGATTGTTGGAAAGGCCATGCTAATGATGATTATATTACCGTCGTAGCTCATTTTATTAATGATCAGTGGAGTATGGAAAAGCGCATTATAGGATTTAAGCCGATGAGGGTTAGGCACACATCAGTAAACCTAGCCGAGGCTATCATAGAGGTTTTGTCGGATTGGAACCTCAAGGATAGAGTTGTTTCTATTACGTTAGATAACGCTAGTGCGCATGCCGGTGCCGTAGAAATAATGAAGGAAAGTTTGACCAATCTTAGGGATAGTCATTTTCATCAAAGGTGTGCATGTCATATTATTAACTTGATTGTTCAATCCGGTATGAGTGTTATTTCCGATAGTATAGCAAAAATAAGGAACGTTATTATATATATCCGATCATCTACGCAGCGTACAGTTTCTTGGGAAGATTGTTGCAGGGCTAACAATTACAGGGTTCGAACGTTTCAACCGGACATGCCGATCCGATGGAACTCGACTTACATGATGTTGGATGCTGTCCTACCGTACAAGGAGCTTCTGACGAACTGGATCAACAGCCCGGAGCACGACTACCGCGAAGACATCACTGCAGAAGATTGGATAACCGCTATCCAATTCCAGGCTTTTCTTCACCTTTTTAATCAAATTACTATTGATTTATCTCACGTTTACTCACCCACGTCTCAAAGAGCTTTGCCCGCTGTATTTGATATTTTGTGTCATTTTGAAACTGCAAAAAGAAATCCTATATTTAGCAATGTACTAACTCCTATGATTTCAAAGTTCCAGACTTATTGGAGTTCTGAAAGGCTCCCGTTTTTATATTGTGCCGCGGTTATCGTAGATCCGACTCTTAAACTTTCTCAATTGCAGGATGTCTTACAAGCGATGCAAAATATGACGGGGGAGCCCTACATGACGGAAAATTATCACGACGCGGATCAAAAGATGAAGGAACTTTACCAAGAGTACGAGCGAAGATTTACCGAGGCTGAAGATCAGACGGATGAAACGAATCCGCAACAACAACAAACTCAGGTAATTTTTATTATAAGTTTTATTTAATTTCTTAATTTACTCAATTAATTTCTTAATTTACTCATTTAATTTATTAACATTCTAAATGTTTTTTTTCTTTTCAATATAGGGCGGACGCGGGGCCGGTTCACCATACATGTACAATCACCGGTTATTCTACAACCTTACGTCCCTCGGGCAAGGCGGCGGTGTCGCGTCTTCTTCAACGGGTTCACAAGCAAGCACAAGTTCAGGCTCTCGTGTTGCTGGTCGACGTCGTCGTCGCAGATCCGGCGACGAGTACGCCCGGTTCTGCAACCTTCCTCCAACACCATGTCCGGATGAAGGCCTTGACATCCTTAAATGGTGGCACATGAACCAATCAGAGTATCCGGTTTTATCCATGTTAGCTCGGGACATTCTCACAATCCCGGTCTCAACGGTATCATCGGAGGCGGCGTTCTCATTGGCCGGAAGGTTGTTAGAGCCTCGTCGCAAGTCAACGGCGGCAAGAATGGTCGAGATCCTTATGCTTTCGAGAGATTAGATTATGGCCAACCAACGACAACAAGAAAACGATATGGTGGACAAAGAAATGGCGAATTACTTTGCTAATATTCAAGTGTAATTCCTTCTTAGTTGTTCTTTTTTCTTGTTGTATTACGCCTTTGTAACTTGTATTTTATTGTTTTACCGTTGTACTTGTACGTTCCCATCCGAATCCGAATCCGATCTTGAGTTTGTTTTGTTGAATAAAAACGCATTTTTATTTTTATTTTTCGTTGTATATTTTAATTTTTATTTGATTCATGTTTGTTTCTAAATAAATATTCAAACACATAAATAACTTAAGAATTTAAACTTTTATTATTTATAATAAATTATAAAACCGAACTTAGGTATAAGTACCAAAATGTTGTATTTGAACAACTAAATTACATAAATATTACAGGGATTAAACATTAAATAAAATAAACTAAATAAAAAAAAATAAAAATTAAAAAACCCGGAACCGGATTTATCCGGGATTTTTTTTCCGGAACCGGATAAATCCGGGTCCGGGTTTTTGGCGGCAAAATTTTTTTTGTCCGATCGGCGTGGTTTAAGCCTCGGATTTTGGGGACTAGTCAAATATGGACGGAAATCATCTTTTGGTACTTATACCGCTACTAAATGAGGTTGGGGCTATGCCGCCCCAGTTGAGTAAAGGTTGAGGACTTATGGCGCTATTATCCCATCATATAAATATAAAAAATGATAATCATTTATTATTAATTTATAATTTTCTTTTATGATGTCACTTTTCGTCTGTTACCTTTATAATGTTACGTACATGTTAATTAATGTTGCACTGCACATATATGTTATAACAACGATAATTTAATTCATATGAGCACTAGGATTAAAAAAATAAGTGATTCTAATAAAGTGATATATATATATATATATATATATATATATTATAACATGATACTCAAATTTATTTTTCACAAAAACTTCACTACCTATTTTAAGTCTAAACTGTATTTGTAAATTATACATGGTTGATTTAGTTATTATATAGTTTTTTTTTCTTCTTCTATTTTTAATCAAATTTCAAGTGAAACAAAAAGTTAAATTTCAATTCTGATACGACATATTAGCTAAAATTGTAACAATATCAAGCTTTAACAAATGAATTTATTTATGTTTAGGAAATTTTGTCTATTTATAGGAAATATATTTAAATTAAATAGAGTAGAGTATTTTGTATTTTTTGTGCTTCGCCTCAACCAAAAAGCTAGCTACGCCACTGCATTCATCATACCATACCAATCAAATACGAGTCTTAATAGATTGGAATTTCGAAAGATAAATCATAAAAATACAATAATTATATAAAAAAACTATAAAAAAAAAAAACTGAAAACAATGTGACGTGTGATGTTACGCAACGAAAGATGATCTTGTTTTTTTCATTACTCCTCTATCCAACGACTATTTTATTTTGCTCAATATTTGTTTAATTATGCTGTTATGGATGGTACAGACCGTTTGATGTAATTGTTTGGTTAGAACTTAGAATAAATAAGTAACACTAACAAGTAGTCGTAGCTTGACTTTGGGTTATCACTTTTTGTTACGTAAGAACTTATAAGAATTTTTCGTAAAAAAAAAAAAAAAAAAAAAACTTATAAGAACTTTATCAATGTTATTTTTTGTATTTTTGAGGTTTTATTACTTCTTTGTATAATAATTATGTGTAGTGTATCTTAGAAGCGGTAAATGTGATAAAAAAAAAAATAATAATAATAAACCGATATCACCGCAACCAAAATCGATTACCGATTTTACGATAAATGTGGTTTTCATCTTATAAAATAGGATATTCATATTTCATTATAAAAATACCGAAGCGGTATTCGGTCTATTATTTGTCAAATACGTACCGAATAGAATACCTATTTGTTCACCCCTTTTACACATAATTCTTCAATTTTAGAAACGACATCACTCACTTTTATCAGATATTTGTTTTGTAGCTTACTGGAAAACGACATCCTTACCAACGAGAAAATGACTTGTTCTTGAGAGTTAAGAAATAATTAATTATTTAAATTACACGGCCTAAATATATAACATGTAGGGATATTTTGGTGTACATGTACCGGCATATTTTCATTCTCCTTTATAGTGGCAATATATCCAAAAGTCACAAAATAGTGTGATGTCAAATTTTGGTCATGTCAAATGAGAGATAAGTGTTACATATTTGATGTATTTGGAGTTCAATTGTAAATGTAACTTTATACTTCGTTTAACAAAATTAACAAGATATGGACGGATTTCGATCCCAACACTATTTTGTGATTTTTGGGCGTTAATGCCGTTAAAATAATAATAATAGTATGTTATTTTACTTTGTACGAAATTTGACACTTATGCCGCAAATAACCCTAACGTGTAACAAACATAAGAACTTCCAGACTGGTCGTTTTATTTGGTTTATGGTTTTTAGTATGAACTGTACGATGATAAGGAAATAAACAACGTCACTAGCTGCAATGATACCACCATAAACGACACTATAACTTTTCAAAGAAAATGAATGTCGTTTAACGACAATTTTTATTTATTTTTCGCTATCTGAATGAATCTTAATTTTAGTCCCAATGATTCATTCAAAATTGAACTTTCAAGAAGGTTTTAGAACAAGGGCACATTTTCTAAATTGGATCAATTACACTTTAGATGCTACAGAAATTGTATGAATACGAAAAAAAAAAAGTTTACAAAGATAAGTGACTTGCTTTTCGAATCGAAAAATCGCGATAAGTATAAAAAAAATAACGATTAGAGGAGATAAGTTATCGAGAAGTGGTTTTCAGCGATAAATCGCTCGATTATCGTGAAAATCAAAACCATATTCATCACTAATATTAGGGGTGGCAATTTGGGACCGGACACGATACACAAAACGGTTACGACACGATTTTAAATGGGTAAACACGAGTAAATAACGGGTAAACACGACACGAACACGATAACACGACGGGACCCAATTAGACACGATTTAAGAGCAAAAAGATACATTTTCTACATTTTATATATGTTATTAAATGTTTTAATACTTATTATATATGAAATTTATGTTTTTATTTTATTAATTACGTCATACAATTGATGAACATAAGGATTTGGTAGTAAAATTTTAAAATCTTCGATAATATAGTTAAATAAATTAAGTTAAATGAGTATAAATTGAATTAATTTATTATTTATAAATAAATAAATCTATTAATTGGGTTAAATGGGTAGACACGATGAACACGTTATTTAAATGAGGCGGGTCTGGGTCTCGTCTTCTAACACGATTAATAAATGGGGCGGGTCTGGGTCTAGATAAAATGAGTAAAAAACGATTAAGACCCGGCACGAACACGACACGCAACCCGAATTGCCACACCTAACTAATATGACCATTGATGAAACAGAAGAATATATAGATTCCATTCCACCTTTTAGTAACTTAACACCAGATCTTAATTACTTGTCTGAAAAAATAGACAGGCCCTTAAGACTTTCTTTGGCCCAAGTAAAAGATTAAAATTTGAATCATCTAACTAATGGACCGAGCCCGCTCTGACTTTTCGGTAATTTTAACACTATGTTTAATATAAAAAAATTTCCACGGCCAAGAATTAAAAACCAACACCAGTCGAGGGGATACTCAAGGTTTAAAACTTTTTCTTTTCTTTTCAAATATGAATTTTTAATATAATAGAACCGAATACACTTCTTAAACTTTGGGCCCTCAATAATTCGGCTCACTGATAGTTAGAGCCGAAAATCATAGCCGATCTTCAATTTGGATCCAAATAACAGAATTAAAATCCGAATATAAACTACATCATTACTTCTAAATCAGGTATTTTCTGGTTTCAGATATAAAACCGGGTTTTCGAGTATTTTACAAAGCCCTAAACAACAACAGCTTGACCAAACGCGTCGTTGATAGTGATGATGAAACTGGCAAAAATTGACAATCCAATTAAAGAGATAATTATTTACTTTGACAACGTTTCTCAGCTCTAACTTTTTTCAAGTCAATTGCCACTTCCAAAACACACCATTTAAATAAAAAGAGTCATAAATTAAGGCCTAATAGAAAGTCCATTGTTACTTTGCTTTCATGAAAAGTCACCACAGATCTAATCTCTCACCATTATTGTGCTCTTAAATGTCCATACTCCATATATTATTTCCACTTTTTTCACTTCCATCTTTATTAGTGGAGCATGTGCTACATGTTTGTGCCCAAAATTCAGATTCTAATTTACTTGGATTGTTCACATACAAACAAGCAAGGAATCAACTTACTATAGAGTATAGACCATTTCTCCTAGGAGTGAATCCGAAACAGTCCGTCGGGTTTTTGGGCCTCTCGAATCAAGCCCAAGTTCGGTCTCGATTGTTCAGAACTCCCCGATTTTCAAACTAGGTCAAAACCGTTTACAAGCTTAGTTTTTAGACTATACATGAATTAGCTGCTTATAAGTACAAATCAAATAGTAAAAAGTCAAATTTTTAAGACAAGATAAAACGGTAAAGCTAATAAAGTACCGCGAACGGGCTGGTTCGATATCTAAAGTCTTAGCTCGGCTCGGTTTGCATTTTTTTTTTTTTAACAAAAACAACTTAATGTTGGGCCAAACTTATGTCGGGACCGGACTAATTTTTCCTCACTTAATTTTATTAAAAAATACAAGTAATATCTAGAGTTGGTGGAATCGCCAAGGAGAATAGTATATATACATTAGTCATCAAATTGACATCATTGGGAACATTTGCATTATAATTGGACCTCTTATTAGCTGAGTCAATAAACTGCACTTATTGGCACGGTCAGTTAGATGTATTAGTGGTTCATCAAACATGTAGATATAGATATACACACACATGTAGTTGCAGCAAGGGTTTTGACTGGTCATAATTCTTCATTAATTTTTAAAAGTTAATAATTACAAAAATATAGAATATTTTATTTTGTGTTGTAATATAAATTTAATTGTTTATGATCAAAATTTCAATATCTCTATTATATTTCTTTTTCAAATTTTGTCCGGTTTTTATATCGTGATAACGAAATTTTGAATGTACCATTAAGTCTTTTGACTTATGTCACTTTTACAAATTACTAATTTCTTTTTTGGTACAATGGCATTGATGGGTCATTAACAACAAGTGGTGAAATTTTAATTAAAGAGAAATAAGTTAATAGTAAAAATTGGGAACTTTGACTGTGCATAAAAAAAAATTGACGCTAATAAAAAAAAAATGAAGTACTTGGGCCATCCTTAACCAAACGTTACTATGTACAAGTCCTAGCTTGACGACATGAAATCAACCATGAATTTCAGAAGAATACGTCACAAAGACAAATAAACATGTAATTACTTTCCAACACAACACGCGCAAAGGGAAAATGGTTGTCGTTTTCATCAGTTTATCGACCGTTTTATACGTTTCCAAAAGCGCTTTGACATGATCATTAGTGGATCAATTTCTTGAGTAATTTGTTTGATACATATATAAGTTTCATGTTCTATAATATTGGTGTATGGTATTTAAAAGAGGATTCTTAAGGGTAATAGCTAATCTTGAAAGTGGGTTTAGCAAAATAGCCAAATTTTAATTAATTTTGTAAACTAGCCAATTAACCATTTAAGTGAATTCTCAATTACATAATTACCCTTAATAATTAAAAACGAAAATTAAAATAAATTCAAAATAAGCTCGAATTTTGTGGGTTAATAATCTGATAAAATTTAATTAATTAATGCTGAATATCCCCATTAATTAGCCATCGAATCAGGATTTAAATGGGTAACATAAATTTTCAACCACCTCCTTTTTTTTAGGTGTTTTTCAAATTAACATTGACCAATTACATTTGTCACTCGTCGAACAAACACACTCACATTTCTTCGAGCTTCTCACTCGTTCTTCTTCGAGCTTCCATATTCTTCGTCGCAATCACCGGCCGTTCACGGGGAAGACATCACCGGCGAGGTTTCATCTTCTATTAACCGGTAGGCCATCTCCAACATTCTATAAAAGGCTTCACCTTTCATCCTCCGGAAGTGAGAACTTGGTTAGGTTTGATTTTTTTATGTTAATTTAGGGTATTTAGGAGTGAAAATCGATTGCATGTGTCTTTATTGGCCATTAACGGGGAGTTCATCTCCGGCGAGGCATCTTAGGAGTTATGTTTTGTTTGCTTTTATATACAAGTAATATTTTGGGTTTTTTATGCTAAATCTGTGTTGGTTTTAATCGTGTTTGGGTTTTTAATACACTACATTCGTTTTTTTGTTTTAAATCGGTTTGCATGTGTTTGGGTTGTTGAATAGAGCTCCTTGTTTGTGTTAATTTCTGTTTTTAGTTGTTGAAATTCTGTTCATATAAACATTCGCTTACTGTCTTGATGATATGATATATTAATTCATGTTAGTATTTGTTGATCCATATATTAATGTTAGTTGTCGTTGATTTTCATAGGAAGCAAAATGAAGCGCACACGATCAAGTGTGAGTAAACAGAAGTCACCAAACAAGGGGAAATCACCAAACAAAGGGAAGTCAACTGCTGTCCCGATTGAACTTTTTGAGGTACGTTAAGTTTCGTTAATATGTGTATGAATCCGTTAAAATTTATTTGAATAAGATTTTAAAATAGTTTTGTTTTGCAGCCCGGTAGTTATGTTGTGCCGAAAACGTTTTGGAAATCAAAACAAAGGATTCATTCCCACTCCAAGCTGTCCATTCTGAATAATATTGATGGCCATCTAAAAACGGAGAACTTGCGTAATCTGTTCGCGGCAGGACCGTTTGGCTATTTTTAAAAAAATAAATGGCACAACTTTTCCGAAGCAAATAGTGCACCAATTGGTTTTGCGTCAAGTTAATGGAGATGACCATCAGTGTTTGTGCTTCCAAGTTGGACCCGAGCTTGTGGAATTTACAATCAAAGAGTTTGAAGACATTTCTGCTAATCTCTGTTAAAAACTGTTAATTTCTGTTCATATGTTTATGTTGCTAATCTGTTGATTTATGTTTATGTCTTGTACAGGTCTCAAATGTGGACCACTTCCAAACATGTTAATGCAACTACCAATTGAGAACAAGCTTCAAAAAAAATTCTTCGTGAATCCAGATAACCGGAAGATCAGCGATTTGTTGAACCATATATACGCAGATGAAATGCCGGGAAATGACGAAGAAAAGGTTGCGCTGATGAACTTAGCAATATTGGAGTGTATTGTGCTACCGAAGCAACATTCAAATGGTATCATGGCACATCACATGCAATTATCCAACAATCCTGAAGCATTTGCGTCGTATCCTTGGGGTAGAAAGAGCTTCGAAGCTTTAAGAGACAGCTTCAAAAAGTCGAGAAGTTTCGGTTCAAGAGTGACAGGTTACGATATTAATGGGTTTATATTCCCATTAATTGCGTGGGCTTTTGAGACAGTTTCGTGCTTTGAAGAAGACGGGTTCACTTCAAGGAATAGTTCATACGACGAACCCCCATTAGTTAAGTGGGTTTATGACTCGTCACCGGACTGAGAAGAATTGACGGAGAAGATATTTGAATGCGAAACCGTAAGCGTAGTCAACCAAAATTCACTTTTTCATTTTGTTTACAACTTTACGTATGTACAGCTTTACGTATTAACGACATTATATTTTTTTTAAGGTCCAAGTTGTCGACTACAATGTACGAACTGTTTCGCGGGAGCATGTTGTTGGGGAGACTTCGAGGTCCGCTTCGCGTATTAATCAGGGTGTGACAGTGGACGAGAGTAAGCAGTTGTTTGCTGAAATAGCCATGCTGAAAGAAAGAGTTACTGTTCTCGAGGAAACAAGGTGCTTGGATTGTACAAAAAAGGCGAAGGTAGTGGAAACGTACTTGTTAATTATAATAATATTGTTTATGTATATTTAAATTAATTATAATTAATTTACGTTACTAACAGTGTTTATATTGAAATTTAGGATGACACAACTCCCTTACTCGTGCCTCGAACTGAGCGAGCAAATTCAACCATTAGTGCACCGGTACCAAATACCTTACCAGTATCAAACATTCACTTGATGAATGAAGCCGCTTCTGCAAAGCAAACTCAGGTACAGTAACTGACAATTGTGATTATTGTTGTTGATTGGAGTTAATTAATGTTTGATTTATGTAATGTAGGTTGACAAAATACCATTAACAATGACGAGCAAGAATGTTTCAGGTTTTCTCATCAGTCCACAGGTAACATATTGTACATTTTTTATGATTAGTCTGGGTTGATTATAGTTAATAAACTTACCTATTCACAAAAATAGGTTGACACAACTCCAAGCCCAATGCCGAATAAGAATCTTTCAAATCAGTTCATCAGTCCACAGGTAATAATTAAATATAAATCTTTCCCATGGTTAATATGTTACCAAATTAGTGTATTGGATTTAAATATTAACACGCTATAAATCTGTTTTTTGTAGGCCAGCGCCGAATCAATAAAACGTGACTTACATTTTATTCATAACAACATTTCTTTGATTGATGATGCGGGGATTAATTCACAGGCAGAAAAAGAAACCATACAGAATGAAGTGGTGCCAAAAACTAAGGTGTTACCATTGGCTTATACACGAAAGAAAGTGAAGAAGGAGAAACCACCGACACAACCGGAAGTCGTTAGCTTCCGAGAAAAGAGGACTGTCAAACCAGGACCATCCATGAGGCCGCCATACACTCAAGGAAAGAAGCCGAAAAAAGATGGAAACGACGACGAGGGAGTTGTCTGTGAAAGTCAACAGTCTTTCGATCTGGGGATTTGAACTTCGTTACGTAATTTGGGCTATGTAGTCGACTTTATTTCATCCTTTTGAACCATGTAGTTTTTATGGCAAAACAATTTGGCCAATTAATTTTGTCTGTGATTTCATTACGCACCGTATTTTCGGCTTTGTCATTTTGGGACGATTTGAAGTAGGAATATAACAAACATATATTTTCCCTTTTTATTTGTATTGTTCATTCTTACGAAGTATTTTGTTTAATTTCACACGGTTATCGCTGATTATATATGAAATACACTATTAGTTCATGTTAATTTTGTTATGTATATTGAGAAATATAATTAAACATTATTAATTTACGTTAAAATCGGTTATAATTGTGTATCTAATGACGGTTTAAGTTAAAAATGAAGACTCGCCGATTTTGTTAATTTCTAATTTTACTGCTTCCTTATTATAAGACATATACGGTTAATTTATGATTTACAAATACAAATAGGCTTTTGCATGGCCATTTTTTTACGTGATTCGGATATTTAATTTTGTTTACTAAATGAGAAATATAACTAACATTCATTATGTGTTGACATATAATCTATTTGAACCAAAACTATGTCAAAATTAACGAAGATAAAAAAGTTAATAGCCATAAAAAAGTTTACTAGCCACGAAATTAACGAAGATAAGCAATAGTACTATGAATAACAAACATGAAACAAGCATCGCAGTTTAGGAACAAATAAAATATAAAAATTAAGTAAATGCTTAAACTGAAAATTATGATTCGATACACAATTTATTGGAAACTGATATCATAAAGTTCACGAAATTGGCTACGACAAACAACTCCTCTTGTTGTGCCCCGGTTTTCCACACCTCCCGCAACGATTGTGGTACGGATGATGCAACTCCGATTTTGAACGGAATCTTTTCATCTTGGGTCTTCCTGGTTGACGTTTCTAGACAGGAGGATTGATTACATCTGCATCGGTAGACAGATCCCAAGCACCGTCATGTGTTACCGGATTAACATCATGTGAATACATCGCCATAAACGCATCTTTTGTGAAATATTCGGGAACAAAATCGATGGGCCTTAAATTCATTCTATATAGAGCTGCTGCAGCATGCAAACACGGGACATCATCAAGTTGCCAAACGCAGCACGAACATGTCTTTAATGCAATATTAACGACGTTGTGCACCGTGCCGGCAATAACCTCAAACAGGTTGTCATTAATAGCCTCAACCTGAATAAACATACCATTAACATTAATTAATAAATATCAACAGTACTAAAAAAGATCAAATATCACATTAATAACTACCTATTAATGTGAAATAATAAATACACTTACGTTCATTCTACGTGCTTTACTCTCAGCTTCGACGAGTTTTGAGTATGGGCAGTGAGTCCATTGACCATCTTGGGGATCAAAGCACGTTGTTTGTTAAACCATCTTTGTAGTAAACAACGCCAACTCAAGACAAGTGCGCTTACTGGCCACCCACGAGCTTCTTTTATCACGGAATTCAAGGATTCAGATATGTTAGTAGTCATTAATCCATACCTTTTTCCGGGGAAATGCGAACGAGCCCAGAAATCCGGACCAGCTTCGAGCAAGTACTTCTTTATGGATGACTTTTTTGATGAAAGTTGATCCAACCAATAATGGAACTCTTTATGCGTGTACGCCTTAGCACAATTATAATACATTTGTTGAATTGACGATTTACCATATTTGCACTTTACGTTCGCCCACAAGTTTTGCATGTACACAACGTACTTGGCTTCCGGGAAGACACGCTTAACAGCCTTTGGTATCGCTGGAGCCCGGTCAGAAATAATAACCAAATCCTCTCTAACCCCGAACACTTTTCTTATGTTTTTCATAAACCACGACCAAGATTTATATTTCTCGGAGCCAACTATTCCAAAAGCCAACGGGAAGATATGATTATCCCCATCATGTCCAGCAGCCAATAGCAATGTACCATGGTACTTGCATTTCAAATGCGTACCATCTACTGAGATAACTATCTCCGGCCGACAAAATTTCCATCCATGAATGGAAGCAGCAATCGCCAAAAAGAAGTACTTGAAGTTCCCTTCAGAATCAAGCTTGGTTTCAGTATAGCTTCCTGGAAAAATGAACATCATTGGTGAAAATTTCGTTAACATAGTGGGTAATAGCACATCATGAATACTGCGAAAATCAACCACTGTTAACAGAAATGCAGATTTATTTTTAGAATTAAGTAAAATACAAGTAAACAGCCAAATATGTCATTGATGAAATAAGAGAAAATAAACACGAAGGTCAACTACTGTTAACCTTCGTTACGTAACAAATATATTTGGTAAATGAAAACTTATGCTGTATTTTAAATACAAATCAACAACTGTTAACGAATATTACACAATACTAACACCAAAACATATGAATAAACAATGAGTTTATAAACATTAACGATTATAAACACTATTAAAAACATGAGATTACAGGGATTTTTCTCGCAAATCATTTTGCCAACACTTGGGAGATGAGAATATGACTCTTCAAAACTGCCACGAATATCCGCCAAAGCTTTAGTCCGTCCTAACCAAGCTTGGAAGTAGCTTACTTTGACTCTATATCGACTTTGCATAATCTCCGCCACGCCCTTTGGTGTTAATCTATCTCCCAAACAGCCTGCTAGATCTTGTTTAACCAACTTGTGGATCAGGGACGATGTCATCTGACGATTTTTTTCTTGGGTATTACGTCCATAGCATGTGTGATCATTAATATAAGATTTTACAAACCAAATCTTAGAAATTGAACTCACAGACGCGTTCATTTCCCATCGACAATCCTCATTTATACAGTATATCTCAAAACGAGACTGACTAGACCGACAAGTTTTGTATGAAAAATAATGTTTTATTGCAATGATTTGCATGGCTGTAGTCAACAAATCTTTTCGCATGAATTTGTCGTTCACTCTAACTTCAAAATCTTCAGGCAAATTTGTGAAATCTAAATTATCGTACATAACTGACCCGTCGTCCTTCTCTCCGTCATCGGGTAATACAAAAGTAGGTGATGATCCATCCGAATACATATACTGTCTCTCGAAGGTTCTAACTGCAACAAATAAACAAATAATACCAGTTATTAATCAGTACTAACTCATAAATACAAGAATTGGGTAAAATATAAGTAACCACGTTCATAATTCCTTGATGATTCAAGAACAAATAAACACGAATATACGTGAATTAATTAGGAATATATTAAATAAACACGTAAATACCTGATTCAAGGATTGACAAAGTCTGACTACCGGAAGCAATAGTTGTGATTGATTTCGTGGTTATTGGATTCGTAAAGCTGCTTCTTTGCATAAGCATTTCTTCATCATAGGAAATAAAATCTGCATGTATCAAATACAATAATGAATTTGGTATCCAAAAAAACTGAAAACGTAAACTTTAACAAGAAACAATGATTACCAGAGTTTGAGAAATGAAGATCACGATTTTCATTCCAATTGACAATTTGGTTTGACAGTGCTTGAAAAATGGAGGAATGCTCTGCTGGTTCCATCGTGTGAAGCTATGACTGCAACACGATGAAGGAGGTGAACGGGAAGAACAAACTGCACGGTTAAATATGCTCGACGGGGGGAATGAGCGGGGCTGGACGGGAAGAACAAACTGCAGTTCTGTATTGAAGAAAAAACCCAACGTTCAGCTTCCTTATTTTACGTTGGTTTTGAAAATCTTGAAGCTGTATCATTTGACAAAGCACGTTGATTTACTATCCTAAATAATAGGGAAGATTTGGTTCATTTAAACGTGTAATTAAGGGAGCTGATTTGTTTTTTTCTTTATTTTTAAAATCAATATGTAATCAGTTACCATGATTTGTGGGATAATGATAATTACCAATTTAATTAATTACGAAAATAATAAACGAAATTGATTAATTAAAAGGGTATTTTAGTATTAAAATTTGAATTAAATATGACACCTCATGTTAATTGGCTAGTTTACAAAATTAACCAAAGTTTGGCTATTTTGCAAAATCAAAGTTTCAATTTAGCTATTTGGTGAGATACTTTGTAAATAGTGAAGAAGAATTCATCAAAAAAGAGAAAGTAAAAAAAACTGACGGCAGTCTAACGGTATTCACAAAAAATCCCAAACCAAAAATTTCATATAACGGAAGTTTATAATTTGATCCCTCCGCTTCAACTACGACAAAACTAATTATAATATCGCATGGCAAAGCTACGATTTCTAAAAATATACACATACAAAAATGTTAGATAAAAGTAATATTATACGTAAAAGTACGTGTGAAGGTTTGGTAACTATTTTTTAATACTAGTTAATATAGTTTATGTATTGCTTTAGGCATGAAGATATTAAAATCATTTTAACACAATATCAAAGTGTCCAGAGCCACTTAATACACAGTCCAATAATGGCATAACATGAGAGATGATATGAGATTAACTAACCCACTTGAGAATTTCGTGAATAAAGTTTAAAAAGTTTGGTAAAGATCTTATAAACCACTTAATCAAGGAAATTAATTATTATACTCTCAGAAGAATTCAAGTGAATAAGTGAATTACTCTAGAGCTTGTTAGCTAATTAGTTTGTCTATTTCCCACTCCTTCAATTCCATCACAACTATTCGTATAAATTCAATAAATAAACAAAAAATCGGAATCCTAGTTCCGAAAAAATCATGATCAGTTTTAGTTTCGGTTTTACCCAGATCTAGATTTATTTAGTTCGACAAGATGTGCTTGGACTAGTGGTAACAAGTACATCACTTAAGACATTAGATGTCTTGAGTTCGAGTCACCATGAGGATAGGAGTGAAATTTAAAGATCCTCATATATATATATATAATAAAAGAAAAAAAAAGATTTGTTTAGTTTCATGTATCTGTTTCTAAAATCGTTGGCTAATAAATCTAAAGGTCTAGATTAAAATATTCAGAACCGATTCGGAAAAAAAAAAAGAAAAAAGAATTGCATATTACGACATTTACATGATTGATCACAAGCATGACTTTGCATGAAATTTGGGATTTCGATTGAAAAAATTAGAAAGATAACACAACTTTTGGAGTTGCTTAAGGGTCACAAAAAATGTAAACATACATAAAGTCTGCACCTTTTAATAAGCAAGAAATGGCATCATATTAGCCGTAGGCATAGAGTCACTTACCAATTAATCTGAAAATAGTATAATATCTTATTTTTATTATTTTCTGTTCTTAAATTTTGTTATGAAATAATTTAGCCAAGTCAATGCCAACCAATTAATTATATGGCCTAACATATTACTAAAAATGAAAAGTAAAAAAAAAAACTGAAATCAACAAATTGGACCTAAGAATGTTAACAATGCTCCTGAATTTTAGGAGAATATTCCTTGTATTCTATTTGTTGGTATGATTTGCTTACATGTTTTCAAAAATATGAAATTGTTCAAGTGTTAAAGATGTAATATTTAAGCAACATATGATTTGTTTGAAAATAATTCTATCACTTTTTTTTCATCAAATTCTGCGAGACTTTTGCTCTTAAGAATTCTTGAATAACGAGATTCATTAAGTGAAGTTACGTAATATAATATATCTATTTTGTTCGGTAATTGATTGACATAAATAAATTTGAGTAATTTATATGTGTCGTGCACAAATTAATATTTTTTTCATCTTTTTCAGCGTGTGTGATTATAATGTTTAATTTTTTGAAAGTATATTGTAAAATTTGCTAAAAAAGTATTTTAGAGGATAAAATGCACCAACGTATAAGTTTGTAGAACAAATGTTATCACTTATCACTTACTTAAAAACACCAAAAATCAAGTTTTGTCCATGCTAAGTTGCTAACTTCTTATTAGTACTAGTTGCTTGAGCCCAATCTTTTTATTTTTTTTCTTCGGAAGTGTGATTATTGGTCAAGTTTACGTGATATATTTACAATATAAGAGCAAGCAATAGTATTCACTATGATTACAAATTTAACGAAAGAAGATTAGTCCCGTAGATGTCATTGAAAGAAAAACACTTTGTTAAGCCTTGGCTTCAATAATATATATAACAATAGTCATGTATGGAACTCATGGGCAATATTCTACAACACAATATCACATTTTGTATCCCAAAAGATAATTAGAATATTCTTAGCTTAATGTTAATGTCTATTAATATTCCTCTATTAGGATTATGAAAGTTGCAACTTGATAACTATTTTCTTTAAACTTCTTTCGTCTTCTTCTCTTTTTTTCCCCATAATTTTGTGCAACATTAATTAGTACCTAACTTATATTCTGGCTTTACTCTATAATATACCGAATCACGCGAAATATGATTATCACAATTTAATTCATTAGTATTACCCATACTTAAATTAAAAAACAAATATTACTTGTCTCAATTGAATCGTGACAAGTTTTTAATTTATTTTATGTAGATTGGAATTAAAAAATTTGAATTGGGTTTGATACTTACATTATTTCTCGATTTTAGAGGTCAACCCTCAGATATGTATTCAACTATACAATCCTCTCGTATCATCTAGTTAAATAAAGAATAATTGCAGTAAAAATACTTACTGTTTAATAGTATGCTAACTTTTTTAGCTTTGAATTGTATTGATTAAATACCCATGAATTGATCGTGAAATTGCGTTTTCAATTTTTTTTCTTCATATGCCTCTGTTAAGTCACTTCGCATGTATGCTTCAAATTGAAGTAATTAACATAAAAATCTCAAAACATGAAAATGTGTTAATTTTGAATTGTAAATGTGCAAAAGAATCAACATCAATAGACACGTAATCGTATGAGACGGAAAACAATAATGATAAAAAAAAATACAAATTTATGATCTTGAGTATTTAATCAGAGTAATTCAAAGTTTGAGAATATGTTGCGCTATTTAAAAAAAAAAAAGACTACTTTTGCTGTAATTATTCCATAAGAAATAAATATAATACCCCATTCGATATAAGTGTGTTAAGTATCATTAACATTATAATTTGATGTAATTCTTAGCTTCAAGATCTGATTTTTTTTTCTAAACTATAAAAGTGCGAACAAGTTTTTACACGCTTTGTTATCATATTTCATGGAATGATATATTAGGAAGAAATAAAGCTTCTACGTAATAATAATAATAATAATAATAATAATAATAATAATAATAATAATAATAATAATAATAATAATAATAATAATAATAATAATAATAATAATAATAATAATAATAATAATAATAATAATAATAATAATAGACCAAAAGTCACATGCGAGACAATTATGCTAAAAGGTTATCTTTAGAAGTCTATGACTTCCAAGAAGGGGCATGGAATCATTTGGTATTTCTAGCGTGAACTATAGGCAACGACTAGGTCTAGCTTGCAACATTAGGGCATGATAAATTAGACCAAAATTAATTTTTGGTGATTAAAAAATATGGTTGTATAGTGAAATGGTGCTTATAAAAAGATGAGAAAGCAGAAAATGTGTGGAAAGAATGCAGCCAAAAATTGGTGAAGAAAGATAGTAATACGGTTGATTCACAAGTTGAGCATTGAAACTCTATTTTGTAAGCATTTTGACTAAATGTGATGCTCTATTTCTTAGGCAGCCAATTGGGTGTGTATACCTTTGTGGACTATATTATATTGATTTCTAAAAAAAATTGTTTTTTTAATAACTGATAAAAAAAATGGGTGCTAATTATTTCTTTTCATTTATGGTGAGTGTACAATATCACATGTTAGGTAATATAAATCAACCTGCAATTGGTATAATTAATCACTTTTTATTATTGCTTGTGTGGTAGTGTTGTTAGTTAAGAGTTAAGACCTTAGTTCATGAATGAATGGTTTATATATATAGCGGAATCAAGAATGCATGTTCAACGTAAAGTACATACATTTTTCGAAAATAAGATTAAAAAAAAACGTGGCGGAAGAAGTTCTAATCATAAGATAAAGCATAATCAAGAACTTTATTAGATTTTTGTAAATGCCATTAGTACTATACAAATTATTCTATTGATATAACCATCAGTACGAGCACTCTATCACTATATGTGTATATATAATGATGGAGTGTTCGATAAAAGCTCGTATTTCACTTAATTATGTTATTGGTATAATTACATATACACATATAGTGACAAGATGTGCTTGGTCTAGTGGTAACAAGTACGTCATTTAAGACATTAGAGGTCTTGAGTTCGAGTCACCATGAGAATATGAGTGAAATCCAAAGATCCTTATTTATATATATATATATATATATATATATATATATAACAAAGAGAGTTGGAGGTGGATTTACCCACTATCTTAAAGTATAAAATATTATTTTTTTTAAAAAAAATATAAGTTTGTCCGCTTGAAAACAACTCACGGGCTAGGCAGCTCATGTCCATGCTCACTGCGGGCGAAAGCCCACCCCATCGGGAAGGCCTGCCCGTCTGAGGTGGCAATATATATAATATTATTATTGAGCTTTTCTTTGGCTGCTTTAGAACTTACCTTAATTGGATGGAGTTAGTCGCCAATAATATTTAAACAATAAGAGCATAGAATATAGACACGGGTAGACCTAGAGGTTTGATATTCTATTAAAATGTGAGTCATAAAACATTAATTATGAGCTCCTAACTAAAGTTAGAGTATTTACTTAATTATTTTACTTTTAAAAAGCGACATAGGCCAAGAATCTTGTGAGTAACTTACTATTTCAAGAGTATGCATGAATTATCTCACCCTATAATAATAAAATATGCAAAACTTAAATTTTTTAGAAAATAATTTGTTAGAAATGACTATCAATTTCCATATTAGATCATACTTTCAAGCTCAACTAATTGAAGCATGAAAAGGGAAAATAGATCCATTTGTTATAAATTTAAAAAAAAAAAAAAAAAGATGAAGGTCACAAAGTCTTTCATAAATTCGTATGAGAAATTAAAATGTCTCCACACAATAAGTAGACCGTTCTTAACCCTCAACTTCCCTAGTATTGCATGCACAATAAATATCAATTAGCATGACTTTATGATGATTTAGCAAAGCATCAATGCACAAGAAAAGAACATGAGCTTTATTTCATTGAAAGACTTGGCCATTCAAAGTTTGATGTGAGAGTCCCCCAACTACATTTTAGCACAACACCCAAAATCTCTCACCCACACAACTCCCATTTTAATTCCCCTTGGGAAGAGAGAAAGAGAAAAACACCCAATCCTTTGACTTAACAGCAAAATAAAATATAAAAAGCAACTAATATGGATAAATACAAACAATATTTTTTTTTGTCCTTTATTAAGCCCATAATTAATTATTTATTTACTTATTTCTTTTTTTACCATTCCAATTCCAAACAAATTTAAAATTTGTAAACCAATTTAACATTGTGTTTATGATTTAATTAATATTTTATTTAGTGATTGTCGAATCTAAATCTGACGGTCTATGTTATTTTATTTTAATGATAACAAAATAAACTCGGAGTCGGTAATTAATGAGAAAATAATACGGAAATTTTGATTACACTTCAGTTATAGCATTACTGGTAGTCGTAGTAGAGAGCAACTATGCAACTTGTTCAAGTAGTTACAAGGAACCAAGACATGGATGCCATTGCTATTGCTATTGTATAACCCCTTAACACAAGTCAAACAGCAAAGGAAGTAAGTTATATCATGGGAAAATGCTTCTTTCAATGATGATAGTGTTGGTGATGTAGTGTTGGTTAGAATTTTGAGAGAGAAAGGGATTTCATTGTTGACTAGTTTTTTTTTTTTTTTTTGGACTTTTGAAAGTCATAGGACGGCCAATTTGGGGCTTTCTCATTCTTGCCCTTTTCTTCCTTTTCTTGTTCTTTTCTAATTTCTTACTTTGCACAATGCCCACCACTTGGAGTCACATTGGATGTGTGAGAACATGAAGTGGCACTCACTTACCTAAAAACAAACAATACAAATAAAAACAAAAAGTAATTGGATTGGAGTATCTGACTATACCCCCTATCTTTCTGTATACGTCCGAATACCTCCCTCAAAACTTTTGTAAATAATTATCTAGACCCCTTGGATGGGTCATCTTCACTTATTCTCAAAGTTAAGGAGTAAAGACACCAAGTGCAAAAGTTCAAAGTCCTCGGATCTAGACTTATATTTACAAAGTTGGGAGGGACATATGCACCTGTGAAGAAAGTTCAAGGAGTACATGGTCAAGTATCAACAAAATATATATCTACCCTGTTCAAATTTTAACCATCATAAGGCAATATGATATTTATGTGATTGTATTTAAAATAATTATAATTTTAATCCCTTTAGTGGAAAAACTTGCCGACCCACCGACTGAAAAATTGCCCTCTCAAATTCTCCAACTATACAAAGGCCAGCTAATATATACATGCATACCATGGCCGGCCCAATCTATGGGCGATTTGGGCAGTCGCCCACAGTCTCGGTTTAAAATAAGATTTTTTTTTAGTAGTCAATTTATATATATATATATATATATATATATAATTAAAGTCTTGATTGCAAAACATTACATGGTGCAGTAAGTGTTAATTGTACAACTAGCGAATTCACTGGCTGACTTGATTCATTCTACCGAATGGACTAAGAAAAAGACAAACAAATACACACAAACATAACTATAGACTATGATAAAGGCTCTCACTCCACTTGTTACACTCTGAGGGTAACATTTAAAAATACACAACGCACTGGGATTGTTCAAATAGCAAGGGCTCTCTCTTGATACACTCTGAAGGTAACAGTTAAAGTTATTGATGATGAAGACTATTTCATGCATATTATATAGTATATATTAATACATTAATTGTAAAATGTAGTTTATTGCTAGAGTTATTCGACATTTGCATTGCAATAATATGTAGCTACTTTAAATATCTATTGAAGGCCCCGGAAAAAAAAAGCTCTATATTAATGATTGGCACAAAACCAAAAAAATTGGGCCGTCCCTAATACATACATGTAATATATATATTAATAATACGTTACTAGAGTTTAATTATCATTATATGTCATTTTCACTTCTAATTGGCTCAGCAATAAAGATGAGCATGCCATACTAAATAGTGGACATTGGAGCTACATGAAGATGATGACATTTTAATTTTAGTTTTTTTCTTCTCTTTTGATGTTCCCTAGGATGATTTAGTGCACTTTGCTAGGGCTAGCTTTGTAAACAGTAAAAAACAAGTCTAAATATTAGTTAGTACTTGCTTTGCTTGAATTTGCTTGAATGAGAGTCTATGCCATATGATTTTACTTGCCTTTTTTAAATCTATGGAAAAAGGAAGAGTAGTGGTACTTAATTGAAAATCTATATAGTCCACTCAATCACATAATGGAAAGAAAAAAAAACTTTGGTAAAAATTAAATAAAATAGAAAGATAAAGTGAGTGTGGTATATTCTTCTATCAAGAGTAGCTTTACTAATTTTATTTTATTTTTTTGGTTACTTATACGACTAATTTTCATTTGGAGGTATAAGAATTTAATATTTTAATTTTTATGATTCCATGAATTTATGATTTACGGATGAACTCTTTAGTATTTCAAATTATTTTAAAATTGCATTTACTTGTTGCTCAAATTCTGCCGTTATTACTTTCTTTTTAAAAGTTTTAGAGCGGAAATATATTCAAGACTATACATTCAAAATATCGTTAAATTAGTAAAATAAGCCACAAAAAAAAAAAGTCACTGAAAACTTTAACCGTGTTTTTTTTTTTACTATATAAACTAAAACACGCTAAAATACCTCCTTTTCGTTGTTTGTATTTATATGGGAGAGTGGAAAGAAAGATTTATAAGGTCGGTCTAGGAATATTTTTTGGCATCATGTATAAGAATATTGATTCAGTGGGGATTTACGGCTGAGATTGGTCAACATTAAAATATATTAAACAAAAAAGTTTGATCAAACGTTGACTAGCTTGCTAAATGCTTTCCTCAATATTTATTTCCTTTTTATTTTCTCTATGTATTCATATATTCCATTATGATTTACATATTTGGCAATTGGCATTTTGGTCAACAATAGTAAAGTAAATTTTAGTTGCTCAAAACAGCAACAATATCACTTTCTTTGGTGCTAAATCGATAGATAATACAGCAAACAATAATGATAATGATAAAAATTAAAAAGAACAAAACATTAACAAGATTAACTTCTTTGCGGTAAAATTGATGAAAAGCTTCACATTGTTCTCGTTTCGACATTTTAATACTTTAATTTTTCTTTGTTTTTCAAAGGCTGAACTAAATATGTTTCCTTGAAAATATGTTGTAATGGAAAAAATATTCTTAGTATTGGACTATTATATACGAATTCATTATTTCAACTTGTATCTAGAGATGCATGCAAGTTGAGTTTGACCTAACCTAGAAAGTAGCAAAAAATAGATGATCACCACGCAGAGAGGTGCATTATATAAATAATGTTGGTCATCTATAAATATTAAATTGATAATAATTTTTAAAATCTAAAGATTTTAAATCAAGTTAAATAAGTCTAAAATTAATTTATTTTAAAAAATACGACGATAAATTAATTCGGATAAACGGCTCAAACCCGATTCAACACATAACGAACACTTGATCTAAATTGTCATTCTAGAAAGAAAAGAAAGAAAAAAACTTCATAAGTCAATTTGTGATGCTCTTGTGAAATAATGTTGAATTTTCTGCCATATTGAAGTAAAAGTAAAAATAATGAGTGTGTTTGGCAAAGTTTATTTAGCCTTGTTTTTATTTATAAAATAAACTTAACCGCTATTTAGGTGTTTGGCAGAATTGTTTTTCCAAAAAACACAAAATCGATTTTGAATTTTCGTACATGAATTGTAAAAGCTAGGATTCGTAACTTTTGGTTTTTTCTAAAAACAAAAATACGGTTTTAGTCTATTTTAGTCTTTTTAGCCTAAATAATTTTTTTACCAAACACTAAAACAATTTTTGTTACCAACAAAACAACTGTTTTATAAACAATTTACCAAACACCTATCGGTTTTTTTCAAAAACAATTTGTTTCTTAAAGTAAAACTAAAAACATTTTTTGTAAAAATTAAGTTATGTCAAACGAGCCCAATAATAATCTTTTAAGTACGGAACTTGTCTAAGCTTATCATATTTAACCATTTAAATATCATTGAAGTTAAGTATCTTTCCTCAATTAACCCTAAAAATGTGCCCACTTGATATGTGAAATAAATCGACTGCAACATGGCGCTTGGACGTGTTTTGCTACATTTTAATGAAGTAAGATATGTGATAAGTACTTTCACCGTTATTATCCTTAATGAAATACAACGACAAATTTTATTTCGTATCGTTATTCACTCTAGATCAAAATTTGGAGTAAATATACATCCCTGGTGTAAAATTGACATATATTATTGATGATCACATTCACGTGACCTTGTTCAAACTTAATAGAAATAAGTGTCTGTTATTATTTTTATTTCTCGTGCGTGACGAATACTGTTGGTACTTTTTCCCTTAATTAGCACACTCGAGTTTTAAAGTCCTTAAATTTTTAATGAAGATGGGTTATAATGGATCAAACTAAAATTTCACCAAGAATAATGTTAGGGTAAAGAGAATCACAGTCGATAAAGCTGAAGGACGTTATCATTAATTACTCTATTTATTGGGTAGCACTGGCGGAAAGCAAGTACTGATTGATAAATGTAGTTTAAAACAGCTTGGTAAGGGATATTCGACTATTCGTATTTCGGGATAATAAATTCCCGCTAAATTAATATCCCGCTAAATTAACAATCGCTTAGATTATACTTTTTCTAGGTCTCGATCGAACCAACTTGGTAAAATAATACTTATTAATTTATATACTTTTCACATTATTATTTTTCGGAAGTTATACTGTATTTTGGAAGAAAAAAATACTTCTAAAGTAATACTTATTAAACTCAAGATAGATGAATCAAAGATATATTGTAACAAGATGTTTAACTTAGTTTGGCTTACTTTTTATTATTATTTAATAGACCTATAGCGATGACACTTTCGTCGCTAATATTTTAGAGAGATTGTTTTTTTGTTTAATTTCCATAAGCTTATAGCACTATATTTGTTGTTACATTTACATATATCCGATATAAAAAGACTACTTGCCTCGATCGAGAGGAGAATATCGTTTTTGTACGTAAATAAATTGCGAAAAAAACTAATTGTCGTCCCCATAAGTGCCTACATCGATTACCCTATAGCGACAATGTTTAGGCGCTATATCGCCAAGCCGCCAACGCTCTAGGTTTATGTCATTTTTCTTATAGCGAAAACAGTATTTAAGAGAAATAATAATATGTACATCATGTAAGTAAATATAACTTATTTTTGGTAAAGTACCAGAAAATAAAATCAATAATAAATAGGAACTGAAATAGAAAGTTTCAATTCAAGTAAAAACATCTCAAAGAATACTTTGGAGACAGTTTACGCGTATACGTGAAGTTTACTATTTTTATAATAGAACTCTATGAATAAGCGTTGTTGATGATTTATAAATACGTGTATTTTGTCCAGTTGGCAGAAATAAAATATGCATAAGACTCGAAGAATAATAACAAAGATTTATTCTTATAGAAGTAAGAAAATATTTTGACCAATATTACTCATAGTCATTGTGATTCGCCTAATTCATGAAACTTTAAGGCTCAATTATTAATAAATATGTATTTTTTTTTCAGTATATGATATATTTGTACTTTTAATATAGTCATAGCATAGCATGTTTGATTCAAATTAGAGTATATTAAAAAGTTCAATTTAATCAATTGAGAGAATGGCCCTTTTCGAGTTTATTATGAACAAAATAATACGCGAGACTATGCAATCTAAAGTAATCGCAGGGGTGCATCACGGGGAGAAGAGGACGGAAGCCTTTGCGTGGTTGCGGAACAAGTCCTTCCAAGTTTTTTCTGTCTTGAAATCCGAGATCGGAGCTCGGGGATTTCTAGAGTGAAAAACGGACATCTCTCGACATTACCTAAAAATTACAAAAGAAAATAGACATCAAAACATATTCTTTCGAAAATTAAACATAAATTGAGAAAATGTCGAGCATGTATAATATTATTGGTTTGAAAAAAATATAACTAATGCAAAGCAGTTTGGGAAGTTTTGGTTAAAGGATAACAACCTGAAAATCTATATACAAAAACAGTAATAAAAAAAATTAAAAAAGAAAAGAAAACGATTGTGCTCCAAATTCAGAGTACAAGTTCAACTAATCACAACTCCATAACGATTGGTCCGTCCACGTCATCAACTTGCCACAGTTGGATAGTTCAATTTTGAGTATTTCCACACCTTAAAATAAATTAATACATAATCTTTTGTATATTAAAATTCGTATTCTAAATTTGACAATTAATTTGTAGTTCATCATGGGACCCCACAAAGTCTTTGATACATGAGAAAAATGAGACCGTTTTAATATATATATATATATATATATATATATATTATGATCTAAAATTTCTAGTTAGTCAGCAGAATCTCAGAAACGTTAGTCTCATTTTCTACAATGTTACTAATTTTTATTGTATACCAATTTGATATTGTTAAGATAAAATTATAATTTCATGCACGAATATGCATGATTTTTTGTAATTTGAAATTTATATGTTGATAACTTTTGGGCAACAATACTTTCAATTTCTATTTTAATCGTAATCGTAATCGCGTATCTAGTATTGTAGAATGCATTTGTATTGACAACTCGATTTCACTTGTGATTTGGATACCGATATTCTCGTTCTCTAATTAGAATTTTTTTTTAGCAAGTGCAATATTAGAAAATTAACGAAATAAATTTTAGATTTTTTTTAACGACCATGGTATCCGGTTATCTTTTCACCCGATTAACAACTACGAGACCATGATATTTTCGTCTGGGAGACTAACCTAGTGGCTCAATTTTTTGCGTCCAGAGATAACATAAACCCTAAATTATTAATTTTACATATATTGTTGGTACACTATTATAAATAGATAAATACTCATAAAAAGATAGAAGTCATTCCCAAATAGCAGTGATAATTGAAAAAGATGAGATTTTTATGTTTTGACCAAAATGTTATTAATGAAATAAATTCCACGTGGACTGGTAGTTATGATAATAGTACAGAGAAAACGGTTGTGGAGATAATAATAATAATAATAATAATAATAATAATAATAATAGTTTATTTACAAAGTGATGAGACCTAACCTAAACATATTTTCCATCAAATCAGTGTTAAACCTGATTTGCTCATAATATAATTATCAATGCCTGTCAGAATCACAAACTATAAGCTTGTTAGCTCTATCTGAAGTATGAACTGAAGGACACCCCTCTTTACTTTCTTTTTCAATCAAACAACCAAAATTTTATAGAATAATTGCAATAATGCCCTTGAGGTTTAAGTTTTATCAAGAACTGACCACTATAATTTTAAACAATAACATACTTTTGCCTCTTATTTCTCTTTACAAGTTTAAAAATGAAAGAAAAGTAAATCGTGTGCATAACACATCACTTGTTTGAAGCTATTTTATATATATGAAAAAAAAATTAAAAAAATAATACTTTTTAGCTGTTAGTTAATAACAGTTTGAAGATAGTTTTAAATACATTATTTATAACGTAAATTCTTTTACAAAATTCAAGAGGAAAATTGAAACGACAGAAAAAATTAAAGGGTATTACTAGCAATTACTCAACTTGATCTACAGCAAGAAGATTGACGCATTATCCGTTTTTATTCCTCGAAATTTCATGCCATTATTATCAGTTTTGAATGGTATTGATGAATTTGAGCTGTAATTAACTGAAAATAAACTGCATTTATGTCAATCAATATAAATTAAATGAATGTGAGACTGAAAAGTTTTTCAAGATACTTTGGCCGAAGCCAAACCTAGCAAGCAATAATATTTCTCTCGAGTGAAACAAGGGATTCGCCATCAAGATCAAATTTTTTCAGATTTCCATGCCAATGCCATGCATAAAAAATAAATAAAATTAAAAAAAAAATGAAAAAATAAAGGGCATTATGGTCATTCCACTACACTTTAAAAAAAAAAAACTGCTTGGTTGTGCAGATCTATAAGTAAAGGTGTAACCCACAGACAAAGACAGAGAGAGTGGTAGAGAAAAAGAGGGAATTAGCTTCTTCTTATCATTCTCTTTGAACTGTACAATGTCAGTACTAAGCAATCTTCTTATTTTAATTAATTATTTAATTAAAATCTACTTAAACAACAAACACATGACTGTTTCAAACCCCACAACGAAAATTTTAATTAATTAATTAATAACTAATTTACCGAAAGAATAGTAGAACCGAGCTAATTTACCCCTTTTTTAAATAAAATAAAAACAACCCTTGAACTAAATCGGGCCATGAAGGGTATTCATCGAGCAAAATTAAACAGCAAAAAAAAAACCATTTTTTTTTTGAACAAAAACCGAGTTCATACTGAATGACTTGAAGCTTGAGCAACGAAGTGTATCGATGAAGTAAAATCAAGCTGCAACAAGTTCATATGAATCTTCAAACAAAACCCAGCATGAAAATTAATCGAAAAGAATAAACTTGAGCTAAATTTTGAGCTTCTATGATCAAGCCAATGTTGTTTGAAAAAAATGAAGCAGAACAGAGTTCGTACTGAATATCTTACATTTACAGTTAGAGAGAGGAAGAAGATGAAGATGAAGATGAAGAGGAGCCATGTATTGATCAAGCAGCAACAAATTCATGTGAATCCGAAAGCACCCAGAAAAAAAAAAAAAAAAAAACAGTTACCTAGAATCTCGAGCTATTATTGCCTAATGGAGTTGACGAATTCTGCATCGGACACAGCAGAGAGCTCGATTTGACTGTGTTCGTCGTCTTCTTCGTCGTCGTAGCCGGGAGCTGGTAGATTCAGATCGAACAAGCTCTCTCCCAACTTCCTTAGAGTTACCGGAATCGCAGTCGAGGATTTCGCCGGAGTTTGGAGCTTCGCCGGAGAGTGGCTGTTTCCGGCGATGACGTGCGATCTCTTGTGGCCTCCGAGGGCTTGCCCGGAGGCGAAGACTCTGAAGCAGACCGGACATTGGTGGACCTTCTTCTCCGAGGGTGTTGGGGCATTGACTCGGTCCGACTCGGGGTGGTTCGAATCGGAGCTGCTGAGCCGGATCTTCTTGTGACTCGCTCTGTGGCCTCCGAGCGCCTGGTACGATCTGAACGCCCTGTCGCACGTCTCGCACCTGTACTTGTTCCTACTGCTGCTACTTCCGCCATTGATTCTCGAGCTCTTCGCCAGCTCCTCGAACTCGTCTTCGTCCTCGTCCTCGTCCTCCTCGCTCTCGTCTTCTTCTTCGTCGTCGTCGTCGTCTTCTTCTTCGCCGTTGAAGCGGCGCTTGGCGGCCCACTTGTCCCGCGACATCATCATGAGGCAGAACGCGACGTCCTCCTCCGTCGGCGCGTCCGAGACCGAGCTCGCCGGCTCCTCCGACTCGGCCGTCTTGGGGCTCGGCTTCCGCTGCGACCGCTTGCGAGTCGGGTTCTTCGAGCCCGACTCGCTCCCGCTCTCGCGGTCGTGGAGGATCACGACGGAGGCCGCGGCGGCAGCGTCCACGACGAAGGAGAATTCGGGATCGACGAGGCGGACGCTCTTCTTCGGATTCTCCCTCAAGCCGTAGTAGAGGCCTTTCTCGTCCGAATTATCCGAGTTCGACTGCGACGGGGACGACGCGAGCTCCGGGTCTTCGCCGAGCTCGGCCGGGTCCAGCAATGGCATCGGAGGAGAGAGCTCGGCGTGCTTGCGAGGGAGAGGGAGGCTCATCATGTGGGACCTCATGTGGCCGCCCAAGGCTCTGCCATTGGAGAAGCTTCGGAAGCAGAGCTTGCACTTGTGTCTCTCCATTGCCAAGAAATATACAGAGTGAAAACTGAAAGCTTTCTTCTTCTTCTTCTCTTCTATGCTTTGCTTTAGTATATTGTTATTACTTTTAAAGTTTTAATCTCAATATATTAAATATTAATAATAATAGATTTATTTTGCTTTCGGAGCTAAAAAAAGAAGTAGGTGACAAGCATTCCTCTCCAAGAGAGAGACACATACGAAGTGAATAAAAAGGGTTGATTTATTTCATTTTATTTATTTTGGTAAATATTTATTTATTGGCACGAAAAACGGCCAAAAAAAAGGAAAAATAAATAATTTGGAAATGAATTAAAGCGTGTGCATGAAGGAGCGACATGTAACATGCGAACCTTGCCCGTTTCTGTATTTATTCCCATCCTCTTTCCTTTAAAACTACCAGTTTTATATCCCCCGAATACCCTCGAGGACTATCTTCAAAATTTTAATTTAGTAGAAATATTTATTTCTTATATTAAATAATAATTACTAAGGTATAAATCGACGAGTTATGATAATAATAAACCCACATGGCCCACGTTGATTAAAAAATTACTAATGTAATTATTGTAACATTTTAGCTAAAATGATTATTACTTTAATTTTTTTTTTTTTTTAAATAACGTGACAATAGTATCGGACAATTGTTACATTGATTCGATCTTCGAAATCGAAAGTGACCAACAAACAATATTGTTTTCACTATACGTAGTTGAGCAATATTTTTCTTCTCATCAATGTTTGAACTTTAAAAGAAAATATAAATGGAGGGCATTTGTGTAATATCACCTGATTGGGCTACGAATAAGCCGGTGGCTCAATTGTCCAAGTCAAGGAAACTGCTAAGGTTTGTTGTAACGACGAGGCAGAAAATAAACTCTCCCAAATGTGAATCTATATGCCACGTGGCACCACCAAAGCGCTTCTTCACAATATTTATCACTAACCCTTGTTTTTATTTTTATGAGCTGTTATTTTTTCCCATTAATTTTGGATCTTTGGTTGAAAACGAGTGAAGGGTTGTAATTAATTGGTTAATTAGGGTTATTAATTTACAACGAATAAATCTTTTATTGATTTTTGGTGAGTTTTCTAAGGAAGAGATTGAATTATGTGCCGTTTTGTTAGGGTTTGGTAGACCAAGTCCTCTTCCTATGTGCTCCCCACAATTTGGCCTTCACAAGCCCGGTCTATTAGGGTTACTAATTAATCTACATAATTAATATTGAGTACTTAATGACCACATAATAAAATAATTAAATCACTTCTTTGGCTTTGCCCTTGAAAATAAAGCCTAACATTAATTGAGATTCTTCTTATTGTGTTTAAATTTTAAAATTGAAGTCAATAGTGGTATACTTGATAATGTGGTTCTATAAATAATGAAGAAGTATAAGAAGAATTAGAATTTTATTTTTACTATATTGTATACAATAAGCTAATCTTGTTTTTCATTATGTTAAAATTGAAAACCATGAGTGGTATAGTACGTGATAAAACGATTGTACAATTACTGAAAAAGTAAAAAGAACTCATACTCCAATCCAATGGTATCCTAATCATGTTTGACTATAAACTCTATTTTATTTTACTTTTTAAAAAATACACTCTCTAGGTTCAAAAGAAACTAAAAAATATATACTCTCTAAGTATATTTTAGTTGCATTTTTATACCCTCTCACATAGTGGTATAAAAATAAGGAAAATACAAAAATTAAACCGCTTCTGGATTGGAGCCGATTTAAAAAAACTACATCCAAATTAAAATTGATTCCGGTTTTCAGGTTTATGTGTTAAAAAAACTTAGGACCCGGATTATGAATCAAACCCGCTTTTTAATATGTTTTTATTTTTTTTAGTATCTTGTTAATGAACTTTTCTCTTCTATATGTGGTTTAATCTTCTCATATTATTTTGTATTATTGTAATAGAAATATTATCAAAATCTTCAATTTTAGGTATTAAAAACAGAAAGCGGAAGGTAACATTGTTTTATTTTTATTTTTAAATAAGGTATATTTTAGGTATTTTAAAAAAAAAGTACTTTTTTACAAACAAAAAAAAACATACAAATAAAAAATTGTCAATGTATTATTAAAATTGAATTATTTCATTATGATCTGAAATGAAAACTAATTTAGAGTTAGAAAAGAGGAAGCTAGGTGGTAGTTGAGCTGAATTGTGCAATTGCCATGTCAAAGAAAAATACTAAACTTAACTTTATAATAAGCTTAAGCTATTGGTTTAATTTTCTTTATATTTGTGATTATTTCATGGTTATCTTTATGGAATGAGACCCCATGTTCATGTTGCATCTTAATTCTTGCAAGTAAATGTCATTATCACTATATATTGTAAGTTGTTACATAGTCGAGCATTAACATCTTATTGGGCTTAATTAACTAGACAAATAGCTTGTCTAAGTATTAAAATATTAAAACAATTCTTTATTTTGCTCTTTTCATTTTCCATCTTTCTTCTAAATATTGAACTTAAATAGGGAATCTATAGTTGGAAGTTCAACTTGAGAAGTTTATTAGTATGATATTTTTTTTTCATTTTTTTCTTAAATTTCAACACTATATATATGTGTATATATTTGCCTGATAATATATATATATATATATTAGTAATATTACTATGATCATGTTTAATCTCAAAGTTTTACCAAAACAAACAATTTCACTTTTCTTTATGTGAATGGATATTAATGTTTTGTTATTTGCCTCCCAAACGAGAAAGAAATAAATTCTGGTCATACCAGTTGTCGTTTATTCCCAATTAATCTTATGGGTCAAATATACCATTTTAAAAAATTATATTATGGGTCAAATTCACAAATATATATATGATCATACATCAATATAATATATATATATATATATATATTATACGGATGTATGAGTATGATCATAAACTATTGACATCAATGATCAACCTGTTAATATTTTTGTATTGTTGCATCTGATAAATATGAAAGAGGAATTTTGGAGATTTATGCAGCAACTAATTAAAACCTAGTTACTATTACTACAGTATATAACTTTTTGGTAATTGACTAATCAATACTGTGTAGTATTTGGCAGTAATAACGGTATAACTACCCAACGTTATTCTAATATTTCAAGTTATCAATTAGTTTCGTGCGATTGAAAGCTTAAGGATATACCGCCTATTTAAAAGAAAATACTTAATTATGCTCGCATAATCACCTACTAATACACTTCAGTATATCACAAAAGTGTTATCGTGAGTTCGTGTCTTCTATTTTCAATCAAAGATCAAAACATTCACATATGTATGATCTACACTTGCATACACATTCTTCAACCAATCTTCAATATATTATATATAATATATATATATATATATATATATATATATATATATTGTGATTAGTATTTTGGATATGAAAGATATGTTCCTACAGACATTTATGCTAAATCCTTTTGACAGCACTTGCGTATCTTTTGTCTAATTGTCTTATAACAATCACTAAGTTGATGCTTACTCAACAAAAGCAATGACTAGTCATACTATTTTACCTATACTCTCTCATATTTTAGAAACATTAAGTCGCAATTTTTTATTTAACAAAACCATATTTCTCTTGAACTTTACACTCTAAAATTATAACATCTATAAGACTAATCATATAGAGCAGATGAGACCCAATTCAGATTATCTATTTGCTGCTCAATTTATCATCTTGATTATTAAGGGAATCGGAATTCTAATCACGATTAGCACTAATATGGCAATAATAAATGCATTTAGTAATCATTATGTGCGACCATGCACGAGAGGTAATTACGGCTCAAACAACGATTTAGTGTACATATTTTTGTAATTTTGCCTTTATATTAGCCTTCTATTTTCAATTTTTGCAAAAATAAACCACATGTTTTCAAAAGAAGCCAAATCCCAAAACTGTACTTAAAGTTTTTATTATTATTACTATTATTATTATTATTATTATAATCATTCTAATTTTAAGATATTCAAAGTTTTCCCTTATTAGAGCCTTAAAAATTTTAATGTATATACTTATAATTTTCGTTTTAGCCAATCTACACACATTTTTCTAAATATCCAACTTATGCCCTCAAAATATATGCACCAACTCGCGGATAAAAGCGAAGAGAGATGGCGATATCCAAGTTGATGGCTAATGGCAACGACGAAAAAGTTGGACCGAAGAAAAAAAGTATGTAAAAGACGACAACAACAAGTACGTAGTATAGAATGTGACGAGGTGATATTGGTGAAATGACAAGACTGAATGAGGGCAAGAGAAGATGACTGCGAACTCGAGATAAAAAATAAAATGAAAAACTATTAAGTTTGTAATTTGTTCATGAAATTAAAGCAAAATTATATTTAAAAAATGTACCATTGTCAAATAACATACCTATATAGTGTATTTGGCATAATTTTTTTAGATAGAGAGGGTGTATTTTGAAGAAAGAAAATAAAAGTAAAGAAAAACCAATTTCCCTTATACGTATATTTAGAGAAAATAACTGTGAAAGTCTATCTTTATTGTAGTTAAGTCCTCAATTATATACGAATTTTGGTGGCAAAAATTATCATAAATAGACTCAGTATCAACCGCCACGTGTCTTTTAGAGTTTAAGCCATGTCATACACATAGCCCACAACCGAAACCGAAAGTCCCAGTTTGCATGGATAGCGAAGTCAAGGAGCTACGTGTCTGACTGGGCTCGACATGTGGCATTTATTAACGGTTGGGTTTCATCTATTCATTAAGTATAACGGTGAAGATTTTTTTTATTTTGCAATTTTTGCACAAAGACTTAACTACATCAAACATGCAAAATTATCGGAACTGTTTTACCGATTCCCCAGTAGTATCACTGTTACTTCAACCACAAAATTAGGGCACAGCTTAACTCATCATCTAGCTAGTTATTATAAAATGTTAAAAATGGCCGTCACAATTATTCAATGTAACAAGTTATGGCCATGTTGTGCTGTGATGTAGTATACTATATATATACTATATCTTTCAACACATTTTGGGCAAATAATATGTAGGTTTAAGCAATATTCTTATATAGTTGCACTTGATTTCATGGAAAAATTCCACGCCACGTTAACGCATGCTCTGTAAGGTTTCAGGTCTTCAATTATGGCGTGGCTTTGTCTTGATATAAATGATATATATATATATATATATATATATATATAATATAGTTCTGGTATTTTCTTCTACCCACTTGGCTAATACAAATAAGACATTTTTTTGTATCAGTTTTCGGAAATATTATAAGTATGCCTTTAATTAGCTGATTCTATCCTGCACGCTATCTGATACATAATTATAGTCATTAAAAAGTAATTATTTTGATTAATTTTCTGCTTAAGTATACTAATTTCACCAAGTTCTTTAATCGAATACTCCCACGTAAGTGAATTGTGACTAGTTGCAATATTGGGTTTAAACGTATTTTGTGCATATATCATTTTTAAATTTTTGTGGTATAATTTAAACAATCTCTTTGAGGATGAGTACCACATGATTTTTATCTGAATATATAAATTAATGAATAAAGTAATAAGCTAAACTATTCGTGATTAAATTATACGTGGAATCCGTCTAATCAACAAATTACTAATGTAACTCAATAATATATATGATTTGTGATTATTTTATCGACATTATAAATATCACAACTGAATCTTAAGTCATCGTATGCTCAAAAATATAGATTTAATTTAGAATACTACGTGTGTTTCCATATAGTACATCGGTAATTTCCTAAGTCGGTAATTTAGAATATCAACGTCAACAATATGCATATATATATATATATATATATATATATATATATATGTGTGTGTGTGTGTAATGGTGTCGGTAATTTCCTAAGTATATGGATGCGTTGTTTCGTCATGATCGTAGATACAATGCTCCTAGTCATGATCTAAACGTACGTATACATATCATACTAAACTATATATATGACATTTATAACATTGTCTTTTGGTGATGTTCCTAGCTTAGAGTTCAAAAATGAGATACGAATTTATTAATTTACTGATCTGTTTTTCCTGTATATATATATTTATTTATTTTTATCGGCAGATGCGCTTTGTTGGAGGTTATCTAGGCTTAATGAACAAGACAAAGTGAAATTCGACCGTAAGCGAGAAGAGTTTCAGCTTTCAGGAGAGACAAATTCCAGAATAAGAAAGCAAGTGACGTAATGAGTTAATCAAAATTAGTTTAATGGATAGTATTTGTCATTTGGGTAAACTGTGGCCAAAATACTCAATGTTTCAGTTATTTTTATTATGTACCCAATGTTTTTTTGGGATAATAGCGGCATAAGTCCTCAACCTTAGCTCAATTGGGGCGGCATAGCTCCAACCCCATTTAATAGCGGTATAAGTACCAAAAGATGATTTCCGTCCATATTTGACTAACGGAAGTAGTCAACATTTGCGTGGTCAGGTTCTCGTCAACGTGGACGCCACGTAATCCGACATGTCACCATAAACGTCATCCTCGCGTCATCAAATTTAATGCAATCGCCATTAATTTTGCATTAAATTTGATGACGTGAGGATGACATGTATGGTGACATGTCGGATTACGTGGCTTCCACGTTGACGAGAACCTGACCACGCAAACGTTGACTACTTCCGTTAGTCAAATATGGACGGAAATAATCTTTTGGTACTTATACCGCTATTAAATGGGGTTGGGGCTATGCCGCCCCAGTTGAGTAGAGGTTGAGGACCTATGCCGCTATTATCCCTTTTTTTTTTTGGTGGCTATTATACCCAAAGTTTATTCCGTTAACGCCAAACGACCCACCGTCAAATCTCCGTTAATCCTCCCTACGTGGCACACATGTCGCTGCCACGTCATTCTATCTTGCCATGTCATCCTTGCGGCTAAAGTACCCAATGTTTCAAACATTTGCGGCTAAAGTACCCAATAGTTTAAATAAATTGAACTTCTCGAGTGACTTATTTAGATCGATTTTTGGGTTGACTTTTTTACACCGGACTCGGGTTGGCTTTTCGGGCCGAGATCTGTATATACAATATATATAAACTGTATATATATACTATATATTAATTTATATATTTAGTATAGTATATTAAGTTTATATATAATATAAAGTATAAATATAAAGTATATTTAATGGGTATAAATTAGTGTAATATAATATAGGTATGAATTAGTATAATATAAACTATATTTCAAAGGTATAAATTAGTATAATATAAAGTATATTTCAAGGGTATAAATTAGTACGTATAAAGTATAAATATATAAATAAATATAAAAAACTGTATATATTTTTACTTTATAGTATATATATTTATAATTTAGATTATATATAAACAATATACATATAAACTGTTTATATTGATACTTTATATTATATAGAAACTGTATACTATACTATATATATAAATTAATATAAAATATAAATATATACAGATTTTCTATATAGTGTTTATATATATATTGTATATACAGAGCCCGGCACGAAAAGCCAACCCGAGTCTGTTGTAAAAAAGTCAATCCTAAAATCGATCTAAATAAGTCACTCAAGAAGTTCAATTTTTTTAAAAAACATTTGGTACTTTAGCCACAAATTTTCGAAGCATTGGGTACTTTGGCCGCAAGAATGACGTGGCAGTATAGAATGACGTGGCAGTGACATGTGTGCCACGTAGGGAGGATTAACGGAGATTTAACGTTGGGTACGTTTGACGTTAACGGAATAAACTTTGAGTATTATAGCCACCAAAAAAAAACTTTGAGTACATAATTAAAAATAAACGAAACATTGAGTGTTTTAGCCGCAATTTACCCTTGTCATTTTTTACTAAGTCGTGACTCTTCCACCAAACGACACCTTTCTTTGACCGTGAAAACGATATGTCACTTTTGGAATACAAATAAATATTGTAACGTAGAAATATATAATAGACGCGGTATTTATTTATTTTTTAAATTTCTTATTGAGTCTCTCGATTCGCATATTCTAACGAAAATAATGGGGTTATTGAATTTGAATACCTTTTATTTTCGCTACGTAATTAATTTTAACTTAGAAAGTAATAGTACTTAAGCTGCAAACTCAAGATTATGGTACGTGTGTCATGGGTCTTGCCATGCATGGTGACCCTCAGTGCATGCTCTTTTGTGCTGCCATTGGCACGTTACGTAATAATTTGATTCTTGTTTCACTGTCACTAAATAATACTTTTTATTACTTAAACATAAATCATGCATCTTAACCATTTTTATTAATAACGATTAAAAAATAAAGATAAATTATACCATTTTTTTATATCGTCTCAAGCTTTATATGTATTTATTTAGTGCATAATATGATTAGTAAATAAAAAAATGTTACTAAGTGATATATTGGTCTATGAACTCTTGTTACAACTCAAGGAGTTCGTGACACAATTTTTTTTAGAAATAAAAATAGTTGGTCAATGTTTGGTTGATTAAACAAACTACAAATGTCATACCTTATAATTTAAAAATGGATCATATTTTAGAGATAGTTGACCTGTAACAATATTAGAATATATACTTGGTTGAAACTTGAAACCACCTTTAAATGCTATCTTTTACGTATAATTGAATAAAATTAAACACTTAAATTATATTAAACTATTAAAGTGTAAACTGCAGCATATATTTCTAAGTTATGAATATTAATATATTTATAATTTTACGTGGCACGTCAGCATCGTGCCAAGTAATTAGACGATAAAGCGAAAAATCACGCTTCCACTAATGTTTGTTTTAGACGAGACGATCCTCACTCCGACGAAAGCGTGGGCCGAGGGGATATCCCGGAGAAAACAACTCCGACATAACAATGTTTGTTTCCATACCTAACAATGTCGTATGGGCTTTGGACCATGGATAACATATGGGCTTACCGCTTACCCATCACATAATCCTTAAACGACATAAATGTGACTCTGTTTAGTTTGATCTCGATGCTTTATAAAATATTTACTCTTTTTTTCAGAAGTAGTGAAATTCCTAAACGGCCTGAGATTAGTAAATCTCAGTTTTTATTATTAAAAATTCCAAAGCAACACGAAGATAATATATGAATATGGTTTTCTTTTCTGATGAAGTTGCCTTTCTTAGAAACTTGCCTTTTGTTAGAGAAAATATGAAATACTTCTATCATGCTTGACTTCTTGTTACGGTACAGATGAGATGACCTTAAAACTGTAAAAGAGAATCAATTCTAAATATTTATGTTTCAAATATATATTCGGATGTACAAAAATATACTTTTCCGAGCCGGTTTCGCATTGACTTTTTCGGAGCGTTCCCAAGTTGCTTTCGTGGGCTTTAGTCTATTTGAGTTGGGCCATATTAAGTTTTTTTTTTTTTAAGTTTTCAAAAAAACCCACAACATGACTAATCTAATTGTAACCGAATAACCAATATTTATCAAAAAGGTGTTATTTCAATGAGATCCAATATTAGTGGAAATGTTGACAAATAGTTGACCCTCTTTCTCTTTATGTACATTTATTATATTACATCGACACTAATTAAATAGCGTTTACTTTTGCAAAGAGAAGCGGACAATCTCAAAGTCAAATTTAATTTCTTCTCAAGAAAAAAAGTCGCATACTCCAATTCAAGAAAAAACTCAGTTTATAAACGGTAAGAGACTCAAACATATATATATATATTAAAAGAAAAAAATATTTATTAATTAGAATATAGTTGGTGTTGAACCACCAAAATTTACATTAATTAAAGAATAAACAACAAAAGAATATCGAACCTTGAATCACTACTCTAATTACAGTTTTCCTTATATAATATGATCCAAAAAAAAATAAAAAATGAATGATCGAACAAATTAAACAAAAATTAAAGCAATGATATTTGCTTTGACAAAACTTGTTCTTCTAATTCTTATCCTTTAATGGGACATCTCCGACGACGATGTCCGCCGTTGAGCCGATCCCGACCTGCAGCCACGCCGACGAGCCCTCGCTCAGCTTCGCCAGCTTCACCTTGCTGTCGGCTTCATCCTCAACAATTACACTACTATTTATGCTCTTGTTGTTGTTCTGATCATCGACGGTCACGTTGTTGTCGTCGAGGATTGCGTCGTCAACCGGGTCGTTTTTCGACGATTCGGCGTTCCACGACTGCAAGAAGATTTCCGTCGCGACGGAGTTGTTATTCGCGGGGAGGTTCAGGTCGAGCTTGAGATCTAGGGCTTGGTGGGCTACGGCGGCGAGGTGGTTGATCTGGTCGATGCTCTCCTGGAAGTGCTGGAACTTTGCGAGAGCCGACGCATCGGCTGGTGCGGAGGCGTTTGACGTGATCCAGTGGCACCGCTTGTGTCCGCCGAGCGCCTGCCCGGACGAGAATATTCGGTGGCAGATCGAGCACTCATGCACCTTTGATTTTCTTTTTGTGGACGTCGAGGCCGATGCTGTTAGAGACGGGCCGTTGGATTGGAGGAACCGGCTGGGATCATCCCGTGGAGCAGGTACGATCGGCGCATCGTCGTCCGGTGCGGTTCGGGCCGCGAAGCAGCCTTTGACCTTCTTGTGGCTGGCTCTGTGGCCTCCCAAGGCTTGGTGGGAATTGAACACTTTCTTGCACGCTTTGCATTCGAACAAGCCCTTGTTGTTAGCCTTGTTATTGGTCTCCGGAACCCGAAACGAGATCGGAGAGACGTTAAAGTGGTTAAAGGACACGTGCGCACGTCGTAGCTCGAGCTCGTCTTTGCTCGCCGACGCGCACGACTCCTCGGGATCGGCGTCAATAGCGTCGGTGGCGGCAGCGTTCGACAGCATCATCAAGCAGTTAGCGAGATCCTCCTCCTCGCTCGAGGGGCAAATCTGCGCGTTATGAGCCGAACTCCCGACTTTGGCACGAAAAGACCGCTTCCGCTTCGACCAGTTCCCGCACCCGCCCTGCGACCTCCCTCCGTCCCCCCCGCCTCCGGAATCCGCCGGCGAAGACGAGACCATCGAGTCCGCGCCGTCGTCCGACACGCACTTCCCGTGCTCGAGGAACGACTTCCACGACCCAAACTCCTTCCCGCAGTTCTCGCAGGCGCGGCAGCTCCGCAGGCGGTTGTTGGGGTTCGCCCGCAGCGCGTACATGCGCTTGTTGCTCCCGGCGGGCTCGTCGTTCATGTCGCTCCCGCTGCTGTCGTCGTCGATGCCGTGGGCCCTCATGTGGCCTCCGAGCGCCCTCCCGCAGGCGAACCCCTTCCTGCAGATCCGACAGAAGTGCTTCAACGTGGCTTCGCTTGTGGTTTCTCTGTCCACCATGAAAGCCATGCAATGCACGTAAACAAACCCTAGACTCGTCCTGCTAATAAGACATCACCATAACCATGTCACGATGATCATTGGAGGAAGGAAGGAAGGAGAGTTATAATTGTGGTGAGTCTGGAGTGAGGGAATGTGTGTCAGTCCTGGTTTGTAGTGGGGGAGAGAGAAAGTGACCGCGTGCTGACACGTGGAGGAGAGAGACTCGTTCCGCGACCAGCCCTTGGCGCCGCCGAGTCAAGGGATGTCCGTACAATCAGTGGCATATTTTGGTGTAGGAGAGAGAGAGAGTGGTTCTAACTGCCATACCTATTAATATCCCTTCAATTCCAAGCCAAGAAAACTAACTCTCAATGCTTCTCCTTCTCTGTCGGTTGGTTTCAGCTGCTTTTTCGCTCCCTAGTAAAATAAATAGTATTTGCAACAACGCCCCTTAACTTTGCTAATCAAGCCACTTTGCCCTACTCAACTTTAGTTTTTTACTCTATTATGTCACTCAAAAGCATTAAAAAAATGGTAGTATGGTACTATGGTAGGTATAACTCTTGCTTACAAGGTTTGTTTATGGATCAGGGCAAACTTTGGGACCATACTAAGTAAATTTTTTAGGCTCGTAATTAAAATAACATATAAAAATATTAGAGCTCTTGAATTGAGGGCCCGACCCGAGGCGCCGACTTTGCTTGCCTATAATCAGATACGCGCCTGTTGAGAATTTATTATATCAATTTATAATTTTATATAAAAACAGTCCGCTGTAATCTAATATAGTAGTTTGTTAATAATAATTAAAAAATAATCGATTTAGTCAAGTCTTACATAAAGGTAACATTTTATGTTAATAAGTGAACGGCTTTTTTACATGTAACGTTGCTGCAAAAAAATAATTGTAACGGGTCAAAGTACACTAATATGTAAAGTTTCAAGGGCATTACTATGAATTACTCGTAAATTAATAATAAAATAATTACTGTTGGTCGCAAGTAGGACAATAATTTCTTGGTCTTAATTTTTGCGCGTTAAGTATATTGAATAAAATTAATAATTTAATTCCGAGTTCTGGGGACGCTTATGTCTATCGTACGGTCTCTTCGTCGAGAGATTATTGCTAGGTCAAGTGTCTCGTAATTAATGAGTGAGATTCCTTTGTGTTAATAATGTACGTACGTTTTGATTGTGGCCATATTCATTTGCTAATTTAGGGTTTCATGGTCCTGAAAATTTCGTCGAGATTCTAGGATCTCAAGAGACCCTTTGATCTTATTGTTACCAAGTGATTTTCCTTTTCTTTTTCTTTTTCCTTTCCTTTTCCTTTTCCTGGTACGTAATAGACCTAAGACCATTACCATACACGCTTTGATTTTCATTTTCTTTTGACGCGTCGATTCACTGAAAAATAGGGAATCAATATTCATCAACTTACTAAAAATACAAACACGTAAAATATTGTTGATAATATACATATAATATAGCTGAGTTTCAAGAGATTGAGCTTTACTCATGTTTCTTTTTTTCTGATGAATAAATAGATATGTAATATATTTATCAAGAGGGGATGATCTCAATCATAATATAATATATATTATTATTATTATTATTATCCTTGAATGTTCTGAAATTGTAAATATTATTATTCACCTTTTAAGTATTTTTAGAAAACTTTATTTAAGTACGGATGAAAAACATACCGAAATATGTAATAATAGATTTTAATATTTTGGAAAAATTATGTTTCGGATTTTTTTTTTCTTTTTTAATCATCTTGAAAACGTGTGTTACATTGAAAAAGTTATATAATGTTGATATTTGTTTTATCTTTAAAAATGATAGTTTATTAGTATAATTAAGACAAGAAGTTAGTGAGTCATGAAAATGATACCATCACAGCACGTTTTAGACAAAGCTCGAACTTAGCGGATTTGTAGAGTTTGGAACCTTTATTTTTTTAATTTTTTAATACGCTATCTCAATTTGAAGAACTTTGGGAATTTATGCCACAATACGTCAATACCCCTTTATATTGTTTAAAATATTCACTAGAAAATGAATAGTTACTCACTAACTAAAGTACCTTAGAATTTGAGACATGATTTTAATTCATATATGTACTGTAGTGATAGTATCATAATTCTTTACCTCTCATCATCTGTAGAGGGCGATTTTACTCACCGTACAGTCACAAAGATAATCGACAATAATGAATAATTATGGACAGTACGAATATCTCTGATTTATTATGATTTCGAGAGGACCCGGTTTCTTCCGTTTGATAGCTTGGACAATCGAAGGTTACACAATCTAGCCCTTGGGAAATCGAGAATACTATGAATAAGCAGACTCGAAGACTCAAGGATTTATTCTCTCAAACTCACGATAATAATGAATACTGAATACTGGATACTGAATGAATCAATTTATGCTAAGTTTACATTCGTATATATAGGCTTGCAAGTCTTCTAGAATATTCCTCAAATCTTGCTAGGGTTTCCTTCTGTTTCGCTATGATCGTGGTTGACTTCCTTATTTTGCGTTGGATATCCCACGAAATCTTTAACCGAATAACCCAATCTTCCCTCCTTTCTCGCGATCTCGAATGAGTTCCTCTTTTTGTGCGATTAGGCTTTCCCGAAGAGCTTTTCTTCGATGAGCTTCCCTTTTCGCGACGAGGTTTTGGGCCGGCTCTCTCAGGTGAGGACTTCTTTTGGGCTTCGTTTGCTGGGCCTTTCTTATTCTATTTCTTGATGGGCTTGGATGACTCAAGTGACCCTCCTCTTGTTTTACGTCGTTTATTTCACAAACGACAAAGGATAGTGTTAGGGAAAGATTTGACAAAATCTGACCTTAACAGTTAGTCCCCTATTTTATCGAGTGTGAAACAGTTGATAAAATAAAAACAAGATTGATCTCCGATAAGGTTTTCGTCCGATGAGCTTTTGTCCTCGACGAGGTTTTATCCTCGAAGAGGTTATGTCTTCGAAGAGGTTATGTCCTCGAAGAGGGTCGTGCCCTTCGGGGACTCTTCCACTTCTTGCATGCTCACTGATGGCCTCGAGTTCCCACGTAGCGCTGATTGGGCGTGATTCTCCAGGCTGTCAGATCTTGGAAATCGTCGTCAATCATTTCGCATTAAATGCGGGGTTTTCTAGCACTCAAGTGCCTTCGGGCTTCGTAACGACTCTTTTGATCTCTACCGTTGGATGAATTTTTCCGCTTCGAGCCTGGGCCATTGGATCTAAATGTGCCTCTTCAAATTCGCCAGGTTTCCTCTATAAATTCAAACCTCGCCTTCGAACTCAAACACTTTGTTTCCGACTTTCTCTCTAAATTTTCTCTGCAATTTTCTTTCCCGACTCTCCTCTTCTCAAGAAATCTTCAAACTCTCTTTCCGTTCACCCTCTTCTTTTCTGGTCAAGAAGATGTCGAATCCGGGAAAGATTTTCAAGACTCGATCGCCGAAGTCTATAATGACTGAGTAACATCTGGAGGATCTGAGGAAACACTACGTGGATTCCAATCCTTGCTACCTGCGTCTCCCTCAGTCCGGCGAGCTGGGCGACGAGCCTCCGGAAGGGTTCATCACTCTGTACGAGCACTTCTTCCGGTCGGTGGAACTGCACCTTCCACTGCCTCATCTCATCGTGTACTTCCTCCACGCGTACAAAATGCCGATCAGTCAGGTCAGCCCTAACTCGCTTCGCCTTCTTATTTGCACCATGGCCATCGCTCTCGAGCAGAAAGTGGCCCTGACCTTGGAGGATTTGATGCGGCTTTTTAAATGGTCGAAGAACTCGAAGAATCTGGGCCGGTTCTTTCTCTCCTCCGCTACGCGTGACCACGTCATCACCCACACGCCGAGCAACGAATCCGGGTGGGAGAATAGGTATTTCTTCGCGCATCTCGATCGTCACACCCTCGGGCCGCATTGGGAGGCGCTTCCCACCAAGTGGGTCGACGAGAAAGAAGTGCCGAGGTTCAAACCTGTCGCCAATAAAGAGGACGACGAGCGCTTCGCTGGGGTCGTTCGGGCTTTACTGGAAAATCCTCGTCGGAATTGGACGACGGACTTCTTCGCGACCCGCGTTCAAGAGTCGGGACTCTATCAACTCTGCCACATCGTGGGGAAGCCACCGGCAACTTTGTGGCCGGTGGGGTTCCGCCTCGAGGAGGTCAAAGATGTGGATCCCCCGTCTCCCGCTGTTCGGCAATCTCCTAAGCCGAAAAAAAGAACTCAAAAGTCCATTCGTGGATCATCGGAGCCGCGGCAATGTCAAGGCCAAGATCCAGGACAAGGCCAAAATCCAGGACAAGGCCAAGATCCAGGACAAGGAGGTGGATCCTCCGATTCTCGTCGGGATCTGTCGAAAGCTGGCTTCTTGGGCATCGGCCCTCGGACTGGTGCTGACCGGTTCGTTTCAAGTGAAAAAGCTCTTCCTCCGAAGAGTAGTTCGGAGAGGCGAACAAAACATAAGCACGACGCTGGTGCTTCTCGCTCTTCGGGGGTATCGACTTCCTCGGGGGCGACTCGCCCTCGGGATTCATCTCGTCCTTCGGAGAGCCGTCGCGAACTCGAGACTCAGACCTCTTCGCGGGAACCTCCTCGCGAGAAAGTCGTCTTGAAGAGGAAAACCCCCGAAGAGTCACGCGACCCTCCTCCTCCGAAGAAGAATAAGCCCTCCGAATCTTCTAAGGAAATCGATGCGACTCCTCCGGCTTCGGAAACCATCACCATCGCTTCTCGCGAGGGGGCCGTTCCCGCCGGGGCGACCGCATCAACCGTTATTGCTTCGACTCCTCCGTCCGAGGCCGGCGGAGGCGTCGATGGGGCTCAGGGGACCCCTCGTCCTTCTCCCACCTCTCGGGAGCGATTCCGCTTTGATGATGACTTCATCGACTTAGTGTCGTCGCTGGATCTCTCGGCCTCCGAGGTAACCTCTAACCTTCCTTCTGCACCTTTCGCAAAGTCTGCCAATTTCGGGTGTCTAACGTGCATGCATATATATATATATATATATATATATATATATATATTTTCTTCGCAATTTCAGACTCCGGCTCGCGCCGACGCACCTCCTTGCTTGGAGGTTTCTTCCTTAGCGACTCCTGCACCTGCCGCGGAAAGGCTTTCGGTCGCCGTTCCCACGGCTGACGAGGAGGGTTCGTTAGCCGAAGAGATGCTTGATACCGCCGACGCGCTCCATGTCCTGGAGCCTGTCGGACGATCCGGCGCTTCGGAGGGGGCTTCTCTACCTTCCGAAGAGGTTTTGGTCGAGGGCCATCCCGAGGGAGGGGATGGCCTTCTCGCGGACGTCATTCCTCCCGACGTATCCACTCTTCCCGAAGTGCCTCGATCGGAGGGCTCTTCGGAGCCGACCGATGCTGCCGGTGCTTCTGGGGCTAATGCCTCCTCGTCCGACGATGTCGGGATTTCTCTCTCTCCGCTGCCGAAGTTTCTTCCCAACTCCGGACCGGGAGGATTTTCTCTTCCTCCTTGGGAGCGATTTCCGGCAGCTCCTACTTCGGAGTCCCCGCCGGAAGAGTGGAAAGCATATTCGCTTCGGGTCCTCCGGGATCTGTTCTGGCCCGAGCCTTCCCGGAGTAACGGCTTGTCTCTGAGCGATATCAGGGGTTATGGCCGGGCTGCCGCTACGCTTTTCCAGGCCCTCGCCCGCTTCAACACCGTTGTTCTCGAGGAGAACATGAGCAGGGGCGAGAGCGCTCAGGAGATGAGCGACCTCCGAGCTAAGCTTGCTGATACCGAATCGCACCTCGAGGTCTCCGTCCTTGGGGAGCGAAAATATCGGGAAGCGGCCGAGCGGACTTCCAATGAACTGGAGGTCGCGAGGGCCAAATTGGCGAAAGAGGCTTCGCTTCGCCAAACTCAGGAAAATGAGCTCGCTGAGTGCAAAGCTAAAGCCGAGGCGGAGGTTGCGGCGCTGAAGGCCGAGTTGGATGGGGAGCATAGACGTCACTCCATGATAGTGGAAAGCTACGAGAAGCATCTCGAAGCGAAGAAGTGGCGGCTGGCCAAAATCAGCGAAGCGGTGGGCGTACCTGTCGAGCAGGAGAGCCGACTTGCCTCGCGAGTGGCCTCGTGCCTGAAACGCCTCGGCAAAGAGCTCGAGGTATCGCAGACGGAAGCGAAATCTGAGCGCGAAGCACGCCTACACCTCTTCGAGAGGGCTCAAGACAAAGCGCAGCGCGCCTTGGCGAGGTATAAGGCTCTGGAGGAGTCTATCAATTTTCATCGTCGCTCCGCCGCATATGGGGCCAACGCTCGCCTTCTTGAGAAGGTTCCTCCCACGGCGACCATTGGGAGTCTTCTGCCTCGTCTTCCGAAGTACAAGACTATCTTTGAAGAGAGCGAGGCTAAGGCCCGCGAGCTGGATGACAGGTCTCTACTTGATCCTGATTCTCCTCCGCTCACCCCCGGTGCTCCTTCTTCCGCTGGTATCGATTGGGCGACTTGCTTCGTAGTTGGAGCTGCCTCTTCGGCCTCCGATGGCCTCGATGAGTACGGGACCAACGATGGGGTCGTCACTTCTACCGACGGAGCGGTTGACACCGAAGCGGTCACTTCTACCGTTGAAGCGGTTACCAACGAAGCGGTAGGGGGGGAGGAAGTTTCCTAGGCCTTTTCTTATAGCTTTCCTATGTATATTACGCTGTCCTTTCTTTGTAACTCCTTCGACGGATTTTATTAATGAAAAGAACTTTCTTTACCTTTACCTTGTTTCCGTGCTTGTTGTTTCTCTTGTGTTCCTATCAATACTTCCTGGCTAAATTTCTTTCCTCAGGGTGACGAATTTTTCTATACCTCGGAACCGCTGTTTTACTATGAGGATGTGCTAGCTTCTTTCCTTGCTATTGACGAAGACCATCCCGCCATACTCGAGGAGTTTGTCCAAGATATGATAAGGCGTGCGGCTGCCTCTCTTTCCGGAGTCACGGACGACGAGACTCCCTTTAGTCCTTCTTCGGCCTATGTGATCGAATTTATGATGCTGAGGCCTGTAAATTATGCCGCCGTAGAAGATCTTCTTCGGGACGTCCTTTCAGAGAATGGGGAGTTCGTCATAGAACAAATTGCTGATAGGGTAGTTCGGGAGGATTCACCTTCTCCTGCTGTATCTTGATAAATTTGTATAATGTTTTGTGTTTGTAACGAAATTTTATCAATGAAATCTATGACCTTTGCATGCTATCGACGATGTATGGGAGTATGTGTACTCCGCTTTTTTTTTTTTCTTTTTTTTTTGGCGATGAGCTTGTCGGTGTGCACCGGGCTCTGTCGCGATGAAGTGCTTGGCACTGATTTGCTGGCGATGAGCTTGTCGATATGCACCGGGCTCTGTCGCGATTGAAGTGCTTGGCACTGATTTTGCTATGTTTTCTATTCTTGGCTCTTTTGCCGTAGTGATATTTTGCTTGGCCCATTTGCCATAGTAGTTTTCGTAATGTTCGGCGATGAGCTTGTCGGTATGCACCGGGCTCTGTCGCGATGAAGTGCTTGGCACTGATTTTGCTGGCGACGAGCTTGTCGGTATGCACCGGGCTCTGTCGCGATGAAGTGCTTGGCACTGATTTCTTTTGCTGGCGATGAGCTTGTCGGTATGCACCGGGCTCTGTCGCGATGAAGTGCTTGGCACTTTTTCGTGGTACGTGTTTACTTGAATCATCGATAGAATATTGTCTTAAGAGACGAGCCTCGTTAAACCCTTCGAGTCCCCCAGTGGGTGCGGCTCGCGAGGGAAGAGTACTCCATGTTGTATTGAATAAGGCCGGAGCCAACCGTGCGGATCCCGAACAAGTAGGGTCAGGAGTTTCCTTGCGGGAGTTCCTCCTGCCGATGGCCTTCGCGGTTGCCGAGCGCCTCTTTCTTTCCGTCCACCTGGTAGACTCCGTGTCCAGGGTTTTCCCTGATCCTTCGCTCGTCGGCCCCGTCTCTGCTTCTCCGATCTCGTCGTTCCCCTTCTCTTCTTGTTCTGGACGACGATCCCTCTCGTCCGTCTCTAGCTTCCTTCCTATCTGGCCTCGCTCGGCCCTCAGCTTCCTCCTCTAGTCTCTTTTTGATCGCCTTATTCTCCTCCATGTCCATGTACATCGTTGCTTTGTGGAGCGCGTCCTCTATCGAGTTCGGCAGCGAGACGCACAGTTCGTCGTTGAACGGGGACTGGTAGTACAGACCATGCTTCAGAGCTTGGACCGAGACGACGTCCTCGATCTTCGGGATTCGGAACATGACGTTCTTGAATTTCTCTATGTACTGTCGGAGAGGTTCGTTCTTCCCTTGCTTGACATCGAAGAGGTTGGACACCGTTAGCTCCGTCTGTACGTAGATGGAGAAGTGCTTTAGGAAGAGTGCGACCAACTCGTCGGAGGTGTTGATGGAGCCCGGCGTTAATCTCGCGAACCAGTCGCTGGCGCGGCCCTGCAAACTTGCGATGAAAAGTCTGCACAGGACGGCTTCCTTCCGGACCTCTTCGCCCCCGATGTGGTCCGTCGCGATTCGGAATGACTTCACGTGTGTATGGGGGTCCGTATCCCCTTTGTACGGAGTGAGTCTGATCTTCGGTAATTCCTCCAGCTCTATTCCCCGAATCCTCGTTGTGAACGGGGTGATTCTGGCTTCTCGCACCATCCGGTCGATTTCTGGCGCCGAGCTCGTCGCTTGGTGCACCTGCGATGCGACCTGTCCGAGCTTGGCTTCCATCTTCGCTGACATTAAAGCCATCGCCTTGGCCACCTCTTCGGCCACTCTTGCCGCCACGTCCGTCGTTGTATTGCCCTGTGTGTTCCCCGGCGTGTCCTCCACTCGATTCGCCGTGGTTGGCCGGACTGCATCCGTGTCGAAGAGGTTCCTGATGAGCGATGGGGTTGACATGCCTACCGGTGCGTCCGTCGTCACCGTGTCTCTGCTGGTGCTTCCCCCGGCCCCTCGTGCGGCCGATTCTGCTATCTGGTTCGTCGGGCGCGGTCTCTCCGCACGCTCTAGGAGGCTTGCGAGGCGTCTGTTCTCCGCGGCCTGCTCCTCTATTTTTCGGGCGGACTCCTCGGCTTTGCTTGTGACCTCCGTCATCTTTGCGATGGCCTCGGCCAATTGTTGTTGCATTCGCTGCATGGTTTGCTCCTGGGCGGAGCTGGCTTCCTCGGTTGACATCCTCCTTCCTCCCTTCGATTTCCTGGCTGTGCGATAGAAAGAAACAAAGCCCCCTCGGTGGGCGCCAAACTGTAGAGGGCGATTTTTCCCTCCGTACAGTCACAAAGATAATCGACAATAATGAATAATTATGGACAGTACGAATATCTCTGATTTATTATGATTTCGAGAGGACCCGGTTTCTTCCGTTTGATAGCTTGGACAATCGAAGGTTACACAATCTAGCCCTTGGGAAATCGAGAATACTATGAATAAGCAGACTCGAAGACTCAAGGATTTATTCTCTCAAACTCACGATAATAATGAATACTGAATACTGGATACTGAATGAATCAATTTATGCTAAGTTTACATTCGTATATATAGGCTTGCAAGTCTTCTAGAATATTCCTCAAATCTTGCTAGGGTTTCCTTCTGTTTCGCTATGATCGTGGTTGACTTCCTTATTTTGCGTTGGATATCCCACGAAATCTTTAACCGAATAACCCAATCTTCCCTCCTTTCTCGCGATCTCGAATGAGTTCCTCTTTTTGTGCGATTAGGCTTTCCCGAAGAGCTTTTCTTCGATGAGCTTCCCTTTTCGCGACGAGGTTTTGGGCCGGCTCTCTCAGGTGAGGACTTCTTTTGGGCTTCGTTTGCTGGGCCTTTCTTCTTCTATTTCTTGATGGGCTTGGATGACTCAAGTGACCCTCCTCTTGTTTTACGTCGTTTATTTCACAAACGACAAAGGATAGTGTTAGGGAAAGATTTGACAAAATCTGACCTTAACATCATCTAAGGCTAATATTCCAATAAATGGCATAAATACTAAAAATAAGACGTCGACGTGATTTGTGCTATACTTGAAAATTCGATTAAGACCATTATAGCTTTTCACGTGAAGGGCGACATCGTTACTATTATATTTAGAGTTATTAACGATAAAAGTACCTAAGTTATTTAAAAATAGGGGGAATAAAACCATAGCGAGTCCACAGTGATGATACCTATAACCACGATAAATTGGTCATCACCATACTGTTACATTTTACAATGGAAAAATTATTTATGTTTGTGTAATTTATTTGATTTGATTTTTTTTTTACTTTTAGCTCAAAATAAATCTAGATCGACCACTACGTCGTCACTAGAACTAAAAAGTACAGCGACGACACAATTCAACAGTTTATATTGGACCGATTTCTTGCAGTGGTTCCTTTTATATGTATCAAGAGAAATAATCCTCACATGATCTCTATTGAGATTAGTCTACTTGATTATAGTAATTTTCACTAATCTACTTGATTAACCATTAAATCCTTCTGCTAATTATGGTGCCTAATTGTAGTTGAGCTTTCAGAACAGACTCAGTGTTATGTGGGTCATGAAGTTTGACTGATATATTTCAGTTACTATTGAGATTAGTCAGTGAAGTACTCTTGGTTAAGCAAAGACATTGCTTGTATGAGTGAAGTAGGATTAGTCACTAAACAATCATTTCAAGAGAGACTCTTTTGCTTTAATGCAAAGCATTAATTAATTGATTCCCACAATTAATAAATTAACTAGTGCTTTCACGACTTATTTAACCAGTGCTTAAGCACACTGAATTCCAAGGTGTGACACTAATAATATTGATAATTAAAGTACCTGTAAATGAATTACAAGAAGAGTTGAATAGTCTATTAGTCATAATTTGTAGAGCAACTACCACCAACAATTTCACTAAAAAGGTTGAAGTAGCTCATCTTTTACTTGTAATTTAGCTCGTAAGTGACGATTTAATAGTGATGTTTTCTTTGACACGTTGACCAAGGTGATCCACTATTATAAGAATTTTAATATTTATGTTAATTAGTAGTAGTAGTAGTACTACAATGTATTTTTTGGAATATTAATTTGTTACTAGTACGTTAGTGGAATATAACAATGCGATAAGTGCAGCATAAGTTCCCCTTATTGTTTGAAAATTGAGGTATATCTCAGAAATTTTCTTATACGGAATACGTTCTTAATCAATACAATGTTTAGAGAGTGTGTTTTCAGGTACTCGAAGTCACACTTTATTGATCAACACTTCAAATCTAATCCATCATTTAAAAAATAAAAATAAAAAGATAATATGTTGGTCCTTATATTATGAACAATAGGAACTTATGCCGCAATTATATCAACATCAGGAAATTAAAAGTTTCGAGCATAATTATGTACAGTTCAGTAAGGCTTTAATTGCTAGTTAGCAATTTGGGTCAAACTGGACTGAGAATAGGTGATTAAACCAAGCCCAACCCATTACGGTCTGGCCCAAATAAAATGAATACAATGTATTCTTTTCAGCTTTAACTTTTTTGTCACAAATTTTTTTGGCTACATTCCATATTATTTGAAATTTGAGCCAATCGAAGCTTGATATGTGGATGATCGGCTTGCATTTTTTAAAAATATATTTATATATTTATAGTATGAAACTATTATAATATCCATCTATATATAATATACATTACTACCTACGTACGTTATGGCGTATCTTCTATTCTTTCTGTCAACAATACTATTCAGTGGTATGGATGGCACGATAAAACCGATGTATCTTCCTCTTCTGAAACCGAGCGTCGTAGACTCGTATGTGTGGGGTGCTGCGACAGTTGTAATGCTTAAAGATTCTCTAGCCTCTTACGACATAGGAAGTGCCGGTCATACTTTGTGCGGGTTCTCATACATTTTAATGTTGTTTGCTTTTGAGAGGTTTCCATGCATTCAACAAAATATCCGTCGACCAACTGAGTTTTCGTTGGTTGTGGGGTGGTCGAGGCTTTTGGAAATGGAGTTAGTTTCTTCCCAATTGATCAGTCCTTCCACTCTAATGAAACATTATATTGAAGAATTTGGAAAAATGAAAAAGGTCGATTGGAATCCGTATAATAAGCGGAGTCACCAAATTTTACTGCCTCCGGAGCTTCAGAGGATGCGATGGATGACATATGCACAAGTTCCGTGCATATGTTTTAATTAAGTATATCCTTGACGGCCAGAGATTTGCTTCAAGCAACTAAGGCTGACCTCCCTCACCTTGAAAAAAGCTTCCGAAAATGAAAAAAATAAAGCAAAAAAACTTAAGCAAACATAAACGGAAAGATTGGAGTGGCAAATACCCGAAGGAAATTTTGCGATGGGCGAACAGAAAATAATTTCTCATAAAGGATCCGGGCGAGGAGGCACCTCAAATGGTGGCACCTCAAATGGAGGCTATGGTTGAGGACGATGAGGACCCTGAAATCGAGGCTACGCCACCTGTTAGCCCTACGCCACCGCCTGAGGATTCGGCGAGGAGGCACCTCATATAGACACTATGGTTGAGGACAATGAGGACCCTGAAATCGAGGCTACGCCACCGCCTGAGGACAATGAGGACCCTGAAATCAAGGCTACGCCACCGGTTAGCCCTACGCTACCGCCTGAGTATTCGGGCGAGAGGAGGCACCTCCAATGGAGGCTATGGTTGAGGACAATGAGGACCCTCAAATCGAGGCTATGCCACTAGTTAGCCCTACGCCACCGCCTGAGGTTAATCGCGGGAATAGAACTTCTTATGGATTAAGACCAAAATTGGTTCGTGCGGATAACCAATCGGATTGCCAAAGAGCAATAGCCAAAAGATGAATTCGGTGCGGGATATGTAACACCTTCGGGCATAATAGGAACTCATGCGAATCACTAGCCCAAACACGCAAGCGGTGCGGGATATGTCAGGCCTTTGGGCATAACAGGAAAACATGCACATGGCGTTGAAAGTGCAATTGTACAACTTTTTCAATTAGTTATGACTTAGAACTTTATCCGGGCAAAAGCAATTGTACTCCCATTTATGTACATATCCTACTATTTTTTTTTTGTCTGTTTGTCCGTGCGTCTAAGTCAACCTTTTTTTTCTTCGCTGTCAAGTACAAGTACGATGGACGTATCGAGAGATTCAAAGCTAGACTTGTTGCGAAGGGCTTCACTCAATCTCAAGGAATCGACTTTCAAGAGACTTTTTCTCCGGTGGCCAAACTAAATACGGTTTGAGTAGTCATTTCTCTTGCCGTGAATTTAGATACCATTATTCCAACTTGATGTCAAAAACGCATTCCTAAATGGCGACCTTGAAGAAGAAGTATATATGACTATACCTCCGGGATTTGAACAAGACTCCAATCGTCACTTAGTCTGCAAGTTGAAAAAGGCGTTGTACGGCTTAGAGAAATCTCATCATGCTTGGTTTGAGAAATTCACCAAAGCCGTCACATCAAATGGGTATCTCCAATGCCAAGCCGATCACACTGTCTTCGTCAAACGGAACAACAATGGGAAGATTGTAATTCTCATTGTGTATGTTGACGACATTATCTTGACCGGTGATGACTTAGAGGAACTCATCAGGCTAAAGCAAGTACTCACAACACAGTTCGAGATTAATGATCTTGGAACTCTGAGATACTTCTTGGGTATGGAAGTAGAAAGATCTGACAAAGGCATTGTCATTTCCCAAAGGAAGTACGTTCTTGACTTACTCCACGAAACCGGTCTTCTTGGTTGCAAGCCAGTTGACACTCTGATGGATCCGAACAAGAAGTTCTCTCACGGCACTGAAAGTGCTCCTGTCGACAAAAGGAGATATCAGAGACTTGTCGGCAAACTCATCTACTTGTCTCGCATTCGTCCAGACATGGCCTGCCCTGTCAGTATTGTAAGCCAACGCATTAACAACCCGATGAGGAGCATTTGGAAGCCGTAAACCGAATCTTAAGGTACTTGAAGTCTATTCCCAGTCATGGCTTAATATTCCAAAAATTTGAATCTCGTGAGATCAAGATCTTCACAGATTCTAGTTGGGCCGGAGAAGCCACCGACCGAAGATCAACGTCTGGGTATTGCTCGTATGTCTGGGGAAATCTTGTCACTTGGAGAAGCAAGAAGCAATCTGTTGTTTCTCGGAGTAGTACCGAATCAGAGTATCGTGCTCTCGCATTAGGGATATGTGAGGGGATCTGGATCCGGAGGCTCTTGAGAGAGCTAAGGATGGATCATCCTGGAGCTATTCAAATGCTGAGTGATAGTCAATCTGCAATTCGCATTGCAAAGAACCTTTTTCACCATGATAGGACTAAACACATTGAGATTGATAGACATTTCATCTCAGAAAAGGTCAATGGTGGCATCGTCAACTTGAGTTACATTCTTTCCAAACTTCAGATCGCTGACATCCTCACCAAAGCCCTTCCAAGAGCTTTCTTTGATGAACTATGTTTCAAGCTTAGTTTATACACTATATACAACCAAGCTTGAGGGGGAGCGTTGAATATTGTATAGCTCTTTTAGTTTGAACAATAAGTTACTTTAGCCGGTATTAGTTTTTCCTTGGTTGATGATGTAAATACCAATCTTTGATCAATGAGAAAACAACTTTCCCAAATTTCTCTACAGTACACGTATTCGTAAATTTACCGAATTTTTAGGAACATGCGTAAGTCTACGATTGATCATAAGAATTTACCGAAAATGTTGTACTAAGAATTTTTTTTTTCTATTTAAATAATAATAAAATATCGCAATACTGTAAAACTCATACTAGCGCAATATGTAATCAGCATCGTTTCTGATTTTATCTGTCAACTTTAATTTTAGCCGAAGTACTACCGTGTATATTAGTAAATACACTAAAAAATTTAAAACGCACCAAATTTGCGGAAAGAAAAAAAATGTGGAGAAAATCCGTATCGGAGAAACATAGTTTCCAATTAGAGCCAAACTTTTTATAACATAAATTTCATTGACATACTTATAGTCCAAGAGGACAAACCTCCAAGTCTTATAATATGTTGGAATTAAGGCTATAGATTTCCCTAACTCTAAATATATGGTTGACTTAGGGTTACAATATTTTGTTTCAGAGTACCATTACCACTAATTACTTATCTAGCTACTTGCTAGAACAATTTGACATATTTCATTTCTTAAACATCAAAATTAACCGTAGATCTATAAACCTGGCCGGGCTTCCAACCGGCCGGAATCACGTTGGTCGCGACAATCGTCTTTCCCGATTTTCCTGATTTTAGGCGAATGGAGAACGGAGCCCTCAACGATGAGCCCGGGTCGAGCTTCCACACAGCGCCCCACGATTTAACCATGGGTTGCCACGAAGCCGAGTCAAGAGCTTGCTTTAGGTAGACTTCGCTGAGGTTACCATCCCCGTCTTCGTACTCAATTAGGGCAGCGAAGTAATTAGGGTTTGATCCCGAATCTACTTTGAATGTTATGGTTTTGCCCGGATAATTGCAATCAACCCTGCACGCATGTGTGCAATAATATATTTCGTTAGTGGTACAATTATTGTGGTTCTTGATGATGCATGAATATATATATATATATATATATTATATATATGCATATATATATATACACATACATATATATACTCTGTTGAAAAGGGAGATTATGACGGAAGTATATAATATGATAAACTGATTAATTAACTATACATATGGAGAATCATATAATTAATTAATGTCAACGTATATATTGTTTTAAATAAAGCAACTTTTGATTATATGAAATATATGGAAGTTTGTTATTAAATATACATTAAAAAAAAAAGGAAACGTGAAATTCGTCATTGATAAAGTGAGAAAAGAAAATACCAACTATATTGGACATTTAATTCACAAAATATTATATCATATATTATACAAAAGACTTGCCTTCTGTGCTGAATCGCCAAAACACCCGCATTGCGAAGCTGATCCTCTTGACCAGAAACCGCCATGGCTCCGAAGGCCGTGCCGCTGAGATCGAAACGGACCTTCTGGTCAGTGCAACCTGGACACTCGTCGGTGATAACGACGGTCGCGGGTTTCCCTGAGCAAGCCTTATTTCCCGTGCACTTCACCTCGTAGCAAGCTCCGCAGCCTGTCCCGGAGACATACAGGGAAGGCCCTCCCGCCGATATCATTTTGTTGAACGGCGGCTGCTCTACGGCGTCTTGAAATCCACAAGCTCCACCTTCATATTATATAGGTAGATATATCAAATGTACTTCCCAGCCATTCGATCCTTATCATAAATCTTCTCATTATCTTACATGCAAGTCCGGAATCATATATATATATATATATACACATGACTGAAACTACACATTACACAAAAAAAAAAAAAAAAACTTTACGTCTTATAAATCATACATACGAGAACAAATAAATCATATATATGTATATCATAAATATATTCGAGATACATAATTCAAACTAAATAACATACAAAATATGCAAAAGCTCGCGTCTTATGGATATATATATATATATATATATATATACACACACAAGCGAGTACATACACATTATATATATCTATATAAAATACGCTAATTCACGAAGTTGAGTATAAAAACTACTATGTCTCAAAATATGATTCAAAGTATACACCAGTCACCACACACATAAAAATTAACAAGACTGTATATTATCTTTTAATTATAACAAAAACGAATATATATATATATATATATATTAAAATTATTTATAAATGGTTGTGATTATAGTACCGGTACTTCCGGCGCCGTGAGCCTCGCCGTACCAAGTGGCGCCGGCGGGGGACCAGCCGGACTCGGACTGCTGGTACTTCATTGATGAGGTGACATTGAAGTGCCTGGGCTTGAAGCTGGAGCTAGGGTTTGGGAAAAGGGAGATGAAGGCTATTAGCAGCAGGGAAGTGAAGAAGAGAGACTTGTGTTGTTGAAGAACAAGAGCCATTGTTGCTGTTGTTCTTGTTAGAAGAGACAAAAGTAGTAGTTACTCTTTAGTGTTCTTGTGACTCGTGAGTACTGAGTCTCATGTGACCACAATGTGTTGGTATTTATAGAGCTCGTGCTTTCAAATTCTTCCTTTTGTGTTTTAGCTACGTGACATTAATCTATTTAATTCTATATGAGCTTTAGCTACGTGACAAACTCGTGGCATAAATACCATGTTTTATACCAAGTGCGCCGGAATATTCTCGACCTGATCTTATTTAGTGTCAATAGTACTAAAAGACTACAAAAGATGTTCGGGTCCGTTTTCACCCTGAGCTAGCACCTCTTAAGCTAGAGACATGCATACGTCGTTAATTTAGTAAGTGTTGAAAAATAGATCTTTTAAAGTTTATCATAAATGTTTATGTGTCCAATGATAAATTGAACTTCGATATTGTTTTGTGGCCTTTCAGTAGAATTCCCGCTGAAAAAAAAAAAAGAAATCGAGAATATAAATGTTCGCACATTATTATAAACATTCAGTACTTACGCCGCGTATAACCCTTATTAAAAAATAAGCTAACCGTTTAAGATACAGACAAAGGAATTTAATTAAGGGTGATTTAAATATTGAATATTATTAATAGTTTCTTGCACGTTAATTAAAGAGGTGTGGCACACACGTATATATGGAGTCATGGAGAGATTGGCCATTTGAAAACTATATATTTATATTTGTATATTTATTAATATAAGTTAATTTAAATTTTTCGTATAAAAACCATTATACATATCTTTATATACACATAGTATATATGTTACAATTTGAGTTAAAATCTTTTTTTATTTATTCTTTTAATTTTCTTATTAAAAATGGCTCAATATAGAAGGAAAAAAATTATACTACTAATATTAAGTTGTTTTATTCCCCTAAATGTTTGAATTAAGACAAACTTACAAAAGTAATAGACCAAATGTAGTGAAGTCAGAAAAGGAAAAAAAAAAAACCATTGATTTTATAATTAGTCATTTGGATTTGAATGATTTCATCCTATAAAAAATACAGGAAATATGAGAGGCAATTTTATACTTACAATTTTACCCTTAATTTTATACTTATAATTAAGGGTAAAATGTTACCAAGTTTTAAAATTGGCGGTTTCTTTTCACCTCTATGTTAATTTCTTGAATAAATATCGTCTATAACTGGCAGTATATGATTGATTATCTTATTATAGAATATAATTTGTTAAATGATGTCAAAATGAGGAAATTTGACATGATATAATATAATATTCTAATTTCATTATCATGTAGACGGTTACGTACTGCCATTATAACATACATTTATTTTCTTCACTCAATGAATTACATGCATAATTGCATACTTTTCCTTTTTAATATGAAAATCATGAAAAACTAACCTTTATCATATGCAAATCAATCGAATTGGAAATAGTTGTAGTCCTACTCATAATGATAAATCCAGATTTTTATTTTAATTAGTTAAATTTAGAAATATATGATTTTGTTTTATGAAACCTTCACATATACTTCGCCAGAATATACTCTTCATAATAATAATAATAATAATAATAATAATAATAATAATAATAAAACAATAATGTGTCCTTGATGGGTATTTTAGAATTTTAATTTCATATACCATCTAATTTCGTTATTTTACAGCATTAATAGTTCAAAAGGAGACGAGAACGAGACTGAGTAGCCCGTAAAACGAGAAACATGGCTAGACGACGATAACAACTTTACAATGTGCCGAGGCGAGGCAACGCGACTTTGGGATGGTGAGGGAGGGAAACGGCGAATTTGAGAGAAATTATTGGTTTCGGGATGTAGCTAGGTTAGGTTTTAGTTTTCTCTTTTAGGAATTAATTAAAGACCATAAAATTGACGGTGTATTGCAGTGCAACTAGAGGAGGGTTTATTTTGACTGTTTCTAAAAATTGAGGGTATATTATTATAAAAATTGAAAATAAAAGTTATAAGCCAAATTTCCATATAATATATATATGTGTGTGTGTATATATTCAACCAAATACACCAAAAAGTGGGTCATTGTCCGAAGCACATATTTCCAGGATATACGTAATCAAGATCAAAATAGAAGATTTTGGGGCTCTTAATTCCTATACTGATTTTCTAAAGGGAAATTGGTCGTTGATTTTGCCGTTAATGGTGGTTAAAACCGTTGAAGTCCTTATCTCGTCCGTACGTTACGCAATGGACGGCCGTGATTAAACCTTGTTTCCACGTGCATGTCCACATCATTCAATAACAACACCACGAAATATTTGGCGTAATTTGGGTCATTCATAAAATCATATACATATGATTTTTGACTTGTTTTTAATAATAGAAACGGATAAAAGAAAAATGAGATGAAATAGTAAATGTGAATTTTAATTTCATTTTATCGATGTTGAAATAGAGATAAATTTAATTTGCTTTTGTTCTATTCGCAATATTTTAATGAACCTTAACTTTCTGAATTAGGTCATAAATATATCCTACGTAGAATGAGAATCTTTGTGATCGAAACGTGCACATATTTTCTTTTTATTTATTTATTTATAAAATACATCTTCAAAATCAAAACTATTTGGATTTATTTATTTGTTAGATTTTTGGGCGGTCTTTATGTGTTTATGGTCAATTTTCTTTTGTTATTTTTCTATTAATTGAGAAAATAACTGGATCGAGGTGAAGAAATTGCGCAAGTATATCTATATAAATATTTATTCTACGTAACTTTTGTATTGACGCTGGCAATTTTCACATGGCTATCCTTATCAGAGTGAGACAAGAAAACAAATGAAAATCTTAAATGGCCAGTTTTGCAGGCTGACTTACATGCATTTATATTCACACACAATTTTTATTTGATGAGAAATGTTCACTTTAATTCGACATATTTGTAATAGGGCTATGAGGCTATCATATTTGAATAATGTGAAATATATATAGACTTATTTGAATAGTATAACTTTTGGCAGTGAAAAACGACAAATAATTTGTTTACATAAAAAACGACATGTAGTTTAGTGACATTGTGTGCAGCGTGAAGGTCCGGTATTCCTCAAGAGTGAAGCATTGTGTGCTAAATGAGTAAATGAATTGATACTATAAGCATTTGGGTGATAAACTCATGCATATAGTACTCTTTAATTTTCACTGTTCATATTTCGGTAAAATTCACGATACATTGAAATCCGTGCATTTTTCATGACATCACAAGTAGGTCAAATATATTTTGTTAAATGATTTATTTCATACTAGAAAATAAAAAAAATGAAGTCATAGTCAACCAAGCATGACGTCTTGGTTTGGTATTTTGCTCGGTAAGCGATAAATGGCTCGGTTTAACTTTTTGAGTTAGTATCATACATAATTGAGATCATATTTATATAACATCATATTGGATCTGATTCGTCCTCTATTGAAGTGTCCGCCACGGCTCCGACATCCACGAGCAAGCATTGTTGCCACGTTGACAAAAGCGTTGAGTTGAGGTCTCGTAAGAGTTTCTTAAAAAAGAACTCGCATATCGAATACAAGAATCGAAATCCAATGTTGTCATTGAGGACGACTGTTGCTTGAGACGAGTTTCTTGAGATTCTTTCACGGTGAGAGTGTCCTTCACGGACGGGAGGATGACGGCCGCCTCATATTTGGGGCCAACACCGCCGAGAATTTGCAAAATCAAGGCATCTTCATCGATTGCATGCCTCGCAGCTTAAAGACTATCTGCAATTTACTTAATCTTTGGGGAATACATCCCTGATGGTTAAATATTATCGATCAAAGTTGCAGAATCCTTGATCTTAATTTTGAATAAAATTGTTCTTCAAAAGTACATCACAACATAGTAGAAGTCACACATCTTAAACAAAGTTATTTAGAAGTACATAACAAAATTGTTCTTCAAGCAATAAGTAATTGATCAACGTGATAATCGTGGATTCGGAATCTTGAGCTTGTTGTTATTAATTTATAGCTATCATATTAATAAATAAAAGTGATGCTTGAGCATATTAGTTTTGATATTAGCAGCAAGTAGCAACTAATTTGGGTCAAAGTGGGCTACGAATAGGTGATTAAACCAAGCACAGCCCATTGTGGCCTGCCCAAATCACATGAATAATTACGAATTATTTTTTCAGCTTCATTTTTTGGTCATAAAATTTGCGCTAGATCAAGTTCTACAATATTTGAAAACAAATTAGCTATAAAAATTGCGGTTTTTTAAACTTGACTGTGAGGTAGTCAGTTTGTACAGTTTAAAAAACAGTGGTAAAAATATTTTAAAGTTAAAAAAATATGGAGCGATATGATTTTTTTCTAATTTCTTTTTACAAAGATATACATTTACATGCTCATCCAGCTATCCAACATCTTCTCTCATTTGAATTCGACGGAAAATATTAGAAAAAAAATGTGTCGCCTCGTATTTTTATCGGTATGTTTATTAATTTGCTTTTGCTATCTCAGCTGGTCAAAACTTTAGTAGTTTTACCGAGATTATCTAAAAAATGAAAGTAACCCCTATCACCCGCCCTGAAGGCTGAAAGCCTGAAAGCACCTCTCCGATTGGATTTTGATAAAATGGACAATCGGTGCCCCGGTAGTTTGCCACGTGTGATTCTCTCAGGTAATGTAGCAGAAATCAGGGGCGTTTTCGTAATTTCAACAACAACAAAAATAAAAGAAATCGATTTCACTTTCTATGGAGTAGAGTTATGGAGATTCGGGGGATAGAGAATTCAATTGAGCTCGAAGACCTCCATTGTTGAGATCCGAGCTATTCCCAGCTTTTCACTTCAACATCCTCCCGAACCCTGATGTAAGGCGAGCATGGCGTTCAAATCCAAGATCAAATGGATCGCTCTCTTCGTCGTCATCCTCTCGTTCGCCTCCCTCCTCCGCCACCTCTCCATGGCGAGGTTCTCCACTGTCGATTTGGTTCAGTACAGCGCAATGGCGGCTTTCCGCGACGATTTCGCTTCCTTCTCCGGGACTCAGGTTTCTCTCCCGCTCTTCCTTCTCGTCTTTCGATCTTGGTTCAAGCTGTTGAACGCGTTGCTTTGGTTTTGACGATGATGCAGAGGTATCGAAGTAAAAAGCTATGGAGTCCTGTGAAGCCGTTGATGACATTGCAGCCATATTCCAATCCCAGAAGCTCCTATTCTGGTACATATATCATTGAATTTTAAATGCTATGTTCTACTCTTCAAATACTGAGATAGATAGTTGATCTTAATCCCAACAATTCGCTTTGGTTGTATTGATGGTTATGAAGTAGATAACTTGCACATTCAATTTTAATAGAGTGAAAAGTGGGATTTCAGAGATATTATGTGTAGTGTAGCTTTTGAAGAAGAGGGAGTATGAAACCCTAGCTCATACTATTGGCTCTTACAGTTGATTATACACGATATATGATGCCGATGATGCTTTGCATGCGTGCTCTGGGGTATAACATGAAGGTTGAGAAGTAAAGCACAGCTATAATGGTCAATTGCTTGTGGATATTAAACATTTTGATTGAGAAGAAAGCACTGCTTTATAGTTTAATAATTTCGATCTTGGAATTGATCAGATGTAAATTTGGGATTAATGGAATGGCTTCTCATTATATAAACGCAGAAGGGGCTGTGGGCTGCGGTACTGGTTAATATGGTGATTTATTTGACGGGATATGGTTTTGTTCAACGTTTGAAACAAGTTCGAAAAGGCGGGTAATCACTGAGAAGGGAAACAAATCAATTTGATTGAACTAGCTAGTGTTTGGGAAGTAGTAGAGAGATTTCCAAAATATACTTCATTGGTCCTTTTGATTACATATGATTATTAGAGTTTATAACATCTCTAGATAGACCAATAGAAAAATCGCTAATTAGCCAATTTAACAACAATTACGTGGCTCAGAATAGATATTTATGCTCTTAGAGCTCTGTATAACAGCTCATTGATTTTTAATTTCATAGAAGTGGAACTTTTAAAATTTAAGGAGGACTCTTTCTCGCAAAATAAGTGAGCTCAAGAGCTTAGAAGTCTTCACTAAAATCCTCGACTTGTTTGGAGAAATTTCAAGAGAATTTTATCTTATAGGAACTTGTATTTGGAATAATGTCCTTGGGTTTATTGGCTATAATTTTGTTGGAAGAAAGTACCTAAACATTTGAATGCCAATAATCCGAGTAATAATTATAAGATAGAAAAAATTATGTATGCCATTATGTCTAATTGTTTTTGGGGAAGTGTAATATAAATGGATTTTTTAGTTTCTTTGTCTTTTTGAACCTTTCTTTCATATTACTGTTAATTTAGGGATGATTGGGGCTTACTTCGATAGTAATTTAATTTGTTTTTCTTCCCAACAGCTCCAAAAGAACAAAGCAATGGTTTCATATACGCAAAAATACATGGCGGATTTGCAAACATAAGATCCTCGGTAAGGTTTCAATAAATGTAGCAGAGATCACCCGTAATTTCAGCAATAATGGATGTTAATTAAGATTATGTTAACTTTCCAGATTTGTGATCTGGTCGTTGTATCCAGGCTTTTAAATGCTACTCTTGTCATTCCAGAGATTCAAGAGAGTACTCGATCAAAAGGCATCAGGTATATATATCATATAATGATATGTTTCTATATTTCTGTCATCACATTTCTTTAATTTCAATTTGAAATAAGTATGTTTAAGGTAGCTAACTGCTTTATTTTTTTGTTAAAAATAAATCAGCACCAAGTTCAAGAGTTTCTCGTATCTCTACGACGAGGATCAATTTATAGCATCACTTGGAAGCGACATACTCATTGTTAAGAGCCTGCCTGAAAATTTGAAAGCAGCAAAGCGGAAGAACGCATTTCCAATATTTAAGCCCAAAAATTCCGCTTCACCGAACTTTTACATAAAAGAAGTTCTTCCAACCTTGAAGAAAACCAATGTTGTTGGTTTGATTATATCTGTCGGTGGATGTCTTCAGGTAATTTTCTATTTCAGCAAATAGGAAACTCGGTTGTCGTTGTAGTAGAACTCTTTTTTTTTTTTTTTTTTTAGTTGCATAAAAAATGTAAATGTAATTGCCAGTATTCAATTCCCAGACTATGCCATGATAACGTATATGTATCATAGCATGCTTATTAATAATATATACTCTTTTTTTTCAATCTGTCCTTCCGTCAAGCATGTCTGAGCTTCAAAGGCTTAGATGCAGGGTTGCTTTCCATGCACTTCAATTTCGACTGGAGCTTCGAGAGCTAGGGCATCGTGTGCTGGAGAGGTAAAAACCTTCATCCTTGGGTAAAAATCTTCAATTCAATCGTAATATGCTGAGTGCCTGTAAAGTTTCCCTTGAGATTATATCTATTTTTTATGAGCGAGGACAAAATTTACTAAATAATGATGAGTAAAGATCTCGAAAAATAGAGAGGAGTTGGGTAGTTCTGTTTTTTCTATATATATTCGTTTATAGAATCTTCTAAAATATCTTTAAAAAAACAGATAATATACTAAATCAAAGTCCTTTTAGAATAAAAAATTTAATGATTAATCCTAGGATTCGTCGACAAGTTCAAAGTTGAGAGAATTAGTAAAGTTTAGGAGTATCTACTTTTAGGAAGTATAAGGCTCGGTGAGTATAGCCGGAAAGATTCCACTTTTCAAAATCTGGTTGCCTGCTGTGAATTGTGATGATAAGAAGATTTCACGAGTTGGTTATGCTACTTCATATTGAGAAAGCGTTTCAGTTGACCGAGTACCTTTATCACGAGTTGGTGTTACTTAAGTTCCGGTTACGTAGGACCAATGACAAGTCACTTGACGTCTTGACCTATATTAAGATAGTGATGCACAATTTTTAGCTGAAAATCAATGAAGAGTTCCATCATTATCTTAATCTATTTTTTTTGTTTTGTTTAATTTGTTCTTGTTGTGTAGGTTACGAGCGTGGGGCCAGCCTTTCCTAGCGTTTCATCCTGGCTTGATAAGAGAAACGTTGGCATATCACGGTTGTGCTGAACTTTTCCAGGTTTTTTTCTAATCAAGCTTTTTATAAGGTTATTTCGACTAATTTAGGACGCTTTTAGCAATATTTCTAATTAGAATGTAATCGGCTTTTGATTATGGTAATTATGCCTTTTCCAACAGCACTGGCTAATTTGTATGCCTTGCAGGATGTTCACACAGAGCTCATCCAATATCGGAGGGCTCAGATGATTAAACGAGGGATTGTTAATGGAAAGTTAGAAATAGATTCACACTCACTCATGGAAAATGGTTCTTGTCCTCTTATGCCTGAAGAGGTATACTTTTTTTATTTATTATGCGATCTGCTAAGATCAGTACCACAATCTAAGAAAAAATAAAATAAAATCTTATGGTAAATTTGACTGTTGAATTTCACTTTGATACATTATTGATCCTCTAGTTTGGTTTAATATTCTCTTTGTTATTGCAACTTTTTAGGTCGGAATTCTCCTTCGTGCGATGGGCTATCCTCCTAAAACGATAATATATCTAGCCGGCTCGGAAACTTTTGGAGGTCAGCGCGTTCTAATCCCTCTTCGAGCCATGTTTGCAAACTTAGTGGATCGCACTTCTTTGTGCACCAAAGCTGAGTTATCTGATTTGATTGGACCCGAAAACCCTATTATCCCAAATATTTTTGAATCACCAAACCTGAAAAGCGATGAAAGCCTAAAGGAAGAGTGGAAGAAAGCAGGCCCACGGCCTCGTCCTCTTCCTCCGCCTCCGGACAGACCAATTTATAAACACGAGAAAGAAGGATGGTACGGTTGGATTACTGAGACTGATGTGGAACCTGACGCTTCACCGATGGATCTTAGAATGCAAGCACATCGTCTTCTTTGGGATGCCATAGATTACATTGTCTCACTTCAAGCCGATGCCTTCTTTCCTGGCTTTAATAACGACAGAAGTGGGTGGCCGGATTTTTCTAGCTTAGTTATGGGACATAGGCTCTATGAGATAGCTTCTTCTCGAACTTATCGACCTGACAGGTAAATTCTATGGCCGATGCTAATGCTTTTAGTTAATTGGATATGGATGAAATGTTTTATGGTATCTAAAACCGGACAACTGGCTCATTTGAACAGGAAGATTCTTGCGGAACTTCTGAACATGACCCGCGATAACATGTACCACCCAAGACATAACTGGACGCTTCGAGTTCAGGAACATCTCAATGAGAGTTTGGGCGAAGAAGGCCTCATAAGGCAGGCACTCTCGTCAGAACCAGCTTCTTTCCTCTCACACCCGTTTCCGGAATGTTCCTGCAGAATTCCGTCCAAGGACACTCCCACCCGATCTCCACTTGGAGGCGAAGAGGAGTGCCCCAAGTGGATGAAGCACGATCAGGGCACCGTGTTCTCCGGATCGACTGCGGAGGAAGAAAGCCGAGATGAGGACGATTACTTGCTCGAATATGCAAACGATTTGGTCGAACAGCCTGAATCGAACAACGGTGGCAACAATAACGCGTCAATGATCTTCGACCAGGACGAAGAAATGGATCCGAATGATTAGTTTCTTGTTCTCTCTTGCTGTACATGGAAAGGTTTATGATTTAGGTGGTTGATTTTTTTTTATTTTTTTTTTTATGCTTTTTGGGTAATTATGAGTCATGCTTTCTGAATTTGTCGTGCTATCGTAGTTTCTCCCTTAAATTCGGCGATTTTCATCAAATTTCGAATCCACGTGCAATGCACGTAATAGTGGTCGGTAGCTTAAAACTTGACGAAATCGTCAATTTTATTAACGGTCATCGAAGGGGGAAACTGCGAGAGTATATAAAATTCAAAGGCATGACTGTTAATTACATTTTTATTATTTATAGATTCTTTGAACACACCACATGTATACCTTCATTCATATACCAAACTTTTGACACACAAGAACGACGAAACAGTGTCTAATATGCAGAGACTTTTTTTTAGCGATTTGTATTGTTTTACGGAAATCTCTTGCGAACCATAATAAAATTACATCCTTTTATTTTACGGATCATATACTTGTGAGTAGGGGTGTACAAAAAAACCCTAAACCGAATCTAAAACCGATAACATTAATTTACCAATTTTTTCATTACCGAAAATTTATGCTTTTTTTGAAATACCAAAAGATGCTGTTTAAACCGCTACCGCTTTTTGCTAAATGGTAGCGGTTACGGGTTTCACGGTAAAAACCGCTACCGATTACCGATTAACCCGATAATAAATTTGTATATTTAAAAATAGATAAAAGTAGGACTTTTAGCATTCAATATCTATATAACAATGTTTTGGCTGATTCATTGATTCATTCAATCTTATTTTATTTTGAACAATTTTTGTTGTAAGTACAATTATTTCTTCCGTTTGAATAAGAATAAGTAAATGTCAAGAGAAATTGACTCTAATTAAATTATTCCATCAATTAGTTCTTTTTTTATACTTTAGATTATGTAGTACTAATTTGACTTTAAAAAAATATGATGATTATATTGCGCTCCATAAAAATGCGGTAAAAACAAACCGAATTTAAAACCGATATATCGGTAATTGGTAAAATTGGTTTTAAACTTCAATAGCGCAGCTTTCGGTTCTAAAATTTAAAAAATCAAAAATGCGGTAATCTATATAAATAAGTATGAAAACCGAACCGAAGGCTCGTTTGTTCACCCCTACTTGTGAGGGCCGGCCTTTATTATAGGCAGGCGGGTAAGGTAGGCACTTTGGACCCTCAATTTTTTTAAGATATGTTATTGTATACTAAATTAAATAAATATAGTGTATTTTTTAAATATTTTAAGGGTCTTAAAAAGTTGTGATGCCGATATGATCGGGATAGGCTTCATGGAAGCGTGGGACCGAAGGAAGAGGACGTGAATTCGACCCAAAGGAGTTCGATTTTTTAGTTTCCGTTTTTAAGATTATTATTTATTTGTTTTAAGTTTAATTATTAATTATTATTATTTTCTTTTTTTATTATTAGGATTAGATGTTAGTTCCTAGTTTATAAGAATCGATCATATAACCCTAGAGCTATATATGCTCTCTGCTTGCAGTTTTTTATACGCAGTTTTTGATAATAAATATTTTCGAGCTTTTGCCTTGAAAACCCGAGTTTCCAACTCGTTGAGACGTGTTCTTGATTATTCGTACGTTGCTCTACATCAAGTTGCTTAGGCGGTTCCGACTAAAAACGACAAGTTAAGGTGGTTAAACTTTATGCAGTAGAATACGAGCTGAGCTTTGTCTTTGATGTTCTTCTTTGGATCATTACTGCCCAAGTGATGCTTCATCCGAATTTCCGTTGAATGAGCATTTGAATCTAGAGTTCCGTCCCTCCTCCGAAAGTGTACAATAGTTCCGGGCCGGATCCACTAACTTTTTTTCTTAACATTCCGTTTCGAATCTAACTAAGGAACTAAAATCAACCAAATCAAATCACATCCAACTAAGTAACTAATTAAAATCAAATCCAACTAATATTATGCAACAAGTCGGACTTAGAAACTAAAATCAACCAAATCAATCCAAGTGAGTAAGTAACTAACTAAAAAATCTAGTCCAACTAAGTATTATCCAACAAATCCAAATAAGTAATTAGCTTACTTACAATCGAAATGAACTTGTTTCAAATGTTAACTAAATAGGTAATTGTAAAGATCTCAAAATTATGAAACTAACTAACTAACAAATTTTCCCTATTTAGAACATTCATAAATTCTTCATTTTCCTGTTTGTAAGAATCACGACGGAAATCCGAAACAAGTTTCAAAATTTTCGGATATGAAACTTAAAAGAATATGCGAAGAAGACGAAAAATCAACCAAAACGCCCAAAACCACGAGATGTCGATTTCTTATCGTCGAGAAACCACAAAATAAAACCACAGATGAGTTATTTGGAGGCAAGATGCGAAAAGACGAGAAGTCACAGAAATGAGTGAAATTTTTAAACTCACGGCTACGAGAAAAGGTGGCATCAATATTACTCTATCTTTTTTCTCTCCCAAAAACGACATCGATAACTTGCATATCGGTAGATAAGATAACAAATAAATAAAAGTTACCGATGATAAGTAAAAAAAACGATAACGACAGAAACCGCGGTAACCAAATCATTGGGTCCAGTAGTCCACGATAAATATACAGAGTCACGCGCCAAAGCGCGTGTTAAGGAAACGGCAAATATACCAAAGCAGTGCTTTCATGGCTGTCTCCAATCTGTCAGACTTAGGGGTGAAACCGGGTCGGGTACCCGGTTTTTATGAAGTACCCGGTACCCGGACCCGGTTTCCGGGTAGTTGAAATTTACTACCCGGTACCCGGTACCCGAAATCCGGGTACCCGAATTCCGGGTACCCGAATTTCCGGGTAGTTGAAAATTGGTACCCGGTTTTAGTACCCGGTACCCGGTTTGGAAATCAAGTTCGGATTTTCAACCGGATCCGGGTTTTTACCCGGATCCGTTTTATTTTTTTTAATAGAAAAACTAAATTATCTCAAAATAAACATTACACATGTCTCGTACATAAAAAAAAAACATGCATCCATTGTCTAAAATTTAAAATACATTAAAAAAACATATGATAAATCACTTCGAGTTCCTCCGGCTTTCCATAATAATTTCACCGTCCGCACATCAAAAATTAAAAAAATATTTTAATAAAACCCTAAAATTAGAAATGAAAATGAGAGATGAGTGTCGAGCCCTAACCCTAAATTATTTTCAAAAAAAATTAAAAATTAAATAAATCGGGTATTAAACCGGGTACCGGGTACCCGGTTTTTAAGATTGCACTACCCGGTACCCGAACCCGGTTTTAAACCGGATACCGGGTACCCGGGTCCGAATTCCGGATTCGGATTCGGATTCGGGTTTTAGATTCGGATACGGATTCGGATTCGGATTTTTACCCGGTTTTCGGGTTTTATTTGCACCCCTAGTCAGACTGTTCTCCTCTCTCCAAATTTCGAACATCAAACCCACGTTCTCTCTCTCTCTCTCTCTCTCTCTCTGTTGAAAACGAGAATCGACCAAACGGTGTTTGATTTGATTCAGCTCCAGCGAATTCCAATCCTGTTTCCGGAATCGTCAGCTCCGATTCACCATGAACGACCTCCTATCGGTAATTATCGAAACCTAGCTTTCACTTTCTTCTGCGGTTCGCTCGAGCTCGATCGACTGATTGAAGCTGGCAATGTCTAGATTTTTCTGGATCTGTTATTAAGTTTTGGAATTGAACATTGTGGGAAGTAATCTGGTGTCGATTCTGTAGGATTCGTTTGAGATGCCTCGAGGGGAAGGCTCCAGGAATAATGGAGATATTGAGCTTGGAACCCAAGCATCCATGAGCTCAGAAGATCAAGGGCTCGAAAATTTCTTCAAAAAGGTCACACATTTATTGCCAATACAATTACATCCAAAAATCTATATTTTGGTTTCTTGTTTTTGAGTTTTTTTTTTTTTTTTTGCCTTTCATGTGTTCTCTTGAAGGTTCAAGAGATTGAGAAACAGAACGAGAAGCTCGATAAGCTGCTGCGAAAGCTTCAGGTACGCCCGTGGTTACCCGCTTTTCTTGCCTTTTTGGCTAACGTGTGGATTAATGTCTTTCGGAAGATGTATATCGAGCCGAGCTTCATGTGCAGTCATTTTTTGCATTAATACTTCTAGTGTATATCTGTAGACAAGTATTTACCATAATCTGATTCTGATGAATGATTTGAAGAGTTATTTTCTATTAGTAATATCTATAATGCTTGTCTTACCCTTTTGATTGACACAAGATTTCAAAGCCAGCGTATTCAACTAATGGCCCAAGTTTGGAAAATCAATAATTATAATTTGCTCTTCATGATGTGTTGCAACTCAAATGAGAAATTTATGACTTGAATGTTGGTTAATGGCTTCTATTGGTGTTAACACCTCATGTTGTTTAAATATGTAGTTGTCATATGTATTGCATAATTGCTTCTTTTCTTTTGTGGAAAGAGCAATTTGTGACTTTGTTGACGGGTATTTTCTTATTCCATTTCCTCTCCACGTAACGAGTATGAGATTTAATTCTTGAAATGTTTTTTGTTTGTTATAAGGCCTTAAACTAGTCTCTTATTTCCTAAATTTTTAACATCCTTTAGCGATTGAACTAAATCAAAATTTGTAAAGGTTGGAAGGTAAGAGCATCTATAAGTTTCAACTTTTTATGTAAAAAGATCCAGGAAAAGCTTTCATCAATGAGGCTTCGCCTTTATAATATCATATAATATGAATGTGATTTGGATTATCATTGATATAAACCACGTTATAAATTATAGGGTTCGCACGAGCAGTCCAAAGCTGTTACCAAGGCTCCTGCCATGAAAGGTGACCTTCAAATTCTGAAATTTCTTTTCTTTTCATACTTGTATGTAACTTTTGAGACTAGCTGATTTATTTGTGTACTTTTAGTTTAAACCATATAGTTAGACTAAAATAGAAATAACAAAGGAAATAATGTAAAACCCTTTGGACTAGACTAGGATCATAAACTGCAAGCAAAATGGACCCCTGTTTCTTAAATAATAAATAATATTTGTTTATTATATATGAGTTTATAAAAAAGCATAGTTGCTCTTGTTATTGTCTAAAGCAATCAAGCACCAGATGGAGAAAGATGTTGATGAAGTTGGAAAGGTTGCCCGTCTGTTGAAGTCGAAAATTGAAGAACTTGACCGAGAGGTAAAAATCTTTAAAAGTTTTCCTTGAATCGTTCTATAAGATCTAAGTTTGATCAGTATAATATTTTTATTCCAGAATCTAGCAAGTAGACAGAAGCCGGGTTGTGGAAAAGGTACCGGTGTTGATCGATCAAGAACATCAACGACCCTGTAAGTCATCTTATACTGTGTCTATTTTTTACTTTTTATTTTTAATTTCTATCCCATGCGTTATAAGCTTGAATTATAACTTTGGTTCCCACATCTCAAATCAATCTTGAAATAATTAAAATAAATTCACCAAGTCATCTGTAAATCTTGAAGCCTACAAATATGAAATGTAGTTATAATGCTTAAATCTATACTATAGGGGTTCATTATCCAATATTTTTAGTGTACTATGATGCTGAAGTCTGTTACATTGTATAGATTCATTCCCAATAAGTTTCTAGCGACTTTTCATCGATAAAACCTTGCTTATTCATGGTGCCTCTTGGAATGTCACCTAATCAAAGTTCATGTACTATCTGTTTTCAACTTTTTTCTCCTCCTATATGTAATCAACGATAGTTGTACAACCAATTTTGTTGCAGTTCCTTGAAAAAGAAATTGAAGGACAAGCTGGCTGAGTTTCAGGTAGGAAATAAATTTTTTTTTCTTTTGTTTCTCCACCGAATATTCGTTATACATTTGATGTATATATTTGCAGACCTTAAGAGAGAACATCCATCAAGAGTATCGAGAAGTTGTTGAGAGACGTGTTTATACAGTAACTGGTGCAAGAGCTGATGAAGAGGTTAATTTTTTTATTTATTAAGAAGCATATAAACAAAATAGAAAGTTTATTTTTATCGTATTCATTATTCATATAATACAATCTTTTCTCTTGTAATGTAAAATGAAAGTTGTACACATTCATGATTAAATTTTTCCATGATCTAAGTGAAATTATCATTTTTTTTTTACAATGAGCAGACAATTGACAGATTAATCGAGACAGGAGATAGTGAACAAATATTTCAGAAGGCAATCCAAGAACAGGGTCGAGGCCAGGTCTGCCATTTTTTTTCTCTCTCTGAAATAACCCCTTTCTTAAGCAATGCATCTTCGAAAAAATATAAAATAATGAATACATCTTTTGTTGCAGATAATGGATACCCTTGCAGAAATTCAAGAGCGCCACGATGCTGTTCGAGAAGTTGAAAGGAAACTTCTTGATTTACAACAGGTGTGTTTATATATTTACATATTAGCAATATGATTAGCTAAGAATAGTTAATTATATCGCTAAACATTCTCGGTATTCAACACTCCGCTGTAAATGTTAAAACATTCTCGAATGTGAATATTCTGACTGCTGAAATGTAGACTGTGTGGCTAAGTAAGTATACATACGTGTGATTGTGTAGATATTCCTGGACATGGCAGTTTTGGTGGAGGCACAAGGAGACTTACTCGACAACATAGAGACGCAGGTATGCTCTGTAACTATTAGAAGGATTTAGGGCTTATTTACTTATATTATTTAAATGATTAGATTAATAATGCCATTTAAATCAGTTGATCATATTTGGGGTTTGGCTAGGTTAATTATGTTTTAGGGGTTTTATTTTACGTTGTAATTATTTGGTCTATTGAAGGAGACCTTATGTTAATGACAAGAGTAGCCAATAATCATTTCTTTGTGTTTAGTGAAGATTAGCGGAATCCCCATTTCGAGTACGAAAACGCTTTTGAATTAAAACATTATTAAATAGTTTTAGTTCACTATTGAATCAAAATCCTCCATTGTGAAACATGAAAAATAAAGTGTAGTACACTCTTGAATCGTAATCCTCCTCCATTGCAATAATAAATAAATAGATGAACACGGCAAACGAGGATAAATTAACCGTTTATATCTAGGAATTGAGCAATATATAGGATAATTTGCAGACATTTTATTGCCAAATAATATAATCTTTGATATATTACAAACATACACCCTTTATAAAAATCTAGAACAAGGAATGAACCAAAAGTGTCAAAAGGTATAATTATGATATTCCGCCCCAGGTTTCGAGTGCGGTGGATCATGTTGCACAAGGGAACACTGCTCTTCAAAGAGCGAAATCGCTGCAGAAGAATTCTCGGAAATGGATGTGCATTGCGATTATAATTCTTCTCATAATCGTTGCGATCATCGTCGTCTCCGTGCTCAAGCCGTGGAGCAACAACAAGGGCGCTTAAGAGCGCGTGTGTTTCTTTGTACAATAGCCTATAATATATTCCACATTGACTCGGACAATTCCATGTGATTTATTGGTTTCGTTTGATCGGCTTGTGTTGATGAGTGAAAATGTATCTTTATTATTTTTATTTTGGTTCCAAAAAGACTGTATTGTGTTCTTTAGGAATATTACCGGCATATGTACCAATTCTTTCCCAAAGTTGCTAAACTTTTTATTCTTCCAACCATATATAAAAATCAATCTCTCAAAACGTATGCTCAATCAACTTCTGTAATGATTCACGTGCCAAGCTTTTTTAATCTTGTCGTGCTCTTGTAATTCACTCTTTTTTCTAACCCAAATAAAATTCAAATCATTTTTCTCTCCGTGGTGGCAAAAATACTTATATCCTCTCTGTTCAACATTATTGTCAAAATCCAACACCATCAAATGATACATGAAAAGAAAAGAAAAGAAAAAAACTCAGTATAAAATCAATAAATTTCAATGTGTCCCAACATTTGAATTAAACGTGTACCATTTTCGAAGTTGAACAAGTCGGGAGAAAAAATGTTGCAGAGCAACAACGGCGATAATAGATAAACGATAAACGATAAATCAACAGTAGCTGACAAAATATTTGATAGATAAGTACCAACTTATAAGCGACTAAAGTGCCGAGAAACTGAAGATAACGCGCGATAACTTGAGCCCTCGGGTTACGCGGGGCATGGCTTTGGAATTAATAAGTAATGTTATAATAGAAAGCTACCTGAAAAATGGAAGTGGCGAGTTTACATTTTGGAGTAAAAATGGGAAGAAAGAGAGTGACTTTTTCCGTTGTCTTCGAAAAAGCAAGAAAACGCATGGCAGAAAGAGACAAACAGATTCTGTTTTCTCACAGAAACCGAGGAGAGAGAAACCACACGAGCGGTTTTGGAAGTGCACGGACTTTATGAAACTGCTTTCCATTTCTTTACATAATTTATTCTCTTCTCTCAAAGGACTCGCTTTTACTTCTCTCTCTCTCTTCAACGAAGTTCATCGATTTAAGCGTGTCTCCTCTCAATGCTCTCGCCTCCACTACATTATTGTTTGTTACTACCCATATTACATGAGAAAAAAAAAAAAAAAAAAACCTTTTCAATATTTGCTTGGTGGTGCCCTTTAATTTAAGAGTAGTAGTATATATACTATATTATCCTTATTATTATATCTTAGGAGTTTTGAAATATTAGAGGGCAAGATTTGCTTGGTGGTGCCCTTTGTATATACTTTTGACTCCGAAAATGGATCACGCAGAGGTGATTACCCAAGTATTGCTTTTGTGTTGGGCTTGTCGTCGTTCCGTTGATTACATCGGTCATTGGGGTTGAAGCTTGATTCCTTGTTCTTGATGGGCCGCGAATGTTTTCTGGCGTCTTCGCTCCAGTTAGCTCCTTCGTCTTCCGCCTAACCCGAAAAAACACCTCTAACAGATACATTACTTTTCAAAAGAAAAAGAGAAGTGTTGTAAGATATTGAAATGTAGATGGTATATTTGCACCAGGGCTGGATTGGAGAGGGCATTGTGGGAAAATACGTAAAAATGTGTAGAAGAAGTGGACAAAAAGCTCTGCCGAAATCGTTGAAAGTGTAAACCAAAAACACATGAACGTATATATATTTATTGATTTCGCTCTGATCAAAAAGTCGGTACGCTTATTAAATATTCATCTTCACGTGCATTTTGCACGAACTGAATCTAACCAATCATCCACTACAACTCAATTATCTGGTGTCACATTTTCTTCTGTCTTTTTTTTTTAAGGACATTTTCTTGTGTCTTTGATTCTTGCCTTCGGAATCCCATAATTCTGAGAAAATTACCTAAGTAATTTTAAAATAACTTTGCACGTTTTATATTTTAAATTGCGAAAAATTATGTTGATTAATACTTAAAGTCGTAATTTTTTATTTTAGGCCGATTTTGTCCTTTGTACCTCCATTCCAATAATATTGAGTTTTTTTTTTTTTTTTTTTACACGGGTACAATTCATGTATTGCACGGTTATACTTTACGAAAACAAACAAAAGCGTGTTTGATCACAAATTAATTTTCGGTCATATTTTTTACGCTTACGTGGCAATATGCAGTTATGAACAAATATGGTGAGACATTGCTGCCTCAGATTATAATTCAGGGAACAATGTGTACTCACAAATAAAGCTCAGTGGCCATTTCAGTTATATTATTATATATATATATATATATATTTCAGGCGCTACACTATATTCAGTAGCCATTTCAGTAAATTACTCCATATACTATATATATATTTAAATTGTAGTAACGCCATAAGTATTTAAGTTGTAGTCAACTTTGCTAATGGGTACTCAACATTTTTTGTTGTTGAAAAAGTATCAAAGTTTAGTAAATCCTTAGGTCAATCTAATTCTTGCAAATAAGACGTTAATAAAGACTCAAATTATTTAAATAATAAAAAAAGTAAAATTGTAATAAAGTAATGCATGTCCATCTATTAACTTTTTAAAGAGAAATCGAACGATCTATGTACGTTTTCTAGTAAAAATTAGGCGGGACGGGACTACCGTTTTAATGAACTTTGATACTTTCTCTACCAAAAAAAAAAGAGTACCCTGTTGGAAAATTTGACTACAACTTATGTACTTCTGCCGGTATTATTCCTATCCTATATATATGTATATGTATATATATATGCATATCCTTTGTTCCATAACCCGGAAAAGTAGCGAGTGTGAGCTTCTTCTTTCTCTCTTCACTCTCACCATTGAAGACGAAGAACAATCATCTCAGGATATCTCCAGATTTTCTGTTGTGGCACTATAAGATCGTAATATATCGATATATACACATATATATTTCGCTCTATATCTGTTCTTTGCGGCCATTAATCGGAAAATGAGCTTTCTCTCCGCTTCGGAGCTCTCTCTGGCAAACAGCTCCTCCGAGACTGTCTTGAAGCCGAGAGAAGAGAGAATCGCCAGCCAGACCAGTCTCCAGCAGATTCCGAGCGGCGACGGAAACCGCTCGCGGGGAAGACCGAAGCTGTGCTCAAGAGGCCATTGGAGGCCAGCGGAAGATTCGAAGCTCAAGGAGCTCGTGGTGCAGCACGGCCCTCAAAACTGGAACCTAATCGCCGCCAATCTCCACGGCAGATCTGGTAATATAAGCATAGTTATTGAGTTTGAATTTTGTTCTTCCGTTTTGGTTTGTGCGATCTGAAAGAAAAAATGGTGTTTGGTCCGAAGGGAAAAGTTGCAGACTGAGGTGGTTCAACCAACTGGATCCGAGGATAAACCGGATGGCGTTCAGCGAGGAAGAAGAGACGCGGCTCTTGAACGCGCATGGAGCTTACGGGAACAAGTGGGCGATGATCGCCAAGCTCTTCCCGGGAAGAACGGACAATGCTGTGAAGAACCACTGGCATGTGATCATGGCGAGACGACGGAGAGACCGATCCAAATCCATATCCTTGTCCGTGTTCAAATCCGACAGAATAAGCGCGGATGATCATCCTTGCTTGGAAATCGATTCGAGCGGTGAATCCACGATCTCGAACTCGAACGGGGACGACGAGCACTCGACGATGACGGAGTCCACTTGCACTAATCTCTCGCTGGCTCTGTCTCCGCCTTCGCATCAAGAGAAGCAAAAGGGTACGTTTCTTCTTTATTATTATATGTTAAAGTGTGTATAATTTCCATTTTCCGATGATGCACGACGGTTACGTGGTAACGGTAACGGAACATGGACGGAGTTGAACTTTCTCATGTCTTCAAACATTTGATATTCTAGCCGCTAAAAAATACAACACACTTTTGCATTTTGCTTAGTACTCAATATTTTGATTTTTTTAAGAATAAAGAATAAAAAATGAAAATATATATATATAAAAAAACGTCAATTATCTTCATATCAAATTTTTTTGTTTATTTTTAAAAATTCGTTCACTTTTTCAATCGATTCAACAAAATATGGATATGTCGTAAGTCTTGGACACACGTTTATCAAAAAAGTTTCAAACGTGACTTTAACAAAGAGTTGATAAATTTTATAAATAAGCAAAATAATGGACATTATAAGTTTAGCCGTGAAGAAGTTAAATTTAAATCGCTATAATAATTAGAATATTAAGTAATTACATTGCCGTCAAACTTGATTTGGCCGTTAAAAAAAAAAAAAAAAAAGCTACATGTTGCTAAATATTTATTCTCTTACTGCTATTATCTATATCTTGTATTTTGTTTGGCATGATACTTTCTATTTATAAAAAAAAAATGGGTCGCAAAATGATTTGTTTGTGTCTTGTAGTTAATATTGTTTTGGAACTTTATATTAATTAAAAGTAATTTCCGAAAGTTACTTTCTTTACGTAAATTAATTTCATGAATCTCCCTAATTTAAGCACTTTATCAAAGTGCTTTTTTGACTCATATCATTGTCATCATTTACGTTACTCTACAATACAATATTTTTTAAAAATTTACTTTAATGGGCTGCCAATAGATGACTTGCACGTGAATGTTTATTTATAGAGAACTTATATTAGTAATTATTAATTATATTTACAGTGTAAATACTCGGGTGATGTTTGATTACGATCTCATCTCATCATAGACCATTTTTTATTTTGGTTTCAAATAGTGTTATATTGGCTTCGTTGACCACATTTAGTTACCAGTTGTTTGTACTCAGAGACCAGCATCGCAAACCACTTTAAATTTAATAAGCAAAAGTAGAAAACAACTTTTGGTTGTTTTTGGTATTTTAGTCTTCAACTCGCCTGTAAAAAATTATAACTAATATGATATATCATCAATATATTATTTTATAATAAGATATTATTGTAATATTAATATATAATTAAATTATTAAAATGATTTATATATAAATGTAAATTATAATAATATTACTATTATATTAACTAATGTAATTAAATTATTCATATGATATTACTGCCACCTTGAAGTCCTATTTTGTCCATGTCACGTTAAGATCTATTAGGGACGTGTCTACCGCCTACCGGTGTATATGTTAATTCGAAATTATTCGACACCTTTCTTAAACAAGTGACTTGTGCGTGCTTAGGGTTTTAACTTAAAATTGACGAAATTGGATTTCTAACGCTTTTTTGTGGCCTTTTAAGTATTATCACCTCTAAAAATAAAAATAAAAATTCCGAAAAATGACGGTTACTTGATACACAAATGAGTACTCATACCCCAAAAATCTATATTTATTATTTGGTATTACCAATCTATAATTTTGTTAAATGACCTTGAGTTTGATTATATGCGTAGGGTTGGAGAAGAGGAAATTTGAAAGAGAAGTATGGGGAGCCAATAAGGTGAGTTTGGATGAATTTGTGGAATCATATAAGGAGAAGAGGAGGAGAAGCGAGAGTGAAGAAGATGATGTTAAGCCCATCAGTACTTTGCCTTTCATTGACTTCCTTGGAGTTGGCTCTAACTTTGACTAGTTTGTATTTTATGGGCTTTCAACTTTAATGCAAAAGAGTAGAGAAACCGGCGTTTGCAAATCATCAAGACATGAGAGAAGAGAGAGACTCGATCTATAATACTTAGCCTAAGACCCTTAGCAAAATTATAATACTTATGACTAATTATGCTTCTTATTTATATTAATTTTTTCCTAGTTAGGAATTTCCATATATTATTATTACAAGAAAAGAAAACCCAATATATGCTTTTAGATCCCCTCATAATGAAAATTTTCATCATGCATAGAAATAATGATAAATGTTTAATTATGCATAACACGTAATTAACATATGAAGCAATCAACAAGGATATTTTTTAGAGAACAAATAAGATAAAATCTTGCAAAATTGAAAACAAAATTAACAGTAAACAAGTCACGTGCTTTGCACGTGTTAGTATATTGATTTTTTAACAAGAGCAATATGCCATTTTTATATAAAAAAAAATTAAGCAGTATTTCATGCAACACACGTAAAATATCTCAAATTTCAAAAATCGAAAGGTTTTTTTGAGAGGACAAGAACGACATAGATTTTTGCCACAAACTAAATTGAAATCACATTCTAATTTTAAGCACACATCCGAAACTAAAAGAAATTATGAAAACATGTTCCAATCTAAGAAATCGTTTCTCAAATTGGAACAACATTTCTCGTCGTGATGACGCCCGAGGAAGCAAAGATGCTGCCGGGGGAGTGCACGAACATGGCACGAGCATCGGTTCACGAAACAAAATTAACTCAAGTCATCCCTGTAATTCTATCCAACAATGTTCACTAAATAGAGCTACAATATCACACCAGAAAGGGTAAAAATGGTAGTTTTGACACTTTGCAATCCTGTCCCAGCTCGGAATATGATCACAAGTTCATAGCAGTTCAACCGATGAAGTAAAGATGGAAAAACGTTTAAATTCGCATGGATTGCTTGCTTTCATAGTCAGATTCAAAACAGAACAAGGTTAATTAATCTGCGTCCATTTCTTCCAACGCCGCCTTAGCCGCCGACTTTGCCTCCTCCAAGAGTTCTTCCGGCACCTGCAAATTTGAAAATCAAATTAAGACCCTCCTCCAACAGCTCTTCTGGTTCTAAATCGAAAATGTCAACCGGAGATGATATGTTTACCTTCTGATGTTGACGGTTGGACTCCTCGCAGATCCAACTTAGTTCCAATTCAAAGTCTTTGTCCTTCACCTCATCGTGAATTCCGTAAATTCTGGTTACCAATAATAACAATTTCAAATATCATAAAACCGTCTTACTAAGATAATAAAAAGATTTAAATGATTCGTCTGCAACTTAACATTCTCTTTATAAGAAACACACAAATACCCAATATTTACAGAAACCACTAACACGATACATAGAAAAAAAGGATGAAAATGAAAACAGTACTACTCACATCTTAGCAACTTCGATAATCCCTTGTCGGCAAGTCATTTCTGTAAGCTTCAACTTTTCAATCTCACTGCAAATGAATAAGCCCACAAGTAAAGCTCTTTCGCTTATACTTAAGATTTAGGATGACATTAAGATATATTACAAAAATAAGGACAACAATATACTTCATTGAATTATGCTTATAATAACATAAAACTTAACAAATATCAATCGGACTTTATTTTTAACTAAACATCAAACTAAGTAAAGCATCCAGATTAAAACGTATATATAAGTTAAAGTGAAATACGCTAGAAATATTTCAGTATAGTTGAAACGCCAGTATAGTTCACAATACTAGCCTTAATTTGTATAGATCTAGTTAATGATTATTGAATAAAGTAATCAGAGAACTTCCAACACAATAGGTTTAACTTACGTTTTAGCGGCCTGTCGTCCCTTCCCAATTGCTGCACCGAAGTACCTCTAAGATGATACGAAAAAAAGAAAGTCAGTATAGAACTGTCTGAAAAAAATATATATATATATATATATATGAACTGATTGTGAAGGAAAAACTAAAACAAAAACAATAACAAACTCACGTAAGAGACGCCAGATGGTTCAACCATGTACAATTGTGGCCCATCTCTGTCATAACCTCCAAGGATTACTCCACATCCAAAAGGCCTGCATAAAAAAGTCATTTGCTATTACTATTAGCAAATTAATTTTTGCAAAAATTACGAACAAAAAATTATGGAGCAATCATCAAGTTTATTCTACCTGAGCCACCAGTATAGTGTACAAAGATGCACATAGCTAGCAACGCGTTCAGCAAGTTCCTTAACAGGAATTGCCTCACCGTAGGTACTGCATAAAAAAAATATCAGTATACAGTATACAGTAATGTAAAATTACCATAAGATATGTACCAAAAACCTTAAACATCAAGAATAATATATTAATATACGTCCCCCAAGTCCCAACTAAGGAGCCTAATATTATTTTCCGGCGTGTTAATTTATGGTAAAATACTAACCCTACCTCCATTATGATATGGAGAAAAAAAAAACGAGACTCATGAGGCACACGCTAAGGAAATGAAGAATTGAACTCCAACATCATTCATAAAGTGAAAGAAGAAAGAAAACCTCTCGTAATTAGTAGCTTCGGACTTGGCCCGTGCAACGATTTGCCTGCCATCTGCTGCTAAGCCCGCAACAGCCTGTAAATTGGACCACAAACTCTAACTTAACCACCGTATTCAACAAAAATCAACCGAGTAAGCGGCATAAAGAGAAACAAAGTCAAAGAAGACCCCTCACACAGCTTAATTAGTTATTTTACAAGCAATTAATGAACTTCACAGATTCAGAGTAAGTAAGTGAGCTTCTAATCACTCTTTCTCGTCTCATTTACTTTGTTTATGTTGCTACTACGCCTAACTAGAAATGACCAAGAAAGCTAAGATTAGAGCTATACATACACATATATACATACTAGCAAAAGGAAAACCAGAAATGATGGGGCAAAGCAAAGCAGTACCATTCCAGAATGTCGATGGACGGAATGAATTCTTCTATTGGAGCCAGGCAACATCATCTTCGAAGCCACGAGCTTCTCCACGCCCTAGATTTCAACCATGGCATAAGCAAACTGAAAGAGATTCTCGCGAGAAAGAGAGGAAAACGGAAAAACCCTACCATAACAACGCCATCTTTGCACTTTATCCCAATAACAGTCCTGCAAAACAAGGGTTTCCCATTTTTTCAAACATTTCCTTAAAATGGAATCGAAGAATCGATTGAAGGAGAAAGCGAAAAGCAGATCGATTGAAGAAGAAGGAGATCGAGGCTGACCCGCTGTTGTCGACGGCTTTGGCGGCGTACTCGATCTGGAAAACGCGGCCATCGGGAGAGAAAGTGGTGACGGAGAGATCGTAGCCAGTCCCAATGCTGCTCATCCTTCTTCTTCTCCGATGGCGGAAACGAGGTTTAGAGACGAAGAGACTGAAAATGAAAATGAAAATGTAGAGCAAGAAATCCAAGGAATTTCTTTTCTCTCAAGAAAGAATCACGAAAATACCCACACAGCCCCCTCTTTTTTCTCCAAATCACTAAAAGGCCCCCCGATTTTTACTTTTCGGTTTCTTAAGTCCAAACTGCCCAATCAAATTAACTTTGGACTTTTTTTTTTGTCATTAGTTTTTTATTTGAGTAAAAATACCCTAAAAATAACACTCATTTTTTCTTTGCAAAATGGCTGATATAGCTAACAAGCTCGGATTGAAAATCCCCAAAGTTCCTCGCTAGCACTTCTAACACTTGAAGATTTACGGAGAAATCAACACGAATCGGACCTCATGAACTCCTAATATGATTCTTTTCGATCTCTGGGGTTCAGGTGCAGAGCCATATAGGCTTGAGCGTGTTCCCGGACACCACCTGAAAACAACGTGAAATAAAAATTAAATAACGATTTTCAAATAAAAATAAAAAACTGTGGTACATATTATGTACTTAATGAGTTGTATACTTAACAATAAATGCAAGCAGTCCAACTGATTGAAGTTTTGTTTTTTAAGTCACTCATCTCCTCTTAATATGAGTTCAAGTCACTGGGTCTCCATTTTTTTGGTTTATTTTGTTTCTTCTTAGTTTAAGACTTTAAATTGATATATAAAGGGAATATATATGTAAATCAGTGTTATAGTGCTAAATAGGTTCAAGTACTACTTAACTTTCTTATAACTAATTTTTACATGATAATTAATTAATGCAATTAATGTGATTTCAATTAACGTATTTTTGTAAAATGACATATTTTCTTTTCATAAAAACGACATAGCACTGAAGATTGATATCATCATAGCTCATTACTTTTGATTATCCTATTTTAGAGGTTAAAAATTATTGATTTTCTTATTTTATTTATTTAAGAAGTATATTTTAATGCTCAATTGGTATATATATGTATATAATGTTATTTGTACATTTTTGAAGAAACAAATAGTTACAATTTACTTTAAAAAAAAATATCAAATATTTATTAAAGACTTCACTTTAACTAAAATTTTGGCTCTACCGCTGGGCACCACCTCAGCAAAAATCCTGGCTCCGCCACTGAATGGGGTTGAAGGTTTAGAACTTTGTTACCTAAAATTAGTTTTATGTAAAAAAATTATTATACTCATCTTGTTTACCTAATTATCTTTATTTTATTTATTATATAAGTTATACAGTGTCAAAGAATGTATAATATAATTTCTTCGGATCTACCTATTTATCGTGCAAATTCGTGGATCTAGTGGACCATCCGACGAAGGCAAGGACAAATCTCGTGTTGGTAATATGAGTAGCGAATCGATAACCAACACGAGATTTTTCTTTGCCTTCGTCGGATGGTCCACTAGATCCACGAATTTGCACGATAAATAGGTAGATCCGAAGAAATTATATTATACATTCTTTGACACGGTATAACTAATATAATAAATAAAATAAAGATAATTAGGTAAACAAGATGAGTAGAATAATTTTTTTACATAAAATTAATTTTAGGTAACAAAGTTCTGAACCTTCAAACAAGATCCACTTCAACCCCACATTTGGCACTTGGGTAAACGATTCGCTAATTTTGTTTAAACTTAGTTACATTGCCGCAATTATAAACTATACTTTTGCAAAATTGAAAAACTATACTAAATGGCAAGTAACTATGCATTATTACCAAAAACGCAAGAGTTTTTCTCTAAAATCTCAATTATACACTCTGAGAGAGAGAGAGAGAGGCCTCTCGTCGGCGATGCGGTGGGCCGGCGAGGCGGCGCACTTCGCCGGCATCCCCAGAAAGATGACGATAATGGCGGTCGGAGGAATCGCGAAGCTCTTCGCCTCCTTCCTCAACTCTACCAGCGTTGACAACGCCGACGGTCTGCTCCGCCTGGTGCGGTCGCGCCCGGCCGGCGTGCCTCTGGTGACGGTGAGCAACCACATGTCCACTCTCGACGACCCTCTCCTCTGGGGCTTCCGAGGCTTCCCCACCATGGACGCTCGCCGAGCTCGCTGGGTCTTGGCGGCCGAAGATATCTGCTTCAAGAACACGATCTTCTCCTACCTTTTCCGCCTCGGTAAGCTCCGTTATCCTCGACTGGACGATGATCGTTTGAATGTTGATCCAGTAATCACTTCTAAGCTTTGATCTGGGTTGAATGGTGATTGTTCGATCTGGTATTATGAACTAGAGAGAGTGAAGTTGCAATGTGTGAGGAGTATATACAACGTTCCTTAAAATGCCGTTACTCTAACCGAACTTAGTTTAACAACTCGCAAACCCGAGCCATTTGCGGAACGAGCATGGAGGATTAGGCTTAAACTCTTTAAGATTTGAGTGATATTAGGCTTCAACTTTAAAATTTAGAGGGGTTTCAGATCTGTAAGGCAAGAAAAAAAACGAAGAAGTATAACCGGGGGAAATGGTTGATTACGATTTATTACCGGTGACTTCCGATTAGTGATTAACCACCGAGTATTCCCGGCTGCTTGAACCCTGGTTTCAACCCCTAACCCCAACGGTTACAGTCACGTGCACTTGTGCGAGCTGGCCATAGTGTAATTTCAGTCGCGTGCTTAGTAAGTATCGTTTCCAACTCGGTAATGATCGATGATTTGTGTTTCTTGTGGGAATTTTTTTTTTGTTTTCTACTTGGAAATCGGGAATTGCCAATGGTTGTTTGATTGTTGATTCTGTTTGAGCTATGATCTTGATCTCTTTTATGATTAACGTTGTTTCATCCCAGACCATTAGTTACCGAAATCGGATTTAGTTTTCTTTGAGCCATTGTCAATTTTTCTTAATACATTCGTCATCGTTGCCTTTTGATTTGTCATTGATTTCGGTTTTAAGTAGTGATCAATGGTGCGCTGTATATATTTTGCGTCTGGGAATATAATATATAGATATATATATATATATATGTATATACATTGATATGAATCTAAGTTAGTGTGTAAGTAATATAGACTACAGAGTATTATGCGCTTTCTTGTGGCTTGTGGTCTACTAAATAAAGAATTTGGTGATTTTGGAAAATCGCGGGGCATCGCAAACCCGTTTTTGCATCATATGATTTGTTTTAAATTTCTTCTTTTAGTTGATATCATTTTTTATTTCGTTTCAGACATTATCTCATGCATAAAAGTCCGCAGGGAAGTGCATACCGATCACTAGGGGCGGCGGAATTTATCAAGAGCACATTAACGAAGCTCTTGAACAACTAAGCGACGGAGAATGGGTATTTTCTTTTACTCTCAAACGGAAGTTGCCTCGGAATAATCTAGATGATGCTATGAATTTAACAAGCAAACGTGATTATAATACATATATATATTCTTTGTTTCTAATGTAAAAGTATTCTAATTCAGGCTTTTGTTTTATAGTTGCACACATTTCCAGAAGGAAAAATCTTCCAAGAGGATGCGCCGATAAGACGCTTGAAATGGGGAACAGCAAGTCTTATTGTTCGAGCTCCGATAACTCCAATAGTTTTGCCGATTGTTCATCATGGATTTCAACAGGTCAGTATTTATTTGTTACAATGATTGGAAATAATTAGGTATATTTGAATTTTTTTCAACAGGTCAGTATTTTATGTCTTGTTGCTTATTTATGTTCTTTAATTTTTTAAATTTGCGATAAATTCATAGGTGATGCCGGAGAATTTCATGTTGGGGAGAAGACCTTTGGTTCCGTTATGTAACAAGAAGATTACCATAAAAGTAGGGGCGCCGATAGAATTTGACCTTCCCCGCTTGAAACAAACAGCCATTTCTCAGTCCCGAGATGCTGAGGGTCCGACATTGGGATGGCCCACAACTCGTGACGGTTTGGACGAGGCGGCACAAAGATTTCTCTACTCTGCAATCTCGGAAGAAATCCGAGGCGCCATGGAAAGTCTAAGAAGTTCTCTTCATTAGTTTTAGTTCATGATAAAAAATTCTTTTCCAAGTTCTCTTCAAGGCCAGAAGGGTCATTGTGAGCAAAAAGGCACAATTATTTTTGTAAGCTTTTTGAATCTTCCAACAATTTTATAGGTGAATGATCATTTCAATTAAATTTCAACAAATTCCAATTGATAAATAAATAAATAAAAACAATCCAATTCGGTTAAATACTACGCATATAAATATCAATAGAAAAAACCAGGAATATTGAAAGTTCCAAAAATGTGGATCCGGATTAAAACCCGGATCCACTTTTTTTATAAATAATAAAAAAAAAAAGTCAGACCCGGATAGTTTCCGGAAAAAGTCGAACCCGGAGAGGTCCGGTTCCGGCCTTAAAAAAAAAAGTTATAATCTGGGCCGTCGATCTCGCGATCCGACGAGCCAGATTAAAGAACTACACATTAAATAAACGAATTAAATAAATAAAAAAAATATTTTTAAAAACCCAGAACCGGATTTATCCGGGTCCGACCTTTTCCAGTACCGGGTTTTGGGCGGCAAAAAAATGTTGGTCCGGTCGGGTACCAAATTTGCTCACACTTAGTAAAATTGGGTACTTGTGTGATAAATTTCAATATGCGTGTACATTGACATTTTCGTCTAAGTATCATGTAGTTGGTATGCTATGACACACCGAGAAGAAATGGTATATAATCCGAAAATAAACTCTTCTTGCACAAAAAAGAATTAAAATTAATATTAAAAATCATCAAACATGACGAGAAACACAGAAAAGTAAAGCAACTCTTGGAGACTTCAACCAAATCAGTTGATCAAACCCTAGCTATGGACACAAGACAAGCTTCTTCTTGCTCTAGGAATGGCTGAAAGTGGTGGCGACGGGGACGAAGACGGCGAGGAAGACGATGAGCAGAAGAGCCACGGCGATGCACATCCACTTGCGGCTCCCTCTCTGGTACTCCTTGGCGCTCAGGAGCTGCTTGCTCCCGTCTCCCACGTAGTGCTTCGCGCTCAGCACATGCTGCTCGATGTCGTCCATCTTCTCCCCCTGAGCCTCCACCAGCACCGCCATGTCCAGGAACACCTGGTGCAGCTCCAGCAAGCTCCTCTCGATCTCCCTCGCCGCGTCGGCTCGGTCCTGGATCTCCGCCACCGTCTCCTCCACCTTCCCCCTCCCGCTCTCCGACCGGATCGCCCGCCGCAGGAACTCCTCCCCGCCGGACGCCACGATCTCCTCGATCGCCGCCTCATCCGCGTGCTCCCCCGTCACCGTGAAGTACCGCCGCCCCACGGTTTCCTTGTACTCCGACATCATCCGCTGCCGGAGCGCCTGGAACTCCATCATCAGGTCGCGGAGCTTCTGCCGGAGGCCGCCGGTGACCGCGAGCCGCGTGCGGTGCGCCGGCGAGCCCGAGATCCGGCGGTTGGCGGCGTTGGCGCGGTCCATGGCTTCCAGATCTGAGCGGATCTTGCGGGATTTCTTGAGGACGGTGACGATGTCGGAGTTGATCCGCTCCCTCAGGGCTTTCAGCTCGTCGGATTTGTGGAGCGACTTGGACTCCTCGTTGGCCTGCTGGAGCTTGCCGAGGAGTTCGCGGACGGAAGCCATTTCTTGCTTGATCTTCTCGGCTTCTTCGAGGAAGAGGCCGAGGTCGGAATCCATGGCGGTCGTGGAGCAGATCTCAACGCTTCCGGCTTCGAGGTCGATGTCTTTCATGGCGGATTTCTTGAGGTCGACGTAGCTGGTGAAGGATTTGGTCATGAGGTCGTTCATCTTTGCTCTGAATCTTCGATTATGGGATAATCTGAAGAATTGGGAAGACGCTTTTGGTTATGGAGTTTTCTTTATTGAATCGCCATTTAATATAGCCGTTGGGGAAAACGGCTACTTTTCTAAACGGCTATATCTTTTATTAAAGAAGAAGAAAAGAAATATATACTCAAATTGGAGATATTTTCACTTCAACTATGATGATGTTATGGTTATTGTTAATATTATTTAATGATATTCATAATAAAAGTATTTTATTAATGTAATTTTGGTTAATTTGGTGTGATAATATATAGTTATATACCATGACATTATTAATGCTTCATATATTTTTTCCTAAAAATAGAATATCGCCCCTACACATTACATATGCTAACTTGAATTTATTTTGTCTACCGTGTTAATATAGTACAATATTAAATTATTATGAATCAATAAATAAATCCCTTTAAGAACTCTTAACAAAAAGTTTCTCAATTATGATAAAATTAACTAAATACTCTCAAACAAATTATATGAAGCACTCAGTCAGGTCAACATTTTTCTTCATTATTAATAACCCAATATGCTATTAACAAATAACAATGTACTATTTTTTATATTAAAGAAATACTAAACGAACACGGTTTATATTATATTTTGTATTTTTTATCAATGAAACCATAAAATCTTTTCTAAATTCAAGTCATGTCATGGTTTTGAAAGAAAATAAATAAAAAATCATCTTTTTAAAATTGATAACCAATGCAATTCGATTTATATAAATATTTTTATTGAACAATTCTCAAAGATGTTAGTAATCAGCGCATCTCAAATATTAAAATAATATATATATATATATGCAACTTACCTATAAAAAAATATATAGAAAAATATTAATTATTTTTTTATTAAAACTTATTTAAACATAAATATTGACTTACAATTATACTTATTAATAGTTATTAGTTAATAAGTAACCCCAATTCCAAACTCAATATTCGGTTAAACGATTTCCATTGAGCTAAAATGTGAAAGAGATTCAGAAAGAAACTAATCATAAATCAACACGTTATGTCAAAAGACACAATTGCCCTATCCTAAAAACAGGAACTTAATAAATAAAAGGAGACCATAAATATAAGATGACTAATGAAAAAGAAGTAACTTTATTGCGAGTGATGAATAATACGTCTTCTTCAGGCTTTCTTGTGCTTTTGCTTTTGCTTCCGCTTCGCTTTCTGCGGAAACACGACACGGAAGAAGAGAGCAGCGAAGACGGCTCCGATGAAGGGGCAGATCCAGTACACGTAGAAGTGATCCCATGTGTTGTGCCAGTTGTTCGCGTAAGCCCACCCGAACGCCTGCAGATACAAGACTCGAAACATGAGAGCATCTGATAGAAATTAAACAAAAACCGACCGGAATTCACCAAGACAATGAATTTCAGTAAAATCTAAACAAAACCAACATAATTTCAGTAAAATCCCTAAAGGTAAGACTCTAGGTATCCGAGTAATTGGCTAATTCTGGTGTGATAACTATTTTCTTAAGCAAGAAAAGCCCTTTCATACAGTAATCGCTTCCTAATTAACTACGGAAACACCAACGTCAAAATCGGATCTAAAACATGCTTGACTAGGTAAGAAAGATGTTAAGTCTCTAAGTTACTTTCTAAAAATAGAAATTAAACTCACATTGGCAGGATTCATGGAAGGTCCAGTGTAAGATGACCCAGAAACAATTAGCGTGACGGTGGAAACAGCGAGCATGAACGTCTTGAGAAGAGGACTACGAGGACCCTTGAGTACGATCATAAGGACACAGAAGGTAATTATGAAAGTCAACACCCCCTCGGCAATAGCTCCGGTGTGCAAGTCAACTTTCAACGAAGGCCCACCGAGCATGTGCTTGTATTGAGCAGGCATCACCTCATGGATCGCCATTACTCCACCGACAGCACCCAAGGCCTGTCAAATCGAAAATTTTCATGTCTCAGATTCATCGTTGAGCCGGAAACGATGTCAAAAGCCCCAATTCAATCAAAGAGTGTGATACATTGGACCGAAACGCAGGCAATTGTAGTTTCGAAGTTTGCAGCAAACACAAAAATCGATAATTCAACAACGGTGATCGAATTTGCAGAGTAAACTTTAAAAATCTGAATATATTATTATGCTTTAGTGTCTTCATGTTCACTATCAAAGCTTGCAATGTCGCTTGTATATCACAAGAACAGATAGAACCACCATGAATGAATACGATAACACCACAAAAATTCACGTAAGTCCTTCCTAAATTGAAAAAATCAATTATCCATATAAGATGAGCGAGTGAGAATTGAAATCGCGTCAAATATCTTCGCAGATCTCGTTTTCCTAGTTCGAAATCTCAATCGAAACCTACAAGAGACAATCAAAGAGTCCAATTTCGAAAAATTCGAATCACCTGAGCCGGGAATCGCAGCGCCATGCTGACGAGAGAATCGGAGCCGAGGCCCGCGGCGTAGAACGCGGCGGTTCCGGTAGGGTTGAAGCTGGCGCCGCCGAGGAGATCGCCGATGAAGGTGAAGACGAAGACGAGAACGAAGACGAGGCTCGTGGTGATGGCGAGCGAGGGCCATATCTGACCCTGGACGCCGATGGCCGAGGAGAGAACCGCGGTGAGAGCGCCGAGAGTTGAGGCGCAGAAGATCCACATGAAAGTCAACACGGCGTCTCCGACCGCCGCCTTCACCGGACCGATCATCTTCGAGCTTTGGCTGTGGAGAAGTGGATTTGGAGCTCTGCGCCGTCTTTGGGAAGAGTGAATTAATTGAATGAATGAAGCTCACATGAATTGACCAAGTACGAGAAAGTCGATATATATATAATAATATATTAAATATCAATTTGAAAAGAAAAAATCATATCGATTTATAAATATCTTCTTTTTTTATTATTAAGAATTTCGACTATCTAAATATTGAAACGCAATATTTTCTTTTATATGAGAAAATTACTTTTAAATTTGCCACATATTATTTTTTTCATTTGAAAGAAAATACACTAAATATTTTAAATCTTAATTTTTAAATATTAAAAATTCGTCCTAAAATAAATACCAAAACATTAAAATCACATGTCAAATTTAGCTACATTATCCACCCAAATACTTAGACGAATAATTGATAGCATATATCATCAAGTTCTTATGATTGGTGTACTTATACACTTAATATTTTTATTTTTACGATATATGTACTTAAGTTATCACTTTAACTGTCATAAAAACGGTCGTGTCAACTCAAATTGCCACTTCATTCACGTTGAAAATCAAATATTTAGAGCACCTTGATTTTTAAAACAGCAAGGAGGCACTCGTTTGAGTCTCATAAATATTAAATCCTTGACCTCTTGAATGGAGGTGTAGTAGAGTTATCACTAGGTCAAACTTGTTTGATTCATAAAAACACATTTTTATCAATTTATGCATTTCCCTCTTGTAAAATTTATAAAATAGATTCTTTAAATGCATGATTCAACTACCCTCTTTCTCTCCAACCATTCTTCTTCTGTTACGTACATATTCCTTCCTAGACAGAACCTAACAATAACAAAATAAAATAAAATAAAGGGATAGTAGCGGCATAAGTCCTCAACCTTTACTCAACTGGGGCGGCATAGCCCTAACCCCATTTAATAGCGGTATAAGTACCGAAAGATAATTTCCGTCCATATTTGACTAACGGAAGTAGTAAACGTTTGCGCGGTCAGCTTCTCGTCAACGTGGACGCCACGTAATCCAACATGTCACCATACACGTCATCCTCGTGTCATCAAATTTAATGCAAAATTAAGGGTGATGGAGGGATTCAATTAATTTTGCATTAAATTTGATGACGCGAGGATGACATGTATGGTGACATGTCGGACTATGTGGCGTCCACGTTGACGAGAAGCTGACCACGCAAACGTTGACTACTTCCGTTAGTCAAATATGGACGGAGATCATCTTTTAGTACTTATACCGCTATTAAATGAGGTTGGGGCTATGCCGCCGCAATTGAGTAAAGGTTGAGGACTTATGCCGCTATTATCCCTAAAATAAAAAACAGAATATGAGTGAGCTACCAAACACCACTTGTTCTTGTATATTTCTTTATTCTTTATAATAATATTAAAACCTAACTATGACAATTTGATTTGATCCTCACGGTTTATTATGGATCTAAATTCAAGGAATCTTTTCGAGTTTATGTGCACTAAAAACAAAGTGAAATATCGAATAAACAATTTTATAATCTTTTGGTAGTGCATAATATAAGTGGGTTGTTCCCACCTAAATTCCAAAAGAAAACAGCCATAATCAAGGGAACAAAAATGATTTTTTAATATAATATATATATAAATATTCATATTTAGGCCTTTTGTTTCTTTAGGCTTTGAGAAAATTGGCCAAATAAATTGAATCTCAAAAATGAGTTTATAATAGTTCAATACCACCAATGAATCTCAATGAACTAAATGAAGCATAGGGTCCTCAAAAATCATAAATTGGTATAGCTACATACTTTAAAGAAGATAGATTAACCAATTATTTTCTATTCTATATACCAAAATCCAACTCTTAATCCGATCGCATACCGCCTTTATCATCCGAGAATCTGTTCTTGTCGGGCAAGCTAGTCGTCCGTCCGATTGTCAAAATCACGTCGCCGATGACACAGCCTCTATCGCGCTACCAAGAGGCCATGCCGCTTCGACGTAGTCGTTTCGATACTTCACTTTCTTCACCAATGTTATTTCCTGCCATGGGTCCAAACCTGTGGAATAAACTTGTAAGCTCGGATCAAACGTACTAAAGCCGAAATGATTATACACACAATGTAATAAATTTCTGAACTATTCAGTTTACCCAATGAACTCGTAGATTGTATCGGCTTGTCCTCTTACAGTTTCTCTTAAATTTTTAAAATTATATTTACCTTTCATTATTATTTTGCAATTTAACGGAAACTATTAGTTATTTAACAGGGGGGAAACTGCAATCGTTTACAAGTCAAAGAGGGCAACTGATGCAAAAGAATGATTTATGGGACAAACTAAGACAATGAAACAACTTCTGGGGAGCCAACTGATAATTAGTCTGATTTTCTTGAAAATTTAAATTTAAAAAGTAATCTTAATTGTATACGAATTGGACTTTTCGTAAGATGTGAAAAATAAAACCAAACGAAACGACTTTCTTCTTCTACATTTCTTTCTTCCAATATATAATCTAACGATGAAATGACTTCTTTCTCAATTTTAACATGCAAAATGCATATAGGCATTCTTGGTTGAATTGGAACTCACCAAATCCGTCAACGAGCAACGTGTATTGGTACACGAGGTCCATGCAGATGTATGGTAGATTAGCCTCCTCGACATGTGGGTACACGGACTTGGCATCTTTAAGTTTAGTTTGACAAGCGCGCTTAGCAGCATCTTCAAAGTCAACGGGATGGACTTTGACGACAGGCTCTTTGGGGTTGACAAAACCGGCCTGAAAGTGGATATTCAAACGGTTAGTCAACCCATTGACTCAAATTACCACACAGATACCGTATCTTTTTTCGACCGACCATAGATTCTAGGGATGTAAAAAAAAAACTAGAAAATCCGGTTTTGAGCCCAGAACCAGAAAATACTTTTTTTCTTTTTTCAAACCGGAATTCCAGATCCGGCATGAAAACCAAATCCGGTAACCAGTTCTTGATTTTGAAAAACCAGCTTTTTAGTATCTGGTTCGAATACCATATTTTATTTTTTGAGATCCAGTGATTCTAGATTTCCAGGTTTTGGACCCGATTTCACCTCTAATAGATTTTTACCTCAGCGGCTCTGTCAAAGAAAAAAGAAGCAACAAAAAGATTCCTTTGACCGTCGCCGCCTCCGCCGTTCCAAATCCCACCAAAAGTGCATTTCATGTGTGAACACGTGTCTCTAATTTTGAGAGCCTTTGAGGCTACCATACTGCACCTACTGAGGCTTGAGCCAGATGAGTAAGATGTTGCTTTGAAAGCTTTACCTCCATAGTTATAAGACCCTGATAATAAATTAAACAAAATAATAATAAAATTTTTAAAAAGGGATACGCTAAGCAGCCTCAGAATCAATCTAAGCGAATCCAATGTAGTAACGATATTTTTCATCTGATCATTTATTTTGTACTCAAAGTCAGAAGGGGAGATAGGACTTCACGATGCCTTCAAATAAGACTTATTAATTCGTGTTTTTTTTCTTTCATTCAGTTATGCTCAAGTAAGGCTCAAATGCTGCTTGAGTTCCATTAATTGAACAATGCAACAAAATGTAATAATAAACCAGACAGCTTAACTCGATAATAAGCAAGAAATTGGCATTTAGAAAGAGAAAGAATTATGAAAAAGAAATCTGTGGACTATGGATTTTAAACATACCATCGTAGCCAGCTAATATGCACGGGTTTTCATTGTCTCCAGTGACCTTTAAAATCTCTGCCCGAGCTGCTAGTAAACCATACCGCAAGTAACTGCAAATTCAATGCAAAATTCCTATAAAACTTCAATTCTTTGATAATAGAAGAAGGATAATGAAACACACAAATACGGACGTAGTTATTTGACATTTATTGACATCTAGAAGTAGCATCGTATAAAATTCTAATTTAAGTTCAGAATCATGCATATATCTATCAAAAGAAAGACAAACCTGTGAACGTAAAGGTAGTATTTTTTCCCTTTAAGATACATTTCCTTGACATATGAATCCTCTCCATCTGTTGGTTTTGGGGCCTTCGCAGCAGCAGCCTCGGATATAGCATAAGCCATCTGAACAGATCCACCTCCCAGGTCAACCACTCCAACTGTTTCTGCGTACTTCTTCCCCAAATTTCCGCGTAGAAAATTTATTGTTACCTATCACATAAGAAGCGGAGTTAAGAGAATTTTTGGAAAAATATTAAGATCTGCCACTTAAGCACAAGATTAAGACTTTCAAGTCAGAAGAGTCATAATTCTGCATATAGTGTCAGAATTAACTTTGGGATAAGGAAAAGTTGATTACTTTCCCGAAAGACTTCCGAACGAAAATCTAAGATATAACTATCACGGCTTCCGATTGCTTAATAAAATCTACTGAAGCTAATACTTGAAACCCATATGCAGAATTATCACTCGAGCAATCACGAAAAGTTCAAACACGACACAAACAAGAATCAAGGAACATTGCAAACCATACCCATTGATATGATCCTTCTTGCGTCCCGTCGATTACAGAAACTGCATTCGGCTCTAGCTTGAACGAGCTTTTTTCTCTCAACAGGTCCCTCACCTACAAACAGCAAAGATTTCCGGGGTGTGAGAACACATTAGGGACACCTTGATGAACATATCACAGATAAGCAAACGTATCAATGCAAAGTACCGCTTGCAAAATGCGTTCCGAGGCATCGCCTGGCAAAGATCTCAACCCGGCAGTTGCCTGAATTGAAACAAAAATGAACACTTTATCAGGAACACAACACACAAACAGACGATAACATAAACAAAAAAATGAGCAAATTACTCACTCCAACACGAACTGGAGTAGAACGCCGCAGGTTCTTCGGGACCGCCTCTTGCGATTTGTCGAGCAGGCTGACCAGAGACTCTGCAGCCGCCTTGGGATCACTCGCGAACGCGCTCAAACCTGGTTTCAACTGCATTGCGAAATCAGTCAACGAAATGATCACACAAAACTCAGAAAGCCGAAGCTCAGGGGTCACACGACGAACCTGAATAAAGAGCTCGAGATCATTGCCAATTGGGAGGAGATCGAGCTTCCCGTCGAAGCAAAAGACGTGGACGCGGCTTCCTGAGCTACCGGCGTCGAAAATAACGGCGTACGAGGTCTCCGAAATCGCCGGCGAGACCTTGCGGTGAGAAATGGCGTACGAAGATCGCGGAGGAACGAGGTAAACGACGAGCGAGACGAGAAAGAGAGGGACAGAGACGAGGACGAGGATCCCCCTGTACCTCTGGATCCTGTCGCGCATCGAATCTCGGCCACCTCCGGGTCGCTTGAGCATCTTCACGGACTCGAAGAGGCTGTGGTGGCTGTGGTCTTGGTCGGACGGCGGCGAATTGGTCTGGTTCTCGAGCAGCTCGGCGGAGGACGGCGATCGGTAACGGATCTGACCGTTGACAGCCGTGGGCGGACCCTTCTGCTTGGATTCCTGAACGGTCTCCAGATTTGGAGCGAGATGAGGCCTCCAATGGAGGATTCGAGGTTGGGATCAGAAGAAGCCGGTGCAGATATCAGCGGAGAAACACGGACGAAGATCGAAAAGGAGAATGTGGATCACCAGATCGTCAATGGCGATTCGCAGGCGAATCGTGGAATGAGAATTCCGATGAATGTGTGGGAGTGTTTTGTCTCTGATTTTGGCAAGGAAATGCAGGAGTCGCGTGTCTTCGCATTTTCAGGTGATGGCTTTCCCTCGATAAATATATTCTTAATTAATTACAAATAAATTCATAATTAATTAAATTATAAATAAATAAATAGATATAAATTTAATAATGATATAAATTTACGTACTTATTTATTTGGATTTTTACCTACCTGACTTTATAGGAAATAAGGTTCAAAATGCTATTTTTGTCTGTAAATCGGTTGCTATTTTTGAGGATTATCGTTAGAAAACTACTAAACTGTAACTCTTCGTTACAAACACTATCAAGGATTATTATCGAGCATTATCGATGAAAAACTACTAAACTAGTTTTAAGAATATATTTACTAAATTTACATATGTAAATAAGATAGAGTCTCACTCTCACAAATGTAAATACCCAAACAAAATCATGTCGTATTCAAAAAAATATAAATAAAATCATATAATACTCAAACCGAAGGAAAAAAAAAAAACAAAAGATACTAAGTAATTTGATAATACACATTACACATAATTAACTATTTAAGTTTGTGGAGAAGTCTCACATATAGCAAATAGAAATTAATTAAAAATTGTTGATGTGCAAATTCGTTCCTTAATCGGAACTATGAGGTCATTAATTAAAGGGTTCTTTCGGGTAATAGCCAAACTTATAAGTGTGTTTAGCAAAATAGTCAAACTTTGGTTAATTTTGTAAACTAGCCAATTAACCACTTAAACAAAACTCCAATTACATTGTTAATTTTGGTTAATTTTAGCTAGTTTAAGTGGTTAATTGGCTAGTTTACAAAATTAACTAAAATTTGGCTATTTTGCAAATCTTATGTTTCAATTTGACTATTTAGAGCAATTTCTCTTAATTAAATTTATAACTTAAATTGATTAAGGCCTAAGTTATGCATATATTGAATATTCAAGTAATTGGGCTTGCGAGATGTGAATCCCAGAAGCCCATCACAGAACTAAACACCGATGAGGCAAAAAGCCCATACCGAGCAGAGACTGCTCAAGAGAGATACGGGCAGAGAGCTCCCAAAGGGAGAAATCCCGAACAGAGCTCAAGAATCTCACCTACTCACCAAGAAACTCAATACTTGGTTGAAATCCAAAATGCCTATCACGTCAAACGACCTGAAGCACCCAAAGCTCCTCCCGGACAGAGATTGTCACAAAGGATCCGAGCAGAAGCAGAACAAAGGATCCGAGCAAAAGTAAACAAAGTATCCCAGCAGCGAGCAGACCAAGTCAACCACCACCTCAATTCAAACCTCCGAAGCCCGACTAGAAAGATCGCCACGATCTAAATTCAAACCCCCACGAAGACAAGTCAAAGTCCACTACGACGCAAATCTCTCATAACATGGCCCACGTGTCAGCTCGACAGCAGGTCAAACTCCGAACTCGAAGCCACCACCAACGTACACCTCCAATAGGAATAAATCTGAAGGCTATAAAAGCAAGAAGGCAGCCCCATCACACGCACTAAAGGGTTCGCCCTGAAAGAAAAGAGTTTGTGAGATTATTTTCAGAGTGTTTATCTTTCATATTCGATCCATCAGGAATTGGCTTGTGGTTCCGGTTGATCACCTCTTCAAAGCAATAAACGTACAGAGGGCGTATTCAACTACCGCATTAGGACGAATCTCTCTTAAAAAAATGTGGTGTGGTGTGGTGTTTACCTTTCTTCTTTTCAGTTATTCGTGTGTCATCGTCTAAAGTATTGGCGAAAATCTTAGCATCTTCAAATCGAAATCTCATTCACAAAAATCTTAGCATCTTCAAATCGAAATCCCATTCACTACTCACGTGAATGTTGGTGTGCGAAACCACGTCAATAAAAATACTCATTTGTTTGAATTCGGAAAGTCTCACGTTGAATAAATACAAATAAAACAATAGCATTGCTAGTACATAAATAGTAATCTCCATTTAAAAAATCAAACAACCTAACTTATCTATCTTAATACTTCCCTAGTTGGCCATGCAAATTTTTTTTTATAAATTTCTTTTTGGTTTTTTTTGCATTGAAGGTACTTTTGTCGAAAATTATTGAAAAGTGTACATTTTTTTTTTAAACTATCAATTTTTCCTTATTTTTACACTGTATTTTCCAATAATCAATTGTTATTAAATATTTGCGATGACAAGCAGCAAGACGGATAATCGAGAAAAATTCGAATCTTTACACGCTTTCCTAAAATATTAAGGGTAAAGTTTATCAAAGTTAGTTAAGATGTCCTATTTTTCTACTGCAACTGCATAAGTATTAACTATTAAGTACCAAGTGTCCTTTTTTATAAAACCGTGTAAGTACTCAACATATCGCTAAAATAATGACAAATAAAAGTATGATAATTGAAATTAATAATAATATTCGACTGGTCTTTTCGTAACAACTTGCCAGAGAAAGTGAAGCTCGTCTGGTCGGCAAAGTCGGTGTATAATATTGTTATTGTCGAGCGATGACACAACATTCAAGGTTTCGCGAGTTGAGAAGTAGTTAACCGCACGAGTGGGCTTATTTTCATGTTGCTCTAGAAAGCCACGAGTGGACTCGAGGCAGTATGAGGATCTGTGTACTTAAGCGGCCATGGCTGACTTATTCACGCAATAACTTGTCGTTGTTAGGGTGCACGCCCATGTCTCAATCGTCATGGCCCACGGGTGATAATCCACTTTGGACTTCATTGCTAAATTTTGATAAATGTTAAGCACTTATACCGCAATATTTGTAAAACGTTTATAAAGGATGGAAAGCACTTCTACGGCAAAATATTCTTAAACAGTGTTTTATGATAATATAATATGAACTTGTGCCCTAATTGGATCGATAACTTTTTACGTACGATCTACGGCCTTTTTGTTCACAACCTTTTATGATATCAGCTTCTATTTCTACTTCCTAATTCCATAGATTAGCAAAAGCTCTTATTATTATTTAACAATAATAAATAAACAAATAATTAAAATACATTGTCTCTAAAAACCTCACGTTGTAATTCTGGCCTTTTTCCTAAGCAAACTAAAGCTCTTTCTTTTTTTAATATTTAGAAGTGAGCAGGGAGGGAATTTTCGCATCTTCTTTATCGGAAAACAAGCATAATTAAAAATTAAAAGTAAATAAATATGTTAAAAAACCTATTTACATAATTATTAAATGAATATCACCAAATTTTCATTGTTTTTAAATATAATATCAACGACATTTAACTATTATCAACTGAAATTCATAAGAACACATTATAAGAATATTAATTTAAATATGCTTATTAGCGGCAAAACATATTAAAATTATTTAATAGTAGAACAACATAAAACATACTTCAAATAATTGTAGAAAAGATACATAAGTTCATTTTTTTTAGCGGATTGATAGACATTCACTTTTCCGTTCATTTTTTACTTATGTCGTCAATTGTAATGTCACCAAAAAATAAAATACATGAATACAAACGATTAAACCCCCGAACATCTAAATAAACTTGGATGCATATACATATTCTTGGAGCATTAATAATATAAATTCTTATTTTTATCCTCACTTGCTCTATCGAATTCTCAGTTCATCTCCTTAATTATCACCGTGACTTACGTTGTTGACGTCATTACTCACAAACGCGAAAAATTTCTCAAAGTAAGCCTGACCACGTTTTTTAAATACTTTTTTAAAATATATTTTAACCGTTTTGAAACATGGATGATGATAAATTTTTACAAAAAGTAAAAATTGTGGGTACGAAAAAACAAAGTTATCTTTATTAAAATATAATTGAAGGGTTTCACTCTACACAATAAAGGGATATTTTAGTCCCACATATTTATTCAACCACATCACCACCTATCCTCGCCACGTGTCACGCCGAGAAGCAACCAGGATCGTTTAACTACGAACGTGGACTTCTAGTTCGGACCCCACACCACAAACAACACTGTGCCAAATACCGGAATTGCCCTTCATGTCGAAAATGCCCGGTCTCAGTTTCTGATGCGTTTATTCTCAGTATATTCTCGGCTTCGAGATGAACACTCCCAAATCGTAAGCCTTATTTTTCCCTCGCACTTCTCGATTCATCTTCTCTACATTTCCTCCTCGTAATGAAGAAACCCCAGGTGATTGATTTTGGGAATTTCTGTTGATTTTGAGATCTGCTTGATTAGGGCAACGATTTTCGTGAGTCGATCGAGTACTATGCTTTTGTGCGATTCTTCGACGATGGGTTTGATTTTCTACGCGAACATTTTGGATTTGACTTGAGAGATCGCGAGTGTAGAGATTTTCTCTTTTCGCTTTCCAGATTATAGTATATTTTGTACTTTTTTTTTTAAAGCTATATTTTGTACTTCTGAGACCGATCATGGTACTGTATAAACTGTATTATATGATTTTTATTATATACTTTATAATGTGGCTTTTCACTTTCAGTTTTTTGTATATTATTAATACACTATAGGGTCCTTAATTGCTCCTTTTAAAGTTTGATCAACGTAATCGATGTCTGCTAATGATCAAGCTTAATCGCTTGCTCTGATGTTGTTAGATTCTGATATTGGTGTTGAAATCGAAAAAGGGCGAAAAGGGTCATGTTGATCTATGATCATTAGCAAAGTGTTACGAATAAATCTTTGAATTCGCTCGGATGAACCGCGTTTTTCCTGTTTCTGATGAGGATCTACTAATTGCAGGGTGTTGCTGTGCTTGTTACGTGAAGATTTTATGTGCTCGATGGATATTGATGTAACTAAGAGCTAACTGAAACCGAAGAGGGCTTGGGCTTCGATGATTGATGATAATTGCTTCCGTGTTGCTCAGAATTCTTGAATTGGGATTTGATGCCGGACATTGTGGACTAGGACGATTCGATTCGGTCAAGGCAGTGTGGTCTCGTACATAATTTCAATACCATTCTGTCGAGTTGATTATTGGCAGCTTCATTATTTGAAACGATCATGGAGGTCTCGAGTTCGCCTCAAGGGCAAAAGCAGCATTTCCATTTGTCTGGTCGGAAGCTTCTCTCCGGTGGGTCCCACAAAGATTTATGGCTCGCCGTGCAAGAGGGCTCTCCATCGGAAGTTGATTCGGCATTGGTGATTCTTAAGAAGAATGGGAATAACGTTAATGCCAGAAACACGTTTGGTCTCACTCCTCTCCATATCGCCACCTGGCGAAACCATATCCCCATTGTTAGGAGGCTCCTTGCAGCTGGTGCCGACCCGGATGCCAGGGTTAGCCATTTCTCATCCATACATCCGATTATTTATTTTTGTATTGTTGAGAAACCTGTAATTTTTTTGAATTTATGAGGAATACTGCACTTAGAAATGATAGTTTAATTCATTTTTTTGAAGTGCAATATCCCGGAATCGTGAGTTTTGATAATGTCGCAAGGCCTTGCTGTTTACCTTAGCTATTCCTTATAGAATTATATTATTTGTATGCTTAGTTTTTCATTCGTTTGCCTCATAATTGTCAGAAGGTTAATAAGTCCTGATATATCTATCATATTGTCATTGGTTTTGACATCTTCTGTCCAATTTCAGGATGGCGAGTCGGGATGGAGTAGCCTTCATCGAGCCTTGCATTTTGGTCATTTGGCAATTGCAAGCATCCTCCTTCAGGCTGGTGCTTCTATCACATTGGATGATACCAAATCTCGAACACCTATTGATCTGCTCTCCGGACCTTTATCACACGTTACTGTGGATGGGGCTAATTCAGGTATGCGTTAGTGTAAATTTCATTTGATATATTTTAAGATACCCATTTTGTTACAATTTTATATTATCATAAAAGATTAAAAAATTAAGTTCAATCTATCAGTTGCACATATAATTTGATATATATTCATTATACCCTTTTTTTCCTTCAATTTAAAATACATCATAATTATAATTAAAAAAAAGTAAGTTCAATCTTTTAGTTGTGAATTTAATTTGATATATATCGACACCCGACTCTGTTATTTTTAGTACAATATAGTAAAAATTGTTGTTTTAAATTAAAATCTCATAGGTGTAAATTTAATTTGTACCCTCTTTCTTTCAATTTTAATACAGTTATTGAAAAATAAAAATAAGTTCAATGTTTTAGTTGTAACGGAGGTCTATAGCTGGGGAAGTGGTGCAAACTACCAGCTCGGAACTGGAAATGAACATATACAGAAGTTACCTTGTAAGGTTGATGCATTTCATGGCTCACCGATCAAGTTTGTTTCCGCTGCCAAGTTCCATAGCGTGGCTATAACCAATCAAGGAAAAGTTTTCAGTTGGGGATTTGGAAGGGGTGGTCGACTTGGTCATCCGGATTTTGATATACACAGGTACCTTAAATATCAAGATAGCTAAAATTGTTCTTCCAATTTCCAATTGAGGTTTTTTTTTTTTTTTTTTTTTAATTGGAACCAATTTTCTAAATATGTTGCGGCCTTCTAATAGGTTTTTCTTAATGTGATCTAATGCAGTGGACAAGCAGCAGTTATTACTCCTCGCCAGGTGATTTTGGGCTTAGGATCGCGACTAGTTAGGGCTATCGCAGCAGCTAAGCACCACACAGTTGTTGCCACAGAAGGCGGTGAAGTCTTCACTTGGGGATCTAACAGAGGTAAATGATCGCAAGTGCTGCTATGTAGTGAGGAAACACTCAAGACTAAAGTCTTTTTTAAGTAAATTTTATATGCTATTAATTCACACAAAGGTTTAGAGGAAAGGGATTTGTTTGAGGTACCCATTATAACACGTCATATTATTCTTCAGAGGGTCAGCTCGGTTATACGTCTGTGGATACGCAACCCACTCCTCGGAGAGTGAGCTCACTTCGATCAAGAATTATTGCCGTTGCTGCAGCAAATAAGCATACGGCTTGTGTTTCGGAGGCTGGTGAAGTGTTCACTTGGGGCTGTAACAGTGTGGGTCAGCTTGGTTATGGCACATCCAATTCGGCATCAAATTACACACCGAGATTGGTTGAATCCCTGAAAGGCAAGATCTTCATGCAAGTTGCCGCTGCAAAATATCACACAATCGTCTTAGGAGTGGATGGAGAGGTATCATATTTGATAATTCTGATCTTCTGTTTTGGTAACAGACATTCGTCTGTTCACGATTTAACTATTTATGAGCTTTATATGATAGGTATACACGTGGGGCCATCGTCTTGTTAACCCAAGACGTGTCGTTGTCGCCAGAAACTTGAAGAAAAGCGGGGGAAACATTCTTAAGTTCCATCGCATGGATCGCCTTCATGTGGCTGTCATAGCTGCCGGAGTGGTGCATAGTTTAGCTCTGACCGATGACGGCGCATTATTTTATTGGATCTCGAACGATCCCGATCTTAAATGTCAACAGGTTTTCATTCAAACAATACACACAAGTTTTAATTCTATGTTTTTTTTGGGTCAAATAACTCGTATATAATATGTGGTTTGCATTTCTGATTTATGCAGATATTTTCTTTGTGTGGACGAAATATAATGAACATTTCTGCGGGAAAATACTGGGGTTCAGCAGTTACAGACACCGGTGATCTTTACATGTGGGATGGGAAGAAGGGCAAAGATAAACCGCCTTTTACAACTCGTTTACATGGCGTGAAGCGAGCTAGTTCAGTTTCTGTCGGAGAAACCCATTTATTGATTATCGCTTCTCTCTTTCATCCTCCATATCCTCATGGTATGGTGAAGAGCTCTCAGAAGCCGAAGAAGAGTGTGAGAGGTGAACTTGAAGAGTTGGAAGATTATCTTCTGTCAAATGATATGGAGGCTTGTAATGTACTGCCCAAAACGGATGAGGAATCTGAGAAAAGTCAGGTACCGAGCTTGAAAAGCCTTTGTGAGAAGGTAGCGGCTGAGAATTTAGTGGATCCACGGAACGCAATTCAGCTGCTAGAAATCGCTGACACTCTAGAAGCAGATAATCTGAGGAAGTACTGTGAGGTAATATTCATCGTCATGAAAAATTATTTATTGTTAAATAGTGAAGGTGACACGAAACCGGATATAACACCGAAAATCAGGAACTGATGAAATCCTGTTTTTGAGAAAGAAAACCGTATAACCAGTTTTAAACCGATACAAGTAGCGGTTTCTGGTACAAAGCAGAAACCGGTTACTGGTTTAATTATCTTTAATATTTTTGTTAATGTTTTTTTTAATTAATTTTTAAACCCGTTTTACTGTTTTTATACCTTTTGAAGGTTTTCTTGAGTTTTGTTTTTACTTACAATTGGAATTTTTGTTTTTACATTCAGGAACTTGTGATTCGCAATCTGGACTACGTTTTCACAGTTTCGTCGCACGCAATTTCCAGCACCTTGCCGGAGATTTTGGTTGGTCTTGAGAACGTAATGGATCAGAGATCATCGGAACCCTGGAGTCACCGGCGCCTCCCAACTCCGACAGCCACTTTTCCGGTCGTTATAGCCAGTGAAGAAGAAGACAGCGAGAACGAAATCCACAGAACTCGAGACTATCATGTAAATGACTTGATCTCGAAAAATGATCTAGGTTTGAGAACGGACTCATTTCTTCAGCCTAACTACGATCCCAATCTAGACATTTGCAAGCAAATCCGGGCTTTGAGGAAGAAGTTGCAGCAGATTGAGATGCTTGAAGCTAAGCAAAGCAACGGGCATCATCTCGATGACCAGCAAATCAATAAGCTTCGAACCAGGGCAACATTGGAGAAAGCGCTTGCCGAGCTTGGTGCTCCGGTAGATGCTCAACAGGGTATTGAGTCGTCTCCAGATGTTCCAGACGGGAAGGGAAATAAAAAGGCTCAGCATTTAAAAAAACAGCGCAGAAGAAGCAAACATAGTAAAATGGAGATGGCGTCCGAAACTGAAGTCGGGCCAGAATCATCAAAGGATTTCTCAGGTGTTGAGTTTTCTCAGCCTGCAAAACATAAGGTTTGATTTGATGTTCTTATATATCTTTACTTTAAGTCTCTTTAGTTTTTCCTTCAATTTTATTGATATTAGGAGCTATGACTTAAAAATTGGAAGATCTAGAGTTTTTCTCGGCGGAAAATAATATGAACAGAAGGATTTTGATTTTATGACGAGAGCCATTGTGACCCGATTAACGCAAACCAAGAACGCTAGTTTTCCTCTATGATGCCCTCTTTGATAAGTTCCATCAAAGAGGGGATATGTAACGGAGAGTGATTAAGCTTCTTCATACTCTTTTCTTAACGTATTTTCAGGAGGTAGACACGAATTTGAACGAGACGTTCGACCAAGTTCCGCACGAGACTCCAGATTTACCAAAATCGACGAAGAGTCCTTCACCGACCGTGACCGTGACCAAGAAGAAGAACAGAAAGGGAGGGCTCTCAATGTTCTTGAGCGGCGCTCTCGACAATGACGCGCCGATTAAAGTAGTTCCTCCACCGACTACACCCAGAAGCGAAGGCCCCGCTTGGGGTGGCGCAAAATTACCAAAAGGCCACGCTTCTCTCCGGGAGATCCAAAGCGAGCAAAGCAAAAGCATGGGAAGTCGACCCACGAGCAGTAAAGATGAGGAAGATCTTGGCGAAAAACACAGCGAAGGAAAACTTTTATTGAGCTCGTTTCTGCCTTCGAAGCCCATTCCGATGGTCTCTGCGCCGCAGGTGCGCGACGGAGATCAATCTACGCCACCATGGCAGCCTTCGGGAACTCCTCCGCTTTCCCGACCGTCGCTCAGGGACATTCAGATGCAGCAGGTTCGAGAATTGCACCCAAACACTAGCTCCTCTTTGCATTCATGTACAGCCAAATTTATTTTGATCCAACTTTTATTTCTCTAGAAAACCGTTACCGCAAAAAAACTAATTTACTATAACACGTCAAATTATAATGCAACACCCAAATACGTTTTGTGCTCTCCAGAAACTGGATCAAAATGGATTTTTTGAATTAAACTTTCACTTCTGTTAAGGTTTGGGGTTTCTGGAATAATTTTGGGTCCCAATATCTAGAACTCATTTCGTTTTCTCTCTCGCAGGTTAAGCAACATCAAAGCCTTTCGAAGAGTCCGAAGACGAAAGTTGCCGGATTCTCCATCGCGTCCAGTCAAGGATCGCCGTCGGACTCGCCGGGAATGAACCGCTGGTTCAGACCGGAGTCGGACGCACCATCGTCGATTAGGTCGATTCAGATCGAAGAGAGGGCCATGAAGGATCTGAAACGCTTCTACAGCTCTGTCAAGATTGTGAGAAATAAGTCTTAAGAAAGTCTAGTAACACTTGAAACGACGCAGCTTTGATAGGTAGAGATGTATTTCAATTGTATTTTTTATTTATTTATTCGAATAAAAAGCTGCTTCTGTAAATTTGGATGTATATTAAATATTATTAATAATGTATATTGTCCAAAGTTGGAGAGTAATAATTTCTTTTCTTTTCTTACTTATGATGGTTTTCGATTAATTTTTTTTAATGTATTAAAGATAAGAGTATAAAAAAACAAATCTTATTTTTAAAAACAATTAAATATACTACGTTTTAAATAAGTATTAAGAAAAAACTATTGGTTCTTACCTACCGTGTATCGGTTTTGCTCGGTATACTCGTAAATTAAATTTCGGAGCGGTTTGTGATTTACGAATTTTTAAAGTATAACACCACTGTCAGTTAGTTAGTTCGAATTCATCACTGGTTTTGCATGAGAAATCAACATTTCCTCACGAATCCATGGCTTTCCCGGGAAAATCCTCGATTTTCTCGCCCAATTCTCTCTCGATTTCCAGGTAAACTCGAATGCACCTCTCTCTCTTGGATTTGGAACCATTTTAGTAGATCAAACCCACATTTTCGTCTCGATCTTCGAATTGCATTGGTGCTGGAAACAACCGTAGCTTTGCTTAAGCTGAGAAGATCGCAATGTGAATCGGTCTTCCTGGTTTTTGTAGTCGAAGAAGAGCATGGCTTTCAGATACAAGAGAAAACGGATTCTTCTCTTCTTCGTCAGCTTATCTTCCGTCTCCTTCCTTCTTCACTTCTTCATCGTGAGGCTTTCGACTGTCTATCATACTTCAGCGCCTGAATCTGCAACCAATTATACTCGGAAACAGGTGAGATTTACTCAACTTGTGATCAAATTTGAATTCCCATCTTCATTCTTGGTGATTTAGTTTGTGAACAACCCCGACAGACTAATACGGATGAGGAGACGTCGCTATCTTCGCAGCGTTATGCTTATCCCAGAAGCAAATACCACGGTAATTTCCGCTACTTTTGCCTCACATTTAAGAGATTGGTAGAAGAGAGATTCTTGATTCTGAGTTGACTATACCTACAAATATGTGTAAATTGATTCTTTCTCTTTAATTTTTTTGAGAACAAGTAATTCTGGACCATCTTCTGTCCTTATAAGATGACAGTATCGCACCCGTCTTTGTGTTTTAGCCGATCTCAAGTATTCAGTTAGTTTTTAGGTTAATGAATCGGTGGCAAATGTATCCAATTTGTACTCAACTAGGACGGCGGAGACTTAAGTCTTTGCACTGACAAATGTACCCAAGTTCCACATTACTGCGGCTTGAATATACCTAATGTCCCAAAATCATCAGTAAAGTGGAACATGGGTACATTTGCCACTGAAAGTGGAAGGGTACATGGGACATGAATACAAATTTGGGGGTGCATTTTACTCTAAATATATGTTGCATACCAATCGAGAGTCAAGTTAGTTACTTAATTCAATGATAATTGAAGACTGCATTGCGTTATCATTCAGGGAACTATGCCAATAGGGACGAGGTGTTCCATGATCGACGAATCTTCCTCGAAGACTATAAAGAAATGAAAAGAAGCTTGAAGATATACGTTTACCCTCATGATCAAAATGACCCTTTTGCCAACGTGCTCTTGCCAGTCAGTTTTGAGCCCGGGGGTAACTATGCCAGCGAAAGTTACTTCAAGAAAGTCCTCTCAAAAAGTCGATTCATCACCAAGGACGCAAACGTGGCAGATCTTTTCTTTCTTCCTTTCTCGATCGCGAGGCTGCGACACGACAGTCGGATCGGCGTTAATGGTTTGCAAGATTTTATCAGGGACTATATAGTCAATGTTAGTCAAAGGTACCCCTTTTGGAACCAGACCGGCGGGGCCGACCATTTTTATGTTGCTTGTCATTCGATCAGTCGGTCAGCGATGGAGAAGTCCAAGAGAGTGAAATTTAATGTTATACAAGTTGTTTGCTCTTCAAGCTACTATCTTGGAGGTTATGTACCTCACAAGGATGCTTGTCTTCCCCAAATTTGGCCAAGAAAAGGAGATCCTCCAAATCTTTTATCATCAAAGAGGTAAGCATATTAATATTAGTATAATCATGGTCTTGCTTCTCGATTTAGAAGATTGATTGTTAATAATATTATCTGAATTAGTGGGCAAATGAACAAAAAAAAAATTCAGGGTGCAAAATGAAACATTAAGTAAAATTTATGGGGAAATGTCACCAATTACTTTTCTAATATTTAGGGACTTTTTTCTACTTTTGACTAAAATAAATACACAGGAAGAAAATGATATTCTTTGTGGTGCATTTTTCCTTCTAATATTTTATTTTGGTACAGAATTCTGTCTCTACCAGAAGGCACAAAATAAAAATCTAACGAAAATACAGGAACCGACTAGCATTCTTTGCCGGAGTCGTCAATTCCCCAGTGCGTGAGAGCCTCGTTCGAGAGTGGGAAAATGACACCGAGATCTTCGTCTTCTCGGGTCGTCTCAAAACCTCTTACGCCGACGAGCTTCTCGGAAGCAAGTTCTGCCTCCATGTCAAAGGCTTTGAAGTCAACACAGCTCGCATTGCTGATTCTCTCTACTACGGTTGCGTCCCGGTGATAATCGCTAATCATTACGACCTACCCTTCGCCGATGTATTAAATTGGAGGAGTTTTTCGGTAATTGTAGCCACCGTAGACATTCCATTGCTCAAAGAGATTTTGAAAGAGATCGGCGTCGAAGAATATGCAAAGTTGCAGAGCAATGTCATGAAGGTTAGAAAACACTTCCAATGGAATCTCTCTCCCAATGATTATGATGCTTTTTACATGGTGATGTACGAGCTCTGGCTCCGTCGTAGCCTGTTTCGATTCCCCTTTATTGTGTAGAAGAAACATGGAAGAGAAGTTGTAGTAATGTAATATTTTTTGTTGAAGTTTATGAGAATTTAATGAATAAGTGTTACTGAATGATACTTTTCCATGGTTAACGTTTAGAAATGTTAATTGTTCAATAGAAAGTTCTTTTTTTATAAGTTGCTGAAATAAACTATAGAAAAGAGGATATACATGTATAATATGTCTATGAAGTTATCTAATATTGTAAAAACGTTGGATTTCAATTGATTAGTGAGCAATGATGAAAAAGGGCTAATAAGGGCAAATATACCCAAGTTGTATTCAACAAGACGGCATAGACCCAATTTTTTTTCTTCAACAAATGTACTTAAGTTCCACTTTATTTAAGATATGGGTATTTTAAGGACCTTAAATACATTTAAAGACGCAGTGAAGTTGAACTTGGATGCATCCGAAGTTTCAAACCACAGTAAGGTGAAACTTGAATATATTTGCCATTGAAAGAAAGACTTAGGTCTATGCTGCCTCAAGTGAGTATAATTTGGATACATTTGTCACCATTAATGGAATGAAAAATAATAGAAGTGGAAGAATTGTTTAGTGAAAATTACATCATGGACATAGAGACTAAGCTTTATTTTATTATTCAAAGAAGTCAACTATACATATAGAGAGAGATCATTAACGTGATCGCCACTTTATCCGGCATATCTTTTTATCTGTAATTTGGCTCTCATTTGAAATATGCAAATGCCATTTTGGGCAACAAGGACCGTGCTGACTTGGCAGTCGTTAAACTTCTCATGAAGTTAACACCAACCTAGATTATTTTAATGCTTTCTTTCTGTGTCAGGTTTAGAAGAAAAATAACTATTATTTATTGAATTGAGGTTGTGGAGAACAGACTTAGAGAAGAGGTTATAACACCATTTTCAGCATTTACTGCTTCCGTTCTGCATGAAAATGGAGGACTCTTTTCCGGGAAAGTGATCGATGTTCTCGCCTTATTCCTCCTCTTGATTTCCCCCCAGGTAACCTCTGGTCAACTCTCTTGCTAATCTTGCTTGTGTAGACCGTAAATTTGTTGGATTTGCTTCATCGTCAAATTGCATCATTGGTTTTGTGTTGATGTTTTGATAGAATGTTCTGATATAAACATCATTAAGCTGAGATTATTGCTATTTGAAAATTCAAATAGTTTGGAGATCTTCTTTTGTTTGAACGGATTTGATTATCGGACTTTTATTTGTTTAAGATGAAGAGCTTTTGATTACGAGCTCTACTGGAAATCGATATTGGAGTCCGTTTTGATCAATATGGATCTAAGATATACGAGGAAACGGATTGCTCGGTTCTTCATCGGCTTAGCTTTCATCTCTGTGCTTCTTCACCTCTTCTTTGCGAGAATTTCGAATGTGTTCTCGGCCCATTATAGTACTTCAGCGCTTGAATCAGCAAACAATTATTCTTTGAGACAGGTGAGATTAAGTACAGATTTGATCATATTGTAAATAATATATGATTTTAATTTGTTTTTGGTATTTTGATTATTTAATTTAATTATGAACAATCTTGACAGAATAGTAGTGATGAGAAACCGATACTATCTTCGCAGCCTTACGCCGACCCCAGAAGCAAATATCACGGTAATAATTTACTTTTTCCTGTAATTTGTATCTATTCTCCACTAAATTTTAGTCACAAATTTTCTTAATTTCTGCAACCTTTGACTCATTTTTGAGGCTGTCAATGCTAATATTTAGGCATTTTATTTTTAGTATCTGGATTGTCGGGTACTCTCGGGTTTGAGACTGAGGTCAATCCTAAGATAACTGAGGACTACTTTATCATTCAGGGAACTATGCCAATAGTGACGAGGTGTTCCACGATCAACGTATTTTCCTTGAAGATTATCGAGAGATGAAGAGAAGCTTGAAGATATACGTTTACCCTCACGATCAGAATGACCCTTTTGCTAACGTGCTATTGCCTATATATTCCGAGCCCGAGGCAAATTATGCCAGCGAAAGTTACTTCAAGAAAGTCCTCTCAAAAAGCCAATTCATCACTGAGGATTCAAATGAGGCAGATCTTTTCTTTCTTCCTTTCAGTATAGTACGTTTGCGTTTCGACCCTCGGGTTGGCGTTGATGGTTTACAAGATTTTATCAGGGACTATATAGTCAATGTTAGTCAAAAGTACCCGTTTTGGAACCGGACCGGCGGGGCCGACCATTTTTATGTTGCTTGTCATTCGATCAGCCGGTCAGCGATGCAAAAGTTAGAGAGTGCGAAATTTAATGTTATTCAAGTTGTTTGCTCTTCAAGCTACTTTCTTAGTGGGTACATTTCTCACAAGGATGTTAGTCTTCCCCAAATTTGGCCAAGAAAAGGAGATCCTCCAAATCTTCTTTCATCAAATAGGTAACATACTTCTATTGCTGGTTTTTCGTTTATAGATTGAGGCCATGCAAACACACACACACACACACAATCAATAAATTATAGTTTAGTCAGAACGTATACGATACGGCCCGTGATCTTGATCTCGTTATGGGACAAATGATTGAAAATCAAACACAAAAACGAAGACTACGAGAGGCACGGAGAACCCTAGAACTCAAATTAGTTGATTAGGGTTTTAAGTAATTTTCATAATGAGGAAAAAACCCAATATAGCTAGGTCCAAAATTTCTTATGGATTGATTAAACTTAATAATTATGTTTTAAAGCATAATTAAGGAAATTAAACACACTCTTGGCGCCTAGGGTATTTCGGCCAAGGGGCTAGCCAAACCACTCTCGTCCCTTCGTGCCTTCAATTCCGGCCTCGTGCTCAGGCCTGTTGCTAGGTTCCATTGTTATAAGTCATACCATATCCAGGATCCGTATCAGTATATAACGACTCAAATAACTAATCCAAAATAAGATGATCTTTTCGCAGACTAAATGTAATTTTTGTATCAATTTTTCGGATTATTTTCTACGTCGTTATTTATAAAATATAACAATACATTGATCCGGTCCTTGCTAAGAAGTACTATTTCATTGCTCTGCCGGGTTTTCTAAATTATAGGAAAAATTTGGCATTCTTCGCCGGAGCCGTCAATTCCCAAGTGCGTAAAAGCCTAATTCAAGAGTGGGAAAACGACACCGAGATGTTCGTTCACTCGGGCCGTCTGACGACTCCATACGCCGACGAACTGCTCGGGAGCAGGTTCTGCCTCCACGTCAAAGGCTTCGAAGTCAACACAGCTCGGATCGCTGATTCTCTGCACTATGGGTGCGTTCCGGTGATTATTGCTGATCACTACGACCTACCCTTTGCCGACGTGTTAAACTGGAGGAGCTTCTCGGTAATTGTAGCCACTGCAGACATTCCGCTGCTCAAAAAGATTCTGAAAGAGATCGGTGACGAAGAATATTCGAAGTTGCAGAGCAATGTCATGAAGGTTAGGAAACACTTTCAATGGAATCTCCCTCCTCGCGATTACGACACTTTTTATATGGTGATGTACGAGCTTTGGCTTCGCCGTAGCCCATTTCGAATTTCCTTTAATGTGTAGAAGAAACGTGGAAGACAAGTTACTGTAATTATTGTAATTAACTCTTTTTTTTTTTTCCTTCTTCTTGAAGTTTATGCGAATTTAGTGAATTGATTTCAACCAAACATGTTACAAAGAACTTCCTCATCTGATGATGCTTGGAATTGGATCTAGCGTTAAAACCCGTACCGGGGATTTCGGGTTTTCTTTTTCAGCTCAATCTCGGTTTGACGGGCTTTCAAACATTGGTTCCCGTTCCAATACCTGCAACTAGTTTCCCTTTGTTTTACACGACTCCGTTTTCCTTGGGCTACACACGACCGCTTAAGATTGGACCGGCCTGATAATTAATTATCATTTAATATATGTGAGTAAACATTTATTATTTTATAGGCCTAATTCTTACCGAAATTAGTAAATATGGAAATATAACTTATTTATATATATATATATATAAAAAGAGAAATCTCGTGAGTGACCACACACATGACATGAGACATCAAGGAAAGGGCAAAAGGGAGAAACAAGAGTTGGGCAATTGTTGACTTTGAAGCTCTTCTTAATCCCTTCCATTCCATTCCATGGTTGATAAAGATGGAGAGAAATCTGGTGGTCGGAGCGTTTCTTCTTTTTCTGAGTTTCTCCAATCTCCTTTCGTCCCAGGAGATTCCCCTAACTGGTAAGTGCTTTCATCTCTCTCTCTCTCTCTCTCTGAATTTGGTCGTGAAGCGATGATGAATGAGGTTTGAATCGGTGGCAGGAAGCAACGAGCTGGAATCCTCTGCTTCAGCGGAGCTTGAGAACCAGGTGCGTGTCGTCGTCGATCTCTTGAGAATTGCGTTTGGTTTTGTGGCTGAAATTGAGAGTGTTGAAACGCAGGTTGGAGAATGGGGGAAGAGAAGGATGGATTTGGAGAACACGCTGGATTACCCCGGCGCCGGACCCAACACAAACCACGACCCGGCCCCTCCGGCTCCCACCGGAGGACGTTGAGTAATAAAGTAAAATTTCGTTAAATTAATATTTGATTAAATTATATTACGACGAGTTTAGTGGCCTAAAATTCCGTAATGTATAATACGAGAACATTATACTCTCCACCGGTATGAATGGGGCACGTTGTTGCATTATACGGGGAGATTGAGCTCGTGAGCGCGAGCTTCGGTGTAGAATTACCATTAGACTGAGTTAAGGAAAAATAATAATAATAAACAATATATAGTATTAAAGATGAGTTCTACTACTTTATTTAAGTTAAAGTTTTAGGATGAATAAAGTAATTTAGAGTTGTATATTCTTAGTTTTGAACTTTAAATTTCAATATTAGTGAAAATTTATTATCTTATCAAAATTGATGAATTTTTACATTAGTTTAAATTAGCACCGTGTAAAAATATTTCTAAAAAACTAATTTTATTGTATTTCATGTAAATATATATATTTTTGGCGGTTTATGCCTTCATAATATGGGCTCATGCACGTTTATAACACCGTAAACCGTCGACAAGACTAGAGCTGCAGCTCCCGACTCCGCGACGCATCGCGACTAAAATCGCGAGAATCGCGAGTTCACGCGTCGCGACGGGTCGCGATGTGTCCGGTCGCGATCGGTCGCGATGAGGCCGAGAGAGAGAGAGTGTGAGACGGAGAGACAGAGAGAGGGAGCGAGAGCGAGAGAGAGAAGAAGTCGCGACAAATCGCGACGAGTCGCGATTCCCGGAAACAGTCGCGACGTGTCGCGATCCCTCCCCATCAGTCGCGAGTTGCAGCTCTAGACAAGACAAGTAAAGAAGAAACATCGCTCCTTAGTATAGTATTGTATTGTATACATTTCATTAGTACATTTTCTCGAATAAATATATACATAAAAAACTATGTTTAGAGTCTTACATAGTTCAATATGTTTGAATTTTTAATCGTTATTCTTTAGCAATTATAATTATTAGCACTTAACTTTTATGTGCATGTGGATTATTGAATCTAAAAGATAAAAAAAAAAAAAAAAAAAAAACTAAAACCATATGTTATAAGTGCACATTTTTTAATCAACAAATCACTCATGTGATACAAATTCACATCTACGGTGTCCGTATAGTGCATCGACTATGGAGTATAAATGACTTGTTTAACTTGTAAAATTGAATTAACATGGTCGAGTACTTTTAATTTTTTTTACAATTACTTTATCGATATATCCATAAATCTCTCAGCACCCTTCAAAAATTACACTTCCGGGTGACTCTTGCTTTCAAACTCTCAAGCATTATATTACGGAGAGAGACCGTCAACGTTATACATTTTTCGTATGGTGCTTCACTTGAATTGACATAGACTATTTTTTCTTTTAAGAAGAACATATATATCGCCGTGCCACATTCATAAATTTTAATAAAAATTCTGCCTAGTGTAAAATATCTATAAATTAATAATTTTAAATTTGGGATCGCCAAAATTTATTAAATTATCGAAGAATTAATTTATAAAGTATTAGTTATATAATCATTTTAATTAAAAAATTCTTATATAACATGTCAAAAGTATTGTAATCATAATACATAATTTGAAAATGATATTCCTTGAATAGAGCTTGTTTTATGCGATGGTGCAATTGTAGCGACAATCAATTTGATCAAATTTTCATCACATCACGATAATATAAGACCGGACCTTCTTAATGTTATGCGGAATCTTTAAATTGAAGTTGTAGGAGACACAAATTTTAAAAATTCGCAAATCATTTCATAATTATATTTTTAAAACACTACATGATTAATTAATTAGTGTGATTTATTTCTATTTAAGATAATTTTTTAACTAGTTATGTAATTTTATATTTTATTTATAGTAATTTCACAATTATATATTTATATTAAATTATTCATTTATATATCGGTTGGGATCTATATACTTCTAAGAGAATTATTATCTATAGATTAAGCGAATTATTAATGGGTCAATGAAAAAAATGCTCATTTTAAAAAAAATGCGAAATCTTTTTAAAAACTACCAATTGTGTGTATTTTTTAATCTAACAAATGAGAATTTCTTAAAAAGTTTGACACAAAATGCGCATTTCGTACAATTTATAATTATTAATTTAGATAGCTAAGCCCGAGTCGGGATCGAACAAAATTATTATTTAATCGAGGTTATTAATCTACCGAACCGAGGTTTTACAATGTATATATATATATATGTATATAATCTTCGATATAAAGTAATTATGAAATTATATGAGAAAAAATCAAACACCCTAAGGTCGGGTCTATGTGTAACCTGTCACGTGTCTCAAACATAACAAGGGCTTTTCCGTCATTTCGAGCATCGGGTGAAACCTCCCCCAAAACCCTAGCGCATTAAACCCCGAGAGAGCGAAGCCAGTCGTGCCATTCTGCGAAAGCCCAGTTCCAGCTTCGCCGAAAACCTTCTCGCTCCATCCACCACCGGAGACAACCATGCGACCACCCAGAGGCGGCGGCGGATTCAGGGGCGCTCGCGGCGGCGGCGGATTCGGCTCGAGAGGCGGCGGCGGCGGTCGCGGCTTCGGCGGTCGCGGCGGTGGTGGTCGCGGTTTCGGGTTCCGCGACGAGGGACCTCCTGAAGAAGTTGTTGGTATGTTGAAGGCATTGACTGTTCTCTGCTTCTCTTTCGGTGTTTGTCTCGAATCGACTCGCTCTTTCATGTCTTTGATGCTTTTAAGCTATGAAATCTGTCCATTGTTGGTCTGCACACCTCTCTCTGCTTCGGAGTCAGTGACTTTTCTCCGCTTCTCTGTGTCTGTGTTTGTCTCGACTCGATTTGCTATTAACCGTGTTGATGTTTTGAAGCTTAGAGAAAATGGTTTCTCATAAAAAGCAGATGAATGATTGTGAAACAATCTAGTTTTTGGCTGTGTCATTTGATAAAGTGGTCGGTTTTACGAAAATGGAGGCATTTCTGATCACTGTGTTGAAGTGTTGGTGCTTCGAGGCTGTGTCGTTGTTCGGAAAATGCGAGCTATGACATCATTTTGCGTGTCTAATTAGATTGTAGTTTTTGGGTCATTCACAGTTGTTTCATTGTGAGAATGTGACTGTTTGCAGAGGTTTCAACTTTCCTCCACGCCTGCGAGGGGGATGCAGTAACAAAGCTGACGAATGAGAAGATACCCTTCTTCAACGCTCCAATCTATCTCCAGAACAAGACTCAGATTGGGAAAGTTGATGAGATTTTTGGCCCCATCAACGAGTCTGTGAGTATTCGGTTGATGTATAGGCTATTCCTTGTTTGTTTTTGACTTGTGATGTTGATTCTCTACATTTCTGATCGTAGTTATTCTCCATTAAAATGATGGAAGGCATTGTTGCAACATCTTACGGATCTGGAGACAAGTTTTATATCGACCCTGCAAAGCTTCTGCCTCTTGCAAGATTTCTTCCCCAGCCAAAGTAAGTGTTTCTGTATATTAGAAAATTTGCTAAGCATTAACTCAAAACGTCACTCGATTTTAACTAAAGTTCATATGAATCCATGTTGAAATATCATATATATTCAAAACTAAAACCTTCTAATGAATATATAGCATCGTTGATTGTACAATCATTGAATCGTGCAATGCCTTCAATGTTTTGACACGAGACAGCACTCGATTATTCAGATCATTGGATAATGCAATGCCCTCCTCAAGAATGTTGAAACGCTGATTACTTAACCAAATTCTTCGAAAGAAAACCTTGCTTATTTGATCTTTGATGCATTATTGCTACTAAAGCCGTTTATGGAACATATATTGTACAATCATGCAATGCCTTCATTGTTTGTACTTTCTAATTGTGATTGCACTCCAAAACAATTGCAGGGGACAGAGTGGTTTCCGAGGCGGTGGCCGTGGAGGCGGAAGAGGTGGAGGCAGAGGAGGCGGCCGTGGCGGAGGCTTCCGTGGCAGGGGTGCCCCGAGGGGAGGAAGAGGAGCCCCATTCAGAGGCCGTGGCGGCGGTGGCGGTTTCAGGGGCAGAGGGGGGAGATTTTAGGAACCGGTACTGTAATTTCTCTGTTTTCTTTGTTGTCGTTTACGAACACTCGGGACAGAGAAAAGAGCTTTCGCTGAATTCAGGTTTTGCATGTCGTTTTTCAGCAAAGCGGCTATTTTCACTGCATTGTAATCTTTTTATCTTAACTGCAATGTTATTCAATATCAGTCTTTTTTCTATAGCTTGTAGTATGAAGGGAAATGCTCTTTTCAATTCCGCATGCTTGACCAAAAAACTTTTTACCGAAAACCATAAACCGAACAATTTATTTGGAATGCATTTTCTGAAGCGGTACCGAAGGTTAATTTGTGCCCAGTATTTTATCCAATGCTGGTGATGTCTATTGCAGTACACTTAGTTTTATGCTTAGTAACATTTCGATCATTTTAACAGTTTTTTTGTTGTTGCAAAAACTAGTAAATTCTGAGAAACCAACAATAAAACTACATTATATAATAATTTGATAATACACTTTTGTATGAAGACAATACAGACAAGCTCTCTCTTCATCGTTGAAGCAAAACTATGAAGATCCTCAACAAAACAGCAGGGGAAAATCAACAACAATTCGTTTTATTTAAATTGCAAATCTTAGGTATAATATGTAGTTCCGATCCTTGTCTTGAATCCGAAAGATGGAAAATCCGACTCCAAAACGAGGGAATTTGAGCCAATCACCTTTTATTCGGCGAAGCATTCTTCAGGCTTCCCAGCCTCTGAGCACGGTGGCTCTGGCGACGCGGTTGACTCCGAGCGTGAAAGCTCCCATTCGGAGGTCGCAGCCGTGCGTTTTGCACATCTCCTTCACGTCCTTGAATCCTCTGGTCATGTAGTTTCTCAGCTCGTTGTTCACCTTTTCCTCGTCCCACATGAAACCTTGAATGTTCTGCAACACTCACGGAGATTAATGCTCGCCGGAGAAGCTGAAATCACAACGAAAGAGTGAATTAGCTAACCTGAACCCACTCGAAATAGCTGACGGTGACGCCGCCAGAATTCGCATAAATGTCCGGGAGAATCACGACGCCTTTTTTCGACAAGATCTGCAAAACAGGTACTGTTTCATTTCTAGAAGTGAGGAATAACACACGTTATTTTTTTTTCTTTCTTACTTCAACGATCCGGTTTCCTAAAACTAGAAAAATAAATGAGGATCCGGTTTTCGAAATCCAGATACCCAAAAATTTGGATATCAATTTTTGAAATCCGGTTTTAAAATCGGATACAGATTACAATTGCTTTAAAAGTAGAAATATAATGAGTATAAATTACAAAAATACATCCTTATAGTTCAAAACTTTAATCACAAAACCAACATGTAGCTCATAATAGTACCATGAGAATACAAAACTTATGGAAATAAAATATAATTCTAACTACATTTTAAAAAATTAGTAGGGAAATTGTGTTTAATAAGACAGACCTCATCCGCGTCAGGATCGGTAGGATGATTCGCAGCTTCGATGATGAATTTAGCTCTAATTTCGTCTGCGTTTTGCCTTTACGACCAAATCGAAAGAGAAAACAACTTCATCTATTAATCTTAATTAAAAGGTTTTTTTTTGTTGAGTTATCAAGAAATTATTCCTTACACAAATTAATGAATTAATATATTACATATTAGGAAAAAGAATTAGAAATTAGAATCTAGTATGTATTTTAGTAATTTATAATTGTCGCTCGTAAGAAGTATATAATTTTTTCGTACTATAAAGTTACTTATTAATCACAATTAATTAATTTTTTTATTCTTGATACTATATTAGTAGTGTACATATCTACATAATACATAGTATATATTAGTGTAATTATATGTATAGTTCGAAGAAACCTGTTTATGACACCTCCGAGAGCAGCCGGGATGAGAACATCACATTCTTGAACCAAAATCTCGTCGGAATCGATCTTATGTCCGCCGCTAAATCCTCGAACGCCACGGTTTTCCTTGACGTGATTGAGTAGGTTTGGTATGTCGAGCCCTTCAACGTTGCTTATAGCCCCACTAATATCACTCACTGCAACAACCTTGCCACCGCGCTCGTGTATCAGCTGTGCCGCCCACGAGCCGACGTTTCCGAAACCCTGTTGGGTGCAATTGCCAATTAGTATCCTAGGTCCGCCCGTGTTTATGAGACCACTAACTCATTTTCATGAATAATTACTAAATTGTGACATTTACGTATACAACATATATTCATGTTAAAGCAAAAAAAATTTAGAGATCACGATTAAAAAAAAAAGGTAATAGATTGTAGAGAAGTTGAAAAACAAAGATTGAGTTGCGTTATGCATAGAAAGAATGTAAAATAATAATGTATTTTGGCCCGCGCATCAAATATTTTGAGTTTTGACTTTCGAAAAATAGATTGTATATATAAAAAATAAATAAAAAATTAGAAGATCTTTAAAAGCTAAACTCTAAAATGGGTAATTTCGAGTTTTAAAAATTATTAGATGTAAAATATTGAAATCCTCTTATTCTCGAGTCGTTTATAAGAGAGTTACTTGTATGACAAACTTTTGGCCGGCAATGTCTTTCCCGTGTTCATTCAGCAGCGCCTCCGTTGCAAAGAGCACCCCTCTTCCGGTTGCTGCGTCTCTTCCGAGGGAGCCACCGAGATCCTATGTCACCACCGCTCTTTCTCACATAACAAAATTCTCCAAAGAAGAAGAAACAAAAATAACAAGAAATTCTAAAGACACAAAGTGTTGAATTTTTTTCCATTTGACAGTTCAATTCTGTTACGTGTACGTACGATAGGTTTTCCGGTCACAACTGCAGGGGAATGTCCATGGAATTTGGAGTACTCGTCCAGAATCCAAGCCATAGTCTGATCAAACAGGAAGATGAAGAGCAAATGTCAATATGAGTTTTCAAGTGAGTGTTAAGATCAATTAAAATTGATCCAAATAAAGTGATTTAGTTAAGTTACAAGGGATATTTGCGGAAAAAATATCCGATCTTGCACCTATTGTGGCGGCATATTTCCTATTGTGTCCAGGTCTAATTCCGTCTTTATCGAGTTAACGTTTGTAAAGGCTAAAGACGTGCATATGACTCTAGTTTAGTCAAAATGTCAAGTAAATGATCTCTCACTTTCACACTTTGTTCTTTTCTTATCAATCGCTTTCGTTATGGATTCGTATACGCTTCCGCTTATGATTAAATACTTGGCTGACAATCAACCTGTGGGCCCGTCCCCATGTCTGGCGCCGGAACGTCAGTGTGAATTCCAATCAAGTCGTGGATCTTTTGCGTGAAGACACGTGTGAGCCTCTCGAGCTCGGACAAGCTGAGCTCGCCCGGATCGCAGCCGATGCCGCCTTTGGCGCCACCATAGGGGATGTTTGCCACTGCTGTCTTCCATGTCATTAACTGGGCCAGAGCGTTGACTTCGTCCGGATCAACCTGCGTCGATTCAATGCAAAAAGTCAAATATTAATGTCAATGATGCTAGGGTTTTGGCTAATTAACGGTTCTAAGAGCGGTGAAACGACAACCTCGGGGTGATATCTGATCCCGCCTTTCATGGGGCCTCTCGCGTTATCGTGTTGAACTCTAAAACCAACGAATGACGCCAAAGAACCGTCGTCTTTGGGGATGGTGCACTCGACCTATGTAGTTAACATAACAAATAGTCAATGTTTAAAGAGCTATATTTAATATTTAGGACATGCATGATATTATCGTCAAATTACTACTTGATCTATTTATTATTGAAAAAATTGCAGTTCAATTAAAATTTTGAGTTAGTGTCACGTGAATCCAAACATCGAACACTCAAGACAAGCGCTCTTTCTAATTATCGAGATTTGTTTAGATGTTTGTACGTTATACATGGTATTAAATTCATTGGCCATAATTTTGCTTTTATTCGTTTCTTAATTATGTAATATCGTCTTTATACAACATATATAAGACTAGCTAATTACCTTTTCCATTATGAAATCAATAAAAATATGTTAACAAACATTATTTTATTAGAAACAAAATCGTTACCCATTAATCAATTTAATCATATTGTTTGAGTGAGATGAGAAAAGAAAATCACATGAATAGTTTTTTTTTTTTTTTATAAAAAAAAACTCGTATGATAAAATGCTATAAAACATGGTTAATGAGTGCAAAACCTAGCAATTGCACTAATATAATGAAAATTTAAATAAATACATATTTCTTCCATCAATTTACAATTGAATAAGTAGAATTCTACAGTAAAATACAAATTTAAAACAAAATAATATTGAGTAAAGTAATGAAAAATATTTGTGTCATTCATAAAAGTAATTAATAAAAATGACCTTGATTTCTCTAAACGGTATGAGCAAACTCTTCTCGAGCTTAGAGTCTAAGCCGAGAAGTCGAGCCGCCAACTTGAAGTTCCTGTTCGTTGCCACCAAAGCATTCATCTTCTCTCTCTCTGAAATTCGAACCACTTCGTCACATAATTAATTCAGACCATATTAATTAATTAATAATAACTTAATCAACAACGACTATGTCGTCGCTGAAATTAAAAACTACATGTCGTCACTAAGATTATTTACAAGCACTATTCTACAGCGATGACTTTTTAACGACGTCTTGCCGTTGCAATAGCAACAACGACAATTCAACCCGTCGTCGCTTCATGACTTTTTTTTTTTTTTTTTTTTTGCGGCGCTGATATAATGAAAACTCCCCTCCTAATTATTATATTATAACATTTTATTGTAGCTTAAATTCGGTGATCAGTACTGTTGAACTTATTCGTTTAAGGAATCTGAAATCTCTCTCACGTACTCCATAATATATATATATATATATTCCTCAAAGTTTAGAATAAAAGCAGTAATTACAAATATTATATTGGCACTTATTATATAGAACATAAATAAATAACATTAATAGAGAGATTGGGATGTTATATGATGAGAAGATAAAAGAATTTCAAACTTGCCAGAGAGCTGGAATAAATGTCGATCTTGTTGTTGATGGTGAAGATAGTGAGAAAATCTTACTTCCAATGGAGCAAAGACGAGTATGATATATATATATATATATATATATATATATTATATATATGTATGTATCATATAGATATAGATAGAGATAGAGAGTTGTGAAGCAAACGACACACACAGAATCCAATTCCTTTGAGGGATCAGAAATTCTTCATGTGACGATATAATGAAGCCTGAGATTTATGCAGAGAAAGAAGAATATGAATATGAATATGAATAGGATTCTATACTCTTCTACAACAATAACATCATCACTCATGAGTCCTACTCATTCGTATATCACAGAATTTAATACAAATTTGCTTTAATAATTGGCATGCATGCTTCTATTCTATGTAGTAATGGTCATCGTCATCACTTTTTAGTCTATGCTTAATTGCTTATAGCATGTTAAAAAGGACATTTGTGACATAATTCAATATTTTACTATTTTCTTTAGTATTATTAACATCCAATTTCGCATATTCCTTGTTAATGTCTATTACACAAGTGACAAGTCTATAATTAACTTGAAAACATCAATTATTCAATACTTTAATTAAACTCGAGACGTAATGTTTCTAATTACCAAAGGTTAACTTGACATGGATGAAATTGAAGTCGGACATTATTTTGTGACATTTGAGTACTATTAGTGTTAAATAAGAAATTGCGATTTTACTGATACAAGATACTTATGCCGCAACTATAACATCTAGATAATTCTCCTATAATATCAGAAAGGGAATACTATATATATTAAAAAAAAAGGTTCTAAAATTCTCTTCCAAACTCCTCCAACCCAATAACTTTATATATTCTATTACAAATAATATTCTTACTCTATTTGGAGAGCAAGCACTTCTAGCTTAAAAATATGACAAGTTTTTTTTTCTTCAACTAATTCATTATTATTCTTCAAGATTATGAGACATGAAATTAGAGTCATCGAAATAAATTTGGCAATCGAATTTTCTCCAATGATTCGCATAGAGTCGAACATAATTTGTTTCTTTCTTTGTGCGTGCGTAGCAAGATTCTATGCGTCGAGAGAAAAACGAAAGACTCGAAGGGTTCATAAAACCAGATAATCCCCGAGTCTCGACGTATGTACACGTTGTAATAACCGTTGAAATGAAACACAATTCTACTTCCGACACATACGAACAAAAACGGTAACTGGTATAAGGGACTCATGTATAGCTCACATACATGTATGTATATATATATATATATATATATATATATGTTTGTTAAAATTAATTGAAAAGGGCAAGTGGATTAGTAGGTGCAAAAGATTAGGCGAATGAGCAGAGGTTAAAGCGCAATTTGACGCATTGCGCACACTAATTCACACAACAAATCAACACACAATAAAATTCGTCATCATTCCATGATAAAATCCTCATGTAACGCAATAATTGGGACACAAATTAGTTCAATTGTTATTTCAAACGGAGCGGCATATATCACTTATTTGTTTGTTATGTTTTTACAGATTACGTATTAAACGTGTGTTCGAGTACCCACTAAGTAGTTTCATTCATAATATCTCCTAAGTGAAGGTATTTAGTAACTCTTTTTAGAGGTATTGGACTTAATTAAGTACTTATGTCGTTATTGTGTTGTTTCACAACAGTCGGTTTTGAATATATATTTTAAAAAATTCCAATAGTAATATCTTCTGTTACAAATATCACTAAGAAAGTGGATACACCTATCCACTTTTGCAACTGAGAAAAGTTTGAATGGTTTCGTTTCGTATCTCCTGAGTTCCGCTGCTTTTGGGATAAAATTCTTCCACACGTATTCCACTCTTACCACCTTTATATTATATATATATACTTATGAAATGAAGTGGCTATGATTTCCAACTCTACTTGTATTTGTATGAAATTAATTTAATATAATTATGATCTATGTACTATAATCTTGATCAAAGATTACTCATTGGATAGCTATCTAGGCAGATTTACGGGCAGGGCTAGGCGATCCTCAACCATCTTGGGGAAGAGAGTCTCGCGCGCCAGACCCAGTGTGCCCTTCTTATGTCTTGTCAATCTCTTTTTGTCCGTTAAAATGTTTTTTCCGGTGCGCACGAAGAGCGATTCTGGTCCGAGGACCGCGGTGGCCTGGGAGGGCCTCAACTTAGGACTTACTACAAGCATGAAAATGGCAATAAAAGAAGCAATTTGTATTATGTAGTGTGCCACTAGAGAGAATCTGCTCAATGTTGGAATCTATGTCAGCCTAAGAATCCACAATATTCTGCCATTATCTGTACCATATGGAATCATTTTACGTTGGATAATCCAAAAGGATTCCACATTGTCCAACTAGTAACTACATTTTTCACTCTAGAATCATCTTTTATTTGCAGCGAAACCTAATTGAACGATGATTCTCATTCTTCATCAACGATGGTCTATTACAAGCAAAGTCAATGCATTCGCGATCAGATCTAGTGCACCGATGTATAGTGTCCGAAATTAAAGGACGCCGTTGGCCAATAAGTGTCCTAAAAACGGACACGCGCCGTTGGCATATCTTCACAACTGCTTTAGGCCGAGCCCTCGCCTTCTAGACGACATATCAGGGAGCTACAGACGAAGCCGTAAAACAAGAGAGAGCAAATGGCGAAGCAAATTAGGATAAATACTCCAACAAATAAGCGTTGAGATTTCATAATGTTATACACTTTCGTTACAAATTGGTGACACCTACAAAGAATATTCATTCTTGAACCCTAACTTGTGCTTTTAATTTTCTTATTTCTTGATCAATTTACAAGTAAATTAAGCTCAAAAGTTTATCACTTTGTCTCTTGAGTTCTCATCTCCTTGAGATTCCTCCACAGATATCTCCCACTCGCCATGTCAACACAAACCCAGAAGCCTCTCTGCGCCATCTGAATTCGCAAATGCCAAGCAATAGCAGTAAATCAGAGCAATGTTGGTGTACGATTTCGTCTTTTGAAATTCAGTTTTTAGCATTATTGCAACAGTTTAACATCCCCGACAAACTTCATTAAATTTAAATCAAACCCGTTAAGTGTAATTTCTCGGTAAAATATAAATCTAATCACCCCCCGTCCCTCGAGTGTAATTTCTGATTCCGCCTCCGGAATGACCTAGGATTTCCCAAAAACGCCAGGGGCGACTTTATACAAGAAATAGGCTTCACCTCGAGGGAAGACTAATTGGAGTCGAAATTATCCGTTTGTACTTTTGAGCTATATATTATCCTTGTATTCTATTTCTCTATTGATAGCATCAATAAAAACACAAAACAAGGAGCCAACAGAGCCTAATTAATTAGATTTCGAGGCGAATCTCTTCTTTTCTACTTTATTTCACGCTTATAGTACTCCGGAGCGGAACTACTTAGAGCTCAAAGTGGTCCTCCTCGCAACGTTCTAAAAATGTTGCGGAATTCACTTTTTTTTTCTTTCTTTCTTTCAATTTTTACCTTCGAATTTGTGATACTTTTCACCTTTTTTACCCTTAATTATGCTTATCAATTACCGGGAATCTGTAAAGTCGATAATTCACACAAACGAGATTATGAACCAAAGCCAATGCCGGAACAAGAAGACGACACGTGTTCTTGGAGAAAGAAGGTAATTTATTCGTTCAAATCAAAATGAGAAATGAATATATATATATATATATATATATATATATATGTGTATATACCGCTTTGAAGCTGCGTTGGTGTTGAATCTTGTGATGATGTGTGGTGGTTTGAGTTTGATGATCGTCCAAAGAAGAGCGAGATGCTGTTCTCCATGCAAAATAGCCTGCGAGAATTGCCGAGAGAAACACCAGGATGAATCTCAAAGGACACATTGTCGTGATTGATGATCTGGGATTTCTGGAATCGAATGATTAAATCATCGAACGAAGGAGACAACCACCAACTCATCACATTTCTATATTATTATTATTAAAGGAAAGTGGAAACCGCGTTGCAGTGGTTGTGGAAATATTCTTTCCTTCACATTAAATTTATCTATAATATAATAATATAATATATGTTTTTGGCAAAAATGTCAACGGATTATCGCTTGACATTGCTAGTCTTTTGAAGATAAGAATAAAATATTAGGAAAACTTATATTTATAATCCTCTATTTATCAACCACTATTTGACATTTTACTGCCGAAAGTTTTAAAATAAAATAAAAAAATCTTTTGATAATTTTTTTAAAAAGGGTAATTTTGATCCAAAAATACTAAAAGTTAGTTTTAGAATTTTAAAACATATTTTAGAAAGAAAAAAAAAAAACAATACTGCCAAACAAAAATAACGCCATGCTCATTGGTCAGCAGTGTACATTATAATCATTCATGCCCTTTGAGATTGGTCCTTTTTAAGAAATTTAATTTGATTTTCTCTGCTTCATGCTCACGACTATTGATTAAAAGCAACCATGTAATGAATGCTTCATTTATGGATCTTAAATTTAGAGCTGCACACGGAGCACGTCGCGGCTGCTCGCGACTCGGTCGCCAAAACCGCGAGAAAACGCGTCGCGACGCGTCGCGGCGTGTGCGGTCGCGGCAGGTCGCGATGTGGTCGCGGCGTGTTGGCTCGAGAGAGAAAGAGGGGTCGTTTTGGGTTGCGGCAAAAGTTGTATATTTTATTTCGATGTTTAACTTTGTTAATTATTAGTTTTTAACCGAATTTAAATGTTAAAAATGTAAATTTGTAACATAATATTATGTTTAAATATTTAATAACAAATAAATAAATATAACAAATAAATAAATATAACTAAACGAGATATTAAAAAAAAGAGTTGTATTATTCATTGTGAATATTACAATAAGGTGGAAGAAAGCTGTAATATTCAGTGTAAACATTACAAGATGCCTCACTAAAACCTCTCTTGTAAAACCCTCCTTAGGGACTAAAAACCAAGAGAGGAAAGAGCACATCATTATTGGCGCTAACTTTGCATCACTCGGGGAACCATGATTCAAACCTTTCAGTCATAAGCTCAAGCTCGGTTGGTTCGGAACGTTGGCCGATTACGGGGTTGCGGAACATCCAATCGTTCAACACCACGGCTTGCTCGAGGTGTGTGTTGGTTATTGAGGACCTCCGATCGTCGATGATGTTCTGAGCTGTACTGAATGCGCTCTCCGATGCAACGCTTGAAATGGGGATGGACAGGATGTCCCTCGCCATTCTTGCCAATATCGGGAATCTTTCCCGTTCATTCTTCCACCACCTGATGACATCGAACTCAGATGATTGGTCGTCGATCCGAAGGCCGTAGTACCGCTTCACTTCGTCTGGTGCGCCGTCCGTGTCGTCCGTCCGTGCCGGAGGCGTACCGGATCCCGATGATTCCCCGCGATCCAATCTTTGCTTGAGTCTCCGGCTAGACTCTAAAGCGGTCTTGGTTGGGCTTTCCATCACTGTCCTCCGCTCCGCCTCGACGTTGAACTGTGGGAACCGCCGGTCGTATTCCCTGTACAATTCATAAAAAGCTTCATTAACAACCTTAATGTAATCAGAGTAGTCCACCCCTATGTTTTGCCCGATTGCTAACATTAACGGACCGAACGTAAACATAATACGAGGGTCTAATATAGAACCGAAGCAATACGAAAAAGGGGGTGGATCCCAATAACTTTTGAATTTTTCAACCATTCCTTGAATCAATGGAGCAATAATTGGGTCGTTTTCGTATTCTGTAAATGTGTTAGTAATTTCAAATAGACCCGATAGACCATGATTCAAAGAAGGGCGTTTTTGGTTAGAGAAATTTAAAGTAACAACATAAAAGGGTTTAAGGAATTTGGTGAATTTTTCTGCGGTTGCCCATTCCGACTCCGAGATTCGCGCTGACGGCTCGAGTTCCTTGTGGAGGAAGTGGTCCAACGGTAGCCTCTGCTTACACACGACTGAAACCATTAGATACGTAGAGTTCCACCGTGTATTAAATAAAATAATTAAACATATAGTAATTAACTAATTAAAATAATTAAACTTATAATAATTAATTAATTAAAATAATTAAATTTATTAATTATTACCCGGATCGAGAACGTCGAGGATTGCCGACGGAGGCTTCAGCGGCTTCTTGATGGGAAGGTTCGGGGGAACCGTCGTGGAACGAGCCGACAACAGAGCCATGGACAGAGCGCGGCGTCTGAAGGTCGGCATCATCGGCGTGTTGAGTTTCTTGAAAGTTGGGATCGTGGGCGCGTTGAGTTTCGTCTTCGTCGGGTTGTTGGAATTCTTCACCGGCTTGTTGTTGAAGCATGAGTTGGAAAAACGGATCGTTATTTCCCGCCCTTAATTGAGCTACCGCGTCGACCAAAACTTGGGGCACACGCTCCGGATTGGCGTCGTGCGCGCCCATCGCCCGGACTAGACTAGGTCGTAGAGACCGTACCGTATCATCGGGGTAATCGGGATTTGGTGGGGAAGGAAAAATTTCTGCCGGTAGCATAACGGGCATATAGCCGTCGGGCGTAGGTTGGCCGGGAGCCATGGGTTGAAATTGGGGTTCCAACCTCCTAGCCGTCCTTCGACCCCCGGAATTACCGCTTCTTCGAGACATAATAGAGAACTTTGAGAACTTTGAGAACTTTGAGAATTGAGAGAACTTTGAGAATTTGAGAGAGAGATGGAAGATTGTTGGTGAGGAAATGAAGGAGGAAGGGGTGGTATTTATAGGGTTGGAGGAGATAGTTGGGTGGGTGAATAATTATTGAGGTGGGTGAAATTTGAATGAAATTCGGGTAAAAATTTGGGGATTTACGCCCAAAACAAACACAAAAAATCACAACCATCGGATCGCTGAGGTGGCACGATCGTGGCCGTCGGATCAAGTGCGCGGATCGCCCAGCTGGAGTCGCGACCAAGCCCTCGCGTCGCGACGCGTCGCGACTCTCACGCTCAGCGTCGCGAACGTCGCGACTTGCAGGAGTGCGTCGCGACTCGTCGCGAGGGTGGTTTCGCGGTGGATCCGTGCAGCTCTAATCTTAATATAAACTTTCAATTAAACTATAATATATGATTGATTTTGAACATTTGCAACTATCCATGTTTGCGCGTCTTTCCGTGACTAGTCAAACTCTATATTTTATATTATTACAATCGTATTATTATTGTCTCAAAAATCCACTCTCTTGACTCGGCTCATGCCAAGCACGTCCGAGGAAAGTCAACGGTCAACCCCACCAAAACCACTTCATTTCATAAGATGGTTTTCCATTGCTTCCTTTCGGTCAAGTATTAATGTTCTAATTTTTAGTGGCATAATTCTTTTTATATTTCTTCACGGATAAAATTACTAAATTACATGGATTATGCCTTAAAATTCCACGAATGGGAGGCTAATACTACGCTATCATTGAGAAAAATACATATATTTACATTTGTCTCGGACAGTGGCTAGTTCATATCAACTTGCAGCTTGATCGACATGTACAGAAGAGTCAGAAGCGCGCCGTGCGGAATCGGCACAGTGCTCGCGATGTTAGCGCAAACCCACACGGCCACAACGACAACGCCCATGTCGCTGATTTTACCAAAGAGCCAGCTGGCGAACGAGAGGCAAAGCGCGACGAGAACTCCACGGTTCCCTCCCAAAACAAGCGCGACAGCGTAACCGAGCTTATACCCTGACTCAAGCTCGCTATCCAACAATGCCGTGATAAAGCTAAAGGCGAGAGATATTTGGGATCCAAATGTGCAAAAGAGAACGAGGCCGACCAAAGACGATAGCAGAACCTGGCTGAAGGAGGAACCCTTTCTTGTTTTCGGCTTCTTCTCAGATTCTTCGTGTTCTTCGTCGAAATAGAAAGTTCCGTTATCTTGTTTCCAGTTTCTTTTGCTTCGCATTCGTTTCTTCAGTTCTTCTGATCGGTGGATTCGTACAGCGATGTCGAACTCAGGGCTCTGCTTCTTTCGCCTCTTGTTTTGCCTAAGAGTATCTTCTCTGACTTTTAGTGCATGGTTGTACTGATTTCTGGTTGCTTCATTGGAAAGCACCTGTTCAACGAAGAGTTTCATTTTTATGAGCAAATAAAAAACAGAAAATAATCAAATAAACGGAATGCTTCAACAAATGCAGTTAAAACTTATGTGACAAAGTCATTACAAAATCTGATCTTCATATGAAACCGAACCGGGAATCAGAAAATACGAACAACCAATACTAGAAGTACGGGTGTATTGTCCCTTACGTCCTCAGTGTCGATGCTCTCATTAGTACCACGTCAGCTAACCGTAATAACGTTTTGTTACAGATTTACGAGAGGATTTAATCCAGCGTTGTATCACATAACATCGCAGACATTTACCGTCCCAGTTTAAACAACTTCTGCTTGGTCTGTAACACTCTCTCAGTAGAAATGGTATAGGTTGGTTTCAAGGAAAGTTATGTTTAAGCGTTACAAAATCGATAGACCCCTCCACTCTATAGGCGCAGAGGTAAGGGCAATGGAGGTCTTTTGGGGTGATGTAGAGGAAGCTTTCCTTCGGTATTGTTACGGAAGCTAAAGAGCGGGTTGCTATATGAAGTGCTTAAGGTCTAAGGTTTATTTACATTTGATTTGTCTGGTATTGTCGAACGCCTTTCGGAGAGAAACCAGCAGAAACTCTCGATGGATTGACGGAGTGTGGTGTTTTCTAGTTACGTCTAGCAATAGAATATCTACGCAACCCCGTTGGTGACGTGATCTTCAATAATTTGTGTTTGTTTTATTGCTCGGAACCTATCAAAATCCCCAAGCATTTAAACGACGAGAAAATGAACGATAAACAATAGTTGGGCAAACAAAATGTGATTATCGCTAGAGTTCTCACTTCATATGCATGATTGATGCTCTTGAAGATCTCTGGTGACTGTAAATCCTTGCTAACATCTGGATGGTACTGTAAAAAAGAAAAAATATATATTATGAACATATCTATCAAAATATCGCAGATTTTATCAATGAACATGTATGAAAACAAAAGATGGCTTAACTCATCCAAACCTAATACTAAATAAGCTTGCCAATAATCAGCAAAAATATGGAAGCTTAATACAAGAACATAATCAGCAAAATATGCAATGACTGATTAACTTAATGTTAGAGTTTGTGACCCGGAAATATGTTTTTCATAGCTTCGTGGTACGATCCCGGATTTTTTATCGATTACTTTACCATAATGGAGATTAGTTAAACACAGTCACCATTCATTGCATATTTCCTATCGTAATGGATTCTTCTCATTCTTGTGTCGATTTCTTTTACTTTCCCGTTTGGAATGTTGATTCATTATTACAATGTACAGTCGGTTTTTCGACAATATCATATCAAACTAGATCATTACTGCTAGAATTCTTCCGATAAATTTTCGAAGCTCGAATTCGTTATAGTCATGGTTCTAGCTTTCTATCGTATAATATCAAGCCATATAAAGCGCCCAAACTAACTAGTAAGATGAAAATGAAAACCATTTCTCTCAATCGCAAGATCAAATCCATGAAATGTTTCTAACTTGTCTAGAATCGATCGAAACCGATCAAACTTGCGATTTCTCAGCTCTTCCAGTTTGCGAAGAATACCCGGCGAGCGAGGAGGCGATAGGCCCTTTTGACGTCGGCCGACGTGGCGGAGAGCTCGAGGCCGAGCACGGCGTAGTGGTTCTGCTCGCCGGAAGAAGAAGAAGAAGAAGCGAGCACGTGAAGTGGGGCCCACAGGTTCCGGCGAGGTCTGCTCCGGCGCCGGCGAAGAGGAGCAGAGCTGACGGAGACGAGACCCAACAGAAGCTGAGCCTGCATCGTCTCTATTCAGTCTTCTAAAAAGCCGATTCCCAATTTTCGATTGTTATGTATTATTATTTTTTTGGGATAATAGCGGCATAAGTCCTCAACATTTACTCAACTGGGGCGGCATAGCCCCAACCTCATTTAATAGCGGTATAAGTACCAAAATATGATTTCCGTCCATATTTGACTAACGGAAGTAGTCAACGTTTGCGCGGTCAGCTTCTCGTCAACGTGGACGCCACGTAATCTGACATTTCACCGTACACGTCATCCTCGTGTCATCAAATTTAATGCAAAATTAAGGGTGATGGAGGGATTCAATTAATTTTGCATTAAATTTGATGACGAGAGGATGACATGTATGGTAACATGTCGGACTATGTGGCGTCCACGTTGACGAGAAGCTGACCACGCAAACGTTGACTACTTCCGATAGTCAAAATATGGACGGAAATCATCTTTTGGTACTTATACCGCTATTAAATGAGGTTGGGGCTATGCCGCCCCAGTTGAGTAAAGGTTGAGGACTTATGCCGCTATTATCCCTATTTTTTTTTATAAATCCAATTTTCGATTATATGTAATGTTTTTTTTTCAGTAGAAATATTTTTGTGTTAATTTTATAAATCCAATCTTCATTTTTTTATAAATCCAATTTTCGATTAAGATGAATGAGAAATATGATCAAATTCAAGCCTTCAAAGCGAGAATTGAGTACTTGCCGTCAATATTTTAAATTAGGTACACACCGCTCTTATTGACCGCAACTTAGATATATCCTCCCTGAACATTTTGAATCATCTGATGTGTTTAAAATTGAGTATCTAAGTTGATATGTACATGGGGTACTAATATCCCTATATACTATCTAATATCCTGAGAAATATATCAGTAGAAATATTTTTTTATCAGTAGAAATATTTTTTTTATAAATCCAATTTTGAATTTATTAATTTATATATTAATATGAAGAAAAAAAATATTAATCAGCAATAATTATATAAACATCTTTATTTGAAAAAATATTTCAATTTATTATATCGAGAATATTAAAGTATCAATATTAAAAATATCAAGAAGGACTATTATAGTTTAAAAATAATTTATTAAAGTACCAATGTCATAAATATTAAAGAGCTTAATGAAATTAAAGAGTAACAATAGCTTATTAAAATAGTGATAATTGAATCTATAATAATCACTTAATGTTATCTTTTTATTGAATGTGATTTCATAGCTATTTATGTTATATTTTATTTATAGTGTTTTTATAATTATTTATGTAATTATTTATATTAAATTATTAATTTATATATCACTTGGGACCTATATACTTCTAAAAATATTAATATCTTATAAATTTAGCGAATTATTAATTTAACTAGTTAGGCCCGAGTCGGGACCGGACGAAAATATTATTTAATCGCGACTATTATTTTATCGAACATTAATTTATAGAGATTCTACCGTATATATACACGATCGAAATAGCTAAAATAAGTAACGTTGCTTCACATTATTCATCGTCAACAAAGAGAACACCAATCCTCAATGACGAAACTCCAATCCAAGAAACAAAGCCTATAATTTATTACATTTCCTCCCGTGATCTTTCACTGCGACCACATGGATTATTCTGTGAAACCGTGCAGAACTGAACATTGCGACTACCGCGCCACCCTCGCATTGCTGAGCTCGTCGCAGTGGCCAGCCCTCTCGAACACCGCCGCAGCCCCCATTCCCGTGCCTGTTTTACCATAGTTCCATTAATTATCGCGCCACACAACATACAACAAAGAGCGAGGGTAGTAACGTAATTATACCTATGCACATCGATATGACTCCGAATCGGCAATCTTTTCCCCGGCGCTTCATCTCGTGCAGTAGAGTGGCAACGCAACGAGCGCCTGCAAAAATTTAAGTTGTCATCCCCAGTCTTTGAGAGCTTCTTGTAAAGACTATCACTCGTGTATACTATCAGATTTATGACAATTCTTTCGCACTTTTGCCTCCTGAATTTTAGTTTGTTGAGAGATGCCCATTAGCCTTATAATCTAGTATATTGATCTCACTCGGTAATGAAAAATCCTCCGAGTCAATAGTTTCTGTCATTTTTTAGCGCATAAGAGTTGATGTGCTTGAAAGTTTCGGAAAACCGTAATAAAAAACTATAAGTTGACGAGGCAAAGTGCACCAACATGCAAAGTTCAAGGGACATTACTACCAATTACTCTTTCTATTTCAGTACCTGTTGCTCCCAAGGGATGCCCGATGGCCATTGCGCCGCCATTAACATTAATCTTTGCGGGATCAAGATCCAACTTGTTACGGCAGTACAGGAACTGGGACGCGAATGCCTAAGACACCAGGAAAAATTGTGTCAACTCTCTTTTTTTTTTTTTTTTATGTAACTGACTTTGATCATGAATTAATACCTCATTTATCTCGAAGAGGTCTATGTCGCTGAGCTCGAGACCAGCAGCCTTGACCGCCACTGGGATCGCAGCAGCGGGGCCCACGCCCATGATAGCAGGGTCAACTCCAACAGCAACGAAACTCCTGCGTAAATATAATTAATGTAACATCAATTAGGAGTGAGGCTCGAAAAAGAAAATCGACAGCAAGATATGGGATCGGATTTTAGGTCATAATGATTCCTTCATTTCAAAAGATCGATTTGGAACGGAAATTGAATTGACTAAGAAGCAGTCGCAGAAAGTTAAGAAAGAGAGGGCTAGGTTTATTAGCATCATATTTCACACTGCATATGTTGGTTCATAAAGAGAGGGCTAGGTTTATTAAGGTTTAAAATGCCGCTTGCCGATGTCGTTTCGCATTTTCCGTTTTACGGATATATCGCTTGCCGATAGGTATGTCGATGGGCAAATGGTAAAAAAAGGGCATGCCGCATGCCGCATATACCGCATGGGCATACCGCATGCCGATGGGGTTTTCGACGGATATTTTGTAAAAAATATTTGAGTATTTCAGCAATATAATTATATAGGTTCAAAACTACATATTTAATAAATACAAGACATAAGTGTATACAACAAAACAAAACACATTTGTAACTTAAATATGTAGGTGAAATGTATAATGTTACGTCACTTTATTAGTTGAAGTGTATAATATTAAGTAAAATATTAATTGGTATTTTTGCCAAAAACTACCAATTTTTTTTTACCGAAAGTGTAATTATTTTTGCCGAAAGTTTAATTGGTATTTTTGCCGAAATCTACCAAAAGTTTAACTTTTAGCGAAATTCCATCCATTTTTCGCACATTTTACACACAAAAACGAAAAACGAAATTCCATCCACTTGCCCATGCGAAAAATGCGAAAAATGGTAAAAATCCAGCGAAGCGAAAGGATTTTCGTTTCGCATACCTCCGAAAAACGAAAATCGATCGATATGTCGACCGATTTTCGCGAAATTTTGCACCTTAGCATCATATTTCCGTACTATATATATACCGATAAATGAAAACAAACAGTTCTCTCCTATTCTATGTCCACGTTATTAAACAATAAGGTAAGATATGGGAAACATGTAGAAAATATATGCCAAGAGCAGAAATAATTTTTAATTCTTCTCCATGACGCAATTGAAATACTACTAAGAAATGAATTAAAGAAAAGAATACCTGAAAATACCGAGAATCGGTAGTCCTTTTTTGTCTGCAACACTTCTCTTCATGAGAAGAACAGCACCGGCACCGTCGCTGACCTGGCTAGAATTACCTGAAAGAATGAACCCAAAGATGTTAGATACATATAATTTGGAATCTATAGCTGAAAAATAAATCAATTAAATAAAAAATAGCGGAATAGACCTGCTGTGGTAGTTCCATCCTTCTTGAACACAGGCCTCAGCTTTGCCAAATCAGCCACTGTCGTGCTCGGCCTTATACCATCGTCCACAGATATCGTAACTTGTGTCTCGTTGCCGGTCTTGGGGTCAACAATCTATTAAACCGAAATAACTGATTCAATAAACAGAACTATTATGGATTTGGACATTTATACTAGAAATAGATAAGGAATATTCACCTTGGTGGTCACGGGAATGATTTCATCTTTGAATTTACCGGTAGCAGTGGCTGCAGCAGCTTTCCTGTGAGACTCAACCTAGATAGAGATAAAAAATGTCAAAAAATTACGATAAATCTAACGATGAAATTCGTTTTTTACTTATTTATTATTGTACTCACTGCAGCTTGATCTTGTTCCTTCCTTGTTACACCAAAGCGACTTGCAACATTTTCCGAGGTAACCCCCATGGGTAGAAGGCAATTTTGGGCTTGTTCGAACATCTTCACCTGTCCAAATTTTTTTAAGAGAAATAAGCATTACTCTTAAAATCCTGAGAGCTGAACATTAGCTCGGATAATCCATCTTTTTAATAGAACGTAAAGAAAAAGGAGTCGTACCCTTGGGTTGACTGACCCTTCCCATGCCATTGGATTGAGTGACATCGATTCCAATCCAGCTCCAATACCTGTCATTACATCCAGTAAATTAATTACCATATGATTGTTGTTTTTTCGATAATATTTAGTCCATGTGAATAGCATATACGGTGGGTAGGCGAGGAAATCGAAACCCATCACACTTATCTCTTAAATGAAAAACTATCCAAACAGAGTAATTACTTACCACTTACCCAAACACTAATTTAATAGCATCAATTTTAATTGCAGCTCAATACAGCATTTAAATATTTTTAACTTTGACTTTTTTTTTTTTAAACAAAAAGAACAATATTAAATTGTTTTTGTCACACAGAAGCTTAATATTTGCAGAACAGAAAATCTTTACCGATATCGTAAAATCCCGCTTTAATAGCAGCAGCCACATCAGCAACTGCCTGGAGCCCAGATGAACATTGCCTGTTCACGGTTCTAATCGGAACAGTCTCTGCACAAATGAAATTCCACATATGAGTGAAGTCTCTGATAGACTTTATTTATATTTATTTAATTTTTTATTAAGGTATTTTCATTAAGCAGGGGTATTTTACAATATCTATGGGACAGGTTTCTAATCCTATATATAGGCACCTAATCTGGGTTTATCCATCTTGATGACTAGTGAAAATTTACTATTGAACATCATTGCGAGAATTTTCCCAAACTCTGTCGAAGAGGTTCTTGTTTCTCTTGGATTTCTATTCCGGGTCCAATCACACTCACTACATTACATAGCCTATATTTTATTTGTGAAGAAGCATACCAGGGAAACCAGCATAGAATGCAGCCATCCTGCATTCACTAGCCCTCTGAGATCCCGGCGCCAGGACAGTACCGACAACAATATCCCCAACTTCGCTGGGGTTCAAGTTGGTTTTCTCTATCAGTGCCTATTAGAACAAACAGCCAATCAGCAACCGACAGTATGCTAACAAACATTTTCTCTTTTAACGCACGTTCGGCAATGAGATAAAAGAGAAATTCCATGAAATCGCATCTTCAACATTTTCTTTAAAAGCTAACAAACACGAGAAGGAAAAACCGCAAACCTTCAAAACTGGCGCAAGAAGATCGTCGGCGGGAGTATCTTTAAAGCCTCCACGTTTCGATTTGCAAAGCGCAGTTCGATACGCGCTGCAGTATCAATAGTAATCGTTCACCTCCACATATAAAGACTCATACATTGAATTCAATTATCTAAAATTTCCATCGAAACTCAATCGTTTTCCTTCAAACACGACCACCGCGAATCAAATCGAGAAGTTAAAACCGAAAATGAATCAACTCACCCAACAATGACAACATCATCTCCATAGACATTAGTCCTCTGATACGCAGCACTATCCCCGGCTAAACACACCGATGCCTGTCGCAAATCACAAGTTCACCGATCAACAAACTCTGATCATCAATTTTGGCCGATACGACACAATTGAACAAAAAAAAAAAAACCGAGTTTCGCCAGTCGAACCAAGCTCAAAGAGATCATCGAAGATCACAAATAAATGAATAACACAAACCGAAACCCTAGCGGATCGAAATCGAGCTTACGGAGAGAGGAGAAGAGGATTCGGCGGAGGAAGGAGGAGGGCTGAGATGGTGGAGCAAGACTTTCTGCCTGTTGATCGCTCTGTCCATGATTGCTCTGAGCCGAGCTTCGTGTTCTCGAAATGGGAAATTCAGACAAGAAAGGATCCAAAGGTCGCTATATATAGACACTGTTCGATTCTATTCTATGTAAATGTGAAATGGATAATGGTTTGAGTTTAGCGATGGGATGCGTGCCTGCATGGGAGAATGTGAAAAAGAAGGTGATAACGATCAAATTAAATAAATATATAAACTCATCAATTATGTATTTTAGATTAATTAGTAGTCTTCAATTTTTGTTTATAAAGTTTTGAGTCTTTTTGACAATAAAATACATATGTGATTAGTTTAAACTTTGGACTTAAGATTTTGGAAATTTGGCTTACAATGATTCTTCTATGGCTTATTATTATTATTATTTATTATATTGAAGTGATATAAATTAAGATTATATAAACTCGACTATGATCTATATTCGTTATGAAAAAACAGCTCGCACCGTAAGTTGGCCACTTTAACGATTCAGCCATGGAGGTTTAGCGGGAATCCTCGTACATGGCGTATAATATTGGCCAAAATTACATGTATATCACTAAATCAATCGAAAATACGTAATTTGAAGAATGTTGTGTTCCAATATTTATTTTTAATTTTTTAGCGGTAAAAGTATCTTTCGTTGAAAAACTGTACCAACCATGGCGCTCCGCGTGAAAAATCTATTTCATTGTTGACAAAAACGGGTATATTTTCAAATGCTCGACCACATGTTATGCCTTTTTACATATTTAATTTGGGGAGAATTGTTAAAGAAGTTAATAATGTAGGGGTCTGATTTAGGCCCCAACCACAAATGTTGGACTAATGTGTAAAAAATACAGAGATCAGGGGTTGTTTTGCAAAGTTTATAAAGTAAAAGGCTGTAATGAGGAGAGAGAAAGACCAATTGGAAACAGACAAAGCAAAAGCGGTCTCCTCAAAACTCCACCAACCAACCAAGCCTCCTTCTCCGAGTCCGCCCCATCCACAGATCTCTCCGAGCTGATTCAGGCGACCTCCTCAGCTGAACCCTAATCGCCTCCGCGAGCCGCGAATCTCGCAGATCGATTCTGCGTCCTCATCCTCAATACTGTGTTCTCGTGATCCCGCGATCCCGTGAATCGTCGATGTATGCGCTTCGTCCTCGTCTGTGGCCTTCCATGGCGGCCGTGATCGCGTTCATGTGTTTCTCCGCGGTTTCCTCGTTACAGCATGTCTCGTCAACGGCGGTATGCAGCTCAGACTCGAATTCTTTCCTATTCGGCTTGCAATCTCAATGTCCGCTCTCGATCTCCCCCAATCCGCCTCTCCAGGTGCGTTTCTCCTTGTCCAGATTCTTTGTTCTTACCTTTATGATGGATTGTGCATATATGTATGTATACATGCTGATTGTTTTGGGAAATTAGGTTTCGCTGGATAATTAAGATTCTGTATGCCATTTTGATTTGGTAAATGTTTTAAGAGTCAATCTATGGTGGATAGGGACTGGTTTGGGTTTCAACCCCATGGAAGAACATGCCTATGGGTGCAAATGTTTCCTTTGTAGTTGGTTACTTAGGAATATACTTCATGTGGAATGTGTTAGAGCAAATGATATGTCTAAAATATCAATATATTGGTTCGAAACAGGAACAATATATCGGATCAACTGTTCCTGTTTGGATGCGCTGGTCATATTACGTTTACTTTTTCTAGTCGGTTTTCTGTTTTTGTTTTGCTTACTGTGTTGGGTATACAATGCTAGTCTACGGCTTTGATGTAGATGTGTAGGAAAATAAATAGGAGAGGAATTATAGAAAGCTGAGGCAACTATATGGAATTCGATATATTTATAAGCTGGGTTCTTCGCAATTCATCTTCAAGAAAAGGTGTTCGTTTTGTTCTTGGAGGAAGTGTCGTTTGTTAAGCGAAATAGCAAGTGTAATTTAAAAAATGGTGGGTGGAGAATTGGGAAGAGAACTGTTGTTTAGTTTATTATTTATTACTAGTCTTATAGCGTTAGTCTATAGGTGAGTTTCGTTTTTGTGTTATACTTTATGCCATTAAAGAACTTCATATGGCTTCAACTTACCAGATTGCTATAAGTAGAAGTAGAACTTCCTTGAATTCTTTATCCTCGTGAATCATCTAATGTCATGCTTAGTTTATTTTTATTCCTGAATTTAATCAGTTGTTGAAATCCAAAGATACTTATAGGCATGAGCACATTTTCCCTTCTATTTGATGAATTTTCAATGTCTTTTGCCTTTCTGATTGGTGAATGGGTTGTCTGGACATTTCTTGGGGTACCAAGTGAATTTGAATCATATGTTTTTTCTTTTATGAAGTAATTGCCATAAATAAAGTTTAACTCTGATTGAGAATTATTAATTTTATATTTCTCATCTCTAGGTGTCTGGAAACTTTCTTGAAGAAGCTCTGACGAAACTACCAAAGAGTGGATACACCGCTGTCCTCTTCTACGCTTCATGGTGTCCTTTCTCGCTCGATATATACCCAAAAATTGAAGCACTCAGTTCTATGTTTCCTCAAATTGAACATTTGACAGTCGAGCAATCGTTGGCCACTCCAAGGTGTGAAGCTAATAACTTGTGCCATTATGTTTTTATTAATAAATAAAGAGTAATTTGCTGATATCTCCTCTCAGTTTACTCATAGGTTCGATTTTCCCCTTTAATTTTGTTCTGATGCTGAATACCCTTTCTCTATCAAGGATTATTTTTCACCCAAATGAAAATTTAGGAGTAAAGTGCACCTCAAATAAGAATTCAGGAAAACTGTATTAGAACTAAGTTCTGGGGGTACTGCACCAGTGAACATAATTCTAAGAAACATTTACCCCCATTCTCTAGAATTAATCACCATCTTGTATAGCTTTTATGCAGTGTAGATTACATGCAAATCTTAGATTACATATTTCATGTTTCCGAAGTTGTGTGGAAGCTTTTGATGATGGAGCTCTACCATTTTCTTTTCTTTGAGAGCTTCAAGTAAACATATATTCTATTGACAGTACATCTTCTGCATGCTCCTCCTATTTCCGAATTGGCGCTCAAAAGATCATGAAGCTGCTACAATTTAGTAACACATGGCTTTCTATCTCTCTCTTGTTGCAGTGTTTTCTCGCGATATGGAATCCATAGCTTTCCTTCATTATTAATGCTGAACCAGACACATAGAGTGCGATATCACGGCCCGAAAGATCTTCTCTCCCTCGTCCAATTTTACGAGAAAACCACTGGTAAGTTTCTCAGAAAGATGGTAGATATTGAATTACATGAGAATTTTCTGATACCATTTTAAAACACGTTTCCATTCTATGAACATGCGAAAACTATCTAATATCGAAAATAATAAGCAAGTATTAATATTTTGTCTAGTCTTGGAATCTGTTCTTCCTACAACATACAAACTATGTTTACAAATTCTACAACGTTCAAATACTTTTTTCATTTCTTTTTCTGAATTAGTCTTGAATTCCATATATCGCTTCTGATTATTGTTAAATATTATAAATTATTTTTCAGGACTTCACCCGGTTCAATATCTCGACACGAAAGTTGTCAAAGAAATCGCAAGCTCGCCGATTACAAGTCCATCACCTAAAGAGATATCAAAGATAGTCATAGAACCCTACTTAGTCGCTTCCTTGCTGTTCCTCTGGTTCAGGATTCTCCTCACCATAATCCCCACGGTCCTCACGCGCGTCAGATCCCTCTGGCTCTCCCACGCGCCGCACCTCAACCTGGGAATCCTGAGAGAGGCGACTCAGATTGTGGCTCGCGTGGGGCACGGGGTCGATGTGAGCGGGTTCTGGACCAAGCTCAGGCTCTGCAAAACCAGGAATCTGCGCGAGGGTGCGCGGAACGCTAGGGTGTGGGCGTCTTCGCTGACGTCGGTCTCGCTGGGCGAGGCTTCGTCGGCAAGGTGAGGGGCGAAATCACGACGCTGTAGAAGTGGGATTGAGGGTGGAGAAGGGTGTATTGGTCTTTCTGGACTTTCCGGTCTCTGTCTGTCTCTGCCAGTGTTGTATCTGTAGTGAGGAGTCCTTGTTTGAGTTGGATTTTTGGGTTACGAAGCAAACAAGCATGTATATATGCAAAGGTGTATTAATATTTGTGTAACAAAGAATAGTAATGCAATTCTCTCTCTCTCTCATATATATATATATATATATATATATATATATATATATATATATATATATATATATATATATATGACGTGCTAATCAAAAACAAACTATTTAAAATAGAGATATTAACGGCATAAGTAGTATATACCTAATTTAATTTTTGCAAAGCAACTACTTTCAAATTTAAGGGTCTTTATTTGGTACTTATAATTTTTTTATCTTTCACGATTAGATGTTTGGTTTCATTTTTTTGTTCCACGTGGCTTCTCTCAAATTCAAATTTTATTTTCTCCTTGATGCCGACCCTGACTATAGGTAGGCAAGCAAGGCAGGTTGTTCGGGCTCACAAATTTTTAAGAGTTTTAGTTTTATTAGATATATTATTGTATATTTATTAAATATATAATTGTTATATACTATTAAGAGCCTAAAATTATTAGCCTAAGGCTCCGGCTAAAAACGATAAATCAAAAGGCAAGTACTATGTCTCTAAGCGATTCAAAATGCGTACCTACCTATAAAATCTCGTAAGAATCTTAAAAGTTGTATTTGTATACTAATCGATTTTGTGATATACTCGTAAATCAAGTTGGTACAATAATCAATAATTTTATAAAAAATTATACGAATATTTCATCGATAAACTCTTTTTACTTATTCGTAAAGTGTACTCGAAGAATATATACAATTAGCGATTGAACCAGTGGCGGAACCAGGAATTATGTACCGGGGGGGTCGGATATAATTTTTTGTCAAAATTTTAATTTGAGGGGGTTGTATTAAAATTTTATATATACTTACATTAGATTTTTTGAAAAATAAAATATTATTTACACAATTTTTTTTTGGAGAGGGTGGTTTGAAGTTTGAAGTGTGAACCACACCCCCTCTCCACATACATCCGCCAATGGATTGAACTTGATTTTTTGAAAGACGGTAAACAATTGATGGTTTTTAAAACATTAGTAATCAATTATAGATCACGTCAATAAAACTAAGCTTTGATTTAAACAATCATTATTATTTAATAATAATAGTAATAAGGGTTAATTGCGGCAAAATTACCTAATCTTTGGTCAAACTCTCTGTTGTGTATACAACTTTCGTAAATGACGGTAAAAGTACCCAAACTTAGCATTTGAGAGTTGACCGAGAATATCTATCTATGTGGCAATCAGTCTTTTCCACGTGGCATGCCACATGGCACTTGGCCGCCACGTGCCATGCCACGTAATTATAATTTTATTTAAAAAATATATATATAAATTTTTTTAAAAAAATATTTTTATTTTTTAAACAAAATTATTTTTAATTTTTAATTTTAATATTTTTTAATAATAACAAATAAAGAATATTTAAATTTAAATATTCATTATTGGTTATAATTTTATTTTTTTGAAAGTCGGTAGAACGAATTAATTTTCACCGCTCACGGTTCACTTGAACTCCGTTTTTTGTCCGGTTCACGCGTCGAATAAAATTGTTTAATATGTTTAATAAGAATAACTAATAAACACATACATCATGTTTAAAAAGTCAAGACATAATTATAACACCACTTATTCAAAAACAAAAAATAGTAGTCATATTTATATTTAATGAAAAATTATTTTTATTTGTTTACATGATATTTTTTTGTGTTTGCATTTTTGAATAATCATAATTGTTTAATATGTTTTTTTATTTATATATTATTCTTTTTTTTAATTTATCGTTAAATAATCATATGATTATTATTGGTTATTATTATTAAACATATTAAGCGATTTCGTTTCACCCGTAAACCAGACCGGAGGCGGAGCTTGAGTGAACCGTGAACGGAGATTTTTTTTCTTTATTTATTTCGTTTGATCCACTTTTCTAAAATGAATAATTATATTTAAATATTTATTATTGGTTTTTATGGAAAAATAATTTTAATTTAAAAAAAAAATAAAAAAGGTTGGATACTCTTACCGCCGTTTACGGAGGTTGTATACACAACAGAGAATTTGAACAAAGATTGAGTAGTTTTGCCGCAATTAACTCTAATAATAATAATAGTTGGGTCAGCAATGACGTCGATTACGAGCTAGGCACTCACCGACTCACTCGTACAAATATGAGCCCCACTGACTCAGTATTATCAATCTCAACCACGTACTACACAGTCTTCCAGATCCTTAATATCCATGGCAGCTGAAAAAGTCAACGCTCCGTCACCGCTCGCCGGCAGGATCGCCATCGTCACCGGCGCCTCGCGCGGGATCGGCCGCGAAATCGCCGCCCACCTCCACTCCCTCGGCGCCAAAGTCGTCATCAACTACGCCTCCAGCTCCGCCAAGGCCGACCAGCTCGCCGCCGAGCTCGGCGCCGCCACGGCGATCGCGGTCCGCGCAGACGTGTCCGACGCCGAGCAAGTCCGCGACCTCTTCGACCGCGCCGAGCAGGCCTTCGGCGGCGCAGTCCACATCCTGGTCAACTCCGCCGGCGTTCTCGACGCCAAGTACCCGAGCCTGGTCAACACCACGGATGAGGATTGGGACGACACCTTCTCGGTCAACACCAAAGGCGCTTTCTTGACCGCCAAGGAAGCGGCGAAGCGCATCGTGCGCGGCGGCGGCGGGAGGATCATAATGATCACGACGTCGGTGGTGGCGTCGCTGCCGCCGGGATACGTGGCTTATGCGGCGTCTAAGGCGGCCGTGGAGGCGATGACGAAGACGCTGGCGAAGGAGCTGAAGGGGAGCGGGATCACGGCGAATTGCGTTGCGCCAGGGCCGGTGGCGACGGAGCTGTTTTTCGCGGGGAAGAGTGCGGAGACGGTGCAGAGGATGGCGGAGGGCTCGCCGATGGGGCGGCTTGGGGAGCCGAGGGACGTGGCCGGGGTGGTGGGCTTCTTGGCCGGCGACGCGGGGGAGTGGGTCAATGGCCAGGTCATCCGGGTCAACGGCGGACTTGTCATTTGATCATTTTCCATTTACCGACTTGTTTATGTAGTTTTATCGTTTTGTTTCAAAGAGCCAAGGAGATGAAGATAGATAATATTATTCCCAACTACGAATACTTTCATGGTCTCACCGATATCGGAACAGTGGCGGGATTGGGTTGGACCCGACCCGTTAACATTGAGTTAAAAAAAAAAAAAAAAAAAAAAGACACCTGATTTGGCCAAAATTTTAATATAAAATAGTCAAATTAAATCGTCTCGATAAAAAATAGTTGATATTGTTTGCGCCGTTGGACTCGAACAATTAAAGATAAATTTTACAAAACAATATGGGTCATTGAATAAAACAATATTAAAATCTAAACAATATTATTAATTTTTAATAATTAGATTTTATATAAAAACTTAAAAGTTGTGTGAGAGATTTGAAAATGGGAGTCATTGAATAAAAATAAACAAATGACGATGAATATATTAAAAAAAATATACTTTTTGAATAAAATTCAGAAAAAAAAGATCGGATCTAATCCAATTTTTAAGTAAGATGGATTGGGCCGGTTAGATTAATACCGGAGGTTAATACCGGGTTCTCAACGAATTAGTTCGAGCCATCAAGACAGTATAAAAATGCTCACTCCATAGTCCATAAGGTGCAAAATTTCGCGAAAATCGGTCGACATATCGATCGATTTTCGTTTTTCGGAGGTATGAGAAACGAAAATCCTTTCGTTTCGCTGGATTTTTACCATTTTTCGCATTTTTCGCATGGGCAAGTGGATGGAATTTCGTTTTTCGTTTTTGTGTGTAAAATGTGCGGAAAATGGATGGAATTTCGCTAAAAGTTAAACTTTTGGTAGATTTCGGCAAATATACCAATTAAACTATCGGAAAAAATAATTACACTTTCGGTAAAAAAAATTGGTAGATTTTGGCAAAAAGACCAATTAATATTTGACTTAATATTATACACTTCAACTAATAAAGTGATATAACATTATACATTTCACCTACATATTTAAAGTTACAAATGTGTTTTGTTGTATACAATTATGTCTTGTATTTATTAAATATGTAGTTTTGAACCTATATAATTATCTTGCTTAAATACTCAAATATTTTTTACAAAATATCCGTCGAAAACCCCATCGGCATGCGGTATGCCCATGCGGTATATGCGGCATGCGGCATGCCCTTTTTTTACCATTTGCCCATCGACATACCCATCGACAAACGATATATCCGTAAAACGGAAAATGTGAAACGACATCGGCAAGCGGCATTTTAAACCTTGGTCCATACATGTACATAAAAATTTAAAAATAAAATATATATTTTGTTGAGTGAACGAAATATAAAGAAATTGGTGACATCAAAAGCAGATTACGGAGCTAGAGAAACCGTATAACACCAATCAACCTTTGCCTTCAAATCCATTCATCGGAGCTCTGATCGCAAATAATGGCGGTCGAAATCGGCGGCGGCGGAGGAACGCTGTCGGAGATTTACCAGGGCGCGAGGAAGCTTCTGATGAAGGCCAGAGACGGTCTCGAACGCCTCGAGCGTCTGGACTTCTCTTCGACTTCCACCGACTCCCACAATCTCTCCTCCTCTCTCTCCAAAGACATCTCTCAGATCCAATCCTTCTGCCTCGACATGGATCGTCTATGCCGATCTGTCGGCGCCAAATCCCAACGCGATCTCTGGAAAAGGTCCGTCTCTCTCTCTCCCTCTCTCGTTAGCTTCACCGATTGAATTGAGCTTTTTGATCTTCATCTTGATGGAATCGTGGTTTGATCTTCATCGGAAGCTGCGGTTAGGAAACTGATAATCTCAGATTTTCCCTTCTCCGAGAAACTTGGTTTCTAATTGAATTCAGAAACCGCGTTTGTCAAGCACAGAGCTTAACGTATAATCTGCTCATTGGTATAAATCAGTTTGTATATGTGAAATTCCTAAATTGGATCCCGAAATCGCAGAAAGGTCGAACAAGTAGCGGAGGAAGCGGAATCGTTGAAGCAGAGTTTGGATAAGTATACGTTGCGGAATCAGAAGAGGGTGTTGGAAGCGAAAGAGAGGGCGGATTTGCTTCAAAGGGGTGGTGTATGTTATATAAGCTCTTATCGCAATTCGAATTACTTTTTCTCCGCTGTTATTCGCATTCGATTAATGCATTCTTTGTTGTTGTTGTTGTAATCTTCGGCTTACAGAGTGGCGATGCCCACATTCGAATCTTCAACGAGGATGAGCGAGCCATGCAGTCTCTCGAAGCTTCTTACCGTGCTGCCGAAGAAACAAACGCCATAGGAGAGGCCATACTTCTCAGATATTCAGAGCAAGGACAACGCCTCAAGGTAATCTTCAACATCTGTTTTTCTCTGTGTTTTGATAAGCGGGCCTAATTTTCACTTTCAATAGATTCCCGCACATTATCAAAATAAAAATCAAAATATGTAAGTAGGTTGGGTTCTTGATTCATAGTCGATAAAAGGGTAAATGTAAAGGTCGATCGCTGAGAACTAGTGTGATGCGCCAAGTAGTTGAGTGATGCGTCTTTCGAACAGAAGCATAGCGAGTTAGATGGCTAAAGAGTATTTCACAGATTTCTCTGCCCCGGAACTGTATGACCCTCAAGCATGATAGGTAAACAGTGATAGAAACATATCGAAAGGATCAAGACAAAGTTCACGGTTTAGGGATTCATTTAGTCTTGTGACGGGTCCGAGCTGGTGCTACAATTTCCTGTTCTATGTGACCTGCTTGAATCAAATTCTTCTTGCTATTATCCCACGTCGACTGAAAATAGGATTAGCTGATGGTTTATAATCCCGGGAGTTGGGACCGAAAAAAGGTCCAATGATTGGTTAAGCCGCAATAGTGCCCAAAATAATTGGGATAGTTGCGGCACGAATACCCAAAGTTGTTCAATGTCCTGCCCTATTGCCGCCAAAAAATATAATTCGACCTTTTGCCACCTCAGATGACCTAACATTGGGTACCTATAGCGTTAATATCCTTAAACTTAAATAAATAAACTTATCGAAAATCATAATATAATTAAACTATGATTAATATTACGAATGTAACATAATGTGGACTTGTTTTTGTTGGTCAATATTAGTTGATATGTACCAATAAATAATAATATGGCTAATTTGTGTATAAATCTACCTATAAACATTTGTGTTCAGAGGGTGCATAGGAAAGTATTGGATGTGGTCAACACGGTGGGGCTGTCGAATTCGCTGCTGAAGCTGATCGAGAAGCGAAATAGAATCGATAAATCGATCAAATATGCCGGGATGATCTTCACCGTAATCATCGTCTTCTGCTTTTGGAGATGGACTCGCTGATATTGTCATTTTGCACTTCTCAAACCATAATTTTTAAGGCGTGTGTTATCATCTGTAGTTAAAGTAGAGCTTTTAGGTCACATTTGAAGTTGAAAGATTTCTCAACAAATACGAATACTACGTTTACGATCTTCTAATGGACTATAAGAAATTTGGTTAATATTAGTATAATTGTTTACTAACATCTACAATCAGTATTTTCCTTTATGATGCTGTGAAAAAAGGAGTCATTTCATTTAAACACTAAACACTTGCGAATTTAGTAACCGGGTCTCTAGTGCAGCATTTTGTCAACAATATACACTAGATATCATATTTTGTTATTTTTATTAAAAAAATTGAATATTATCTATCTTAAATGATTAAAAATACATTTATTTGGTTGTTATTTTTATATATTTCTTTTAATGATTTAGGGTTTGGAAAAAAAAAATGTGTCAATTGGGTGCATAGAATTATTCTCTTAGTGCTTCTTGATTTGGCTTAATCTTGAAGCTTATAGAATGAGATCCCACAGCACTTCGCTAGTTATGCAAAAATATATCTGACGACAACCCTAGCTCTTTGGAACAATTTCCTTCTTCGGAAATACGAAAACCCAAAAGCGCTCAGAGGAATGTTGCACTTCGGTTTCCCGTGGCGGGGAACGCTTTCCGCCGCCTCCCCTGCCCAAACTCGCCGTCCTCATCGTCCTCCGCCGCCTCTCCATCATCGGATGTTTTATTACTTTTATTAACCTTCGGGCCACGTGCGGCTTTTCCGCCTTTCCGGCCTTTGGTGTTGGCCCCCGGCAATTGATCTCCAAAAACAACCTGCTTCCTCGCTGCCTCGTAGTCGAACGGCTTCAGCGGGGACCCGGGAGCCTCAAGAACTTTGTCCACTTCCGTCGCCTTCTTGCTCGAGTAACATTGTTGGAAGCTTCTAGAAAGATCCGCCAGAGACATGGGCTCGTCTTGGTCGATTTCCGAGTCAAGGACCTTCTGGATATCGGTTTTGAGGTCGTCGGGCCTTGCTTCGGTGAAGTCGATGGGCAACTGATGTGAACCATTGGATTCCGAGATGGGAGCTGTTGTGGCTGGCGGATCGGCGACAGTGTTGGGTAGTGGATGGAAGGGAAATTGTACGGAGGCACGGATTTGCTTTAGTTTTCCCTCTTGCTCGTCCTGAAACACAAGTCCAACAATGCAATCATGTCAATTATGCGTATAATCAGTCAAATATCCCGTTGAACCTGTCACCGCAGTTCATTTTTAAAATATAAGAACGGAGGACACAGCTCATAAGAATTTTCTTGCTCACTATATATTCATGTGGGTGCTCAAGAGAGTGGCAACAGAATAGTATTCTAAATTAAAATATCAGAAACATTAAATCAATATAAAAATAGTCCAGAATATACTAGAAATGCTGAATATAATTATCAAATAAATACCAAAAGTCTTGAATACGGACCTTTTCAAGCAAATCAAACCGTTTCTTGGCGGTTGTATTTCCAAAGAGTGCACCAAAAGCGCGGCTAGGCTTTTTCTGCACCTGAACAGTCGCTCCATTAACCTAAAAATGAAAGAAATTTCAAACTTGTGGGAATTTATCTGATATATTCCGTTTACGCAAAACTCCTTTGATAACTTAACATCATTATTTGATGTTTACTGAATCTCATACCTAATTTCGGAATTAAAAAATAAAAATACTCAAAAAATAATAATCAGATACCCCTTATTACATTAATTCTATGTGGTACAATGAAATTATTACATTAATCTACACAGCTTATAGATTCAATTCATAAAGCAAGAACTAACCTCTCCTGGAGCTAACAAGGATGTTTTAATACTCTGATCCTTCATCGGCTCTGAAGCCCGGAGATCGTCTTTAACAATGTCAATTTCCTTAATGGCACTTCCAACAGAGTGCTCGGAAGAAATGCCGAGGTCATCTTTCTGAAGTTTGGTAGAAACAAATTCCGAATCAATTTCTGCTTCTGCTGAAGCAATGGTGGTTTTACTATCTCCAGCTTCTTCGTTAACGACTGATGTTTCTTCAGGGACCTGCACAGATATTAAAAAATGTCGCATTAATAATATAAAAAATAATAATGATTGGAAAATCTAATAGACTCCTGTGAGATAATTGGAAAATCACATCATTACCTTTGCTACACGCTCCTCATTGAGAAACGAAACAGCAGCCTCAAATGCCTCAGCATTTTGCATTGACTTCTTAATGATGCTAACAATAGAACCAAGATTGTGGTCAACATATGGATGCTTTGACTTCACTACTCGCCGTAATTTACCGGTATTTCCAGGCATTTGCTTCGCTGTAACAATAATAGAAATAGATTATATGTTGATTTTTGAATTGCTAATCCGATTATTTTCATTACTGAATAATATGCCCTAAAAACACTCAATGGTTGCGATCTTGGGCACTCCAATAAGAAATACTTAATTACAAAATAAATTAATAATTGTTCTAGTAAAAGCAAATTTAGGAATTATTCCACATGGCACGTCCTATTTCAAGAAGAGTTTATTTGGTAGTATGATAAGAGATCAGAAAAGCAAAAGGTCATCATAATATTATCAAATTACCGATTTCAAGAAGAGTTTTATTCGGTAGTATGAAACCAGTGCTTTCATCTTCTGCACGTGCGATAGCATCCCGCCACTCACAAAGGCCCTGCATGTCATTTTAATAAAATATAATTATTTACTTACAATACTTTTAATTCAACTATATTGTTTGAATTGTTTAGAAAAAGAAAAAGAAAAAAATTAAGTGAATTGCGATAACTTCTTGATGTCACTAATTAATCATTTAAGTTACATACCGAAACAATCGCCAGCTGTTGAGAATTTAAACCCATTCCTTGCAAACTGTGAAAATTGATTGGACGAACATTAAGAACTCAATTAGCAAAAGCAAACGTGTGTAAAGTATTGAACTATACCCATATATGTACAGATATGAATCTTCAGTTAGAAGCTCTTTCTCATATAGCTGCATGCAGATATCAGAACCACGCTTGTACACCTGTCAGCCACGAGCGATTTCAATAACTAGTGAGAGAATTTAAATCGCTGCTAAGCAAGCTGATTATTATGATTTTTATCATTGCTTATAATTTCAAACTAGCACGGAAACCATATATTAGGCTTGACCAAACAATCAGATTGGTATGTACAAATTGCATGAGGCGTATTCTTTTCAATTTTTGTACCTCGACTAAAGAAGCATTACGATTTTCCAACTCCGTTGACATGGACAATAGTTCAACTCTCATTAAATCATATATGTGCAACAGATAGTGTGTATCCTCCCTAGCATATCTGTCAAGCCAAGAAACACAATTAATTATGTATCGAGATAATTAAGAAAGTGGATATGACAAATCGCCAATAGAATAACCCCAATCATGTCAAATTAAATATAAAAAAACAGCAATAACATTTTGTCGGTTATTCTGATAACAAATCGGTTGCTAATAGCATATAATAACAATCATATTTACACAATAAAACCTAATATTCTATTTTTCTAAAGATCATATGACAAAAATTAAAAACTTATATCTTTACCTGATCATCTCCTCCGGAAGTGGACGCAATCTCCAATCGGCAGTTTGGTATCTGCAAAGGCAGCACACATAATATATAACAGTATTGAGATACAAAGACAGGTAAAAGGGAAAAAAGAAAGCCTACTCTTTATTAGCAGTAACACCACAATAGTGTTGTAGAAGATACTCTAGACTATTTCTCTCCAAATTCAGTACTCTTGAGGCCTGATGGGGGAAACAGGGCAAATTCAGTAACAACATATATACTAGTGAAATTAAACTTTATCGTGTATCTCTTAACTAAATTACCTGGCCCGTATCAAATAAATTGCAAATGTAAATGCCAAAATCGCGTTGAAGCCAAACAACATCTCGATCTGCTCCATGCATCACCTAAATAGGTAAATATGATCATTGTGATTGTCTTAGACATACAAAAGAAACCAGAAGTGTAGACGGTCCACCTTTCTTTTGGTCGGATCCTTGAAGACCTCCCTAAGATATGGACCAATATGGACTCGGAGCTTCAAAGCATCGATGACAAAATCTTCGGTTCTGGTGGAAATTTGTATCAAGCAAGTCAACCCTTGAAACGAACGGTAATGATTATGCTCCAAATCAACCTAGAACACAAACAACCCAATTTTAAGTAGTTAATACACATTTTAAAAAATCCAAATTGAGACATGATAAAATAATATTATAAATATATTAAAAATATATATGATATTTTACAATTAGACCACCCTCTAATGTTATAAATATATAGATAATATATATATGATACTTTACACTTACACTACCCTCTAATATCTCAATAGAATCCCTTTATGTTTGAATTAAGCAACAGATTAGTCGCAAATCGATAAACAGACCACCAATAAAAATTCTACTTTAATTCCTCCCTCTGATATCTCAATAGAAGCCCTTTATGTTTAAAACAGATTAGCTACAAATCGATGAAAGAATCGATAAACAAACCATAAAGTTTATCCATAAACTTACTGCAAATTCGTCCACTCCGCGTAACTTAGCGGTCAGCTCCTTGAGATCTTTGACTTCTACGACGAGCTTGAACGCCGTCGACTCTAACGAGGGAGGTTTCAATGGCTCCGTGCTCGCAACACTATCGTCCACAAAGTCCAAGACCGAAACACTCTCCTGCAATTGATAAACGAAACACCCTGATCAGAACAGAAACATCCCAGCACATATCAAGATTCAACAAAGAAAGGAATGGAGATTGGTATGACTGACCAGAGGATGAACATAGCGGTCGCCTTCCTCTGCCCTCTGCAACCAAACATGCTCAAATGGGAGATTGGCATTGTTGACATAGATACTGAACTCTTCTTGCGGTCTCGTGATGGTCGGAATGTGAAACGGAACCTTCGGTTTCGGTCCGGTCACTTTCTTGTCAATGGTCGCAACCTTCACATCCGTGGCCTCATCGCCACCGGTCTTCGCAGCTCTCTTCTTCTTCCCCGTCACCACCTGAAACCCGCCGTCTTTCCCCCGGAACTCGTCCACTGACGCGTCGAACCTCTCCAGAATAGCGTCGTTCACGTCGACCAACCGATGGTACGCTTCTTCTGTTTCTTCAAGAAAGCCACCTTCGCCGCCGCGAGCGAAGGCGGAGGAGCCGACGGCGTCGAGCATGGACTGAGAGTTCCCGGCGATCTGCGCCATCGGGTTCCGGAATTCATCGAAATTGGAGTAGAAATGGAAGTCTTGGTCGGAGGGGATGACGCGCGAGGATCCCGAGAGCTTGGCGACGGAGGACGCCACGGGACCCGTCGTCAGGGCCTGGAGGGAGTGTGGCTTGGAAGGAGGCTGAGATTGACCGTCCTCCATGGCTGTGGCTGTGGCTATGGCGATGGTGAAGCTTGGTGGTGGGGTTAGGGTTAGGGTTTAAGAGTGAAGTGCGTTTTTGTATTTGTAATAGGCGGAGGATGATGATCATCTCTGACAGCGCGTGCGGGTACGTGCTGTCATAACCAGTTCACTCTCTTGAATCTTTTATTCTATGCCTTAAGTTTACTACAGGTCCCTCACTTTTATTCTGTAAAACTTTTTATTAATAAATTTCTGTCTTAATATTATACTGATTTTATATTTTCATACTGAATTATGTGCTTTTGTCTCTATAAACTTGATAGAAGGATTATTTAAAGATAAAATATAAAAACATAATTATAGAGTTAAAAGTGTCTATAATGTGTGCAGTAATGTTTGTCTTTCATGGGATTCGTACCATCGGGGACTCAATCTCGGGCGTCGGAGTTTTTATTTTGGGTGCTCAACTAACATTAATCCGGAAATATCTCGGTCTTTCATGTTCAATAATTGAAAGTATGTCGTTCGTGCGGTGAAAGTTGACAGAGGCTTCACTCAGTGACTGTTTCTCCGTTTCTTTGTCTATGGTGTTCGATAATTGAATTTGAATTTGTACGGTGAATGTTGATAGAGCCTTTACTCAATGATTGATTCTCCGTTTCTTGATCTCTGATGTACGATAATTTAATTTAAAAGTATTTTGTTTGAGCGGGGAATGTTGATACATGTTTTTTTTCACAGATTTATTGAATCTCGTATTAAAAAAAGAATACATCTAAAAAATCAGTTTGAGTAATTATCCGGAGGAGGTTCACGACGTCCCCCCATAATTCATATTTCATTGTATTAGATTAGGATTTAATTAAAAAATTGTTAATGAAATACCAAAAATTTGATCAAAGAACCTCTCGTGTACCTAAAGTTTAAAAGTGATAACAAAAATACTCAAAGTTATATTTGGGGAGTTGACGACTCCATTCTCGTAACACCGTTAAGTATGGCTTAACTATGGCCGCGTTAACTTTAAATATTAGATATAATATTAGATTCCTTCAAAAAAAAAAAACTTTAAATATTAGATCAACGATCATGATACAATCATATCCCACATTAACTTATTCGGTTCTGTTTTCCTCTCTTCTTAAATTCACTCATCCAACAGAGCTCTCTCTCTCTCTCTCTCTCTCTCTGTGATACTGGCTGTGAGCAGAGCTTCGATCGTTCGATCTCTCCCAGATCCAATCACGAGCCTCGACTAATCGTCAATCGGATCTCCAATCTCCTGGTACAATTAGGTAATCGCCATTGTTCTTGTGAATTTCTCTGTTGATTCTATCGCTTTTGTGACGATCCGATCGGGCACTGAGCATCTGTCGCGATCTTGTGTTTCAGAAGTAGACGGAAATGGGAGAGACGGTGTTCACTCCTGCTTTGGAAGGGATGAAGAACGTCAAGTCCGAAAGCGGCGAGATGCTGAGCGATCCTTTCTTGCAAGTCTGCAAGAACATTTTGCCTGTGATTGGTTTGATCTCCTTCCTTGTTCGAATCTGATCGACTCTCTCTTGTGCTTCGAATTCTATGATGTTAAGAGAATTTCGCAGAATTTGCTTTCAATTTTAGTTTGATCGAATCTTACAATTTTTTCTCTCGTGCTTCAAATTGTATGCTCTAAAGAGCATTTTACAGAATTTTGCTTTCAATTTTGTATAGTTTTGTTTCTCTCGTGCTTCAAATTGTATGCTCTAAAGAGCATTTTACAGAATTTTGCTTTCAGTTTTGTATAGTGTATCATTGTTGCCTGTGTTTTAAGTGTTCTTTCTATTTCCAGAGAAGTTTGGTGCGGCTATGGCTCTTGTCAAGTCCGATGTCGGTGGTAACATAACGGTAAGAGGCTCTTTGTTCATCATACCTCTCAGTTTTCTGTGCTGAATTCAGTTTTTTAGGGATATTTGCAGCTAAACCACCCAAAAAAATGGTGTGTGTGAGTGGCGGCACGTTCCATTTTTTATTTTTTGTGGCTTATATTCGTAATGCCGTCAATATACACCGCGTCAAAAAAAGAAATAGAATAACCCTTGCCATTGAAGGTCCTTTAATTTTTTTGCATTTAGAAGTACTAGCTAGAATTTGAAAGAATTTAGCAATGTTAAAGAGTACCATCTGACCTATTTTGGATTTGCTTGAGTATATTACTTCGATAAGATACAGCTAAAATGCTGAAGAGTCTTCCTTTTCCTTGGTTTTTTCTTGCAGAGGTTGGAAACTAAATATAATTCCAACCGAGAAGAATTCAACTGCTTGTACAGTATGGTGCGTTGCGAGGTTGAAGCTAAAACGGCGAAAGGATCATCAAGTTGCACTAACGGCCTTCTCTGGTTGACCAGGTATCATATGTAACTTGACCTATTAATTCACTACTTATCATATCTTTGTAAGTATAGGTGCATAGTGCTTATTTGGTTTCATCTTCATAAATAATAGATCAAGAAACAAGCAATCTATTGTGTCTTATCTTATAAAATTTCAGGGCAATGGATTTCTTGGTAGAGCTGTTTCGCAACTTACTAGAGCACCCGGATTGGTCGATGTCCCAGGCTTGCTCGGAATCATATAGCAAGACCCTCAAGAAATGGCATGGTTGGATTGCGTCTTCGGCTTTCTCTGTACTTTCTTCAACTCTCCTCATTTGTTCCATGAGCTACCATATTACTTTATGTTGGGGCGAAAATGATGTGCCTCCTCCTTTCTTCAACTTAGTGATTCGGTATTCATCTTTTAGATGGCTATGAAGCTCGCGCCTGATAGAAAGACGTTCATGGGAGTAATAGGAGGTTCCGGTGATGTCATGGCTGACATCGAGAAATTCTGCACGACTTTTTCCCCTCTTCTTGAAGAGAACCACAAGTTTTTGGTAAGATTTTATGTTTAGAAAACTCGGTTTTACATTTCCAAAACTGAAATGTTCGGTCTGATCGGCTTTGAATTTGTTTTTTCAAAATTAAAGTTGGTGCACTAGTTTTTGCTAAGATTTTATGTAATGTCCACTTTATCTCAATTTTCAGCTTTCAGAGAAGATCAATATTACATATTTCGATTTTCTTAGAAAACTTTGCTTTGGCATAACCAAAATCAAAATGTATGTTCTAATCGGCTATATTGAATTTCACCATTCCACTATACAATTCGGTTTTTCGTTTTAATTTTCATGTAACCGAAATTTCTGTTTCGATTGTACATTATAAAAAAAAACGGCTTGATTAACCCAATATGAAGGTTTTGGTACTTCACATTTGTTGTTGGGAAGCATTTGGTCTAAAAGTCCTGTGTTTCCACCCTATATCGTCGACCTTTCTATAAAAAAAAAAGATATATTTGCGATTGCGATAAAAGTACCTAAATTATTCTTTCTTTTCGCGGAATATATATTTTCATGTTGTCAAAAGTGTGACCCTATGTACCCAATTTTTCGTATCTAAGATTTACACTTTTGACGATATGTTTTGGATATTTTTGCCACAGATATTCCAATAAAAAAAGCATAATTGGCTAATATTTACATCTTAAATGTTTACTTATAATGGTTGGTCTGTTGTCTTTGCTAGGCTAGCGTTGGCATGGATGCATTGAAGGCGTCGTGAAGAATAGGCCTACCAAAAATATACCTTATGATCTTCACAATTATCTATCTATTCTCTCTAGAATTTCATATTTTCTTATTGAATTGGGATAATGTATTTTAAAGTAATGTTTCTACATTAGCTAACTAAAATTTTATTGAATAACTATACTACGTGATGGTAAATTAATATGTTATAAATTAATAATTTCGATAAAATAATACTTTTGTTCCTGACTTTAGTTAATATTATTAAATTTTACCCCGATAAATAAAAAACTTCACTAATGTAATAAAATTCTCCGGTCTCAATATTATAATTTTATAAAAGTTCTACCGTATGTATACATTTTATTTTTATACATCTGTTATTAAAAAGCAAAAGGAAAAATCTTCGTGACACAGATTCAATACATAATATTACATCGAATTTTCTTAAATAAATTTAAAAAAGTGAATTTTGAATACAAAAAAAAATTATTAGACATTGAGATTGTAAGTGGTGAAAAAAATCGAATTGTACCATACAATCACAAAAATTAAAAAAGTTGCTATTAAACTTTACCTTTATATCTTTATTTTAGAGCATAAGATGCTATGAATTGGAATTTTTTGACAATAAATGGTAAGGAATATGCTTGATTTCGTGCTCAATTTGCTTTGAGAATTAAACCAGTAGGACAAATTCTTCCCAAACATTGGAGGTGATTAAAGTCCCAAATAACCATCGGTCAAATTATCTTTATTGTGATACCTATCAATCAACCATACAATTCTCTTCATTGTGATCGGCATTAGTCTCATTTTTTGTGTACCTTGCGAATTAAAAAAGTTGAAAACGACATGAAATTGTATTTTACTTAATGGTATAAGTATGGTATTTCAGCGCTAATTTGGTACTTATTAAGGAAGAAAAAAAAAGTGAATACCACAATTTGATAAATGTTGAGAACTTATGCCGCAAATATCAATTATTTAAATAAACAAATATATTATAAGCGGTAGAAAGCTTATAAGTTGAAAATCCAGATTCTTCTTCTACGTGTAGAAAGCTCTCTTCTCATCGCGATCGACCTACGCTTCTCTCCACAGAGCTTCGAGTGATTGAAAGGTAAGCTCTCGAATCAGACGATTGCGTTTATTATATTATATAATTTTGGAGATTGTACGAATTTCGCTGTTAATTGATATAATTTTGTTGTATTTTGGTGTGTGTATGCATATATTTTGTTGATTCGATCATCGTAGTTGTATATAATTTTGTAATCCGCCATCAATTGACTACTTCCAGCTTCTATGATAGTCGTGTTTGAAGTTAGGGTTTGCTAAATAACAGATGATGATAAATTGGGGGTTCTGTAAATTAAGAGCTGAAACGTGTGAAGAATTTGATAATCTTAACGCCAATTAATTGAATATGATGATGAAATTTGATTCCAATATATGTGTTGAGACTCAAGTTCTACGTTCTAGACTTTAATCAGTTTGGCAAATTTCGTAAGTATATATGTATGCGTGTATATATAATAATATAATGAAGATTGCTAAAGGTTAAGGATTTGTTGTGTGTTCATTCATTCAATTTTTTATCTGTGCACGTAATATCGGAAAATTATACAGTGAACCCGAAAGCCGAAATTGCGCCTTGATGATCCAACTTAAATGAATACTCGTTGGACATGTAAAAACTATTTGGTGGAGATCATCATGTTTAACTGTATTAGTTCCAACTTGTACTCAATGTGTGCAGTATAGATCAAGTTTTAAGAACCCACAGTTTACCTACGAAAACCCGAAATACCCGTCGGTTTACCAATCTGTTATCAGTATACCCGTAAAATCTGGGCAGTTAATGATTTTCGAACTAAAAAAATTGGCATAAACTAGAGAAAAACAATAGTTATTTAAAATTCCATTGGTAACAGCAAACTTAGGGAGTGGAATGGTTTTTAAGCCTCTTGTAGTTGACTTTTTCATATTATATATCATTCGTCCCGGGCATTTTATGAATTTCTAATTTAAACGGATACTATGTGTCTGTTGGATATGTGTGATTTAACGTAAACACGGCGGTGCAAATTTTTGTTCAGTGAACCAGCGAGAAGCTAACCACCATGCCGAAGAACAAGGGAAAGGGAGGTAAGAACCGGAAGAGGGGAAAGAACGAGGCGGACGACGAGAAGCGCGAGCTCGTCTTCAAGGAAGACGGCCAGGAATACGCTCAAGTTCTCAGGATGCTCGGGAACGGGCGGTGCGAGGCGACGTGCATCGACGGGACGAAGCGGCTCTGCCACATCCGGGGGAAGATGCACAAGAAGGTGTGGATCGCGGCAGGTGACATCATCCTGGTTGGGCTGCGTGACTACCAGGATGACAAGGCTGATGTCATCCTCAAGTACATGCCCGACGAGGCCCGTCTCCTCAAGGCCTACGGCGAGCTCCCCGACAACACCCGCCTCAACGAGGGTATTGCCGGGGGCCTCGAGGACGAGGACGAGGGCGCCGGCGACGATTACATCGAGTTCGAAGACGAAGACATCGACAAGATATAAGAAGTGTGTTTGGTGTTTTCTGGCCTGTTCGAAATAGTGATTTGCAGCTATGCCTCTCGAAGTTATCGTGTTATCATCTTTTCTCCGTGAAACTTTCTTTTAACCGTTTTCTGCTGGAAATTATGAAGTGTAGAAATTACCCTCTTGACCGCTAAATAATCGATGGTTTTTCTAATATTTCAAGTCGCAGACTCTGTTCGTGACTTAAAATTGACGGGAATTGTCGATTGTTAAACGACCAAGGGGGGAAATGCATACTTTTCACGCTCCAGGGGAAAACTGGTAAAGAAAAATAGTGGGAGAATTGCGATAACACGAGAAGTAAGCTCAGGGGTATTGGTGAAAAATACTCCTATAAAACGATGTCGTTTGTTTGAAATTAATGTTCTTCAAGTTGTGCGCAAGTCATATACATCTATATAACCATAATATGTCTATTCTCTGTATTCGCAATACTACTACTACTTGCTTGGTGCTTTCGTTCTCTGTTTATTTTATTCTTATTATTTTCTGTAATTAGCTATGCTTGATTTGTTATCAGTTAGGCTCTAATCTATTGCAATTTCTGAACTACTTTTCTCCATCGAAACGTGGAATTCTTTGGGGTTGGCAACACGACCAAGGATGAATATTCTGCGACGGCCCGAAGAATCTGAAGTAATGGCATCTTTCTCCCGAAACACAATATGTTTGGCCGAAATCCTTCAAAAGCCCGAGTGCTGAGTGGAGGGGATACGAACTCGACTGGTCGTGTCTACTTCGCCTATTTATTTCAAGAACCTGCGCAAAACTCGAGTGAAATTGAGGCAAACTCCCCCACCTAGTCGTGTCTACTCTGCCTCCGCCATTGATCGCAATCAACACTGTTAAGAAGAACAAATCACACTTTAGATTATAAAAGTTTCGACAACCTTTCATTATTCCCGGATAAAATATTGTAAAAAGCGATTGAAAAGTACACTCAAAATAACGAGGATCTTGCGTGCCATTACCGCAAAAAGACATTTGATTGACGCTATTTAGGCCTTATTATAGAAAATAAATTTTTTATTAACATTAACTAAAAGCTTTAAATATTTAATGAGAATAAATTAAAGTATTTTTTATTTTGATCAAATTAAAGGGGTAAATTGGTTAAGAAAGAGTAAAAAAAAAAAAAAAGGTTATACAACCACAGGGCACAGGCACAAAGTAGGGAATAAAAACCAAGAGACAATTGAGTTGAAATTGGGTCAAATTAAATAGGATCCGACCCGTATTCTAGTGGGCTAAATTACGAAACATTTTGTGGAAATGAACACAAAAATGGAAGATCGAGAGCTAGGGTTTTCATGTCTCTACATATACAACTCTCAGCCGCCATGGATCCTTGCTCTCTCTTCTCCGCTCCGCCCTCTCTTCTCTTTCGATTCCATTGGCTCTTCCACGATTTACAGTCTCCTCTCTTCTTTGTTTGCTCTGGTCTCTGTAGTTATTCGATCGCTTCGAACGATTTCGATTGAATTTGAGCATCGACTGAAAATGCCCGAGAATAACCAAGCATTCATCTTCAATAGCTGTTTGGTTCAGACACGGGCATATAGCCGCTCGAAGCGTTTCATTTGTGATCAATGAGGACCTCGATTCTTCACTGGTCTTCATTTCTTACATCGCTTCGGACATTCTTCAGTTTTCGTATAGTGATCGGCATAAGTAGTGCATGTTTGCCCCTTTTGAGTAGCCAAATGGATACACACAGTTCTATACCTGGCTTAGTTAGGGGGCATAGATTAATAAATTGAAAATGGAGCGTTCTGCTCTCGTTTTCGTTGAATACCGAGGTTTTTTGAGCGATTTTCTTGTGAATCTTCCGTAGATTATCACCAAGCAACTTCGGACAGTTTATTTTTTATGCTCGGAATTAGCGGAGAAAGTATTCATGTTATGATAAATGTTGGATCGGATGTGATTTAATTTTGTAGAGACCGGGGACTTAATTTTGTAGAGACCGGGGACGTCAATTGCCCGCAATTCTAATTTACGAGTATTTCTAGAGCGGGAATGGATTCATTTCTTAGGAGTTGAGTGGGAGCGGGAGTTGACCCGAATTATTTGACTCCGGTTAAATTCCGGAATCACAAGAACAAAGAGTATTATAGTATTGTTTATAAACAAATCTACATAAATTCGAGTTATCATTTGAAGTTATCAATTAAAATGTAATTTCCGTAATACAATATACTAATCGTGCATGAATTGGAAACAATAACCTTCTTTATTAACAATACAGATTAACAAGAACAAAGAAATTAATAATATTATGTCCGTAGTGTATTCTAGTTTCCCTTTTGTATTTTCTCGTCATTTTCATTTTATAAATAATTATAATTTCCCTTTTTAGTTTCATTAATGAGTGAAAAAAAAATTATCCATAAAAAAAAAAAACAATGATTATGGGTATTCAGTATTCTATTCTAAGGACTTTCATTATATATGAAAAAAAGGAAAAGCCTAAAAAATGTATCCCATCGTATTTGTAAACATTGACATTAAGTATTTTACTAAAATGGTAAGAATTTTTTACTTAGAATTTTTTTTATTGAATAATAGTAAGAATTAAATAAATTTATTTGGCGTAGTAGTAACTCCACTACATATAGTGTAGGTCACGAAGTTCAAATTTTATGAGATAATACGTGTTCTTTACATGTAATAAATTTGACTAATAATATTATATTGTCTTATATATGTAATAATACGAGACTACGTTATAATTTATAACGTCGGCCCATTATAAGCCGATAACAATATCATTCATATCCCATGGATATGGAGGTTTAATGAGCAGTTAGCATGACCAAAAATAAATAAAAACCTTTGTGCAAACTTACAAAGCCATATAAGCTGTAAGTGAAGTCGAGCTAGCCATTTGATAAAGTTCATTTCATTTGATGTTGATGGACACGTGGAATCCTTTATTTCCTTATAATCAAATTGTGATTTGTGGCATCAAATTTATACTTTTTTCTCTTTCTATACAGAGAAGCCACGTTCATCGCCCCATCAACACTCGCACGCAAACCCTTATCCACAACCAATTTTGCTCACATGCCCCTCTACTTTTAAAATATTCGAAACTATCCCTTAGATTTTCAAAACCAGCTAAAATTTTTCCTAATATTTTCACTTTTTAAAAATTAGTAATTTAAGAATTTTATTTTCATATACTTAATAAATATATTTTCTAAATATACATATAAAGGGTATGTTATAGTTGTTTAAAAAAATAAAAAGTATATTATTGCGAAAAATAAAAATAGAGGACTACAAAAAGTAATTATTCATGGCGTCTCAATCATAATAAGTTAACAAAACAACGTCCTCTACTTTTTGCATATTGGTTTGAAAATGGATGAATGATGAATCAAATAAAAACAAAACGCTTGAAAACAAAAGAGAGACACTTCTTGAATCTTCGGAAAGACTACAAGATGTCAAGGTCCACCTGGCATTGGATCAAATTTAAAGTTGTATTCGAGTTTCGATTTGTAATAACTTGAGAAAATAACGTGCAGATATTTATTTTTTCAATCCCGAAATTGAAATCTTCAAATTTGCACTTCCAGGCTCCACCGCATAATGAAAATATAGTTTTAAATGCTCCGACATGTCTTTGGTCAGCCAGTGAACATATAATCTATCAATATAATATTTTATTTTTATTATAATTCTATATTTATATTTTCTGTAAGTTAAAAATATAACTCTTATTTTTATATAAATATAACTTATCAATATGATGTATTATTATTAGTGTTATTTTTATAGTGATAAATAAATAATTTTGAACATATATAGAAATTTAGTCTAAATACTCAAATTATTTTCTACACTTTTCGTTGATATGTCCATAGGCATGCAGTATGCCCGTAAAATTTGTGCGGAATTTCCGGCATGTGCCATGCCCTTTTTCTTTCAATTCGCCCATCGGTATGCCCGTAAAATGAAAGGATGTACGGCGTCGAAAACGCCATTTAAAACCTTGAATAAAAGAACTTTTGCATTTTTAAATATTTGCAACATAATATATAAAAAGAAGGTTATAATATTTTCTATTAATTTTATTTATATTTAGCCAAAAAAAAATAAATCAAAGAGAAGTAGAATATATCTTCGATTTTATTTCATATAAGTACTTTTGCCAAATATTTTTTGTGTTTAATAAGAATATCTTACAAAATATCTTCGAATAAATCAAGCACAAAGAATATAATATATTTTTCTAATCAACTTTTTATATAAAATATATCACTTTCATAAGATTTAATTGAAATTGAACATGTAAAATAGCATCTAACTTTTAACTAAGATAACTGAGATTGAAAACTAGGGTTTTTACAATCACAGATTGGCATTGGGCTTCCCCAAAACAGAAACCGGAAGGTCGGGAGCTATTAAAAAGATACTCCCCTAACCTCGATCGTCATTTCAAATTATTAACAAGTTCCTACGGGCCACAAACGGCACTCTGTACACTACTACGACCCCTCATCGTTCCTAAACAGCCACAACTTGGCTCTCGGAATCTTGACCGGCGGTGCTCAGAGACGATTGCTTGGCCGGAGAAACCGCTTCTCCAGCAGGTACTGGGCGGAACATCGGAGCCGGAACAGGCTTAGCCTCTTTCACTGGCTCCGGAGTGTAGGAGAAGGAAAGGTCTCTGTTCGAAGCGAGAGCAACGAGCTCTTTCTCTTCAAGCCCCTTCACAGGTTCAATGCTGCATCGGTCGGTGCTGTGTTTGGCCAATGCATCTCTGAATTTCTTAATCTGCAGCAAAAAATCAATGCAAAAGCCATCAGATGAGAACTACTATGCAACAACGGAAAACTTCTTTCGAAACCTCGTTCGATGTCGAACAACAATATCAATTGACAGTTGAGAACATCAAAAACAGGGATCACTTAACAGAAGGAGGCACATAAACTAACAGTATAACAAAACATGATACCAAATGGCTAGTAAAGTCATACACCTATTTTATTTATGATTTTGAAATCAAATTGGGAATTTAGGTCAAAGTTTCCAATCAACTATTTATGATAATTGAATCAAATGGGGTATATTGTTCTAACTAAAAGCCGAGAGATTGAAAAAGAACCGTGGCATTGGTGCAGCTAAAGCTACAAAGGCGGCCGTGGGCGCCTCTGTAGAACCGGAAGAACGGAAGAACATGAACACTCAGGCTGTAACACATGGATTTGTGCTCTTCATAGTTCACGTGAAGGAATTGCACATCGGGATTCGCCTCCGCAATTTGACATAGCTGCCAAAAGAATCAACAACAAAAATCATCAGATTTCGACCTAAATTGAATACGAAGATAACGAGATTCGCACAGAGAAACCAAGAATTACCTTGGGATGGAGAGCCCTGCAGCCTCCACAAGACGGAGAGAAAAATCCAACGACGACGAGCTTATCCCCGGCGTTCTTCAACGAATCGACGAGCTCCTGCGCAGATTCCACCTCTTTCATGTTCGATTTCAGATCCTTCTCCCACCATTTCTGAGCTTTCGGAATTGCAAAGCTCGTCTGTAAAATTCACGCCACAAAGAACATCAGAAACACAGACAATCAATAAATCAATCTCTGTAAGATCATCGAAAGACGAGCAAAACAATTCAAAAATCGAAGAAACGAGAGCCAACCTGCGCTTTGATAGTCGCGAATTGGGATCGAGAAAGCCCTCTTCTGGGAGAACAATCGTCTCTGCGATGCACGAGCCTCTTGACTCGAAAACCAACGGAATCGAATCTCAGCGACGAACCAGAAGCACCAGATTTTCTCGGCAAAACGGATAACCTTTGACCCTCGAAAGATAACAGATTGACTTTGCTCAAAGCCTCGGCCATGGCGATTTCCCTCTCAAGCCAAACGAATCACACAAAACCTAGATTAATCAGATTCGGATCAATCGGCAAATTTCTCTGAATTCTCGCTCTCAGGCTTCGATTTCGTGAAGAACTCTGTCTCTCTCTGAGTTCCAGGTTTTCACAGAATGGAATATCGAATCGGATTAGAATAGATATAGTCTTATAGATATAGATATATGTATATATATATATACGGGTATTGCGCTTTTCCGTTGGATAAGGATTTAGTTATTATCCAACGGTTACAAATCATCGGATGAGAGAGAAGACTTATGGGGCGTTGATGACGTGGCTTTGGATTGGAGTCTCTGGATCGGCTTCGGTCGGCTTGTTTTCTCGGCTCGGCTCTTTCACACGGTCTCATGAGTCATGAGTCATGACACGGATGAATGATAATAGGTGCGTTTAGCATAGCTTATTTAATATTGTTTTTGTTTATAAAATGAACTTAACCGCTATTCAGGTGTTTGGCAAAATTATTTTTTCAAAAAATACAAAATTGATTTTGAATTTTTGTACATGAATTGTAAAAGCTAGGATTCGTAGCTTTTGGTTTTTTCTAAAAACAAAAATACGGTTTTAGTCTATTTTAGTCTTTTTAGCCTAAGTAATTTTTGTTGCCAAACGCTAAAACATTTTTTGTTACCAACAACAACTGTTTTATAAACAATTTACCAAACATCTGGCGGTTTTTCTCAAAAACAGTTTATTTTCTAAACTAAAACTAAAAATATTTTTTGTAAAAATTAAGCTGTGCCAAACGGGCCCAATGTGTAGTCGGCGATTATGAAATTTTGATACACAAAAAAATTTATATTTATATTTGAATTAAATTTGACTGATTCAAATCATCACACATGTCAAACTATGTGTCGTTGTGTTCTAGCTTCTTTGGAGATAGGATAATTCTTTTATCATATTCCTTTCTTTTTATCGGAAAAAAATTAGTTTCATTTTAAAGTTTAGAATTTAAATAATATGTAATAACGGTAAATGAACTAAAAGTTAAGACAAAATTAACGATTTTGTATTCTATTTTCATTGCTACTATCTTATTAGTTTATATGATGTGTTATTGGGTCTTCGTAAAAAGAGTCGTGTAATAAAACATGAGAATTTGATGATACGACATTATAAATGAACATGATGAAAGACATAATTGGGACGGAAAGCACAAATTTTATACTCTTACATAACTTTGGTGATTCAAATTTTACAAACATAACTTTGGAGAGGAATTGCAATACTAGTTCTCTATATTAATTTGGGTTAATAGTTTATATCCTTAAATTGTACTCACTATAAATTCATTTTTTTTATAGTGGCATATACCTATATTATATTTTAGGGTTAATGACGGCGAAAATACTCAAAGTTTGGTCAAAGAACTCCTCGTGTACTCAAAATTTAAAAGTGGTGGTAAAACTACCCAAAGTCACATTTGAGGAGTTGACCACTTCATTAAAAAGAGTTGACCACTTGGAACGATATTTAAAAACTGTATCGTTAAGTGTAATCATTAGGGTTCAATTAGTTGTATTAAATAATATTACTTAGGGGTTTAATTCACTGTCTTCTCGTAAACGAGGCTAATGTGGGTTCGTCAACGTAGAAAAAATTGTTCTGTCGGCAACCCACGTTTGTCCGCATGGTAAGAGTTAACAGGTAAGTTAACAGTGTTACGAGATTGGAGTGGTCAACTCCCCAAATATGACTTTGGGTATTTTTACCATCATTTTTAAACTTTAGTATTCAAGGAGTTCTTTAACCAAACTTTAGATATTTTTACCATCATTAACCCTGTATTTTATCATGGATTTTAAAGGTTTATCAATTTTCTCTTAACGTTGTTAAATGCTAATAATTTTTTTATACTCGTTCGATCTGTTCATCTCTTTTTCTCCGACTCTCCTTCTCCTTCTTAATTACCTAACCACTGAGTGCTTTTAATTGAATTCTTGTAACACGCACTTCTTCTTATTGCTTTTTTCGTTCTTCTTATATATCAACGACCAGAGTGAACTACTTTTTATAAGCTGGATGAGATGAATAATTAATGGTTGCTTCATATCTATTGCTTTTACAGCTCAATCTCAAACCAGGAAATTTCGTGGACTAAACTTATTATAAGTACCAAAACTATGAATATGCGAGTTTGTATTTCTTTCCTTTTTTTCTCCCTCAAGAAAGCCTCTTGGAGTAAAATTGAAGTAAGGAACAAGGTTCTCAACAAGACAACAACTCAACGATAACAACATACATAAGGTAATTAACAAGCAGTAATATTAGCGGCATAAATATTAAAAGTGTTTGATAATAGCGGCATAAATATTAAAAGTGTTTGAAACCCAATGTTATATACTCATTCTTTATTTTAATCGGACAAAATATTAATATTTGTTCTCACATATAAGACAGGTACCAAAAAATCTTTAAAAAAACATATTTATCTTATACTTGAGAGAAAATAATTAATATTTTATCCGACTAGAAAAAAAAAATTAACGTTAATTATTGAAATTTGTGATGCAAATAACCCTAAATAGTACTAAATCATAGTTATACATTTCTTACATAAGCATGTACCATGAATTACTCAGTAAGGAAATTATTAAATTCTTTTAATGAAGGTAATAAAATAGTATTTTATCATAGTTATATACATTTCTTACATGACAAGAAAGCATGCATGATATATTGATATCCTACTCCTCAGAAACCCTAATATTACCTCCCTTGTGTTGTGTGTCATAGAAATGGGAAAGACTCTAAAACTAGCAAAGAAACTTCTTTTCCTCCTACTCAACGCCTCCTTCCTCTTCATTCTCATCCTCTCTCTCCGGCTCAAATTCCGTTACCTCCGTCCTTCGGCACCCAACTTCACTGTGAAGCCCGACGCCTGCGCGTCGCTCCACGACCACGCTGATAAGTGCTCGTACATCGAGTCCCACCCGACTTGCAGGCCCAAAGGCTACATCAACTACCTCCACATCTTCTACTGCAGCTTTGGCGATTCGCCGCCCCTCGGCCACCTGCTCCTCGTTCTATGGCTGCTCATCCTCTTCTACTTGCTCGGCAACACGGCCGCCGAGTACTTCTGTCCCTCGCTCGAGAGCTTGTCCGTGACTCTTAAGCTGTCTCCGACCATTGCAGGAGTCACGCTCCTTTCGCTTGGGAATGGAGCTCCTGACGTGTTTGCCAGCATCATCTCGTTCACCAGATCGGATGACGCTGATGTCGGGCTGAACAGCACGCTTGGGGGCGCTTTTTTCGTCTCCAGCGTCGTCGTTGGAGTCATCAGCTTGGCTGTGAGCTTCAAGGACGACTCAATTGTTTCGGGCAAGCTCGACCGGACCGGCTTCATCCGGGACGTTGCTTTCTTCCTATTCTCGCTGTCGTCTCTCGTTGCAATACTGCTTATCGGGAGAGTCAGTCTCTTTGGTGCTATAGCTTTCTTCTCAATCTACATTCTTTACGTCTGCTCGGTCTCCGCCACACACTTCTTGTATCGGAGCAGTGGGACCGCGTCGCTTCCGTTGATCAGCCACGTCGAAGATGAGAAGCTCGATACGTCACTGACCCAATCAACACACTCAGAGAATGATTTCAATCGCGCGAAGTTTTTCGGGAAGCTCGTGATCAAGCTCCTGGAGCTGCCTCTGTACTTGCCGAGAAGAGCGACGATACCGATGGTGACGGAGGAGAAGTGGTCGAAACCCTACGCAGTTGCATCCGTAACCCTGGCTCCGATTCTCATAGCGCTCCTATGCAACACGCAAAGAGCGAATACGGACTCCAGAACGGAGATTGTGACGTGCATGACCGCCGTGCTGGTGGGGATGGTGCTTGGAAACCTGGCTTACGTGACGACGAGCCCGCACGAGCCACCGAGGCAGTGCCTCTTCCCGTGGCTGGTGGCGGGCTTTCTCATGAGTGTGACGTGGACTTACATTATTGCGGAGGAGCTGGTGTCGCTTCTGGTGACACTAGGGCACGTGTTCGGCGTGAGCCCATCGGCACTGGGACTGACGGTGCTGGCTTGGGGCAACTCACTGGGCGACTTGATCGCTAACGTTGCGGTGGCGGTTCGCGGCGGACGGGATGGCCCTCAGATAGCGCTCTCTGGGTGCTACGCGGGGCCGATGTTCAACACGGTGGTGGGTGTCGGATTCTCGCTTGTGCTCTCCACTTGGTCGGGGCTCCCAGAGGCGTACGAGCTGCCGCGCGACCGCTCGCTTTACGTGACTGTGGGGTTTCTCGTGGCGGGTCTGGTTTGGGCTCTCGTCGTCCTTGGCAGAAATGAAATGAGGCTTGATCGCCGCCTTGGGACAGGGCTTTTGGCCATTTACGGCTGTTTTCTGTTGGTTAGGCTCACCGGAGAATCCCACCTTGAAAATACACAATCTTAATAGTCATCATACTTACTCACACACGCACACACGGCACACGTATAGAGAGAAAGTATTATATATAGTGAATAAATTTGTACATTCTTTATAAATCAAATTACCTAGCACCGGGCACGAAGAAAAATAATGCTAATTAACATTGTTTATATATAATTACGGGAAATGTATTTTTCTATAGACAATTACGGGAAATGTATGAGTAGGAAACAATAAAAATATATAGATGATTTTTTTTTTTGTCGTGTTTGATACCCACTATACAATATACATACTTCTATTCGGGCAAATATTATCTACGGACAAAGAGAAAACTTTGCAATAGCATTCTCATTTTCCACTAATCGCTACTAAGGTCATCTTTAATCGATTACTCTAATATAAACAGTAAACCATCTCTCGTTGAACTCTATTTTCCACTCTATTATCATTTTCTTTATATTGTATTTACACACATATCCTTACATTTATTTATTGATTTCTAATTAAATCAACTTATTTAACTTATTAAAAATCCGCTCACATTTATTAAAATAAAATTATAACACAACACAAATAAAATAAAAATACAATACAAACACAAATAAAAGACATAACATAAATAAAATAATATTATAATCGTGTTTTATGCAAATTTCATTGATGTCTTTTATAATTATATAAACTAAACATATTCTTATAAGTTCAATACTTTTGCCTATCAAAAATAATTTTTTAGACAAATAATTACAGTAGAACCTCTATAAATTAATACTCAATAAATTAATACCTCGATTAATTAATAATTTTCTCCAGTCTTGACTATATTAACTTAGTTCAATTTTTACCTCGATAAATTAATAAACTCGATAATATAATAAATTTCTTTGGTCCCAACCTTATTAATTTATAGAGGTTCAACTGTATTCTTTTTAAATAATATTGAAAATAAATATTAAATAATTTCTTTAAACATTAAGTACATTTGAAAATTTGAAGGACTTAAAAGCAAACAAAATAAAAAAAAAAATAGCGTTGTGAACAATGTCACGATAAATATACCGTGGACTGTTCAAGAAAATTGTTTCAAGCCAAAGTGGCGTGCTTTTAAGCGCTTCACTGGAGCACTAACGCCAAATTGGCGTTGACTTAAGCGCTCCGTTGGAGTTGCTCCAATCGAGCCTTTTTTTCTTCTTCTTTTTTTTTTCAATAATGAATACAGTTTAAAAATTACACTTCGCAATAAGATGGAAAATAATTTCTCATCGCATTATTAATCTTGAACATTAGGGGATACATAAAATTACTGATTCTCACCTCTCATCATGTTATTCTTGCCATAAGCTTATTAACGGAATGTGTTATATATGAGTCTATCCGAATCCGAAGTTCGTAGAAAAAGTTAATAGAGTTTTAAAATTTCGAGTAGTAAAATAATTATTAAAATATTGTATGTAAGAGAATAAAATAAATAAGCTAAAATAAAATAGAAACACCATTCACTTGTATTATATTTTCTATACAAATTTCAAAGAAAAAAACATGATTATAACTTTATTTTCTAAGTAAAATAACCTAACTTGTTTTATGAGGTGTTCTTTTTTTATATTTATTAAAAATTAGAATACATAATGCAAATTTAGAAAGCCAAACCGAAGGGACCTAATAGTTTTGCTTTCAATCTCCTTGGCTTGCCTATTTAACCAACAAAATAAATCATAGAGAGTAGGAGTGAAATCCAAAGATCCTCATATAGAGAAAAAAAAAAAAAACCATAAAAAAGATAGATCGGTCAAAAAACTTGAACTTGAAGGTGATAATACTTAGCAAAAAGTGTTCTTAATGATAATTATATTAAATTCCTCTTTATTTAAAAAGAAATATGTAGGACGAGAAAAGGTTTAAAGTGTTTGCAATTGCATAGCAATTCGCAAATCTAAATCTTGAGCGGTCTCCATAAGCAATAAAGCTAAGCACTTCAAGAGAATAAAGTGCTCTGCTTTTCATTTTCTCTTTAAAGTTAAAACCTTCCCAATAAATAACTATAATATATATGATAACGAAAACTACTATTATTTTTTTCCCGTAAGTAACCGCGGTACCGGTACTTGTTTTTCGGTACGAGTGCGGGAAAAATAGCACTGGGTAAGGACAGTTTTTTTGAAATTACATATTGATTTTTTTTATTTCAATATACCAAGAAAGCACTATTTTTTTTCTTCCCATTTCAATCTTTATTAATTCTTCGAAGTCGATTCAAAATTATATCCAGATAAAAAAAATTAAACTATTATTTATAAAAAAAAATATATGAGAATATTTCATTTTATCAATCGGTATATCCGTCGACTTTGCGATATACCTGTAAAATTGGATTGGCAAATTTTGTAGTGCCTTTTTAAAATATTATGAAATCCTCATCGATTTACCTGTACAACCATCGCTACGTGATAATAAAATAATTATAGACATAAATTTTAAATAAATATTATAAACATGCGGATTTAGTTAACCAAACTTTTTATAAACTTTTTCGACAAATTTCTGTTAACGAAAATAACTAAGTCTAACTATAATTAGAAATTAAAATTTATATGAAGAAAAAAAATTATTTAGAAATATTTTTAAATTAATATATCGGCCATGCATTTGGATTTCAAAGTAATGGGACGAGACTCGAGAGACAGAGTCTGACGCCTTTCATATCGACACTCGCAAACCAGAAGCTAATCTCAAACAGCTTCTTCAATCAAAAGTGTGCTTTTTCAAAAGCCATGTCAATTATTTATGTAATGCTTCTTCTTTCTCTGCAAGCTATGGTGGAAGGAACTGGACAATACTGTTTGTTGCTTCACTCACCTATCGCCATCTCCATCCACTTTTATTCGCTTTTTCGGTTTTCCTTTGTTTGTCAAGTGACGAACACTTCTGTTCGTATCCACTCTTCAGTCTTCTCAAATGGGGAAGGCGTTGAACGAGTCCGTGTTTCTTTTCGTCGTCGTCGCCGTTTTGCTCGCGTCGTGTCGTTCGGAGAAGATTCCGTCTGCGCAGTCTCGTGCCCTCTTGAGAATCAAGCGTGTCTTGGGCTTCCCGGAGATTCTGAGGTCGTGGAACAAGGCCACGGATTTCTGCGGTTCCGAGCCGAATCAATTCGTGACCGTAATCTGCTACGGAAGCTCTGTAACCCAGCTGCACATAATCGGTTCCGGAAAAGCTTTGGAGTTGCCGTTGAGCTTCTCTGTGAATTCCCTGTTCAACGCCATTGCCAAGCTTCATGATCTCAGGGTACTCTCTCTGGTATCTCTAGGTTTGTTCGGCTCGTTTCCCGGCGAGATTGAGCGATTCCCGTCGTTGGAGATTCTCAACTTGACTTCGAATTCCCTCTCTGGAGAATTTCCGGCGGAGATCGCTTTTCCGGAAAGTCTCCTAACCTTGATTCTCGACCACAACAAGCTCTCCGGTCGGCTTCCTCGTTCGATCTTCTCTTCGCTCTCGCTCTTGACCGTTCTGAGCTTGAGGAACAACTCCTTTAACAGCTCTCTGCCGCTTTCTCTGTCGTCTCTGCAGAATCTCAGAGTTCTTGCTCTGTCGGGTAACGAGTTCGCCGGAGAAGTTCCTGATTTGAGCGGCTTGGCGAATCTTCAATCGCTTGAGCTCAACGACAACGAGTTTGTCTCCGAGTTTCCCCGGACAGGAAAGAACTTAGTGACTCTCGATCTGAGCAACAACGGATTCAGAAACGGCGTTCCAGCGGAGATTCGGTCGTACCGCCGTCTCCGGCGACTGAACCTAGCCAACAACTCCTTCGTCGGGCCGTTCCCGCAAGAGATTCTCACGCTCCCCTCGATCAACTTCGTGAACGTCGAGGGAAACAGATTCACAGGCATGCTCTTATCCAACCAATCCTGCAATCCCGGCATCGAATATCTCGATCTGTCGTCGAATCTCTTCACCGGAGTTGTACCCAATTGCCTTCTCGTGAGCGCCGTCGTCTCCTACGCAAACAATTGCTTGTCCGATCCGAAGCAGTTTCAGAATCCCCTGCACCATTGTCGGAACGAAGCCTTGGCCGTCGGGATTTCGCCCGTGAAGGCGAAGCGGAAGCATGTTTGGAAAGCGATTCTCGCCATCGTCGTTCCTGGATGCGCAATCGGAGCTTTTCTGACGGTTTGTTTGATCGTACTGATCTACCGAAGGCAGCCCAAAGGAGACAACAATAAAGCTTCGACGAGATCGATTACGGACAGTGCTTCGATTACGGGATACACTTCGAGGTTGCTCTCCGACACAAGTAAGATTCTCCTTACAAATTGACTTAATGCTACGGTCAATTTTGTAGAGCGGCAATAGTACTTAAAGTTAGGATATAATGTCGATGTCCAATTCCGTCGTGTCAAGTTAATAGAAGTATGGCGTAATTAAAACTAGAGACATTGATGAGATAATTAATATATTCGGAGAGCAACAACTTTTTACTGATATGGATAGTAACTTCGACAATATTTGTTATCTTTTTTCACTACTATTATCGCTAAACAAATAATTAAGAGTATGTTAGTACATTTAGTTCAAAATTGGTATTTATATAAGCAAACTTTCTTAATTTTAAGAGAAATTATACATGAATAGCAACAATCATAAGTTTACATTGCATTTTAGTAAACTTACAATTTTTACATATAAAATAACTAAATATTGACTGTTATGTATAATGTGAAATGCTCATTTATTTTCACACTATATTAGTCAATAATTGTATGCTCCAAATTTCCTATAAATACCCCCCTAAGTGGATGAATAAAATTCACCTCTCACATTTCTACACTTACATTTATCTCACTCACATCTTACTTCTCTCCATCATCTTTTCCATAAAAACACACCACTCACCAAATTTCTTACCACTTAAATTCAAGGTGCAAAGTTAGTGAATTTATAACACGTTATCAGCACGATCACTCTACGGTAAGCTCAGAACACGGTATATTAAACTGTGGACTGAAAATTTTATAATTATTATTATCGTTGTACAACATCATATTACTATATACAGGAGGCTCTGCCACCTTATAGTAATGTGATGGGATCTATGATAATTAATTATTCTTATGAATAACATCATCTTACCATACACAGGAGGCTTTGCCACCTTATGGTAATATGATTTATAATATTTAACTTTCTTATGTATAACATCATATTATTATACAATGGAAGGCTATGCCACCTTATAATAAAATGATGTGATTTACATCTAAAAAAAAAATTATCTTCAAGTAATATCAAATTATTATATACAGGAGGCTCTGCCACCTTATAGTAAAATGATATTATTGAGATTAGTTTTAACTACTTCATTTTCAATATGCTTATGATTAATATTATATATGTATAATGTTTGACTATTTTTACATCTCATTTTATGACATATCATCACTAACCTAATTATAGCATTTAATTACATTATGTTTGTGTATTTCCAACGGCTATAAACGGCTAATTTTTACACTATAAATACAAGTTTATCAAACCATACAAAATTCACATCTCTTATTCTACCTCATATTTTCTCTCCAAGTTTTAGCCGAAAAATGACTAGACTAATGTTAGTTTTTATAGCCATAATGATCCTTGTATTTAATGTTAGTATTTTCATTTTTCATATTACACCGGAGGAATTTTATTTTTCCTTTAAGATGGTTGTATTCATGTATCTTGCTTTATTATTTTCATGTTAGTTACCACTATGTCAAATCTTGTGAAGCTTGAATTCAGCCCTCTTGATATCACTGGCAATAATTACATGCCTTGGACAGTGGATATTGAGATGCACTTGGAATCAATGAATCTTCTTGAGACACTCAAGGAGGTAAACGAATCGTCAAGGACGGACAAGGCGAGATCTTTAATCTTCCTTCGTCGACACCTTGACGAAAGCCTCAAAAATGAATATCTCACTGTGAAAGATCCAAGTGAGCTGTGGAAAAATCTCAAAGAAAGATACGATCACCAAAGGGATGTAATGCTCCCCATTTTTCGCGATGAATGGACCGCTTTAAGGTTCCAAGACTACAAGAAAGTCGGAGACTATAATTCTGCAATGTTCAGAATCGTGACCCACTTAAAATTTTGTGGGGTAACGGTAACTGACGCTAAAATGCTGGAAAAGACTTTTTCTACTTTCCACGCATCAAATGTAACCCTACAGCAACAATATCGTGTACGGGGTTTTCAAAAGTATTCTGAAATAATTGCTTGTCTCCTTATCGCAGAAAAGAATAATGAGTTGCTGATGAAAAATCATCAATCTCGCCCGACCGGCTCAAAAGCGCTTCCTTAAGCAAACGCTATCAACTCTGACGAGCCTGAGCCCAAGAACTATTTTCAGGGTCGAGAGCGAGGCCGAGGTCGTGGGCGAGGTCGAGGTCGTGGTCGTAGTTACGAACGTGGACGAGGTGGTTATAATCCCTCTTATAAGTCCGCTAACTACTATCATAAAAAACAGCAACACGGGAGGAGCCACGATGACCCTTCTAAAAAGGGAAAAGAGATTATCTCCCCAAAAGGCTTTGAAACCATTTGTTTCAGATGTGGCACTAAAGGGCATTGGTCAAGAGTTTGCCGAGCCCCACCACACTTATGCAAACTCTACCAAGAGTCCATGAAGGGGAAAGGGAAAGAAAAAGAAGTCAACTTTATTGACAATAACGAATCCACTCATCTCGAAGCATCCGACTTCAATGGTGATTTCATTGACACAGTTGGCGATTTTGCTGAACAAGCGACTAGTGGAAACTAATATGAATTATGTAATTCCTTTTGGGAATGAAGCCCAATGGTCCGATGTTTGTTTGTCTTTTCTTTTTAGAATATGTCATGATTTTTAAGGTGTGTAATAGACTAATGCTCATGTTTAATTAATTACCTTTCTTATCAAAATTTGTGTTTTGTTTTTAGTTAAAGTTTTTCAAATGGACAAAGCTAATCGTGAAGCTGGAGAATTTTGTATACTCGACTGTGGAACGACACACACAATATTGAAGGATAAAAAGTTTTTCTCAAACATAAAATCAACACAAGCCAGTGTGGATACAATATCAGGTCCTGTAGATCTGATTGAAGGAGTTGGTAAAGCGAATTTTACATTACCAAATGGCACAATGTTTACCATAAACAATGCCTTATTCTCCCCAAGATCTAAAAGAAACCTGTTGAGTTTCAAGGATATATATTCTCATGAATTTGATACTCAGTCTGCAACTGAGAATGCCATGAAATATATGTTTATTATAATGCATAAATCGGGGAAGAAATACGTACTTGAAAAACTACCAATGCTCCACACAGGATTGCATTTTACGTATATAAGTGCAATTGAATCAAATATGGTAGTTGCCAAACCTCCAATATTTACCATATGGCATGACCGCCTAGGTCATCCTGGTTCAACCATGATGCGGAGAATTATTGAAAATACACATGGACATCCATTGAAGGACCAGAAGATCCCTCAAGGAAAAATATTCCATTGTAAAGCTTGTTCTCTTGGAAAATTAATCATAAGACCTTCACCGGGAAAAGTTGAAACAGAATCACCTATGTTCCTTGAGCGTATTCAAGGTGATATATGTGGGCCAATTCACCCACCGTGTGGACCATTTCGATACTTCATGGTATTGATAGATGCCTCTAGCAAATGGTCACATGTGTGTTTATTATCAACTCGCAATATGGCATTTTCTAAATTACTCGCTCAGATAATCAAATTGCGAGCTCAATTTCCCGATCATCCGATCAAGAAAATCAGACTTGATAATGCCGGTGAATTCACATCCCAGGCATTCGATGATTATTGTATGTCAGTTTGGATTGATGTCGAGCATCCTGTTGCTCATGTTCACACACAAAATGGTCTGGCTGAATCATTGATCAAGCGCCTCCAGCTTATTGCTAGACCATTGATAATGAGAACAATGCTTCCTACTTCGGTATGGGGTCATGCAATATTACATGCTGCGGCATTAATTCGCATCAGACCAAGTGCATATCATAAATACTCCCCAGTGCAACTTGTATTCGGCCAAGAACAAAATATATCCCATCTAGGGATTTTTGGTTGTGCTGTTTATGTGCCTATTGCACCACCCCAAAGAACAAAGATGGGGCCACAAAGAAGTCTTGGTATTTATGTAGGCTTTGAAAGCCCATCTATTGTTAAATACCTTGAACCTCAAACTGGGAATATTTGCACAGCTCGTTTTGCTGATTGCCACTTTGATGAAGAAAATTTCCCAGCATTAGGGGGAGAAAGAAAACAGCTGGAAAGAGAAATTACATGGTCTGTACCAACATTATTGCATCTTGATCCTTACACAAAAGATTGTGAAGGAAAAGTTCAAAGAATTTTGCATTTGCAAGATATAGCAAATCAACTTCCTGATGCATTTACAGACACAAAGAGAGTGACTAAATCTCATATACCAGCTGAGAACGCTCCTGCCCAAATAGAGATTCCAAAAGGGCAAATTGAAAATAAAGTCACCCATGAAATCACAACACGCCTGAAGCGTGGGAGACCACTCGGTTCCAAAGATAAAAATCCTCGAAAAAGAAAAGGAGCAGAGAAACAAGATGACCCCAATATAGAGGAACGTATTCCTGAAGAAATACGCGACGAGGAAAATCTAGAAATCTCGATTAATTATGCCAGTACAGGTATAATGTGGAACCGAGATATGGACATCGATGATGCACTCTGTTACAATTTGGCATGCGATGTTATGGACGAAAATAATGGGGATCCTGAACCACGGTCTGTTACCGAATGTAAAAATAGACGCGATTGGGCTGAATGGAAAAGGGCTATTGATGTTGAATTAGAATCACTTAACAAACGCAATGTTTTTGGGCCTATAGTGCTCACACCTGAAGATGTGAGACCTGTTGGATACAAATGGGTATTTGTACGAAAGAGAAATGAGAAAAATGAGATTGTGAGATACAAGGCTCGACTTGTTGCACAAGGTTTTTCTCAAAGGCCCGGAATTGACTTTGAGGAAACATATTCTCCTGTCATGGATGGAATTACATTCAGATACTTGATCAGTCTAGCTGTTCATGAGAAACTAAATATGCACCTCATGGATGTTGTTACCGCTTATTTATACGGATCGCTTGATACTGATATTTACATGAGAATCCCTGAAGGATTCAAAATGCCTGAAGCATCAAGTTCAAAACCCAGAGAAAGATATTCAATCAAATTGCAAAGGTCTCTATATGGGTTAAAGCAATCCGGACGCATGTGGTACAACCGACTAAGTGAATATTTATTACAAAAAGGATATATTAACGACCCGCTTTGCCCTTGCGTTTTTATCAAGAAAACAACATCTGGTTGTGTGATTATCGCTGTCTATGTTGATGATTTAAATATCATTGGGACCAATGAAGAGATTCAGGAAGTAATCTCTTACTTAAAGAAAGAATTCGAGATGAAAGACCTTGGGAAAACAAAGTATTGTCTCGGTTTGCAAATTGAGCACTTTCAAAGGGGGATACTTGTGCATCAATCAAATTACACGAGAAGAATCTTAAAGAGATTCAATATGGATAAATCAAATCCATTGAGTACCCCAATGGTCGTAAGGTCCCTTGATGTAGGAAAGGATCCATATCGTCCATGTGAGGAATCCGAAGAGATTCTTGGTCCAGAAGTACCATATTTCAGTGCAATTGGAGCTCTTATGTACCTTGCTAATTGTACTCGACCGGATATAGCTTTTGTTGTTAATTTATTAGCAAGATTCAGTTCGGCTCCTACTAAAAGACACTGGAATGGGATTAAACATGTGTTTCGTTATCTCCAAGGAACAATTGATTTGGGATTATTTTACCCTAACAATACAAAACCAGTTTTGATTGGCTATGCAGATGCAGGTTACTTGTCAGATCCACATAAAGGGAGATCCCAAACGGGATATGTGTTTACCTGCGGAGGGACTGCAATTTCTTGGCGCTCCCAGAAACAGACACTCGTAGCGACATCATCAAACCATGCTGAGATCATCGCACTACATGAAGCTAGCCGTGAGTGCGTGTGGCTTAGATCCGTGACACAGCATATCAGAACCACAAGTGGTCTTCTAACAAATGATGATCCCATCATACTTTACGAAGATAATGCTGCGTGTGTTGCTCAGATGAAGGAAGGATTTATCAAAAGCGACAGAACAAAACATATTCCTCCAAAGTTTTTCTCGTTTACTCAAGAACTGGAAAAGAACAATGTCATCAGTATCCAGTATGTTCGTTCCAGCGAAAACTCGGCGGATCTCTTCACAAAGGCGCTCCCTACTTCAACTTTCAGAAAACATGTTCATGACATCGGGATGCGAAGACTACAGAATTTATCACCCATGTCAGCATGAGGGGGAGCTTTACGTGACTGCACTCTTTTTTCCTTACTATGGTTTTTATCCCACTGGGTTTTTCCTAGTAAGGTTTTTAATGAGGCAGCATGAACACGTAATTCTTGTAATGAGCATTCCAAGGGGGAGTGTTATGTATAATGTGAAATGCTCATTTATTTTCACACTATATTAGTCAATAATTGTATGCTCCAAATTTCCTATAAATACCCCCCTAAGTGGATGAATAAAATTCACCTCTCACATTTCTACACTTACATTTATCTCACTCACATCTTACTTCTCTCCATCATCTTTTCCATAAAAACACACCACTCACCAAATTTCTTACCACTTAAATTCAAGGTGCAAAGTTAGTGAATTTATAACATTGACTATTTTTTCAATGATTAATATGTTTATGATCATTATTGCCAGGTATTCACTCACACTTGGGATTGTTAATTTTAAACTATCAATTTAACTATTTAGATTAACCTCCAAATTTTAATTATATACCTTTTGGTTTTTATACTTAGAAAAACATAACATCAATTTTTGATAATCAAAATTTTATACGTCGTCAAATTTACACTAATTAATAAAAAAAAAAGGAAAATATTGTTAATTAACTATAAAGTAATAAACAAATGATTTATAGTATTTGATTAACTAATAATAAAATTGAAGATAGCAAGTCATGAGTTTTCAATGAAAATGGAAGAGAAGAAGAAAGAAGATATAGATTCTCTTGTGGTTTCAGGATCCTCCATTAACGCTCTGTGGGATCTTCAGGGTTCGTATCTCAGACTGCTTCTTCGGGAGCTCTTGGTCTTCCCGGCTATCGCACCTTTCTCCTCGAAGAGCTCCAAGAGGCCACAAACAACTTCGACTCCTCAGCTCTCATCGCCGAAAGCTCCCATGGCCAGGTATTCACTCACACTTCGGATTGCTCTTCGTTAACATGTTTGATGAAATGCCTCAATGAATCAAAACGGATGTTGCAATCAATTCATATAACTATACATAGTGACTCTTCAACGTTATCTCAGATGTTCAGAGGCTTTCTGAAGGATGGCTCCTGCGTCGCCATCCGATCCCGGATAATGGAGACCAGAATCGGGACTCATAGTTTCATGCAGCCGTTGGAGCTTATCTCGAAGCTCAGGCACAAGAATTTGGTGAGTGTTCTTGGGCATTGCTTCGAGTGTCATTTGGATGATTCTACCGTCAGCAGGGTTTTTCTGGTCTACGAATACGTACAGAACGGAACACTACGGAGCTGGATCTCTGGTAAATCTACCGATTCTTTCGTTTCATATTTTGAATAAAATTAACCGAAATTGTCGATAAACTCGGTTAACCAAAACCAATTCATGAAAAGGTCGATTAATAGTAGATAGGAGGACAAAGTTACTTAAGTTAGCACCCAAATCGAATTTGTTAAGAGTTTTTGTATATAGTAAATATATATCATGTTATTTTTATTTTATGATTTAATACAGTAGAACCTCTATAAATTAATAATCGCGATTAAATAATATTTTTGTCCGGTCTCGACTACACTAACGTAGTTCAATTTTTACCTCGATAAATTAATAAACTCGATAATATAATAAATTTCTCTGGTCCCAACCTTATTAATTTATAGAGGTTCAACTGTATATGTCACATTATTTTCGTATTACTGTCAGCATATGAATATGTATTTTACTAGAGATATTTTATTAGGGCTCTTAAGGGTAATAGCCAAATTGAAACATAGGTTTAGCAAAACAGTCAAATTTTAGTTAATTTTGTAAACTAGCCAATTAACCATTTACAAAATTTTGGTTAATTTTGTAAACTAGCCAAATTAGAAATTCACTTAAATGGTTAATTGGCTAGTTTACAAAATTAACTAAAGTTTGGCTATTTTGCTAAATTTATGTTTCAATTTGGCTATTTGGTACAATTTCTCATTTTATTATCTAAGCTTAAAATTTAATTTAACCGATATTAAATCGATTTCGAGCAAACTTTTTGATAGAACCCGCTTTTTAAACAGAATTATACCCTAAAATTTTTTGTTTCATCCCTACTTATTTTCTGCATTCTAGAGGAACACTACAAGCGACCCTTTAGCTGGACGCAGAGGATATCGACCGCCATGGGAATAGCAAAGGGCATTCAATATCTACACACCAGTGTGAGGCCCGGAATTTACAGAAACAACCTCACAATCACTGATATTCTGATCGATCACAACTTTAACCCGAAGATCTCCAGTTACAATGTCACATTTTTCGCCGATAAATCACGCGAGGTAAACTTAGATACTCTCGAATCTTCTGAATCTCTTGAGACACTGTAGGAGAGTTTTAGTTGTGCTTTGAGAGGGACGTGTCCAAGGATTCATCGCTCCGGTGAATTCCCGTTGGCTCGTGTATGTGTTTTCTATCTTGTGTTTGACATAAAAGCTTTATTGGACAGGTTGGACATGGAATCTCGTCTCAAATTTATGGCGTTGATGCGAGGTCGGGTTTTAAATTAGGCTCTCTTTTCTGTTTCTCTATTTTGCTGAATATCTTTTGGAAATTCATGATGTGCTTGCTTGTTGTGTGCTTCAGGATTGAAGATGAGAGGATTGATGTTTATGACTTTGGAGTGATATTGCTGGAGATTATCAAAGGGAGACATGTGACGTCAGCAAAGCAAGTTGATGCATTGATAGAACAGGTTTGTATATGTGTATATATATATATGTATTTACGTATATATCAGTAAGAGGCGATTGATACGATTTTAATAACGGGATTAGTAACTATCAACTATACTCTAGAGCATGTAATCTTCAAACAGAACTTACATATCAACAGCTATCAATGTGACCATGGATTTTCCGACTCGGTCGATTGCAGATTGAAATGGCGATCGGAGGAGACAAAGCGGCCCGGCGCAAAGTGCTGGATCGAGCAGTGTGCAGAGGTTGTGTGGATGAATCGGTGAAGACGATGATGGAGATCTGCGTTAAGTGCCTCGCCAAGAGGGGTGAGGACAGAGCCTCCATTGAAGACATTCTGTGGAACTTGCAATACGCTTCTCAAGTTCAAGATGCTTGGAGGATGGAGACACTCGCCGTTTGATCGCTGTGTTTTTGTTTTCCGTCATCTCTCTACCAAACGGAACTCGAGAAACTGAAAGATGTACTTTTCCTTTCTTTCTTTTATTTTCATTTTTAGTTTTCTTGCCTTAATCCATATTTTAGTTTTCGTAATTTATCATATACACGTCAATTCTTTTTAAAAGTAATACAAAGTTTAACCTATATTGCGAGTTATACTTGTTGAATTTTTTTGTCTAACAATATTTAGAGCTAATGTGAGGGGATCCAAGAACAATTCCGAAAAAAAAAAACTATATTACGATGATTAAAACGGAATACAAATGGCTTTTCTTCGAGGGCACGGTCGGAAATATTAAATAAAAAAGCATACTACTACACAGATTGACGGCTAGGTTGGCGCTTGTATGGTGATTCCAATTGTTGCGTGAAATCTCGCAAGTATATATGTCCTAAGGACAAAAAAGCCGTGTAATTAAACGAAACACGACTTAATTCAAAGTTCAAACGACTCCAACGGCCTTCTTCTACCTCCGGCGTAAGCACGAGTCTATCACAATAGTTTCGTTTCTAACATAAACAAAGTAAAGATAACACGTAGGGATTTTCATGGCTCAGTCAAAACAAAAACTAGAAACATACCGGCATTTTCACCTAAAATTAACGGTGAAAATAAGAAATGAAACTTTAAAATTATTAATTATAAAGAAAAAGCCCAAAATTCAAGGCTTAAAATTATTATTTATAAAAATGTAACCAAATTAACGGTTGTTTTGTTCATCCTAGATATTTTATAAGAAGATAGATATAGCTCCGACTCAGAGCCTCGCTCTCTCACTTTCCGCCATGGGAACTCTCACTGGTTCTCGCTGCACCTCTCTCGGTTTCGCCTTCAGATTCTCTCCAAATCCCTCAATCTCCTCCTCCAACCTCAAGCTCAAGCTCGCCACCAGGAATTCGTGCTCGCTCTCCAGAGAGAGCTTCAGGCGAGCGCGGATTCATCTTCCATTGCGGAGCTTCGGGAGCTTCAGATGCTCCAGCTCCAACGACGAAGGAGAGGTCAGCTCCGAAGATGACAACGGCAATGGAAGCACGGCGACGACGACGAAGGCCGCGTCTGACGAAGGAGGCGCGAAAGAGGAGTTCGAGTTCGAGTCCGAGAAGAGTAGTCCTCCTTCGGTTTCTTCGTCCTCGACGGTACGCTCGTACTTCTTTTCACTGTATCTCTCGAGAAATTCGATATTGTTCAGTCGAAATTGAAGTATTTGGTTGGATCAGCCACCGAGTATACCGACATTCGGAGCGTCGTACGGCAGTTTCCAAGTCGATTCGTTCAAGCTGATGGAGCTTCTCGGGCCTGAGAAAGTCGATCCTGTTGATGTGAAGCTGATCAAGGACAAGCTCTTCGGGTATTCCACGTACTGGGTCACGAGGGAAGAGCCGTTCGGGGACCTCGGGGAGGGGGTTCTTTTCATCGGGAATTTGCGGGGCAACAGGGAAGACGTGTTCGAGAAACTTCAAAAGCAGCTCGTCGAGATCACCGGCGACAAGTACAACCTTTTCATGGTGGAGGAACCGGATTCAGAAGGTCCTGACCCTCGAGGAGGGCCGCGGGTTAGCTTCGGATTGCTTCGTAGGGAGGTGTCGGAACCCGGGCCGACGACGCTTTGGCAATACGTGATTGCTTTTTTGTTGGTTCTTCTCACAGTCGGTTCCTCTGTCGAACTGGGAATCGCGTCTCAGGTATGATCAACTTACTGTGGATATCTTTGATGGTAGCATTAATCTGATAGGACTCGATCACGTTGTCGCAGACGAAATTGGCCAACGGGAATTCACCAAGATGGTGAATCCCTTTTTATTTCTAGTAGCATAACCAAACGAATAGCAATCCGACCTTTCCTTCGAGCGCAAGGTCACACCCGATGACAATAAACCGGCTCTATCAGATTCGCCGACTGATGATTCATTCATTGTACTTCTTTATTTTCCTGCTTACACTTCCTTTAGTTTTTTACTATGTTTTGTCTTTATGGGTTTTCTTACAGATAAATCGACTTCCACCGGAAGTGGTGAAATATTTTACAGACCCGAACGCTATTGAACCACCGGATATGGAGTTATTAGTCCCGTTTGTCGATTCGGCTTTGCCCCTTGCATATGGCGTTATGGGGGTTCTGCTATTTCACGTGCGTGCAGGTTTACTTTTGTTTAAATTGTACAAATTTGAGTTATATCGACAAGACAGTGTTAGTCTAAATCAAAGTAATCATGGTTAAGATATGAAGCCACAACTGTATATTGCAGTACAAAAGCATAATGAAGTAGACTTATAAGATGACAGTGACTTATTCTGCTACAAAAACTGAAATATTTCTTACTCTATTTGTATACCCTTCTTAGTGTTGTCTACATTTCAATACTTTGTCTTATAAATATCATCAAGATTGTGAAATTATTTACTTGCAGGAAGTTGGGCACTTTCTGGCTGCTTTCCCTAAGAAAGTGAAACTCAGTATTCCGTACTTTATCCCTAATATTACTCTTGGAAGCTTTGGTGCCATCACTCAGGTGCGTATAATGTGGTAATCACGTCTGCAGTAAGGACACGGACACCCCTAAACTGGCTTATCAATCTACCGTTTTCTTCAGATTACGGCCAAAGCTCTCCACACGGTGTCTTGAGTCAATTTGAGAAAACAAAACAAAACATAAAAACAGCTACAAGCCTTGGGTGCCCTTAAACAATCCTACTTAAAACATAATAAAGACACAAAAGGATATAAGTAATAAACTAAATGACCGATTCTCCCTTCCTCCATTGGTACGCAAGTACCGGAGGCTTATTTGTTACATTTAATTTTCAAACATTTGTATCGTTCACGAACCATTTGCTTGTGCAGTTCAAATCTATTCTTCCGGACCGGACTACACAAGTTGACATATCACTTGCAGGCCCGTTTGCCGGTGCCGTTTTATCTTCTTCGATGTTTGCCGTAGGCCTTCTCCTCTCATCTAACCCTACCGCCTCTGGAGATTTAGTGCAAGTCCCGAGTATGTTGTTTCAAGGCTCTTTGCTTCTCGGGCTCATCAGTAGGGCGATTCTCGGTTATGGGTATGTCCCACTATCTCCTTTTAATAGCATATTCATTATTCATAGTTTTCTAAATCGAACATTTATTTTACATAGTTCCACATTTTTGCTTTGATTATTTGAGTTGTTAATGCAACATTTTCGCAATTTACTTATTGTAGATAAGCTAGAGAAATTATAGGTTAATTAGAAGACAATGCTGATAATATTTCCTGTTTGAAATAAAAATGGGATCCTAGAATAATGGAAACAGTTTGGGTTTCCTAATCTGATAGGATCCAAATATTTCTTCAACTAAACTGGGCAAGATTACCGATGGTTGCAGGGATATTCGAGAAATCTTTGACTCTTTGATAGGTACCAATACAAAATCAAAACAGAAAATTGCCTCGGATAATCACCAATATAATGTCTATCGAATACTATTCAACAAGTGACATGAAACACAAGAAAACGCGCCTCTAATTCGAGAGCTAAGATGCCCACTCTCCAAGAGATGTTCGAAAGACAAAAGCCGTAGAAAAAATGATGATTACTCTAATGGAGGCACCTATTTATAAGACTAGAGACTCTAATCCTATAAGGCTATAACAATTGCAAAAAACCTATGATGCCCCTGAATAATAGACAATTAATCAAATTGGTAATTAGATATTAACCTTTAATAATATATCAAGTTCTTATCATAATCCTTCAACCTTAGAATCTGGTCGCCTTTATCAACTTTCAAATGCCCAGTCCTATGTTTGATCAATAATTTATCGGACGGCCGCTAATTGTTACATCGTTAGTCTTTTTCGACCATTTTATTAGTTAATCAAATATTATTTTCGAAAAAACTGGATACTTAGTCTAGCTCAATGTTCTCGTAAAATCATTCATGTGTTGGAATTATATTTTAAATCTTAATATGACTAAAATGCAGAGCAATGCATGCTGCGAATGTCGCAATCCATCCTCTTGTCATAGCTGGCTGGTAATGTACCATTCCCTTGCTCATCTTTTGTGTTTTTAGAATATCACTTCCATTCTATCTCTTATTATTTAAATTTGAGTAGAAATTTAGATTATTATTAGACTTTATTAAATCAATTCAAAGATAGTAAATTCCATTACTCCAAAATTTTGTCATCTTGTTTTCTTCATGTGACTTTTTTTTTTTTTGGGACATGTTCTTGCAGGTGTGGATTGACAACAACGGCTTTTAATATGCTTCCAGTTGGATGTCTGGACGGAGGAAGATCTGTTCAGGTACGGTTCTTGATCCAGAGCAGATAAACTACAAAAAGAGAGAAAATGTTATGTTTTTATTTTTTATGAATTAAACTATAATTCATATTTAAGATCGTTGTTGGTAGTTTGTATTATATATGATTATTAAGGTTAATAAGTGCGTTCTCGGTAGTTTGTAATAAATAGGGATTAAGGTTTCATAATCACTATATTATGTGCAAATTCCAATGGGAATGACACATTTGATTTGACTTTTTCCTTTTGTACGTCTCGAAAGAGAGCTCGAGCGTTTTTTTTCAAAGGAATGACCATTGTGTTTATTGAGAAACTTTGTAATATATTCAATATCATTAATCAATAGATGGAACATGTCTCTAGATGAAGAATTTGATGAGGAAGAGTGATCAAATGATATAATCTAATCCTAGTAATCATAATTAATCCCTACGATTAAGTAATCAATTATCAGTAATGCTCAAGTTATTTAAAACTGTGAGATAAATGGCAGAAATACATCTAACTCATAGAACACACAACTAAATGAAAAATAGTGAATACATCTATAAATATGATATTTTTTTTTTTTTCACAGGGGGCTTTCGGAAAAGGAGCTTTACTTGGATTTGGCTTGACAACGTACACGCTGCTAGGCTTGGGAGTGGTAAATCTCAGTTTTCATAACTATATAAATATTTACATATATATATATATATATATATGCGCTATATAATTTCTCAGTATACCCTTGCGAATTATATAAATTTCATTACAAAATAATGAAATACTATTTCCTAATCAACCGGTCTAGCAATTTCCTTATTAATTTTTCTTTTTTGTCTTCAAGATCGGCGGACCACTCTCACTTCCTTGGGGGCTTTATGTACTCATTTGCCAGGTAACTTGATTGGTAATATGTGTGTAGAAATTGTATATATAGGTTATAAGGAAGTCAATAATTATGCGCCTATATTGTCGTAATTTTCACAATTTTTTTCTTCATAGAGTAGAGCTATAATTAGAGTGTTGTATTTACTCGAAACTTTACGAGCAGAGAACTCCGGAGAAAGCATGCTTGAACGATGTGACGGAGGTTGGAGAATGGAGGAAAGCAGTCGTCGGAGTGGCGATCTTCCTCGTATTGCTGACCCTTCTCCCGGTATGGGATGAGCTTGCTGAGGAGCTAGGCATTGGTCTCGTCACCACTTTTTGATGTGTGTATGTATGTGCCAGTTGAAGTGCAATTTTGATGGTAATTATATGAGATGGTTGAAAAAACATTCTAGTCAAGAGCAGAATACACAAGGCTTATTCACCTTTGTAATTATCACTTTATCTCAAGCTCAGCTAAATGATTCAATTTTCAACAATTTATTATATAAAGAAAGTTAATTAATTTTTTTCATGTCAATATGAATTCTCTTCCTTTCAAAATGATGGTGTATTTTTTAAATTTTAGAAAATGTACTAAAATAAAGTTTAATGAGTAAAGAGTACAAATGAACATAGTTGAAGAGATATCATCCAATCCCTTTATATATATATATATATATATATATATATATATATATATATATATTATTAATTAATTAATTTTGACACAGAAATTGCATCCTTCAAGTATTTGAAAAGTAGTCCCTATTAAATGAATGAGACACTTTAACGGTTTAGTGATGGAAGTGATTAAAAAATAGGGACAATCCTTGAGTTATAACATGGGGGTTGTGATTTGATGTCAATTCTTATTATTGTTGTTTTGCTTTTGCTACAATCTTCATTTGTGTTGGCCATATTATAGATGCCATTAAAAAATTTCTATGAAAAAAAATAATACAAAAATTATAAGGATAACTTACGGCAAAAATCCTCGAAAGATAAATGAAGGTGACTACATATTCTTTTCTTGCAGCGTATATTTTTAATGTTGTCAAAATATAAAAAATACACCAATGCCGTTAATTAAGTTCCGGAATTTATATTTTTCTAATTAAATTATATGCCGTAAAAAAAGTATTTTTTCTTTGAATAACCCAAAAATAATAAAAAAAGAAACTTCCTAGGTAAGTCCAATCTAGTTTTAATATAGCTGTTTTGACTTGAGGCAAGCGTTTTTCCTATGCTCTGTGTCTTCTTTTTCCACTTTAGAAGGTGCATGTGTGCTTCCAATGTGACTATTTGTTCATACTTCATATATATATATATATTTATATATATATATATTTATACCAATAATTATCAAAAGTCTTTCTGTTACGCGGTTATGCGTGTACCCATACATTAATCGACAAAGTTTTATTATTTTTCCCCTTTCAACCAAAAGTATGATCCATATCTACTTTTAGTAAATCATGGGGGATAATGTCATCATAGGTTTAACATCTCGTATAATTCACATAATAACGGTAAAAGTATTCAAATTTAATGGACTGTAGTATCCAAATTGATGGTAAACATGTTCCGCCACCACAACATAACAAGTCAATGATAAATATCGTTAAATGTCACGTGCCATGTTTATTGTAATATATACCATGTCAGAAAAGAAAAAAATTATCTCTTATAGCACAGAACTCTTGTGTCGAATTATAAAGAATATAAAATTTAGGTTACGTGACAGTAAATTGACGTGACATTACACATCAACATCCCATACAAAGGCGTAACCACACACACTATAGTGAGTGTATAGGCACCACCTGAGTTTTTTTTTTTTTAATTATATATATAACTAAATTTCAAAAACTCGCCGTCGCGCGCCGTCACTCCGACTCTCACATATGTAACTAACTGGTCGTGTGTTATTTCCAGTTCTTAATTATTTTTCAAGTGACACAATGTTTTACTCCATTGCTATATGCATATATTTACTATTATTATCTATCTGACATTCTAGCTGTAGAAAAAGAAAATGAAACTCATATGTAAAAATCTATACATAAAAAAAGAAAAGAAAAGAAAAGAAGAGCAAACACGGAAGAAACCCATTGTGTTACAATGTTTAATTCTATTATCATGGTATATTACAGTTTATTTAATTATATATATATATTATAGTTATTTTGTCTTTTCTTATTGTTAATTGTGTTCTTTAAGCAATAAATTGTTATCGTTGCGATGTTATAATATTTCAAAAAGATTTTGGATACCATCGTTAGTAGTCCGCCAATTAGGCACCACCTCGATAGAAATCCTGGCACCACCTGGATTGAAATCCTGGCTCCGCCACTGATCCCATACGAGACTTTGCTATATTTTGGTGGCATAAAGTATTTTACGATCAATATCCGAACATAAGTATTACTGTATTAAGATGAAGTTTGCATCGAAGTTAGGTATTTTTAAAGTTGATATAGTTATCCCTAAATAAACTAACTATATTATTTTAAACTAGGTAGTCATACTTTTCGGTATTTCTTGGTGAACTTCTTTTTTGTTGAATAAGATATATAATCGAGGCATTTACCAAACACAGCTCATGGTCAAACGTACACGGTGAAAACGATGAAGATCCTTATCCTAATAATGAAGTGAACCATCACAAATTAATGGACGTAATATATACTATATACTTATTTAATATTTAATATATATATGGTCGTCACAACATAGCTAGTGTGTGACGTTTAATATTCCCAGCTACCAATTCTGTTCATCATATAACTACATGTTGGAACTATTGTACAAGCATATATTCAATATTAATATATGAATTATAAATAGTCTCTTAACATATGGTCTAAAAAATGTGATTAACGTTATAACACAACTTGACCATGTGAGCTTGTACTTTTTCAGAATTGGGGGACACATATTAGTTAAATTTTCAGCACCAACAAAACTAAATATATATATATATATATATTACGCTAAAAATGGGTGCAAACAATGTCACTCTTTGCGGGTGCATTTTTTTTACAAATAATAGAAAAATATAAAAAATTATCATCTACTAACCAGAGTCGATTTTTCATTTACTTTTTTTTTTTTAATTTAAGTTATTTCCAGATATTATAATTTGAAAGGTTAGAATTAAATTTTAGTGAATATTAAAGACGGAGAGGAGTTTCGACCCCACCACTCTTGCGTAGTTACGCATTTGTTATTAAGCGATTATCGAACATGCTTGCAGGGGCGGACGTACAACTACTTAATAAAAAAAATCAACTTTTTTAATAAATTCAAATTTTATCATAAATTTACTGTTTACTTTAATTTTTTATGTAATTTTTATTTGATCTCTATTAATTATTTTGCTTAATCAGTCTCCCACACATTACTTAAACCATAAATCCACAAATAGATGCTTGAATAGTTTCATAATCCACAAAATTAAACAAAATAAAATACATCATCATCATCATCATTTTACACATAAAATAAATAAATAAATAAACTAGAGCGAGAGTGGAAAAATTGGAAGAGATGGGTCATTTACAAAAAGGAGACGAAATAGTCTAGAATTGGAAATTTGGAACAGTCACTTCAGAATATCCTAATCCTAATCTCCAAAACAAAGACTCGTTAAGAGCTCATTATAATATATACATATATATGGTAAAAGTATTTATTTTTTCTTCAAAATAACAACATATACATTGTCAAAATCTTAATTGTTATGATTAAATACTCAAAAGTCATAAAATTTACATTTTCGATTGCTTTTTACTCGTTTTCATATAGCATTAAATCATTTTATACGTGATAGAATTTTAGGTACTTTTATCGCAATTATATCTGTATCTATATAATATAATAGTTCAGTTCCAATGTGAAAGTTGAGGGAAGAGGTTAGGCTTATGCTTTAAGACTTGTTCCAAAGAGGATAAAATAAATGATATTTTAATAAATAAAAAAAAGATAATAAAGGTGCTTGGCTTTTTGGTAATCCGTTTATTCCTTTTGGCCTTTTCCTTTCACTTTCTCCGTGAATGAAATGAAAGATAGCTGAGAAGCCACCCAAGAAGGACAAAACAAAACTATATTATATAATTAAACAATTTATAATAAAAAAAGACATTAATACACAGCGACAATTCAGCCTCCTCGATATATGGCTTCCTGGGTAAGTGCCTTGCGCACCACGCAACCTTCTTCATGTTTTTCTCTATTTAATCCTTTTCTCATTTTTCTCTCCTCTTTCTTTCTTTAACAACTCTTTCTTTCTTTTGCTTCCTCTCCTCTCTCCTTGTTATACAACCAGAATTATAGATACACCTATACATATACATATACATCTAAGCTTGTTTTTCTGGGCTCCAACAGTACTAGATAGGTTTTCTATACTGCTGTGCTGCTCAAGAATATATACTGTTTTTTTTTAATTATATATATTTGTGATCTCTAAGCTTGTTTCTTGGGCTCCAAGACTACTAGGTTTTGTTATACATATATATACACATATTTATCTATCTCAAAGCTTGGATTTTCTGGGCATCAAGACCCTCTACACCCTTAAATCTATATATACATATTTATATATAGAGAGAGAAGAATAGCTTCCATGCAAGAAGGCTGCGGAGTGTCGGAGGATCCGAGCCAGTACTCCGAGGTCATGGATCTGCCTCCGGGGTTCCGGTTTCACCCGACCGACGAAGAGATCATAACGCACTACCTGATGGAGAAAGCGGTCAACGCCCGATTCAGCTCCAGTGCCATCGGCGAGGCTGATCTCAACAAGTGCGAGCCATGGGACTTGCCGAGTAAGTTATCTTTGAAGAATTACAAAATAGGTATATAGATCATCTACACATGATAAATCTATCATGAAAATAATAAAGTCAACTATTGATTATAATTAGATCACTAATTTAATTTGACATAATATTAGGATAACACATATACTTTTGCGTAATTACATGTTTGACTGAAAATTTTGTTCCGATTTTAGTTTATCTCGATTCGTTTATTATAACTTTAGCTTACGGCTTTATTTAATTAGTCCTATTTTATGTATTATAAAAGTTTGGATTACGCTTAATTATTTGATTTGAATGCATCTCATCCGAGTTTTTAACAGTTTTTAAAATCAATCTAAAAAATTTAGATAATTTTTACTTTTTGTTGACTAATTATTAATTGAGTACATGAATATATTTTCTTAAAATATGAGTATCTGACTCGAGTTTTTTTCGGAATCTCAGAGAGAGCGAAGATGGGAGAGAAGGAGTGGTACTTCTTCTGCCAACGGGATCGGAAATACCCGACGGGGATGAGGACGAACAGAGCGACGGAATGCGGATATTGGAAAGCGACGGGGAAAGACCGAGAGATCCGCAGAGGGAAAAGCTTGGTGGGGATGAAGAAGACGCTGGTTTTCTACACAGGAAGAGCTCCCAAAGGAGAGAAGAGCAATTGGGTGATGCATGAATTTCGCCTTGAAGGCTCTTTCTCTTACTATAACCTTCCCAACAAGTCTTCAAAGGTAATAATAAAACCCTCTTTTATTTATCATGCTAGTAATTCCAAACAATTATTTCTTCATTTTATTTTTTTTATTCCCTTTTCTTTAATTTAAGAAAAAATTACGTGATTTGATTCCGCTTTATAATCGATATTTATATGATAGAATTTCTCTATAAGAAAGCGTTTTTCCATTTTTGTATGCCGGTTTTTGAATCTCGAAGTTAATATATTTGTATTTGTACTAGCATTAATATGAATATATAAACATTATATTTGTTAATCAAATATTAAGAAAAAATAAAAATAAAAATATAAAGTACATCATTAATTAGTCATATGTATATGATGATTTCATAATTATTATTATTGTCCCAAACTCTTTTCATGTGTTACACTTTAAGATCTCTACTTGCCGTCATTATGGCAAGCTTTTGCTCAACCCTTTGTTGAAAGATTGCTTTCAAAACTTTCATTATCTATTAATGGTCCTTGCTTTTTATTTTTATAATTTCCTTGCTTTTTTCCTTTATTGCCTTAAAAGGAAAATAGCTTTATTAAAAGATTATTATTATTATCATCATTTCAGGATGAGTGGGTTGTGTGCCGAGTCATGCACAAGAACGAGAAGAAAACAGTCCCTGAAATGCAAGGCCTTGTGAGGATCAACCCTTCCCAAGCAAACGACATGTCGTATGACTACTCTCTCTCCAGCTCCCTCCCGCCTTTGACCGACTACTCCTCGTACGGAAACGACGTGTCGTATGAGGATTCCAAGCCTTCGTCCTTGGCCGTTTCCTCCGCCACGTGTACGTCTCACGAGTACAACTGCTATCAAAGCGACAACGACGTTCTTCGGTACCAGTACCAGAACCCGATCCACCAGAACGACATCTTCCGAGGCCATCAGAGGGCGGAGCACTTGTCGTTTGTTTCCGACAGTATTTCGAAGGAACAAATGGCCGCTCTATCTAGCGGCCGTCACGATGTTGACTTCGAAGCCTTCGCTTGGGACGACTTTCCGGTCGTTAATTCATCGCCGCCACGTTGAGCTTCGACATTTCCTTTATTGATGTTGTCTTACGATTCTACTTCCTTGGTCTTAATTTATAACCCAAATCTACTTCCTTCGTTGATTATTACTATTATTATTTTTAGCTTCTGTTAGTTGTAATTTGATGTATTTTAATTTGTTACACACACACAACACAAGAAAAAACATTGTATAGATTGATCTTCACGTATTGATTTTTCATTTATTTTATATTGTGTAAAACCTATAGTGTCACCTCATCATGTAAATATATATTCCCGTATATCCCTTTATTTATTTTACTATTATTTGTTGTATTAATTATCTTTATTTCTTCCTTTCTTGAGAAATTAATTATGATCAGAAACAGCTTTGCATGGGAATTGGGTTGAAATGAAAGGGTGTTTTTTTTTTTCTTTCTTTCATGGTGTAGTCATTGATTTTTTTTTTCTTCTTATTCTTCTTGTTTTATGTATTATAAAGTGTCTAATAGTAGGCTGGAGTGACGATTTCGGAACGGGCGACATGACATAGCTATGATAAGATGTAAATGAGTTTAGATTGACCTTAAATAGACTTGGATCAAATCGTCTCGAACACAAGTAGCACGACAAGGTTAACACAACATGAACACGTAGAAAATGATCAGACTCATTCAGACGTAATTAAGGAACCATTTTATGAATATAATATATGTAATGAAGAGTTTTGACTATGAATCTCTGTCAAATCTATTTATTATTTTGTTCGATTGATGAATACATATAATTACTGATTAATTTTAAAATTTTACTTAAAGTATATTAATGTTATAACTAACTAGTCTAAACTAAAAAATTGTCAATTAATAAATAGCTTAAACAAATTTTACACGATAAACACGTTTAATAAATAAGACGCTCCGTCTCATCTTCAAACATGATTAGAATATAGATAAACTAGTAATAAAAGATTAAGACTCGAAATTTATACGACATTTATTTATTTGCGCAAAATAAAAAGTAAAACGTTCTAACTTGCTAATATATATTAGCTTCCAAATAAGGAAGGAAAAATTGTGCATAAATCTCAAGAGCAAACGTAAACATATGCAAAAGTAAATAAGTTTCATTGGATTAAAAGTAGGGTTCTAGCAAGAAATATATATATATATATATATATATATATATATCTTGAAAATTGAAACTATATAATTAACAAGCATAAGTAGATTAACCAGTTGGTTCAATTAAATAAGACACTTGAAGAAAGATTAAAGAAATGAGTTGCGTAGAGCTTCTTAATTATTGGATTGAGGTCCTTAAAAAAGTAGTTGTCTTATTTAATTTTATACGAAACCACAAGTCAAAGACCAAAAGACAACGATATTTTGATTATAAATTCATTCAATAATTAGCCCTTAATAAATTAAATGAAGAGACCGACCATACACAAAATTCAATCGATCCATATCGAATTCATGATTTCGAGCTGTAAAAATATTGGATAGTTTTGACAAAAGTATCTAAACTTTTTAAAATAACGGGACATATTTCTAAAAAAATTAATTGCGGTGATTAAATTTCAAAGTCTAGAATATTTTGTAGTCTCAATATATCATTAAAAATCAAATTTTAAGATTATTAAGTAGAGTACAAATTAGAGAAAAACATGTGCGAATAAATTCAAAAACATAACGATATGTATCATGCATCGAATTTATTCGCACCCGTTTTTCTCTAATTTGTTTCTCAAGTATCATCTTTTGTAGAAAATATACCTAACATTTATTTCATGTGTCTTCATTAATGTTTTTTTTACAAGCCTATAATTCAAATGACCCTTTTATTTCAGGTTTTGAGATTTCTTTATATCAAATACTTTCATTTGAGGCATACATGCATGACGCATAAATGAATTAACGTCAACGATGACGTACTAATCAAAAAATGCAAAATTCACAATGTACTGCGCGATTGAATTTAGGAAAATGCTGCACTATTAAAAAAAATATAGATACTTTTGCAATAATATCCTTAAAAATATCATGTCTGAGAATAAACATATGGAACCACAACTCATTAGTAGGTTGTTATTATCTATGAATTATTATTATAATTGGGATCATAATTCAAAGCTTTTCATGATAAAGTATTATACGATCCTTAACATATCGAAAACATATAATAATAGTAACAAGTTAGGATTAAACAAATGAACACGACATTCTGGTTTCCTGTAATCAAACCTTATCGCAAAGTGTTTAATGGATTAAAAAAAGGTTGAAACTCGTTCAAGAATGACACGACTCATTGGTTTGTGTGAGTCAGAAAACCGTTCCAGAAATTGCGCAGTGTAATACTCTCTCCAATCATCACTGGTTACTTGCTGCTTTGGATCATCAATCTTTGATTATCTTCTCTCCCAAGTTAAAATTAGCCTTGCACTTATTTCACGTGCGTTTCTTTTGAGTTTTTATTTTTTATTTTTTTATACTAATTATAGCCCGAATTCAAAAAATTATAAACGGCAAAAAAGAGAACGAAACATGCTTCATGTACTATTTTCTCAATCTGAGTTTTTTGTTACACTTAAGACAACAATACGTGTCGATCAATTATGACTTATGTGTTCCGGATCTCGATACTAAACAAATAATTTGTAAGTTAATTTTTTCTTTTCTTTTGTGTATAGAGTAGGCTTCGTACTCGACATATCTAATCTAATAGAAGACAATTTAATGTAAAATCGTAAAAATGAAGATAAAATAACACGTGGAACAACGTGACTATATTGAATATTTGATAGAATATTACCTTGTTGCAAATATTGACTTGACAAAGAATCACTTGTCTCTTTTGCAAAGGACGCTAACCAAACTTGTTCGAATATAATATGAATTCATGATGAGCTACCAAGACCAAACTATATTAGTAGATGCCAACTAAGATAACCGTGTACCAAATTTTTAACTAAACAACTAATTAAATATACTTGTACCGAGTACCGAATTGAAACGGTAAAAATGGCACGATTGTTCTCAAAATTGTCGCTTTATAGCTTCATTAAATTTAGGGATAATCACGTAAAAAATATTTAAACTTTGACTAATGGAGGTGACCGAGGTTCAAATAAAACAATAATGGTAAAAGTACCCATAGTAAACAAATATTATGCGACACATTTTTCGTCTAATTTTCGTGACGAACATTTACCAATGTTTTAGTGTAATGTTATCAAATCATACCTAAGGCACACATTTATATGTTTTTTCAACTATCTAGCATCTTCTATCATTTGAATTCGACAGAAACAATTGGACGAAAAAATTGTATCCTTTCATATTTGTTGAATTTATGAATATTTTTGCTGCTAATTTTCGCCCCTACCACCTCAATTGGTCAAGTTTTTAAAGCATTTTTGTCACTGCTATCCTTAAATTTATTAAAATCACAACCATGTCAAAAGTATTGTCCATTCTAATGATATCTATCAATTTTGTGATAAACACATAGAATTTAGATGTTCAATATAAGGAAATTGTACGAAATACTCATTTTGTGTCAAACCTTTTAAAAAACTATCTATTGTGTGTGTAAAAAATTACCCATAATGGGTAATTTTTTAAAAAGTTTGCACAAAATAGGCATTTAGTTAATTAACCCTTTAATATAATAAAAATTTAAAAAAATGCAGACCAATAGAGGATTGACAGAAGATTCCGTGTATTATTATAATTATATAAAAATTGGTATCGTCCATTTATAATAGTATACTAAAATTAAGATCTGAGTATCGCACGTAACATGTTGCATTAACATAATCATCTAATCATTTTTCTCTAATTAATTAATTATAAATGAATATTGATTTATTCTTTGTTTTAGCTTTTTGTTTTAATCATTGATTGGTGTAGTAAGTTTAATTACTTTTGAAGCTTTGCGTTGTAGATGCTAAAAGCGACGGTCATGATTCATGAATATAATAAGGTTTAAAACAGAGCCAGAATTTAAGCTAGATTAATCGACATTAAAGTCGTTAATGAAGCCAGATTAGGTTTGATTATTATGCATTAAAGGTCAAAGGATTGAGCTCAAAGCATTTAATAAGTACTATAGTATAACTTCTCTACATATATATAATAATAAAAGTTCAACGTTCATATTAAAGATTATCGAATAATTGATCGATAATCATTGGTTTCTTGTTTTAATGGATTATTAAATATTTGGTAATCTTCAGTCTCATCCAAACGAAGCCTTGCACTGATAATTTCACGTGTGTTTCTCGTCCAATAATTGTTTAATATTTTGTGTTCATCAACCAGTAATCATCTAAGTATAATTGCATAATGAAATGCCTATATATAAAGTTTATTTATTTCATATATTTTGATAATATATATATATATATATATATATAAAAAGTTCAGAACTAGGCTAATTAAGATTCTAACAGTCTTCTGCAATGGAGTTAAACTTTGAGAGTGAAAAAATCAGTAAAAATATGGATAGTATGTTGCAAAGAACGGAAAACTTAACGGATAGTATGTTGGGTATTAACGGAGGGAACAACAGTACCAAAAAAAAAGGTTGTTTCAAAAATTTTCTCTAATTTCCGTAAGTAGTAATATAATAGTGTTGTATTGTTTGATTAACGGGGTGAGAAGATTGTATTAAAATTACGTTGACTATATTGAAAGTCATAAAAAATAAAATGAGAGTGAAACAGTGGGGAATATAAGTTTGGTTGGACTTGAAACAGAAAGCAAGGGAAGTAACTTTCCTTTTAAAGCAAAGTGACCCTTTGCGTTGCACTCGTTGCGTAACACTCTTTGCTTTCACACCTCTCTAATATAACCAAAATCATATATCTATATATGACGTCATAAAGGAATGTGAATGAGTATGACTGATCTCAAAAAATTGGATTTTATAGATTCATAAGATGCATCATGTGAAGAACATCTTTGTGAGACTTATTTTTCATCTAAAAGAGGCATAGATTTTAGGAGCGAATGAAAAATATATAAATCAGTAACCAATTTGAAAACTATATAGAGTTATGCGATTCCCGTTCACGTAAGAGGATATTCGGTATTAATAAAATACCGCAAATCGAATTTACCGCTTCGTGGCTGTCTCGTTCATGGCAGGATCACTGAAAATGAAGCTTTGCCAGAGTTCCTCGGGGTGCTTGACATCATCTCTATGTCAGCCTAATGGTCATACATATAAATTATAGATACTCCTCTCTTCACCCTAAAGTTTACCATTCACACTTGAGTTTTTATTCAGAAAAATTGTTACCCTTGTAATAATCTCAATAGCAAAGATTAAAGGCTCAATCAAGGTTTAAGATATATCGATGTTTCGATTTTTTTAATTTACTAATTGATACGAGTTTATCGATGGATATTTTATAATAATTTAGTTTATCGACATGTTATTTATTAAATTAAATTTTTAATAAACTATTCCAATTTTATCATTTTATAAAATTATTCCTTGATATCTTATATAATTGTTTATTAAGCCAATCTCTTAGTTTTAAGAATTTCCATTTTTCATATTACTTAAATTTCATATTATATCAATGACAAACCAATGAGATATCTTATAAAATTTAGGGTTAATGACGGCAAAAATACATTTAGTATAGTCAAATAACTCTTCGTGTACCCAAAGTCTAAAAGTGATGGCAAAAGTACACAAAGTCACATTTAGAGCGTTGCCCACTCCATTATCGTAACGTAGTTAACTTACCCGTTAATTCTAGCCACGTGGACAAATGTGGGTTGCTGACATAAAAAGTTTTTCACCACGTGGATGATTCTTTGTTTGTTTTAAACGAGACTAATGTGGGCTCGTCCATGTGGCAAAAAGATCATTTGCACATGACGGCATTAGATATAAATAAATACCGCACCGAATACCCATTTGTTCACCTTTCACTGCATTGTATATATATATATATATATAGTTTTTCATAAATTATTCATTAATATCTTCAAATTACAATTTAATTGATACAAAGTTTGTTACCACAACAAGCCACAAGGAATTGAAATTCCCTTACAACACTCATCCCTAAATTCAAGCAAAAATCATAACAATACACCAACTCTCCCACTTAAATAAATAATTAAAAAGACTTAAAACTAAAAATCTCGAACAATAAATAAAATCCAGATTTATTTATTCTCATTAAAAAAAATCAAAATTCATAGACTACAGTAGAATTGTTAAATGACAGACTCCTGTTCACAGGAAAAAAGAAAAATTATGATGGTCAAAAACAGAACACTATCACTTGGATTGAACAAAACAAGATATAAACGAAATTAAATATTATTAGCTTGATAAAATCCCGATTCGCCTTCTTTACCATCAAACTTATTTTGAATTTCCCGGGCCAATCGAAAAGATGATAGCATGTTCTAATGCTTCTTAAGAGCATTCATCTTGTCCCTCAAATAGTACAGCTTTGCCCTTCTCACTTTCTTCTTCTCCAACACCTTTACTTCCTTTATATTAGGCGAATACCTACAAGAATCGGTCAACATCGAAGCACGGTCAACTCCCTATATCACCATTGATTTTGTAAAAGAAACAAAATTCGAATCGCATATATGATTAACTCAAGTATGTAATATCAAGCCATCTGACAAAATTTTCAAGCTCCTGTCTGACATGCCACATCGTCGCATAAGAGAGATTTAGGGAGCTAAACCCTCTAAATGCTTCAACAAAAGGATTACGATTGGTGTAGAACGACGCAGACCGAGGGATTTAAGAGAATTATGAAACTTGAAACTAGAAAGCCTAACGATTCCGATCCGATAATTATCATGCAGAAGATACAAGCCGCAATTTGACACTCGAAGACAAGTTACCAGATTAAAACACAATGTTTTCGTCAAGTCTACAGAAATTAAAATATATATATATATATATTAATAACTTACAATGGAAAGACGGATTCAACCCCAACCCCAGCTACCAACCTCCTTATTCTAAATGTAGAATTTAAACCGGCATTTCGTCTCGCTATGACAATGCCTTTCAATGTAGAAACTCGTCTCTTGTTCTCAGGAACTTCCTGTTCACATTCAGAATATTCAACAGTTCAATGATGCAAGAAAATGAACATCTATAAGTCTAGAAGATTAAAACAACAAAAGAACAAATCTAAGAATAATTTGCAAATGTCCCTCGAATATTTTGAAAGAGAGCAGTTTGCCCTCTGATCTTTGATTTGTGGTAGCAATACCCCCTACTTCGACGTTGTGTCTTACCCCTTATTTATTAAAAGATTAGGGAAAATGTTAGTATTGAAAATGTGATTTACTTGAGGGTATTCTGTTAATTTTTATTTGTTTCGATACTGTTAAATTAGGAAGAAGTATAATATCGAAATAATTTTTTTTTTTGATGAAGATGCCTTTAAATAAATCAATTTTTTTCAAACACGTTAACATTTTAATGGAAACTGCTCTATCTCAAATAGATCAGGGGCATAACTGTCATTAGTCTATTTATCACACAAGAACTCCTTAGGTAAATCCATACCACTTTGAGCTGCACAATATACCCAGGCCTTATATCTGGCACTTCCCGTTGCGTCTTCACTTCTTCAACAGCTTCCTTATCGATAATCTGCAATTATAAATGTAAAACGTTGATTGGGAAAAGAAAAACTAAAAATTACCTCAATAAATAAGAATAATAAGATATCGATCCATGCCTGCATTATATGCCTTGCAGTTTTGTCAAGCCTCTTAAATTTGATTCGAGGAGTTACATCTGTAGATGAAGATGATTCAACTGAATTCTCCATTGTTGTGATTGACCTCATGGAGATTAAAGGCAACACTTTTGCAGAGGTGAACGAGCATGACTGAGGATATTTCGATACTGATGTGACTGAAGATAACTGTACAACAAATGTAGAAAATGAAATATTCATTCTATAAATATAAGAACGGCAATTATCTATTTTAATTACAGTTCATTCGACAGTGTCCTTATGAATAGGAATAAGTTAGAGTTCATTATTATTACTTATTATTCGAGCGAGTCGACAAAGGCCATAGTGGCTGAACATGAAGGCAAGCTAAAGGCCTTAGAGTGAGTCGAGAAAAACGGAAGCAAAGCTAAAAGTAAAAATCATTTTACACATTTACTATCTAGAGCGGTAACTACTAAAACTAGTAATATCAAACAGATTTCATCTGAATCAAATTCAAAATTTGATGCAGACCGGCACCCACTGCCGAGATCAAGATTACTCATCATTCATCAAATTAATTATTTGGAGGGTTTCTTCCCAAGCACTCCGCGTGGTCAAGAAAATTTCGGGAAAGAAGTATACAAAGCCAGCACTGTGTTCGATTTCAAAATTCACATTTCTCTTCGGGCCAGGACCATTTTTCTAATTCCAACTCAAACACTATGTTCAATAGATCACAAACCCGAATTTCGACAATCGTGAATAACAACAATAGATCTATCTATAGCTACAATAACTTTCACAGTTAAACTCTACTGAACTTTGGACAGCAAGAACGTATCGAAGCTGCATAATTTCGATTAGAAAACTTGTGAGAAAGAATTCAAAAACGAAACCTTGGCGGATTCAACAAGCTTCGCAGTTGCAGTCGACAAGCTTCTGCCATCACCGCCACCGAAGCTCCCGGAGAAAAGCTCCTGCTTACACATCCATAGGGATTCAATTAAAGTCGTCTGATCATATAGACTGGAACAAGAAGGGGATATTCAACAGTCGATTGCGACATTTCCCAAAAAATTCCATGGAAACGAATCGCGAGGGAAAATGTGGATCGAACTCGCAAGAACAACAACAGCGAAGCAACGTGAACGAGAGGAAGACCTGGAACGAGCGGCGGAGACTAGAAGGGGTTGGATTGGGTAGAAGACGGCGAGGATTCCATCGTGCCGCCATTGATGGAATCGGAGAAAGCTGTTGCGAGTGAGAAATGGCCTCTTAGGGTTTAGCAGGGGTTTTCCCTGACCATTGTATTGAGTTGAATATTTCCAGATTACTTTCACTTTCTATGTACAATTGTATAGGTTAATTAAAGTTAAACTAGTTAAAATTGATTTTCTTTGTTTAAACTTTATTAAACCGAAGCTCGAAGTTTTCACCGGTTTAGCGATGATCGGGTTTTACATATTCATTGCTCGGCAAATGATTTGTTAACTCGTAAAAATTTAATTTATCGTCATCGCTACTTGTTGATAGTTATCCACGGATTTTACATGTTTTTTAATATATATTATGTGAATATATATGTGAATAAATAAACTCACTATAATAATACAATAATATGTCAATAATACTTGGAGTGGCCACCCCTAAATAATTGCATCTTTCGTACAGGAAATGACTCAGTTGATGGACATCCCCAAACAAGAGAATCAATTTAAAAAGAGAAATAGCATGAGATAACCAAATTGAAATGTTTGATTAGCCAAATAGTCAACCTTTTATTTTTCTTTGTGAAATAGTCAAATAGTTATTTAATAACATATTTTATATCTATAATACCCTTTTAACATATTAACGGTATTAACGTGGTTAATTTATTTTTTTAAAAAATAATTTTTTATTGAATTTTTTTTTTTGAAAAAAAAAATATTTTTTTTGTTAAAATTTTAATCAAGGTTTTTTATTTTTAAACAAATTAACTACGTTAATGCGTTTATTAATGTGTATTAACGTGTATTAACGGAGTTAATTTGTTTAAAAAATAAAAAAATCGTGATTAAAATTTTAACAAAAAATTTGTTTATTTTTTTAAAAAATTTATTTATTTTATTTGAATTTTTTTATTTATTTTTAAACAAATTAACCACGTTAATACGTTAATAAACGTATTAATGTGTATTAACGGAGTTAATTTGTTTAAAAATAAAAAATCGTGATTTTTCAATTTTTTTTTTTTTTTAAAAATAATTATTATTTTTAAACAAATTAACCACGTTAATACAAGGGTAATCAGGTCTTTCGTGATTTATTAACATAGTTAATTGGCTATTTGACAATATTAGTAAAAACATTGGCTATTTGGCTAATTAGAGTTTGAAGTTTGGCTATTTGACTATTTGCCCCATTTAAAAATCAAATTAACGATTTGTCATCGGTAACGATATTTGAAACATTGCTCACAACGATCCATGATCAATAAAGTTAATCGTTAAGATATGGTAAAAAATCAACCACAAAGTAAATTTTGAGGCTGCTGAGTTGAAAATACCCTTCTACGTAGTCATTTTGATCGGATTATTACGTACAAGGATTGGATGTAATCTTGCTCTTCGACTTTCTGAAATTCAAAAAGGAAAAGTGACTAGGAGTAGTGGCAGATCTAGGATACAAATTTCGGAGTCAACTATATAAGCTGACTTACCATGAAAAGTGTCGTCTTTCAATCACGATACGGTGTAAGATCAATATTGAACTGTTGCTTTCCCTTGCTTACTCTCTGAATAAACAAAGACAAACATGTCAGATGTCTAATTTATTTCGAAATACAATTAACGATGCTATGGATCGTAATTAACTAATAAAAAAAGAGAGAGATATAATTAAGTTGTTAGCCCGTATTTATTAATTACTTATGTTTCTACGCATTCGGAGTTATTTTTGGTAAGTGGTACTAAGATAAAGTGAAATCCAAATCTAGCCTTTGCAATGGCGTAAATCACATTCTGCCGTTTTATACCTTCAAAACATTATTGGAAGAGTTTTCTGGTCTAACTCTCGAACTAGAGACATGGAATCATTTATCAATAATGAGTTCGTATTTGAAGAAATAATCAAGGAAGAAATGAATTTTACCGCAATCGCCACAAGTTCTTGAAGCAGTTCCTCCAAATGGCGCAACGGCTATATAAAAGAAAAAAGAAAAAAAAAACTTATAAATGCATAATTATATATAAAAACATTAGTGCAAATTAAAAATAAAGTTTCAAATTGTATTACTTACCCATTGAGTTGGACCATCAACTGGAGCACTTAAAGGATCATCATGCACCTAAGTAAACATCAAAGTGTAAGAAAATATCAAGCTATCAAAAAAAATATTGACTAGAGCTAATATATGCATGAATAATATTGAAACTGAAAAAATTGCGTAAGAATCCATTTTCAGTTATCATCCCAAGGAAATATATGTAAATAAACTTTGAAAACTCAATGAATTATGAATTATTTCGAAGAGGTGGTAAAAGAGAAAACCCCGTTGTCAATTTCAGCAGGTTCTCCACACTAAAACAAAACAATGGTAAGAGAAGAAACCAGTCAGCTTTCAGCAGATTTTTCTTACTTCCATGAAAATTCCGTCGACACCGACGGCGACAGCTGTCCTTGCAATGCAGGGGATGAGTTCACGAAGGCCACCACTTGCAACTCCTCCACCCTCCAGCTGCATCAGAATAATGACTTTTCACTGACTTTAAATGCAATAATTTAAGATAATATTATTCTAATGTCAGCTACTAAATGAGAATTGAGACATTTTACTGACTTTAGATGCCATAATCAAAGATGACGTTATTGTAATATAAGCAAGTATTAATGGAAATGATTAATGCATTTTTCTTCTTCATTAAAATCATTTATTTGGACATGTGTCTTCCCCATAATAGCCGGTTTTACACTTGAATTCAACAAACCCATTTTCACTTAAGAAAAAACCAGGTCTGGTTTTCCTTTCTCAACCCCTCGGTATCAGATTTCGGTTATGAAAGTGGCAAAAACAATGACCGGAAAACCGGTTTCACCCTACCAAAAGCTATATAAATCATAAAACCTGGAAGGAGTGATAATGGTTAAGGTAATAAGTACAGTTCTTTCGAATCAGAGGAAGAGATAAATTTGTTGGATTGCAAAAGTTTATGCATTATATGCACCTTTTTGCCAGCAGGCTGTTGCAATGAATGTGTGACATCTGCAACCTGTTATGAATAATTAGGTTAGATAATTTATATTTTTAAAACCTAAGATATACACATATATGCAAAAAAATATTTAGTTTCAAGAACGAGTAATAACTAATAAGATATAGTTTTTAGATCATAACTTACCACAGGGCAATTAGCTTCTCTCATCCACTCCAAGTTGCGTGGATCAACGATCAAATCATCTAACAACCAAATGCAAGAGCATAATCAGGGAAAAAATGTATCTGAAATCCATCCATAGTTAAAATGAAACAATCAAAAAATTTATTTCATTTTAACTAAAAATTTGGTCCACAATCCCAAACAATCACATAAAAAGTTATCCAAGCACAAGAATAAAGTTATTATTTATATAATATGTTAGTTTTGCCATATATTATGTTTCATCAGAAAGCTATTAACAATATTTTAAAACTTACTGTATCCAAACATAGTTCCTCTCTCACAGACCATCACATTTGAATTTCCTGCTAGTCTAATCTTCTCGACAGAATTTGCCATGACCTGTTCATATGAAAGTATATTCCAAAAATCACACTCAAAACATAAATTAGGGACACATAGACGCAATTATAAGAAGTCCAAAAAGACTGTGAAAGAGAATCACTTACAGAGGAAGCACAAAACTGACCCTTCTTTACGTTGATAATTTTTCCAGTTTTAGCAGCTGCAACTAGGAGATCTGTCTGTCACCGAAAGTAGAACAGAGATTAATGTGTGGTTATTCACTTATTTGGAATATTAATGAAAAATATTAATCAGTAATGAGATTACAACTTATACTCAGCTACTAGTTACTAGATGATAAGTAAACCACCGTGTCTAAGTGTGATTGTATGACACTAATTAGTCTAATCAGCTACAATTACAATAATTAACTAAAAAAATTTACAACATAATCACTAACTTTATGTATTGCTAAAAATGAATTTCAACTCATGCATTCTAGAACTTTCATGCATGGAGGGATGGAAAAATCTGACCGGAGAACCAAAAGATTTTGAAAGTAGATAGTTTTCTAACCTGGCGACATAAGAATGCAGGAATTTGAATTATATCTGCTACTCTGCCAACTTCTTCACACTACAAAAGGAGAAACAAAATGGTGGAATCAGCTTGTAACTCTTCGAGATGAGCCTTAGAAATGTAAATGCAAATGTAGAGATATATGAACTTAGGTGTATGTGTGCTATAAATAGTTCATTGTAGTGGGAACAAGTAATTAATAACTGTATTAGTATTTTATTCATAACAAATTCAAAATATTTGCATCTGGAAAATTGCTTCAATCTGCAAATGCAAATGCAACAGACATAAAACCGAGCAAGACAGTATTAACGAGAAAGAACCACCAAGTGAACAAAATATGTGACTACATCAATATGCATAATAATATTTGAAAAGATTAAGAAAAAACTCACTTGGTCTGCTTCATGCACATCAGTGATAATAGGAAGATCATATGCTATTTTAACCTTTTCAAGAATCTGCCACCAAAAAGAACGACAAGAAAGAATAATTAGCTACAGAATATAGATACACATTACCTATGTCCACCTGAAGAAGACCACAGAGGCCTTCGACTTAGCTCCTAAAGAAATCCCCCCGGAACCAGGCTCAATAAATAATTCAACCTATAAAGCGATTCTCAAACTAAAAGAAGTCCATAACCCAGAGGTCAAATTCCATTTCGCTCAAGTTTAGCCCAGGGACGACCTGAATTGAAGTGGGCGAACCATGCCGGGCTCAGGCTCTGGGTCCGTGCACCTGTTGATACCTTTTGAAGCACTTTCTAGATCCTAGTTAAAGAATATGTCGTTCACCATCACGAGTCTGTCTACTTTCTTTCTCATTTCAGTGCTCGCAAGCAGAGATTTATTCTCGTAGTCGCTAAGAAAAATCAATTCCATACACAATCTAAGAAAGATTACTCACAATGAGACTAAACACTTTCAGAAAATCCTACAAAATGTTATTCCAAAACTCTCTAATTGTGAAAGCCATGATTAAAGCATTCTAGCTAAAAGCTCACCCTTACGGCTTGATCAAATTTACGAAGATGAATAATAGTTTTAGTGTAGTACAGTATACATATAGCAACATATAAATATATATACATATCATATATATCATATATCTGTGCCATTCTCACAACACTACCTTCAATCCTTGACTCATTCCAGGACCCCGAAAGGACTTCGAAGATGTTCGATTAGCTTTGTCGAAGCTCGACTTGAACACCAATGGCACTCCAACTCTACAAACAGCCACAAACAAGAAGAAGAAATCCAATCAGATCCACCATATCCCGCAAGAAATCAAAACCACCAATCCGATTCAATTCACGTTAGAACGATCGTACTTGGAAGCGACGTCCTTGATGCTCTTGGCCATCCGCATGACGTGCTCTTCCGATTCGATCACATTGGGTCCGGCGAGCAAGAAGAACGGCTCAGCCGCCTGAAGAACGCAAACACGGCATGTTCAAAGCAATCCGATCCGATCGGAGCAGAGAGGAGTGAGTCAGCCATGGCGAACATACCTTGAGGTGGCTGTAGAGCAAGGCAGGCGAAGCCATGTCCGATCAGAGGTCTGGTCTGTCGCCACAGAAGCAGGAATCGGAGCTTCACTCTCACTCTCACTGAATTCAGTGATCGAAGCCACAGCTAGATCTGTGCGGACACTTTACGTATTAAATTGTAAATTAAATAAAAGTTTTGGACCATAGTGTGATATTAAAAACGTTTTAAGGGCATAGACGTAAATATTTTAAAGGGTTACTAGCGGCACAAGTACCAATTCTGTTTAAAATGTAACGATAAGTACCCATTGTTGTTTTTTGGCCGGACTCTAATAATAACATGTTACAAGTTCCAAAATAGCCGATAAAAAGGTTCACTTAGACATGCAATTATTAAAGTTTTACAACTTTATCCGGTCAAATAAAAAATAAGTATTTATCATTAGTTTTTGAAGAAATTTTTTTTAGTAATTGTGCCGCTGCTATCATTTACATTTAACTTCTCTTTATGTGGGCCGGTCCGTCTCACATTTTCGGTAGACATGGGCAAAACCCGTGTCTTGGTTGGATCCCAAGCGCAAGTTGCCCATCCCGCAGTTAAATTTGGACAAGAAAACCTAGTTATTTTCGGCACCCGTCTATATTTTCATTTTAAAACCCACCCACCAATGACCCAGCCTGCACTGGATGTGAGCCCCTAAAGAATTGGATCAAAACGGGTGATCGGTGCGGGTCGCTCACTCATTTGGAGAGCCTTACTTACTTTTTTATTGTGTCAATTTGTTTGTTTCTTTTTTATTCTTTTTCTATTTAAGTGAAAATTTTCATTTAAATTCTGATCTCGACTCTTTTAGGTTAAAAAATAGAGTTTGATCATCTTATATATTGAAGACCATGACTGATAATTGAGTTAAAAAAAGTAAAAAAATGTGGGACTTTTTTTTTTTGACGAAAAAAAAATAAAAAAAATGTGGGACTTGCTCCTGAGTAGTTGCTCGAGATGCATATGAAAGCTTTTGTCGCAAAGAATCCGTACACATTTCGGAATTTTTCTCCGAATAGCTGCTCGGAGTGTTGCGTGGGACTTTGGTGCCGAGTGCAAAATGAGGTCCGGAGAATCCGGCATATGTAAACCGGTCGCGACGAGATGTCCTCCTAGACCTAGTGCCACTTCAGCAAGAACGTGTGGGAGCGCAGGCGATCAAAAAGTGTAAATACGTACGTGCAGGTGCAGCCATAACATTTTTATTTTTATTTTAAAATTGATCATATAATTAAATTTCTGTGTTGGCCAACCAAGTTTGGGCGGCGAGTCGACGCCGCTTCCGATCTCGGAGTTCCACTTGGTTGGACGGTCGTTCCGCCTCGAGCTTAGCCATATGGCGAGAGATCTCGTTGAGATCATCTTGATAAGTCGAAGAGATCACGATGCAACTTGAAAGCCTAGTCATAGGATTAAATACATGCATAAATATTCTCTCTATGAGATCAAGATGAAAGGCATGAGATAATAATGATAAATGTATTTAAGTTTAAATGAAATTAGTAGTTTTATTAGTAAAAATCGAGGTATCAAGTGAAGTAAAAGTGTAAAAATCGTTTATTAGTGACATATCATTGTATGTTTATTTATCGTGTATTTTTGTAATAAAATTCTGTAAATAAAATATGATAAATAAAAGTTAAATGTAAATGATACATTATTATAAATAAATGTTGAAAGATAAAGTAGACACAAAAAATACTGACTACATTTTTACAAAAGTATAATGCGAGTATACATTACCACTAGTTTTACATAAATTGAATATTTTAATGTAATTATTTTTGCTATTATTTATCATGCAAGTTCCGAGTATTTCTGTCTCATTTTTGTTTGCCGCGCTCTCTTATCTGTTTATCATTTTTAGATTTGGTGATTTCCAATGTCTGTAATTCATTAATTATTTAGTGTATTCGTTTTTATTTATAATATTTTATGACTGTTTTTTCGTGTTTTGAGTCTAAAACGCGGTGGAAACGTCACTATACATTAAATAGTGGCAAGTCCTTAAATTTTGTGAGGCTGTCACGTTTTCTTTCTATTTAAGATGTTTGCCTTACAAGATAAGATATCTAAATATATGGAGAACACCTTATTATTCGTCGATGAAATAAATTAAAAGAGGACTTTACTTACTTGCTAGGTACGTACATTAATATTTTTATAATATATAAAATACATAATATTTTTTATTTTCTATAATGATAATAGTAAAAAGGGTTAATTGCGGCAAAAATACTCAACTTTTGGTCAAATTCTCTGTTGTATATAGAACCTCCGTAAATGGCGGCAAAAGTACCCAAATTTAGCATTTGGGAGTTGACCGAGAATATCTATCGATGTGACACTCAGTCTTTGTCACGTGGCACTTGGCCGCCACGTGGCATGCCACGTAATTATTATTTTATTAAATAATTTTTTAAAAAAATAATTATTTTTTTAATTATTTTTAAAAAAAACTTTTTAATTTTTTTAAAAAATAAAATTATTTTTCCATAAAAACCAATAATGAATATTTAAATATAATTATTCATTTTAGAAAAGTAGATCAAACGAAATAAATAAAGAAAAAATCTCCGTTCACGGTTCACTCAAGCTCCGCCTCCGATCCGGTTTACGGGTGAAACGAAATCGCTTAATATATTTAATAATAATAACCAATAATAATCATATAATTATTTAACGATAAATTTTTTTAAAAAAGAATAATATATAAATAAAAAAAACATATTAAACAATTATTATTATTATAAAATGCAAACACAAAAAAATATCATGCAAACAAATAAAAATAAGTTTTCATTAAATATAAATACGACTACTATTTTTTGTTTTTGAATAAGTGGTGTATATATAATTATGTCTTGACTTTTTAAACATTATGTATGCGTTTATTAGTTATTATTATTAAACATATTAAACAATTTTTATTCGACGCAAGAACAGGACCGATAATCCTCGATTATCCACGATAAGTCGAACCTTGCTATCGAACACATTTAAAACACAGCATATTACCAACAAAAAATTATATGAATAAGTCTCTTAAATATTTTCATTCTCGATTGCAAAATTATAGAAAATCCTCGAAACATAATGACAATTGACAACATTACTTTATTTTTATTTTTTCTTTCTTCTTCTCGTAATATGTTGTACTTAAAACATGTTTAATGATTAGAGTAAAGAGCAATTCGCAATAGGCGGAGCTGCTCATTAAAAAAAACTTATGCAACTAAAATTCATTATAAGAATATAATTACAACAAATGTAACGGGGTTTATGTGAGCGACGTGACTCAACACATAAACGGATAAACGACATTATATTTATAGGGTTTTTTTTTTTTTTTTTGGTGTGTGTAAAAAACACTGTTAGTTTTCAATGAAAACTGTATATATGCTATTGTTCCGTAATGGGTAAAATAAGGATAAACGACAAACTCACAAAACTCAAAGTTAGAAGCAGAATATGCACAAAAAATATAATAAAAATTATTCTGATTTTCTTCTTCTTCTGGGGATTGTATTATTTGATGAATATGTTGAATAATTAGAAGCTAAAGCACATTAAATTTACATAATTAATAGATTATTTAAAATAATAAATTTCAACAAATTGATCCATTAAATAATATGTTTTGTATTTTTATCCATATTTAGTTATTTATTTGGTAATTGGTATCACGTATCCTTTATTTGTTAATGTTTTCTATATATTATTACCAAGTTTAATAAGAAATTATTTATGATAAAAAAATAACTCAACGACGAGATGTACAAATAAAACTGAAGTGTGGTGTAGCCATCCTAATATAAAAATAAAAAAGGATTAGATAAAAACATGAACAAATATAATGTCTAGGAATATTTGCCATAATGATGAAACGTATAGCTAAAAAATTGCAAGAAACTTAATAAAACAATCATTTTAATAGAATATAGAATGGACGTGTAACAAATCATCTTTTATAATTGATTATGACTTTGCAAATTGTGATGTCATCTTTTATAATTGATAACGATGAAATTACTCTCCATAACGTGAACAAGTTCAATTCCATCGTCAATGTATATTATTTTGAGGTCAAATTTAGTTGAGCTCCAAACTTTCTAAACTCTCTAAACACAATAAAAAACAATTATTTGACAACAAAGAAAATTAGACCACGTCTAAAATATATGAAGATCAATTTATAGGAAAGTTTGTGAACTTTATATATTGGTGGACTTTTGTGGTCAATTTAATTTTATATTTTTGTACTCGTGCCCTCTAAATTTTTGAAAAGTAATATTGCATCTTATTCATAATAATAATGATGGGAAAATCTAAATTTATGTGCAAATCGCGATTTATTCATGAAAATTTTGATTTATTTATTTTTGAAAGATTAATAAATTAAATTTAGAATTTTTATGAAACGGTCGAGAAGTATTTTTTACGAGCATGAGTAAGTCTAAAATAAGTCACGTGCTGCTTAAAAAAAAAATATATTTTTCATTAGTTACTACTCTTGAAAAGCCTAAAAGGCATATTTGCTAAAAGTTAGAGTTAAGGAGGCAAAGTGCACTGATATAAAAGTTGAGGGAAGATTACTGCAAATTACTCAATATAAAATATTAATGCTATAAAATAAAAGAAATGAATTGGGAAGAAGTCAGAAAAGTCCATATCTCAGAAATAATAATTAAAAGTGCACTGACCGAACGGGCAGCGGGCAGCAGCATCCATACAATTTGTCAGATTCTGGATTTCGCCATAAACAAATATCAATAAAATATTATCTGAGAATGATTGGAATCCTTCCTTGCGTTTCTCAGAATTCACTTCTTCGATTCTCTTCCCAAACGTCGCTTAATCGGAGCTAAGAAGAGGAAGAAGACGAAGAAGAAGAAGTAGAGGAGGGATTTTCCTGTTCCTCTTCTTCCTCCAGAATCCGAGTTCGTCGATCGGGGAGAGAAGCGAGGGATTTTTGAATCGTCGAATTCGGTTTTGGCTCGGTGAGGTTGAGAAATGGGCGTCCTGATCGGCTCGGAAGACGGAGCCAAGTGTTCGTCGTGGCTCGGGATGAAGAATTTGGTGCGGAGGAAGCAAGTGGATTCGGCTCACACGGACTCGGGTCATCCGAAATTGGCCAAGGAATTATCCGTTCTCTATCTCATCGCGATAGGTAATTCGATATCTATTCTTGGTTGCGGGATCGAGTCGATGGTCTTGGTTTCCGATTTCGTCGTGAATTTTGTGTTCTTCGTTGCCAGATTCTGTTCTTTCCTGTTTTCCGTTTCAATACTGTTATACAGTTTTCGGTTCAAGTGATTCTTACGTAGATTTCTTGTTTCGTACCAACTTGAATATGGTTTTTCTCGCTATCAAATGTTCTATATATATACACACACACATATATATATATATATATATATATATATATATTACGTATAGAGTACTGGGATTGTTAATTAGTGGATAGTGAGCTAAAAATCCTTATATTTTCCTCACCACTTTAATATCTATGGAAGCTTGATGAAGTTAAGAAAGATCTTCTTCTATCTTATATTGATCTGGTGTTGAATCGTACTTTGAAATGATGGTGTAATGGTGCTTTGATCAGGTGTCGGGTCAACTATTGGAGCAGGAGTTTATATCCTCGTCGGGACGGTTGCCAGAGAGCATTCGGGACCGGCGTTGACAATCTCGTTTTTGGTCGCCGGAATCGCTGCTGCCCTTTCAGCGTTTTGCTATGCAGAGCTTTCTAGCCGTTGCCCTTCGGCCGGAAGTGCTTATCATTACTCGTATATATGCATTGGAGAAGGGTATTTTCTCGTCATCTATGTTTTAAATAACTTGGTTTCGACTTTTGAGATTAATATTTGAAATAAACGTGTATCGTATATGGAGAAGTTTGTTTCTTATCACCCTTTGTTTGAATGAATTGATATTTAGAGCAATTTCCGAAAAATATTCTAAGAAACGTGAATTTTATAGCTGGAGAAGGCTGTTTTATTGAATCGCTTTTGTGAAGAACTTGTTTTCGAGAATAATTTTTTGAACACTTTTTACAAAAGAGACGTGAATCTTAGATGGGTAACTTGGTTGTACAAATTTTTCTTTAAATTTCAGTTGGTTTTGACTATATATATTTACAGCGTGGCTTGGTTAGTTGGCTGGGCTTTGATACTGGAGTATACTATTGGCGGTGCAGCTGTTGCGCGAGGGATATCTCCGAATTTGGTACAGCTCGGTTTTGTTAAATTATGAATTGGTTTGAAAAGTTCAGGTTTATATTAGTTTATTGTTTTTTTTTTTTTGGGTAACAAGTGCATACTAAACCTTGTTTTTTATTTTATTTATACAGGGCTTTATTTTCGGAGGAGAGAACAATCTGCCTCTAGTTCTTGCCCGTCATTACATCCCGGGACTTGGTATCATGGTGGATCCATGTGCAGCAGTTCTTGTATTTGTAGTTACTGGGCTTTTGTGCGTGGGAATCAAGGAGGTAAAATTGTTGTTCATCTGCTGCAACATGCTTCCTTCTTGTGAGATTTTTCCCTTTATTTATTCATATTATTTTGCAGAGTACAATGGCACAAGCTATAGTGACAATGGCAAATATCTGCGCTCTACTTTTTGTTATCATAGCCGGTGCTTATTTGGGTTTCAAGACGGGATGGGTTGGTTATGAGCTTCCTACTGGGTGCTTGCACAATCCTCTTCTCTTTTTATTTTATTTTTTCCTCGAGATTTGTCTTGATTCTTTGATTAGTTTACTATCTAGTTAAATTTTTTTTCTCATTTCATTTTCGCTTGTGTTTAAAGGTACTTTCCTTTTGGAGTAGACGGGATGCTTGCTGGATCTGCAACTGTTTTCTTTGCATACATCGGTTTTGATTCGGTTGCCAGCACTGCCGAGGAGGTAACTATTATTATATTATCTTTTTGTTACCATCGTTTATTCTTCCTATAGTGTTATGGAGAAAGAGGGCTTGGCTTTTGTGGGTTATGGATTGGATTGGAAAGGAGGTCAATTTTTATATCTCTGCTCTTTGTTTTTCCTTAGGTGAAAAACCCCCAAAGAGATTTGCCACTGGGAATTGGGGCGTCTTTGTCTTTATGCTGTTCGTTATATATGCTGGTTTCTGTGGTTATTGTGGGTTTAGTTCCTTATTATGCTATGGATCCGGACACTCCCATCTCCAGTGCCTTTGCTAGCCACGGAATGCATTGGGCTGCGTAAGTGTATATATTTGTAGATTATTAATATTATTCCTGTCTTCGAAGTTTTCGGGCTTCAGACTGTAAGTTGAAGGAAATGCTTCTGATTTAAGGTATGTGATAACCGTTGGAGCTGTCACTGCACTCTGCTCAACTTTGATGGGATCTCTTCTTCCGCAGGTATTTATCAATTGGTTTGCATCTTGTTAGGGTTGAAAGTTTTATGCCCTTACTCTTGATCGCCCATTTATTTGGACTTCTTCAACCCATTTGTAGTTTATATTTTATAGGCTTAATATTTTTAATACTATTTATCGTAAAAATCAGTTTTAAAACTGTAAAACAGTCCTAGTTTTGAAATTGCTAAAGAGAGAAAAAGAGTGCTTTTTGAGCACCGGTTCCCTTAAATAAAAAAATGCATCAGCTAGCATGTGGGCATATATCAGATATTTCTAATAAGATGTTTATATCATATCGTTTATATTTCAAGCTTTCCGTGTTTCTTTGTTCCTTTTATTGATTCTCCATAGTAACTAATCACGTTATTCCTACATTGCTATTAGATTTACTTACACCAATGATAACAGATATCATATTTGTTTGTATTTTTTTCATTTTTCTCCTCTAATATGATATGAATGTCATATCTTTATCAGCCACGAATTCTGATGGCAATGTCTCGGGATGGATTACTGCCCGCATTTTTCTCTAGCGTTAATGAAAGAACGCAAGTTCCTCTCAATAGTACATTGATAACTGGGCTTGGCTCGGCAATCTTATCGTTCTTCATGGATGTTTCTCAATTAGCTGGAATGGTATGTTAAACCTTATCTGGTTAGTTATTTCTCTATTACATGCTTTAAAAAATCATTTTTTTTTCCGTAATTCCTGAATAATTTGTTTAATCATATCAAAATAGGATGTATATAATTCAAGACTAAGGAAATAATAATAAAAAAATCTTCTAATTATTACTGCTATTTTCAGGTCAGTGTGGGCACGCTTCTTGCGTTCACTATGGTGGCAATATCCGTATTGATCCTTAGATACGTCCCACCAGATGAAGTGCCGTTGAAGTCTTCACTTCAGGACTCAGTTGAGTCTCTCTCGTGGATGTCTGAAAGTGGTACACAGGAGATCACTGGGAAAGATCACGATGATACTGCGGGGTCGTCCAAGAAAGATATCAAACCTCTGGCTGATCAAGTGGACATCTCAGTCGAAATCCCTTTGATTTCTAAGCATGTTCACCTTGGAAAGTGTAAGTCCTTTTTTTCTTCTTCTGACCTTTACCTTTGACCTTTAAAATTAAGCGCTTGTTGTTTATCTTCATATATTTTGTGTATTTCTTGGAATGATGTTACTATATCGACATGGCAATCTTTGCAGACGTTATGAACGAAAAGAAAAGGCGAATAGTTGCTGGCTGGACGATAATGTTGACGTGTGTTGGGGCATTTATCCTTACATATTCGGCCTCAAGTTTAGGCTTCCCCAGGTTGACAATACTCCGCTGATCATATAGTGATTTTATAAACACACACATATTCGCGTATATAGATATTAAAATTTGAGCAATCTCCAATCATTTATATCTTTCGGATTGATTAAATCATGAGTAATGTTTTAATTAAGCATTCCCCTTTCCGCTATTCAAGCATGACATGTTTCCTTGCACTGTCATCTCTCTTAAAAAGTTCATATAGAGTATATTATATGTATATATATATATATATTGATATTAAATGTTTCCACTGTTTTTTACAGTTACCTTCGGACGACATTGTGTGTGATTGGTGGAGCTCTTCTGTTAGCTTGTCTGGTTGTTTTGACTTGCATAGATCAAGATGATGCTCGCCACAGCTTTGGACACACCGGAGGTATGTGCAGTTTTACATCCATGCCCTTCCTATCCTTTCAGCCAGAGTAATTTGCAGGCATGCCCCCTGAACTTGTCGTGCAGTTGCTGTTCTGCCTCAAAATATTTTTTTCTCGACAAATCATCCATTTTAACCCACACGCTAGTATATTTATGACACCTTTGTGACTAAACATTACAACGTGCATTGGTCGAGGCTTACAATTTAACCCGATTTATTTATTATTATTAGTTTCGGGGAAAGGCCTAAGTTTACAAGTTTGAAGTTGAAGGTGAAAATTGCTATCCCCGACAAGTTCAGCCGATTATGCAATATACCTAATGTTAGTCTATTAGATATAGTTTCTTGAATCCTGCGTATAGTTATAGTCAGTATCACTGTTTTTATACATCACAATGAGTTTGCGCTGTAAGAAAATGGCACTCTGAATGATGGGGTGCTTATCCACTGCACATGCCTGTCAGTGTCGTTTTCAGTTTAATTAATTAAGAACATGTCGTCTGGTCCATGTCTTGGACTCATTCAAAACGTGTTCAACATGTGTTTTGCCTCATGCTGACACGACTCCATGCATTTCTATTATGATTGTCAGATTTCTTTTTCCAACGAAAAGACATGTAAATACAGAGAATGTAAAAATAGATTTTTTATTAGAAAATTATTTATTAGAAATATTAGGGACATTTGCGGCAGAAATACTTATACATAAGGTGAAAGTGACCCGCATATTCCACTTCTTTCGCAACTTATGTTCCTTATACTGTTAAAAGTGAAAACCCTTTCACCTAATTTGGTATATATTTTGGTACCTGAGATTTGTACTTTACAACGTTTGAAACGCCGCAAAAAAAAAGGGGGGGAATATGCCCGCAGTTTCACCTATCTTTTGGTTATATTTGGCGCACATATCTGGAAATTTAATATAAAAAATTAGAGATTGTATTAGGGTATATGGTCAGAATTCGATAGCATAGTTAAAAGACAATTTTTTTGTGGATTAATTTATAAATAAATAAAAAATTCTTACAAAAATTGCCAATTCAATATGTTTGTTTAACTTTAATGCATATTTTATGAGATTGGAAGATTTTTACTAGCAATTTTCTGTCAATCTCTTTCCAGGTTTCATTTGCCCGTTTGTTCCTTTGCTTCCAATGGCCTGCATTCTCATCAATCTCTACCTCTTAATCAATCTCGGGTAAGTCCCACTTCCTAGTTTTCATATTAGTCTCACAATCTTTACCGGTTTCTAGCAGAGAGTTTCTGAATCCCGCTTGTATAAACTTTCATCTACTCACTTTTGAATGAAAAAATCTTGGGTAGTTCTCAAGTTTTATCTTTTAACTTTCTTTACTTAAATAATCATTATAAGCTTCACCGATTTTTAACTCAACCAAGAGATTCCGAATTCTGTTCGTATTCCTACATCTATAAGTAACTCTCAATTATCATTACGATCTTCACCAATTTTAAAGTAAACGTAGAGATTCTGAATCCAGTTCGCGTAGGATTTATCTTTTTACTCTGTTCTTGAGCGATTCCTTTTTACAACGTGCAGAGGTGCCACTTGGGCACGAGTTTCGGTGTGGCTGCTCATCGGGGTATTCGTTTACGCGATTTACGGCCGAAAACACAGCTCGCTCCGAGACGCGGTTTACGTCTCTACGGCAATTGCTGAAGAAGCAAGTCGGTCGGCGAACTACGTGGCGTGACGGGAGGGGCTGCGACGAAACGAAATACAGAACGATCTCTTGATCCGTCGAAGAAACGACACGGCGGCTTCCTGTTGTCTGTCTACCGACACCTTGCCATTATTTATTCCTTTTAATCTGGTAGGAAGGCTTGAATAATTATCGGGCGCTTCATTGTATGATATCTCGTTAGTAAATTTCAAGTTCAACGATGTAAATAGAATTTGGAATAAGGAATTTCACTTTATCGATATGTTAAGGTGCGTTCCTATATTTACCAAATATACATGGACCAATTTATTTTTATTCAATCACTTCTTACATATCATTTACAGAAATTGGTGGCGAATATACTCATATTATTGATTTTGATACAAATAAGTCTATGCTCTACTTTTAACTGTGAAAATATAAATATAGTGATCTGTGTCGATTTTTCAAATAGAAAAATCAATAGCGAAAATATTTATGGTATTTTATTTCTAATAATAAAAGTAATTATTTTACTGAGTTTGATACATAAAATTTAACTGAGGCAATAAACGGAAGTTAATAAAATAATGACTTTAAAAGACTTTCACTATAAAAATATAACATGAAGAGTTACTTATAATAAGATCAATAATACACAAACTTTTACAACAAAAATATAACAAAAAATAAAATAAAATATTTATAATACGTTTAGACAAAAAATAAACATTTCGTACAATTTTCATAAAATTAAGGGTAAACTACGGCTAATGTACCAAATGTTTGATATTTTACGAATTATGTACCCAATGTTTATTTTTGGTGGCTAATGTACCTAATGTTTGATCTGTTGGATATTTTCGTGTTTTCCGTTAGTTGACCGTTAAAGAGTTATCCTCCTCTATATGCATACTTTTTGTATTTTTGACATAACTCACTCATTTTTTGTCCAAATTTTATGCATGACCTATGGTTGGAAATAAAAGACATAGATCTACAACTTTAATGTTTTAAGTTTTGTAAAATCAGTTTTCAAAAAATATGAAATTTCAAATACAACGTAAAATTGGACGTAAGGTTAATGCAAAATATTTGTTTCGAGAAAATTTTACTATACTTAATGACTTTTTATGATGAAACGTAAAACTAAAAAGTTTTAGATAAATATTTTATCTTTCTAGCGGATGTTTATTTATAAATTTTGGACAAAAGATGAGTAAGTTATGCCAAAAATATGAAAGATTATTTCACATCACATATTTCATATTTTTGGCATAACTCACTCGTTTTGTTTTATCCAAAATTAATAAATAAACACCCGTTAGAAAGATAAAATATATATCTATAAATTTTTAGTTTTGCGTTTCACCATATAAAGTCATTAAATATATTAAAATTTGCTCGAAACAAATAAATTGTATTAAACTAACGTCTAATTTTACGTTGTATTTGAAATTTCGTATTTTTCTAAAACTTATTTTACAAAACTTAAAAATAAAAGTTGTAGATCTATCTCTTATCTTTCTAACCATATGTCGTGCATAAAATTTGGACAAAAAATGAGTGAGTTATGTCAAAAATACGAAAAGTGTACATGAAGAGGAGGATAACTCTCTAACGGTCAACTAACAGAAAACACGAAAATATCTAACAGATCAAACATTAGATACATTAGCCACCAAAAATAAACATTGGGTACATAATTCACAAAAGATCAAAAATTAGGTACATTAGCCGCAGTTTACCCTAAAATTAATAACATAAGCATTTTTCTTAGAATTATAGAAAATACGGTTAAAAAGTATGCTTGTATATTATATACAGATATATATATATTCATGTTTTTTATTTTGTTTTTTCCTGACAACCGACAACCGTCAGAATAATTAAAAAAAAAACTTTACATGAATTCATTGGTTTAATTCGATGCAAAGCGAATAACCTTACCAGGGCTTGACATGCCGCGAGTCCTCTTGAAAGAGAGGGGTGCCTTTGGGAACGCGGACACAGGTGGTGCATGGCTGTCATCAGCTACAGGCACGCAGTCAGAGCCCGGGCTCCTCCCACTACTTGGGAGCTTACAATTTCATGTTCTATTTCACTCCTCGATGCGGATTCTTTTCACTCTTCCCTCACGGTACTACTTCTCTATCGGTCACTCAGGAGTATTTTTCACACGAATATATCACAAAAATGTTTATTAACTTTTTCCTTAAAAGATAATTTTAAAATAAAAAAAAATAACTCAAATCTTTCATATATATAGAAATTTCATGGGCCCTCGGAAATTGAGATATATTTTCCGGAATTCAATCAAAGCCGGTTTCAGAAGAAAAGCCATAATAAAACGCTGCGTTTTGGCACCCATCGTCGTTACCCTCTCTAAGCTCTGGTAATTTGATTTTGTTCATTTTCTTAGGGTTTCCCCTCTTCGGATTTAGGGATTTCGATTTCCTTCTGTTTTCAAGGAAAGTCTAGGGATTTCCCCGCAATCGTTGAACTTTTTGGGAAGAATTTAGTGAGATCGTAGGATATATCTGCGAGCTTTTATTGCGATGTCGGTGACGGCCGGAGTCAGTGACACTCAGGGCCGGCCCAACCCTTTTCGGGGCCTTGGGCGAATCATTAATATGAGACTTTTTTTGAGAGTCTGCAATACAATATTGCAGGAGCTATTGGATTACAGTATTGCAGGAGCTATACGATATAACAAAACTTATACAACACATTAATAGACTACTCTTTGCATTTCATATACTTTTTTCTTTGCTTATCTTAACTATTTTCTTCACCTCTCACACACTCTCTTTCTCGCCGAACTTCGATCGACGATGTACGTTGAGGTTAACTGAAAAAAAAAAACTCAGATTATCAGTTCAAGACTCACACTTGAATCTCCACCGGCGGAGGTACGTAGATCTCTGTTTCTCAATCCATTTGTTGATCTTATCCTTAAAGCTTTCAAGCGTAGTTTTTTTTTGTTTTTTGGTTTCTATCTCTTCCTCTGTGTTGATGGTTATGTGAGATTATTCATTTCGTATTCTTTGCTTGAATTGTTAGTGTTTGAGATTAATTGACTTTTACACTGTTTTATTGTGGTTAATGAGATGGAAATATGACAAAGTGTATTATTTTTTAATTTTGGAATTGATGAAACTATACTGTTTGATAAAATCACTCAATGAAATATAAATATTTTAGTTATCAATTTCCTCTTACTATTCTATTAACTGATAATCTCAGCGATATAAACAACGATATGAAATATATTTGTTTCATATATTGTTTGACAATCTCACTTGAATATATAAAGTAGTAGAAAATAAATAAAACAACATAAACAATGATTATTATTCATTGCTGTTACTTATTAAATAGGCGCAAAAGAACGAATGTGCATAGCACATTTGCTAGTATACTGTTTGACAATCTCATTTGACAATCTTTTTTTTAAGTATATACTATTACCTACAATATTGCATTAAATTGTTTATAAACATATATAATTTGATCAATCAGTGATACTTATAAGAGCTATATGAATTTGATTTTGCAGCAACAGAAGTCAACCAAACAAAGTATAACACTTTTTATATATGCCCAAGTCTTATTAATAGAATAATGCATGTGTATGTATATATTTGTATATATATTTATGAGAAATATTTTTTTTAAAATCGATAATGTAAAAATCTTTTATTTGATCTAAATCATACAGACTTCTTTTTCGAAAGGAATATTGTAATAATCTTTTACCAAATAATGTAAATAATGCATTTCTTTAAGAAATGATACTTTTATTAGGTATACTACTCTTTGTGTCTAATTACATATAAATACCATGTAGTTAAACTTAAAAAAGATTGAATAACAACATAAAATAAAAATCAAATAGGTTTAATACCATACGCATAAAAAATCATTAAACTATCAAAATTTCTCTTTGCTAAGAAAAAAAAAACCCGCAACGCGCGGGTTATATACCTCGTGTACATTACAAGAGAATAATTTTAAGGGCTTTTTAGCAAAATACCCAATTTAAGTGAAACTTTTTTAAAAAACACTCAAAAGTTTACCATAATTAAAGAAACACTCATTTGGTCTTATATGGACAATTATACCCTCAATATATTCGATCACATCTTCACTCTGATTCCTTCAACGATGATATTCATTCCTCCCGTCGCCATCCCTTCGCCTCTCTCTGCTCCGGCTCCGACTCCGGCGCCTCGAGCGACGCTCTCTTTCTCTCTCCTCCTCCCTATCTCTGCTCCGACTCCGACTCCGACTCCGACGAACCCTTGCTCCGCGTCTCTCTGGACTCCTCGGCTTCGCATCCTTCTTCTTGCTGAGCTTACTCTGGATCGACTCGAGCCTTTCGCGCCGTCGATTTCCCGAACGCTGACCGCGTCTCCGTCGGAGCCGAACTCCGACTCGTCCTCTATCTCTTCCTCCTCCCCTTCGTCGGAGTATTCAATCACAGACCTCTTCCCGCCGTTCCGCCTCAGCTCTGTGAGGCGGTTGAGGACCTGGTCGACGCTCTGCTTGTGGATGTAGAAGGCCGAGACCGCCATGATGGAGGCTCCGACCAAAGCCGCCATAGCTATGTGCAGCGACGCCGCCGCCGCCGGAGAGGACGACGAAAAGGACGAGTCCATTGCAATTTGAGCCCTGGTCTTACGGGGATGTCTCAGTGCTGGGAAGAGAGTCCCGAGCAAGCTTCAATGGCTTTCTCCAAGCTCTGTCTCTCTCTCTTCTCTTCTAATCACAATCAAAAATCCAAAAAAAAAAAGAGTCAAGAGCTGGAAATCGTGAAGAAAGCGAAGAGAGAATCAAATTACAGCTTCATCAGGTCCATCTCCCTGCGTTTGCTTGGCGAAGACATGGCTCTTCTTAGTCGGAGGGAGAGAGAGAGATTTGTTGAGCAAGTGAGATAAGCAAAAGGAGAGAAAGAAAACTGTAGAGAGAGAGAGGCAATGATATGAAAAGGAGCAAAATTTCACCTCACGTAGGTCCAAATAATATTAATTAACTTCATTAAATATTATTATGTTGAGTAATTGGCCTTAATGCTCTCCAACTTTACAAGTCGATATTAAAAGTGTATTTATTATGGAATCAAATTTCAATATATTTCTTAAAATAATAATTAAGTGCTTTTTCTTTATTGGAATTAATTTGGAAGTATTAAAACAATTTTTGTAACCGAAGTTACACTTATGTAACTGGAGTTACACTTTTGTAACTAGAGTTACACTTTTGTAACTGGAGTTACAATTTCGTAATTCTAGTCATATATAATTACACTTATGTTACATATTAAGAGATTCTACATAAGAAATGGTGCAAGTTTGTAAGTCAGAGAAACAATGTAACCGAAGTTATTATGGAATCAATTTCCAATATATTTATTACACTTATGTATTTATTATGGAATCAATTTCCAATATATTTATTACACTTATGTTTTATTGTTTTTTGTAACGACCGTTACACTTTCGTAACTAAAGTTATACTTTTGTAAGGAGAGCTACAAATGTGATTACAAAGGTCCTGCAAAAAAAAACATTATTAGCTTTACACAACGTAACTGAAGTTAAATTTATGCCATTACAGTTACACTTATGTAACTGGAGTTACACTTATGTAACTAAAGTTACATTTGGGTAACTACAGTTACACTTGGGTAACTGCAGTTACACTTATGTAACTAAAGTTACTAAAATTACATTTGGGTAACTACAGTTACACTTATGTAACTAAAGTTAAATTTGGGTAATTACAGTTATACTTGGGTAACAAGAGTTACACTTATGTAACTAAAGTTACATTTGGGTAAGTACAATTACACTTGGGTAAATTCAGTTACACTTATGTAACTAAAGTTACATTTGGGTAACTACAGTTACACTTGGGTAACTACAGTTATACTTGGGTAACAAGAGTTACACTTATGTAACTAAAGTTACATTTGGGTAAGTATAGTTACACTTGGGTAACTGCATTTACACTTATGTAACTAAAGTTACTAAAATTACATTTGGGTAACTACAGTTACACTTGGGTAACTGAAGTTACACTTATGTAACTAAAGTTACATTTGGGTAACTACAGTTACACTTGGGTAACTGCAGTTACACTTATGTAACTAAAGTTACATTTGGGTAAGTATAGTTACACTTGGGTAACTGCAGTTACACTTATGTAACTAAAGTTACTAAAATTACATTTGGGTAACTACAGTTACACTTATGTAACTAAAGTTACATTTGGGTAACTACAGTTACACTTGGGTAACAAGAGTTACACTTATGTAACTAAAGGTACATTTGAGTAAGTATAGTTACATTTGAGTAACTGCAGTTACACTTATGTAACTAAAGTTATTAAAATTACATTTGGGTAACTACAATTACACTTGGGTAACTGGAGTTACACTTATGTAACTAAAGTTACATTTGGGTAAGTACAATTACACTTGGGTAACTGCAGTTACACTTATGTAACTAAAGTTACTAAAATTACATTTGGGTAACTACAGTTACACTTGAGTAACTGGAGTTACACTTATGTAACTAAAGTTACATTTGGGTAACTACAGTTACACTTTGGTAACTGCAGTTACACTTATGTAACTAAAGTTACTAAAATTACATTTTGGTAACTACAGTTACACGGTAACAAGAGTTACACTTATGTAACTAAAGTTACATTTGGGTAAGTACAGTTACACTTATGTAACTTATGTAAATTTAGTTACATTAACGTTTTTTTATTCATTGCAACTCTATCATTTTAATGTTACTTCAATATCTAAAAATCAAAACTGCAAAAACAATAATTACTTTCCCTTAAATGCCACAAATTCCCAAATTCAAAAAGTAAACAATATCTTAAAAAAAAGTGAATTTAGTTTGTGAGTCTCGTTCCCCAACTTTTTCCAAATACAGCAAGAACCGTTCCACTCATAACTCTCAAGCGTTTGATTTCCGGATGGCAAATCATATAATAATAATATCTTTGTAGTGGAAATGTAACCATTCTTGATATAATATGATAAGAAGTGTTGCAAGAACTATAGTGAAAAATAAACTCAGACTGTCAAATAAATAAGTAAAACAGTTCAAGAGTATACATCAGTTTTTTGGAAAACGACACTGGATTCTGAAAAACGACACCCTCAGAACAAAAGAATCTGAATATTACATGAGGAAACCACACAAGCCTCCTCTACGGCGCCGCAATCGATGTACATCTTCAGCAAGGAGTTGCTCACCAAAACGTCGAACTCCAACCCTCGCTCGCGAGCAATCCTGTGGATGCTCCGCCCCTCCTCCAGCCATCGCCATCGCTACATTATCAATATCCGCGTCAGAATCCGCCATCTCGTGGAACAAAGCGATCGCCGACCCCGGCTTCCCCTCCTTGACTTACATCCGCGAGATGAGAGTCCACGAGACCGAGTTCTTCACCGGTAACCGGTCGAGGATCATCCACTTCGCCTTATCCACTTCGCCTTATCGCGAAGCCGAGCCTGATCGCCTGCCCGTGGACCTGTTCCCCGAAGGACAAGTCCCCAGCGAGGCGCGACACGGCCGAGAGAATCCGCGGGATAATCCAGCGATCGGGCCGGACCCCACATAGCAGCATCTGCTGGTAGGTGAACACGATGTGACGGAGCTCACCGTTGAGCAAGTGCGTTTGGATTAGGCTGTTCCAAGCGAACGTGTCTAAGAGAGGCATTTCGTCGAACACCTGGTGGCCAAAATCCATATCCGCCGGTTTCGCCACTGAGCTCGCGTTTCCCGCGCAACGACGCCGTAAGGGAGGCTTGGCGTCGTTTTTGGCATGGTGGGTCGGCGAGAAAACGGAGGGTTTTGGGCTGAGAATGGTTGCTGGGTTGAAGAAATGGTGGGAGTTTGATCAGAGGGAAGTGGCGACTGGTCTATCGGCGGAGAAGAAGCAGTGGGCTTCCATTGCTGGTCTTCAGAGAGAGCAATTGGTGTTCTTCAGAGAGGGTCGAAGCGAGAGTGAGAGTGAAGAAGACATTCGATTGAAACGAGGTTTGTATTTGATAAGAGCAGAGTCCGACAGCAGATCCGACGGCGGAGAAGGAGACCGTGGTGGAGGATTCGTAAGACGGAAGCTCGGAGACCATGGCGAAGAAGGAGAAGGTGGAGATCGGAGACCGTTGTGCTGGTTGTGGTGCGAGTGCTTCGATTTGGGAATAAGGGTAGTGTAGGAATAAAAATTAAAGAATGAGTATAATTTAGATTAATGATACTATGAGTAATTTTTTTAAAAGTTTGTTGATTACTGAGTATTTTCTTAATAATCCCTAATTTTAATTGTTTATATATATTTATATATATATATACGTAACAAAGAGAATATTTACGATAGAAAAATGAAAATAAATTTTCTATGAATAAGTAAATTATCTAATGTAAAACCGAAAAGATAGTGTTTATGTTTTAAGTTTTTTTTTAAACTCTTCACTAATAATTTAGGGAATAAGAGAATTAAATTAAAAAATTGTATAATATAACAGAACAAGAGAAGTTAACCAATAAAATATGAGAAATTGCTCACTTTCCAGAACTTGTATCACAACTTGTAGATATTCTTTAGTGAGTTTTTTTTTTATACGAGCGTAAAATACGATGTCGCAAGGCCTAATTGTTCAATTATTTCTCACTAAGAGTGCTTGGCCGGGCCTGGCTTATCGTATCTTAACACTCCATTGAAAGAGATTAACTGACAGACATCTGCAAGCTCGAATTAGGGTTTGAGCAGCGAGGAGATGGGAAAGAAGGCGTGGCGGGCCAATATCAGCACCGAAGACATCGACGAGAAGTCGACCAAAGACGCTCTCTCTGCCGTCCCGACCGAAGAACTCGACAAGTCCAAAGGTCTGAGATTTTGCTCTCTTGTTTGGGGTATTTGGATTGGAACTTAAGTTTCTGCGAAGAAGAAAGCATCGTGATGCGTGTTAGGAACTTAGGATATCTTAGTGATGCATTGTGTGCTCTGCTTTAGGGGTGTTTCTATGATGTTCTTGAGTTGTAGAATGGAACTGACTTGTTTTATTTCTCACTAGGAGGCCTTGGGCGTTGGCCCAAGCTGCCCAGTGCTTGGGCCGGGCCTGGTGACACTGTGATCGCCGTCAGAGATAAGCTTCGCGGTAAAATCGGGCAGACCAAAGTCAGGCGGTACTGGCCCGGTAAAGCCCCCGAGTGGGCGGACGAGCCCGACGAAGATGGCGAAATCAAGACGGCTGCCCTTGATAAGGCCTTTCCGCCTTGGGGCGACTTCGAGGTCGTCAACAAAGACGACCGGAGGCTGCATCGGTTGGCGAAAAGCAGGATCGATAATCGCGAGGAAGTGAGGGCGGATCATCGACGAATCCGCCAAGCTGAGGTTGTTTCGACGGTCGAAGAGGACGCCCTGAGACAGGAAGGTCTCGAAGCGGAGGAGAACGACGAAGAAGCTTTGGAGGAAAGGAGGCGAGTGATTAAGGAACGGTTGCAACGGTTGCGCCAGAGAGAGCAAGAAGAAGCTCCGCTTCTTCCCTCGGAAGACGAGGAAGAAGCTGAGGAAGAAGAGGAGGAAGGGTCTTCTGAGTACGAGACTGACTCCGATGCAGAGCTCGGTGGTTTGGCGATGGTGAAGCCCGTGTTTGTTCCCAAGTCAGAGCGGGACACGGTTGTAGAGCGTGAGCATATGGAAGCCGAAGAGCTTGCCCTCGAGGAGCTGAAGAAGAAGAGATTGGAGGAGAGGAAGAAGGAGACAAAGCAGATCGTGGTTGAAGAAATCCGAAAGGACGAAGAGATTCAGAAGAACATAGAACAAGATGCGAGCATTGCTGATATCGACACGGACGACGAGATCAACGAGGCCGAGGAGTACGAAGCTTGGAAAGTACGGGAGATTGCTAGGATCAAGAGGGATAGAGAGGAGCGAGAGGCCATGGTGAAGGAGAGGGAAGAAGTTGAGAGGGTCCGAAACATGACCGAGGAAGAGAGGCGGGAATGGGAGAGGAGAAACCCGAAGGCTGCTCCGAAGCAAAAGCAGAAATGGAGGTTCATGCAGAAGTACTATCACAAAGGTGCTTTCTTCCAGACAGGAAATGATGGCATCTCTGCTTCTGGAGATGATTCGATCGGCAACCGTGATTTCTCCGCCCCCACCGGAGAAGACAAGATGGATAAGACGAATTTGCCCAAGGTTATGCAGGTCAAGCATTTTGGTCGGAGCGGAAGGACGAAATGGTCCCATCTCGTTAACGAAGATACCACTGATTGGAACAATCCGTAAGTTTCGTTTTCTCTCGTAAATTATCTAACTCTGGTTATTTTACTATTAATTGTGTTTGATTTTCTACATTCAAGAGTGCTATACATCATTGAAGATTGAGTAAAAACGTGTTTAGTCAAATTTAGGCAATGAACTTTAGGTCGCTGTCGTTTTTTATCGATTTAACATCTCTTAAATCGGATTCGGATTCCACCGATTAGTATCTTTCCCCGCTTTGTCATTTTGATTGAATTAACAATTCTTCCATCGGATTTCCCGGATTATAAGTTTTTTGCCCTCTGTGATTTTGACCAATTTAGCAGCTCTTCAATCTGATTCAACCATTCGTATTCTCTTTTTATTCCTCTCGTCTTTGTCATTTTGATCGGATAAACAACGGATATAATTTTATTTGGTTGATGTTGTTCCATTTATTTGGTTGATGTTGTTCAGTTGGACGTACAACGATCCTCTTCGGGCGAAGTACAATGCGAAAATGGCGGGAATGAACGCGCCGTTGGCCAAGCCTAAAGGGAGCAAGAAGTTGAAAGATTGGGAATCTCGTTGAAGTTTTTATAATCAACAAATTATATGACCAGATTTTTCTTCCTTTTGTTTATGTAGCTCCAACTCCAAGAGTATTCTAATCTTGTTAGTGGATATTTGAATTTATAAACTCCAAGATCGATGTATCTTGAAGATACTCGAGGGTGGTTAGTTATACATTTCATTTTGCTATTGCTTGGAATGATAATACAAAAAATTATAAGTAAAAGCTTCCGTATATGACATATACTGGCGGGTTAAAGAAAAGAAAAAAAAAAACCCGGAATGTTGAATTTACTCTATCAAAATTAGCTTTGGCCAAAAATGAACAGTGAACACCTTCGTTTTTTGTTTTATGAAGTAAAAAAGAGTACTGCATTTACCTGGCATCAAATAAGGTAGATTCTCAGAAAGGGTTATTTACATGGACAGTTGCGGTAAAAATACTCTTATACGAAAATTAGCGAACTCTTATATAATAATTTGAAAAAAAAATATTATTGGTTAGACTCATAACAGGTGTAATTCAAGAACTTGAATTTCTCTCTTTTTCCCCTGAAGAACCACCGGGACGCCAGTCATGTCCCAATTCAAGTTGCAGTTTAGAAAATTATATATATATATATATATATATATATATATATATATATATATATCGAAACTGGTTTCTGGGACATTTTTTTTATTAAATATTCGGGTCACGAAAAAAATCAACAAAAAAAAAAGTAAAATACAACTGCATGTTATAATAAGAAAAGCGCGGCAAGGCAGGAATGGCCATCGAAGGAAAAGAGCACTGGAGGTGCGAAGCAGTATAGAACAAGAATGCACGGTCAAAATTGAATCAAACGAGAGAGGGAGACGAGAGAAAATGTTTTACAAGTCAAATTGCCATCATGAACACAAGTTTTCTTTGACGATTGATGATTCTTGTATCCAAATCCATTATCCTAAATGTTTAATCGTAAATCATTGTTGGTTTTTTCTTTTTCATGGAAGAACTTAGAAAATAGCAGTTTCTACTAATTGAACTAAATCATTACAGTAAAGATACCACCTGTTATTAATCGTGGTCAACGGTGATGAAAATACAGGATGCCTCTTAGCTCTAACAAATAAATTAAGATTTTATCATGTAAAAAGAAGTAGAAAAAATCTAAACTTTATATTGAAACTTATTTTTTAGTATTAAATTAATTTGTCAGTTGTCATTTTATTGAAATCCTTAATTTGTAAAACTTCAATAAACTCTTTAAAAAGTGTAGTTAAACCGAATACGGAAAACCCAATGCAATTCTATTGAACAAAACACCTTGCTAAACCTAAAAGATTGGTCCCTATTATCCGGGTTTTTTGCTCTTTAGTCACAAGGTCTTCCGTCCTCGTTTTCGGTTTTTTCCAAATAGATAAGCTACCCTACCATGTTATGGCCAAAACGAAACCATGAAAATATTACTTGTAGTTACCTTCTCATGAACTCAAAGAGACTAAGAGGGAACCAAAATAAACTCAGATTTAAGCAAGCTCTCGTTCGTTACAGAAGATGTTTTCTTGATCTCAAATGAAGCATCGAACGTGTTGTTCACCCGAATGTTGCAATCAGGAAAGTCTTGTAAATGCTCATGAACTTAGCGATGAACGCTGAAACAGCAAATTTAACCACATTAATATTCCACCACAAAGGATATTTGCGGCAAAACACCTATTAATTAATCAAAGTAGCGACATATTCTAGTTCTTTTTTCGCTGCATGTATTCTCGATGTTGTCAGAATTGTAAATCCTATTTACACGTTTGACGACACTACGAATATACACCGCAAAAAAAAAAAAAGGAATATGCCACTATTTTTATCTATGTTTGGGTATTTTTGATGCAAATATCCCTTTATCATATCCACATACAGAAAATATAGTATGTGAGTCGAGATATAGATCATAGAAGGTTATATGAAGTGCAGAAAATAGAAAAAATACAGGAAATTTGATATACACACCTTCAATGTGAAATATTGCTTTTTGTCCCATTCGCATCCGATGTTCCTGTGGAAAACGAAAATACACTGGCGTAAAAGAGAGAGCAATTCTAAAACATTGTAATATTTGCCATCACTTTTCAACCACAATTATAGTTAAATAAAAGAAGTTGGCTAAAAATAAATGGTAGTTCATATAAAATTAAACTTACATAGTACGCTGCCCAATGGCAGACCTCATGCTTCAATTCCGCGTCCAGTTTCCGTAGTAATTCATGAAGCAGTCGCTGATGCAAATATATATATACACATATATAAATCATGGCCATTTCATAAATCAAAATTTTAGGCAACTAATGTGAGAGAAGAATTACCTTCAAAACTATTTCTGGAGGAATACAATTTACAAGAAGCTCATAGAGCTTGAGCCGAACTTGATAGAGCCTGCCATATTTCACAGCTTAAATTGGTCAGAAAATTGTTGAAGTAAAAGAAAGCAAGAAAAAGATACAAACAAAAAGCAGGAAAATAATAGGGAGAAAATTTTTCTGTCAAAAAAGTAGGGGAACAAATTGTCATTAGGAACTTAAAGTTATAGACAAAAATACAAATTGTTAAAATATATCTTTAGTTTTTTGACTTTACTTAGTTATGACCTAATTGAATATTATGATGTTTCCAGTTAGTCTTATGCAATGTGGAGTTATTAGTGTAATATTAGATTATTAGGCCCATAGTTAGTAGTCTGTATTTAAGCACTTTTTATGAATCAATGTATATCAGATAATAATTCACCGAACCGAGCGACATCTATCTCTAGTGTGCTTGCACCTGTTCGTAAATGAAACAATTCACAGAGAATAAGTAAAAGCTATACAGCTTAATTAGATAGACGTTGTAGAAGAATATGAAGTTAAAAGTAAACTAGCTAGCAATGGTCAATTTTATCCCTTACTTTAGAGGGATTAGTTTAAATAATACTTCCTAAGATAGTAATATATTCCTTTAATTATCATCGAATATAAAATTAAGAAATCTCCTAAAAAAAACAACAGAGGTAGAAGGAAACCTTTTTGGGCTTTGCTCCTTCATGATGTCGGATGCAATTTCAGAGATATATTCCTCCCAGTCCATTGGTGGTATTGTCTGGTTACTTGTGAAAGGATATCTGGGTCACGACGTACAATAGTTATCAATTGATAAATTAAAGGACGTGAGAAAGAAATCAGGAGAATATAACAATCTTAACTGTTGAACGAGACATGTTTCAAAGGATAATATGGCTCTCCTCAAACTCCTATTTGATTTTTCCGCTATACGAGCGACAAATCCAGAAGGAATTTGCAGCCCTTCTTTTTTCCCAATAAAATCCAGCACTTGAACAATCTGAAATGAAGTTCTGAAATTAGGTCATTATGTTATTATATAGAGTCAATTTGTAAATTTTTCCTGATCCGTAAAATTTCATTTTTTCCCTAGTCCAGGAGAATTACTCTGTTGCTCAGCTTTTCTATATATGTAATCATAATATTTCATTCATATTTCTCTTCAGCAAATATCGAAATCAAACATATAATTTTATTTTTCCCATTAAACTCGAGGCTATGTTTTCATTGTCATTATCAAAATCAAATTATTGGCTATACGAGTTTATTACAAGCAGGATAAATATTATAGAAGACGTACATGGTATGTTTTCCTTAATAGTGCTAAAAGAGAGCTTATAGAAAAAAAACAAGAAGATGTCTAACCTCCTCTTCCTTCGGTGCGTTAATTCTCACATTCAGACATCGAGATCTGATGGCTTCGCTAACTTTAGAGGAGCTGTTACAGCATAATATGAGGCGGCAATAAGCGCTGTATTTCTCCATTGTTCTTCGAAGTGAATGTTGTGCCTCCTTCGAAAGCTTGTCAACCTCGTTTAGCACCAAAACTATGATCACAGGAAAAATCACAGTACATGAGTAAAAGAAACTTATGGAAACTCCACCTACACAATCTATGTAATTCTCAACTTTATATTTAAAAATAATAAATATCACTAAGAAAAACTACCCAGATAGCTATGTGGTCAGAGACGATTGTCTTGTTAACCTTAGTGACACGTAATTAAACAGCTCATAAGTACCTTTGTATCCCTTTTTCCCTTTGGTGTCAATTGGCCTATTCTTAGCCATCTCTTTGATTATCTCTTGAACTATATATCTGTCCTGATACCCTGCATCACTCGGGTTCAGTTCTACATGATTTGTGCTTGACAACGTTGTCAGCTCTAAATCAATGGTTCTGCTTCCGGCCTGAAACAAAAAATAAATAAAATATAAAAGTTTAATGTTTTTTCAAGAGCTAAATCGACCTCTTTTCCTAGGACATAAGTTTCTTTATCGTGAAGGGATTAATTTCAGTTTGAAATCTTTTCTACTGATTACAGACGATAAAACAGATACATCACCACATAAATATCCATTTTTACACTCTGCTCATTCAAATAACTAAAATGTTATGATTTCGATGAAATGTCAAGAAAATAGCTTCATGAAAGCTTACATCAACTTTCCATGTCTTGTTTTCCACCTTCACCTGCAATTAAATTTACTCACCGCATAAATAAAGGAAGCAAATAACATTGAAGAACCATGATTTTCACTATTACCGTAACAATCTATACACATAAACTTGGTCATGGTCCAACAATCTCTGAGCTTTCGTTTACCAATTCAACAAAGTAAAACACAACTTTACGCCCGGCAATCTTAAGTCTCATGTAAGCTATCAAATTTCGCACTGGTATTTATTCTTCAAACGTGTTGTTTCTAAGTGAGTTGGGTCACATTTTCCAATCAAAATCATCTTTCAGCCTCAAACAATCTCTTAGCAATACTAGATCGAAATCCCGGCTCCCATAACGAGATATCAATCTCGGGCTATTCTTCTCTCAATCCAAACCCGAAGCAATTGTGACAACTATTTGGTTAAATAAAGCCTAAAATCTTCAGATACATTACTAGATCGAAATTGATCACTACATGGAAATGGCTTCCTAACTTATAAGGAATAAACCAGGCAAATATGGAAGACCTTGTCGGCACTGGGACCGAACATCTGGCGGATGACAGCCATGATTAGGGTTTTCTTGCCCGAGCCGGAGGGGCCATAGAAGAGCAAATGCGGGCAGTCCTGCTCCGTCACCTGCACGAACGCCACAGGAAATGCGAAATCAAACCCTAGAAGAATCGCGCCCAATTCTGAAAGAGCGAGCGAGAGAGAGAGTGAGTACGAGTTTCTTGAGGTTCTGAGCGACGTCTTGGTGGACGATGACCTGGTCTAGGGTTTTGGGGCGGTACTTGTCGACCCACAACATCTTCGATTCAGCTGATCAGGAGTGAGAGAGATTGAAGAAGATGAAGACCAGAGAGAGAGAGAGCAAAAATGGCGGGAAATCGATAGAGCTCGGTTGCCTTTTGGCTTTCTTCAACATTCGCAACAAGAGAAATATTTGCGGTTAAAGTTCTCATACTTGTTCGTCTTAAGTCTTCAAACTAGTTCGTTTCTTACGTATAAACTCCTGACGTTTTCATACAAATGATTACATATGAGAAGAAAAAAAAAAGAGGTGTGAATTTATAAAAGAGTGGTACCATACCAAAAAAGAAAATTGTTTTAGAAAGAAAAATTTAAGCTCGCTATATAGATTTTAATTAAGTAAGCTGAATTCGGAGTTTACAGTAATGAAATTTTATTTTTGAAGGAAATAATTGTTAACATATAGTTTCGGTGTTTCTCGGAAAACGAAAATTGTCGCGATTTCGCGACATTTGCCACCAAGTTACCAGCGCTTTTTATGCGCGAAACAAGCATTTTTTCTTTTTCAAGATTAGACGCCTTGCATGCATTTCATAACTCGTGAGTTTCACAAAACAAGACGTACGGTAAATAATAGCTTAAAATTGTGCGAGTGGAAAAGTCTTTATGATTTTGAATCTATTGTGGGACCCATTTTTATTTACTTATTTGTGCCCTTGTTGTGAGTTATTTGTGCATAAAAATAATATTGTTTGTTAATAATACATAATAATTTGCTTAAGGCTGTTTTTTTTTTTACCGTCACTAGTAATATTTACATTATATTACGTATCCAAAGTAACGACCATAAAGTCTCCTACATATGCTTTCAAACTAACCTAAGTCTCAAATTTTCTTAAAGTAAAATTATACAAAAAAATTAAAATTAATGGTATATAGAAAAAACATTATAGCTTCATATCTTGAAGCCACAATGTAATTTCTCTGCAACCAAAATACAATTTAACATGTATTAATCAAGAAGTAATATATATAATACTTCTCACGTGATTGCATCAATTCTTTAGTGATTTTACGTATTTTTTAGGATTTTATCAAAATTTCCGTACTCGAAAATGTGCCCCGGAAAATCTTGGATCCGCCACTTAACGTAAGTCAACCCTATTTTCGGAACATTGAGTAGTTAAACGACAAATATCTTTATTTTGTATTAAGAAACAATCAAAGTATCAAACTAATGTTTGAAAGGATATGTATCAATCACTTATGAGTGACTATTAAACAACTTACACGTGAAACACGCATAATAACCTCTACATATACATCTGAAACATAGTAAGGTAATTAACACTCGCAAAACCATGGAGAAACTACGATCCTTCAAGAGCTTCAAAAATCTCAAGATCGATCACGATCAAGATCATGGCGAAGATCTGCTCGAAGCTCAGGCCCACATATGGAACCACCTCTTCAGCTTCATCAACTCGATGTCTCTCAAATGCGCCGTCCAGCTAGGCATCCCTGACGTCATCCACCGCCACGGGAAGCCGATGGCTTCGCCGGAGCTCGCGGAGGCGCTGAACATCGACCAGCGCAAAGCGCCGTGCGTCCAACGCCTCATGCGGATCCTCGCCCACTCCGGCTTCTTCACCGGCGACGGGACAGAGACTGGGTACGCGCTCACCGGCGCGTCGCGGCTCCTCCTCGCTGACAACCCGCTGAGCGTCACGCCTTTCCTGCTCGCGATGCTCGACCCGTCGCTGACGCGGCCTTGGGACTCCCTCAGCAAGTGGTTCACCAACCGGGACGCGACACCTTTCGAGACGGCCAACGGTGCAGCGTTCTGGGAGCTGGGCGGCGCGCAGCCGGAGCTCGGGAAGTTCTTCAATGACGCGATGGCAAGCGACGCGCGGCTGGTGACGGCCGTGCTCGTAGAGAAGTGCCGGGGCGTGTTCGAGGGGGTGGGGGCGCTGGTGGACGTCGGCGGAGGGACGGGGACGGTGGCGAAGGCAGTGGCAGAAGCGTTTCCGGAGATGGAGTGCACGGTATTCGATCTGCCGCAGGTGGTCGGGGGGATGAGCGGGGCCGGGAACGTCAAGTACGTTGCTGGAGACATGTTCGAGGCGGTTCCGCCGGGGGATGCGATTCTGCTGAAGGTACGTTTGCATAGTCTTAACGACATGATTACTATTGACACGTTTAGATACAAATATAGAAACAATACTTCTAAAAACCGTTAGCAAAGAAAAACCGATAGTTCCGTTTTATGGATTTACTAATAAATAACGGTTATATCGATGAGGCTTCTAGAAAAAAATGAGTTTACTATACTTTACTTAACCCGGAGAAAACCGAATAGTCTGCCGGCCCAAGACCTGATCCAAAAGTTTACCTTATAGAAGTTGAAGACCGATAATGGCACTGTTTGACGTAGTTTTGTTTAAAAAGAAATATTGTTTTTAGTTTTAGTTTTTGAGTTTAAAAAAAAAACTATTTAAAAAACCGGACATGTGTTCGGTAAAATGTTTATATAACAATTGTTGTTGGTAATAAAAATTGATTTAGTGTTTGGTAAAATAAATATATCTAGGATAAAAATAGTAAAATAGACTAAAAACTCTATCTTTGGTTTAAAACAAAAAAACAAAACGTAGAAATTCTAGTTTTTACGACTCATGTACAAAAATTTAAAATCATTTTTGTATTTTTTGTAAAAATTTTTTTACCAAACACTTAAAAAACAATCTAGTTTATTCTTTTTAAAGGGGTTGAACCAACATACATTACTATAATAATCTATACTATAAATAATTGTATAATAATATAATATTATATAGTTATTTATAGTATAATTAATCATTATAATAGCAATATCAATTTTACGAATATCTTATTGGTACACCCATCAACTTTTAATATACCCGTAAAATCAGAGGTCGGCACAATTAATTACTAGTCTTAAATTTTACAATCCCTGAACCTTTTGAGTAGAGCTGCAACTCGCGGTGTCGCGACGAGTCGCGACTTAATCGCCAAAAATCGTCACTGTAGAAGTCGCGACGAGTCGCGGTGGGGGGAGGTCGCGATGAGTCGCGATGCCTCGGTGGCGCGCTCTCATTGGACGAGACCAATTCCCTCGCACTGTTGCTCCGCATCGCGATGAGTCGCGATTCCCGCCAGCTAGTCGCGATTAATCGCGACGTCCCTTCCCGCATCGCGACGCATCGCGAACACGCCTCACGCATCGCGACTTGCAGCTCTACTTTTGAGCGTCAAATGCTAATTTACCGTGAGAATCGTGGGGATTTTTTTTTTTTTTTGTTCCTCGATTATTCCCAGCGTTGAAAATCATGTTAAACGATTAACCACCATATATTGCCTGCGAAAAAAGGAAAAATGAAAATGAAAAATGAAAAGAAAAAAATAATTGATAGGTGGTGGAAATATGTTCATTGATTTCTACAGTAAATTATAATAACTTTTCCATGCAATGCATACGCGAAACTCAAATAATTTGGAGTTGGACCATGGCTAATATCCCCAAAAAAAATATAAATATATTTAAATATTGTATTTTAATATATAAAAAAATCTCATAGCCACTTTTGCCGTTATTATCCCTTATTTTTTACGTTCCAAAGTATTTTTTAGGGTTTATTTTTTTTGTTATTTTTTTATTTTTCTTAAGATTTGACTAAAACTTGATTTCCGAAATAACTGATTCCGTTTTTTATATTTAGAACGCTGAATATCACTCTCAATTTTGAAAACATTGGTCCCTAACAATTAAGTATATAGAGGTTTTATGTCAAATCCTATGATCGTAAATTACATGTGAAATCGATAACACATTTTAATGTTTTCAAAATTGAGAATGATATTCAACGTTCTAAATTTAAGAAATGTAATCTGTTCTTTCGGAAATCAAGTTTTAGTCAAATCTTAAGAAAAAGAAAAAACAAAAAAAAAAATCTAGATAAACGCTAAAAAATACTTTGGAACGTAAAAAAATAAGGGATAATAGCGGCAAAAGTGGCTAAAGTTAGGCCGAGTGTGCAAATAAGTGGCCAAAGCTCAACACTTGTGGAAATGACGTGGCAAACGGCGTTGACTTGAAATGGATGGAATTTGTACTGTTCACGGTTTGGTAAACTTTAGCTACTTATGCTGATATTAAATTAGTTTAGCTACTTATTTGCACACTTGGCCTAACTTTGACCACTTTTGCCGCTATTATCCATATTATCTATAGTATATGTCAAGTTGGGCCTCCAATAATGCATCACCATGATTAATAATGAGAGGTTCTGATCATCATGTACGTATGATGTATATATATATATAAATATAGTTGGTGTATATATATACAGACTGTGAAAACGACAAGCAGATACATGACACTTTTGGATTTTGCGCAACTACTATTTTTTTTTACTAACTTATATACTTCATTAAACTATTGTGTTGTGTGATCATCATATTAAATAAAGAAATGAGTTTCTAATATTACTGCATGATGCACCTATATGACTACGTAAACATAAAATTTATATAGAAAGTTTACGTATGGAAATAATGAAAATTATGTGTAATGGACAATAATTTCACTAATAATAATAAAAAAAAAATGTTAGAAGAGAGAGACAACGAAAATAAAGGACATATTTTTGAGCAGTGGATATTGCACGATTGGAGCGACGAAGAGAGCGTGAAGATACTGAAGAAATGCAAAGAGGCGCTTAACGAGAACGGGAAGATAGTGATAATAGACATGATGGTGCAGAATCAAAAGGCCGACCACCACGAGTACGACGAGGACACGTACGAGACGCAGCTCTTCTTCGACATGCTGATGATGGTGTTGGTGACCGGGCGCGAGAGGAACGAGCAAGAATGGGCAAAACTCTTCAAACAAGCTGGGTTTAGTAAATATAACATCACTCCCATCTTGGGTTTACGGTCTCTCATTGAGGTTTTCCCATGATTATCTTAACATGGAAAATTATGATGTCATCATTATGATATATGTGTGTGTGTGTGTGAGATTGTACGTATTTGAATAATGGTTTGTATTAATTATATATGTGTGTTTGTTTGTGTATATCGCTATCTTTGATTGCAAAGTAATTTAATATGGTCGTATGTCGTATTCGTTTATGACTAATGTATCATTTTCTTATTAAATGATAATACGATATAACTTTTAAAAAAATTATTACATTATTTAAGTTATTAATTTGTTGAATATTAATTTAATAATATTTTTCAAAATCGGGATCGGCGTGAAAAAAGGTTTATTTATGTTATTTTTCTATAAGATTTTTTTCCATGTAAGATTATAATATGTATCTTCACTGGCGAAGCCACTCGGTGGCTAGTTGGGGCAACTGCCCCACTTGCCGGTCTACGTTTTTGGTGGCTAGTTGGGGCAAGTGCCCCCACTTGCCGGTCTAAGTTTATCCTCGAAAAATCGAGTTCGCCCCCTCAAAATATAAGTCGGGACTTATTTTATTTTATTTTAAGAAAATCATTATTTCTCTGTTTTTTTTTTTTTTTTGCATCTGTTTCCTCGTTCTTTACGGTATCTTTGCATGTGAAATTTTTTCTTTGATAATAAGCGACACCGCTAATTCGTATATAATTGATAAATAAATAAAAATTACGAGGAAGAAAAAGCCTCTTCGGTTTGAAAACGAGGCAAGTAGTGTTGAAGTTGAAAACAAAAACTAGTGATTCATAGTTGTGCTCATTATTATCTTGTTGACGACATTGTTAGCTAAATTTTCATAGGCAAATTCGTCTTGTTATAATAGTTTTGTAGAGATTTTTGCTTGTTATTTTCAACTTCTTTATTTATATGAATTTAGTTCAGATTTTAGTGTTCGGTTTATTTTTTAACTCTTTGTGTTTTTTTAGAGATGAAAAGTTGTTAATCTTCAAACCCATTCATGTATTCACAAAATTTTAATAATAATAAAAATAGTTTTTAAGACTAACAAGGGCCTTAAGTTTCTTGTGGATAAACACGTTACTTCTAAAATACTAGTCACTCAATCCGCGATCTGTCAGGACCCGTAAAATTAGATCATCGATATTTCATTAGTAACAGAAACTCGATTTTGGTTGGAATTGGATCTTGATGGTTATATAATACATATATATATACATATATATATATATATAAGGTTGGACTTAACTAACTTAAGAGGCATGTATAGATGGTATCATCGATATTATAGGTTCTAAAAATTCAAGAACAAAAATGTACCAACAAATAAAATTCGGTAATTTGCCACCAAATATTCTAAAGTGATAGGCAATAATAGCAATAAACAAAGCCATTGAAGGCTTCACTTTTATACACTACTAAAAGACAAATAAATAGAATTAAGGTTAAGATGAGACATTTGGACCCTCAAAAATGTTAAAAGGCACATATAGAAGTTACACTACAAAACTCATGGATATATATATATATATATATATATATATATATATATATATATATTATAGCGAGCCAGTACATTTGCCTTCAGAAGTGCATAAGAATCAGATGACGAGATTAACTGAAAATAATCAACCTGCAGAGTTAATTCGAGTTATACGTCATAAGGTGACTATCCGGCTCCGAAATTTCACAAACTTAAACGAAAACAATCAATGGAATTAGAGCTACAGGTTAAAACTACACATGAGGGAACGGCAGGCACAACCTACCCGTGCCAAGGGCCCGTGAATTGGGCACGAGCTACTCGGTCCATTTAAAAAAAAATTATAATTAATTTTTAATAGAGAACTACTATATTAAATGGTTTTAAATTTTAGGACGGGTCTTCGTTGCCTGCACCCACGGAAAAACTAGGATGGACTCTCGTCCCGTATGATCGCCACTAGTTACGGCACAGTGCCTGGCATGCGACTTTGACGACAACCCCCTTAATTTTATTTAATTGAGCACTTTGCTGCCAAATTTTCAACTTGTGATTCATTTTGCCCTATAAAATCTCATTTTGCCGTTGATAGAGAGGGGTATTCTGGACGAAAATAATTCATAAGGCAAAGTGTACACTTATGAGTAAAATTTAAAGGAGATTGGTGTCAATTACTCTAAAATTTAAAGATAGGCTAGGAGGAGAGGCAATACCAATTTATATTCTCTAAGCCATCCTCATAATTAAGCGAGGTGTATCATCCTTAATTACCAAAATTGCCCTCCTGACTCGCTCAGCTATTCTCGTCGTTGCTAGAGATGGTAGTGAGAGGTTTGCCACCGCCACTCCTTTCGTTTTCTTTCCCCGAATTCAATTTATCTTTTGCAGGGGAGACTAGTTTCCGGACAAACTTCTTTTGTGGCGAACTGCTCTCCGAGCTCTTCACTCTTTTTGTACCAGCTTTACCCTTTTCACGTTCAACGTTATCTCCTCCAGCTTCAGTTTTTCCGTCTTTTGGATCACCGGAATTCTCGGAATTTGTTTCAGGAAGTAATGCTCGGCGGCTAAGCCGGAGTTGTCCTTTCTCATTTACCTGCACAAGTATTAATTTTCCGATATTATTCTATTAAGACAATTTCCTTTATATATACACAATAAAATTTCACCGTCTAGTCCCTAAAATTGTTAGAAGTGTTAGCATTCGTCAGTCTGTATTTATGACTATGTAGAACTCCAAAAAGAATTGATTAGGATGATAATATGCAGATTATATCATCTAAGAACCCGTAAAATCTAACAAAATAAGGATAAAAATCTAGCAATATAATTCATACGATGTTTAGGGATCTTAGATTAATACCTCGATAAGTTTAACATCAATACGATCCCCGGCTTTAACCGCCTGTAATAAGAGGAAGAATTGTATAAATAAAATGAAAATATTAAATTTCATAAATACAGGATGTAGGACATCATGTGCTTACATCTTCAGCCTTCGCCAGCCAATTCGAACTCAGCTCACTAACATGGCAAAGTCCCTGAAACCGAGTTCAGCATGAGAGAAAAATCACTGACATGAAAGTTTACGGGAAAAGTACCCTTAAATTACATGATGGTATAGGAAAATACCTTAAATTTACATAATTACACAAGATTGTAAATTTTGTATAGGAAATCTAACTTTTTGGTTACATAATTATCCGATTTGTACCTCACGCCCAGGTGCTATCTCAACAAAAGCTCCATAGGCTGTTACTGATTTAATCTCACAGTCCCTGAAAATTTGAACACAAAAAAGATTAAATATTAATTAATTTCATGATTAACAAAAATAAATTCCAATTGGGAAACATATTTTCAAATAAAAAATGACATTCCGTAAGGAAAAGAAAGAAACTGAAAATGACAAATAAACTGCGTGAATACCTAAATATATCACCAACACTTGGAACCATTGTCAAATTATTGATAATAGCTTTAGACTTTTCCAAGCTTATCAAATCCATTGCCATAATTTTTACCTGAAAAAGAGTAGACGATTATATAAATGAGTCTAAATTGTATTCCTAAAAAAAAGTTTGTAAATGAGGTTTGTTCTTCTCTTACAATCCCGTCATCTTGTGTGTCGATCGAATATACTCCCGTCTCTTCTATTATACTCTTTACCTTCTTCCCGCCAGGGCCGATAATTAGATTTATCTTATCGGGATTAATCTACACCAAAGAAAATAATAACAGAAAATAAGAAAGTAAAAATATAATCTTCAGAATTGATTGTTTAAAGGACTAACATCGTGATTCTTTAGAATTAACAAACCTTCATGAGATGGATAAGTGGCGCATACGTAGAAAGCCTTCTTGACGGGGGAGGGGACGATTTTGACATTTCAGCTGAGTTATTTTTCCAAAAATAATTATAAGTCAAGAAATTTCATAATCTACGTATTGTGGCTAAACCGAGAAAATGATAAAGAGATATAAAAATCCAGCTGAATTTTAATGCTAATCTACTTCTCAAGATAGGGAAAATAATATACCACGTAAATAAATAGATACTAATTTGACATGAATTTAACGATACGAAGAATAAACGATTAATGTAATATGAAATCAATTTTTCAAATTTTGCAGAAAAATCTTATATACGCAGAACTAAGATGATTGAACGCTTTCATCTGCGAACTTATGAGTATATTACACAAGGCGATGTGATCTAATTGGGATAATTTGAAATTGTAAAAGATAAAATTAAAAATTGTGTCTGAACAAAATGTTATATCTCGTGTCATATTTCAATAAATCTTTTTCTGATGTATATTAACAATTAAAATAAATTTTACTATTAGGTGCACATTAGATTTGATTCATCATCATCGTAAAAAAAAAAAAAAAAAAGTAAACTGCTAGATAATTGGATCCTTATCCAAGTGGTTAGAGCTCAAGGTAAAAGAAAATCTGGGTAAGACTTATCTATATTTATTTAATTATTTTCATTAAGTAGGGCTACTAAGAGTTTTTACAAGAAATATGGCATTATGGTATCTAATAATATATATAGGTGCCAAATCTAGGTTAATCCATTACTTGATTAGCTGAGAGTCTACCGGTAGAGGCCATTTTTTTTTTTTTTTATCAGTGAAGTTTTATTGTTCTACCTTGTAAGGGCATAATAGTAAGTTACCAAGAATATGTTTCCGCCCTTCCTTTGCTTGTAGAAGTGCTGTCCTCATAATGGGTAAAGTAATGCCCGCAACCTAACAGTCAACATCACCATTAATTTTTTTTGCACTAAAAATCTGTAAACTTTACTCTATTTTACAAATTGATTTCAATAAATAAATAATTTTGAAAATTAGTTTTTTTTTTTTTTTTTTTAGTCATAAATTTTTGACAGTTTTAGTTTCTTTTATAACATCTGGATTTTTTCCATTTAGAAATACAGGGTTCCGGTGCAAACTACCGGAGCTGGACAATTCTGTGGTAAGGCCTAGATTAAAGGTATAATGGCTCTTTCGTAAAACTAGTACTATAAATTGTTTGCAAAACATTAAATATATAATTTATCTGCTTCGAGGTAATACACTGACTGACCTTTATATCCATCTGAAATGCTGTTACACCGTCTTCATTTCCTGCAACCTGTGCTTATTAATATTAGTTTTGCGATCTGAAAAATGAAGTTGAGGCAAAATAGCGGCGACCTTCATTGTTGTTTCTGTAGGAAAAGAAACTAATTTCTGCATAAGAAAAAACCTAATCCTGGCTGGTGACTTTAACTAACAACGCTAATCACCCAAAAAAAAAAAAAACCCTTAATTAACCTAAAACTACCAGAAATACCCTTAAAATTACCATTTGTTTCAGAATAAACAGAATTATATCACTTGACCTTGAAATCCATGTCTCCAGAGGCATCTTCGGATCCGGTTATGTCTGATAGAATAATTGGGCTACCATCTCCTCCGAATTCCAAGGTATCAAGAACGAGACCCATTGCAATGCCCGCAATAGAGCCCTTGATTGGAACACCAGCATCTAGCAATGCTAAGCAGCCTCCGCAAACCGATGCCATGCTGTTAAGGATAATTTTAATGCCACATATCATCTAATTTGAATTTCAAGAAATGGGCCATCATCACAATATATTTCGAGGGCTTGCAATTACTTCTACATGATACCAAAACTAATTCTTGAATTAACTAATTAAAAAACTATGGGTGAAACCGGTAACCGGCTCCAATTTGTTTTGATATTAATAAAAAAAAATCAGATTTCAGAGTTTTAAACTTAAAACAGAATTGACTTTATCTCTTGAAAACCGATTTTCAGGCAACCGAGGTAAGCAACCGGTTTTCAAGAAGTACAAAAGAACAGATAAATTTGTTTCCCATATCAAAATTACATGTGCAAACTAAAGTCCAAAGGAAAATAACACTAATTTAAGGCTAACAGCGGTAACTGGTTTACATTGTGGACTAAAAAACGGGTACCCGCACATCAATTACACTATTTTTAGCATCAAAAAGCAGATTTTTCCAGACTTCTGTATAGAACTTTCACCCCTATGAAAATCTAAGAAAATGAAACCCCATAAGTGAGATGAAAAAGGTTAGAAGTAAGGTGACCTTGAAGAGCCGTTGCTTTCAGTGATAGTACTTTCAACTCGTATGGTGTAAGGGAAGTCTTCTTCAGAAGGTAACACTGGTTCGAGCGATCTCTCTGCAAGCATTCCGTGACCGATTTCTCTTCTACTAGGTGCACCAAGCCGCCCCACTTCACCGACACACGATGGGGGAAATGAGTACTACAAAATTTGAACTGTGAATTCTAGATATTAAAAAAAAATACTGGTTATTTTTTTTTTTTTTGACCTGAATAATCCGAAAAGAAGCAACTATTCATACAAGTACCACAACAGCAAAATTGCAGCAAGAAGAAACAAAAGATATTAGTTTCACCAATACCTGCAGATAAAATCTCTTAACATCATCAACACTAACAAGGTTGTCTATTCTTTGTGCCATCTGCTTATCCCCGAGTGTAACCACAGCCAACGACTGCCAAGAAAGAATTTTACAGGTCAAAGAGATGGAATAAACTGTGTTACGTCTATCATTATATGATAAATTCCTGTGTTACTCACTTATGAAACTTATTATCTGGATGTGGATTGGCATGAAAAAAATTAAAGAATGAAATGTATGCATAGGTATAAGAATTATCGCAAACCCTCTCAACCAAAGCATTCTCCCGTTCCCTCTTTCAAACCCATGCAAAACCAGAACTCACAAACTACCCTCTACCATAGCTTCAGCTAGACTAGAACAGAGGAAGAATAAAAAAGGAACAATTCACAATGTAATTGAAAAGACACGTTTAAAAAGATATATATCATATTATTTAAAGAAAAAATGTAACTAGAAAGACACATAAAAAGAACAAACTAAGCTTAAAAAACGAAAAACATATTTAACAAGCAGATTATACAGCAGTAAAACCTGAGTTTCACCGCGAGTGAAAAGGGTACTTCCATGAGCCCTAGGAAGTAACCCACATCGCGAGTTGATAGGACGTATCTCTGACAGGGTTCGACCATCGCTTCTTCTTCCGTTCTTCAATAGCCAAAAAGAGAACTGTTATGAGAATTGGTTTCACAGACGGTCCACTATGCTTAGATCACCATACATTAAATCGATTGGAATTTTTTTTATAATATGTATGTTCTTCCTCCTGGCAACTTAGCTATATATATAAGCCAGCTACAACTTGGTAGAAAACTTAACCCAAGAGATGTACCCGTTTTTACAACTTTGCAACAACCGATTACAATGTTGTGAACATAGGCATCAAGTGAATTAGAAACACAGCTTGTTGCATTATCTCAGTTGTAAAAGAAGAAAGAAAAATAAAAAATTCAGGGACGAAACTAAGACAAAGCAACATGTTCAAGAGACAAAACAACCACTCATTACTGAATGGGTTATCGAAGTCTGTTCGCAACATCCAGAAAAAGTTGGTACGAAGTAAAATAGTCAGCCAGCAAAAGGGGAAAAATATTATGGGCAACAATTGTTCACATCCGTACAATAAATAAAACTCTTGCATATTGGAATAAAATATAAATAAATTGAAAATGGTTCTAAGCACTTGAAAGAATATAAGAGTTTAGCAAACAATTTATTTTTCATTAAAACACAGATTATTACCTCAACGATGCATCTCCGTAGATATTTAGATGTAATGTCTTTGTATACGAGCTTCACATCCACTTCCGAGAAAAGCTGAAAATTGGAAGATAAATTATCAATTAGTATGAATGTAAATTAAGGAAATTTTCTGTTCAAACTATATTTATTATGTAAATTATAGTAATGTTGATTACGGCAAATTACTCATGGAAGCCTATTATAACAATAGGGTAAAGTTAGTAGGAAATCAAAACAATATATATATATAATATAATATATATATATAGTAAAGGTAAAACTGTACCAATGGACTGGGTTTTCGGAAAGTGGGCTTAATGTGAACATCTCCTTCATCAACTTCTCCATCCACAACTATTTCCTCATCCTCATCTTCTTCCTCAAGTATGTCAGCCATTGTTATTTCAGTAGTTTCAGGAACCGCATCATAGCTAGCGTAACCTTTTTCAGTCAATATATCTAACACTTTTTCTTCTATTAACGTGAGCGCCTTTCTTCTCGGTATTTTTCTCTTAATCTGAAGCGCTTAATTCTTCACCAGCAATTTCCTGCCAAAAATTTGAATATTTTTTCAACAATAAGAAAACCTGGGATACATTAAACTTAAGATCAACTTATCTTAGGAAATATATACTATATAGTAAGTAAGAAAAAATATATATATATATATATATATGAAAATTCCGATTTTAGAATAAATCATGTCCAACAATGGAAAATGCAAAGGTGGGAATATACATACTTCAATGTGCTTATACAGCTCCTGAGGAGGTAATTTGATTGCATCGTATAGTTTTGGTTTTCCACACATCTTTACCAAATTATCCACTTCTTTGCAAATCGCTTGAACAGCATCCTGATAAGCATGAAAGAGAAATGTTCTAAATAAGCATCTATTCTTCAATAAAAATAAAAATAAAAGACTACGAGGAAAATGTTTATCCAACATACTTATAACATAAACTCCTACATAGTAGCTATTCAAATGTGACAAATAATTTAACAACCTGTCCAAATTGTATAGCTTCCAACAACTTCTCTTCAGAAAGAAAATTACAATAACCCTGCAAACAAAAGAGAATGTCTTATACAAAGAAAATGGAAATCGAGAGAAATACCTCAAATTAATACGTAATCAAACAAAAGAGAAAATCAAAGACGGCATTTTATAATTGATATTGAAAGAAGTAAAGATTTAGCTGCTTTGATTGCAACAATCACCATATATCTAAAAAACCAAAATGACATTTTATAAGTTACTTTTAGAAAAGAAACACATCAGTAAAGACTACTTAATTAGAAGAAGAGAAATTAACAAATTGTTAAATTGTGAGAATATATTTCTGATATCTTATTCATAATAACAATACTTATATACAAAATATTGAGTACTAAATATGGGGCTAATTTTAGACTAAATAAACTACCAGTACTTGACTCTAATTAAGCATTAAACATAGAATAATAACTAAATACAAATCAGAGAATCTACCTCTATCATCAATATTGCACTATCTGTTCCTGCCAACAGCAAGTCCAACTCAGAGTCCTCCATTTCCTTAGCTGTTGGGTTAACGACAAACTTACTGCCAACAAGACCAACTCGTACGCCAGCAATAGTTGTTGAATTTGGTACTTCTGAAAGAGCACTGCAGAATTCAAATAATCAGCCCACTCTCGAAAGATCCGCGAGAGAATACATTATAAACTCATTGCAGAAGGAAAAAAAAACTCATTGAGCAATACACTGATTTATATTATCTATTATTGACCCGTTCAAATTCCAAAAGATATCATTGTTGAGGATTTTGTTGCATGTAGTCCAAAATCCAAATGCACCAGAGAGACTGTCAGTTAGGTTATGTTTATAAGTAGGTTATACATCTGATTATTCATTAAGAAAGATTAATTATGTTCTCCGAGATTCGAAGTGTGAGCTCGTGAGTTTATAATTACACTGCTATTCCAGCGGCTGTAATTGCTAGAGCATCTGGAGGATGCACACCATCATAGCTCAGAACCTGCAAGATGAACAAACAATATAGAGTGACACGTCTATAATAACTAAGTCTATTATTCTACAATACTATTACCCTTCGACGAATTTCTTGTGAATTTCACACCCACTCACCCATGAAAGTATCTGAATATCGTGATAGAAACCTTTGAGAATTGTAGGGCGCAATGGTCTATCTATCAATCTACAAATGAGAACCTGCAGACAAAAGCAGAAATTTGTAATATATAATAAAGATGATGATTCCTAAATAATAATGAAGCGCCTAAAACAACAAGACTATTGCGTCCGAGACCAACACTGTTAAAGTTATTACCTCGTGATCCTTCGTCTTCCCTTCACGTTTAAAAAATCCCCCACTGTGACAGTAATTGATACAAGTAAGCAAAATCTCAAGCAACACTATAAACTTAAAAGTTAATATGGTTACCTAGTCCGACCCGCTGCAGAGAAACGCTCTTGGTAATTTACAGAGAGAGGAAGAAAGTCTGACGGTTCACTGGGACTGTCAGATATACACACAGAGGTATACAAAATCTGCAAGAAACAAATATCAAATCTTTAGTACCTGGAAGCTTTAAAATACATAATAATCATGGAAACTGTGATTGTCTCTTATCTTACAGTATCTCCGTCTGTTACTGTAACAGAAGCACTGGCTTGTCTTCCAATATGCCCGGTTTCAACGACAATCTGTACCGTTAACAAATACACATCATTATAATTTGCAATATCTGCGGCATAAGTACCCATAAACTAGTGTTTGGGACGGCATGTGTATCCCGTCCCATGTACCTAATCTAGACATTAACGGGAACTTCGGAGCCAAATAAATCGTGATAGTAGGTACTTAACCCCCGTGATACGCAAACAACGTGATTATACCGCCCAATAACACTACTTTATGTTAGGATAGTAATCACAAAACCAGCTAAGATGGCCATTATACAATGCCATTGTTCTAAGTTCTAACGAGCTAAAGCAATGAAATGTCGAATCTCCTCTCAAGATACCAAAATTTCTAGCACAGAGCCATGCCAGAATTCTTAAACACGGTAGAATTCTGCCATAGTAATCAGCAAGATTGTAATACCAAAAAATTCACTTCGCTAAGAGAAAACACGCACACACACACACACACACACACATATTATATATATATATATATATAGAGAGAGAGAGAGACCTCTCTGTCGCCGACGGGGAATCGCACAGAGTAGGGCTGAGGCTGAGGCGGCTGCGAGAGAGCTGCGCAGGAAAACCGAGAGGCTCTGTCATTTCTGGTTCTGTCTCCGATGCTATGGCCGGAGAAGAGGAGACGGAGGCTTCCGGTGAAATCCCCGGCGACGGAGCCGAAGCGGAGGAGAGAGGAGCGTCGCCGGCGCCGGCAGGGCGGGGAGAGGAGCCGGTTCTGGGCGGATACGAACCTCGCCGGAACTGAGTAGCTTCCTCTGCAACTGACGCTAGGGTTTGATTGCATTTCGAGCTTTGGCAATGGCGGTAGCAACTGCCACTGTCTGAACTGAGCGAGCTAACTCTATCCGTTTTTGGTTTTCAAAGAGCAAGAAGAACAGGTATTTTATATTTTATTATTTATTTAAAAAATATTAAGAGAAAATTGCATTTCGAGTCCTTGTACTTTATTTAAATTCCTGATAGGTAGTGTTTTTAATTTTTGTTTCCATGAGCACCAAGTTTGTGATTTTTTTTAAATTAAAATTTTATTGATATAAAAGAAACAAATGGATGTTTCAGTAAGAATTAGAATTCTTCGTTATTTTTATCAAGGTTTTAAATCTGGTTGCCGATGTCGTTTCACATTTTTCATTTTACGGATATATCGCTTGTCGATGGGTATCTCGATAGGTATGTCGATGGGTATGCCGATGAATATATCGTTTCGTATACCCTCGAAAAAACATTTTCGATGGACATGCCGATGGATATTCGAGAAATTTAATACTTTGATTTTTATTATTGTTTGCTTTTATTTCTTTCTTTCAATTATATATATTTTTTAAATAAATACACTTATATTGACTTCTATTTCAAGTTTTACAGCTTATAAACACTCATTTTAGGGCTAATATTTTCTTTATTCATATTGTTTAGGTATAATCTAAGTTTGTTTGGTATAGTGCTAAACACGTTACGACTTACGAGTATTTTTTTTAGGGTAAACTGCGGTTAATGTACCCAATGTTTGATATTTTGCGAATTATGTACTCAATATTTATTTTTGGTGGCTAATGTACCCAATGTTTGAATTGTTAGATATTTTCGTGTTTTCCGCTAGTTGACCGTTAGAGAATTATCATCCTCTACATGTACATTTTTTGTATTTTTGACATAACTCACTCATTGTTTGTCCAAATTTTATGAACGGACTATGTTTGGAAAGATACGAGATATATCTGCAACTTTTTAGTTTTAATATTTGTAAAATAAGTTTTAGAAAAATACGAAATTTCAAATACAACGTAAAATTAGACGTTAGTTTAATACAAAATATTTGTTTTGAGCAAATTTTAATATATTTAATGACTTTGTATGGTGAAACGTAAAACTAAAAGTTTGTAGATAAATATTTTATCTTTCTAACAGGTGTTTATTTATAAATTTTGGATAAAAAACGAGTGAGTTATGCCAAAAATATGAAATATGTGATGTGAAATAATCTTTCATATTTTTGGCATAACTTACTCATCTTTTGTCCAAAATTTATAAATAAACATCCGCTGGAAAGATAAAATATTTATCTACAACTTATTAGTTTTACGTTTCATCATAAAAGTCATTAAGTATGGTAAAATTTTATCGAAACAAATATTTTGCATTAAATTTACGACCAATTTTACGTTGCATTTGAAATTTCGTATTTTTTCTAAAACTTATTTTACAAAATGTAAAACATAAAGGTTGTATATCTATCTATTGTCTTTCCAGCCATAGGTCATGCATAAAATTTGGACAAAAAATGAGTGAGTTATGTCAAAAATACAAAACGTGTGCATATAGAGGATGATAAATCTCTAACGGTCAACTAACGGAAAACACGAAAATATCTAACAAATCAAACATTGGGTACATTAGCCACCAAAAATAAACATTGAGTACATAATTTGCAAAAGATCAAACATTAGGTACATTAGCCGCAGTTTACCCTTTTTTTTATTCAATCTCAAAGAGACGTAAAAATTACGTATTGTTGAGGTCGAAAATCGGTCTCTGCAGTCACAGAGTTGCGGTGGTGTAATTCTTAGTTCAATTTACCTTAGAACTCGGGTCTTCTGTTAAAACTATATCACGTTGAAAGAGATGAGTATTCTCGCGAAAATGAGTCGGGTTGTTTGTTGAGTCATTGGGTCTCAATGAGAAATCTTTTTTGCGTGTGTATTGATGGTGCAAAAATGTGAGATCCTATGTACGTGGGCCTTAGCCCTCTATTTATATTCAGCTAATATATTCAAATCAGTCCTCATAATTGGGCTGTTGCAATTGCGTTTGATTCCCTCATAATGATCATAATTGCATGGTTGTGATCATGAGCGTAACTGACGTCGTCAATTGGCTGGAGCGTTGCTTGCGCTACACTCATTGCTTCGATTCTACCTTCGGTCTTTGCCTATCATCTTTGTCGATGATGATGCGCCTCGTCGCCGGTCTCTTTATTCTTCTTGTCGTCTAGCGATGGTCTTCGTCGATGAGGCTTCATCGATGATGATCATCGCAACATGCTTCTTCATCGCCGAGGACCTTCATCGCTTGGTCCGATACGATCTTCTTTGACTTGGTTGACTGGGCTTGTAAAAGCGTTGAGCCTTCGGCCACTGAAGTCCAATTATTAAACGACAAAAATAAATTTTATTGTAATTATATAAATTATCGTAAACGAAATCGTACCACACAAGACGTATGACACTGAGAAAGCATAAAAATAGACGAACCACATGATATAAGCTTTACTAAGTTAAATATATATTAGCCCTAAAATATAAAATTCCACAAAAATGAATGATTCACATATTCAAAATAATAAACAAATAAACAACTGGTGAAGATTTTTGCGCCAAGTGAAGGCGACACGTGGCAAGCTCGAAACCCACCCATTTCTTTAACGAACAAAACGCAGAGAAGAGAGCACACACACATCTCCAAGACTCTGAATCTCTACACCGAGAGGGAAGACGCCATTGGAGCTCCTCTTCTTCCGTGCGAACAGCAATGGCGACTGGTAGCAGCGCGTTCACGTGCGCGTTTTACACCCAAAGATGCCTTTTGAGCTTCGGCGGATTCCACAAGCTTCACCACCAGAATCCGCGGCTTCTCTCCGTCAGAGCCACCGCCGATGACTCTGACTGCAACGTCGAAGAATGCGCGCCTGACAAAGAGGTCAATCTCCTCTCTCTCTCTCTCTCTTCCCAATTCTGCTCAATTTTCTGTAATTATGTATTTGGGTAAGCGAAAAGTCTTTGAAATTATGGAATTTTGAGTGCAATTTCATAGTCTTACCTTTCATCGACGCAACATCTCTGTGTACAATTAAGAAATATTTGTGGCCAAAATATCCGAAAGATACGTGAATATGGCAGAATATTCAAAATCTTTTTTGGTGGCGTATTTATTCAGTTAAATCTAATATTCTTAGGTAAAGAAATATATACTTATTAGGCGCCTAATTACTAAGTAGCGGAATTTTCGCTAATTATGAGTAATTTTATCTACGATTAATATTCTTTCTTGGTAAAAATATATCTTGTATTGGGTAGGAAAAAATGTGGAATCTCTGTTATTTTCACCTAATTTATAAGTTTTTGCCAGCAAATTATAGGAATATTTATGGTACAAGCTCTCAATCTTATACAAGAGATTGAGATATTTATACTTCTACGATTAAACTCCGAAAAACATCAGTTAATCAACCTCGAGACCTCCGCTTGTCACTAGCTTAACACACGCTTACTCCAAGATGGAATTAGACCTCGACGCTATTCTATGGCTTTTAGATATTATTGTCGGACACTCGGTACAAGATTAGGTACTTACGCTGCAAATATCGCTAATGAATATTCCTTCCCATTGGGTAGCCAAAAAATGTATGAAAGTATGGAATATTGCCTTCCCAATTTAACATTTTATGTTTCATAGATCCAATATCTCTGTATATCTTGTGAAGGAGTTTGGCCAAAGAGAGAAATTACTAGCAATTACCGTTTGTTATTCCATGGAAGTCTGAAAGAGAAAGTTCTGTAATTAGGTTGGGAAGATCAGCGTGGAATGGCTGGCTGGAGAGAAGACCAAAGTGGTCGGAACATACCCGCCACGGAAGCGCGGTTGGACCGGCTATGTGGAGAAAGACACTGCGGGGCAGACCAATATATACTCGGTTGAGGTGCGTTTCCATTTAAGATTGTATTGGATCGCGATAATAGTGGCCGAAGTACCCAATCGTAGTCGACTGCGCCACGGGTAATAAAGTTTTTCTTATAGTGAGAAAGTACCAAAGCTAAGTTAAACAGTAGTTTCGTCCAATTCCGATCCATCTTTTTAAAAACAATAATTTAGAAGGAACTCGAATAATTAATATAAACAATTAAAAATTATAAAAATTTAAGCAAATTAAATAGTGGAGAAACTGCAACCAAGAACTCAAGGGCACAGTCGTAAATAGCTCTTCTTAAAATGAATCTAATTAGCGGATTCCGGCAAACATTATTTGCAGCCCGCAGTTTATGTAGCCGAAAGCGCAATAAGCTCGGGAACGGCTGGCTCTTCGTCCGACGGCTCGGAGAACACTTTAGCCAAGTCTCTCGGAGTTGGATTCATCTCCGTTGCATTGGCTTCCTTGGTTCTCCTCCTCGTGAGTAAGAACTCTCCGCCGGTGGTGCAGACCGCGGACTACAACGGACCTTCGCTCGGCTACTACATCAACAAGTTCAAGCCGGAAGAGATCATCGAAGCCTCGGCTCCATCGAGCGAAGAACCAGCTCCGTCTGCGCCTGCGCCTGCTCCGCTCGAGGAGTCGACTTCGGAGCCGCAGATTCAGGTCGATCAGGTGGAGCCTCTCTTGTCAGATAATGGTCTCTTTTGACACGATTTTGAGCTGCGTTTGTTTGTAGATGAGATTATTTGTATATCCACGACACATCTTTTAACTATAAAGATGTGAATCACAACACTTCATAACGTAAAATGAAATATGTATTCTTCTTTCGTTCGTTGTCTTTCTTTCTCTTGCAGCTTTATTTGTATTTCCAGTACTTCTTAATTCAACATGGTGACATTTTTGAAAAACAGTAAAGCATTTTCATAAAAAGTACGATAGGAATGAGAATATATGACGAGAAAATCACGAACATGAGGGGTGAAACCGGGACCGGGAACTGAGATTTTCACTCTTCACTATCCCGGTCTTGAATTATCTTGGGTTTTCAAAATCTACCCAAAACCTCATTATTTTCACATTCGGATGGAACAACAAAATCTAGAGTTTTCTTTTTCTCTATTAATTCAGAATAAATAAATGCTACTATATATGTTGTAGCATTTTCTGTTGCATTTGTCGTCGGTAATTTAATCCTTACATATTTTCCACGAGACTTTTTTTATAGTCAAATTCTAATGCATAAAGCCAAAAAACGTTACTTTTTGAATTGGTAGTAAATTTTAGGTCAGAACACATATGCATACTCAAGAACGCAGTATGGACATCAAAAACACCGAAATCAAATTAACATTAAAAATATTATATGAACATCAAGAAACCCATATAAACATCAAGAAGACTATATGAACTACAGTATAATCTATGTTTCGTACTTGGTTGAATTTAGTTATGGGTCCCACTGAAAACTGCGATCTTAAACTCTTGATATTGTAACGACCGTAAACCGTGTATCTATAAATTCGTAGTGGTATTTGTTTGCTCACCTCCTCTTCATCTTCGTAGTTTTTCCTTGAGCTGGTAAATAAAAACTTTATAAATCGATTAATCAACCGAACCGATGATAATAAGATATTTGGTACAATTTGCAATACCAATTATATTCGGCTGAAAACCGATACGGCATGAATTGTATTAGCAATTTAATGTTTGGTAAACCGATACGGAAACCATAGGTCACACATAAAATTTGGACAAAAAATAAGTGAGTTATGTCAAAATTACGAAATGTGTACATATAGAGGAGGATAACTCTCTAACAGTCAATTAACGAAAAACACAAAAATATCTAACGGATCAAATATTGGGTACATTAGCCGCCAAAAATAAACATTGGATACATAATCCGAAGAAGATCAAACATTGAGTACATTAGCCGCAGTTCACCCTTTAAAATATATGGAAACTACATCTTTCCATTTATTGTTATATTCATCTCTTCATAAGCTTCCTGATACCAATAAGAAAGTGTTACATCTAAACAAATTATCAATTTATTCTTATTTTTCTTGTTTGCTTAACAAAGGATTAAATCAATTTCTTATTGTATGGATTTGCAAGAGTTGAAAAAGTCAAGTCTAGGTCTCCTTGTGCCTTAAATTGATGTATGGAATTAAGATACGTATTGGTCTATATTTTTTTTTTTAAATAATTAAAAATTACATGAATCGTGATTCCATTTCAAATTTCTTAACATAACCCTCAAGTCATATATATTCATACTAATGCATATATATTATAGTTGGTATATACTTATAGTCATACAAATGCATATATTATAGTCTATAGTCGAATTCTCGAGAAGGCGCATCATATACAATACAATAGACATCACTGCATACGTCAATTATCCTTTTCATTTTTCTTTTTCGGCTTGAATATTACTCGATCTAATCAATCACTGCTGATCCTTTATTTCTTAATTTCAAATATAGATGAAGGGTTAATTGCGATAAAAAGACTTAATTTTTGGTTAAAGTTTATTTTGTGTACTCAATTTTCATAAATGACGGTAATAATACTCAAACTCCGTGTTTGGGAGTTGACCGAAGAAATCTGTCCATGTGGTTGTTGGCCTTTGGCACGTGGCATGCCACATAGCACTTGGCTGCCACGTGACATGCCACGTAATTATTATTTTTTAAATAATTAAAAAATAATATTTTTTAAAAACTTTTTAATATTTTTAAATAACTCGATTAATTTTCAGTAATAACCAATAATGAATATTTTAATTTAAATATTATTATTGATTATTATTATTAAATATAATTATTCAATTTAGAAAAGTGGGTTAAACGAAATAAATAAAGAAAAAAATCAACGTTCACGGTTCACTCAAGCTCTGCTTCCGATCCGGTTCACGGGTGGAACGAAATTGCTTAATATGTTTAATAATAATAACCAATAATAATCGTATGATTATTAAATGATTTTTTTTAAAAAAAATACTATATAAAAAATATATTAAACAATTATTATTATAAAAAATGCACACACAAAAAAAAACCATGCAAACAAATAAAAACAATTTTTCGCTAAATATAAATACGACTACGATTTTTTTATTAAGTTATGTGTATTTAATTATGTCTTGACTTTTTAAACAATATGTATGTGTTTATTGGTTATTATTATTATAAAACATATTAAACAATTTTATTCGACCCGTGAACCGGATCGTAAACAGAGTTCAAGTGAACCGTGAACAGTGATTTTTATTTCGCTCTACCCACTTTTAAAAAATAAGTAATTATAACCACTAGTGAATATTTAAATTTAAATATTCATTATTTGTTATTATTGGATTTTTTATAAAAAAATAAAAATGATTTAAAAAGTAATAATTACGTGGCAGGCAAGTGCCATGGCAAAGGCTAATAGCTACATGGACAGATTTCCTCGGTCAACTCCCAAATGTCGAGTTTTGGTACTTTTTCCGTCATTTAAGAAAGTTGTAATACACGTAAAAACATTTGAACAAAGTTTGGGATCTTTTTGTTGGTTATGCCCGAACCCGATATTGTATCTCTCGGGTTATTAACCCGGATATCGACCCGATAACCATAACCGACATAATGGGCCCACTCGGGCCCAAGTATTAATTATGATTCATATTAATTAATAATAGATTAATTAATCCATGATTGGGCTTTTAGAAAGCCCATTAGGTGGGCTTTTAGAAAGCCCACTAGGTCATGACCATAGGGTATTATAAATACCCTAATATGACTCATAATTAAAAACAACACACATCAGAGAAACCCAAGCCTCTTAGAAAATTCGAGCTCCCCTCCCTTTGGTAGTCGAATTTTGGCTTGCTCCCCGGTTCATTCATCGGTTGATCATCTAAACACCAACTAGGATCTAACCTATCCTCCGAGGTGTTTTCCGGTCATCTAAGACGTTCCCGAGTGACGTGGTGTACGAAATAGAGGCGCAACACTTGAGGCGCTAAATCCTAAATTCGACAAGCTCCAGAATCAAAGGAATCGGCAGTTATTCGGTACAGTTGGCAAAAGTACCGAAGTTTGGTAACGATCTCAAAACTGTATCTTAATTCTCGTAATTATTCTAGATCTTTATTGTTCGATGATATCCCGTGATTTCCGCCTCGGGATTGAGAAAAGTCATCAAAAAACCCAACAGTGGTATCAGAGCCGGTCTGAGTAATTTTCGAAAATTAGATATGTTAACCGAAATAATTTTAGAAATTTTTTTTGGTGTGATTAGATTTTCAGTGGGAGCGTTAGAAAATTAATTATGATTAATTTTGTGTGTTGTTCGGAATCCGATTTAGAATCGGGATTGATTTTTATTTAATTTTAATGTGTATTATTAAATAAGAAAAAGGGAAAAACAAACGGCGGCACCACCACCGGAACTGGCGGCGATTTCACCGTCGCCGCCATGGTCCCGGGTGGCGCCGGCGTTTGTGGCTCCCATTCGTTGGGAGCCAATGGGCGACGGCTAGGGTTTCAAAACCCTAGCCAAAACGATTTTTTTTTTTTAATTCGCGTGGGCCTGATTGGATCAGGCCCACGGGCTGGGTTTAACCCAGCCCACCCACGATTCGGGTGGGCCTGATTGGATCAGGCCCACGGGCTGGGTTTAACCCATCCCATTCCCGATTCGGTGGGCCTGATTGGATCAGGCCCACGGGCTGGGTTCCAACCCAGCCCAAAGCAGCCCAGCCCGGATCGCATTGATCCGGGCACACCCAACCCGGGTCTGACCCGGGTACCCGACCCGGGTTGGACCCGGGGCTTCAGCCCGGATCTGCGCTGACCCGGGCCCACACCGAACAGACCCGGATCCGGGTCCTTATTGACCCGGATCCGGGTCAAAATTAACTTTTTCCGGGCAGGGGCTTTCGGCCCTGCCCGGTCTCCCCTTCGTGACCGGGGTTGCCCGAGGGCAACCTGTACAAGCTCGGGTCTATCCCGAGCTTGTATCTCGGTATTTGATATTTAATTATATTTATGTTTAATTATTTTAAAATACGATTTAAAGTGTTTATTTTATTTTATTTATAATTATTATACGTATTTTTAAATATGAGAATTGAAAATCTAATATATATGATATTAATTATTAATAAATATGATTTATTCAATATTATTATCAATCTTATGAAGTTTGTTTCCATTATTGTTTATGTTATTCATTTATTGATTTACAAATTGTTTGTTGATAAATTTTATTTATAATCAATAATTCTTAATTAGATTAAGATAATAAATAATCTTTTAATTATTATAGTAATAGAAAAGATCTAAACTTTAATGGAAATAAAAGATATATATATTGTGATTAATGATAGTTTATCTATAAGATAGTTATTTATCTTTTATTTTGTAATATGACAAAACTTGATTAAAGATATCTTATCTATAAAGATAGTTATTTATCTTTTATTCATTTATAGAAAAGATAAATCATGAATTAAGATATTTTATCTTTAAGTGATTTATTTATCTTTTATTTAAAGATAAAAGGGTTTGTCTTTAAAATTTTCATAATATATATATATATATATATATATGTATACTTTTAGAAGTATATTTAATTCGAAATAGAATATGTTTTACAAAATAGGATTATGTATTACATATTCATTGTCTTAATTCTTAGAACATTTTAATTAGTTAACTATGTTTAGTTTAAGACAAAAGTTAGGATCACCTAAAACCCCTCAATAAATATTAGGTATAATGTCTTCCAACGGCCGGATCCTCGATCTAATTGAGATAAGTTTTGAGTGTGTCTCTAACCCAAGGGAGTACTCTTATACCCTCTTTTAGACGCGTAGGGCGACCTATACTGTCCGCCGATTCACCCCTTGGGTCTACCTAAACGAGTACTCTAATAAGATTAGATATCGTAGACAATTCTTTTGAAACCGGTTAGAATGCTAAATGAAAAATTGTTTTTCTTTTCTAAACGTCAGAGATAATATAGGATATTAGAGCAATTGTTGACTTTCTCTGAGTGACTAATTAATGGAATTGATGAGGGTTACTTTTCCATTAACAAATCACGAAATATTATATAAAGCCCTTATAATATATACTTTTATGTAACATCTTTATTATAATAAGCAATTTATAATTTACATGTAAATACTAGAATTAATATTGTGCTTATTCAGTTTTTATTTAAAATTGTAGAAACTGAACAATGTCTAGTAGCTCACTAAGATCCATCATTGAGAAGGAAAACATCTTAAACGGAAGAAATTTTCCGGAATGGCAAAGACGCCTCAAAATTGTGCTCAGGCACGAAAAGAAGGAGGTTATCATTATGAATGAACCTCCAGCTGAACCTCCTGCTACTGCATCCCGAGCAGACAAAGATGCTTATAAGAAGCATACTGATGAAGCCGCTGAAGTAGCTTGTCTCATGTTAGCAACCATGACACCAAATCTCATGGAGCAACATGAAAACATGTCTGCCTGGGAAATGATTCAACATCTTAAGAAGATGTATGATCAAGAAGCACGTCATACAAGATTCAGGATAATGAAAAATTTGCTAAGAGCAAAATTAACTGATGGAAACAATGTGCATGATCATGTTCTGAAGATGATCAGCTGGTCAGAAAGTCTGACCAAACAAGAGATAAAGATCCCTGAAGAAGTGTACATTGATATTGTGCTCAACTCTCTCCCCGATTCTTATAATCAGTTTATACTGAATTATAATATGTCCCCTGAATCAAAGAGTCTTCATCAGCTTCACAACATGTTGCAAACAACTGAGGGTAATGTACCCAAGGGACAGAATAGAACTATTAATGCTATAAATAGCAAGTTCAAGGGAAAGAAGCAGTATGTTCAGAAGAATAAAGGCAAGGCTCCATATAACTTGAGGGTTAAGGCTCGTGCCATGAAACCCAAAGTTGGAGCCACTCCCGATCATAAGTGTTTTCACTGCGATAAGAAGGGACACTGGAAAAGGAATTGTCCTTTGTACCTTGCAGAGATCAAGAAGTTGAAGAAGAGTTCCAACTCCACCACAGGTATAAATGTTATAGAAGTCAATCTTACTACCTCTAAAGATTGGGTATTAGATACGGCATGTGGTACTCATATTTGTACTGACATGCAGACTCTGAAGAGAAGTAAGATGCTGAGGAAGGATGAGACCAACATGCGCGTGGCAAATGGAGCACCAGTTGTTGCAAAAGCTGTAGGCCATGTAGATCTCAACACCTCAGCAGGAATGATTTTAGAATTAAATGATTGTCATTTCGTACCTTCCATTACCAAGAACATAATTTCTATTCCAGAATTGGATGTTTTAGGTTTTGATTTTAAAATTGGGAACAAGCGTTGTGCGATTTTTAAGGATGGTATTTGTTATGGTATTGCTTATTTATCAAACGGTCTTTATTCGTTGAATACCTCTGAAAATCATGTTTATAACATCTCCAATAAAAGAGTGAAACCCAACCTTGTCAATACGGCCTATCTCTGGCACTGTCGACTTGGCCATATAGGCGAGAAGCGCATAACTCAGCTTCACAAACAAGGAAGACTGGATGATTTTGATTATGAATCTTATCACACATGTGAATCTTGCCTGGTCGGGAAAATGACAAAACCTTCCTTCAAAGGAACTTATGAGAGAAAGAAAGGACTATTGGACCTCATACATTCAGATGTATGTGGACCAATACCCATTCAGGCTAAAGGAGGTTTCAGGTATTTCATCACCTTCACTGATGACTTCAGTCGATACGGTTATGTATACCTAATGAAACACAAATCTGAATCGCTTGAAAAGTTCAAACAGTTCAAGAATGAAGCTGAAAATCAGTTAGCGAGAAAAGTTAAAGCCATACGATCTAATCGAGGTGGCGAATACTTGAGCGATGATTTCAAAGCTTACCTCCGTGACATGGGAATCATTTCATCACTAACCCCTCCAGGTACGCCTCAACTAAATGGTGTATATGAGAGGAGAAATCGAACCTTGTTGGACATGGTTCGATCAATGATGAATAAAACTGACTTACCTGAGTCCCTATGGGGACATGCACTTATGACAGCAGCTACCACAATGAACTGTGTACCATCTAAGACGGTTCCTTCAACCCCATATGAGATATGGAAAGGAAAAATACCGAATTTGCATTTCATGAGAATATGGGGATGTGAGGCATATGTCAAGACTCTAATGTCTGACAAGCTCAGTCCCAAATCGGTTAAATGTAACTTTGTGGGATACCCAACAGAAACTCATGGGTATTACTTCTATAAAAAACACACAGGCAAAATAATAGTTGCCAAAACCGGTGTTTTCTTAGAAGAAGATTTTCTCTCTAGAAAGTCTAGTGGGAGAAACATTGTTCTTAATGAAGAGCAAGAACCACAAGATACTCAAGAACAAGAAATGGACACAGAAGGTACTCACACATCGAGTTATGAACATCATGATCAGATCATGGTTGATAACCAAATAGAAAACGTTGTTCTAAACGAAGAAGTTGAAAATGAGATTGTCAATGAAGAACCTCAAGAAAATATAGTTCTATACGATGTGCCCATACAAGATGGGATAAATGAGCAACCAGATTACACACTGACATCACGAAGATCAATTAGAGAGAGTCAACCTCCTCTTAAATTGAACCTTCTTGTTTCAATAGATGATGAAACTGTTCATGAAGACGATGGTGAAGAACCTGAATCTTATAACGAAGCAATGTCGGGAGATGACTCAGACAAATGGCTAGAAGCCATGAACTCTGAAATGGACTCCATGTATAGCAACGAAGTATGGGACCTCGTTGATGCTCCCAAAGGGTCGAAACCCATTGGTTGCAAATGGATCTTCAAAAGGAAGATCGACATGGATGGCAAAATACAAACTTACAAAGGAAGATTAGTCGCTAAAGGTTATCGACAGATTCATGGTATTGACTATGATGAAACTTTCTCTCCTGTTGCCATGTTCAAGTCCATAAGAATCTTGATATCAAGCTAATATCAATATCTTATTCAAATCATTGATATCAAGCTATACAAATGTAGTTCCTAAGATGTCTTCAAGACATTCTTGAATTTCCCCAGTCAAAGAAATCATTATGAAGAAACAAAGAGGGACTAACAATGATATTCATAATTGACTGGTACATGTTGTTAAGATAAAAGGAAGGGGTCCTTGATATCTGAGAGATATTCTTATACATGTAGGCACTAGTCGGAATGACTAGCAGTGCTGGAAGACTCGCACTCTAAATATTCTCACATGGAAACAAAACCTTGATATAAGGGGACACTGAGAAACTTAGAGATATGAAAAGACTCCAAAGTTTGAGAACATCATGAGTCCATCACTGGGTAAGTTGCATGCTTAGATTACAGCTCAACGCTTACCGTAACTGGAAAGTCATAACAGTTGTAGTTGGGCATGTGATAAACCTTGTAGGATGGAATGTCGTTTCAAGAAAACATGCATCCCCCCATTCCTTTTGGGGCTATACACTCGGGGCCTTCTGAATAGGATAAGTATAATGAAATCTGTGGCCACAGGCAAAACAAAAGAGTTTCTGTTTTGATGTTTCAATACTTATGCCTGAATCAGAAAACATTAGATCAGGCTTAACAGGTGTTCCTAACCATGACCTGTGCCGCATCTAGAGATGTAAAAGGATGTCGAAGGAATCAGTCATATACCATATTTTAATCGTAAAGAACCACATGGTTCACCACGATTAATCTATAAAAGAGGATTTAAAGTTTTGTAGATTGGGGGAAGTTAAGTCTAGGTGGAGGCCACTTACTTCTTGCATACTCATATGAGTATGTGGCCAACACTACAGAATCCTACAGAGTCACACCGAACTCGCAACGGAAACGGAGTATGATGATTAAGTTACAATGAAACAAACTTCACGTGTAACTTTGATGAACCAGGCATGAGTAGCTGAGAGAATGTACATCTAACCCAAGGCGGCATTCTCGAGTAATACTTTATGTGCAGTGCGTGCACGGAGATAGCCAATCCGGTGCGTTCGTGCAAGTGGGAGATTGTTGGTTATGCCCGAACCCGATATTGTATCTCTCGGGTTATCGGATATCGACCCGATAACCATAACCGACATAATGGGCCCACTCGGGCCCAAGTATTAATTATGATTCATATTAATTAATAATAGATTAATTAATCCATGATTGGGCTTTTAGAAAGCCCATTAGGTGGGCTTTTAGAAAGCCCATTAGGTCATGACCATAGGGTATTATAAATACCCTAATATGACTCATAATTAAACACAACACACATCAGAGAAACCCAAGCCTCTTAGAAAATTCGAGCTCCCCTCCCTTTGGTAGTCGAATTTTGGCTTGCTCCCCGGTTCATTCATCGGTTGATCATCTAAACACCAACTAGGATCTAACCTATCCTCCGAGGTGTTTTCCGGTCATCTAAGACGTTCCCGAGTGACGTGGTGTACGAAATAGAGGCGCAACACTTGAGGCGCTAAATCCTAAATTCGACAAGCTCCAGAATCAAAGGAATCGGCAGTTATTCGGTACAGTTGGCAAAAGTACCGAAGTTTGGTAACGATCTCTAAACTGTATCTTAATTCTCGTAATTATTCTAGATCTTTATTGTTCGATGATATCCCGTGATTTCCGCCTCGGGATTGAGAAAAGTCATCGAAAAACCCAACACTTTTCGCAGCAATTAACTATATATGAATCATATATATACAATACCACATATTTTTATTGATCACTTTATTATATAACCACCCTATAAAACTTATAATTTAATAGAAAACACGTCACGGATGAACCCTATTCGTACAATACCAAGATTCCGAATATTATATATTCTAAAAATGGAATTAAAAAAAAAAACATTTTAATAGGTTGAAACTTAACCTAACCACTTGTTCTCCTTATCTTTTTCTTTCATTTTATTTTATTTTATTTTAAAATTGAAAATGCTCGTAGGGAATTATAAATAGCGGGGCATGCAATTTCCAAGTGGCTCATACACAAACACCCCTCTCCCCCTCTCTCTCTCTCTGATCTCTGCAGAAATTACACAAGAGTAATGGAAAAGGCTAATAACTATGAAGAAGAACATCCAAAGAAGGCCTTTGGATGGGCGGCGAGGGATTCCTCCGGTGTTCTTTCTCCATTCAAATTCTCTCGAAGGTGATCACTTGTCACCTTTTTGCTTCTTTGTCGTATTAATATATTATATACGTTATACATATATTATATATATATATATATATATGAAAGTTCCCGTCTCTTGAAAATGATTTCGTCATTGTTTTGCTTCTATGAAGATTTCGACTTAATCCGTAAATAAATATTAAAAAAGTTAAAAAAAAAATCAATATTACAGTGCTAGTTATTGGCTCTTAGAATAAGGTGTTGGTTTCAGTAGTTACGATGAATTAGACTTTACAAACTCAATTCTTTCTTTGTGTGTTAAGTTGTTTATATATTGATGGTCATAATCCGTTTGTATTCCTCTAACACTATTGATTAATTCTGTTAATGTCATAAGTCTATTCAATCAAACGAACGTAAATACATGCATATCATAACATGCAGGCTCGCAAATACAAACGATTGTGCATCGATTCATTGGCCTTTTTGAAGCCAATATCATTAATGCTTCTCAAATATTTCATAGCTAATTACTTTATTATCATTTAAGTAATACAATGAAAATAGGTGATATTGGCTTCAATAGTCCTTGTATTAATGTAAGGAAATAGTCCTTTTGACAAAATAAGAATGAGCGACTTTTGAGGAGTGCGAATCTCCTGTGACCACCATTAAACATTATATAGAAAAGAAAATAGAAAATTTTAAATACGGTAGTTAGGGGTGGCAAATCGGGTCTTAACTAGTCATTTTTTTCTTATTTTATGTAGACTCAGACCCGCCCGTTTATTAATCGTGCTAAAAGATGAGACCCTGACCAGCCATATTTAAATACCGTGTTTATCGTGTCTACCCGTTTAACCTATTTAACATATTCATGTATCTTAAAAATTAAATTAATTCAATTTGTACTCATTTAACTTAATTTATTTAATTATATTATCTAAGATTTTCAAATTTAGTAACACTTTTTTATGTTCATTAATTGTACGACGAAATAAATAAGTCAAAAACATAACTGATATATATAATAATTATAAAATACTTAATAACATATATAAAATGCAACTTTTTACTCCTTAATCGTATCTAATTGGCTCCTCTCGTGTTATCGTGTCCGTGCCGTGTTTACCCATTATTTAATCGTGTTAATCGCGTTCGATGCGGTTGGATCCATATCTATTTATGATAGACCCAGATCTGTTTAAATCGTATCATAACCGTATCGTATTTTGTGTCATGTCCCAAATTGTCACCCCTAAAATATGGTCCATTTCATATTTTATTAATAATGTAATATTGTATACTAATTTTACGTTTGATTAAGTGTAGCTTAGAAAAGATTTTTTTAAAATTTCTTACTGACCAATCTGTATTATCTATTGATTATTATATACAATTTCGGGAATTGGGATTTCTTATCATGGGTCAAATTTATGAGACATAAGTTCTTATGAGTTAATTTATAACTGTACTATTTATTAAGGATTAAATAATCAAAATGTTTTTTTAATGTTAAAAATGATTGTCGGGATTCTATTGTACTGCACCAACACCATTATAAAAAAGTTAAAACTATAATGGAGTGACCAAACTTGTTGATTTTTTTGGTAAGAACAGTTTTTGTACGAAAATTATTATAAAATTAAAGACCGAATCAGTTTAATTATTTAGATATATGGATTATTTCTACCCTTGACACCGTCAATATATTGAAGGATTATTGAGAACCTATAAATAATAACTATCACTTCTTTAGAAAATAATAATAATAATAATAATAATAATAATAATAATAATAATAATAATAATAATAACTATCACACTATCACGTGTGACGTGTCACCAACACCTAGGCATATGCTCCAAGCCTCCAAGAATTTAAAATCTCCATTACTCGCTTAAGTATATTCTCTTGTGCAAATCATGATTAAGGATCCGAACCGGACCAGGGACACGTGATTTTTTATTTTTATTTTTTCAAAAAAATCTTAGTTTAACTTTAAATTAATTAGTATATTGCGTAATTGCTATTTGGTTATGTATCTTTTGGAGCTCACTAATGAGTAATTAATTGCCTTAAAATTTTTTGTAGAACTTGCTTATATTGGTTGCTAATAAGAAGACTTAGGGCGTATTTCCTTACATTAAGATTAAGAAGTCTGGATCTGAATGCAAATCTAAATGATAAGATATGACGTCTGAATGTGAATGAATAAAATTAAGTATGTTTGTTTTTAAAGATTTGAATGCAAATCTAAATACATTTTTTTTTGTAGAATTAAATTTTATTATACACTTAATGATATATTATATATGGATTATTTTTAAGGGTAAATGAGGCAAATGCCCATTTGTGACTCAAGATTTTTAAAAAATGTTCATTTCTAATTATGGTAATCATAACCACCAATAAATTGAAATATGGGCTAATATGCCCTTCCACTTTTTAATTCACATTCTTAATTCCTTTTTTTAATTAAAATAAAAATATATTTTCCTTAAATGTAGCAAACAAAATAAATTAACATTAAATCCTTCCTATTTTAACGATTTTACAAAAAAAAAAATCGAATTAATCCTTCATATTTTAAAGATTAAAAACAAAATCTGATTTTTGAATTTTGGTCCCTAATAATCAATATTATTTGAAACTGTATATGAGAAATGCCGAACAAACATTATTCATAATTTGAAACTGTAAATAAAATTACAAAAAATTGTATATGTATATACAATTTGAACTGTAAATAAAATTACGAAATTTACGAAATCATGTCAAACTGTAAATGAACTTACAAAATGAAATTAAATTATAAATGATGTCAGACTGTAAATGAAATTGCAAAAAAATGACGAATAAAACTGTAAAATTATTTACAAAAATCATGTCAAACAATTTACATACCATTTACCACTCAAAAATCGTGTAAAATAATTTACAAAAATCGTGTCAAAATGTTTACAAAAAAGATTACCACTCCCAAATCGTGTAAACCCAATTACAAAAATAAAAAATATTACCGTGTTTGATCCGACGACCGAGAAACAACGAACAAAAGGAGAATGACGGAGGAGACCGCGACGGAGAGCGATGGAGGAAGGATGCACGATGGAGGGCGACTGCGACGGAGAGCGGCTGAGGAAGGGTGCGCGACGGGGGATCAAGGCGCGATGGAGGGCGACCGCGATGGAGGCCACGGTCGCCTCCTCGGCCGCCGTGCCCGCGGTCGCCGCGCTCTCCGCCTGAATCCGGCGATGGTGGTCAATCCGACGCGTATGTGTGTGTGTGTGTGTGTGTGTGTGTGTGTGTGTGTGTGTGTGTGTGTGTGTGTGAGAGAGAGAGAGAGAGAGAGAGGGAGAGAGAGGGGGGGGAGAGAGTACTAATACCTAAAGCGGTGAACCAAATACCTACTACAGGCCAAGCAGCTAGGAAGAAGTGTAAAGAACGAGGATTATTGAAACTAGCGTATTGGAAGATCAATCGGCCAAAATAACCATGAGCGGCTACGATATTATAGGTTTCTTCCTCTTGACCGAATCTGTAACCTTCATTAGCAGATTCATTTTCAGAGAGAGAGAGAGAGAGAGATGGTGGTCAATCCGACGTGTGTGTGTGTGTGAGAGAGAGAGAGAGAGAGAGAGAGAGAGAGAGAGAGAGAGAGAGAGAGAGAGGGAAGGACTCGACGCCTGTGTGTGTGAGAGAGAGAGCGAGAGAGAGAGAACGAAGGACTCGGCGCGCGCGCGCGCGCGCGAGTGTGAGAGAGAGAGAGAGAAGATTTGACGTGAGAGGGAGAGAAAGATAATTTTTGGGTCAAAGTAACAAAATTAAATGATAACCTAATTAATAGGAGAAGTTTTCAAACAAAAATTTAGTATGATTAATTAAATCTCAAAATTTAAATTATATAATAAATAATTAAAACGAAAATAAATAAATATAATAAAATCATGGTTAATATGGTCCAAAATATTTTTAAAATGGGTATAAATGAATTGTTTAAAAGTAGGGTTAATGACGGCAAAAATACCCAAAGTTTGGTCAAAGAACCCCTCGGGTACCCAAAGCTTAAAAGTGGTGGCAAAAATACCCAAAGTCACATTTGGGGAGTTGACCACTTCATTCTTGTAACGCCATTAACTTACCCAATAACTCTGGCCACGTGGAAAAATCTGTATCGTTAAGTGTAATCATTAGAGGTTCAATTAGTTGTATTAAATAGTATTACTTAGGGGTTTAATTCGCTGTTTTCTCGTAAACGAGGTTGATGTGGGCTTGTCAACGTGGAAAAAATTGTTCTGTCGGCTACCCACGTTTGTCCGCGTGGTCAGAGTTAACATGTAAATTAACGGTGTTACGAGATTGGAGTGGTCAACTCCCCAAATATGACTTTGGGTATTTTTACCACCATTTTTAAACTTTGGGTACTCGAGGGGTTCTTTGACCAAACTTTGGGTATTTTTGCCATCATTAACCCTTAAAATTATAGGCAATTCACTTAAACATTAGGTGGTTTTTGGGTATTTCATGAGTTTTTCTTATTTTTTAATAATAATATAAATCTAAATTTAAAATAATTTATTTAATAAAATCAAAATATTATATTTTTTTATCAAAAAATCATTGAAGATATTTTATAGTAATAATAATTTAGAATAACTTATAAATATAATAAATTTGAAAAATTATACACTATAAAATTCTATCATCGGTAAAATTATTTATGATAATTAATTAATTAAATGTAAATTAATTTTAATTACATTAATAAACTTGTAATTAACTAATCAGTCCATTCCTTGTTTATGAGTTTAATTGTGTTGTGCCAGTTAGGCCTATAAGTAGAGCTGCACATTCCACACGCCGCGGCACGTCGCGACTCGGTCGCCAAAACCGCGAGAAGACACGTCGCGACGCGTCGTGGCGTGTGGCGTCGCGGCGAGTCGCGAGAGAGAGAGAGAGAGTTCTGTGAGACGGAGAGAGAGAGAGAGCGGGAGAGAGAGAGAGGGGGGGGGGGGAGTCGCGACGAGTCGCGAACGGAAGCTCGGAATCGCGAGAGTCGCGACGCGCCGGAATCCACCGCGACGAGTCGCGATCGTGGTTGGCGACGGAAATGTGCAGCACTACCTATAAGGTTCTAATTTCGCACTCTGCGTAATAGAGCTTAAGTTAACGAAACAGAAAGTAAAAAAATTAGTCACAAACTTGAATCTCTCTCAAAAAGATGACATTTGAATTTAGTGAAAGTCGACAAAAGTTTTCGATCGTGTTTGTTGCGTTTTTAATTTCGGAATTAGAAATCTTAATTCGTAACGGGGTTGGTTGCAGGGAAACCGGAGCAAAAGATGTAATGTTCAAAGTGTTGTACTGTGGAGTGTGTCACTCGGACCTTCACATGGTGAAGAACGAATGGGGCATGTCCACTTTTCCTTTGATTCCTGGGTACCCCCTTCTCTTTATTACATTTATTTATTTATTTATTAAATCATGTTATAAAAAAAATAACATAAAAAATAAATTAATTAAAACATATAATTCTTCATGCAACGAGAACCAGTTGCTATAATACTCATGTCTTCGATTTCAACCAAACAAAGCTGATCACCATTTCAGGCATGAGATCGTCGGAGTCGTGACGGAAGTGGGCGGTGAAGTTGAGAAGTTCAAAGTCGGCGACAATGTCGGCGTCGGATGCCTGGTCGGATCTTGCCGCTCCTGCGACCAATGCTCCGGCGACCTCGAGAATTATTGCACAAAGATGATCCTCACCTACTCCACCAAGTACCATGATGGAACGATAACTTACGGAGGCTACTCCGACGTCATGGTCGCCGACGAGCACTTCGTCGTGCGAATTCCCGATGGAATTCCTCTTGACGGCGCTGCACCGCTTCTCTGTGCCGGAATCACTGTGTACAGTCCCCTGAAGTACTTCGCATTGGGAAATCCCGGCACTCATGTCGGAATCGTCGGACTCGGAGGGTTAGGCCATGTTGCCGTGAAATTCGCCAAGGCTATGGGGTCGAAGGTCACCGTGATTAGCACGACTGCTGGGAAGAAACGCGAGGCCATCGATCGCCTCGGTGCAGATTCGTTTCTGGTTAGCAAGGATCCGGAGGAAATGAAGGTAATAATTTTGGGGCTTTTTCGTAGGTTTTCGATTGGACACGGTAATGAGTGATTGGAATAGCCGATTTCAACATTATATTTAGATTTAGGGATTTCGTGCTTTGTAGTTACCTAGTATTAAACCTGTAAATACAGAAACCAAAAAACTGAATTTCCGTTTTTTTTAATCCGTAACCAAAAAATCCGGTTTCAGATTTTACCGGATCCAGATTTTTTTAGTTTTTCCGGATCCGTTTTTCAAAAAGGTGTCGTTTGTTTAAAAAAAAAAACTGGTACAAAATCAAATGAACACATATTTTTTTTAAACAAAAAAAAAGAGTAAAGAATCCGGAACTGGATTTTGTTTTCCGAAAAAGAAAAAAAATCAGAACTAGAAAATCCGGTTCCGGATTTTTCCGGAAAATTAAAAAACAGAACCCGGATCCAATTTATGTTCAACATTTACAGCATTACCTAGTATTAGAACGAAACGAACGCATAAATTAGGATGAAACGACCAATACCGAGAGGTTTACCGAAGGTATGTATAAAGTTGAAACGACCGATACCGAGAGGTTCACGGATGGTTCAACTTCACAGGTTAACCGATGAGTATTAAGTAATTAATAATATTTATAAATATCAATTATTCATAGATGAAAGTAATTACAGACTAAGATATTTTTGAATGTTTTCCATTCGAAATTTTAAAAAATTCAATTATAAAATTTAATATATTTTATATATATTATGGGTTCGAACAAGGCGATGATGGACTTCGAGTAAGTTCTTTTGATTAAGGAATTTCGCAATTTGTCGATTGACTTTTAAGTTTAACGTTGGACTTGAGCAAGTTGATAAGTAGTTAAATAGAGATTAACTAGTTTGGATTTTTTTTATATTTGGGGTTTAGGCTGCGATGAGCACAATGGACGGAATAATCGACACGGTCTCGGCTAATCATTCTGTTTTGCCGTTGATCGGTCTCTTAAAGCCTCATGGAAAGTTGGTGATGCTCGGTGCTCCAGATAAGCCGCTTGAGATTCCGGTCATGCCTCTTATATTTGGTAAAGTTTCATAACATGTCCTTCGAAATATGATACATAACAATATTTAAAAGTTTAGGATTAGTAGTAACATAGACTTCAATATTTTTATTTTTATATTGGTATAAATTGATATTTTTTTCAAAGTTCAAGTTCCAAATATTCACATGTTTTTCATCAAATTTATGTCTACTTTCTTCGACTTAAATAAAAAAAATTATGTACCATTAATAAAATTATCACTCTTGGAAGTGACATGTGTCCAAGTGGCCACATTCCATATTTTGTTAAATCAATTTAATACACGTGAACTTGTAAAGAAAAGCAACAAAAAAAGAAGAAGTAACATTTGAAATTGTAGCCGTAAAAATAGTGCAAGATTGAGACTTCGAGAGTAAAAAAAAACTAAACTTAACTTATATGCCGATATTAGCCTAAAATCTAAATCGATGAATTAATTTTTACAGATTGCATAATTGTGACAAAATTAAATCTAGCTTACATTTATGTTATTATACATATGAATTGATGGGAATGTTTGGGATAATAGCGGCATAAGTCCTCAACTTTTACTCAACTGGGGCGGCATAGCCCCAACCTCATTTAACAGCGGTATAAGTATCAAAATATGATTTCCGTCCATATTTGACTAACGGAAGTAGTCAACGTTTGCGTGTCAGCTTCTCGTCAACGTGGACGCCACGTAATCCGACATGTCACCACACACGTCATCCTCGTGTCATCAAATTTAATGCAAAATTAGTGGTGATGGAGGGATTCGAACCATTGCCCTCGCATGTGGTGATGGATGGATTCAAATTTAATGCAAAATTAATGGTGATGGAGGATGACAAGTATGGTGACATGTCGATTACGTGGCGTCGACGTTGACGAGAAGCTGACCATGGAAACGTTGACTACTTCCGTTAGTCAAATATGGACAGAAATCATCTTTTGGTACTTATACCGCTATTAAATGAGGTTGGGACTATGCCACCCCAGTTAAGTAAAGGTTGAGGACTTATGCCGCTATTATCCCGGAATGTTTTACTCATCTATTAGAACTAAAGCAGTAACAACTAACAAGGCTACGTATATATAATGAAGCTAGCATAGAAACACTAGTACCAAAAAAATAATAAAAAAATACAAGAAATTGTCAAAGATATCTTTTCGATTGTGCCGCGATAAGAGCTAATCTCTCTGCAACTCAGGTCGGAAGACGGTGGTCGGAAGCGGCATTGGAGGGATGAAGGAGACTCAGGAGATGATTGAATTTGCCGCCAAAAATGGCATAACCGCCGACATCGAGCTCATCGGAATGGACTACATCAACACCGCGATGGAGCGCCTTTCTAAAGGTGATGTCAGGTATCGCTTCGTCATTGATATCGGGAACACCCTTAAGCCCACTTTGTAAGCTAGCTTTTCTCGTTGAAGACGTCGCTTGTTTGTGTTGCGTCTTTGGTTTGTTTGTTACGAGTGTTTTGTAATGGTTATTTGTGTTATATTTGGAACAGTCCGCATTTGGTATTTGTAATATCTATTTGTACTTTTGTTACGAAACGATAAATTAATAATAATTTTGGAAAATAAATTGTCTAAATTTAGACATAAAAAATAGAAATCTTAAGCATCTCTTTTTTAAATATCTTTCTTATTTACATTATATACACCAAGTGTTGAGAAATTACTTTTAAATGATTCAAGTTGTAACGAGAGAGTCTCGACCCTTGTTCTCCAAGCTCGTTTGGCTATTGTCAATGCTAATATGATATGGAGTACTCTTCCGCCCGAGCCGCACCTGTTAAGGAGACTCAGAGGTTTAAAGAGGCTTGTCTCTCTTAAAAAATATATATTATTTTGATTAACTTTAGATACTTAAGCCTTTTTTCCATTGTTATAGAGCGATGTGAATTGGTCAAAGATCTTTGGACAAGTAATCAGTGATCTGTTGCAGCGAATCTCAAGGAATATCATATATTTGCCCCTGGCAAATCAAAAGAAATCACATTATATGCATTTAGAGATTAGCCTAAAAAACAATTATAATAGAATGAGACTTTAGTTACATGGAAGTGTGATGTAGTGAATATATTTGCCCCGGCATGTCAAGTGTGCATCTTTTTGCTTATCTGTCTAGCTCCACAAACTTCTCAAGTTAAATTTTTAAGGCCCAAATCACTTTAAATTAGTTTCTTTAATTTCATTCTTTTCTCATTTGTTATCTCAAAAAAATATGATTGAGATACTCGACTAAACAATTTTTATTAGTATTTTTGTCTATAAAATTACTAATTGTGTCATATTTGAATGACTACTTATTTATTATACAAACATTTTATATATCGTAATTTAATTTTTCAATTTCCGTATGGGCCTAAAATTTAGGTTTGGACCTTTATTATTATTATTATTTAATTGATCTCCAAATAATGTTTCTCATGTAGGGTTTGGGTCTTTTTTAATTATTGTTATTATTATTATATATAAAAGCTTCATTTATAATTGATTTAGAAACTCCAAATAATGTACTGCATGTCTGTTTCTGCCAACGACTTCTTATTTCTTTCTCTGCTAATTTAGTGCTCATATATATATGTATGAAGAATTATAGTGGATATGTGGGCATATCTTCTACTATATAATCATAATGGTATAAAAAGTGGAGATGCAATTGCCAAGCAAGTGGTCAATAAATACCTCTCTCCCTCTGTGTGTGTGTGTTAGGTTAAACCAAATACATCGTCCTTTATAACAGAGAGGACAGGTTTCTTAGAGAAAGTAGAAGAACAGAGATCAATGGAAAACCCTAACTTCGAGGAAGAACATCCAACCAAGGCTTTTGGATGGGCAGCCAGGGATTCCTCTGGTGTCCTCTCTCCATTCAAATTCTCCAGAAGGTAACCACTATATACATATAGTCATATACTACATCTGTATGTATTTCTGTATAAGTTATAATACTCTGTAGTATAGAATAAGAGATAGTTATTATAATTTCTTGATGCAAGTAAGTAATCATTTCTTTATATTTTTTAATCAATATTAGGTTGAGATGCAGGATTTATATAAAAAAAGTTTTACTTTACCTTTTCTTGATGGTGTTTATAATTGTTTATTTATTCCTTTATGGCAATGTTAATGATTCCTTTTCATTTCCTTGTTTGCTTCTTGTACTTGACATAAACACTTGAACAACTTTACTTTTTTTCTTAGTGTTTATAATATGTGTGTATATATATATATATAATATTGTCTATTTCTAAACCGCAATAATCTATTTTATTTCTAAATGAAATATTTACGGCATAATTACTTGCAAATTAATTAACGAAATATCGATTTTGTGCAAATCTTTTTAAAACCAACTATTATGGGTAGTTTTTAACACACACAATGGGTAGTTTTTTTTACAAGATTTGACACAAAATGAGTATTTTATATAATTTCCTTTAAAAAAAGACGGCATGTCAAGTGTGTAATATTGTTGGTACATGATTTTTATGTGGTATTTTGTTGTTGTTATATGTCACATGTCCAATTGAAAAAGGCGATCCTTGAAAAAGTTATTTAGGAGTCAAGTTCATAGAAATGATATAAAATATATTTTTGAGGGTTAAATTGATAAAAGTTTAATATTTTAAGGCCAAATGAGTAGTTTTTTAAAAAGTTTGCACAAAATGAACATTTCGTATAATTTCCTAAATAATAATATGAGACATGTGATATTTAATTAAGAGAAGAAATCACCTTATGTATTTATATATTTTCTTTGACTAGCTAGTAACCTTATTTGGTCATCTAATATTTGTTATTTAAGTCAATCACCTTATTTGCATTACTTTCGTAGTTTCACAATTATTTTACTCAACTAATTGTTTTACGTTTTCCATAAATTTCCATTTATTACTATAAATGCTCCTAAGAAATTAAATCTCCAATATTTGCTGGAGGATTTAGTTTCGAAAATGTTTTCATTCTTAGCATTATGCCATATGAAGATAATTACTATAAAAAAAATTATAATATATATCATAGAAGTGCCACTTCGATGGACTTAACGACGGATCTCGACCGAAACTAAAATTTCATAGTGAAACGACGAGTCTCGCTCTTTTTTTTCTTTTCTTTTGTTTATAACAAAAATCCGGTTCCTCCCTTTTCCATCCATCATTTTCTTACAATTTTCTACAACAGTATTCTATTAAAATAAATGAAAAGAGTCATCAGTTGTTCGTCTATATCATCGATTGTAATGGATTTTGAATCGACATGTTCGTCGATAATCTAGAAAACGGCACGACATCTTATGGAAACTCTAACAAGCTAAAAAACCGGCATACCACGAGCATCATTCAATATTTGAATCATTGATAATTGATATATGAATCAATAAATAAATTTGTAAGTATTTTTGCAGACATACTGGAGAGAAAGATGTGAAGTTCAAGGTTTTGTATTGTGGAGTGTGTCACACAGACCTTCACATGGCCAAGAACGATTGGGGCATTTCCATGTTTCCTTTGATTCCTGGGTACCACCTAATCTTATATTCTATTTATTAAATCATCATCTGTTATAATTGCATTATTTTATCATTATTATATGCTATTATTGCTCTTAATTATTTCCATCTTGTCTTTAGCTAGTATCAAAGAAGACAACATAGCAAAATTATTGAACTTCAACATGAATCATGTGTTACAAATAAAAATAATAATAATAATAATAATAATAATAATAATAATAATTATTATTATTATTATTATTATTTCCAAGTTGACTTTAGGAAGTACCAAAGAAGACAATTTTAGGAATATAATAGGGTGTAATCGGTAAATTTGCCCTTTGAACTGAAGTTTTGGCGTAAATCTCCTTTTAAACTCGTTATTTTTGGGCAGTAAACCCCTTTACCGTCAATTTTCCGGGAGTTAGAGCACGGTTTTGGGGAATTAGAACATGCTAGTGAAAAGTGGTAGCATTAGTAAACACGTGAAAATCTAAAATAAATAAAAATTTAAGGGAATTAACACGAAAAGGGTTTCATGATCCTAAATAACGAATTCTAAAGAGATTTTAGACGACATTTGTACATTTATCAAAAAGTTTAAGGAAACAAACATGCCAATTAACTTAAACGTGATTCGTGAATCTTGTCAACTTTTTAGGCTTTTTTATATCTAGGGAAATGCTAAAATTGCAGCATTTCAATAGTTTTTCATCACTTATTTTTAATGTTTGTTCGTTACAAATTTTTATTAACATAAATCAAAGCTATAAGCTTATGGTATATATACTTTATTAATTTGGTATCAACACATATTTCGATAGGTAGGAATAGGACCTTACCTTACCTTCTCTTCTTCTATCATTTTTCTCATGTTTTATTTAAAATAATTGCATCTCAACAATAAATACTTGAACATTTAATTCAAACCATATATTATATGAATCTACTCTTATTGATATCTTTTCGGGTTCTCACTTTCCCGGTGGTTGGTGGAAACTGGAAATGGTGGTTCAGAAAGAAGAGCCCCAAAGTTTATAATTATGTCCAATAATTTAAAATGCTGACACACTTCCCCTACGAATATTCATTAGAATGCATTGTAAATTTGTAATAATCAAATCAAATTATTTTAAATTAGATATAGCATAACTATAATTTGTAATATTCGTTTACGGGTAAACCACTGACCGGCGGGTTTTTACAGATATATAAGTTATAATTGTAATTTTATAATGTAAATATATATTGCAATTGAAATTTTATATTAAAATACAGATTATAATTGTAATTTGATATAAATTAAATCTAATAATTAATGAGAATACTGTGAACATGCCGACTAGCCAAAATTTTGGATACAACGTGGGCATGCCGAAGGCACATCGGGAATTTTTCAAACCTTACGTTAAATAATTACTTAAGAAAAAAAAAACCTACAAAAAGGACGGATTAGAAATGACATTAAATTAATTACAAAGATCATTAAAGTAACAAAATTATATCACAAATACTTGGCGTAATTATATTTTCCTCAAACTAAGCCGTACACTCTAAAATTTAGTTTATTCTTTAAAATTATAATTATTATATAACTCAATAAATTATACACTTCAAACAAAAAAGCTATATCAAATTTTATAATTAAATATTACCATCAAATAATTGAGTATTCAATTTATAATTTTTTTAATTTTACCGGTATGAATTTTCAATAGAGGTGTCAGTTATGCCGCGTTGGCCCAGTTAGTCGCCCGACTTGTAATATGTGCAAGTTTCCCTGTGCCGTCTCGTTTATTTTTTTTAGGCCGGGCCAAGCCTGTTCTTGCCAAAAGGATCCGACTGAGTTATGTTAGATCAGTTTCGAACTCGCTCGCCCCGTTAAAAACCCACCCGAAACCCACGTAAAGCCGACACGTGTCCGACCACCCTTGTGATTCTGTAGCTAACTGAGGCTTCTCAATTTCAGGCACGAGATCGTCGGAGTGGTGACGGAAGTGGGTGGCGGAGTTGAGAAGGTCAAGGTCGGCGACAATGTCGGCGTCGGATGCCTCGTCGGTTCTTGCCGCTCCTGCGACGACTGCGACAACGACCTCGAGTCCTACTGCGCGCAGATGATCCTCACCTACGCCACCAAGGACCACGATGGAACCACCACTTACGGCGGCTACTCCGACGTCATGGTCGCCGACGAGCACTTCGTCGTCCGCATCCCCGACGGCGTCGATCTCGCCGGCGCCGCTCCGCTCCTCTGCGCCGGGATCTCCGTGTACAGCCCCCTGAGGTACTTCGGATTGGACAAACCCGGCGTTCACGTCGGAATCGTCGGTCTCGGAGGGTTAGGCCATGTCGCCGTGAAATTCGCCAAGGCTATGGGGTTGAAGGTCACCGTGATTAGCACCACTGCTGGGAAGAGGCACGAGGCCGTCGATCGCCTCGGTGCCGATTCGTTTCTGGTTAGCTTTGATCCGGAGGAAATGAAGGTACGAGTTTTTTGGGGATTTTTCGTATATATATCCATTACGATTTGGGGATATGGAATTCGTCGATTGGGAATATGAGTAATTAGAGATTAGTGTGACTAGAATGACTGTTTTCGATTTGGGATCGCTTTCGTTTAGGGATTTGGCGGTTCGTCGATTGAATTTGGAGTTCAGGATGACCGATTTCGATTTGGATGTTTCACAGTTTTTCGATTGAATTTTGAATATTTTGGAATTTGAACAAGCTGATGACTGATTTGTGAGACTAGAGTGAGTGTTTATGTTTTCGGATTCGGGGATTTTGCATTTTATCCATTGAGTTCAGATTTTGAAATTGGGTTTGAACAAGGCGATCAGTAATTAGAATGTCCGGTTAGGGTGATCGGTTTCGATCTCGAGTTTTTAATTTTGGAATTTCGCCATTCATCGATTGAATTAGAATACCGTGAGCACAAAGGCTTTGAATTCTTATTAGAATAACTAATTTCGGTTCGATTTTTCGACTAGAGGATATATAGCAGTTTGTGGATTGAATTTATATTTGAATTTTGAATTTAGGTTAGAACAAGACGATGAATAATTAGATTGACTTATTTAAATTTGGATATTTTTATTTGGGATTAGGCCGCGATGAGCACGATGGACGGAATCATCGACACTGTTTCAGCCGATCATTCTATATTACCTCTTCTCAGTCTCTTGAAGTCTCACGGAAAGTTAGTGATGGTTGGAGTTCCAATTAAGCCGCTCGAGATTCCGGCCTTGCCTCTGATATTCGGTAAGGTCTTAAGCTTGCATTACAGAACTTAAATTCCATTAGAGATTGCGAGAGCCAATAGCTTTTGTTGATGTTATGGAAAGTCGGAACCAGCGAACAATGCAAAACCATGATAGAATATTTCTGAGGAACAGGTCGGAAGACGGTGGTCGGGAGCTGCTGCGGAGGGATGAAGGAGACTCAGGAGATGATGGAGTTTGCCGCCAAAAATGATATAGCCGCTGACATTGAGCTCATTGGGATGGACTCGATCAACACCGCGTTCGAGCGCCTCGCTAAAGGCGACGTCAGGTATCGATTCGTCATCGACATCGGGAACACCTTGACCTCTATGACTATGTAATAAGAGGATACTGCTCTTTCCACATGCGTGTTTCGAATAGTATTGTGAATGTACGAACTGCATTTTCGTTAAGAGTCTTCGAATTTGAGGTGACAAACAAAAGCTCTGTACGGATTTATTTGTTTACGTACCAAACTGAGAATAATATTGATGGAATAAATCATTATGATTAAAAAATCATCTTTAAATTTTCCCGCGTCAATTTAATTTTACAGTTCTACCATACATATAGTTATTTATATAGATATTATTATATTGCATCTTTTATATATTATATTTCATGATTCTTATAGTGATAACAATCAGGGTGAAACAAAAATATTATAAACTGAAAACCGGATATACCGATATAGTTTATCTCGACTACTGATCATAACAATCTTTTCTTATATACAATATATTTTATGATTAAGCAAGTTATAAATTCATATGATTCAGCAAATTAGCGCACAGCTCAAAATCAATATTTATCTAATATTTTTAATAAGTAGTTGTGTTAATTTTATCGTGTATAATTATCTTTATTTACGTACTTAAAAAAATGGGTAGAACATACGTGTGCACAAATATCTAGATATTTAGGCACAGCGACATTCATTTGGACACATCACTTTTATGTTATCCACTAAATCAATGGAATGTGGCCTTGAAAATGATTGTGGTCCTGTGGATGATAAAGTAATTTAACATTTATGTACACTTATTTTCTCTTTTTAGGTACAAATATACTCACTTCACTTGCAATTGCAATTACTCTCTCTCTCCCTCTAGTTCATGCAAAATTTCTCATCTCTCTTGAACAATATATTCTATAATCTGATCCATTGATTACATTCCATTGCCAAGGGAAAACTTGTTTTCTTCCTTGAGAATCGGATGGCGAATTCCAAAGAACTCTCTAAGCGGAAAGTGTTCGGATGGGCAGCCAGAGATTCCTCCGGCGTCCTCTCTCCTTTTCCTTTTTTCCGAAGGTTTACACATATATACATATATATATATATATATATTTATGTATCTGTGAGTTTGACTTTTGATAATTAGTTCTCTCCAAATCCTTTTAACAAGGATGCTTAAATGAGCTGGCTTTGCATTAGAGAACTTGAGTTGGTAATTTGCTTTTTAATGGATTTAATTAGCAATACGCTAGAAGTAGTGGTAATCAAATGTGTTTTTTAGTTACTAGTGGTAAAGGTACCATATCGTATAAGCCGGTTCTATTCTTTAGAGGCTAAAATACCAATGTCTAAATAAAGTTGGTCCATACTCTATAAATTAGACGTTAAGCCGCGACACATGTCATGCCCAAGATAACTCTTAAACAGATTTTAAATTAAAAGTGTGTCCCACTTCGACCCTAGTTCCTTATTCTCTCTATCTCTCCAGCATTGGAAAGTGACGGGATCGCAACTTAACGACCATTTACATAACCAATTTTGGTAGTTGTTTTAAACAATTTAAGCATTTTGGGCGTAACAGAGGTCGTGGCTTAACGTTCACTTACATAACTTATTTGGGTAGCTGATTTAAAAAGAGAAACTTAAGAAAATGGCTAAAAAAATACTTTAATTGAATTTTTGAACACATTTAAAAAAAATAATATTTTTAAACTTTGTCCAATTTCAGAAGATTTTACCCCTGATTAATTAACTCCTAAACTGTCCCTAATTATCAAAAACTGTCCCCCAAATCTAAATTACTGTCCCCAAATTCTGAAGAAATTGTCCCAAGATGGGACAATTTCAAAAATGTCCCTAAATTACCAAAAATTGTTCCCTAAATTTACAAAAAATTGTCCTTAAATTACCAAAAGTTGTCCACTAGATTTACATTACTGTCCCAAAGGATCATAAGAAACTGTCCCAAGAATGTTAATTGTACAACCTCCCCAATGTTAATCAGGGGTAAAATCGTCTGAAATTGGGCAAAGTTTCAAAACATTGATTTTTTAAAATGTGTTCAAAAGTTCGATAATGGTGTTTTTTTGAGCCATTTTCTCAAGTTTCCCTTTAAAAAAATGATACTTTAACTTCTAAAAGAAATGAAACACGTTGTTGTTGGGTCGAGTTTGGTTCAGGCCCAAAGAGGACTATATAAGAACTTTCTCGGCCCAAGAATAATGCAACCGGAAGAGGAAAGGCCAAAAAGATGTACTTTTCCCAGATGAGAAAGGACTCAGTCGAACTAGGATCCAACCGAAATCGAGGACAAGATCGAGCCAAACTAGCCGGAGGAAAACCCAACCGTAACAGAGAGCCGACGTCCTGCCCGGTCCGACGCAAAAAGCAGACAAACCAATTCACGAAACGAACAAAGAAGGATGGTCATTCGAAACTGAGCAAGCGATAACAAAGACTCACTTGAGTGAATTTGTCTACTCATGACCGATTGAGGACCGACACGATTCCGTAAGACCTAGGTCGTACTAATGGATCTGGGGACCACCGAATTAGGGTTTGTTAATACCTTGTAATCATAGTCCATTATGAGGCCCAAATCCTTGTCTATAAATAGCATAGTATGTCACTCATAAAGAAGAGATAGCCAATCAAAAAGAGTTTCATCACTAATTCCAAGAGAACATTCTTTCCTTTTTCTTTTTTTAGCCCTTGTTATACTACAGAATTCAAGCTTGTACTTGTTTTCTCGACACTTTTGTACCAAAATGCAAAGAAGTAGAAAGGACACAAGGAATTCCATGATCATTTTGAGCTTATCTTTATATCTCTCATTTCTCCTAAATTACTTATTATGATATCAACGGAGGCGCACGGCCTAATTTAGTTCACCGGAAAAACACACTCTAAAAACGGCATTGCCACGCGCGACCCGTGACTGTTGGCAAGCGGTTTTCACCCACAATAATTGTTGTATTAGACAAAAAGACATATAATACTTTTACCGCTGACAAGTTTTTGTTAGGAAATACTTTTTTTAGGAAAATATGTTTTTATTGAAAAAATACATAATTTTGAACAATGGTAAAAGTTGTTATTGGATGCAGGGAATGTGGGCCAAAAGATGTGGTATTTAAAGTAGTGTATTGTGGAATATGTCACTCTGATCTTCACGTTCTCAAAAATGACTGGGCCAATTCTATCTACCCACTCGTCCCCGGGTACGCTTTATTATGTGTAATAGTATTTGTAAAATTAAAATACTCCATAAATTAATACTTTTAATAAAATACATTTTTATATAGTTGTAATATATTCTAGTTAATATGACTAGTTTGTTTTATAAATAGTAATTTTTTTAATTTCAAGTCCCAACCGTATTAATTTATAGAAATTTTACTTTTAATTAGATATATCATTTGTCTGATAGCTATATAAATAACAAAAAAAATTATTTTTGTGGTAATATATTTTTTTATAATTAAACTTTTTAATATTTATTATTTTTCACGATTAAATTTTAGCATTTGTTAGAATTTTTATTTTGTATTTAGGTTTTTATTTTTGTAAATAATTTTATTAATACGTTTAGAAAATTCATTTGTTTATTTTTTCCCCTTCAAAATTCAACCAAAATTTTCAATCGGTCTATTTGATACGCTTTAAAAATGCGTTTGCTTAGAGAATTTTTTCAACGACCCATCTAAAAAATGAAAATGTTCTCAGAATTTTGATAAGAACAAAATATTTAGTAAGAATAGAGACATATTTTCCCCATAAAATCACGTGAATCTTTATCAAATTATACTATAACACTACTGGGTAGGGGTGTGCATGGGTTGGATTGGGTCGACCCGAGGTAAAACATGAACCCGACCCGATCTTATTGGGTTTTGAAAAAGCAACACAATCCGACTCAATTTTTTTGAAGGCCCAATCCAACCCAATCCAAAAAACTCTGGATGTGGTTGGGTCATTGGGCTAAATTAATTTTTTTAAATATATATATATATATATAAATATTTTATCAAATAACACTTAAATTTAAACCGTCAATCAATAAGCAGAAATTTCATATTACTGTTTTAAACACCCAATGAAAAATTTAAACGTTATTATAATCTTAAAACATTAAATAACACAAGTTCGAAACATAGTCGTAAAGTATACTAGAAAGTAGAAACATGGTCGTAACCATAAACTAGAAACATAATCATATACATTAAATAATGACTAAACATAAAAATGAGACTCTAGAATTATTTTTTTTATTTGTCGTGTGCTTTTACTTACTTAAACAACAAAAATATATTTTAAAAAATTAATTAATTATTTGAAAAAAAAACCTTGATTGGGTCAATTGGGCCAACCCAACCCAATACATCTAGCCCAATCCTGACCCGACTATTTATTCGGGTTGAACCCAACCCAACCCGATAACTATTGAGTTAATTCTGTTGGGTTAGATTGATGTTGGGTTCAATTGAATTGTGTTAAATTGTTGGGTTGAGTTTTTTTTTTTCACACCCCTAGGTGATAGAGTACAAAATAAATAGGTAAAATGTCTCAAAATATCAATTACAAGGACGAGTGAAATAATAAGAAAATTTCATAGAATATTTATACGAATTAATCACATGAATTCGGACAATTTGTTACGAGCAGGCACGAAATGGTTGGCGTCGTGACGGAGCTGGGCAGTGAAGTGACGAAATTCAAAGTCGGCGACAAGGCCGGCGTCGGGTACATGATCGGCTCGTGCGGCGCGTGCGGTTCCTGCAGCGACGATCTCGAGAACTACTGCAAAACCTTCATCCCCACGTGCAACGGCACGGACCACGACGGTTGCACTACTCGCGGTGGCTTCTCGGACGTGATGGTCGCTGATGAGCGCTTTGCTGTCCGGATCCCCGACGGTCTTCCCCTTGACGGTGCGGCTCCCTTGCTCTGCGCTGGAGTGACTGTGTATAGCCCGCTGAGATTCTTCGGCCTCGACAAGGCCGGCTCGCACTTGGGCGTGGTCGGGCTGGGCGGGCTGGGCCACATGGCAGTGAAGTTCGCAAAGGCGATGGGGGTAAGAGTCACGGTGATCAGCACGTCGCCGGGGAAGAAGAGTGAGGCGGTCGAGCGTCTCGGCGCGGATTCCTTCTTGGTCAGCCGGGATCAAAAGCAGATGGAGGTAGGTAAATCAGTTAGTATCGTGAGGTGGGCAAAAGATGACAGGGAGTTTTGCAATGCTTTAGGTGTACTTTTGTATAATAATCTTGGCAAAAGTATCTAGATTTTCAAAAAATATTACAAGCACATTCCCATTTCAAATTACATTGATTAAATACCAATTTGGTTTTTTTTTTTTTTATTGATTATAACCCATTTATCTTAGGAGATTTTTTTTTCATGCGTACACTCAAATCAATTCTCATTTTTCATGTTTTGAGATTTCTCATTTTTAATTAATTTATATATAAGTTGGTTAAATGTGAAGGGTGCGGAGAGCACAATGGATGGGATAATCGACACAGTGTCTGCAGTGCACCCACTTCTGCCTCTCATCCATCTCTTGAAGCCTCACGGGAAGCTCGTTATGGTTGGCGTGCCCGACAAGCCTCTCGAGATTTCGATTCCTCATTTGATATTTGGTACGTCTTATCCAAGGTTGTAAATATCGATACCCATAGAAAACCACAACCCTGTCGATGGATAACGGGTTTACCAATGAGTTTTTCAGAAAAAAGAAAAGAAAAAAAAAAGTATACTAACAACTAAAATTATCGATCAGATTTTACGAGCAAACCGCAACCTTTAATTTAGTTGGTTGAATATTTGAATCAATATCCTTAAAATACGATGTATTAAATACAACAATATTAAGAAATCGATAAATGTTGGCCTTATATAATAAACAGATAAATTAAAAAGACCGCATCTCTAAAAAGTAAATTATAGAAATAAAATGGATGTGAACAAGTATGTCGATTTCTGTTAAAAGGGTCAGCTG